>OY998126.1:20912862-22189915 GCA_963921985.1 Agrilus biguttatus | reverse complement strand
ATTACGTTGGTTCTGTAGGTGAAAGTGCCCGAAGCAATTTGACAAACGAGACAAAAGTTGCGTGTGTATTACAAAATAATTTGGTTAGCAGTCGTCACGAGTTAGGTACATAATGAATTACTATATCAACTTGATTCTTCTGTGTTAAGTTATTGAGTCTTATGTATTTTATATGTATATACACACTCACACGACCCGTGAAGGTCCGATCATCACGATGACCACGAGACATATACATATACATAAAATACCGACAAATATTCAAGTATGAAATATGGCGACCGTCCAATCATAAATAACAATTAGCTGGTAGAGCAGTAAATTGATGTAACACACACAATCAGGTTTTTCAACACACAAACGATGTCTTCATTAAAACCGTGGACCTAATTTATCATGTTGCTCGTTTTACGTTTGTTAAACAAATACACTGATCGCGCTGCTCGAAATCTTCAATCGTACCAGATCAGCCAATTTCCATGCAAATACAACGGTTCCATGGTTAAAGAGAATATGGAAAAATAATCTTCAAAACGCACGCCGAAGGTTGCGTACCTCACCAAACGTTGATTAGTATATTTCACTACTATTTTAGTTTAGTCAACTAATTTCGGAAATGAACCAGACACAAGAGTTAACATTAACAGCTTCAATCTATTTTATCTTCGAAACTGGAAACCGGGTCAAAACATATGAAAATATTTCAAAAAGAACACTTGGCTTGTTTCAACGATCGTTAGAAAAATAATAAAATCTGTGAAACAAGCCAAGTGTTCTTTTTTAAATATTTTTCAAAGTTTTTATTTAATAATGTTTCACCAAATGCCAAGCGAGTCTACTATTTCAATTATATGCAGGGTCATTCAAACTGAGAGATATATTAGACGTTTTAGGGAAACTAAGCATGTTCCAGATTTGAAAATTTGGTAGTAAAGCTTTTTAAGGATGATCTATTTAACTAAAAGAATTTCAACTGTCGGGCATTTCCGGTTATACCGGAAGTTGATGTCGACTTTCTTATTTTAAATGGAATTGTATATTTTTTACGATTTCACGATGAATTCGTATGAAATATAAAATTTTAAGGTGACTTTGATAACCAACCTGAATGTCTATATGCCTACGATGAATAGTTTCTGAAATAATTTAATTTATACTCAAACTATAATACATCATAACATAAATCCAAAATTATTCGAAAAATTTTCAAATAAAACATCTAATGTACCACTCAGTTTGAATGACCCTGAATATGCTACAAATTTGTGGGATTCAATAATGATTAACCAGATAGAACATGCATGCATTTTCAAAACCTTTTGCTTGCAAGAATTATTTTTAATATTGGGTCTTAAAAATTCCGGAAATGCAGGAATTCATTTTGGGACATACTATGGGTTATAAATAAAACAAACAATTGTTTAGGTCCTTTAAACGTTATTAGCTTTAATTTGGATATCTCTTGCCAATATGGGGTCTATCATCCCTATCGAAAAATATTTCCATTCTGCCCCTTCCAGACATGTCCTTTAGCCAGGACGAACTTCGATCTTTTGCACCCTCTGTCCGGTCCATTCAGCGCCAGCGCAAAAAAAGCCAAATTACAGGTTGTTCTTTGGCAACGTGAGCCGCGCCCCCTCTAGCCCCTCATCAACCCCACATATTAGACCGTCGCCGTGCGGATGGTTGACCCGTAGTTATGTTTGTTGTCGTACAAGTTGCGGTTTTTCTAATATCTGTAGAAGGAAGACATATTGGAGCCAAGTTGACCCCGATCAATATTGGCCGTTTCAGCTACATAATTCTTCATGTTAACCCTAATACAACACGACTGTACTACGATATACGTAAGACACGAATTTGCTTCAGAAATATCAAGTCGACCAATGGATCAATATACTAAAATGATAATAAAAATCGTCAATTCGAAAGTCATTCAAAATCGTACGAAATTGTTATGTAAAAACACATGGAGATACTTATATAGAATATACGGGAGAAAAAAAACACTCGAAAAATACAACTTTTCAAGAAGTTTCATTGATATTTATGTAGAACACAAACCAATGCCCCGAATAGTGATAGGACTTTGACAAAATAGTTAAAAAAAATATGAACTTGCTTATATCTAAATTTCAAAATTAATTTTCTATATGTTATAATTAATGTCAATGTTTTTGAGTTAATCGTTATATATTAATCACAATACTGCTTATGAGAAAAAAGTAAAATATGTAGCTGACGTTTGCTTGATCGTTTACTGTTTGTTTTTGTATATATTTGATGCAGTGTACAGTTACTTGGTTGAAATTCATATTACACTTATTTTGAATAAAACACTGTTTTATAAATTTCAACAGATTTAATTATCACTTGACAATTGTTTCGCCAAACTTTGGCTCCTTCGGAAGTTATATTTGAACTTAAATTAATTTAACAACAAATCTTCGTCTAAGAATCCATCGGAATCAACAGTGTAATTCAATGCCGGTAGGGGTATTAGCCCTCGGAGTAATTGTTCCTGTTGATTCCATATTTATATTTATATTTATATTTATGAGACAGTTTTAGTTTATTATTTTCTATATGTAAAATTTTAAAGTCTTCCTTATATTGATGATTATGGGTGATTAGGTGGTTTGCATAATTGGAAGAATCAATGTTTTTGTTATAAAATGGTCTCTTGTGTTCACTAATTCTTCTATTAAAATTTCTACATGTTTTTCCTATGTAAAACATTTCACATGAATTACAGTTTAATCTGTAAATACCAGAAATATTCATTTTGTTAGTTTTGTCTTTATTATTCTTAATAAATTTACTTAAATTGTTGTTAGTTTTGTATGCTATTATTTTTGTTTAGTATGGATGAAATAAATTTCGTTGGCTGGCCTAAGAAGAATAATGATTTATATTTTTGGTTTTCTTTTATATTTGGATATATGAAGTTTATAGGCTTTTTGTAAATTAGTTTCTTTAGTAAAGAGTCTATTAAGGAAGTGTTATAATTGTTTTGAATGGCTATTTGTTTTATAATAGATAATTCTTTTTTGTAATCTGAGTCTGACATCGGAACATTTAATAATCTGTGCAACATACAATAAAACGAGGCTAATTTGCTTTTTTTCTGAAATTTGCAGTATTTTGAAAAATCATTATCAGATCATTATTCATCAATGAAATTACCATTTAAATTACAGCCTAAAATATCTGACATTTTCTGATCACTTTAAGCACTCTGAGACTTGACACCCTAAAGGTTGTGTCATAAATGATGGCATCAGGATTGCGATGCAACCCTTCTTTGATGAGTAAATTAAAAAATTAAATAAAAAGTACATATTACATATTTTGCATTTTATTTCAATAATTCCCAGGGGGCAACATTAATAGATTAGAAGTAAGAATGGGTGTTACCAGAATCTTTAAAAAATTAAATGAAAAATGCACTTTGCCTTTGTCTCGCGTAAAAAATCTAACGATACCGTTTCGACTTAAATCGATACTAAATAATAAGTACCTAGATGTTTTTTAAATTATATACAAAGGCAGACGGCCAATGGACGATAGAGCGCTGCGGTCAAGAATAAATTCAGGTAGTCAAATATTACAGGTCAATTGTGCACGGTTTGCCAAGACTTTGTAGGGTCAACAGCGCGCTCGGTAATTTAATTTAATTTATATAACTCTGCACTAATACTTTAACCTTTAAACCTGATAAAGTACTTAACATGTTTCGTTAATTACTTTTGTATTTACGTAGGAAATAAAAATACAATTGGTTTTTTAGATTTCTACTTATATTGTTTAATAAAACATAATAATAATACAGTTGTAATTTACATCAGAAGAAACAGCTGTTATGTTTTATTAAACAATATAAGTAGAAATCTAAAAAACCAATTGTGATTTTATTTCCTACGTAATTATGGGTTTCTACCAAGTAAGAAGCCAAGCAGTCTTGAACTTTTATATTTACCTGTATCTAATTTAAATCTCTGTTTATTTGAAAGAAGATTAAAGTATGTATTTATTTTTTCAACTTTGCGCGCAATTGACCCATCACTTTTAGGGTCAGTTTTGTCACAGCAGGGAGTAAACTGACCGCAGCGCGCAATTGACTTACACCCAGACAGACAGACGTTTTGAATATTTTGGGGAAAACAAAATATAAAAAGCGTATCTGTTTGTGTAAAATTCTACCTAGTTATTCGTAACATTTTGGCTATACTTTAACGCTGTTTTTATTTCTAAGTTTTCTAAATATGATAATGTCTTGCTAATTTCGGCAACTTGTAAAACTTAAATATTGCTTGAAGATAATTCGTAGTTGTTTAGCACACAATGATCTGAAACCCCATTCCAAACATTTTCGGTATCGTCATGTTCTAAGCAATATGTATAGTTCTCAAAAATCCACCGACCTTATGGTGATTCAGTTTGACAATTTCCGATTACTTGAAGATTCCCATATGAATCTTCTGACAAATGTACTATTTCAACGTAGATACGTGAGTTACTATTTACTTTTGAGCATAATAATTCAAAGACAGTAATTTACTTTTGCATGCGCTCGAACCAATTTTAGTAACACTTTTTCCACTCCGATTGAGATTTTGTACAAAACATGGTTTTTGAATGCATCAGCGGTTGATTTAGGCGTCAAAATACGTCGGCCACGCAATTTATTCTTGAGTAATGAGTATAAGTAATGTCCAGATTAATTGCTTTTACGATCACATCAATATACTTATTGATTTTTTTTTCAAAACTGGTTGAGGCGCCTAGAGCTAAAAAAATAAATTTCGTGATTTTACATTTCAAACGAAATTTATGGAAAAATTTCGGCAAATATTTCTTTATAGGTTAACGTAGTTTAGTGCATCAAATGTCTAAATTTTAATTGAAATAACACTACCCATAACACACACCACTCTTAATACTTATGTATTATGCAATTATATACGAGGGTTGCTATTTATATTTTGAGTGTAATAATGAAAAGACAGTAATTTATTATTAAAAATGGCTTTATTGAAGTATTAAAACTATTTTCCATGATAATCAATAAATACACTTTTGAATGCACTCGAACCAATTCTTGTAACACTTTTTCCACTCCGATTGTGATTTTGTACAAAACATGGTTTTGGAAAGCGTCAACGGTTGCTTCAGGCTCCGAAAAACGTTGATCACGCGATTTATTCTTCATATGCGGGAATAATAAGAAGTCATTTGGTGACAAATCAGGACTATATGGAGCATGACCCATCAATTCGACGTTTTGGTCAGTCAAATAGCCAAATAGGTGGTTGTTTCAGCCGATGTGTGAGAGCTTGCATTGTCATGATGAAGAATAATTCTTCGTTGCCGCTTCTTTTTTCGTATTTGACCAAACACTTCTGGCAAACAAATGAATTTACCGTTCTACGTTGCTCTAACGGCACATTTCCAGTTAGTTATTCCGAAGAAACAGACGATCATTTGAATTTAGCTCGTCTTGGAAGGCCCAAACTGTGGATTGCTGTTTTGTATCGAGCTCATAGCATGGATCCAAGATTCGTCACCTGTGTTGATGTTATACAGAACTTTTGATGCTCCGTGATTGTATTTCTTGAGCTTTTTGAGCTTCTGTCAAATCATGCTAGATCGCGTTGGATAAACAAATCGTCACAGCTAAATGTTCATGCAATATCTTATTGATTGATGCTCTTTATACTAATGCCCAAGATTGACTCAATCTCACATGTCAAGTCACATGACGATCTTGTAATATCAATTCGCGCACAGATTTTGGACGACCTTCACAACTTTAGTCCCTGAACGAACTGTGGCTTCAATTAAATTCATTATACCAGCGTTTCGCAGTGGTCAAGGATGGGGCTTCATCCCCAAAAGTCGAAGTATGTTGACCGACGCACTCCTCTCTTGATAATCCACGTCGAAAGTCGTAAAAAATCATCGCATGATAATATTCACGAGTTAATTCCATTTATTCGCTGAAACAATATTTTCAAGTCACTGTAAACAGCACAAGTTGTGCTCAAATGACAAAACGTTTTGAAGAAGGTTATGGTTAAAAAGGTCAAAGTTTCAATTAGAAACGTTAGTCAGATAGCGCCTGCAAACACTTAGTATTGCCAAGGCTCAAAATATAAATTGCAGCTCTCGTAATTCACAAAAGAATAATGTTACCTTTAAACTATAGAGGGTGCATTTTTTATGAAACATGGTCTGAATATATTTAGTCAAATAAAACACACTATGGTAAGTTTCACCAACTTTATTATTGTTCTCGACAATACTGTTTCAAGCTATGTGCTCATTATCAAGAGTACCGTTATACTGACAATACGAATCTTACATGCTCATTTATAGATAGCTTAAGATAAGGGAGGATGAAAAACTGCCTATTTCTAACTGATTATTTACAACATTTTCTGATTTTCTTAAGGCTTTATCTATTTCCAAATATTCATACAGAGATAATTTTCTACTTTTAGATATAGCTACATGCAAACACATTTAAAAGTAGAAAATTATCTCTGTATGAATATTTGGAAATAGATAAAGCCTTAAGAAAATCAGAAAATGTTGTAAATAATCAGTTAGAACTAGGCAGTTTTTCATCCTCCCTTATCTTAAGCTATCTATAAATGAGCATGTAAGATTCGTATTGTCACTATAGATAACGTTACTCTTGATAATGTGCACATAGCTCGAAACAATATTGTCGAGAACAATAATAAAGAAGGAATTAAAATCCTTATTCGTCTAAATTTTAAGATCAAACATCTCACATTTTGAACGCGTCTTACTAAGTAGGCACAACGAACCGAAAGCCACATCCCACGACCGGTTTCAACCTATCGGGTATCATCAGGTGGGCGCTGGCAGAAAGGCCTTTACAGGCTACATTATAAATATAAATATGGAATCAACAGAAACAACTACTCCGAGGGCTAATACCCCTGCCGGCATTGAATTACACTGTTGATTCCGATGGACTTCTAGACGAAAATAAAACATATTCAAAAAAGAAGGAATTAAAATCCTTATTCGTCTAAATTTTAAGATTATAGATCCCACATTCTGAACGCGTCCTACCAAGTAGGCACAACGAACCGAAAGCCACATCCCACGACCGGTTTCGACCTATCGGGTCTCATCAAGTCGGCGCTGGCAGAAAGGCCTTTACAGGCTAAATTATAAATATAAATATCTTACATGCTCATTTATAGATAGCTTAAGATAAGGGGAGATGAAAAACTGATTATTTACAACATATTCTAATTTTCTTAAGGCTTTATCTATTTCCAAAGTTGGTGAAACTTACCATAGTGTGTTTTATTTGATTAAATAATGTTTGTTATCTTTCTGACCAAGTACTTCGTTCAGAAATCAGCTTCTGTTTTGGTAAGTCGTTCTAGAGGAGTTCGTGATCTATCAGCATCGCCACCGCGCTAATATCCGAAAGGATTTAAAGAATTGGTCGATGGAATCAGCTGATCCGATGACGAAAAGTGCATAAATATTAGAGAGGACACGCAATGGCGTGCACAATCCTCACGCGAGCCAACCGGCGCGGCGTTCTTCTTGTACCCATACTAGTAGTTGCTTCTGTTATTGTTGTTGTTGTTGTTGTTTCTGCTGCTGCTGCTGCTGTTGTTGGATCGTCGCGTCGGTCGGTGGTGTGGTAATAAAACATGTTTTTGTTTGTAGGAGTAGAGTAGAGTAAAGTAGAGTGCGTCCATCTCATTCACGCAAACTTCGGATGTACCGAAAACTACATATAAACAAACGTATATATATATATATATATATATATTTAATGGCGTTTCCAATGCTGGTGTTACTTTCACTATCATTATCACCATAGTACACACTGACATGGAAAAGTATAATTTTCAGCTGTCTTCGTGTGCCATGCGGCAAAAGTGTGCACGAACGTAGAAATCGCCTGTTGATGGTCATTTAGCGCCCGTGGGGACCTTTATCGAAAGTTAATATTTGATAAATCAATTAGTGAAGGTGTAATAAACAGACAGATTATTGGGTACTGATTGATGTGTAACTCGAATGGCATGGTCAGTAATATCATCGTAAAAAAGAGACAGAATACTCGGTCATGCACGATTAATACGAAAAATACTCACGCAAAAGCAACACATATGTTAATGAAACGTACAAATTGATTTATTTGCCTTACGTTATTCTGTTGCCATTCATAATTCAATTATCGATCGCTTACCATATGCAATTAAGAAAAATGAATAGCAATCACGTCGTTTCATTTGTTATGTATTTAAATGTTTCACTTGTAGTCACGAAGGATTTTGTTTCAAAAATTAAACAATTGCTAATACATTGTTCCTTCAGACAAAAACTAACAAGACGTATCTTTTCATTTTTCTTTGTTTCGTATCTTCAAACGTTTTATGAAGTATCTTTTACATTTGTTTTTATTAAGCAGTATCATCATATATTGTTTTGTTTTAAAAGTGAAACAATTGCTATTGCATTAAAGTCTGTCAAAATATCATTTATAGATTGTAAAGCAGAAATACTTGAATTTCATGAATTAATTTAATGAAAGTTTTATTTCGACCTTTCAATGGTTTAAACTTACGTTCACTTTTTTTCTTATATATATATGTATATCTTTTATTTTGTAAAAGAAGTGCCATTTGCGTCTAGTGGTAGTAGATGGTGGGATTCGGTCTTGTTATTTTCCAACCCCTCCGTTTTTGAAATGATACTTTCACGTTAACGGTTCACCGTGTCCATGGTAACCGTCGATACTCCACCCTTCGCGTCGGGACGCTGGCATAATGGCGGGCGCCATCCCTTTCTCTGAATTATCGAATTTAATGAGCTCTAGGTAATGCTTACAGCAGCTTACGAAAGCTCGTCATAAAAATGAACGAAGCAATAAATGTCAACTCTATACTATAATACCAAAGATATTATCAAATTAATCACAAAACGTTGTCCTCCCTTATTGGGATTATCTATTGTGTCGATTTAAAGAAGAAACGTCCAATATTTATATTTCCATTCTAATGTCAAACTCTTTTGCATGTTAACAAGAAGAAAATTGCTTCTTCCCCTTTAATTTCTCCCATAGAAAATTCACACCAGGTCGTAATCCATCAAAAGGAAATAATGACAAAATGGGTCAGTTAAATGCTGCAATAAGGGAGTACGTAGGTAGGTATATCATTTGTTACCCGTACTTGCCGCTTTTTCCACCCCTCTACCTAACATAAAACCCTCTTCCGTCTAAATTTTTACAGCGGCAACGTCTAATAATCATTGCACTGCGAAAGTTTTCGTTCTGGCGTCAGTCGGCGTTCCCCAAATGAGAAAATAGGTGCAGTCGTCATCATACGTTCGCGTGACCAGGACCATACTCCTTGCGTTCGATCGAAACTCTTGTAACACGCAACCCAAGTCATAGACCATATTCTAGCATGTAAAATCACCGTCACAACTGCACTGGCAAATTTTGATTCCAATGCCACGTGGCACCGTCTTCTTTCAACCCTTATGCATATTATGTACATTTGTGTCTTTAATTTACCTACTATAAATCAATTTTTCATTCTGGTCGGTGATGCATTATAACTAAGAAAAAAAAGTGAATCATCAAAGGGGTTTTTATTATTTCTTTTACCTTATTTGTTTGCTTAAATTTGCCCCTGGTCTAAATATCTTGCATTAATTCATATTGATATCAATTAGTTCTTCGGCAGGTGATGCACGAGTATTTAAAAATCCAATTCGAATATTTTTAATAATTGAAGAAATTAAAATTACTTTTAAATGTTTCAAAATATTTTACTGTAGACTGTACAATTTTGTTTCGACATAACAATGTCTTTCTCAAGAATAACAGATTTACTAAATTTTAGGTCATACTTATCGTCTATATATATTTTTACAGTCGACAGATGACACTACTTGTAATCTTGTATCTAATTAAGGCGTATTGAAAAAAAATTGTTGGTCATTTGTTATATTCTCGTTCATCTTTATTGCTTTTTTAATTTCGAAAAATTCTAAAAAGTCCAATCTTTTCTCTTTTCTTTCATTATGTAAAATTTTGATGGTGTCCATCATTATTTTCTTTTGATGGTGTACATATATACTGGCATAGATATGTATAATAGATGATGTTTTGGCGTTCATAGAAACTAAGAGACAACTCAACTCTTTTATTCACTTTATTAATATCATTCATCCAAACATTAAGTTTACCACAGAAGAATAAATCTTTAACAAAATTAACTTTTTAGACCTAAATATTGTTCGAAAAAACAAAAACATCATTTTACTATCTTCCGCAAACCATCACAAATAGACACCACTATACACGCAAAATCGCCCCTTCCTATAGAACATTAATTAGCTGCTTATCACCCTATGCTGTATAGATTAATTAGCTTACCTTTAGAAACAGAACAGTATAACGAAGAATTAAGTATAATTAAACAAATTGCGGTTAATAACGGCTACAAAACCAACCTCATAGACAATCTTTTAAACCAAAAACTTTTTAAGAAAACAATCAACTTAATTTATCCCCCACTTCCAAAACCAAATATTACATACAAGAGTCTAACTTTTATTGGTAAACCGGTTTTGACTATCAAAAAACTCTTAGGTAAACACAATATCAACATAGCCTTTAAAACAAACAACAATCTAAGCGTTTTTATTAAAAAGATAACAAAAGTGGTGTCTAGAAACTAAACTGTGGTTCCTGTAATAAATTTTACATCGGCTTAACTGGTAGGAATTTTAAAACGAGGATTTCTGAACACATTAAATCTTACAAAGATAAAAACCTCAATTCTAATTATGCTACTCATCTGATTGAAACCAATCATTCTCTGAATTTTAATTTTGAAGTGTGACATGTTGTAGATAATAGCCGTAAACTAAATCTCTTGGAATCTGTAGAAATTAATAAAAATAAATCTTCTGTGTTATTATTAAATGATCAACTTGATGTTAATTTTTCACCCTTAATTAATTTAAATTTATAACTTTTTTAGCTTTTAATTTATTTAATTTAAAATATTTAGTTTGTCCTTACTGTTACTGCCCCCACTACTTGGTTCCTGGTTTTAGATATATATCTATATATATATATATATATTGCACCATTTATATCCTGAAGAAGTTACTGTATTAGCGAAACAATTGTTGATATTAATAAATTTCCGTGAAAGTTTGTGTTTATTTTAATCAACGAGTATGTACCAGAAATTTTGAAATTATACCCACAGAATACTGGCTGTTGACTGTAAAAATATACGATAAGTAGGACCTGAAATTTAGTAAATCTGTTACTCTTGAGAGACATTGTTATGTCGAAACAATATTGTACAGTTTACAATAAAATATTTTGAAACATTTAAAAGTGATTTTAATTCCTTCAATTAAGAGTTTTTGATAACCCAAGATCAAACTTGAGAACACAAATCCTTTAGTTGATTGGTATTTTTCGTAAAATATCGTTTTTTTTTTAAACTTCATTTCTGTTGTAACATTTCTCCAAATGAAATACAAAAAATGTAAATAAATCATCTTCAAAAGTAGAATCCATTTCTCAACCGTGTATTTATCTTATGTAAAGGATTTCTAATGCGATTAGCAAGTTGTTAACATAATTTTTATGATCGAAAAGCTCAATTAATATTTTTTAATTGGAATCGGTTTTCGTTGGGTATACGTGAACTCTTCGAGACATCTTTATGACCTGAGGTTGGCACCTAGGAGTGTGTTCATGGTCCCTTCCCAGTGCCAATTACCATGGAAGCATACGTTAATATATTAGACCCATTTGTTATGTGGCGTTCTCAAACCAGATACGCGGCATTCGATATTTATTAAAATGACTACTTTTACCTAGACATATTTATTGGTGGCAAGAATAAAACAAATTATTTGTTTTTATATAATACAAAACTGACCTTCAGATAGGGTGAAAGTGATCCACATCAACCCCGTGGTACCAAAACAACTGGATCCAAAAATTTCTATTTTTAGAACGTGATTCGTTCTTGTGTTAATACAAAACAAAAACAAATCGTATTACCTACAGAGTGTTGCATATTTAATAAATGAGCATTCTAAAATCAGTATTAAATTTAAAAATCAATAATAAGTAACACCTTATCTAATTTGATAGTTTCGACCTTTACTTGATGAAAATCCATCTTAATTAGAAAAAATAAAACTAAAGATTTTCACACACTTTATTTATATTCGTAACATATGTTTCGCCAAACTTTGGCTTCCTCAGACGTGTATACTTACTACTACATAAACATTGCAACCTGGGTGATTAAATATGTACACAATAAGGGTGGTGGTAATATTTACAATAAATTCAAAACTGAAGAGTTTTTGCCTTCGGTCTGGTCGTTGAGCAGGGTTCCTAATTTCTAGATTATCCAATAATGTTAACTTATCTAATTGCAGTTTTGTTCGTTTCCATTTGGAACCATCATTGCAACCCCCATAATAGTGTGTATAGTTTAGAACCACCAAAAGGTTACTGCTTAATAGTAATAAAAGAAAATGAGTGTAAAGTTTCAAAAATATTTTTAATTGTTCATAACAAACGTTTCAGCAAACCATTGGCTTCTTCAGATGAAGATTTACTAATTAAAGTTCTTACACAACAAGATTAAATACTAAAAATTGATAGATTCTTATGGGGTGGGTAACAATGAAAGGAAGGGATAAACATTAAGTTTCTGATTACAGATTTAAAATTAATAAAGGAGAACTATTAACATCGGTTTGATCGTTTAGTAAAACGTTCAATTTATTGTATTTATTAATATAAAGACTTTCAGTTAAGTTTAATTTGTGACTTTTGGCAATTCTTTTAAAATGTGAAAATTATCGTTAAAAGTATCTTTTTCATGTAATAAATGTTGTGGATAAATAGAATCGGCTTTCCCATTGGTATAGCATCTCCTGTGTTCACTAACACTTTGGTTGAAGGATCTGCCAGTTTATCCCACATAGTCTTAATTACAGTGTCCTCATTCCAGTAAATAAACTCCAGATTTTGATTCTTTATTACTTTTATCTTTGTTATGTTTTATATATTTGGATAAGTTATTACTAGTTTTAAAGGAAGTAATTATATTATTTCATTTTTGTGATACACGCATTATTTTCAAGGAAATGTCACCTAACATAGGCATGTGATCGAACTATATAAGTTTTATTGTGGTTTTTTATTTACTTTAATTAGAACATCTTCACCTGAAGAAGCCAATGTTTTGGTGAAACAATTGTTGTGAAGCTTTGCTCCCGTTGTTTATATTTGATATGTAGTTTCAACAAGTAAATCTTACTACCATTGATTACGTAAAAGTAATTAATTAACTGGATCCATTATTCAACAAACGGTTACCTTTAATATAAACTGCAAACTTTTCCAATTTTTGTATGCCACCCTGTGCAAAGATTGAATTGAAACTATTGCTTATACTTTAGGCTCTAAAGGAACAGCAGTTTTCTACATATTTAGTTTTTCGAAATGGACCTTATTAAGTTAAATTTCTGTCTAATTTAATAGCATATGGTGTTTCCAGGAAAAGTTGTTTTTAACATTCAGACTATAAAGAAAACTTTATACTTTACCGAACGTTCTCTATGTATGTTATATACACATTTTCTGACTATTGAAATAAAAATAATCAGATCTATTATTTCTACACTCACTTGGTGGAAACTCATTTCAATATTTAGGTAAAATAATAAAAACACAAAATTAGTATATTTCGACACTTTACAATTGTTTGGATTTAACAATTAGCCGTAACAACAAAACACACAAATTTGCCATTTATCACAAAGAAACACACACCGACATCGTCATCAATAACGTATCATGCAATCCCAATCAACATAACATAAAATGTTTGCTTTTTACTCGATGTTATACAGATTGATTAACATACCTTTAGATACGAGAGATTTCAAAAAAGAATTAAACATAATTAAGCAAATTGCATTAAGCAATAATTATAAAGTTGACACAATTGTAAGTTACTTTTTAAATTACAATTTAAGAAAGCAATTAGTAATGTATACCCCCAATGTAATAATAACCAAAATGTTAATTATAAAACTATCACTTACTTAAAGAATCCTTCAAAGACATTAGGAAAATTCATAACTAAAAATAGTTGCATATAAAACACTAAATACTCTAAGTATAAAATCAGTAAGGAAAATATGTCTGGAGTGTATAAACTAAATTGTTATTCTTGTAACTGCATTTACATTGGTCAGACTGAACGTACTATTAAAGAATGATTTGAAGAGCACAAAAAATCGTATGAAAATAATAAACTAAATTCTAACTATGCTAAACATCTAATCAAAGAAAACCATACCTTTGATGATAATTTTGAAATACTTGATCTTGAAAATACAATAAAAGCCTTAGATTATCATTACTAGAAACATTAGAAATTAATAAATACAAAAATAACAAATACTATTTTAAATGATCAAATTGATCTTAACAACTCACCACTACAAAATCTTTTTACTCACCCCTAATCCACTACTATATAAGACAAATGTTTAGATAAGTTTATTGTATTATCATTACTTCTTCTGAAGATAAGTTATGCAAAACAATTGTAAAGTGTTTTATTATTTTACCTAAATATTAAAAATAATCAGGTCTCTTTTGACCTATTACACAATGTAGAATTCAATGGAGATACGTATCTTTAAATATTCGAACTAAGCGTATTAGAATATTAAAACAATTTAACTAATGCATGATGTATATATTTATATACGTATATATATATATATATGTACTTGGCATATGTATGTGTGGAGTTGTTGATCGTACTGTGGCCATTAGTTTATTTATTTATGGCTGTAGGTTTTGCTGACTTGGAAGGATCGGATAAAAAAGATAATCAGAAAACCCCATAGTCGCACAGTAAATTATGTAGTCATTTCGTATATTGATTAGTCTGCCAGGCGGTACAAGTATTGATCAAATAAACATGGTTCGGGAACGAGCCACGGGGTGTAGAATAATAAAACTCCGGTCTCTCTTGCACAAGAAACTTTACCTTCGTAAACCTTATATATACTAATAGCACTATTTTAAGCGAAATCATTACAATAAACGTATTTTCTACAAAGATACAATAAAATATCGTACGAAAGATTATCGTGTAGGCGTGGGAAATGCGTTAAAAATGCATTTTTCTTTTTTACTGTAATCTTTTATATGTAATCTGTCAAATATTTAACAAGAATTTACATTTGAACTTAGGTGTACGACAGTATCCAGTAAACCTGCTCTATATTGCCCCCCTCAATGGGCTAGCTCATTTGAGGGGCAGTACTTCCTCATTGACTCCGGAACAATGCTCTCTGTTGTCGCCCAAGTTGAGACGACTCTTTATTACTAAGGGTGCTTCTTAACTTAACAAATTTTAATATAAATTTAACTTAATTCCATAAATTAATTTTTTTTTGTTACACAGAAGCACAACCGACTTAAAACTACTGGTGTTATAACTAATTAACTAAGTGACTGACTGACTAACTGACTATTAACTGAAAGGAAACACTAAATAAAACTCAATTTGATTTTTCCACTGTTTATTTTCAATCTTGACAATTGTTTCACCCTACATGGGCATCTTCAGAAGACGACTGGTTACGTTAGATAACTATTCTATGTTTATACTAGTCTTAGGGTTAATTGGAGGGAGTACATTCTACTATTTTATTTAGTATTGTGGATTCATAAATGTTTTCTGTTTTATTTAATGTTAAATCTCTATTTTGGTTTATCTGCTTTTTGATCTCAAAGGATTCTAGTATGTTCTAATTTCTTGCCTTTATTTGAGCAATGTAAAATTTTAAAATTATCGTTTGTATTAAATTCATGTTTTTTTATTATTTATATGGTTCATAAAGTATAGTTTTTTATATGTTCGTTCAATCTTTCTTCGAATGTCCTCTCTATCTGTCCTATATATGTCGCGTTGCATGTATTACAGTTTATTTTATATTCACCACGGCTTTAGAACGGAAGGTACACAGGTATACAAGATAACAATTTGGGATTGCCCTTTGTTACCTAAATGTCGTAAATAGTTGTGAAAAATAAAATACCATCTGGTCATTCAAAATATTATTTGTATCTGTTTTTGAGGCTTTACATATTTCCAGTGATTCCAAAACATTTAGTTTAAAACCTTTCTTATCTATATGTATTATTTTTAAATTTTAGATGGATGGAAATTGGTGGTTAATTTCTATACAATGGTTTGCAAAGTTTTAATTACTTGTTTGTAGTCTAAAAGATCTAAAATGTTGATTGAACCTAATTCTAAAGGATCTCCCTGTTTGTCCTAAATAGAAGGAATCACATTCCGAACATAAGAACTTATAGGCTCCCATTTTATCATACATATTCGTTTTATCTTTTGAATTGAAAAATATATGTTTTATAATTAAATTTGGCTTAAAACTGATGGTGATGTTATTATGTGTGGCAATTTTTGTCGAAATATTACCAAAATATGTCAGAGATATATTTGCGGTTTATATCTTTTATATATGGGTATATATTATCGTATGTTATTTTAAATTGTTTTTTATTAATTAGTTTTTGAATTGTTTTTGGGTCAAAACCATTATTTTTTGCGATTGTAAGAATTGTGTTAGTTTCTCGTTTTGGCCACACATAATAACATCACTTTTAAATATTTAATTGATATGTAATACATTATAATATGCCTTGGTTCATTGGCTAGCTGCCCCCCCCCACATAATAGGGCGTTGCAGTCATGGGCTTTTGGAAGTATTTATAGCTATCCTTAACGGATTTAAAACACTTTAGTTGTATCGTTATGGGGTCTAAATCTTTTAGGTTATTCAGTTTGGTTGCTCATTCGAGAGCACTGTTCCAGAGTCAAGTCTTGGGGGGTTGATACGCGTCTAACAGTATCCACCGTTCGTCCATCTGTGTTGAACGGGGAAAGAAAAGTTGAACATAGCAGAAGTTGTTTTTTTTTCTGTTTTACCATGGGGAAGTGGGTGGTAAAGTTGGGTTGAAGTAGCGGTACCAGTAGTAGTCGATATTGTCACGAAGTAAAATTTATTTCATCGGCACTTTGTATGGGGTAATTAAAAAGACGACACTTTCACGATAAAAAATAATTATGGACGGTGATAAAGTGATAAGGCCGAATGTCGCTTACGATCGCATGAGCCTGCGACTCCTAAATAAACTTCAACTTTTCAACCAGTTGACACAAACGTTATCTAGCGGGTAAAATATTACTTGGCACAATTGTACCCACTAACAGTGTTTTGTTTTGTTTTCCTTTTCTTTTATATCCACCATTAATTTTAGGGAATGTCTCTCGAGGTCGCGGCGGACCGTGTTTTGTTTGTATTAGGACGAGGTTTGTACACCATTTATCTTCTTACTCTTCAAAGAATTATTATACCTTTATTAGGTATTATTGGACGGTGGGTATGGTATAACGTGTGCAATAAAATTAAAATAATTACATACAATACGTAGAGTAAAGTATCTAATAAGCCTTTCTGGAAATGAAAGCGAAATACGGAAACTGCATAGTGATTTAACTAAAGAAATACACGGTGCAATCCAACAACAAACCCGCTTGGTTATTTCAGAAAATTACGTGTAATTATGAATACATTTCTATGTTGCACACTGCTATTAAAATAATTATTATTCTTTGCTCTTAATAAGCGTATTATTTGTCTAATTTCTGTTTGAATTTCAGTCAACCGTTCAATATCCCCCTAAATTCCCCTCACCTCTTAAACATCTCAATCCATCAGTTATTTCTCTCTCTCTTCAAATGTTTCACATTTATTTTATTCAACAATATAAATCACACAGTGAAACAATTGCTGAAAATACTACATTATCATACATAATACCTTTTCATTGTTCCATTTTCAAATGTTTTATTCGACAGGTTTCACATTTTTGTTTTGTTCAACAATATCGTCACATATATAATGTACGTAATGGAGTCTTCCGTTACTTGGTTGAAATTCATGTTATAACTAAATAAAAATGCACTGATGATTTTCAACTTTTTAATTGATCACTTGACGATTGTTTCGCCAAACTTTGGCTTCGTCGGAAGTTTGTAGTCAACTTAAAACTATTAACAATATTTGGTCTTAAATACTAGCTGGAAGGGTGGTATCAGGAAACAAGTTTAGAATTGCGGAGCTACTTAATTCTGTCTGTTCATTGATTAATCTATTGCTATTTTTAAATTTATTATCATCGTGAGATCTGTGTAGTTTGCGGACAAAACATTATGAGTGATGGAATGGTAAGGAAGTGGGTGAGAGCATATAAAGATGGCCGCACAAATGTGCATGACAATGCCCGTCTGCATGGCTAATCGGACCAAATATCTCATCACATCTTTTCACTGGGAAACTCTAGAATATCCTCCGTAAAATCCTGATCTGGCGCCCAGTGACTACCATTTGTTTCTGCACATGAAGCGTCTTCAAGACGATGACGAAATCGAAACAGTTGTTAACAGTTAACAAGTCAGGCGGCAGAGTTCTATGAGAAGGGTATTCAAAAACTGGTCACTGGTGAAACGTTATGACAAGTGCCTCAATATTGACGGAAATTATGTACAAAAGTACATTAAAGTACAGGCTTTCATGTAAAAATAAAATTATTAAGATATCTTCGCATGTTTTTTATGAATTTCAAAACGGTACTTACTTAAAAAACATGCCTTGTATAATACTATAGCTGGAACTGCATATCTGAAGCTATTCAAGGTAAATTTTTATAGATAATGGTACATTTTTCACCCCTGTTCCATATCAACCAAATGTCTAGCGTCAATAACAATATAATTGGACGTGGGTCAATAATACAAGCGGCGTTCGATAAGTGACAGTGCAACACACGGTTTAGGGCACCTGTCCGATCAATTCATCCATTATCCGCTTGTTTAATAGACAAGTCAAACACGAACACCCGCGGGAGACTCATCACGATGACTTGCACTACGACAACGCGATGCAATAACAGCCTAAAGACACACATCTAGCCTTAATGCCTAGTTAAATGTTTGCCCACGTGAAGGCTCAATTAGCACCCCTTTATTCACGTGATAAATGGATGACGAGAACCCGTTTCTTCGTTTCTTTTTGCGGACTCATAATGAACCATTAACAGGCATCAAACTGCACATTGATAGATTTATGAAACACGGCAGAGGCCCTTTGGTGGTTCTGACCGCTTTGGTTAAGAATTTAAGGAAAAACGTGTCGACTTCTTATCAAAAGTGTTCTCCAAAATTCCCGTATGTCTTGGGGGGTTCAAGTTGGAGTCCAAAATAGGCCATGACTTATTCTTAAAAAGTGTTTTATTAATGATAAATGAATAAACACTACTTTTTTTATTATCACTTTTTTTATTTACAAAATATAGAGAATAAAATTATGCAATCAAAATTTTCGTATAGGTATGTGGATGATGTTACAGCGTGTTTTTCAGGAACACACCGACAATTACACTTAAAATTTACGCTAGAAATTGAACAGAACAACAAAATCAATTTTCTTGATCTCGCCCTGCAATATTCACATAATAAAAGAAATTTTGATATATACAGAAAGCCAACATTCATAGACATAACAATTCATAATAATTCAAATCACCCTCTTTCACACAAACTTGCAGCATATAATTCTATGATACACAGAGTTTTTTCAGTCCCCCTTACAAACGAAAAATTAAAACATGAGCTAAACATCATTCTAAAAATTGCAAAAAATAATAGTTTTGATCCAAGAACAATTCAAAATTTAATACGTAAAAAACAATTTAAAATAGCATGCCAGTCTATATACCCATACATAAAAAACGAAGAATGCAAATACATATCATTAACGTACTTTGGTAATATTTCAATAAAAATCGCTAATGTTCTATCTGCAAACAACCTAACAGTTAGTTTTAAGACAAACACATTTTTCAAACACATACATTTTAATTCAAAAGATAAAACACACAGATTTGAAAAAACTGGAGTCTATAAGCTAGAATGTACAGAATGTGATTCCTTTTACTTAGGCCAAACTGGAAGGTCATTTAAAACTCGTTGTAACGAACACTTTAAATCATTTAGATTGAGAAAAGATAATTCCAATTTTGAAAACCATTTTTTAGAAACATGCCATCAGTTTCCTACTACAGAAATCTTAAACTTTTTCATAATGTAAATAAAGGCTTTAAACTTAATATTTTAGAATCCTTAGAAGTATATAAAGCATCAAAAATTTCCGAAAATAACCTATTAAAGGACCAGGTAGATTTGTACCACTCAATATTATTCAGTACATTTAATAATTAATGGAATATATATAAACACCACTGTAAATCTGTTTATATTAATTCAATTTGAATCATTTGTATGACAATGACAAGCTATTTGTCGAAACTATGGTCAAAAGGATTTGTAAATAAAAAAAGTGATAATGAACAAAGTAGTGTTTATTCATTTATTGTTAAAGTGAATTATCACAAAGTAACAGCTAAATCAATCCATTTTTTTTTTGTTTTATTAATATTTCTGGTAAGATTTTTATTGGCAATATGAGATAACGTAATTCAATTGTTAACGATACCGTATCATTTATATGATTTAATATCACCGTCCTCCCAATTTTATGACGGAGATTGAAATATTTTATGAGTCAGTTTATGGTTGGCATAATGCCCAAGATGTCGTGAATCACAGCAATCGTAAAAACGAACAGGAGATTTTCCGCGACGATTGTAATAATCCTCCATATGATGCAATGAAATCTTAATTAAAGCCATAATTGACAGATAATTTCCACGTCATCGGTAAACCTGCATTTTCCCTTTAGTATCTCGTCTTTCATTACGTCTGTAAATCAACGGGTTGTCATAATTAATTTTGTTTCAGTGGTTATGCACAAAGACAAGGACGAGGGAGGCGGAATCCATCGACCCAGAGAGATGACAGCTTACGATCATACCCCTCTGGATGGCGAAATGTTTCTTCAGGTGAGCAGAATTCACGGTTCTATTTTTATATTCAAATACTGTCGAGTGAACGTCGTAATTTGATTTGATATTAATTATGATACACATGTACCATGAACAAAATAAACCTTGGTTATAGAAAAAAATGTCCAACGTTGCTGTTGTGCGATTGCTATAAGTCCCTGATATTATTTGGTACTTCCCCAGTCAATTTATCTGGAGATTTTTTAACGTTATTTATTGAAATAAACACACAGTTGATAACTTCCACAATTTATTAAATAAACTTGACACGTGTTTCGCCAACACTGTGGCTTCTTCAGAAGTACAAAATCTACTTAAAACTACCCAAGAGTAGATGTCTATATGTTAAATAGGGTGGTACATCTTCATTAGGTGGGGGAAACGATTTAATAGGGATGAGAGATTTATATCTACTTGGTCATTAAGTAATATGTCTGTATTTTTATATTTGTTAATTTCTTTAGATTCTAATAGTGTAAGCTTTAAACTTTTATTTTCAATTTGTAAAATTTTTAGATCTAAATAAAATATATGGTTATCTTCTAACACATGTTTGGCATAGTTAAAATCGTTTTTTTTTTGTTTCTATATAATCTAAAATGTTCGTACAAACGAATTCTAAAATTTCTTCTTGTCTGACCTGTATAAATTTTTGAACAAGAACCGCAATTGAGTTGATATATGCCTGGTCTTGATAATTTCTCTACTTTGTCTTTATTATTCTTAACAAAAATTGAATACAAACAAGAAGACTTACTCATTTCACTAGATGTTACAAACCTGTTTGGATCGATACCTACCAGGGAAATATCAGCCCTAATTACACAAATGCTAGAAGAATGTAATAGTTTACCTACTATAGTTAACGAAATATCAGAATGTTTAGAATTATGTATAAAACAAAATTATTTTAAATTTAATAATAAAATTTACATACAGAACGATGGCTTGCCAATGGGCATGTCTCTATCTCCATTGCTAGCAGACATATTTATGTATCAACTAGAGACAAAAATTAACAAAAGTTTTTACAAAAATAATATAAAGAGATACGTAGATGACATTTTTGCAATTTGGACTGGAAAAGTAAAACTCAATAATTACATTAACAGGTTACATGAACGTATAAAAATCACTTTAGAAATAGAAAACAATGATAAAATTAACTTCCTAGATTTAACTTTAACCAAAAAGGATAATAAAATAGATATATCAGTATTCCGAAAGTCAACGTGATCAGATTGTTTAATTAATAAAAAATCAAATCATCCCAAACAACATAAATTAGCTACATTTCATAGCATGACTCATAGACTACTAAATTTACCTTTGAATAATGAAAACTTTAATATTAAGAAAAATACTATAAACATATAGCAGTGAACAACGGATACTCTACACAATGAATAGATGACTTAATAAATAAAAAACAAAAAGTAAAAAACCACCGAGAAGCTTATATAGTAAAACATAAGATAGTAAAGGACAATAACTATAAATCTATTTTATATATATGAAATACCTCCAATTTAGGAGCTAAAAAAATTAAACAAAACAATAATTTTCAAATACCAATCAAAACTGCAAATAATCTATCCATGTATTTAATTAATAGCAAAGACAAAAACGAAAAAATAAATTCCAATGGTGTGTATAAGTTAAATTGCAATAGTTGCAATGCAATATACATAGGACAAACCGGAAGAGCGTTCAAAGAAAGAATTCAAGAACATGCGAAAAATTATAATGAAAATTCACCATTCATGAACCACATTAATAACAAAAAACCTAAATTTAATTTAGAAGAAAATTTCAATTTTTTACATCAAGAGAAGAAAGGTAAAAAAAACTAGACATATTGGAAACCATAGAAATAAAAAAACACATGAAAAATAGCAACTTAATATTATTAAATAAATTCGAAAATGTATATACCTCAATAATTATAGATAAAATAGTAGATGCATCCCCACCAAGATTGTAATAGTATTTAAGAAATAGTGCAAGCAAATTTGTATCAATACTTCTTCTGAAGATTCCCTTGTTAGTTTAATAAATGTATTAAATGGAAATTAAGTGTGTTTCACTCAATTATTTGATACAATATGATTCCTAATTTCCATAAAGTAAAGTCAGAAAAAAATAATTATTTGGAATTTTATGTCTGTTCCAAATTTTTCGCAGTTCTCACTCACTCGAGTCTATCCTTAGAATTTTGTTTCTTCGGAACCGGCAAAATCGACCGATTCTTTTCGTTTTTCGTTTGTTTTTTTTTGGGTGTTGTGAATAGCGAGAAAAAAACTTTCACTTTAAAGTTCTCGTTGTCAGCAATAGCTACAATTACGCTGTCCAAACATGACATTCTCCCGAAGCTAAAGTCGGGAACTTGTTTTTTGTAATAATTGGATAATTATAGCTCGTACAATTCGGCCTAGAATTTTTCTCACAGCGAACTGTGCTCTTCTATCGCAAACACAGGCGGCTTGTCCTTTATAAATAATTACGTATGTTTTTAATTAACCCAGGGCATACGGACATATGTATATATGTATATATATATATATATCAAATATACACTAAACTGTGCTCATTGCATACTTTCGTAACTCGACACGCTTAAAAACGTATTATTTCAACGAGGTATCTATCTGTTATTATTATCAACAAAAAAAAAGCCTAATAATAAAGTATTGTTCGCACAACTGACAATTATATTACTATTATATTTCAATCATATCCTTTTGATCATTGCAAAAGTCATTATTGTTTTGTATTATCACTAACTGACATCTTTTCAGGCATTAAACGGGTTTCTAATGATATTAACTTGCGAGGGTGAGGTATTTTTCGCCACACACAGCATCGAAGGGTATCTGGGATTTCATCAGGTATTTTACCCACAACATATAATACTTATTACTTGTAGATGTTATGTCCTCGATTTATTTTAGTCAGATATAGTTCATCAGTCGGTGTACGAGTTAGTTCATTCGGAGGACAGGGAGGAACTTCAGAGGCAATTAATGTGGAACTCCTTCTTACCCCCAGAATCCTCCAACATCGGCCTTCAAGACGTCCTCCTTCCAGAAAACGGCCATCTGTTAGAACGTAGCTTCACTGTTCGCTTTCGGTGCCTTCTTGACAATACTTCTGGCTTTCTGGTAACGTAATAAAAACTACAGTGCCCGGCACCTAACGAGATTCAAAAGCCATAAATCATCGGATGCGCAGTGGCAAAGTCTAGCCCCTTTAGGGTGGGGTTAATCGATCGGTAGGCAGAACGATAACTGCTCAGCAAAGTTCAGTAGCGTAGTCGCAAACAGTTGCAAATTAACAGAGTATAGAAGTGGTTGTTTGTAAATTGTGTTTGAAATGAATAATCTTGGTATTTCCCTGATATTTTATCATTTCATTCATAATAAAGTTAGGATGTCACATATTTGTTGTCTTTCATTTAACAACTATAAACAACCCTTCCAAATTACGTTAATAGCCAGCGTATCGAACTTTATTTTGTTAACAACTTATTTCTATTTATACCTAATAATATTTAAATTACCTATTATTCCTAGATTTATATAATTAGGCATTTATAACCGTGATTTTCTCCTTATGTTCATGATGATAGTGAAATTTTAATTGTTCACTTCGCATACATCATTAAAACCCCACTAGGGTAAGTAAATCAGTTGAATGAATTCACTTGTGTTCCGTGTTCAGTACTTTTTCTCTCAGTGATACGCGCAGCTGAACTACATGTTGACGTTTCGGTCCAGCTATATTCTTATTGGCTCTTTCATTTAAAAGTCTCCGCCTACCTACCTGTCAATCCGACCGTCGCTGAATCTCCTTAGGTGCCTGCCACTGTACATCGATAGACATCTAATATCGTGTTGAGTGAAGATCGTCGTATAAACCGTGTCGTGTGTTTTAGAGATTAGATATAAGAGGACGAATAAAAGTACTCCACGGGCAGAATCGTAAAACTGACGAACCTCCTTTAGCGCTCTTTGCAATTTGTACCCCATTCGGACCTCCTTCCTTGCTAGAAATACCCCAGAAAGAAGTGATGTTCAAAAGCAAACATAAACTGGATTTGACTCTCGTCTCCATGGACCAAAGGTAATCTACACTATACCTATGTACTCTCAAATCGTATTTGTTCTTAATCGTCTACCTTGCCACAATCTTTCATACATAGAATGTCTTATTTTAGAGGTAAAATGTTACTGGGCTATTCCGATGCTGAATTGGCTAACATGGGCGGTTATGATCTCGTTCATTACGATGATTTAGCCTACGTGGCAAGTGCCCATCAGGAATGTAAGATGAATTATTAATTGATATACAAGTCTTGATATTTAACTTCATGTTTTCTCTTGCAGTACTAAAAACAGGAGCTTCAGGAATGATAGCCTACAGATTCCAAACGAAAGACGGACAATGGCAATGGTTACAAACGAGTTCACGATTAGTTTACAAGAATTCGAAGCCCGATTTCATTATCAGCACACACAGGCCCCTTATGTAAGACGCAAAATCAATTTTAATAATTAAAACCTATTGATATTTAGATTATTTAAGCTTGGGAGTCATGTATTGGAGGAAAAGAATCGTTTTTGTCGTTCTTATGCGCTTTTTAAAGTTTTATTTCATATTTAGGGAGGAAGAGGGAAGAGATCTTCTGGGTAAGCGAACAATGGACTTCAAAGTGAGTTATTTGGATGCAGGATTGTCGAATAGTTACTTCAGTGACTCGGATCAGCTCCTATCGACATCGTCGGTAAATCAACACAACGTTTCGACCACTCCGACTCGAATGAATCGAAGATACAAGACGCAACTTCGGGACTTTCTCTCGACATGTCGAACTAAACGTAAGGTGTCGGTGCATTCAACCAACGGACAAGTGACACCACCGGTTACAGTGTCAGTGTCGAACTCAGTGGTCAGTCCCATGCCCACGATAGACTACATTCCGACGGAGGGTTGTGCGTACAACATGTACACCACCCCTTACGCACCTCCCGCCCCAGATCACACGCTGTCCACGTACATGGGTCACTCAAACTTCCAACACACCCTCTATCCCTCTCCTGCAACCCTAGACAACCGGTACCTTCCAACAGAGAACCTATTCCATCAGTACCGACCATTGAGCACCTACTACTCTGAGTATCATCACTCGCCAGCCGCTAGTCCATACATGAGCAATGGATTCCTGGACGTAACAGCTCGGACAGCAGGAGTACCAACGTACGATCCATCATCGACCACCGCTAGTCATCACTCGTCTTATCGGACAGCGACTGTGATGCCTACAGAGGACAAACTGTACTCCTGTCAACAAGTGGTGGATACCTCCCCGACAGCAAAGTACCCCACATACGTGGACACTTCCAGGAGTTTCGTCGTAACGAACCCCAACAAATGCCTCGACGTTGCCTGGCCGTACTCGGTCAGTCCATCTTCCGGAATCATACAACCAGTCCAGGTGATGGCAACGCAAGTTCCTGATCAAACTTCCAAAGTGTGCGTCAAGTCCATTAAGCAGAACGTTTCGATGGACAACGTACCATCGAACCATCACACTCCGTCGCCGGTGAACAGCACATTAGTTACCCCGAAGATCGAGGAGATAAAGACAGATCAACCGGAAAGTCCGTCGATCATGCAAGGGGGTGGTAAGAATCAACATCAAATTGTCACTAGCACACACTACCATTCTCCTATTAGTACGTCTGTTATGCAAGAAATGCCAAGGCAGACGGTTTTAATGTGGGGGTCCCATCATGTTCAGTATTCTGCGACGACCAAATCGCCCACCACTGACCATTATGGGACCACATCATCGAATAACACTTGCGAATCGTTGAAAGGTATGTCGGACATTGGGAATCCGGATATGTCGAGCTGGAATGGAGATAATAAAGCGGAAATAGCTGCTCAAGCCGCCGAAAACAACCATCACTCTTCTCATCACAGCCACCATAACTCCAGGGTGGTGATGGTCCTGTGATAATGAATGGGACGTCTCTCTCATCAGCTGGCTTCCAGCGGTATACCTAACTAAATACATACATACATGTACATGGTATACAAACGTATAAATTATTATTATACATAGAAGCACACAAACACTTTGAACACAATTACGTAATAATATAAAAATGAAACGTATCTTCCTTTATGTCGCTTGTCTTCAAGATTATGTGGGGATGATTTGAGCTGCTCTGGTCACAAAACAATTATTAATAATATTCTCCTTGTAGATTTGGAAAAAGGGGGAAAAAGGAGCGAACATGTAATTGTTTTTCTTCTTCGTTCTTTGTTACGACTGGAACACTTATTTTTTATTATTAGTAGAAGACAACATACATCTCAGCTGGGTCAGTGTAAATACAATTTTGTAGGAATTGCGTAAAATTGTTCTTATTTTTGCAAATGGAAAAAAGTACTAGTCATTCATTTACTGTATATTATGTTGTACAATTTTTGTTTAAAGTAGATTTATACATATTATAAAGATAAATAGAAGTATATTTATATATTATTTTTTCTATACAGCTTTTATTTTTTTATTTTTTCTTCGTTTTTATCTGAAATGAACAAATTATTTATCTTTCATGATGGTGTACTACATAAAAAGTTTTTTTGTCTGATTTAAAGACCTCTTTCTTATTTACACATTACTCATTAAAATACAGTTTCCAAAAAGCGTAAAACGTTATTATATTTATCGATCTAATCAATTGCACTAAAGTAATATTAATGAAAGAGAACAAATAGCATTGTTGGTATTTTTTTGTACCTATTTATTTTCATTGGTGCTAAAACATTACACCTATTAGTGCAATACGGCATGTTCTTAACATTCTTGAAACAATATCATTGTTTTCCTTTGTTTTTCTTCTGTAAGCATTTAGTTCGTTTGTTATACTATACGAGCTACAATACAATAAAACGAATTATTGAAAAATATTGTATGTAATGGTCTTTAAAAATGTAATAGTGATTTTTAAATAAATATGTATTTACGAACCACTCTTAATTTAAGGAGAAACATAATGTGAAGATTTCTGAAGCGTGCCGCAATCTATCGGAAGTATCTGAAACTAAGAAAGCATATTTGTAGATCACACATGCAAAATCAATATCTCCGTTATATAGTTTCCTATTACTTTTCTTTTTTTTTGATGAAAACTATTTCAAATCCGTGTGCTACTTTTTTTTTAAAAATAGTGTTTTATGTAACTAAGACAAATGTATCTAGTATATAAAAAAATAATAATCAAATTCTAAACCCATTTCTCTTAAATATATCGATCTGGAATTGCAATAAGTGTTACAGGTTCGCCATCCGTACCCTAGACATACAATTTTTTTAAAATATTTATACATTTACTTACATCGAGGAAATGCATTGATGAGAAATTCTGATTATAGGTATAGGCATAATAATGAAACACATTAAATGTTATTTTATTAACAAACAAAACGATTTAATTCTATAAAAAGATATTACTAAACAGCAACTTTTTCGACTTCTTCCTCTTCGTCTATTTCTTCATCCTTGCTCTTCTCATTTTCTAAATAGACGCTATAATTAACTTTCAAACGTTCCCTTACCGGTGGACTCCACAGAAGACATCTGAAACATAAAATGTTTTGCTTTTCATTAATACGAGAAAAAAAATCGAAAGATCGACAAAACAATAACAACCTTCTCACAAACTCCCCGTCCCTTTTCGGTTTCATTTTGTGTATGTCCCGAATGAGAGACGCGAAATTCTCTTCCAAATGATCAATATCCATGTCAAGCTGAAAGAAAATGTAATTCATTAAAGACCTAATGGCATTTACAGAATAAATCAATGAGCGCCATACTGTTCCGATAAACGTTTCGATCAATCCGAAATCCTTCTCAAATTGGTTCTTCAAAGCCGAATATTTCATCCCATGCAAATATGTATCGACAGCTTTGTCTAAATCGGGACTTAGTGTTCCATTTTTCGGATTCGGAAACTTCTTTTTCATCAACCCCCTAAGACAAACCATGTCGACGAGAATGTCGGGATGGGCCACGATCGTTTGAAAATCCGTAAGGGATATTGAACCCATTTGAATCTCCTTGATCAATTCTATCCCACCCACAAGTGCTGCTCCTGCTTTTTTGGCCTCTGCCTGAATATCTGGATTTTTAGCAAGGGCTAAAACGGATCTTTCTTCTCCGATATCAAATTTG
Source organism: Agrilus biguttatus (assembly GCA_963921985.1). Classification (NCBI taxonomy): domain Eukaryota; kingdom Metazoa; phylum Arthropoda; class Insecta; order Coleoptera; family Buprestidae; genus Agrilus; species Agrilus biguttatus. The sequence continues at coordinate 22,160,531 of OY998126.1, read as the reverse complement.
TGGGGCATCGCAACCACCCGATGAAAATCGTCCAAAAGACGAGTCTATAAATGCCTAATAGTAGACAATAATCTTTTGAGGGGTGAAGATGATAGACATACCTTCTTTTCACCTTCCATATTAAGTTCTACCCTCACATAAAGTTTCTCCTGAGGCTTATTGTACATTTCTGGATGGTGGGTCTCTCTATGACATTCTACAGCTTCCTTGAAGGGGTAAACATACCACTGATAAAAGTTATGAATCCACACATTATCAATTGGAAGACGTTTATGGGAATCGTCATATTTCAATTTTTCATGACGGCTCCTCAATTTTCTTTACGGAAACTTACAAATTAAAAAAAAAACTTCAAATTCGAAAAGCTACTTACTGCTCTTTCTCCTGACGCACCCTTTCCGTGAAGCTAATCTTCACAGTTTCTTTTTTCACTTTCTTAGCTTCCCGTTGTTTCCTATAGCCCTTCCTGGCTGCATAACAACGTACCTGTACATTTGAGACCGCAACTGCTATTAAATTCTTCCCTATAGAAGAAAGGGGTGAGATAATAGACTTGCTTTGCAGCACAGAAACCCCTGTCAACATCAATAGCTATTAAACTCAACAAGGACCTGATACATTTACTAATTACCTCTCACTATTAATGAACCTGACTGGAACATCTTAAGCACAATATTAACTACATTAAGGGTTAAATTTTAAATATAAAACATCACGTTAAAGTAGGGTTAGCCAGGAACTGATCTTGGTGCCACGTTAACTTTTCCTCAACAGATGGTGCTCTGTTACAGACCACAGATTGTTACAGACATACAAACCATAGACAGTATGCCATCATTGATGAAATGAAAAAGTATGTCAGCAACCTCTCAAGCAAAATAGTTTACTGTGATGCCTTCCTCCACTAGTACATCTCTTCTAAAAGATCTTTCTGTTAGATACTTATTTCCATTCTTTAAAGGTCCAGAATACTCTGCTTCTAGATTCCATATTGCATACGGATTTAGGAACGCAACTTTTAAAATGTATGACCAATTTTGTAGTTAACGATTTTCAAAATTTCATTTAAAATTCCGCAAGGAATACTTAATGAATTCCTATAATACGATCAGAGTTTCCTGATTATTTATTATCTAAAGCTTCACCGATCGTCTTCTAAGTAAGTTTGGTCAAAAATCAAATTGCTTGGATTCTAAAGTAGGTAGATGATAGACGAAAATCCCATTTGCATTATAATGGTACAAAAGTATTTTAATAAGGTATTCTCCTAATCTAGTACAGAATGCAGATTAATGCATCTGTATCACTAAAGGAAATTGATCGCGAACTGCTGGCCATTTTAGCTGAATCAAAATCATATACAATTTTTGCTCTAATCATGTCAATTAATTTTAGTTGATTACGGAATATATTAATTCATCAAACAATCACGTTCTTAATTAAGTTGCTAAAAGATTACTGAACAGAAACAATAAATTATTACGATCAGTGAAAAGAGATTGATACTGTAAATAAATCGCATAATTTATTACGGTTGAAAAGTAATTAAGATAATCCTCATTAATTTTCAAGGTAGCCGAAATTAAAATATCTGTACGCTTAAAGAGTTTATCGCAATTTTTTGGAAATAATTATACGCCCAGCCAGAATGTTCCCCTTTTTTCTACGTTTATAAAAATTTCAAAGAGAAACTGAACAAATAAACACTTTTGTGCACATTTTTACCTTAAACAAATAACAATTTTACTTATCTACCGTATTATCGGATTTTTAATGCACACACTATAGTTAATCAGTATATAGTCCGTAGTCTATAATGAGTAATGAATATAATGATAAATTTATTGTGAATTGAAGTAGATAGAGTGGCGCAGTTGGTATGTTACCGACTAAGCTAAAAACCCGGCTGCATATTTTGCTTCACATCATTCTGTTTCGCGCTGTTATAGCGGTGAACATTATTCCGGCCTATGTCAGTCCGCTTAGAGTTTAGACATAGTCGGTGCCGGGTTCAAAAAGACAAAATAGGCCTTTCTTATTCGTACTGGTCAGGTAGTAGCCGGTTCTTCGTCTACAGTTGTCTTCTGGGATCTTCACCAGAAACATTACACTAAAATACCGTTTACAAACCGGAAGGTCGCAACAATAAAAGTCGAAAACTTCTTCGAGCATTCATTGAACAATTCGGCGAATGATTTTTGAAATAATGCGGCGCGTGTGAATGTTTCGTGTTTTTATTTTATTTTTATTACAGGCTTCGACAAAAAGTGTACCTGGTGTTATATGTAAGTACCTACGAATGTGCCTACACTTTTAAACGCTTGCCAAATAAAATTTTTCGTACCAGACTAACAAACAAAATTTATTACTTTTTTTATTCGTACTGACGATCTTTATTTCCATGGACTCGAAGGTACCTGATAAGAACAATTAAATTCGTTATTTCAATAAATTAAATATTGTTATCAAGGCGAGTATGCAAGATAACAATATGATATCGCATTCTCATCGGTTATTTTTTAATTAAAATATTTTTTTTTACATCCAACTGATGCAATTTAGTAATAATATTCCTAACAGTTTTTTTAATTTTTTTTTTTGAATAAGCAAAACTGAACGTAATATACGCACATATGTAATTGTTAAATTATATTTGTAAACGTTAGTTTTTTTTTAAATTTAAATAAACGGAAATGTAAACAAACAGACTGAACACTGTTTGACGTAATACAATTTTGTGAATTACAGTCATTAAAAAAACTGGTCTCTACAATTGTATGGTTTCAACAAAACAAAAAAAAAACCTTGTCGCACAGTAAACTAATAAAGAATTCAAAAGATTTTTACATTAGTAACACTATTCGAAAGTTTAAAGTTTAAAATCCACGCTAAAGGAATTTTGTAAAAAATGATTGTAATCGTTATTGTAATCGATCTGAGATAGACATATTTATCGTTTCTTCTTTGAATAATATCTACCCTGCCTGTCCCCTTCTTATCGACTGTTTGAAAAATAGATAACAATCATATATACATATACATTTTATATATACATATGTATATATGATTGTTACCTATCTTCTACACACTTTAAAATGATCGTGAAACTGTCAATATTGAAACATAATTTATACTTTCCAGCAGCATCCTAAGGAGGGGGATGATAAGATTAGGAAAGATGAGGTGGTAGGAAACTCATTAAAGAGGTCGATAACGCTGTTTGTTTTTAATGTCCATACCAAATACAAACCAGTTCAGACATCGAAATATAATGGAAGCAAGAGCCAAGTTCAACAAGAGAAGTTGAGGCGCTATACTTTTGGGATTAGTGTAATGAACAATGGGACTATATTGTCGCTTAAGAACTAATCGTGGGATACTATTATGGCTAGGAAACGCAAGTTTTTGCAACTCTTAATCGGGTTAATTTTCGGAATTTTTGTGAACGTGTATCTTCAGAGTCGATCTTGTTGTGATAAAACGTTGGATTTCCGAGAGGATATGGCCACATGGAAAGGATCATCTTCAAACAACGGTTTGCTATTCGTGGGCGTGATGACGGCCGAACAATATTTAGAAACGAGGGCGAAAACGGTATATGAAACGTGGGGAAGTCGGGTGCCAGGGAAAGTCATGTTTTTCAGTTCCGAAAATTCTTCCAGCTACTCCATCCCCCTTATAACCCTGCCAGGAATTGATGATCGATATCCGCCGCAAGCTAAATCATTCATGATGATTAAATACATGCATGACAACTACATTGACAGGTATTTCATTTCTTCTTTTTTTAATGTTAATAAACATAGACATAGACATAGACATAGAGTCTTGAAAAAATTGATTGAGTAAGTCTCTACTTTATGAAAGTTGATCATTTTGATTTTTTAATACAACACTTAATGAACTTTCACACATGATTCCTTCTTCTGAAGATTACCTTGTAGGTCGAAACAAATTTATTAAGAAATAAAACAAAAATAAGTGAAAGTCCTTTATGTATTTTATTTATTGAGTAGGTCTCTACTTCATGAAAGTTGATCATTTTGATTTTTTAATAAAACACTTAAAGAACTTTCACACATGATTCCTTCTTCTGAAGATGACCTTGTAGGTCGAAACAAATTTATTAAGAAATAAAACAAAAATAAGTGAATGTCCTTTATGTATTTTATTTATTGAGTAGGTCTCTACTTCATGAAAGTTGATCATTTTGATTTTTTAATAAAACACTTAAAGAACTTTCACACATGATTCCTTCTTCTGAAGATGACCTTGTAGGTCGAAACAAATTTATTAAGAAATAAAACAAAAATAAGTGAATGTCCTTTATGTATTTTATTTATTGAGTAGGTCTCTACTTCATGAAAGTTGATCATTTTGATTTTTTAATAAAACACTTAAAGAACTTTCACACATGATTCCTTCTTCTGAAGATGACCTTGTAGGTCGAAACAAATTTATTAAGAAATAAAATAAAAATAAGTGAAAGTTATTTGAATGTTTTATTCCAAAAATCAACAGGACATAGAGGATTTATCTCAAAATGAATATTATCAAGCTGCAAAACAGATTTAATTTTGTACACGAATTTTGTTTTTTACAGTTTATTTTTAGTAGCGAATCAATTAAAAATTTGCGTAATAAAATCCTTTTGCTGTTTAATTTCTTGTTGACCTTTCCGATGGGTCAAAGATTATTTTTAATTTGCTCGGCACATAGTTTAACTTTACTTTCTCACGGTGACGTATATTTTGCAAATCACAATTATTATTATCATCTTTTACCTATAGCGAGATTATAATTCGAATTTCGCACTAACGTAAAAGAAAAGGTGGTTTAAAAAAATTAATCGATACAATAAACTTAGACTTATAAACTCTGTTTAGTAATAAAAATTTTGTTTGTTAGTCTGATACGAACGAAAGCGATAAGAGGCATAAAGTACTGTAATACTACGTAAATCGTATAGATTTTGTTACGAAATTAATGTCAAAAGACCTCCTGTCTTCTTTAACAGGAAAACTCATAAAACAGGCTATTAACGCAACATATAAACTTGTGATATGATAACATGTTTCCTCATTATTTTTTTACATAAATCATCCTGTAGCATGTTTCCCAGAACATGACGATTTATTTCATATTTTCCTGTAGGATTTCTGATAGATATAAATTTAACCAACCTTTAGACTATTAACAATCGAACGAACAATTTTACACATATGTTACTTCCTCCCACGGTAGTCCTTCGACGGCATAGTATTGAGTGTTTTTCATTAAGTAACACATGTTTTATTGGCAGTTAAAGAAGAACTGATGTGTCAGACTGGCGGTAGTAACTCTTTTTTTAAACTATCTACAGAAGGAAATATAAACAACCCTAGACGCATTTTAAGTGAAGCATTTCGGATTTTTATTACCCACCGTTCATTTTAACCGTAATATAATACAAACTTACAAAAATTTAATCTATTTTTAGTACTATTAATGGGTGCATTATTCATCTGTTTCAAAGTTTAACGTTTGTTTGTTCATGCAACTTTCACTTTTGTCTGAAACGTTTTTTAATTAATTACTTAATTAATTAAACAGCTTGAACATGCAAAGGTGTCAAAGGTTACATAACAATACTGAAATTTCTAACTATAACTATTTGCTTTTTCATTATCAATTTCGAACATGCTTTCAAAATTAAAATTAATTTTAAAGAATAAACTCGCACGTAAAACCGTCGTCTATTGACGACTACAAACACTTCCTGGTTCCTATTATAATGTTGCAAGTTCTTTGACCCAACCCTAACCAGGTACCTGTGTTCATAGAAATAGATATACCAAATAGAAATAGAAAAAGATATGAATAATAAGATATTCTAACAACAGTAACTATTGCATACCTAACAGGCGGGCTGAAAAGTTCGTAGGCTAGCATAGAAAAAATATTTTTTTTTATATAGAATTTGATTTTATTATTCAATATAGTTCACTTCGAGGGCGATAAAGCGATTATAGCGATCATACAATTTTTCGATACAATTTTTATAATACGATTTGTCTTTAGACTTAAAATAGGCTTCAGTTTCGGCGATTACCGCTTCATCGGTGCGAAATTTCTGAGCATCCACTTGGGGTCTGAGAACAGAAAAAAGTCGCTGGGGGCCAGATCTGGAGAATACGGTGGATGCGGAAGCAATTCGAAGCCCTATTCATGGAATTTTGCCATCGATTTCATTGTTTTGTGATACGGTGCATTTTCTTGATGAAACTTTTCTTCATTTTGTTTTTCTTCAAATGAGGCCGCTTAGAATTATCGATCCGTTGTTGTTTTTGGTCGACTGTGAGCTCGCGCGGCACCCACTTTGTTTGTACAGAGGTTTCGCATATCCAAATATTCATTCACGATATGACCAACACGTTCCTTTGATATCTTTAGGATTTCATAGTATTTTTTTCGCCAAAAAGCAATGCTTTATTAACACACGAAATTCCGTTTTATCCATTTTTTTCAAAGTAACAAAAGTTCTTTCACTAAAAATGCTATAACTCTACTACTACTAATCCTGCAACAGCTGTCAAATTTATACACCAGTCTTTTGAAGGTTAGGGCTAACTAAAAATCATATAGATTTGATACGATAGATAGATAGATAAATTTCGACACAACTGAGTGTTCAAATCGTTCAAGTAAAATTTTACTTTTCTAATCTAACTAATCTACAATAATTATTTGTATAAAATTGTCCGTAAAGTTTTAATCACGATATTGTAAAATCTCGTAATATTATAAACCTTTCATAAAATGTGGAACTGGTATTATTTAGTTAGATACGCCTTTGTTTATAATTGATAATTTTTTCATTTATTAACGTTACGTTATCATATCTATAAGTACAAAAAACACACAGGTAAGACCAAAAAGTATGAATATTTTCTAAATCCGCTAAAAGATAAAAGGGATTTTCTGAAATTGATTCGTTTCGTTCACATGTACACTTTCAAATTATATCTATTACAGAAACTCTGTTAAGGAGCATATTATAATTAAAATGTACGCTAACAATGGCCATTAAAATGAGCTTTTTTGTAACTATGTTGACGGTCGGTTCCTTTTTAGTTTCTGAAAAGGCGCCTTTTTTACATTGGTCTATGAAATAGAACACATCATTGGCTTAAGTGAGCGACTCGATAATTAACTGCTGGCTGAATCGTCCCATTAGTAATTTCTTGGGTCTGCTTTTTTGCCCCATTTGTCTGAGCCGCGAAACTCCAGTCTTAACTACCAGGGTTGTACAGGAAATAACGCGACAGTTCCTATAAGTTTACTTTAAACCGGCAGAACGTTGTTATAGCGCGCTTTTCGTTGAAGGCTTCCTAATTCTATAGAGGAGATTCCACAAAATTACTCGGTCAATGATTATTGATATAGTAGCGTTATTTTTTGCACAATACCCGTGTTGTAACTATAAGGCCTATTAGACTGCATGTGCTAAAATATTGCAAAACATTGTTAATGATTGAAACAAACAATAACGTAGGTCAACAAAATCAGAGGTTAAAAAGAAAAAAAAAAACGAAAAGATAATAATTTCCGACGTAACTACTACGTGAGGCTGGGTCCCACATGGGAATTTTGAGACATTCTAATCTCAAAACGTAAATACCTACTAGGTTACGGGTAAAGTTAGATAAACGAGTAAACCTAGGTTTACCCGGGTAAACTGAGTAATACCCAAGACTCTTGGGTAAAGTCCAAAATATATTTGGAATTGTACACGTTTGGGGCTTTGCCCAGGTAAACCACGTTTTATCCGCTTTCGTTTGGTTAAAGTTAGATGTACCATAAATGATAAGGCCATTAATGTTTGAAAAACATATTTAATTCAAAAAACACATTTTACAAATAAAAATTAGAATTCTAAAACTGTATTCTCTTAAAGGTAATCTATTCACGAGTACTTATTTGTTCAAACAAGACAAGCTGCTGTGACATTTCGAGATGCAAAGTTTTCTAATAACCTAACTTAACTTAACCTAACCACAAGTCCTTTTTTGACACCCTTCACACAAGCGCAGATATAGCATAAGTTGAGTTATATGTCAATTATGGTACATCCAACTTTAACCAAGCGAAAGCGGATAAAACGGGGTTTACCCGGGTAAACCTAGGTTTACTCGCTTATCTAACTTTACCCGTGACATATACATAAAGCAAGAAATACTCTAGAACATTGAAATTTCAAGATATCCTAATCTTAAAACAAAATAAGCTACATTAGCCTCTTTTGGATATTGGGGTGGGTGTATTGTAAAGTTCTGAGACAAGTTTATAACTTTACAACAAAAGATACCTCGGAAAAAGGCAAAAATTGAGCTTTGGAATTACGTACCTCAAAATTCTAACAAACATACTGAGGCAATTATCGGAAATAACATTTCTGGCCAAAAAAATAACTTGTGCAATATTTAATAAACACTACCTACCTATAGCTACAATTGCACACGTAATGGTTCTGTTTTGTTCTGTTCAAAAAATTGCATAATACAGTAGATTCTTATTTAATTTGTAACACGAAAGCTATAACAATAGTGTATAGGTCCAAAAACCTTCACAATGCTTGGTTTGCTTCTTATTTAGTAACACGATCGTTGCATGATAGACAAGTAGTCTGTCTCTGGATTGAATTAAGTGATTAAATTGCTTTTTATTCTCCGTTGGAAGATATATATATACATTTGAATATAGAGTCTGTTGCTCCACATACACTCGCATACACTATAAATCTTGAATGGTATCGAATGAAATAGCATGCATACACCGCATCAGTTCGACAAACCCACACACATCTTTAAACTAACGCTATTTATAGAGACAGGCACACAAGCCTATATACATCTGGTTGAATTCTAATTACCTTCGTACACTTGCGTGCAATTGATTAATTAATTTCCAATTAGTTGCTTCTAGAATCAATCGATGCATGTGTGCCTACAGTTAAATTCCCTTCCGGACTTTGAACGTCTAAAACCAGAAATTTTATTATTCCACTTGGTATTTTCTTTACAGTTACGAGTGGTTTTTTCGGGCAGACGATGACGTGTATGTAAAAACAAATAAATTGGAAACGTTTTTACGATCGGTGGATAGCCGGAAGCCATGGTTTATAGGGCAAACTGGACGAGGCAACAGCGAAGAATTCGGTCTTTTGTCTTTGGAAGACGACCAGAACTTCTGCATGGGAGGACCCGGGGTCATAATGAGCCGAGAAACACTACGACTGATGGTCCCTCATATCGAGGATTGTTTGAAAAAATTATACACGAACCATGAGGATGTCGAGCTCGGAAGGTGTGTTAGAAGATTCGCTGGAATTTCATGTACCTGGTCTTATGAGGCGAGTGAGTCAGGCAAGATGCCTTTTTCTAATCTTTTAATTTGTAGCGCGATCCTGGTAGGTACAACAATTACTAATCAAAGCGAGACACGTGAACGTGTAGCTTTTTTTTGTTTTGTTTATTCGCGTAGTTTGAAATTGCCAATCTCGCTCAATGTCATCGTAAATAAAACCACGACACCAAACAATATTTCATTTATATGAAAAACTACATTTGTTTTCTCAAAGGTAGGAATTAAATAACGATAGCATCTCGATCAAGTACCGTCACGAATTTTAAATGTTTTCATTGATAAAAATTATCAATGTTGTTTTCGAAAGATCGAGATCATTTGATACTTGAGACTTATTAGTTTGTTTATTAAACAAATGCTCCGGTGCTTTAACTTGAGCACTACAATTGATTTTAATTACTTTTGTTTCTCGTGGATCACTTTTGTAAATACTAAAGACGTCATTATGATCATCATATCAACCAACAATCGTATTTTCCGAAAACAAGAATATCCCATATCTATTACTCTTGTTTCTGCTTTTAATATGTCTCTTACTAACTTTGTGGTTGACTGCTTTTACCTCTACTTTATGGAAATTCATGATATTGAAAAGTGAAACAAAGAAAATAACAATTGTTTTCACGTTACTAATAATGAAATATTTGAAGATTTTTTTACTGTTATTTTGTTTAATATAAATTTAAATATGGAATCAACGAAAATAACTACTCCGAGGGCTAATACCCCTACCCCTACCGGAATTGAATTACACTGTTGATTCCGATGAATTCCTAAACGAAGATACAACATATTCAAAAAATGAAGGCATTAAAATCCTTTTTCGTCTAAATTTTAAGGATCACAGATCTCACATTTCGAATGCGTCCTACATAGTAGGCACAGCGTACCGAAAGCCATATCCCACAACCGGTTTCGATCTATCGGGTCTCATCAGGTGGGCGTTGGCAGAAAGGCTTTTACAAGCTATATAATAAATATAAATATGGAATAAACAGAAACAACTACTTCGAGGGCTAATACCCCTACCCCTTTTTGGATAAGTTATCTTCGTCTAAGAATCTTTCGGAATCAGCAGTGTAATTCAATGCCGGTAGGGGTATTAACCCTCGGAGTAATTGTTCCTGTTGATTCCATATTTATATTCATATTTATCATATAGCCTGTTCGCATATATTCATCTTTTTATTTTTTGTCTTTGTAATATATTAGCCTTATTAGTCATGCATTTTTTACTTCTCGGATTTTTGTAATTTTTGTATTGTCATGTGCATTTGCTGTCTGTTCCTTTCTTTTGCAATTTATGGTTTTTGTATTTGTCATATTTTTTCCCTCTTGGTATTGCCGTTTAGCCCTATTGTATTATATTTTCTTTGTTTCTAAATGTTCTTTTTAGAGTTAAGTTAGTCGATAGATTCATTGGGGGTAATTTTTTGACCCATCGGTCCATTTCCAGGAATACAATGTTGCATTTTTGTATGTTTACGTTTCTCTTTCTTTTTTTTTTGTTGTTTCAAGTGTCGGTGCATCGGAACCACTCCCTCCTCTGGGGGGCGATTCTTAAATTCATGTTAAAATAAGTATTTTCACATTCAATTGCAGAACCAATTCATCATTCAATCATTTTTAGCAGAGATCATTTTAGTACATTAACATATAGCACCAATCACATCAAGATCTCTCTAAACATACAGTATTTAATAACATATAGTTTCATATAATAAATCATAATCTATAGTCACTTAGTATTTTCGTAAAAATAAGTAGCAATCACGGCGTACAATAAAATTAGTGTGTATATAGTTGTAAATAGTTTAGGTGTAATAAACTTTTAAAACGCAAAGTCCGTTTATTGCATCGATTCCCCCATAGGAACCAAAGAAGTGGCACATCTGTGATGAGACCCGATAGGTCGAAACCGGTCGTGGGGTATGGCTTTCGGTACGCTGTTCCTACTGTGTAGGACGCGTTCGAATTGTGGGATCTGTGATTTAGGCGAAAACGGATTTTAATGCCTTCTTTTTTTGAATATATTATTTTGTTTGTTTTACTTTTCATAACACCATCCGCTAATCTAAACACGATAATATTCTTCCCTTGTGTATCCATCCCCAATACTAATATGATATATTTAACATTGTCGAAAGAGTTTTCTAGATAATCAACTAATCCTAATATGTACGCCCTCATTCCATTTTCTATCGCTGACGACGTACGGCTGATATTTTAAAATAACTCTCGACATGCAATTATCGAATATTAAGGAACCGTCTCGGCTAGGTCAGTCGCGATACGATAGATTTAAGTTGTTAGCCGAATGAAACGGTTCTTCCTAATAATATATGCAAATACAGAGCAATAAACGTTACCACGTAATGGCGATAACAGCTAAATTGTTTCAACTAGACGCTTTTTTTAATGCAAAATCATCGTTTTATTAAAAGCGTGAATGCGCGGAAAAAGGACATCCCATGTTTTATTTCAATGATAATAATAATAAGTTTGTTTAGCACGTTCTGCTTGCTATTATCATTTCATCTACGCTATTATCTGTATATATGTATGTATAATGGATACAAATAATAAGTCAGTGTATAAGAAAGTATACCATGTGTTTTTAATTTTACCGATTATAATGTATTTTTAATTGGTACTTAATGGCATCTAAAGTGGTATTTGTTATTTTTTTTTGACAATTAATTATATAACTAACTAGCTGTGCCCGCGACTTCGTCCGCGTGGAATTTAACAAAAAAGTTATTTTTAAAAAAATTTCAAACAAAGTCGTTAAAACATGGCCATTAGCAATAGCCCGCTCGCGCGTTCTGAACCCGTGCGACAGGCAGCCTTTGTGATATTAAGTGGCCGGAGGCGCTTTTACAATTTTTGTCTGTCTGTCTGTCTGTTTGTTCTGTCAAATTTCTGAAACGGCTGGACCGATTTTGACGGGACTTTCACTAGCAGATAGCTAATGTAATAAGGAGTAACTTAGGCTACTTTTATTTTACAAATTAATTATTATTATTAATAAATGGTTACAAATTTCTAAAATAAAAGTAGCCTAAGTTACTCCTTATTACATTAGCTATCTGCCAGTGAAAGTCCCATCAAAATCGGTCCAGCCGTTTCAGAGATTAGCCGGAACAAACAGACAGACAGACAAAAGATGTTATTCTGATATATGTACCGTGTATACGTCCATATGCATTTAGTAAAAAGTGGTTATTTTAATATTACAAACAGACACTCCAATTTTATTTATATGTATAGATGTATAGATAATAATCACTGATAACTAAACGATAACCAATTTTTATGGTAAAAATGGTATCAGCGATGGGGTAGGTACTTGTAAAACACGATTAATACGTTGAATAAGTAAATACGGTATTAAATGTTGTACTAAATATTGTTTCAGTATCTCCACCATTCTCAAAGAGTATCTATTTGAAACTGAATTAAAAATCAAAAAAGTGTATTCTTATAAGTAACATTGGGGAGGAGAACAGGTGGGGGAGTTTTTTACTTGTTTTTAATATATAGGTACATTTATATTATCGCTTTAAATATAGGACTACGGTACCCTCAGTCTGTTTATTAGTGATATTTTTGTTTTTGTTTTTGGCTTCTTCGATTTCAAGTTTTTCTAATACATCTAGTTTTTCACTTTTATTTAAACAGTGTAAAATGTAAGAATCTTCTTCAATAAATGAATGGGAAATGGAAATACAATGTTGTGAAAATTCGGTTGAAGTTTTGTTGTTTTTTATTTCGTTCTTATACGGTAGTTTCTGTTTGTCCTAAATATAATATATAGCGTTATAGTTACAATTTAATTGGTATACTCCTGATTTTTGAAATTTGTTGTTAGTTTTTAATTTATTATTAACTAGTAACTGTCCTAGGTTAGTTTTGTTTGTACATATTGTGTGAAAATCATGTTTTTTAAATCTATAACGCAATTTCTATTGTCTTTACAGTAAATATTTTTCAAAATCAATTGTTTATGTTTTTTCTGTACAATTTTATCTGCTATTGTTGTCTGGTATCCGTTTTAATAGCGATACTTTTGATTTAGTTGAGTCCTTTTTGGAAATTATCTTTGTTATTGATTATCCTCTTAACAAAGATAATATCCAAAAAGAAGGCAACTTAATCAAAAGTATCACAATTAATAATGGATATCAGACAACAATAGTAGATAAAATTATACACAAAAGAACATAAACAAATTAGATGCAAATCCAAACAACGACGGCCTTTACCCCACTAAGAACTACACCACTTCATTACACTTTTTTGATTTTTAATTCAGTTTCGAATAGATACTCTTTGAGAATGGTCGAGAGATCGAAACAATATTGTAAGAAAAATCTTTAATAAATTTAGTAAAACATTTAACACCGTATTTACTTATTCAACGTGATAACCAATTATTCAGTTGAAGGAAACTGATCGTGAGTCTTGTTTTGTATGTTGATGTTTAAAGTAACATTTGAAATTTGATGTCCTGTATGGCTTTTTGACATTCGCCCATCCCAATCTGCAGTGAATCGTTTTGTCATTGCTCTGTTTTCCAGTATTTGGAATTTATGTATTCCTTGTGGGTTCCTTGGAGACAATACCGCCCCCTCAAAGTAAAATTTGTTGTCTTATCTATTGTGATAAATGGCTACCAGATCTTTTCAATACACCCAGTTTATTAACCACTTTATTAGGAATGTAATTAAACATTTATACTTTCATCTAAGAGGTATGTTTTTTAAATAAGTACCATTTTGAAATTGATAAAAAACATGCAAAGATATCTTAATAATTTTATTTTTACATGAAAGCCTGTACATTAATCTACTTTTATACATAATTTCCTTCAATATTGAGGCACTTGTCATAACGTTTGACCAGTGACCAGTTTTTGAATACCCTTCTCATACAACTCTGCCGCCTGACTTGTTAACTGTTAACCACTGCATCACAACTGTTTTGACTTCGTCATCGTCTTTAAAAAACTGACCGCCCAATTGTCTCTTCAAGTGCAGGAACAAATGGTAGTCACTGGGCACCAGATCAGGGCTGTACGGAGGATGATCTAGATTTTCCCAGTGAATACATGTTATGAGATCTTTGGTCCGATTTAGCCACATGCGGGCGGGCATTGTCATACACATTTGTGTGGCCATCATTAAATGCTCTCACCCACTTCCTTACCATTCCATCACTCATAATGTTTTGTCCGTAACCTGCACAGATCTCACGATGAATATCAATCGGTTTTAGTCCTTCAACACTAAGGAATCGTATAACAGCCCGGACTCACGGTTATCGGAGGAATTTTAAACACTTAGTAAATAACGGACGAATCAGACTATAATGGCGTCAGTGCGTAGGTGAGAGATGTAGGTACTCAGTGCGCATGTGTGGAACGCTGACCACAGCGCTGCGCCGGTAAAATCAAAACGGTACTTACTTAAAAAAACATGCCTCGTATTTTGTTATATTTGGTATTTCTACACTTGAGCTAATAATTTATATTTTTATTTCGTCTTTTATTTTTGTTTTATCTAGTTCAATTAGTATTTACGTAGTTTAACTTCATTTGATTGGTGTAAAGTGTCACCAATACCTACTCTTTAATTATTTGTTTATTTTGTTTTGCTGTACCGATTGCAGTAAAAACAATAACGGGCCTATGTACTTCCTTGCGGTACTCCCAGTTTATGTTTTTATCCTCGATTAGTATCTCACCATATTTTACATCCTCTTTTCCAACATTTAACCATTTTATCAGTTGCTTCATAAAAGTGAAGTGTTACAAAGATAAGGGTAAAGGGTATCCTTTTACTATTCCGAAGTGCTCAAAAAAACATTTTTTCGCGTCAAAGGTTAATAAAACTAATAATCTAATCCTTACAGATAATACAGAAAGCTATTACTTAATGTCAAAAACGTGTCGTTTGTTTGTTTGCAGATGCAAGTGATATTTTATCACAACCAGAGTGGAAATTCGGCATTTTCGGGGAATCTAAATCACAAGGAGGTTCACCAGGCTATTACAATGCACCCGGTGAAGAAGGCACCATTCATGCGTCGCCTCCATAAGTATGTTAAGGTATAATTTAAACTTTCTACAACAAGAAAAAGATAAAACAGCAGACAAGAGCTGCTATTTCAGCTATTACCATACCTAATTACTATATGCATACAATATATATCAAACATTGTTTCTTTTTTTTTGTTTTATTAACGCGCCAATGTGTAAACCAGAAGATAATTTTACGGTATCACTAAATAGATACCGCTTGCAACTATAACTTTGTATGATATCATATAACACAACAACATGTAATCATGCGTTACAGGTACATGCAACTGGTACGTGTGTCTACTTATAGCGAAAGCGAGTGTCTGAGATTATTTTTAAATTGTTTGTGTATGCAAAAAACAAGAGAGATAGAGATGCACCCCATTTAATTTAGGTTAAGTTTGTTTATTTATCGTATATATCTGCTGTAATGTTTCGTCGAATAGCTGAAGAGTGTTTGTTTTTACAAAGTCAAGAAAGAGTTTCATTGAGGTCCGGTTTGCGGCCCAAGTTTTTATCGAATCCAATCTTTTCATTTTCCTTTTTGCATATAAACAAAATCTTTAGAGAATTAAATATGACCCATATATTCTAAAAATATCCCCTTAAATTGTTGCACACTTTTTATCAAGTATGCAGATGTTGTCGTAATAAACTGAGAGATAACAAGTAAATTTCATTTTTCACGAGCAGATGATAAATTTATAGTTTCGGAATGTTTCTTTTTGTTCTTCATCGTTCGACGCCACTGTATTTCTGTATACTTATATAGTAATCCGATCAAAGAGACGACTTTCGTTTCGAATTTCTAACCATATCATAAACAAAAACCGTCTGTTACTCGTCAAGTGACGTCGACGCGAAAGAATAAAAAAGAAACTTAAGCATAAAACAACGGAGACTTTTGTTTCAATGGACTGTTTTTTTTTTTCGTTGTAAAGTATTTTATTTGTTTGGGTCCAGAACGGCTATAGCATTAAAATTCAATTGTATAACATAGTTAAGGGAATAAGTAGGAGGTGCAGTATTTCCATGCCCTTAAGCATAAAACAATGGAGACTTTTGTTTCAATGGACTCTTTTTCTGTCGTTGTAAAGTATTTTATTTGTTTGGGTCCAGAACGGCTATAGCATTAAAATTCAATTGTATAACATAGTTGAGAGAGTAGGAGGTGCAGTATTTCCATGCCCTTAAGCATAATACAACGGAGACTTTTGTTTCAATGGACTCTTTTTCTTTCGTTGTAAAGTATTTTATTTGTTTGGGTCCAGAACGGCTATAGCATTAAAATTCAATTGTATAACATAGTTAAGGGAATAAGTAGGAGGTGCAGTATTTCCATGCCCTTAAGCATAAAACAATGGAGACTTTTGTTTCAATGGACTCTTTTTCTGTCGTTGTAAAGTATTTTATTTGTTTGGGTCCAGAACGGCTATAGCATTAAAATTCAATTGTATAACATAGTTGAGAGAGTAGGAGGTGCAGTATTTCCATGCCCTTAAGCATAATACAACGGAGACTTTTGTTTCAATGGACTCTTTTTCTTTCGTTGTAAAGTATTTTATTTGTTTGGGTCCAGAACGGCTATAGCATTAAAATTCAATTGTATAACATAGTTAAGGGAATAAGTAAGAGGTGCAGTATTTCCATGCCCTTAAGCATAAAACAACGGAGACTTTTGTTTCAATGGACTCTTTTTCTTTCGTTGTAAAGTATTTTATTTGTTTGGGTCCAGAACGGCTATAGCATTAAAATTCAGTTGTATAACATAGTTAAGGGAGTAGGAGGTGCAATATTTCCATGCCCTGTTTTAAATCAAACATCCTCGCAATTTTCAGGGCTTAGAAATCCACGAATTGAGACAACAGAGCGTCGAATTACACAGGGACATAGCCAGCTCGATGTTCTATTTGGGTTTAAACCTGAACCAACTGCAAGGCGCCGAAATAGCGGACGACGTGCCTCTTTATCCTTCACCACCTGGTTCAAAGGGTTATCTCGGAGATCCAGAACTACTAGGTTAGCTATATATCCGTACACTGTATATGTATGTATGTATGTATGTATGTATGTATGTATGTATGTATGTATGTATGTATGTATGTATATGTGTTTAGTGATGCTTTCAAGAGAAGAACTGGTTCCGATGTTTTTTACCTTAGACAACATAGTAGTCTGTGAACGGGGCTCTGTCTGTCTGTCTAATAATAATACTCTCGACGATCTCCAAACCAGACACATACATACACTTAAAAAAGACCATCGGGTTACGAACATTTGACGGTGACTTAAACACAAAACATTTATTACCAAAATTTTGTCGTCCACTTATTTAATAGATATCTACAGATTGTTTTACCATTATATATTAATTCTGTATATTTATTAATATTGTTTCGTAATAAAATAAAATTGCGAAAATAAAAGAAACATATCTTTTTAACCGGTGTATTCTAACTCAAGGACGACGCAAAATATCATTAACCGTATCCAATATCCACATATATACTTATACAATATTTATTTCAAACATAGGTGTTCCAGTGGGACTCAACAGGTACCAGCCAGTCAATGTGGATGATGTTTTGGATTGGGATTTTATTTCAAAATCCTTATACACCTACAAAGACAATAATCCAAGGCGCAGAATTGGATCATCCCTTAAAGAAGGATTTCAAGACGTTGTGAGAGAAGTGGGTGTAACAATAAATAAATTAAAAAAAGAATACTTTCTCCTAATAGTAGTCTGTATGTATTTCTTGTAGGTAATGGAACACATAAACCGTTTTTCGAAACAAAGGGGACGTATAATTGATTTCAAAGAGATATTATATGCTTACTGTAGATTAAACGTTTTGCATGGCGCCGATTACATACTTGATATAGCACTCACTTATAAAAAATATCGAGGTCACAAAATGACAGTCCCTGTCAGAAAACACGCATATATACAGCAATCATTTACAGGTAAACATCAATTTTTTTTTATCAAACGTGCGTCAACAAGATATAGCGAGTGCACTTTATAAACTGCGTTGAAGGAAATAGAAAATATACCACACGTGGAATAGATACCTACCTACGCACGTCCTAGCGGAAATTAAAAATATTTGATAGTATTATTGAAATTATTATTATCTAAATTATATCTTTTGTATTTCTCTAGCAATAAATCATTCAATCAATATCCAATTCGCGGTAAGTCATAATCAAGGTTCTATTTGTAATCTGAACGTACTTAGAAAAAGTTGCGGCGCTAGAAGTTACGCAATAAACTAACTAAAGTACGAGAATGGATCAAATGTAAACGAGCATTTGTTCATAAAACATTTATTTTGAAAAGTATTACAGTAACACAAATTTCTCTATTTTTCGACATATCCCCTTGTTCCCTAAAACATTGCTAGTTTTTTTCATCCCGTTTTCATAAAAAGAAGCAGGTTGGATGTCTATCCAGTTGTGCACAAACGCCTCCACCTGTTCATCGGTCTGAAATCGCTCACCTCCTAGTGATTCTTTGAGGGGCCCAAACATATGGAAATCATAAGGGGATAGGTCCGGGCTATATGGAGGGTGTTCCAACTGAGTTCAGTGCATTTCACCGATTTGGGTTTGCGTTAAAGCTGCTATATGAGGCCTAGCGTTATCGTGCAAGAGTAACACGTCACGAATGGGGTGCGTCCCCCTTTTTCGACGATAAGCAAATTTTACCTGACCAACAGCACTCCTCTCCATTCCCAAAAAACCGTAGCTAAAACTTTGCCTGCAGACAGACGTGTTTTCGGCTTCAATGGATTTGCTTCCTTCATCTTTACGCCGCCAGCCACTCCATGTTTGCTCGTTTTGATATTGGAGTGTAATGGTGTACCCACGTCTCATCGCAGGTTACAATTTTGTGCAATAAAATTCACCTTCCTCTCTAAATTGAGTGAGAAGCGCCTGAGAGATGCGAACTCTAGCAGCTTTTTGATTTTCACTCAGCAACTTTGGAAACCAACGAGCTGAAATTGTTCGGAATCCCAAGTTTTTCGTTATGGTTGTGTGGACACTCCCATAGCTTATGCCGAGTTCACCAGATATCTAAAGCACAGTGGCGTGGCGGTCCCCTTCAATAAGGTTTCTAACGCGTGCAATGTTAACCAGCGAAATGTTGGTACGCGGACGACGAGGATGATCTACATCTTCGACACGAGTAATGGGCGTAAGCCCATGGTTAAATTCTTTGCACCAAACTTTTACACGTGGCTACGAAAGCGTTTTATTTCCGAATTGTGCTTACAATCTATGCAAAATTTCAGCTGGTTTCACGTTTTCACGTGTAAGAAACTTAATAATTATTCGTTGCGCAACTCATTCTCATTGTGATAGCTATTAACGTATTAACCAAGCGAACGCAGCAATACGACGCGTCATTTCCGTGCCACCCACTTCAAGTTCCTAACGCCCTGATGCGCCTTGAACAACTATCCGACGCGCAATTTAAAAGGCTCGTTTATATTTGATCCACCCTCGTAAAAAGCCAGAGAAGTATTGTAAAATACACCAAAAGATAGACAATAAATCAAAAATGATTCATAGCAAATTTATATTTAACTGAAATAATATTACTTAGTACATTTCAAATACTTGTATCCAAATACAATTTATCAGAATAAATTAATGAATAAAAGTAAAATAATGCACTAGTTTCACCACATAAATCCAGTGGTTGTAGTCCTGGGGGATCCTTAGTAAGAAACTAGAATTAATCATATCTAAATTCACTTGATGAAAACTCATAATTAAACTAGGCTAAAATAAGACCCTGAAAGACAGCAGCAGCTCTTTCAATGCCCAGAATAGCAGAGACCATGGGATCAGCGTGGTATTATGTTCCGGAGATAAAATAGTCCCACATTCGGATCTCCGAACGGGGCTATCTCGGAAAATGTCATCGATAAGTGCAATTTTAGAGTTAGGGTTTAGGGTTAGTATCAAAACAATTTTCTTGTTGGGCACAGTAGATTTATCTGGTGAAACGTACTCATTGTTTTCTCTATTTTTGTTTGTTTTTTTCTTGATTAACACGTTTACCCTTCCTTCTAAAACACATCTCTCAACTGATATCCGTGTTTTTACCCCCAGGAATCTACATTCGAGAAACGAACTACACTCAGCCTTCAACCCCCTTCCTGCCAGAGTTTCAGCCTCTTAACTCGGTCTTGGTCAAGTTCAAAGATAATATTCCCATCCTGTTCAAAGAAGACAATGACGTTTCGAAAACCAAAATCACTTTTATCCTCCCTCTGAGCGGCCGTTTCGAAACGTTCCGGAGATTCATGACGACCTACGACCAAGTGTGTCTTTCCGAGGGCGAAAACACGCAACTGCAGGTGATGCTTCACAAAACCGAAGAAACAACAGAAGACTACATAAAAACAATAAACCTCGTCCGAATATTCAAACAAAAGTACATCAATTCCAACATTAACATCACAGTGATGGAAGAGACGTTCTCCCGCGGTCACGCCTTGCAAACGGGGGTGAGTAGTGTTAGAGATGACGATAGCGTATTGCTTTTTATCGACGTCGATATGGTGTTCACGAAATCCGTCTTGAACAGGGTGCGTCGTAACACTATAAAGTCAAGGAGCGTCTATTTTCCAATTGTATATAGTTTGTACAGTCCTGTGATAACGCAGTTCCAGAATGACGTGTCCCAATACCTAGATAATCCCAGGAACTTCGTGAACGAAAGGAACGGTCTCTGGAGACAGTTCGGGTTCGGCATTGTCAGTATATTTAAATCAGATTTTATACAGTTGGGGGGGTTTAAGACTTCTATCGTCGGATGGGGGATGGAAGACGTCAGTTTCTTCGACGAGGCTGTTAAATCGTCCTTAAAGATAGTGAGATGCGTCGATCCAGAACTGGTGCACTGGTATCATAGTGTTGGCTGCGACAGCAGTCTGGGGAAGTCCCAAAGGGACATGTGCATAGGAACCAAAGCTTCCATTTTCGGATCTTTGAACGATACACAAAATATTTTCCTCAAATATCGCGACGAACTGTTATTACCGAAAGATGGCGATAAAAAAAGGTAATGCAAAGAGAAAAATCCAAAATGGACTTACGATTGTTATTGTGATCCACTAGTTGAGTTTTGTTCGCTAATAAATACTCATTAGTTAAAAGATTAAGGCAGCAGAACGAAGAGTAACTATAATAATTAATAAAGAATAAAATGTTCCTATTATAAAGCTATTCTATCATTGACTTTAATTATCGTATTATTATTTATTATTTAAGCAATGCAGCTACGGCTCTTTCATTTTTTCTTCTTATTGTTAGAGTAAGTTAGACTGGTGTATATGTAATGTTCCTTTGTTTTCATTGTTGTACTGCCTTTTGTCATTTATCGATATCTATAGGTGATTTTATTTTATTTTTCTCCTTAATATTAGTAATAGTGCTTTCCTAAAATATGGTGCCAAAATTTATCTGTAATTGTTATTTGTACGTAACGTATTGTATTTCCGAAAATTGTGCCTTAAAAAAAACTGTGATGGTTCGTTTTTAATACGTATTTATGTTGAAAATTTATTTAGATAATAATGTGTCAAAATTGAACCTGCCTCCAAAATAGCTGTCCACTATTAAACATACAATAATAGAGAATTATTTTTAAAAACGCTTTATTTTTTAGTCATACATAGTATAATAAATACATGAAATATAAATTAATTTCTTTTGGAACAAACGTTACAATAATTCATTTATCCAATCGGCAAATGGGAGCACTTTGTACCATTTGCAAATCTACCCGTGGTCCTACCAAATCCCTTATGTTGTTGTACCCATATTTAATCATTGTTGGCCTTTCCAAAGACAACCCCCAGGCGATCACGTTAACGTTATCCGGTAATCCCATGGGAAGTAACATTTCCGGTCGGAACAGTCCAGAATTCCCAATTTCTATCCACTTGTTCAGTCCCTTATGGAAACAGAATATTTCCATGCTCGGCTCAGTGTAGGGGTTATAAGCTGGTTTGAATTCCAAGTCTGTGATTCCTAATTTTCTAAAGAACTCGTTCAATACCCCTATGAGGTTTCCGAGATTGAGATTGTAATCTGCGACCACCCCCTCCACCTGATGAAATTCCGCCAAATGAGTAGCATCAAGAGTCTCATTCCTAAATACCCTATCAATACTGAAAAATTTTACAGGTCTAAATTGTTTTTCCCTAGCTAATTTATACAACATTCTCGCGCTGACGGCAGTCGTATGGGTTCTGAGAAGATTTTTCTCGGCCTCTTCAATTTTCCAATCGTACCGATACCTAAAACCCCAAAAGAACAAATTTAAACGTTCCCACAACTCCACCAATACAACGGTGAGATGTTCCTTACCCCTGGGATCCATATCCGCCTTTGCTGTGGACCTTTTTCACTTTCTCTAAATAATCTTTGGGAAAATTGGATGACGTCTTTGGATCGGAAATGAAAAAGGTGTCGTGAGCATCCCTAGCGGGGTGTTGCTGAGGTTGGAAGAGAGAGTCAAAATTCCAAAATGAACTCTCAACATAGTTATTTGTAGGCATTTCTGTGAAACCCATTTCTAAAAATATCTGTCTGAATTCTGACCTGACCTTTAAGAGTGGATGAAGAGCTCCACAATCTAGAGGAGCTCCAAGAGCATCTAAATTGTAATCTTTAAACTTTAGTTCTTTCCAACTTCCAGATGCCAGCATGTCCGATGTCAAATCTGTCTCTAGTTTTGTCAGAGACAAATTAAATTCAGGTCCTTTCTTTAAGTCAAAACTTTTCACAATCACTTCCTGCAGGAGCTTCCTCTTTTTATATTCCTGCTTCAAATTATCAGTTAGACATGAATGATTGCCTGATGCAATGTCTTTTAGATGTTGTTGCACTGCATCATGTATTTGAGACACTTTTTTTCTTATTACTGGAGTAGCTCCAGTTTTGTCTAAATAAATCCATCCTGCAGACATTGCTTTACTGAAACCTACTTTAGAATTGGGCAGTTTCATTAAATCACTCTGAGAAATGCCTTCTTCCGGAACAACGTTAAAAATCGCTGCCTCATGACTTCCTACAAAAAAACGTCCCTCGGGAATGAAAGAGACACTGCTTAATTTTTATATTCCTACCTTTGTCAGCAATTTCCTTTCCTTCAGACGTCAATTCTAAATGTTTGGTACTTTGAGGATCAGCGCTAATCAGGTCTCCGGTTGCCTGGATACTCTTTACTGCTCCAATCACCTTCTGATGCTCTTCTTGTAATATTTTTGCCAAGGCGATTGTATTAACCGCGTCGTAATCGGACAAATGTTGCAAAATCTTCTCGCAAAGGTTTGCCGACATTGTCAGGAACTTAATACCTTTTAAATATTTTTTAAAGTATCACCAAAATCATGACCAACGATTGACAACTAACCTTACAATACAGCACACGTGTTGGTACGTGTTATGAAACGGATTGTTTCTATGGGAGCAGCTGTTGTATAAGTTTATATCAATAAAAAAAAAAAAAAATCAGGTGAAGTTTGATGAAAGTATGCCTAGGTACGATTCCTCCACCAAAATTCTCTGTTTCTACAATTACGATATTAAAATATAGATTTGGAATTAATAAGAATAAGAATAAGATATATGTATATATATATACTGTCTTCCTTGATAACGTCCATAAAAGTATTGATTTTTTTCTCGTAAATCCATAAACCGTCATTTGCAATATTGTTTTTTTTTGAGTAATCAAAGACAAGTTTTAAAAATCAACAAATTTGCGAGTGTTTCGAAGAAGCATTCACTAAAATCCGGTTCTTCCTTCGCTTTGTGTGCCTACAAATCCGGTTTATCCACAAACAAAACACGGTCGAAGCATGCGCTCTGTTGTCTGTATTACACTCGTACAGAAAGTTGTCTGCGATTGTGCGATCGTTAATCGTCGTTTAGAAATCGTGTTAAAAATGACGATAATTCTATAATGAAAGATTATAGCGCGTGTGTTTAAAACACTAGCCAGCCGCTACAGAGCGCAGTGTTTTGTAGTACGATCGTCGCGTGAAAAAATGCTTGCGTTTTGAATGAGATCGGGGTAATAAAAAAAGTGAGTGCTTAGTTCGTTTCAGAAACAAACGTTGCAGTTTTTTCGTTGAACAACAAATAATAGCGAATAAGAACTCAAAATGTTCCATCTAAAGTCCATACCACGAAATGTGCTGCTGACAAAGAGCAAGACCGATCTAAGCACAACGCTTGCCAAAATTTTACCGGCTGCAGTTCAGACACGAAATTATGCTGATCACCGAATTCCGGACAAACTTAAGGACATGCCTGACAATCCTAATCCTCGTTTCTTCGACATGGTAGAGTATTTCTTTCACAGAGCGTGCATGATAGTCGAAGACAAGCTTGTGGAAGACCTGGCCCAACAAAAGGGATCCAGACTAAGTCTCGAACAACGTAAAGCGAAGGTCAAAGGTATTCTTACGGTCATGGAAGAATGCAATCACGTTATCGAAATCGTTTTCCCCATCAAACGGGATAACGGAGAGTACGAGATTATAAAGGGATTCAGGGCGCAGCACAGCACCCATCGAACACCTTGCAAAGGAGGTAATATTTCTGAACAATAAGGAAGTTACAAAGGTACAAAAAACTTGAGAGAATAGATCGTAAATAGATGCGGAAAAAGCATACCAAGCGAATTATATTTGCGTAAAAACCAACTTATGTAACGCTAATAGATAGAGATAAACTCTTGGCACAAACGAAGCCGTTTTGTCTCGCAAAAACCGCATGCATTTATTATTCATTTTCACAACGGCGACGTGAATAAAGAAATAGAGTGTAAACTGTGACAAGTCGATGGATAATTTTAAAACCGCGAATTATCTAAAAATACACAATATCGAGCAGATACAATTATAATTATAACTAAATCACAAGTTTAGATCGCTCTTTTACGTATACAAGTATTATATTAGAGTTTAACAATTTAAAGTATGTCTTTATTGTTCGGAATAAATTACCTATCTATCAAGTTGCAAATTATTATCATCAAATGTTGTCAATAGCAAATCCTTGAACGGATTAGCCAATTTATATTTATTGATAGTGTAACTTTTTCTAGATATTTCATCAATGTTATGTATAGGTACAAGCTGAGTCTTACTGAAATACCTATTACTCAATTTCTTATTTTACAACCAACAAAAACATTAAAATAAATGTTCTGGAGACCACCCGGCATTACATTAAATTCAAAAGTACTGCTGGGTGGTTATAAATTGTAGGATTGGCTAAAAATAAGTTCATTTATAATTGTATTTCGGGGAGTGGTAAGAAAAAATTAAGTAAGATATTGCATTATAGTAAAAACCACAGTTACTAAGTACCTAATAAACGTTTGTTTTATCGCGCAACTTATATAGAACAATAGTTATAACGGCTATAACATGAAAATGCCTTATCTTTTAAGGGCTCTGTTCATTTTGTATTAGGTACCTACATCCTTCTTTCTTTTTTTTTTGCGAAAACGCGATAATTAAAAATAACAATACTACATATTAAATAATGTACTATTGTTAAGTCGGGTGGCAACAAAACTTGGATGATAAATTCAAGGCTAATCGACTTTTGATTGCATTTTTGATTATTTTTTATACTTTAAACACACTTTCACACCTTTTTTCTCTGAACATAGGTATTACAAATACCGGGTCTTATCGTGACACTTAAAAAACATCAGGTGGTACATAATTGATTGATTACTTTCAATTGTTTGATTTATAAGCAATTAGATAATAAACATAAACTTTTAAAGATGAATATTAATTAAATTGTTACCTCCCATGTTGTTGCCAACGATAAGTATCACAAGATTTAAATTGGTATGCCATCTTATCAATAAATAAACAGAAATGTTGTAGGCGATTTACACATAGAGATAATACAAAATGAAGTACCTACCTGGGTACCTAAGAAATATTTTTTCTTTTTTCGGTAATTTACAATAGTGACAATGGGTACATTTTGAAAAAATTAAATTCCATTGTTACGTAATTATGTAAATGTAAATAAAGAAGCCTTTGCGAGACAGGTTGGCTTCACTCACATATTTTAAGTCTAATAAAATCGTCTCTATAATAGGTACGACCTTGTGTGAAAAGACTGGAAAGATGCCATACTCTTTGCACACAAATATATGCTATTACAACTATTGAACAATACACACCTGAGTGTACAGGTAAATGTACATATGCATATAGTGCATCAGGGTATGTTAGAACAAACAACAATTATTATTACTGGTATTGCTGGGATAACTGAATAATTTTGAGATATAACATACCTACATAGGTACATAACAATATCTTACGCTCGAAGGAGATAAGCAACCAAAGTTAACTTTAAAAATCCAAATCTCTAAAGGTTTATCAATTCGGAAAATGTTTTAAAACAAGTGCCTATCCGGACAGAAGATAAAAAAAAAATTGAAGAGTCATATTTGAAAATATGTTTCACATAAGTACTCTACATTCGAAAAGGATGATACTTTAAATTGCGTTCCTAATTACAATGAACGTAAACAACTAAAAATAAACTTGGGAACAGGTATTTGCTGCAGATTTCACCAAATTACCTACATACATAATAAAAATTAAATGAAATACTATAAATATTTGCCTGTGATGAAAGATAGTTAACTACCAATCGTAAATTAAATTCAGAATGAAAATATTAGCCCAAAAAATACACACCTTTGTATTCGAAATGTTTTAAATTCATTTAGGTATAACACTCGTGATAATAAACGTAAACAGTAAACGTTTAAATTCTGGTAAATATCCCAATTTAGAAACGCGTTAATAAAATATAAACGCCGGAATTTTAAAGCCATCCACAGAATAATTAACACATTATGCATGGTGACCGTCACGACGCATTACAATAATAAATAATGTATCGCCAGACAACGAAATTTAAACACATATGACGTCAAACTAGTGTTAGATAGTGTATAATATTTTATAGACTTAATATATGCATAATGGACTTCATTAAATGAATTACAGTTCAAAAATGTCAATGGTATCATTTTTTAGTCTTTGTTTGGCAAACGAGAATAAATAATGTATCTCAATTGGTTTATCATTTCAGGTATTCGTTACTCAATGGATGTAAACAGGGATGAAGTTAAGGCGTTATCAGCTTTGATGACTTTTAAATGTGCCTGCGTCGACGTGCCATTTGGAGGTGGTAAGGCGGGTGTAAGAATAGATCCCAAACAATACTCAGAACGAGAATTAGAAAAAATTACCAGAAGATTCACCCTCGAATTAGCAAAGAAGGGTTTCATTGGTAGGTCAACTTTTATGCCTACTCACTGTACAAAAAATATCACCATCGATTCGTTTATGTTATCATCGTCAATTGTTTTCTGGCCGTTTCAATGAATTTGTTCTGTTTGTTCACTCAATAGATGTTTTATTTTTTATCTAAAACAATTCAATTTATATAAATATCGACGATGTACGAGAGTAAATCAAATATAAACGGTAATTTTACTATTTAGCTTAGCACGTAATTCCGATCTAGAAGATTCGATGATCGAGTGTTGTTTGGTTTATGAGGAGGGAGAACCGGCTTAGGTAGCAGCTGCGCTCGGTTCTGTCCGCAGTACAGCTATGACTGAGCGTAAGGTAGGTTCATCTGTTGCACAACGTATCATCATAAGGCGTTAAACCATCGGAAAATTTGACAAGTTTGAAGGACGTTTCACAGTTTGGAGATGCTACACACATACAAGAACAAGTCTCACAAATGATAAGATCCAATAACCGTGCTGTTCGAGAGCTTGTTGAAGATGATCGCCGGTTAACTATTGAAAAAATCTCATCAGAAGTGGGTATCAGCTATAGGAGTGCAGTGTTCAATCCATCCTCATTGATGAACTTGGCTTTAGAAAAATTAGTGCTCGCTGGGTTCCAAGGTTTTCGGTCAACAGAAAATCAAAAACAGGTCAAGTCGGAGATCAGTAGAAGACTTCTGAATCGATTTCGACAAAAAGCGGAGGTTTGGGAGTTTTTTTGAGGCGTATCGTTACTTGTGATGAGACGTGGGTTAAAAATTTTTAAATATGTTTAAAAAATTAAAGGTATCTGCCGTTAGCTCTTGGTGAACCATTCTGGATAATAATTAGTAAAATAAAACGCTTGGAAATTGGTCATAATTTTTTAATAAACAACTCTATGAGCATTTCGACCTTTTTTATTTATTTTTTTTTCTTTAGCTTTGCATAAAATTAAGTCCTTACATTTCAGTTTATTTTTAATGGATTCTAAAATCATGCCTTCTGATCAATTTTGTCTACTAATTTGGTGCTTTTCTTTATGAAACTGTTTATTAATACTTTTTGCGATAATTGATTTACCTACTATATTTTCGTTCTCTAATAATACGTCAGCGTAGATGGCTAATTCTTCGACGGCGTTGTTGTTCAGTTGTAATTTCGGTGCGTATTGTAGCCCCTTTTTTAGAAGATCCATTTCCGGTTTTGTGAAATTTATTGTTGTAAGATTCTTGATCCGCGAGTAAAATTGGTGACTTTCTGGTTTGTTTTGGTTGTAGCGAATATTTTAATTCTTCTTCTTTGCTATGAGGGCCTCCAGTTTTTTCTTTTGGACGATGTACTGTTTATGGGACAAATCCTTGATCTCTTCTCTCACTGAAGCGGTAAAGGTTGAAAATTCTAAGTAATGTAGTTTTTGTGCTAACTGGGTGTGTAAGATGAACAAATATTCACTTAATTTGTTTCGTAGAGCAAACTACATTTTAATTTCTTCCTTTAACCACATCACTTTTGCGAAAGTAACACTGTTTATAGTTTGCACACTGGTATTTAGATGAAGTTGGAAATCACTTTCTTTTTTAAACACGACGTGGTAAACCACAAATGGTTGTTGGTAGTGCGATAATACTCCTGAAGATGCCTTAACAGGGCGAAATGCGCATAGAGTTGTTTATTGAAAAATTGTGACCAATTTCCAAGCGTTTTATTTTACTAAATATGTTTAGTTTGTGTGTACCATTAATCAATAAATTTATTCTACAAAATTACCGTTTATATTTGATTTAACCTCGTACGTATATTCGATTAATTTAGATGGTTGATTTGTTTTATTTGTTATTATAATCTTCCTGTTTACATTGTTTTAATTATCTACTTCCCCTTTTGTTTAAAAGTTATCGTTATCAGAATGTTACTTACTACTTTATTATATAAGTAGATAAATGATATAATTCCTTCTTTATTAGGGTCATTATTTATCAACAGAATGTTTTTCTTTTTTTTTTTTTCGGATAAAGGTTTGTTTATTTGCTTTGGCCTAACGACACAATAACTAAATGTAAATTTCACATCAATTACTTTCATTTGTCTTGTGTATGATATAATAAAAATTTTTGTTCTTTTTTTTTATCAAATTTACTTTATTCTCCTCCTATAGCTCACGTTATAAGACATTAGTGTGTATCTTTTCTGGGAAGGCATTTATTTCTTGCAATTTTCAATTTACTTTTGATGCTAACAGTTTCCTTCGAAAACGGTTTTAAATTTGGTTGTTTACAGGTCCAGGGATTGACGTTCCCGCTCCCGACATGGGTACGGGTGAACGTGAAATGTCCTGGGTGGCAGACACTTATGCAAAAACAGTAGGATACAACGACATAAATTCCCACGCGTGTATTACCGGAAAACCCATCAATCAGGTACGAAAATTCGCCACTACCATCATAAAATTTTCCTATAATGCATTTCGTGCAACTTCTAACTACTTATTTAATTAATCACTTACACATAAAGGGTGGTATACACGGAAGAGTATCAGCAACAGGACGAGGGATCTTCCACGGGATATACAACTTCATGAACGAGAGTAGCTTCATGGACGTCATAGGTTTATCACCTGGAATCAAAGGAAAAACTTTCATAGTACAAGGTTTTGGTAATGTCGGCTTGCACACCACCAGGTATCTCGTAAGGGCTGGAGCAACGTGTATTGGGGTGATAGAACGAGACGGGTCACTTTACAACCCTAACGGCATTGATCCAAAAGTAATATAACATATATAATATGAATCGTATCGATGAAATTAACACAAATTTTACGACAATTTGTTGTAGGATCTTGAGGATTATATGCTGAAACACGGAACAGTACAGGGATTCCCCGGGGCGCAAAAGTACGACGGTGGTTTCGATTTGATGTATGAAAACTGTGATATCTTAGTGCCCGCTGCTACCGAAAAGGTCATAACCAAGACGAATGCAGACAAAATAAAAGCAAAAGTACGTAAAACAATCCCCAAGTGCCCAAGAATGGATATAGAATTTCGTTTTTAAATTCATATTTTTTTCATAGGCGCTTTTTTTTAATTAATTACACTAATAAACACAGAACTTGTGACATGACAATTTTTGGGTGTATCTTATCTATCTACCCACAGATATTCGGTAATACTATCGATAGTGAACTTCTGTGAAACATCATGAAACTTGTAAAAATAAAATAAAACAAATAACGTTTCACCAAATTTATTATACTCGACTTAAGTTTCGATCGATAGCGATCAATCATTATCAAGAGTGTACTTAAACTAAAATTCATGGGTCATTTGGAAAACACGTTATTTAACTCGGTTAACCCCCTTTTTAACTGCAGTATTTCTGGGTATCGTTATGTTGATGATGTGTTTTGTATTTGGTCGGGTACCAAAAGACAATTGTCTTCTTTTACCAATTTTTTAGACTCGATAGATAACAACAGTAAATTCACCGTAGAAGAGGAGATCAATAATACGTTACATTTCTTGGATTTAGAAATCATTAGATCCAACAATCATTCAACTTTTTACACATACCGCAAACCCATCGATACATATCATACCGTCATGTTGAGCACATCCAATACAAACAAAACACGCAGCGTTTAACCGCCTCATCAATGTACCATTATCTAAAGACAATTATTTAAAAGAGATCAACGTTATCAAATTAATAGCCAAAAACAATGGTTACAATACGACCATCATCGATAATCTCATTAATAAAAAACTCAATAAAAAAGTTTTAAGTCTAATATACAATACCAACCCGGCTATTTCATCAATCTCGGATTATTTTTGTTCTATTAAATTCATACACAATGTTAGCTAAAGTTCAAAAATAAATTATCAAAATGTAATCTCAAAGCCATAGAAACGAATAAAAATAACTTAAAAACACTTTCAGTTAAAAATAAACCATATCAACCACCCGAAGCAAAAAGTGGTATTTACAAAATTCATTGCAATAATTGTGATGCAATTTACATCGGAAAAAGTGGGAGAGCCATTGCAAACAGATTTAAGGAACATTATTATTCAATAAATAAAAAATTTAATAAAACAAGTCTCGCGGAGCATTGCATCAATTCCAATCATTCGATTAAAATTGAAAATACAAAAATTTTACACCCCAATATTAATAACAATCGGAAATTAACCATCCTAGAGAATCTAGAAATCAAAAAAGCCATAAGCAAAAAATTAAACTTAGTAAATTTTCAAACCGAATTAAATACATCGAACTCTCCACTACTCCTTTGTAATTTGTGATTTGCCTATAAATTGTTCTTAATTTTAGTTTAAGTACACTCTTGATAATGATCGCTATTGATCGAAACTTAGCGAGCTTAATGTTTAGAGAGCATATTGCGTTTATTAATGGACTAATAGTGGCCGATTACATTGCATATTAAGTTGGGACTGATGATGAATTTTGTGAAAGCTATGGATCGAAATGGACGAGGGTTTCTGCATTTAAAACAAAACATTTCCGATACATAGTGAGGCAAAAATTAATGAGGGCATATTTGTCGATCCACATATAAGGAAACTCATGAAGGATGATATATTTAACAGTGCTCTAAATGAAATTGAATTACGAGCTCGGAATGCTTCTAAATTAATTGCTGCAATTTTTTTTGGGCAATATGTCACATAAAATTATTTTAATATTGTTCACCAGTGTTATTTGCAATGTTATCTAGAAGTTGAGAAATTGATTCTAGTTTTTTCCCATTCTTCTCTTTGGAGGGGTTAAACTTTTAATCTACTAAATCCGCCACCGTCTTTAGCCACAAGTGAACATTTTATCTATGCCATTGTTTGTAGGTAATAGCCGAGGGTGCCAACGGGCCTACAACCCCAGCAGCCGACAAAATTTTAATCGACAAAAAGGTCCTGGTCATCCCCGATCTGTATTGTAACGCTGGCGGTGTCACAGTATCATTTTTCGAGTGGTTGAAAAACCTTAATCACGTATCATACGGAAGACTGACATTCAAATACGAACGGGACTCCAATTATCATTTGCTAAGTATGAAATAAAAACATTTCACAAGGGCTGAACGATCATTGCAAATCGTTTAATTTTTCAACTAGAATCCGTACAAGAATCGCTAGAGAGAAGACTTGGCCAGACCGGAGGACCCATCCCGATAACCCCATCCGACTCATTCCAAAAACGGATTTCTGGTGCTTCAGAAAAAGATATTGTACATTCTGGTTTGGAATACACCATGGAACGATCATCAAAGGTAAACGTTTATTAAAGGCTATTTTCCTATACGAATTTATTTCAAACACGTCTCAAAAAATCTTCCAAAAAGTTATTACAAATAGCACTAAACTACTGCATAAGAGTGTAAAGCATCTAAACTACAGAAGATATAAACTTTTGAATAATTTGTTTTACAGGCAATCATGAAAACTGCTAACAAGTTCAACCTGGGTCTGGACCTGAGGACAGCAGCATACATTAACTCTATAGAAAAAATATTCACCACATATTCCGAAGCTGGACTTACATTCTAAATAATCATGACATGAAAAATCAGTATTTGTACTTCACAGCTTGGCCTGTCATAATTTTAAAATTTACATGATAATTATTAATTACACACCTACAACTTCAAGAAAAGATACTTAAATGTAAAGAAAGTACTTGTTCATATTGCAATAAAATCAATAAAACTTTCATACAGTTACGTTACAAAGAAAAAATTACATACATATATTCACAAGCTTTTTTACTATGTTGCATTGTATTTCACGCAATTCAACCTAACATTTATTAAAATTGACATATACTATCATTTGTTACTGACCTCTTATGTTTTACTGTTTCGCCAACTTATACTATTTGACATTAATACTTATTAATGAACAAAAAGAGAAATGTTGAAAATCAACTGCAGGATCTCCCCAACACTCACAACGCAGTCCAACTCTCACAACTGGCTAACCTGCAGAGACCACCAGCCACGTTTAACGTGCAAGATACCTTTTTCTTCTCCCTTAAAGAAATCGGAAAAAACGACGTAGAAATCAGGGGCGTAACAAATTATATTTCCCTTAAAAAAACAAATATATTAATTTTATAGACGCTTGATAAGCTTTGCAAGTTATCGAAATGGTTATGATAATAATTAATCTGTGGTAAGTGAAATTATCAAATGGGTTGTAAATTAAACAAATATTACTTAAAAAAAAGTATCAAATTAAACATATAATTCATTTTTTATTAAAAAAAAAATTATCAGAATGAATTTTATAGTTTCCATGACTACTGTCTGGTAAACTTATTATTTTTTTTTATTAGGTACATGTATTTAAAGTTGTCAAAATGAAATTTTTACTTGATTCTTTTGTGAGACGGTTCCATCACAGATTTTATTCTCGAGGTCATCCTTATGAACTCCCGGAAAAATTGAGGGACGCTTTTTATTGTGCCAACGCTTGTTTAGTTGACATCGTAAACTGGTACAAACACACAGCTATCGAACTTATTTACGGCGATTTGGTCAACGAAGTTGCAAGAGGAAACCCATCGATAACAGTGAAAGAAGCGAGACAAACTGTTAAAGATTTAATAGAAGCTGGTGATGTTTGTAACAATGTTTTGGAAGTTAATTGTAGATTGAAATTGCACGATGGTAGGAAAAGAATAGTCAAAGGTTACAGGGTTCAAAATTCGTCATTGCTTTCGGACCAGACTCCGTGTATTGGAGGTATAACTCCTTAAAAAATTCTTTTTTTTGTTTGTACTTCCTGATGTATATGTTACCTACAAAAGGTTTGAGGTTGTTGCCAAATGAACGAAAACATGAGTTAAGGGGTTTGGCGATATTAATATCACAGAGAAATGCTTGCATGCGAATCCCATTGCTTGGTTCTTATGGGTCCATTCTAATAAACCCAAATGAATATAACAAAGACGATCTAAAAGAAATCTTACAGAAATATACTTCAGAATTATACAAACGAAACTTCTGTGGTACTATTTTGTTCAAGTTTAGCAATTACCAAACGTATAACGAAATCAATATAATTTTTAGGCAATTCAATCGACATTTTTGAACCAGATATTAACACTTCGTTTCAAGAAATGGAATGGATAGCAAACACCCCAAATACAGGTTAATCTCGATCTAATTTGATTTTCTATTCTATGCCAAAAAAAAAAATTGTTACGCCTCTGCCTTCACCTGTCACTTTACTGAGAGTCTGGGATTGTTTTTTTTAATCACAAATGATAACACAATGATTGTTATAATGCTTTATTTTAGACCACATCACATCATTTCACCACACAGAGACTTCTTCAGGTAGAAGAAATACAATAAACGTAAACTATTTTAATGATAGAACAAAAGAGCACAAAAAAAGTTTTCAAAACCAATCAATTAATTCTACTTATTCAGAACATCTTTTAAATAATTCCCATACTTTTAACGACGATTTTCAAATTCTACATACAGAAAATAAAGGGTTAAAACTCAAGTTATTAGAATGGTTAGAAATTAATAAATTAAATAGTTTAAGGTTAATTTTGAATTACCAAATAAATGTAAATAGATCACGTTATTAAACATTTCTACTTAGTTTTCAAATATTTTTCCTGTATTATATTTATCCCTCACCTTATTAAATTCATTCTGTATTTAAACGTTTGTAAATAGTTTAAGTTTATTGTATTTCTTCCACCTGAAGAAGCCACTGTGTGGTGAAATGATCATTGTGGTCTAGTCTAAAATAATTTAATCATTGTGTTTTAATTTGTGATTATAATAGAGTTACAAGGTTTGAATGATTCCTGGATTCAATTATTGTTTTTTTAACCAAATAGTAATTTTTTAATGCTTTTCAGACACAAATTGTGTTCCAAGCTCCTTTGTTACTGGTAAACCGAACTCATTTGTTAATTCAGTTGGGAATTACAACGAAATTTTGAAAGATACCATAGCTTACATTCTTGAATTATTTTTAAACGACGAAAACATAATGAAACAAATCGAATTGGAAAAGGGGTTGAAGAATAAATCGTTTATACTACAGGTTCTTCTATAAATCAATATTCTTCATATTCAAACAACAAATACACCAACTCAAAGAGTTGAAGCACCAACTAGTTGTTATAAAGAAAAAATTTATTTTTTAATTACAACGTAAACACATTATATATAATAATACGTTATTAATCAATCTTCTTCCTCAGAATCGGAATCTTCTTCCGCTTCTTCCAACCAGCTTATAAAGGGTTGCACTTTCTTGTACAGTTTACTCTTCTTGTCCAAACCAGAATTCCATTTCAAAATGTTTTCTTCTGCTATCAAATCGCTGTCATAAAACCATTCCAAAATTTTGACCACGCAATCGGTAATTTCACTGTTTGAACTAGCAACGTCTTCGACTGCTTGAAGAGCATCTTCAACGGCATCTTTGTTTCGAACGTAGTTGTTCAATATGGGCTTGAAATATTTCAATAGGGGTTGTAACTTGCTCCAGTACTGCAACCCCGTGGACTGTTTGCAAGGGAGATTTTGGAAGGCCAATTCCAAAATGGCTTTCACGACATTCAAGTTAACCTCCCTCAATGAGACGTTGTAAGCATATCTTGAGGAGTTTATCTCCAAAATAAGGTTATCGCATTGAAGTTGGTCCTCGTAACCTCTGGAAAGACTATCCATTACTTCCGTCAAAAACATATTGGTGTCGTCAGGAAGTGGAGAGTTCCTGTACGAAAGATCTTCACTTTGTTCCGAAGAATCGCCTTCAGTGGAGTCGTCCTCGTCAGGTAAATGGAGGTGCAATCTGCTTGTAGCTTTCGAATAACTCCCCATTCCCGATTCTGCAGTTTCATCAATGTCAAATTTAACTTTATAAGCCGCCGGGCCGATTTTCGCATTCGGATCTTTACCGAGCGGGTCATGGGATTGAACCAGAGCGTCTTCTAGTTTGGTACCGGTTGGTACGATGACTCCGGTGCCCAAAATTGTCCCCAATGTTATCCGCGATTTGGAACGCACGGTGCAGTTCCGTCCAATTACTGAATGGCTTATTTCCACGTTGTCCTCGATCTTTACGTCATTGAAAATGAACGAGTTTGTTATTACGACATTTTTTCCAATTGATACGTTTGGTCCAATCACAGACTGCGCAATTTTCGTCCCGCTGCTTATAACGGACTTTGGACCAATTACAACATCTTCCACTAAAGATACATTCTGTCCGATTTGCACGTCTTGGGACCGATAGATATTGTTTTTAATGTATCTGTAAAGACCGGCACTGGCTGTGTCTGGGGTCATTGGATAAGCCCACCTGTGCATTACATCAATGCTTGTGGCATGATAAGATCTCCAGTCAGTAATGCCGGCCCCAAATTCGTTATTTTTTATGTATTCCGTGTAGATGGTCGATCCCATGATCTCCTCGTTCATCAAGAGTCCGCGGATGAAATCGTCGCGTGTTTGAAAGTCGAAATTGTCAGAGAACAGGGGTAGAACTGACGCGGTGCATATCATTACGTGGACGTCATTTATATTGTGGAAAATGTCCACCGTTTTATTCCCACTTATTATATCCAATGGGAAATCAATTTTGCTCGATTTTTTGTTCTGATAAAATAAAATTCTATTTTTCTCGCTGACGCCAAGGGTAATCTCGTTTCTGGATAACGCGGAAGGATTTCCCGCTCCAGAATTCTCAAATAGTACCGTGGCAACTGCGTTCTTATCAATTTTGCAATTGTTCACGTGTTTTTGAAGGTAATTTTTCAACTTGATAGACCCAACTGTACCAGCTTCTACTAATATAAAGTTTCCCCTGACTAACCCTCTAGAGTCTAAATCTCGCAAGCAATCCCCAAAAGATCGAGACGTTTCTGACATAATGATTACAACCTTCATCGACCTGGACCATGGGGCGCAGCTTTTAACACGTCGTTCTACATAGTCTTCTATAATTTTACCCCCATTGCAACATATGAGATACGTTTCGTCAACACCCCCCAAAGAAAGAAATTCCAGAGTATATTCTAAAAGGGGAATATTTCCCAGGGGTAGAAGAGCAAAGGGTAGAGAATCTGTTATCGGTCTGAATTCATTACCGAAATGGTCCCCAACCACCACTGCTTGAGTGACATCTTTTCCCCCCGAATCACCCTTAAACATCTTCAAAAACCACTTTTACGTCAGTCGAAATATTTTTGGTTAGAACACATAAACACAACACTACTCAATGTGACATTTGTCTTATTCTTATTGATCTGCATTTGTTCTGAACTTCGAGTCGAACGTATCCATTTAGCATTGTACGATAATTTTAGGGTTTGGGGAAATACGGTTACATTATTGGCTCAAAATTAGAAGAAGAAGGAGCAATCTGTGTGGGCATTAAGGACGATGATTGCTTTACCTACTGCTACGATGGTTTGGATATTAATGTATTAATAAATATTAATAGTCACAACAGAATAAAACTCACCGTTTGTTTTCACAATTATAATTCGTATACTAAAATCTACATTGGGCAAACTGGACGCACCTTTAAAAAATGAATTAACGAACACAGGAAATCTTTCGAAAATAAAAGACTTGACTCAAATTATACAAAGCACCTCCTTGAAGAAGATCGCCCTTTTAATGAAGACATAAATAATTCACCCCTATATCCAAAAAAGAAGGCATTAAAATCCTTTTTCATATATATATTAAGGATCACAGATCCCACATTTGGAACGCGTCCTACCAAGTAGGCACTCCGAACCGAAAGCCAAATCCCATAACCGGTTTCGACCTATTGGGTGATAGACCTTTACATGCTATATGATAAATATAAATATAAATATGGAATCAACAGAAACAACTACTCCGAGGGCTAAAACCCCTACCCCTTTTTGGATATGTTCTCTTCATCTAAGAATCTTTCGGAATCAACAGTGTAATTCAATGCCGGTAGAGGTATTAGCCCTCGGAGTAGTTGTTTCTGTTGATTCCATATTTAAATTCACCCCTACTAAATATTTTCGTTAAACCACCCCCTCCCTAGCTCTAACTTATATAAGTCACATTTTCTTAAGCTTCTGATAAAACGTTAGTAATGCGAAACAATTGTATAATAAATTGTGGAAACAAACAAGGAGTTTTATTCTGTTCTGATTACCATGAGTTTCCATCGAGTAAATTTGGATATGATTAATAAAATACTAATAATTTATACGAGTATTTTTAATTGTTCATTTGTTTCATATAGTCCGCATATTGTTACAAGCAGAAGTATGGAAGCCTAAAAGATTTTCATTTTAAAACAAAACCGTACAATTCGGATTCTATTTTACACGAAGAATGCGATTTGCTTGTGTTGGCTGGAAAACAAAATAATCTCGTGTGTAACATAGCTGAACAGATTCAAGCGAAAGTTATAGTTGAGGCTGCATACGGGGCTGTCACGCCTACTTCTCATAAAATTTTGTTGGGCACCAACAAACTTCTCATCCCCGACTTAGTGATAAATGGTGCATTCGGAATTTTATCGTACATGGAACATCTTAAAAATATGGAATACGTCGAAAAGGGGGAGATTACCGAAAGGTATTGTGGGCGCCTAAAATAAAATAGAATCCATAGATTATTAGGTAAGTACAAATGTTGCTTTGCAGATTTTCAAATTTAATAAAAGATTATTATGTGATGGTA
This sequence comes from Agrilus biguttatus, assembly GCA_963921985.1. Classification (NCBI taxonomy): domain Eukaryota; kingdom Metazoa; phylum Arthropoda; class Insecta; order Coleoptera; family Buprestidae; genus Agrilus; species Agrilus biguttatus. The sequence continues at coordinate 22,120,955 of OY998126.1, read as the reverse complement.
TGCCCCCGAGAAGAAGCTAAGCTGATCGTTAATTTTTCTGGTAAAATTGTTTCATATCCTAACGACATCTTCCCGGAAACTTTATCAGAAACCGAACTTATAAAAGGCGTTATCGAAAGGAGCCTTCATCAAGCAATCAAAGTAATTTATTAAGGATAACAATAATAATAATAAAACGTTGATATGGCAGTACGTCGCCATCTACAGTGGCCGGCACGTAAGGAGATTCAGTGACGGTAGGCGGAGACTTTTAAATGAAAGAGCCAATGAGAATATAGCTGGACTGAAACGTCAACTTGTAGTTCAGCGGCGCGTATCACTGAGAGAAAAAGTACTGAACACGGAACACAAGTGAATTAATTCACCTGATTTGCTTACCCTAATGGGGTTTTAATGATGTATGCGAAGTGAACAATTCACGGTTATAAGTACCTAATTATATAAATCTAGGAATAATAGCTAATTTAAAGATTATTAGATCTATTTCTACGCAAATAAGTTGTTGACAAACAAAATAAAGTCAAGTGGAATGAACAAAACTTGATAATATGAATTATGTAGTGTATATTACCCAGGTATATTTGTTAAGGTATTTGTTAGAAAAATTAGTTTGTACGATCGATCTTTATACGTGTTATTTTTATATTTCGTAGTTTCGTTTATAACATAGTTGTACGATTTGTGCATGTACCAGATATCATAAATAATGTTGTTTAGTCTGAGTATCAAGTTCGCTGGCGGCGATGGAAGAATATCGTGGTTAGTAGTTGTAAGTATATTATTTCTTTAGAAATAATCACTTCTCTACTCTGTTAATTTGCAACTGTTTGCCACTACGCTACTGAACTTTACTGAGCAGTTATCATTCTGCCTACCGATCGATTAACTCCGCCCTAAAGGGTCTACTAGGCTTTGCCACTGCGCATCCGATGATTTATGGCTTTTGAATCTCCTTACGTGCCGGCCACTGTACCTGCTTTTGCTGCTATTGCCATATTTCATAACGTTTGATAATTTGGAGATTTGGTCAGTAATTTATCGAATCTATCTAATAAGATCGAAATCGCGATCCACGTCTGGTACCTTCGATAAATGACTTGACCAAGAACTTATTTTTGTTCTTATCAATAATAATAGTAATACATTTTATCCGTTTGTTATAATAATTCCATAATTCCTTTAGGAGGTGTTGGCTACAGCAAAACACTACAAACTCGACCTGGATCTGAAAACAGCTGCCCATTGCAAGGCTCTACTACAAACATACAAACACATATTCGAATCGCAACTTTATTAATTTTGTACTTTATTTAAATTTCTAGTTTTTACATAAGCATTTATACACCATTCTATTATTCTACTGTTATTTGTACCGTCACTGTTCTAACAACAAATAAAACAAATTCGAAGCTATTTTTAAACCACAATTGGATTAATCTTCTTATCAATGAGTTGTTGTCAGGCAAAAAAGATAAAACACACAATGTATATTTTCAGTGAATTCTGTAGAATTTATAGTTTTCAAACTCAAACGAAGAAATCTAGTCTGTCATTTACCGTAACGAGTGATAGTTCGGCGTAGTTACAACAAACTAGTTTAAAAGCAAACGAATACAAATAGTTGTTTAAAAATAACCTTTGATACTGCTGAGCATATTAATTAACATCAGCCAAGCCTCAAATATTTATTTATTTGTGGCGACAACAACCCATAAAATTATCCAAATGGATATATATTCATAGCACAGCCAAATTCGTTTTATGTTTTCTTCTTCTAGTAATAATTGTGAAGTTAACATTTCTCAATCATTTTACGTGTCTCCCGTAAGTAAATTTCTCATTGTTTACATATCTATAGATAAGTCTGTTGTGAAGTTTCTTGACCCCCTCAAAATGTGAACTTGGCACTGGAAATAGTTTATTATCTTTGTTCTCTGATCCTGCGCGAAATGAAACATTTCAGAACAAATTACTTAGCGTGAAACAACACATATAATCGAGTGATTTTTCCCGGCAAATGTTTAAATCAATTAATTTTTATTTTTATTTACGATAGGTACTTTTACCGTCAAATAAATAATATGAAACTGAACAAAAAATTGTTACCAATAAAGGCCCATTATTTCTTCTTCATGGCCGGTAAGTAATGTTTGATGTTTGTTTGTATTATTTAATTAATTTCGAAAAACTTTGAAGCAATGGGCCCAATTCTTCCCCAGTTACCAGTTTATGGCAAAGAATTGGGCATATCTTCGGTCGTGATGGGAACAGTGTCGGGGATTTTGCCAATTGTATTTCTCCTAGCTAAGCCAGCATTTGGGATAATCGTCGATGTTTTTAGAAACAATCGAAAAACAATTTTTATGGCTTTAATCGTTGTCATGGGTGCATCTTTTGCTTTCTTGTATCTGCTTCCAAATAAATTCGGCACTATAGACGTTAAAATTAACAATATAACTTGTAGGGACTATTTAAAGAACTGTGGCGACACGGTAAGAATTATTGTCTAATAATAACAGAATAATTTACATTTTGAACCAATTGTAGAACTTTTCGTGCAAAGAGTCAATGAGAAATATGACGTGCGTTTTAACATGTCCCGATAATTCGATCAGATCCTTTAAAGGGTTAGCATACTTGAAGGACCAACAAGATAATTATACAATCTGCAAAGAAACACTTATTGACATAGATTGTTCAAAAAACTGTACATTGCAGTGCCATCAGTACGGGGACATCGATGATCCATGTTTCTACAATTCACCAACTTTTTGGGCCTTTATTTTACTGATGTCCCTTGGCAATATTTGTTATAACGTTGCCAATTCCATAAGCGATGCTGTATGCTTCGATGTAATTGGTAAATTGATTGATTAGCAAATAATTATACATAATTTATAGTTGGATGTTTTTAAAGGGGACAAATACGACTATGGGAAACAGAGGGTTTGGGGTGCTATCGGTTTTGGATTGTCGGCTCTTTTGGGAGGGTACCTTGTAGACTGGTGGTCCATGGGAAATATTAAGTCTTATACTCCAGCATTTATTATTATGATAAATTTTATACTCGTTGATTTATACGCTTGTTCTAAACTGAAGGTAGATAAATTTTGGTTATAATAAGAGAAATAGTTTGGTCGGTAACTGAATTATGAAACATTATGAAATAAATAAAATATAATAAAAAACGCTTTTGAATGTTTCAAATGTATATTAGAAAAACTCTACGTATGTTTCGGTGGATATCAAGAGTACATAAGATAATACTAAAATTTAAAACATGTTCAGGTCTTATATCTACGGAGGGTTGTTAATATGGGAAATGTCCAAATACAGGTCTAATACAGGAGTGTCTTTAAAATCTAGCTGGTCGTTCGTTATATTTAATTTTTGAAGTAAAGCTCTTTTTATTTCCAATATTTCTAATAATGTATGAATGAATGTAATAGTTTTAAATTATCTATATTTAAATTATAATTGAAGTCTAAGCAATGTGCGCTAATGCCTGTGGATCTTTTTAATAAAAATATTAGTTAATAAACCAAAAAAATTTGCATGATAAAAAGAGTGGAGTTTTCAAAATAAATGATAAAGATTGCGATGCTTTCTATATAGGTCAGACGAGCAGGAATTTAGAGACTAGAGCAAAAGAACATGTAAAAAGTATAGAAATTTTAAAAATACCCACAGGCATTAGCGCACATTGTTTAGACTTCAATTATAATTTAAAACTATTACATTTAGAAAACAAAGGCACTAAATTGAGATTATTAGAAATATTGGAAGTAAAAAGAGCTTTACTTCAAAAATTAAATATAACAAACGATCAGCTGGATTTTAAAGACACTCCTGTATTAGACCTGTATTTGGGTATTTCCCATATTAACAACCCTCCGTGGATATATAAGACCTGAACATGTTTTAAATTTTAGTATTATCTTATATACTCTTGATATCCACCGAAACATATGTAGAGTTTTTCTAATATACATTTGAAACATTTAAAAGCTTTTTTTAATTATATTTTGTTTAGATATTGGTTGTTCCGAAAAATATATATACGTAATAATTTAAACTCGTTTTAGTTACCAGCGATATCCCCTCCAAAGAACATTGTCAAAGATCTGTGTTGGCTCCTAAGGGACAGGGAAATCGTCGTATTCTTGATATTTTCAATTTTCGCTGGAATTATTGATAGTTTCATAATATATTTCTTATTTTGGTTTCTCGAAGACTTGGCCTTCCAAAGTCAGACTGGAAACGTTAAGTTACTAGAGGGACTTATTGTGGCAGCCGAAACATTGGGGGGCGAAATTTTATTCTTCACAATATCTGGCGAGTAATTAGACGTACCAAATTTACATAATGCCTATAATATATTTTTTATAATTTAGGGAAAATACTGTCGAAGCTAGGCTACGCAAACTGTTTTAGCATGTGCTTTATAAATTACTCTGTTCGATTGTTGTTAATTTCATTAGCGCCTAATCCATGGTGGATTCTTCCCGTTGAACTTGTAATGCAGGGACCGACATACGCCTTGACATATACCACAATCGTGGCATATGCCAATGCCATATCCCCACCTGGCATGTCAGCCACGATGCAAGGAATTGCAGCAGGTCTAGATGATGGTTTTGGTATATATATATACGTTTACTTAATATATCGCAGTTTTGCTGTCAAAATTTTATTCATTTTTTAGGATACGCGATTGGTTGTGTCACCGTTGGAATCTTATACCAAATGGTCGGTGGTAAAACGGCCATGAAGGTATTTAGTGCACTGGCCTTTCTTTGTGGTGTAGCCCATTTTACAATTCATGCGGTTTTTAAATGGAAGAAGGGATCTTCCGTGTTATCGGCATCAGAATATCAAACTACAGACAACGCTAACAAAACTGTGGTAACTTATAGTTAATCTGAGATCTCACCTAGCTATTTCAAATTGAACTGTCTGTTAATTGTAAAAGCATTGAAACTATTGTACGAGGGTAAATCAAATATAAACGGTAATTTTCTAAAATAAATTTATTGATTAATGGTATACACAAACTAAATATTTAACATTTTTCAATGTAGTCACAGTCACCTCCGTGCTCTACACACTTTTGCCACCGATTTGGAAGTTTGAATATTTCTTTTTCATAAAAAGTTTGAGGGCGAGTTGTCAGCCAACTTCTTCATTGCTTTCAAATCTTTTGCCAAGTGCCTCCAAGTGATTCTTTCAAAATAATCACAGGGTGACAAGTCAGGAGTCAGGGCTATAAGGAGGATTATAGAGGCTCGAGGATTTCCCAGCCCATTTCTTCCAGTTCATTCTTTGTCAAAACTGCGGTGTGTGGCCTGGCGTTGTCACGAAGGGGGATGACGGATGACGTTTCGAATGGGCATTAGCAAGCCTCGTCGTTTGCTTCGATACGCGATTTTTGTCGACTGTAATAACTCAACAACAAGAATAGTAAACCGCATTCACTGTTCGTCGATCGTGAAGAAAATCAATGAGTAAAACTCCCCTTGAGTCAAAGAAAATAGTCGCAAGCACATTTCCGACTGAGAGACGGATTTTAGTTTTATATTTGACAGGAACAGGGCAGCCTTCATCCTTACTCGCCATTTTTGATTCGGGAATGTAGTGGTAGTGGTGGATCCACGTTTCACAATACGCCTCAAAAAATCCTCCCCTTCTTGTCGAAATCAGAAGTCCGATTCAGTCTTTCACTCATCTCCGACTTGACCTGTTTTTAATTTCGGTCAACAACCTTTGAACCTTGGAACCTAGCAAGCACTAATTTTCCGAAGCCATGTTCATCAGTGATGATGGATTGAACACTTCCACATCTGTAAGATTTGTTCAATAGTTAACCGGCGGTCACCTATTACCTTCAACAACCTCTCGAACAGCACGGATGTTGTCATTTGTCATTGAGACTTGTTCTTGGGCGTCGATCATGACTTCTATTTTCGACACGTTCTCGTCCATTTTATACCGTTTATATTTGATTTACCCTCGTAGAAGAAACAATGATTGGATACATACGAAAAATATTTTTTATATTCCGTTATATTTTTATGTTTTTAATATTTTGAGTAAACATAATTATTGTACTTACATAAGAAATAACTTTGGTACCTTTGACTATTAAACAATGTATATATTTACTTAGTGCATCTACTGATATTTTCGTACAAATGAAATTGTTTTGATATTAAATAAACCTATATTACGTATTTTTGTGTATTATGTACGAGATCAAATTTAATATAAAAAATCTCACCTATCATACATAGTTCAACTAACAGTAAAGAGTTAATAACAGCATTACAAACAAAGACAATCCCTTCACACTCAAAATTAATCTCGTTCGAAAAATTAGTCATATATTTACAAAAATGTGTTTTAAAATTAGATAAGGATGAGGAATATAAAAAAGAATTACTCAACCTAGTTAAATTAAGCTTAGATCAAAATTATTTTAGCTTTAATGATATTATATAAACACAAAATGACCGAATACCAATGGGATCAGCACCATCTCCATTCTATGCGAATTACTTTTTAGATAAAATACTATTTAAACTGTCCATGATGCAATTATGATGAAACATCTCAAAATATTTTAATAAAACACAAAGAAAGTTTCAACAATAAAGTTTATTAAACTCTTACAATTGTTTCGGCTAACGGGCCATTTTCAAAGAGTACATATTTCTTACGAAACAATTGTAAGAGTTTAATAAACCTTATTGTTGAAACTTTCTTTGTGTTTTATTAAAATACTTTTAGATAAATTTGAAAAGGATTTTTTTAGTAATATTGATAGTGATTCTAATCACATTCTTAGTTGGCATCGCTGTGTCAATGATATTTTAGTAACATAGGCAAGTACAGATAGACAAATATCAAAAATCTTAAATTCTTTAAATAATAATAATAAAAACATCCAATTCACAGTAGAAATAGGGAAAAAGAACATTATTTTTGTGGACCTAAATATTTCAACGAAACATCCAAAACAAGTAGAATTCAAAATTTATATGAAAGAAACATAAACAGACTCTATCATACCTTTTAAATCATGTCATCCAATGAACTTAAAATTAGCGTCGCTTCACGCAATGATCAATAGATTATTATATCGTATTATATGTCCCATTAAACAAAATTAATTTTGAAACGGAATTAAAAATCATAAAAACTATCGCTAATAACAACGGTTATAACAAAAATCTCGTTGACAGACTATTAAATGAGAAACGATACAAAATGTTAATTGAAAATATATTTCCAAGAAGTCAAGTTAATGAGAATAATAAACTATATGGTGATATAAGTTCAAAAATTTGTAAATTTCTAACAACAAATGATATTAACCCAATTTATTTCAACAATAATACAATTGGAAAAATATTAACAAATAACAAACTAACTGTAAACAATGATTTATCAAAAAAAAAACTGATTTATAAAATAAAATGTTCTAATTGTGATATGATATATGTTACAAATGTAAATCTAAACGAATATTGTGACTGTTTAAAGAACATAAACAATATGTTAAATATTTAAAAAAACAAAGTTCAGGTTTAGTGACACATTTAATTGACAATAATTATACGATAGATATAGAAAATTTGAAATTGTTAAAAAGTGTAAATGGAGGTTTAATGAAGTGTTAGAAATTAAGAAAGTATTATTGTGTAACAAAAACTTAGCAAATTATCAAATTGTATTCAGCACTAATCCTCTCCTCAATCTTAAACTAATTTAAGGGTTACAAATGGTATATAAGTATGGAAAATTAATTTGTTAATGTAGTTATCCTTGTAAACTCCTAATGATGCCCTAAGAAGGCGAAATACGTACCGGGTATAATAATAAAAATTAGTGAAATTTCCAAGTGTTAGTTTTATTATAGTTCAACAAAGTTAAATTTTTATATATAACATACATCTTGTTCCCAGTTCTGAAAATGACCTCGGAAATCGAAACCATTTATTGTCGAATAAAGTACTTGAAATAAAATACAAATATTCCTTGTTTTGTATAACATTTAAAAACAAATATTTACAGCAAATATTTTTAAGTTAATAAATTATTTACAGATAAAAAAATAATACCGTAAATATTTAAAAAAATTGAAATAGTTTCAACAACAAATATTTCAAATATTATTTGAGAGTGTTTTACCCAAATACTTTTACACAAATGCTTCACAAGTTTATAAAAATTATTTGGTTAAACTATTTCTATGATTCATGAAAAATGCACCACTGAAAATTGGTGATTTTCAGTGTAACAAAGTTTTACAACAGTCTTTCTTAAATATATATTTGACGAAGTAGAGGGAATAACAGGTTATTTAGGGGTGACAGGTTGAAATTCATTAGAAAATCCTGGTATTTGTAAAAATATGCTGCTTTCGAAGGTGAACATTCTAGGTATTTAGTACATGGCTTTAAAAGTTCTACTTTATTACTATTTATATAACGATCAGTTTCCATAATGTAACAACCTACTGTTATGGTTAATAATAAACAAATGAAATTGCAAATAAATGTCTCAAACAGTTTATATTAGAAATTCTACATAGTATTGCATTTGTACACTCGTGAACAAGGCTTAATAAGCCGAAACATATGTTGAGTTTCTAATATAAACTGTTTTAGATATTTATTTGCAATTTCATTTGTTTATTATTATTTTATAAAATGTTTCATAAAAAACCTATCTTTAATTCTAGTAATATTTGTTTCTTACATAATAAAAATGTTCTTTATAACGTTCCTCTAAGTTCCTTTTAGTCATTCCTATATTCTACAGTCTTTAAGTATTATTACTTCTACTTCACCAGCTATATATTTAACACTGTTTTAAAACTTTGAAGATGACCAAATAGTGGTTAAAATGTATACATTTGTATTTAAATAAATGTTTTTGCCATTAAATCTAGTTTATTAAAAAAATGAAGGCATTAAAATTCTTTTTCGTCTAAATTTTAAGGATCACAGATCCCACATTTCGGAGCAGTTGTTTCTGTTGATTTCATATTTATATTTAAATCTAGTTTATTTTTTGTCAACCCCTTTTTACTTAAAAAATACTGAACTGTTATTAAATGAACGATTACCCCATCAGGTTAGCTCCTTTCCCCCAACCCCATCTAGACGATTTAAATCTTATTTCAGAAATAGCCCTTAAGTTCAAACGCGGCCTGATTGGTTGTCTCTTCTCTAGCCGTATCTCTTTCCACCAATCAGACAGCGTTAAAGAGAGAAAGCCAGACCACAATTGTTGCCCGTTTCACTCCTATAATATTAAATGCTGTCTCCATGTTTCTAATGCGCTATGTCTAGGTGATAGCAATTGTTTTTCGCACTCGTCAGACTGTAACATAATTATAAAAAAAATAAAAAAGGAGGGGGCTTAAACCCCCTAAAACCTCCGTTACTACGCTCCTGCCACCAACCCATTAATGTTAACAATTACATGTATCAACAACTGCGCGGACTAAAGTTTTTATTAATCTGCAAGATTTTATGAAAACAGTTTTTGACAAACTGTAATTGCAATGATATCAAAAAATACCGGTTAATGTTGTTCTGGGCGTCCGTCGCGGTTGCCACACAACAATAAACGGCGTTGGCCATAAATAATTAGGTACAACGTTATTTGAAACATTATTTCATGCTTACCTGGAAAATGATGTGAATCATACAGATGTTTAAGCACCCTTGTCTATATATTTGTATGGATGTGAATACTTACGTGTGCATGAACATTAAGAAAACAAAAAACCAAATGTAACGTCATTAATCGTTGATCATTTACACAAACCCATGTGCGCTTTGGTTAAAGCCGATATCGCATTATAAATTATTTGGAAGGGGTTGATTATTATCCTAATAATATTATCAATATCTATACCTATTAATCGATTTCAAGTCATACAAATATAATATTTGTGTTTAATTAATTAAATAATTGACCTTCTTATCATATCATATCATATCATTTGAATCTTCTAGAAATTTGTATTTCAAAATGTCAGATATGAATGCAATTCGTGTTTATTTTAATTTTTCTTCGAAATATTGTTGGTTGTTGCTATCTAAATAATTTTGACAATGGAGTACGTGTTTCATTCCTCGTATATCTATCTGTACTTCCGATATTATTTTCTTCGCTAATTAATGAACTTACTCACTTCAAAGTGGCCGCCACTTTTTATAATAAATGTAATAGATATTTAAGGTCAACACAAACTTGACATGGTTTATTGAAATTGACATAGTTTTTTGATTATGAGAAGCCAAATTTGCAAATTATTTATTGTTTCGTCACTGGTAGACTAACACACCCCCTTTTTTCAAGAGAATATTTCAACCCTCTTTACTTTTACATACTGTAAACTTTAATGTATCTTAGCGAATTCTAAAGAGAATGCAAGTTTCTCGATTAAAGGTGTTTTTATTTAGATGGGGACATTTTTAGGTACCAACCTCCTCTAGCACACATGAAACGTGCCAAATATCAAATACTTCATTAATTATTGCTTTTTTAAGTGCCAAAAATGAAACCTTCGATGGTATTTTGAAGTATAGACAATACAAACATCGACCATTAAATCGTGTAGTGATAAGCAGCTTTAAAAATAAATACAAGGTGACGTTAACATATGTTAAATGGAGTAGTATTTAAGTAGATAACATTAGTATCCTAATTAGTTTGTCCGAGCAACTTTCACCTGCAACAGTGTGACGTTTCGTCACTCATTCCGTTATTAATTTAATGGTAACTAATTGGTAAAAACGTTAATAACTTGTAGTGGTTGGCTGCACCTGTACTGGACGATGAAAGCAATTTTTGAAGTAATTATTTTCGCGATTGTCTTCGCACACCCTGTACATCCTCAGGGGGATGAAGTCGATTATTACGAAAATCTTATCATTCAAAACACCCTACAGACAACTAGATATGTTAGACCCGAATCATGTTCTGAATTCAACGTCAGAAATACCGATGAAGCACCTGTTGGTACGAATTTTCTTTATTTCTTTATTTGCTTGAAGAGCGTAGGCTTTCACGGCCGGCGTCTAATCTTTTATAAACGGTTCTCCGGGCTAATGGGCCGTGGTTTGTTTGGATTTTCTCCTAATGTTTCATCTGGAACTGCGGTAGATATCTTCAGAGGCGGTGTGGTAGTCGTCGTACTGTTCACTGTGGTGGTTCTGCCTCTGAAGATGTCCGCCGCAATTGCAGATGAAACGTTGTCTTTATTTGCTGTTGAAAATTTGAGGTAACCTTTTAATAAAATGTTGCAGCCATCGGTAGCTACGACTTCGTGGTTGTTGGTGGAGGATTGGCGGGCAGTGTGGTCGCTGGTAGACTGACAGAAAGATCAGACATTTCTGTTCTGCTACTGGAGGCTGGAAAAAGGGAAAATGATTATGTCGATATCCCTGCCATGGACGGAATCCTCAAGAATTCCGAGTACAATTGGGGATTTAGAACGGTTCCCCAAAAAGTTGCTTGCAGAGGTAAAATAACACGATGAAAATCTTATGATGATATAATATGTATTTTCTGTAGATCAACCAGGTTTCCGATGTGACTACCCTCGTGGTAAAATCTACGGAGGTTCCACTGGCATAAACGGTCTGGCAAATATCCGTGGAAACTGGCGAGACTACGACAAATGGGCAGCAATGGGCAACAAGGGATGGTCCTTTGACGACGTCCTCCCTTACTTTAAAAAATACGAAAACGCATCCTCTCTTGTTGGCATTGACGCAGAATATCACGGATTTTCTGGACCGGTCACCCTCGAAAACTACAAAACCCCATCCAACATTACGAAAACCTTCATGGAAGCCATGGGTCTGTTCGGCTACCCCATTACAGACTTCAATGCCAAAAATCTTTTTGGTATCAATTACAATCAATTCACCCAGAAAAACGGAAGGAGATTGACGACCGCAGCAGCCTATGTGTTCCCTAACGAAGACAGGAAGAACCTGAAGGTCTATAAAGATAATATTTAATAATATGCACAGCTAATATTAAATAGAAATTTTCTCGTAGGTGAAAACAGAATGTTACGTCACACACATTTTAATGGATCAACGTGGAAAGAGAACGAACGGGGTCGAATTCATTCATAATAACAGAAAGTACATTGTCACAGCAACTAAAGAGGTCATCATGGCTGCTGGTTCTATCCAAACTCCACAGATCATGATGCTTTCGGGTATTGGACCTAAAGAAGAACTGGACAAGTTCAGTATTCCCGTTCTGAAAAATCTACCCGTTGGAAAGAACATGTTGGACCAGTTTTACGTTCAAAGGGCAATGAACGTCACGACCAACTTTACAGAAGAAAAGAGAACCATAAGAAGCGACGTGGTCCAATACCTTCAGGGCTTCGGCAGACTGACCATCAACGTTGGCAACATCGAAGCAATCGGATTTATCGAACACAAGAGATATCCTGTCACTGAAATCAATGTGATTCCAACGTCATCGATCTATACTGTTGAAAACGGGGAAGTAAAGATCACTGGTGGTAAATATGCCGTTGCTCAAGCTGGAGGAATCCTTCTTCATGCAAAATCAGTTGGACAAGTAAGGGCTGCTAATCTCCCTTAGGTCTATCACTATCTAATCGTTACATTTCTCGTGTTCTTTTAGGTGACCTTACAGTCGGAAGATCCTCTGGATTTTCCTCTGATCGATCCCAACTATCTCACGGAACAAGAAGACATGAATGCTCTTGTAGAAACGTTAGATTTCCTGGTGGACGTCTATCAATCTGGTCCATTACAAAAATACAATGCCACTGTTGTTCCCGAAAGTACTTATTGTAAAGATTACGAATTTAGAAGTTTTGATTATTGGAAATGCGTTATCCAACACTACGGTACGACCATTTACCATCCCGTGGCCACCTGCAAAATGGGTCAAAATCACGAAACGTCAGTTGTAAATGACAAACTGTTGGTTCATGGTACAGAAAACTTGAGGATTGTGGACGCCAGTGTTATACCGTCTTCTATTTCTGGACACTTGATGCCTGCAGTTTATATGGTGGCCGAAAAAGTTTCCGACATGATTAAACACCGTTACAGAAAAGTTTAATTATTTGACTGTTAGTACGTCGTACAACCCATTAATCTGATTGTTTATGTTATTATTAGTTAAATTATGTTTAGTTTTTCATAATTATTTAATGCACTCTTGCAGGTAATAAATTATAATTTTGATAACGAATTTGGTAGATCTACAAGAGAATATGTGTATAGTTTAATTAGGGATTGAATAACTACCATCAACTTCTGATATAACGAAATTTGATAGAGACGTTCGCGATTGTATAGTGCATATTCTTTTGTTACATTGTCAAGAAATCGTTTGATCTTTGCGCCCCTTGAATTTTAAATGCCCAACCATACGTGTAGGGGTGTAAATGGGCACATGTTTCAGCTCGATACGTTCCCACGACGTGAAACTTCATGTTTGCATGGAATATGATGATAATGTGTTGTTGTTACCGTAAAATAAGCTATTATTGTTATTACGTACAGAAACAGAACGCACCAATACCTGACTTATTTACTGATAACCGCTTTTTAAGGAAAGAAAAACCAATCTCTATTTTATTTAGCCACTTCTAAAATATGAAAAGGAATACAGTAATCGTTTTTTGAATAAATAACAATCGAACGCAATTTGTAAAAATGAAGAGTATGATAAACAAAAAACAATTCAAACATTGAAACAGTAGCTATAGGAAACAAAAAACGACCAAACGACAAATGCAAAAGACGTTAAAAAATAAAAGAAACTGTGTACGTATTATGTTATTGTTCGGGGAAACCCCATGTAAGTAATTAACTGTTTTAACAATACCATAATCAGTCACACAGTACGTTATGATTATATTCTAGTTGACCTGTATGAATAATTAAATAATGCTCTTGTAAGTGTTATCATCCCCTATCATGGGGTGGAGTTATGTGGGAAACATGCAAGACTTACCAAACAATATTTTAACATTAAACCAGGCCCAATAGGTTTAATTCTACATCTACGTAGGCGTATACCAGCCAATCCCAGTTCTTTTTAAAATTAAAGCTTTGAAAAGTACGTTGCCAAATGTGACTTTTATGTTAAATTGAACAAATAACAAACAACCATACTCTTTCTGCTTTTGTATCTGAAAACAAAAAAGTAAAACAAAAAAATACAATTTCATTATTATTAGTTTGTTTCTTCGGAAAACAATTTTAGTTGGCAATTTTATGTTGAGGTATTAAATACAAAAATTACATAAAATATATTGAGCTTTCAAGCTTGGCAACGTTGTGTGAGCTTTCATAGCAACCAATAATAAAGTTATAAAATCAAGTGTTTAAATATACAAACATCATTAGAGGTTTAGAGATTCAAAGAAAAGAACGCTCCTTATATGCATTTGTTTTAAAAACTTCGACAAAATCGTTTTTTTTCGATTTTGTTTCCATATAAGTCATAAATGAATGGAACCTATTCAAAGCTTTCATAGTCATTTTTGCGATGACGCCCCGCTCATTTTTTCAAATGGAATTTTTAAAAAGTATTACATAACAGATGAATCATCAAAAGGTAAGACTTTTTAAATTATTTTGGTGTTTTAGTTTGTATTGTCAACTACGTTTATTTCATGTTATTTCAGCTTTGAACAATAAAATTCATCCACTCCCTGTTTGTCCCACTCAATCTCATAGTTTAAAGATCTGCCCTGAGTTATACAAAACTCAGTTTTATAATAGTTTTCAAAAAAGTTACGTTAATGAATTTCAACGACGATTGAGGCCCTACCCTGTTTTTGATCATCATACACCTGGTAATGGCTGTTTTAAATAAATTAAACAAAAAACAGATGAGCGATCAAATCTTTGTGTGTGCTTTTGTTTTCTAGATACTTTCGGAGATATGATGAATGCTCGATTGAAAAAACAGCGCAGCGAAAAAAAGCCTGTCCCTGAAGAAAAAAAAGACGCTCTCTACTACGAAAAAAGAAAAAGGAATAACAAAGCGGCGAAAAAGTCCAGAGATGCGAGAAAACTCCGAGAAGATCAGGTAATTAATAATGGGTTTTCAATCTCATCAGTTTTCAGTTAATATTTACAATAGGTTGAAGATTATATAACAGAATAATTAAATGATTTGATTTAGTCTATTTTTCTTTTATTTCAGATAGCATTTAAAGCTTCAATATTGGAGAACGAAAATGCTTTACTCAGGACTCAAGTTATAGCGTTAAGAGAAGAAGCTGCTTGTTTACGTCATTTATTAATGGAAGATAAAAATAATTGATTTATAAAAAGCGCAATTTTAAATTAAAATGTACAAATTATGCTTAACTTATATTTATATTATTCTTTTTTTAATATTATCCGAGTGGTTTTATCAAAACATATAATATATTTTAAACGCTATTATTAAATAAAAAAATACTACTTTTATCTACCAAATATTGTTATTTTTGCTTTTGGCGCTTAACTATTGAATGTTTTTGTAATTTCCATGTTTGTGGCCTATTTAGCCACTGAACAATTCTTGTGTTACCTCAACCACTATTTCAAACGTTAGTTTTAATGGTTATGTTATTTCAAATATTTGAATTTTGATTATAAAAATGTAAAAATACTTTCTTTTTATGCTGTAATTCGTTTCAGAATTTAGTTTCTTGATAATTCTATGTAGTAGTAATTGTAATGAATTATTGTGATAGGTTAAAAGTACTTATTAAATCGTATAATTAAAGTTTGTGGGAATCATGTCGTTAGTAGAAAAGGAAATTTGTGATTTAGGACAGAAAAAGCAGTTTAAAGATCTTCAGGTTTACGTTGATGAACTTGATAAAGATGTCGTAAGTCCCTAATTACCTATAAATAAAATTGATAAACCT
This sequence comes from Agrilus biguttatus, assembly GCA_963921985.1. NCBI lineage: Eukaryota > Metazoa > Arthropoda > Insecta > Coleoptera > Buprestidae > Agrilus > Agrilus biguttatus. Next base: position 22,105,003 of record OY998126.1, on the reverse strand, counting down.
CTTTATTTTTTTTTTAACTTTAGCTTAAAGAGGCAATTAAAAATCGGTTATACAACTCAAATTTTCCAATATTTTGGGACTATTTGCTCCAGTCTTTTACAAACTCGTCAGAATCACACAGGAAACGTATCGAAATTGTATTGTTAGCACTAAAAGAGTTGGAACAAAACTATTCGTCCACCTCTATAAGTTCTCAACTAGTGACTCGTACCTGTACAGAATTACCAAAGTTTAAATCGGAAGATCTCGTAAAATTATGCCAATTTTGCATGGAATGTATTCAGAAAGGGACTGTCACAGACTTGAGGTAATTTTAAAATCATTTTAGTAATGCAATTATTTACTGTTTTGTTTATTACAGTTGGAAAGACCTACTGCCTGAAGTTTTAAATGTTTTATCAGAAAGAAACTGTATTGACTATAATCATACAGAAATTACTGGTTCAGAATACAAAACCCAATTAATTACTTCTTTGTGTATGATTAACTGGTCTCCAGAACTCATTACAAGTTTAACTTCTATGTTTATGTAAGACTTATTTATTTTGTAGTATCCAAAAATTGAAAAGACAAATTGATATTGTAGTAATCTGCCCCTTACAAAAGAAGAACACAACCAAGTTGTCAACAAACTTAGTGAATTCATGGAGAAACTGACATGTCAAGAATTACCAGCTTTTGTATATCAATTACTCAAACTTTGTAGAAGCCAGAACAGCAGATCGATTTTTTTGAAACTGCAAAATTATTTTAGCACAAGGGTTTATTCAAAGGTTATTTCTAATGCTGACAGTAGCTCTGAAAGGAGTAGTATGGACATAATTGGTACTTATTTAAAGTTACTCCTTTATCGTTTAATCACAAAGTTATAAAACTTTTCTTTGCAGGTGATGCAGCAGATCAGGAAGCAATTGAAGTAGAAAGTACCATTTTGTACCACATTTATCAATGTGCCACTTATGGATACAGCAGTATCTCTGACTATATCTCTTCTCTCAAAAAAATGATTAAATCTCCAGAATTCGTCCTTCATCCCTTTCAAATTTCTGTGTTGATGACCATATCCTGCGTTTCCACGTTCCAGGACACTGTTTGCGATATTGTACGTTGCTGTATAACAAAACATTTGCAAGAAGAAATGCGAAAGACCAATTCCTGCTGGATCAGGGAAATGGTACCTAAAGTTTGCAAGATTGAAACAGTTTTGTCACAAGTTATAGACATTAGGTATTTGTTTTTTTTTTAGAAACACAATATTTGCGTTTTAGAAAGCTGTATATTCTTAATGTTGTTACAGTTTGTCAGAAAGAGAGTTGGTCGTTGAAGGTCTTATAAACCTTGCTTATGTTTTACTAAGTTTTGGTGCCGCATTGGGCAGAGATGTGATTGCTGAAAAGCATTGGCATTTGGGCACGAATATTTTAATAAAAATATTGAAAAAGAAGCGTAACATTGCCTCTTGTGTTGTTCAAAGATTAAGCAATCACATAGTTGTTGGGAATAGTGTTACTCAGTATATAGGTAGAGAATGTAACAAAAAAAAAATGTTAATAAGGCTTAAATTATAATTATGTGTATTTGCAGATTGCATTCAAATATTGAGCAGTAAAATGGCTTTAACAATGTTAGAAAATCAAAGTTGTATTGTTGAACTCATGGAACGTTTGGTACAAGTCTCCTATCTCACAGCAAATGCCCTTTTAGATGCCTTATTGCCAATTATGAAGTTGTCACCCACCATGCGTGATCATTTAATTTTGGTGCTTAAAAAAGCTCTGTATTCTAGGTAAGGATGACCCTTAAAAGCCCTTAAAATTACTTTAATTATTTCCTTTTATTTAGAAAAGCAGACACAAGAAGGGTGGCTGTCTCTGGTTTCTTAAAACTTTTAAAAACTTTAAAAATATCGAATTTGGCGGCCCTGAGCCAATCCAGTTCGAGTTCTTTTTCTTCAGGACAATCTCTAATGACCCAAGTGTCCTTATCATACACAGGCTGCACTAAACCGAGTGTTATAAGTAATGAAGCTCTGTCTTTAGAATTACTGGGGGTCTTAAGACGTTGCCTCATGCAACAGGCCGAAGTCAGAGCACAATTGTACAGGGGTGTGTGTAATTATAATTGAATTGAAGGAATGTATTCAAAACTTAATTTTTAGGTCTTTATGACGCTATATGCAAGAATATGGAGTTAATTGTACCCACTTTAGATATTATTTCGTCCCACTTTAATCATTTTTACGTATCTGATGAGGAGTCTTTACCACCGTTGGAATTTTCAAAAATAACTTTAGTTAAAGATGCCAATGTTGTTTTACAGGTAAACTAGTTACAAAAATTCTCCTTTAGGTGTATTTTAATATTTTTTATCCATTAGGAACCACTTGCTGAATTAATACAAGTGTCCTGCTTGGTTGTTGCTAAAATAATCGAAAGTTACGATAATTGTAATGAACCTAGCGCTTTACGTTTTAAGTCTCGACTTGACTCATTGTGTAGTCGTATGACTAATTGTGAGCTTATACATTTTGAATTGGTAAGTATTAAATTAATGTATTTTTGGTCATTATGAATTAAATTTAATACTCCAGGATGACGGTACTGATCTGTTAGATGTGGTACCAGAATCTCAAGAAAAAATGATCATTCTAAAAGAAGCAATGTTGGTTTATGAAGCTTTGATAGGTTTTAAAATAAACACTTGGAATGTAAATAACGAAAATGCTGGTCAAGAAATCAAAAGTCTTTTTGAGGCCTACAAAAGGCTCGTGGACTTCTCAAAGGTCTTTATTTTCTTATATTTGATAAAAAAAAGATCTGTTTTCCTTTTTGTATGCAATAATATTGTTTGCAGAATTTGTCTAAACCCAGGAAAGGAGATAAGAGGAAAAAAGGAGACCCAACAGAGCCATCAAAAAAGAATGCTTTACAAAAACCAAAAGGTTTTAAAATGCCTGACACCCTCCTTAATTTTGAAACATTAAAAAAAATACTCGAACTTTTGCACAGGTAGTAAATATTATAAATTAAATTTGTTTTGTTTTATAATGAATATTGTAGAACTGAAGTGGATTGGGCTTCACCAGCACAGGCAAATGTATTAAAACCAATGCCCGATTTTCATCGGTTCGTTATGCAAATCAGTCTTCAAGCTTTACAAAGTTTGAAAAATTCGAAAATTGAAGAACAGCACAAGCAAAAGTGTTTTGAAAATGTTACTGATATAGCAAAAATTTTGTATGAACGATGTATTTCTCGCTTAAACGATTTTACGGATTTTGATTGCACCACAGCCGTTTTGGCTTCTGAATGTTTTCAAACAATATTTGTTATTATCACTCATCACTATGGAAATAAGTTAAAATTATTTTTAAGTAAAGTTGGTAAGTACCAATATAATCACAAAATTAGTGTAAAAATTTTATTTCTTATTATTTTGTAGCTGAAAGGTCAGACAATGAAGAGTTATCATCACTATTATCACCATTTATTGAGACTTACCAAAAGCTGTTAGAAGAAGAAGATGAGAATGACCAACACGATGTGGAAATAAAAAAAAGGAATACAATTATTTTATCATCATTGTCATTATTGGTTTTACAGCTATCTGAAGAAACCACTGAAGTTTCAACACAGGTAATACTTAAAAAGGAAATTTGAATGGAGGATCATGCAGTTTTTTTTAAATTTCTTTTTCTATTTCAGGTTTTAGACTGGTTCAAAAAATATTGTAATGAAAAACAAGCCAACAAGCAAATTGCCCACAACTTATTCACATTATATTTCGATGTGCATTTAAAATACAAGAGCAGTTTAAATATTTTCGAAAATTTCACGAAACGTTTAGCAGAAATAGTGGGACTAATAGTTCAGGTATTCCTTAATCCATTATTGTTTAGGTATTTATTATAAGTACTACAGTATTTCCAGACAGAACAGGTTGAAGAAGTGTATGGTTGGAGTGTTGTCACGAATGCTACTGCCACCACCGCAGTTCACAGTTTGTGTGCTTCAATTAAAACCATTCTGGACGATATAGACTGGGTCAGAGATCGTTTGAGAGCTGAATATGCCATGATAACATATCCAGGAGAAGAGAGCACAGAAAGAAGTAAATTTTTAACCAAAGTCACTCAATTAACTGAATAATTAATTCATAATTTACTCATTTTAGGGAGAGAATACTTGAAGAGTAAAGAAAGGGGAGTATGTTGTCAGCTGTGTACTCTAATATCTGTTATGGACCTGTTATGTACCATTTGTGTGCCCCTCGGGCCCTTATCGGAAGGAATCCTTAAAGTTGTAACTCGCCTTTTCAACATTCTCAATTCCCTCACGAAATACTTCGTGGTGAGGTCGTCTAAAGTAAATGTGGCGTTTGAAAGTGCAAGGTAACTAAAATACGTCTCATAAAAAGATATTTTTGGTTATTTAATAATTTATATTTGTTACAGATTTGAAAGGGTTATACGACTATCAGGAAAGAACTTTTTAAACTCAGTTTACGAGTTTATAATGTACGTGGAGGATAATCAGAAGGAAGTGGAAGGCACTCAATTGAAGAAAAAGAGTGTAGATTCGAATCTACTCAAAAATAAAGTGCTAAAGGAAACGAAACTGATTCCCAAATTGATCTACGAAATGGAACAGTACGGAAAATCTATTATACAGTTGTCTAATAAGACTAAAGTGGATTTGGCGAAGTTTATCGGTACAGGATTGGCGAGAGATTTTAGGATTAAAGGACTTAAGGAAGCGCTTATGGAAGTATTGTAGTTATTAAGATTTTTGAAGGACTTTTTAAATTTATTCCTGTTTTCTTTTTATAGGTCGAAGCTGATATTAATGTATCTATGATTGAAGATGAAAATACAAGGGACACTTCTAATATGGAGGTCGATGAAAACGTTGATTCCAGCAATTTAAATGGTGAATCAAGTAATGAAGAATCACCACCGTCAAAAAGAACAAAAAATTGATTTGCTTTTCTATGTAATGTAATTGTATATAAGTTTCATTTAGTAACATTACTTTTAACTAAATCAGTTGTTTTTTAATACCAATATTGTGTGGAGTCTCTTTTTATAATTTAAACCGAGAGAAGCGATTTTTTTCTTTTATTATTCTTTTAAATATTAGATTTCAACAAAAACAAATATTAAGTTTTTCTAAGGTCAGAATGTAATTAAAAAAAGTGTAGAAGAAATAATACCCAGAATTAAAAGTGGCATCATTATTATTATAAACAGTTAAATACATTTAAGTATTAAGAAGTTAAATTATCTTAACAAAGTGTTGCAATTATACAAACATTGGCATTTAAAGGGAACATTAAAACATGTTACCTCCCAAAAAATGCCTCAACAATTATTCTATTAACAGGTAAATTGAATGGAATACAATAAGAAATTAATTGTGCATAATTTACAATTAAGAACAAAGTTTTGACATTAGAAGTTTTGTTAAAACTAATCGTAAGACCTGCAGCATTAAAATGAGATTGTGTAGATAATTCTTACCATTTGAGGCTTAAAACAACAGCTGTAGGTTTTAAATTAATTAAATAATTCTTATATGTGTTAAACTAAGGTTTTGATTGAATAATTAACAGTTTCTCTTAATTTTAATAGTTTAAATACTACACTGTTAAAGTTCTTGAGCTATGAAGGTGTCCTAATTGAAGTGTTTAGCATGAGGATGGTTTCAGTCAGCCTTTTGTTATTATCCCTACAGTGAAGCATTCAAAATCACTTATCCACTTTTATCAAACACTAAAAAATAAGTTCTGGTTAGGCCACAAAGTCCAAGGGCCTGTTAAATCCTCCTTTCCTATTCATGTACTGTCTGTATTTTCGTTTAAGTATAACATGCACAGCCCCCACGTCGTTGCCATCGACTTTTTTCCCTTTAGTGGTATCAAAGTTACAAAAACCCATCATCCTCATCATTTCCTGTTCATCAGGGGTTTTGCCCTCCAAATCAGCTGGTGTAATGGCAGGTCTCTCTTCTGCTATCTTGGACTTCTTATCTTTATCACGACTGTAAGATGGGGATCTTGAACGGGAAAACCTCTTGCGTCCATCTCTATCCCTTGAATGCCTCTTCCTGTCCCTTTCTCTGTCCTTAGATCTATCCCTTGACCTGTCTCTGGATCTTTTCCTTCTATGATGTCGTTCTCTGTCTCTGTCACGTTCCCGTTCTCTGTCTCGTCTTCGGGGAGATCTGGATCTACTTCTACTAATTCGACCCATTCACGCAAACCTTAAAGTACAATTAGCGAAAATTAATTCTTGATTTTAATTTGGAAAAATATTAAAAAAAACTTACTTTTAATGCAACATTTACGTCGTCCATTAAAAAGTCCACTTTTTTGACATTTGACAGTGAAACACAAAAACGTCGATTTCGTTGTTCTTTTTTTCGGCACAGAAGCGCTGGTGTTCCACATTATCCGCAATTGAAAAAAGTATTTAATGGCGTTTTTCTTAAGGTTCAATTTCGTATAAAACTGCGGCGTAAACGAGTGCGCACGCAACCGCCAATGTCGGACTTAGGACATCGGAGAGTAGAGGAAACCAGGAGGAAAGTGATGGTTGAACGTGTAACGCGTCTTGAATTTGAATGAACGAACTCGATATAGCCGTTAATGAAACGTATTTAAGATTTGTGTGCGGTTTACGGTTAATATCGGGTGCTTTTGTGATAACGAACTACTGATAATAATATTTTCGTTCGGTCAAAAATCGATGGGGCGTATGCTTCTAGTTTTTTAAAGGACTTGTTTTAACGGTGCCCATAGTTCAGTGACGGTGGTGAATAGTGATTCATATTAGCCGACAGAAAAGATTATCAGTACAAATTAAGGTATTTTTCATTTTTTCTACCTTATTTTTGGATTCCAACTCGAAATATTCCCCCACTTTCTGTCATACCGTCTCCTTTAACCAAGGGGTGTGTCATCTGTGCCTCTTTGTTTTTATTCATTTAAAATCCTGACCTATTTTCTCATCTTCTGTACTGTTATATTTACAAGAAGTAATTCACAGTTCTCAGACAATTAAACGGTTTGTTAATCGTCTTTCTTGTTACGTAAAAAATTGCGGATGCACCAAGGGAAGTAGCAAATTAAAACTGTTGAGTGATTCAAAACGATTTAATTAATCAGAACATTGTACAGATAAATACTGTTTTCACGTGATAAGGTCGTATGATAAGGCTTTTACTTATAATTCCTTCTCAAAATACGAATAAGAATTTCTCTAAAAAAAAATATAACTACCTACCTACATAATCCTTTTGTGACAGATTGACAGTGGCGTAACATACGCCACATATTAATCAATTAAAGAGTAATTATTTATTTTAGTGATTTCAATGTTAAAGAAGTAAGAAGTATTTTCTATGTAGGTAAACAGGTCCTTGTTTCAGCCAGTGGTTTCCAAGATGCCTTCGTAATTTTTAATAGAAATTTATTGTTTTATAATTAGCAGTTTGAAGGCTAAATTATTAATTGAGAGTGGTGTCTTATAAACACAGTGAACAGCAGTTTGTTCCTTGAGGTCATTGCCCTGATAAATGAATATCCTACGCTGATAATGGTTATGGTTAACATGTTTGAGACTCAGCAGGTGGTTTTTAGCAGACTACTGCAGTAATAACAATGTCAAAATGTTTAATGATCGATCAATAATATCCAATGTTGCAGTTAAACACAAATTTTCTCCATTTATGTTTTCTGAATTTCTTCAAAAACAATAGTTGTTTTTTGTAAATTATCAATTTAATTAATCATTGAGTTAATGAATTGCAAACTCATTAGAAACTTCATTTGCAAAATTATTTCTCAACGATGATGTATTAATACATAATTGTTTATATATTTTGATGAAGATGAAATCGTTAATAAAAGTACCCACCGACCTATACAAAATTAAAATTGTATAAAGTTACATAACTTGTGAGTTTATACACCTATGACATAATCCGTTGCTCAGCTCTATCATTAGCCTGTTTCTCACAACTTTGGTTTGTTAATTTATAATACACCTTTAAATGACATTTGTTATAGAGGTACTATTGTAAAATATATTCGTTATTAACATTCAAAAAGTTCCAAAAATTCAGTCTGATATCATATTTTTATTGGATGCTATTTCTCAAAGAAATTAATTGCCTTCACATAGACAATGTATTTTAATCCGAACGACATACATAATTAATTTAGAAGAATATTTCCGTAAACAGAGCTAAAGAAAATATAAACATACACATGCAAATAAATGTAAAGCTTATGCATTATTAATAAGGAGTCCTCTATTACTTATGGAGAAAAACAAACATTTTATTTACTATTCAGAATAAAAACTTCAGATTTGTGTTGTTAACTCGAAACTCCCACTATGTTGAACAGAACAGGTTTTTTTTATAATTATGGTTGGGTATATCTAGTTCTCTCATCCCATAGGTTTCTTCGTCTATGTAGGTTTGATTTATACTTAATTATATCTGCCGATCGTTGAACAATATTTTAAATTTACATAAGTAAAATGCATAGGAAATTACGAGGTCTGTTCGTTTAATAAATTGACAACACAAGTCAATAAGTAACTACAGGGTTTCGTAGGTTTCATATTCATTTTATTGTTGGAACGATTTTTTATACATATTTAACAACTTTTTGCGTTGTTGTATGAAACATTACCGATTGGTTTTTGTTTTATATTCGAAGATCGACCATTCGTTTTCTTTTCATTCAAGCCTCGTATAGTCTTGTGGACTTACCTAGCAACAAAATTGTAGATGGAGTGTCGCAACCTCGCGACCGTTATAAGTTCTGCATAAATCGGGTTAAGTCTGATCGTGAGTCATCTAACTAATCCCACTTCTCTTTCTAAAATTTAAATCGTCTTCATATGGATACAGAAACTACCAGCAACTTCTACTCGTGTGTCAAAACCAAAATGATCAAACACTTTTGGTTTCTAAATTGAATATTGTACATTTTACATTTATAAATACCTACAAAGATTGTAGATGTACCTATTTAAAAAGAAAAGGTGTATTCCTGAAGAGTTTTTATTTATTTTATTATTTTATCATTATTTAAATATAATGTCTTTACTTCGGGTTAGCCTACTTTTGAGGCGTGGTTGTTCAACAGTAATCAGAAACGAGTATATAGATTCTACATTATCTTAATTTTGCTGATAAGACAATGTTAGATACCTATTAATAAGTTAGTTTATTTGTTTGTTTGTTTTTGTTTCAATACGCTGTCAAAAATATCGTCATTTATGTATCAGATATCTAATAAATAAACTCGATTGCAAAATGTTATAATTTAGAGAGAATGTATCTTTTTATCGCCCTTGCACTTTTTTGTATTATTAGTCGACTTCAATACTCCAGTCCACAGCCATTTATTTTGCTGATGTAATAGCCAACACATCGCCTTGGAAGTTAAATTTATCTATTAACAAATAAAATAAATTAACCAACGTGCATCTTGATAATACAAATGTAATTCTTATCGTAACCGTTCATAGATAGATGCAATAGTTTGATTTCTGAATCAATGTTGGTTAACAGCAAGCGAAGTTAGTTTTGTTTATTTTAAAAAGAAAATCTTTGCGTGTCAAAATCTATTTAATAATATTGTTGTGTAACGGTTAAGACCCAAATTTTCTTTGGTAAATTTAGCACTTTGTAATTTATTTTGGACAAAATAACTCTCTGTTTTTGTACGATTTCCATTTCATACGCTTTAAATAACATTTTGAAATGTGAAATATCACGTAGTGTTTAAAAGCCTCCAGTTTCGAAGGTGAAAGTAACATTTTTCACATCCGAGATCACTATAACGCAATGGGCGCGTTAAAGACACAAAAAAAATTAATAGCACACAAAGTTATTGCAAACACGGACGAATTTGCTTGTGATTGCACAACAGTTTCTTTTAAAATTATTCAATGTTGTTCCATTCGAGGGCGATACAATGATTATAGCGATCATACAATTTTTCAAAATAGGCTTCACTTTCGGCGATTACCTCTTCATCGGCGCAAAATTTCTGTCCAGCGAGCATTTTCTTGAGGTCTGAGAACAGAAAAAAGTCGCTGGGGGCCAGATCTGGAAAGTACGGTGGATGCGATAGCAATTCAAAGCCCAATTCATGGAATTTTGCCATCGATTTCATTGATTTGTGACACGGTGCATTGTCTTGATGAAACAGAACTTTCTTTTTCTTCAAATGAGGCCGCTTTTCCGCGATTTCGTCTTTTAATCGCTCCAATAACGCTTCGTAATAGTCGTTGTTTATGATTTTCCCCTTTTTAAGATATTCAATGAATATTATACCATGAGCATCTCAGAATACTGATGTCATAACCTTGCTAGCCGACTTTTGCGTCTTTCCACGCTTTGGTGTCGGTTCATCACGTGCATTCAACTCGGCTGACTGTCGATTGGACTGCGGTGTGAAATGATGGAGCCATGTTTCATCAATCGTCACATATCGTCGCAAAAATTCACGATATGACCAACACGTTCCTTTGATATCTTTAGCGTCGGATCTCAGCAATCCCAATCAACTTCACTTTACGGTTATCAAAAATTATTTTGTGGACTTTTTTGATGTTTTCGTCAGTAACAGCCTCTTTGAGGCGTCCACTGCGTGCATCGTCCTCGGTGCTCATTTCGCCTCGTAATAAAAGTTTTTTCATTAAAAATGCTATAACTCAGATGCTAATAGTGCAACAGCTGTCAAATTTATACACGCGTCTTTTGAAGGTTAGGGTTAGCTAAAAATCATATGGATTTGATACTAGTAGCGCCATATATGGGTCAGCCTACGAACTTTTCAGCCCGCCTGTTGTATTCAGTTAACAACATATAACATGGATTAGTGGGTGGGTGTTTTTGGGTGGTTGATTGTATGATAAGATAATGAAAGATGCCGTTGTCAAAATCGAAATAGAAACCCAGATTAGGACTCTGGCCAAAAAGTTTTAAAAGTGCTAAAGTTCGTCTTCGACAAACCAACATAACATAAGTACTAATAATATACGAAAAGCCAGGAAAGAGGACAAGTGCCCGATGAAATTTTATCTAATTTTTGTAATATAGTGTTTGAAAAGTAAGGTTATCTATACCTTAAGAGAAAAATCACTAGATGAATACCATAAAGGTGTTGACGCCATTAATTTCTACCTAATATTAATGTTTAAACAAAGAAAACAAACGCTATTATCTTAATTAGAAACCCTTTAATAAACTGAACACTTTGTGGGGTGCAACTGTTGTGAAACATACTTAATGAAGTAAAAAAGAAACAAAAGGAAAGTTTCACCAAATTTTAATAGAAAAAAGTTTCGGTCAACGCGACCAATTTCAATGGAGTAGAGTACAACAAATATTGAAAATGGTAGCATTGACCGAAACTTATTAGGATTTTTCTAATAAAATTTAGCGAAATTTAATGTAGAAAATGGTAAAAACACAACTTTTTCAATTTCTTTTCTTTTTTCTACGAAAATAAGAAAAATAATTAATAGAACCAAAGAAACTTAAACGAAATCGAACACAGCAAAGTTAGTTTATATCAGGTACACACCTTAAAACAAAATTATAAACGTTATACTTATGTAATTAAAAACAATACGTTTATAATACTTAGTAAGAAATAAAACACCAGAAATTTCCATGAAATTTGTTTAATGAACTTAACAATTGTTTCGCCTAACTGAGGCTTCTTCAGAAGTAATACGTATTAGTATAATAGATAGTATAAATAATAGGATTACTTCTAAAGAAGCCTAAGTTAGGCGAAACAATTCTTAAGTTCATTAAACAAATTTTGTGGAAATTTGTAGTGTTTTATTTCTTATTAAGTATTAAAATGAGTTTCCATCAAGTAAATGTAGAAAGAATTAATCATACAATACATTTATATTTATGCGATGCCAGTTAAGGGCTAAATTTTCCAAATTTTGGTGAAAACTACATTTAAACCGGTAAAGAAATCAGTGAGTTACCCTTTAATTTTTGCAAGTGGCGTCTAACATTGCTTGCTTCCGCATTCCTTAAGGAGATTCCGTAGGTGCATTTCGGTCTAGTTCAATTCAATTATCGAAATGACTGCCGATGTATTGCCCAATCAGATGCTTCCAATCGGTTTACAACAATTGAACCTGCATTCCTGGGTTAGTCACTCGCGACGCTCCGAAGGGTGTACTTCCTTGTTACATCAAATTGTCGGTTACAATTACGTGAAAACTTGTAATTATTTTTTGTTCAATAAAATTACGCCATTTTTAATAAATGTTTAAACCGTCTAAAAACAAGTGAATTTCTTTAAACTTGTATATTTATATAGGTACTTAGGTATTTATTAAATTAAGCACACAATTGTTTGTAGGATAAAATAGATCTTTTTAGTATTACAGCATCCACAAATCTACCACAATCAACAGTAATAAGAAAAAAATAATAATAATTTGTTGTAGTTTTGTATTATTCTCCCACGTATTGTTTAATTTCAATGAATGTTTTCATTAAAAAACCGATTGCGTTTCGTAATATGTGTTTTTGTTTTCGACATGACCTAAAGACAAGATTATAGATATATTGTAATTATTAACGATGAATGGTGTTGCTTGCTTGAGAAAGCGTTGGATAGATAGATAAAACTCTGACAAATGTTTATTTACTACAACCAAAGGCGGCTTCATACACTCGGTCATCTCTAAAAATAGTCGTCTCTAACCTTTCGGTTGTGTCTACCCACAAAACCAACATTTGAACGTACACGAATACGAAATCTGCGATAGTTTTCTAAACTTTTTTTTTTTTCTTTTGTTTCTTTAATAAACGAATGAAAAATATTCACTGCACAAAATCTGCGATAGTTTTCTAAACTTTATTTTTTTTCTTTTGTTTCTTTAATAAACAAATGAAAAATATTCACTCCATTATATATGATATTAAACTCTTAACTAACGTAGGTAGGTAGGTAGGTAAGTATATTTGAGTAAAAAATCTTCTTGGAATACAATAGCGTTTTATAAAAAAATGCATGGAATAAAAAAGCGTGAAATAAAGAAAGTCCATAACACAGTCTCTAATTAGTCAATAACAAATGCAAATAATAGAAAGTGCACGATATTAAAACAATGGCCTCGAATTAAAAACTCGAAAATCGCCACAAAACAACCCAGTTACGAAACGGTGTCTACGAAACAATTAAATGTTTCAAAGTATTCGTGTGGAACAATTGTTAATTATATATTGGTTAGTCAAAATTATATTCGATAAACTAGTTGGACCCGTCCAAACTAAAACTTGTTCATATTTTTAGGAATAAAATAGTAATTTAAAATTATGTTTTAAATTTTTGTTTCTTAAACAAAATGGGTCGCGTAAATTTTGCACAGCCAATAATTTGTGAAGCCGGTGTTCCCACGCATGTACGTTGATCGCTCGTACTCCCTCTCTCTCTCTCTTTCTATCTCTCTATAGAAAAAGTAATAATAAATAAATTGTATTTCATCGATTATAGGCGTTCATTACTTATAGCCCAGGTTCAATCGATTATACGGCAACCATTTTGCATGGATAACGACCCAATTAGAAGCCATAATTTTTAATTGATGTTAATCTCGGAACGCTGACGATCGCACTAATGAACTTTTACTTGCTTGTAATGATCAAGACACTCTAAATTAGGTGGAATGAAGTGCTAAAGATATTAAATTTGTTTCACCGAAACGAGGTATGTATGTATATATCAGCATAACTCTGACAAGTGGGTGCCGATTTCCATTGTTATTTTTTCGATTGAAAGGGTATACTTTCGACGTGGTTGTGGTTATGTACAAAGGCTATAGGGATAAATAAGTTAATGAAAATTGCCCCTTGCTCGATTGTAATTTCGAATTGGCCATTCGAAAGGGCATAATTGAAAACTACTTCAGCTAAATTTTCAGCACCCTAAGTGGTTACAGGGTTGCGCTATCATTAAAAATGTGTTTTTTTTTAAATTAATTTCTCCTGTCTCACTGTTTACTTTAAAAAATCAGAAAAAAATCATGAAGGTTAGTTCTTAAGAAAGAAACTAGCGCGATTTTTTCCAGATTTTTAGAACCTAAACTGAAGCTAGGAAAAATATTTTAATTTTTCAATAGCTTCTTAGGACATGAAGGTTCCATTTGGCAGAAATAAAAATAACAGTTTTTCATGTATTTTTTCCGGTACTTCACGATGCCGGTAAGTATATTTTCATTTTTAGACCCGAAAATGAATGCCCAAAAATGGGAAAAACTATCATTTTTCGCATTTCTTCAATAATTTTGGGTCATAATCTTGAAATTAAATAGTATAAGTATATTTTAGAGTTTTAATGCCTATTTAATTTCAAGATTATGACCCAAAATTATTGAAGAAATGCGAAAAATGATAGTTTTTCCCATTTTTGGGCATTCATTTTCGGGTCTAAAAATGAAAATATACTTACCGGCATCGTGAAGTACCGGAAAAAATACATGAAAAACTGTTATTTTTATTTCTGCCAAATGGAACCTTCATGTCCTAAGAAGCTATTGAAAAATTAAAATATTTTTCCTAGCTTCAGTTCAGGTTCTAAAAATCTGAAAAAAATCACGCTAGTTTCCCTCTCAATAACTAACCTTCATGATTTTTTTCAGATTTTTTAAAGTAAATAGTGAGGCAGGAGAAATTAATTTCGAAAAAACACATTTTTAACGATAGCGCCACCCTGTGACCACTTTTTAGTTGAAGGAGTTTTCAATTATGTCCTTTCGAATGGCCAATTTGAAATTACAACCGAGCAAGGGCAGTTTTCACTATCTTATCCCGCTCTCTATAGCCTTTCGATGGGATCTGATTAAGGACTTTCGAGAAATAACACAGCACGAAACACGTCGGAACGGAACGAGTTTAGAGGAAGATCACAGACAATGAATGGGTGGTACACATAAATAAAATTAAAGTAGATGTTAAGCATATATCATGTTTTATGCAATAGTTGTTTCCTTAGGTAGGTAATTCGAAAATGAAAACTTTTTAAAAGATTTTCTTTTTATTAAGTTTACATTACATGTATTTCATGTTTGAGTTTCGTTTATTTTTACTCTAGCCAGTGCTTAGAGAATTTTCGGTCGCATTGTGATAAATCCACAGCGATCTCTCTTATCCTCTAATTTTGGACTGAATTATTTTGACCTTGTTGCCTTGGCTTCACGCCAACACACGGAATGCTTCGCTTCGTTGGTTTCCGTCCTAAAATTTATCCACCAAATCTACACACGTTTTCAGTCTAGGTATTGTATATTTGTTTGAACATTTGCTTCTTCTTCTCGTATTAACTTCTCTAATCGACCAACCAACATCGAAACCTAATCGTTATTAGTAACTACGTTCGATTAAACAAACAACGTGTCGATTTATTCACACTCAGGTAATTAGATAATGGACATTTATTAAACAACTGATTGTAAGCTGCCTACTTTACAAATGAAAGAGGCGTGGGCGACGACTTACAACAAAAGATGTGTAATAATACATATACAGTAGCTTTCGTTTGTTTTTCTAATTCCTAATAAATGTAGGCCACCTGTTGAAGTCGAATTACGAGCAACTAATAGATGTTTCATGTACCTACGTTTAATATTCACCACGTATGTTTTTCTCTGTTTAAATTGGTATGGTGGAGACGATGATACAACTTGTTTAATTTTATATTGAAAATTGCAATTAAAAAAAATTGCTTTATTTACTAATTGTAAATAAAAGCATTATTTTCTATTTAAAGACATGACCTTACACGAACGAAATGCACCGTAGTATGTAGTGCATAGGTAATATCTGAGCCATTTAATTATGCATATCAACTAGCGTATGAGTCATCAGATAACAAAGCTATAATATAACGTACTTGAAGGAATGCGCGGAAAGAGTAATACTGTCGATTAAAAAATATATTATTATTTATATCCATATTTCAGGGTACCACTATCTATTTATATATTCAAAACGTCATTTAGCCAATGGTATAAATAAACAGTTCGTAGATGCACTATCGTAATATTTTTAAATAACCAGTTCCAGAGTTACAATTAATTGTAAAAAGTTTTTTTTTTTCGATACGTTATTTATAAAATCGAGTTTTACCAACTGTACTTGGGACATTTTTTTTTTCGTGGCACTTATATTAATTTACTTCTGAAGAAGAACAGGACAAATCCGACAGGTGACATATATTAAAGGCGAAGTTCATCGAATACCCTACAAAAATAACTGGCATAGTTGTCTTGGTAACACCTATTATACGTATAAAAAGTTGGGAGCGTCGCGGCGCTCAATTCGACGCCGCTTCAGTTCGTTGACACGGGAAATAATGACTTTCGGCTTTAGACGTTTGACAGGACAGGGACAGGATAATATGAAATAAAACTTTTTATTGTTATCCACAATAATATTATTTCATCACACAGTGGCTTCCTCAAGTGGAAATATAATAACTTAAAACTTTTTTATTTTATTTAGTTTTTAACCTCGAGGAGGGGAAATCTTCATAGACACCCCCGAAGGTGGGGGTAGTGTCGGATTCTTACCGACTAAAACCCCTCCTCGAGAAGGGAGTGCAACCCGAAGGTTTTTCATCCCTGGGGTAGTTGGGATCGGGAAGTGGGTTGTTTGAGGTGTTGGAAGAATTGTCAGGTGACCCATCTCGAATGTTGGATGGGTGCTCGCGCTAAATAACGGCTCAGTGTAGAAGGGGGCAAGGCCTTCTGAAGCGGTCGGTAGCTTTCGGGGCGAAGTTGGAAAGTGATGAGATGGACGGGTTTGGGTGGCCTGAGACTGAGGCCCTGAGATTTGCTGCGAGGGTTTTGAGTCGACGGGGTTGGCAGACCCAAATTGGGATGGCGTAGGAGCAAATGCTCCTGATGATTGCGTTGAACGCACGAATTTTAGTTTGGTCGGAGATGAACCTATTTTGGAAGAAGGACTTGAGTGAAATAAAGGCGCCCAGGGCCTTTGCGCGAGTGGCTTGCATGTGTTTACGCCATGTAAGTCTCCTGTCGAACACGACGCCGAGGTAGATGATTGAGTTGCTCCATTTGATGGGGTGGTTGTTTATAGTGATGGGCGGAGGTGTACGGTTCCTCCGCGAGAAGAAGATTGCTTCCGACTTGGCTTCGTTGATGGAAAGTTTCCATCTCTGATACCAGTTTAGGAGCAGGGGCAGGAAAGCGTTGATTCTAGCGGTACAGTGGACTATAGTTTGGCTAGAATTGACGAGTGCGATGTCATCAGCATAAAGTGCGGTGACGATCGAAGGATGACATGGCATGTCAGCGCAGAAAATATTGAATAATAAGGGCGATAGTTTGGAGCCTTGAGGGACGCCAGCCGTGACTGGTTTGCTGGACGAAATGGCGGAGCCGACGCGAACACGAAGGGTTCTGTCGGAGAGAAATGAACGGATAACCCCGATTAGATAGTGAGGGGTGTTAAGGCTAATGAGTTTAGAGATGAGTCCTCCGTGCCAGACCCGACGTCAAGAAGTAGCATGGATGTATGGCGGTGTTTGTTGAAGTTTTCAGACACGCGCAGAAGTTGATGGCCTGTGCCGTGTTGCCCACGAAAGCCATATTGGAAATCGGGAATGAGGTTAACTTAAAACTAAATACAAAATCCTTATATACTAAATGAAACGGGAGGGGGTGGAGGTAGGTGAACAAATTATGGGAACTAGAGATTGAGTAGAGAAGAATTATTTATATCAGTTTGATCATTTAATAATAAGCCTAATTTATTTAAATATAAATATGGAATCAACAGAAACAACTACTCCGAGGGCTAATACCCCTACCGGCATTGAATTACACTGTTGATTCCGATGTATTCTTAGACGAAGATATAGCATATTCAAAAAAGAAGGAATTAAAATCCTTATTCGTCTGACCTACATATGATGATAAATGATAGGATTCTTGAACATAAGAAATTATTCGAAAATAAAAAGACTAACTCTACATCCGCTAACCATAACCATCTTTTAAAATATTGATGACAATTTTAAATTATTAAATGTAGAAGAGAAGGGTCTAAAATTAAATTTGTTGGAATGTATGGAGATTAATAAATTAAATAAATTAAGCTTATTATTAAATGGTCAAAATGATATAAATAATTCTCCTCTACTCAATCTCTAGTTCCCATAATTTGTTCACCTACCTCCACCCCCTCCTGTTTTATTTAGTACAATATTTAAGGATCATGTATTTAGTTTTATGTTATTTTATTTCCACCTGAGGATGCCACTGTGTGGTGAAATAATATTATTGTGGATAACAATGATAAGTTTTGTAACCAACTGTTTTGTATTTAACTTCAATATGGAGTTACAAGAATCAATAATTTCATCGATTCATATCAAATAGTTAATAAAATACAATAATAATGTAACGCCAAGCAACCAATTTAAAAAATCGATATACCTACCTACCGTGTGTCCCACAAAACATGCAAACGTCAATCTACAGTGTGTCCCACCATAACACACATATTTTAAAATTCTAGCGTAGGTACAAAATAGCACACCATCCAGTTGCATATGGCAAACTCTTAAAAACAGGACATTTAATTTATGATTACGACTTAGATAATTCGGTAAACGGCCAGAATTTAATGCGTTGGTCATCATAAAACGTTTTTATCTCAAGGAAAACATAAAAGGTGCCTGGATGAGTAACTTCCTTGTGATGTTTTCTGATCTTATTTTCCATTATGGTTGTTGGTTAACCAGACTACATTTAGGATGGTGTATAAGCCACCTATAAATAAAATGTTTGGCCTGTGTCCATTATAAAAACTTTCGACGTTTGAGGACGATTATTTTCGGTCGGTATTATCATCGTTATCGTCAGGGATGAAAAAAAACAACAGATTTTTATTAAATTTGTAAGACAAACAGTTCAAAACGTTTTAAACATATGCTCATATAATGGTAATTGATTCTGCGGTGGGATAATTGTAAAACATGATTACTAATAATTAAAACTGTTTTAAGCAACTCTCTGATGATAACAGCAATGTCGAAACAATTGTTAGAGTCTTCTAATAATAAAGTGTAAAACAACAGTTTGTGTTTTGTTATTTATATGCTCATATGTTTTAAACGGTTTTTTTTGTTTATTTTGAACACATGGTTTAAACGTTTTGAATTTGTTTTAAACAAGTTTGTTTTTTATAAGTGACGACTAATTATTCTTGCAATGAGGAACTTTATAATAAATACTACATTAGAGGACAATAAGAAAATGTATCTGAGGATCTGATAAAAAGCGATAGCTTTACCACAAGAAGTCAGATGGAATACGATGGTAGATTGTTTAAAAACATTTTTGGAAAACTAACACATCATGTCTGATATGTGTCTAAACAATGCCGTTGCTTTTAATTCAGACATCACATCCAGAGTTAATAATTTAGAATTAAAAATGAATGCACAAAATCTATTCAAGAAACTTGAAAATACTAGGCATGTTTTGAAATTAATAAAAAACGTGCAAAGATATCTTAATAATTTTATTTTTACATGAAAGCCTGCACCTTAATCTACTTTTATACATAATTTCCTTCAATATTGAGGCACATGTCATAACGTTTGACCAGTTTTTGAATACTCTTCTCATAGAACTCTGCCGCCTGGCCTGTTAACTGTTAACCACTGCATCACAACTGTTTTGACTTCGTCATCGTCTTGATGACGCTGACCGCCCAGATGTTTCTCCAAGTACAGGAACAAATAGTAGTCACTAGGCACCAGATCAGGGCTGTACGGAGGATGATCTAGAGTTTCCCAGTGAACAGTGAAAAGATGTGACGAGATCGTTGGTCCGATTAGCTACATGCGGACGCCCACATTGTTGTTCATCATGCACATTTGTGCGGCCATCTTTAAATGCTCTCACCCACTTCCTTACTATTCCATCACACATAATGTTTTGTCAGTAAACTGCACAGATCTCACGATGAATCGATCAAATCAATCGATTTTAGTCCTTTAGCACTAGGGAATCGTATAACAGCCCGGGCTTCACAGTCGGCGGGACTCACGATTATCGGAGGAATCTTAAACACTCGGTAAACAACGTAAAAAAAGGGCGAATCAGACTGTAATGGCGTCAGTGCGTAGGTGAGAGTTGTAGGTACTTAGTGCGCATGCGCGGAACGCTGATCACAGCGTTGCGGCGCCAGAATTTCAAAACGGTACTTACTTAAAAAACATGCCTCGTATTTCACTGTCGATGTTTCGCAAAAAGCATCTTGTACTGTTGAGGAAGTGACTCAATCACGGATTAACTTAAAGAACAAATTCGAGGAGGTAGACAGTGCTCATGAATATTCTGTAAGTGATCTACAATAGTTTAATAATAGATACTGCACCCAAAGTTTAGAGGTAAAGACTTTACAAATGAAAACGTTTCGGTTTCATTAATATACATCCAAACCTATCACAAAATAGCAATGCCTGACATCATAAAGTATAGGGCTGTGACAACCCCTTTCCATGCTTTTTTGCTTGAACATCATATCGTAATAAGCAACGTCAGCGCTTTTGAATGGTGGCCATCATTTAAGTCACAAATCCATCTTGAAACAATAGACTTCGTAATTCAGTTACATTCGACTGTAGCTTCAAGTGCAGAAGTTGAGAGATTGTTTTCCACGTTTGGTTTTATTCATTCCGATGTACGGAACAAATTGGGTACAGAAAAAGCTGCAATGCTGTCGCCATTGTCCAAGATTTAAATAGAAATAAATAAAACTGATTTATATTATTTGGTTTAATTACAAATTTCTTTTTTTGTGTTTTTATTTTAATTTTTTTAGTAAAGTTCTGTATCAAGTATTTTAATAACTAAACGAGATTGCTTCTTATTAAGTATTAATGAGATGTTTTCTTTATTTCGAAAACTACGTATAATCAATACTTTTACTCTAGCTGAATGAATTTAAATAAAGTTTAATATTTTATGTTTTTTTAAGTATATATGTTACGGGTAAAGTTAGATAAGCGAGTAAACCTAGGACTCTTGGGTAAAGTCCAAAATATATTTGGAATTGTACACGTTTCGGGTTTTACCCAGATAAACCGCGTTTTATCCGCTTTCGCTTGGTTAATGTTGGATGTACCATAAATGACATATAACTCAACTTAAGCTATATCTGCGCTTATGTGAAGGGTGTCAAAAAAAAAACTGAAATCTGTCATAAAAGGACTTCTAGTTAGGTTAGGTTAGGTTAGGTTAGGTTAGGTTAGGTTAGGTTAGGTTAGGTTAGGGTAGGTTAGCTTAGGTTAGGTTAGGTTAGGTAAAGCTATTGGAAATCTTTGCAACTCGAAATGTCACAGCAGCCTGTCTTGTTTGAGCAAATAAGTACTCGTGAGTAGATTACATTTAAGAGAATACAGTTTTAGAATTCTAATTTTTATTTGTAAAATGTGTTTTTTGAATTAAATATGTTTTTCAAACATTAATGGCCTTGTCATTTATGGTACATCTAACTTTAACCAAACGAAAGCGGATAAAACGCGGTTTATCCGGGTAAAGCCCGAAACGTGAACAATTCCAAATATATTTTGGACTTTACCGAAGAGTCCTAGGTTTACTCGCTTATCTAACTTTACCCGTAACATATATACTTCCAATAATAAATATGAGAAATACCCACCTTAAAACTTATCTAATTTACCAGTAAACCAATAAAAGTTTTGGATAGTTTGTGAATTCTGAGAAGTAATAGGTAGGTATGTACCTACTGCCTATTTACGGCAAGTTTTATTTCTTCTCTAATCGATTAATTGAGGTGTGACAAAAAGAAGAGCATTAATTTAACTTCCCAGAACAAATTTCTGCCATTCTGCAAATGTTACTGCAGAAGTAATTTTATTATTACCAGTGAGCGCTGTTTGCCGTAATCATTTTAAGAATACTGAGTACTGATTGACTGTAAAGAAGAAGAAAAAAAAAACTTGTTCTTTAAAGTCGGTCAGGTGAAGTCCGTCTGAAAGGCTATTGTCAAATGTACCGTTCTTCTTATTTCTTACAATTAGTAGATGCCACAATACTGCCATTCAGATGTGGTTCTAACACTTTGGACAAACATACAGCGAATTTGTCATCGCTCGGCACACTAAAAACAAATAACCGATTGTTTTCTGATGGCACATATCAAGTTTCGTTGTTGTTCGAAACGATAAAAATGATCCTATTATAAAAAATGATATGGGGGTTAATGTACGTAACAATTTATTTTATCGAGTCATTTGTTTAAATGAAATTTGGATACGCATTGATTCCCGTCGTGGTCTTTATTGATAATTACTACACTTGAATTCCAAAAGAAACGAGTCGTAGGAATCTCAGTTTTTAGTGTTTTACATTCTTTGATGTATTTTCCAGTTTCTAAACTACCTACTAAGTAAGTGGTTTATCGGCCAGGTTGCGTCGTCGATATTTCCTCAAATAATAAGGCTGCCCTAGCAACAGGGTGACATTGTGGCGCCACTTTATTGATTTGTAACCGTCCCAACCTCTTTTCTTTCACGTGTTGCTTTTTACCTATTCATTTGAACACACTCGTAGGTGCCTAGATAAGTTTTATTAGACTGGGAGTGGTCTCTTTTATAGCTTAAACAAAATAAGTTCGAGTTAGGGTTCCACTTACATATAGTAACTGTTTTCAGCTTATGTGTATATTGTTCCTTGTTTTAAGTTATTGATGTAAGACTAAGGGTTCCCTCATTGGTATCTTATCTATATGTAAGTACAATGTAGCACTGACATCCGTACCGTCCAAAATTGAACGGGTT
This sequence comes from Agrilus biguttatus, assembly GCA_963921985.1. Lineage (NCBI taxonomy): Eukaryota > Metazoa > Arthropoda > Insecta > Coleoptera > Buprestidae > Agrilus > Agrilus biguttatus. Next base: position 22,082,107 of record OY998126.1, on the reverse strand, counting down.
ATACTAGTATCCCATTTATAATCTTAAAAAATAATAATATAATCGTTTATCACGTGTTTATGTGGATAATTTTTCAATATATGTTACATATCTTTATTGCTTCATTTTTGGGATGTGGCATCACTTCTAAATATAGAAGATTTAGTTTAATTTTATAGGGGCACTTATGTTTACAAAAATGTAAACATAATTAGGTGTTTAAAAACAATAATTGTCAGACTGATTTTTAATCGTAAAATTTTGTGCAATGTGTGTATTATAATTATTTATAACTTTTATCTCCATTGAAATGAAACATTATTCAAAATGCTACATTGACATAATTTTAAAGAATTTATGTCTGAAGTTCGCGTTGCCATTAAAAGAAATAAACATTTAGAGGGTGGTGCAGTTTTTGAAAAAAAGGTTAGTCAAAAATCGTACCCTCAAAACTTTTCTTTTGTCGTAACTTCTGACATACGTACAAAGAATATGTATTTATAACAATCTGAAGAAGTATTTTCTTGAATGTTCGAATCTGGTTTAAAAATAGTTACTACAAATAGACATTTATTTTATCAGTGTTGAACGGTGCATTCGAAAGCCTGTTTTGTTATTTTTATGTTCCTGAATTTTACGGTCTTGACTAGCCTACAAACGAGACCGTTGACCCCCCGTTGTGGGGTTAATCCTTTTGACTGTGTTATGTGAACTTCCCGAGTAGAAAAATTCGTCAGAATATAACCAGGCAGGACCTGGTCAGACATTTCTCGCGTCCCTGATCAGGATGATTTTATATAAACCATATAACACGGATGAATACCGAGGAATGATTTTCCTGATATATACCTAGTGTTTTCATAAACGTGATATAGGTACTTATTTAATAATGAGTTTATATAAAATGGCATTTTTATTTATGACATAATCCTAATAAAATGAGATTTATATCTAATTAATACATATATTCAAAAAAGAAAGAAGGCATTAAAATCCTTTTTCGTCTAAATTTTAAGAATTACAGATTCCACATTTCGAACGCGTCCTACACAGTAGGCAGAGCGTACAGAAAGCCATATCCCACGACCGGTTTCGACCTATCGAGTCTCATCAGGTGGGCGCTGGCAGAAAGGCTTTTACAAGCTATATAATAAATATAAATATGGAATCAACAGAAACAACTACTCTGAGGGCTAATACCCATATCGGCATTGAATTACACTGTTGATTCCAATGGATTCTTAGACGAAGATATAACATTGAAAAAAGAAAGAATCCTTTTTCGTCTAAATTTTAAGGATTTCATTTTTATTATATAGCTTGTAATAGCTTTTCTGCCAACGCCCACCTGATGAGGACGCGTTCGAAATGTGGGATCTGTGATCCTTAAAATTTATATGAAAAAGGATTTTAATGCCTTCCTTCTGTTTTGAATATGTTATATAATATCTTCGTCTAAGAATCCATCGGAATCAACAGTGTAATTCAATACCGGTAGGGGTATTAGCCCTCGGAGTAGTTGTTTCTGTCGATTCCATATTTATATTTATCTAATACATAACCTATAAGGGGTTTTCTTAATCTGGCCGTCCCAATCTTTTACGTTGCAAACTATCCTCGATATTAATGCCTTTAAAATAGTTTGGTCATTCAAGGGATTATCGCAATGCCGCAATGGCTACAAAAGGATTATTTAAAAAAATAAAAACAAATCGATAAAGTTTCAAATGCCTGATGTTCTTTATGGATGTTATTTATGTTTGGTAACGGTAACATTTACTACTGGTGCAGTTACAAAGGTTTTTTTTTGTGTAGATAATTATGAAGAGTAGCGTGATGCTATGTTGAATGGACATTAGTTGATTTAAATTAACTGTAAATTGACTGAACAATTGCATTTGCCAAATGAATCACTGTATGCTCTATGAATAAATCTAACGAATGATAAGCCATTGAAGTATTTGTGTAGGTACATTAAGTAACAAGAAACCGTTTAGGAAAGTTAGTTTCAAAGATCACGATCACACAAAAAAGTACCCATGTAAAACGTCATTATAGAAACATATTTAAAGTGTAATTTAAAAGAGGAATTAAAAGTATTAGAGGACAACAATTCCATTGTTTTTACGTTAACTACTTGAGTTAACCAGTTTCATAAATATCAACACATACAGATACTATAATTCATGCCCATTCATTTCACCCCTTTTCACAAAAAATGTCAGCATTTCATTCCATGATCCACAGATTAATAAATATCCCGTTAGATAAACAAAACTATGAACAAGAACTTAAAATAATACTAACAATAGCGGTTCCCCTAATGTTATTTATAATATTCTTTTTAAAAAAATTAAAAACCAATTTACCTCCTTGTTTCCAATAAAAATACGAAATTTGATTCTTTATCTTATTTAGGAAATATTTCCACAATAACTAGCAAAATTATAAAATACAATAATAATATTTTAGTGTCTTTCAAAACCAATAACTCTATAGGTTCTTTTTAAAAAAATTGTAGACAGAACTAAAAAAGTTAAGAAAAAAGGGGTGTTTAGTTACTAGCTTGTAAAGATTGTGAGAAAGTGTATATTGGGCATATTTATGATAGAATAAAAGAACATAAAAAATATTTTAAAAAAAAAACAAAAAACAGTTTATTCAGAGCACTTAATTAATTTAGAACATAACTTTGATGAAAATTTTAAAATTCTCCATACTGATAATAAAAGCAGGAAACTTAATTTGTTAGAACAATTGGAAATAAATAGATATCTAAAAACGATCACTATATTAAATGACAAATTAGAGGGAAACATTTCCCCTCTCCTTAATCTAAATTTACCACCTAAGTTAGTATTTAAGCGACTGTAAGTTTGTAGAATGTATATACACCTGATGAAGCCACAGTATGGTGAAACAATATTGTAGTGTACAATAAATAGTTTCTTCGAAACCTTTTTGTTTTATTAAATTTAAATTTTAAATAAATTAACCAGTTTCGTTTTTAAATAAGTATATTCCAATAAGGATTGCGGACATCACGGCCCTTATGCCGTTAAAAGTCACGTCACAACACGTCGTTTGTGAAGAAAGGAGATGCACCAGTTAACATTATTGATTACAGTTGCATACTTACCATGCATACAGAGGAAACACTTCACCGTATTGAACATACATAGCATAAGGGTGTAAAGTATATGGTATATATACACACACAGATATTGAGGTCTTTGAACTTTGCTATTGTTTTTTTTTTTCTTTCTTTGTATGTGCAGACGTATTGGTTAGGTACTCCACACCCATTTGCATTTACGATAATGGCCCCCCAGCTTTGTCTAACTAACAAACTTAATTACCATTCGACAAAAGGTTTTCAAACAGTTATTTACTTAGAAGGATATGTTGGCAGTAAAATGTATAAGAAAACTACAATTGCAACGATACATTCGTTTATATATGTAAATGTACACGTATGATGTGTTAATCATTAGAAGGGTGGATCTTAAAAGATATTTAAATCTGGTATGGCTATAACTATTAAAACAAACTCGTTTTGGTTACAAAATATTTTTATTTTCACTACTATTATCATTTCGGCACACAGTGCCTTCTTCAGGTAGAAGATTTACAAATATATTTTTACAATGCAAGTCCTTATATACTAACTTACTCATCTAAGGGTAGGGGTACATGTTGGGAAGATACTTAAAATTTATTAAATAATTAATAAAGGTGAATTACATACTTCTAATTTGTCGTTTAGAGCCAAACCTTTTTTATAGAGTTTATTTATTTCTAATATTTCCAACAGATTAAGTTTCATTCCTTTGTTTTCTGTATGAAGGATTTTAAAATTTTCGTCAAAAGTATGTTTTTGTTCTTGTAGACGTTCAGTATTTTGTTTGTTAAAACTGCTTAAATGTTCTTTAATTCTCTCTTTAAATGGTTTGCCAGTTTGTCCTATATACGATTATTTAGCAACTTCCACACTTTAGTAAATAAATTCCTGATTTTCAGCTTTATTTGTTTCATCTTTATTATTTCTTATAATGTTTCCTAAAGAACTATTTGTTTTGCTCCTGTAAATTTTGAAATATGCTTTCCTATTTTTTTTTGAAATATTTCCTATAAAAGTTAATTACGAAGATTTTGAGACTGATTTGGTTTGTTTATCAAGCTTTTTCTTTAATAAATTTTTAACTAGTATCTTGTTGTAATCATTGTAAAGTTAAGAGTCGTGTGTAGGCTTGAACGTAAGAAAGTTAATTTATATGTTATGGGATGAAAATATTTTGAATAGATGATTGTATCTGTTTGTGTAGGTTTATGGAATATAGCAAATTCATGTTTACCATTGACATTTTTGATAGTTAAATCTTAGAAATTTATTGATTTTTCCTCGTTTTCTATTTCTAACGTAAATTTAATTTTTGAATGTAGACTGTTTATGAAATTGAAAAAAGTCGTTAATTGTCTGTCCGGACCCTGAAAACATTAATATATCGTCTACATATCTATAGTAATATAGGCAGTTTTGAAAAAGTTTATTTTTAGATATTTTGTTTTCTAATTCATTTAAGAAAAATTGGGCTAATAACGAACTTAATGGGTTGCCCATAGCTAAACCTTCTTGTTGTATAGAATAAGTATTGTTAAATTTTGGGTAATTTTGTTTGAGGCATATCTCTAATAGTTATTATGAAGTAGCAAGAGTTAAATTAAAAGCCTTATCGATACAATATGGTAATAATAATAATAATTTTTATGTTTAATAACATTTCAAATATTATAATTTTTTTATACGTACATCTGTCTAATCTTAACCATTTTACATTCCTGTCAAAATCCATGTCACTGTCACAACAAAATTCCAAATTATTTTCTCCCAAGTTAATGTACCTATGTCTTCTTCAACCCATTCGTTCATCTTCCAGTGATCACTTTTCGTACACCATTATCGATCAAAAGTAAATATCTTTTTTTTCTCTCATTTGTTCCAGCATAACTGAAAGTGAATAAAAGATGACTACCGACACGAATCCGGCTGTACAAACGAATGGAGTTGACGGTGTCACGCAGCAAGAAGAAGACGACGAGCGAGCGAAGATGCGTCCCGTCGATATAGACGCCGATGTCCGTGAAATGGAACGGCGAAAACGGGTCGAGGCCATCATGAACAGCAGGGTAAATAAACATTTTTTTATTCGTCGCAAATTCAAATGTTTACATTGTTTCCTTAATTCTTTCTAGCTCTTTCGTGAAGAGCTTGAACGTATAATTGAGACCCAGTTAAGGGACGGTGTTGGTCCCGGAAGTCTCATGCAACAGATCTCGGACATGGTGGGTGGCGTCCCTGGACGTCATTCGGCTGCCACTTTTAAGGGTGCAGGGTGCGTTTTACCCATTAACGACATCCGTGGCGTCGAATCGATTGGCTATGCCAAAGGGGAGAAGATACTTCGCTGCAAACTCGCTTCAGTCTTCCGATTGATGGACCTGTATGGGTGGACCCAGGGACTCGACTCCCAAATCACTGCCAGGTAAAAAAAAATATATTTAATATTTTGTTTTTCCTGGAACAGTTTAACGAATTCGTTGTGTATTTGTTTCAGATTAAACCAAGATCAGGAGCATTTCCTGGTGAACCCTACGGGTTTGTTGTATCACGAGTTGACCGCGTCTAGTTTGGTCAAGGTCGATATGCAAGGGAACGTCGTCGAACAGGGCACTACGAATTTCGGTATAAGTCTTTCGGGCTTCTCATTGCACGCGGCAATACACGCAGCGCGACCCGACATTAAGTGTATAATAAGCGTCCACACCCCATCGGTGGCCGCGGTTTCTTCGTTAAAGTGCGGCCTATTGCCAATTACTCAGGAATCGGTCGTGATCGGTGAAGTGAGTGCTCATCCGTTTTCCGGGGGACTTAACGATCCAGATGAGAAAGAGAAAGTGGCACGTAATTTGGGACCCTTGAACAAAGTCCTACTGCTCACAAATCAGGGTGAGTACATTTATTTTCTATTTGTTTTTATTTATTTGTCGTGAGTCTTCGTTGATTGAGTAGTTCAGTCATAGAAAAGATGTTAAATATTATTAACGGATACAACAGATATAAAACTCTGTCTATTCTTTTTTCTAATTCCTTCGATACTCTGCGATCGTACATACTCGTGGCCGCAAAGACTAGGCCTTGTATACTCGCGGCCGCAAAGGTTAGACCTTGTATATTAGCAGCTGCGACATTCGGACCTTTTATTCTCACAGCCACAAACTACTTTAAACGATACTTCCATGGTTAACCTTGCATACTCGTGGCCATAAAGACTAGACCTTCTATGCCGGTGGCTGCGAAGGTCGGACCTTGTATACCCGCAGCCACAAACGACTAAACGGCAGTTCCACGTTCAACCTAACATACTCGCGGCCGCAAAGGCTAGACCTTGTCTACTCGCGGCTGCAAAGATCGGACCTTGTATACTCCAAGCTACGAATGTCGGACCTTTTATACTCACAGCCACAAACCACTCAACAGTACTTCCACGGACAACTATGCATACTCGCGATAGCAAACGTTGGACCTTGTATACTCGTAGCTACGGATGTCGGTCGTTTTATGCTTACAGCCACAAACTACTTTAAACGGTACTTTCATGTTTAATTTTGCATACTCGTGGCCGCAAAGGCTAGTCCTTGTATATTAGCAGCTGCGACATTCGGACCTTTTATTCTCACAGCCACAAACTACTTTAAACGATACTTCCATGGTTAACCTTGCATACTCGTGGCCGCAAAGACTAGACCTTCTATGCCGGTGGCTGCGAAGGTCGGACCTTGTATACCCGCAGCCACAAACGACTTTAAACGGCAGTTCCACGTTCAACCTAACATACTCGCGGCCGCAAAGGCTAGACCTTGTATACTCGCAGCTACGAATGTCGGACCTTTTATACTCACAGCCACAAACCACTCAACGGTACTTCCACGGACAACTATGCATACTCGCGATAGCAAACGTTGGACCTTGTATACTCGTAGCTACGGATGTCGGTCGTTTTATGCTTACAGCCACAAACTACTTTAAACGGTACTTTCATGTTTAATTTTGCATACTCGTGGCCGCAAAGGCTAGTCCTTGTATATTAGCAGCTGCGACATTCGGACCTTTTATTCTCACAGCCACAAACTACTTTAAACGATACTTCCATGGTTAACCTTGCATACTCGTGGCCGCAAAGACTAGACCTTCTATGCCGGTGGCTGCGAAGGTCGGACCTTGTATACCCGCAGCCACAAACGACTTTAAACGGCAGTTCCACTTTCAACCTAACATACTCGCGGCCGCAAAGGCTAGACCTTGTATACTCGCAGCTACGAATGTCGGACCTTTTATACTCACAGCCACAAACCACTCAACGGTACTTCCACGGACAACTATGCATACTCGCGATAGCAAACGTTGGACCTTGTATACTCGTAGCTACGGATGTCGGTCGTTTTATGCTTACAGCCACAAACTACTTTAAACGATACTTTCATGTTTAATTTTGCATACTCGTGGCCGCAGAGACTAGACCTTGTATACTGGTGGCTGCGAAGGTCGCACCTTGTATACTCGCAGCCACAAATGACTTTAAGCGGCACTTCCACGGTCAACCTAACATACTCGTGGCCGCAAAGGCTAGACCTTATATACTGGTGGCTGCGAAGGTCGGACCTTATAACTCGCAGCCATAAACGACTTTAAACGGCACTTCAACGGTCAACCTGACATACTCGCGGCCGCAAAGGTTAGACCTTGTATACTGGTGGCTGCGAAGGTCGGACCTTATATACTCGCAACCACAAACGACTTTAAGCGGCACTTCCACGGTCAACCTAACATACTCGTGGCCGCAAAGGCTAGACCTTGTATACTGGTGGCTGCGAAGGTCGGACCATGTATACTCGCAGACACAAACAACATTAAACGGTACTTCCACGGTCAATCTTGCATACTCGCGGCCGCAAAGTCTTGGAATTGTATACTCGCAGCTGCGAAGGTCGGACCGTATATACTGGCGGCTGCGAATGTCGAACCTTGTATACTCGCAGCTGCAAACTACTTTAAACGATACTTCTACGGTTAACCTTGTGTACTTGTGGCGGCAAAGCTTAGACCTTGTATACTCGCCGCTGTGAAAGTCAGACCTTGTATACTCAGCCACAAATGACTTTAAACAGTACTTTCACGGCCAACCTGGAATACTTGGGGTCGTAAAGACTATTCCTTGTATACTCGCGGCCACGAATAACTTAAACAGTAGCTCCAGGGTCGACCTTACATACTCGCAGCCACAAAGGTCATACCTAGTATACTCGCGGCTACGTTTGACCTTAAACCGTAGTTCCACGGTTGATCTTACATACGTGCGGCCTTAAAGGTCGGATTTAACAATTCACGGTCGCGCAGGACAGATTTTAATACATTAGTACATTTATTTTATTTTCAGGCGCTGTTTGCTGCGGCGAAACAATAGAGGAAGCATTCTTTAACGTGAAGAATACCGTCCTTGCGTGCGAAACGCAGCTCAAGCTGATGCCCGCGGGCATTGATAATCTTGTCCTTTTGTCAGACGAAACGCGCAAGAAAATGTACGACGTCGCGCGAAAACCGCCCCACAATACTCCCAGACCCGATCAGCACACCATCCTCGAGGACAAGCTCGAAAGGAAGTTCCGTGTTGGTGGCACTGAGTTCGAAGCGCTCATGAGGATGCTGGACAATGCCGGCTTTCGAACGGGCTACATCTACAGACATCCGCTGGTAAAGACGGAACCACCAAGACCGAAAAATGACGTTGAATTGCCCCCAGCAGTATCATCACTTGGCTATCTCCTGGAAGAAGAAGAACTTTATAAACAAGGGTAAGTGTTTCATATTCGTGCGTGTTAATGTAAGTAATGTATATTTAATGTGATAATAATAGACAGTCAACTATTTTTTTTTGCCAAAGACCCAATCGATTGTCAACTTTTTTAAGATATGCAAGCGACAGCTTCCCTTCTGTAATACTACTACATGAACTTACATCTTCCATTATTTAGTAATACTTTTCATGGGTTTTGGTCTTTATTTTCAAATTTTATGTGACAATTCCGTCTGTATTACTATTAAAAAATTTAGTTTAACATTGTTTTGTGTAAATGTGTAATTAAATTAAATTGTTGCTCACAATCTAATCAATACTCATGATGGTTTTTCTTTCTGTTTTCGCAGATTATGGAAGCGATTGGATGGAAGACGAGGCAACGATCGTACACGGTGGTTGAACTCCCCCAATGTTTATCAGAAGGTGGAAATACTCGAAACTGGCACCCCGGATCCTAAAAAAATAACAAAGGTAGAATACATTAAGTTTGAAGATAAAAGTGAATAAAGAAGGATGGGGGATGATCAATTCTAATTACTGGCCATATTTCATATATCGTAAAAATGATAATTGAATCAGTACATTTCCGTAATTTTTATAGTTATAGTCGTAGATAATATGATATGCAATTTTTTGGTCGCTTATAGATATTGAATAATTAATTAGAGATTAAAAGTGAAAGTAAAAAATCAAAAAAGAAAATTAAGTTTAGCAGTAACTTAGGAAATATATACATGTATTGCTATTGCTATTATTGTAATTGGATAGAATGTGTAATTGTAAGGAGGAGGGGAAGGGCGTGTGTGTCTAATCAGTACGACGTATATAAATGTGCAATTATAGCTATTGTTATCATTTTAACAAAAAATATTGACGTAATGCAGAGCAGATATGGAGTACTAAATGTATTTATTTTTTTCTTAAAAAAATGTATCATTGAGGATAAAGTTTTTAATGATTTTTTTCCGGTGCATGTAATTGTTGTTTTTGAATCGTTTACACGTGGTGCTTATTAATAGTTTTTTAAGGTAGCAGATGGAATTTCGTGTGCCATATGATAACAATTTCGTTCAAAATTAACAAATGAAAACCGTTGATCTCGTCACAGTCACTTTTTTTATTAACAAACGAACATTAACAATAATTAACAACGCTGTTTTAATGCAGTCTATATTGGGACAGTAGTTTTTGCAGAAAATGTAGAGCAGTTTAAGAAACAAGATCTAACGAGTTTATACGATCGATCATATGAGAAAAGAGAACGGTACAAATGTTTTATATTATTAATACCATAAATAGACATTTATTTTGAACGAATATATAACATAGGCATGTAGAATACGTTATTGAAGAAAAATACTCGTCAATTTTCAGAAAACGTCCAATCTTCTTTTGTGAATTATTTGGAGCTCATAAATAATAAAATTACAAAAAAGTTTAATTTATTCAATAATTTTGAGAAAAAAAGTCAAAATTAATTATTTTAAATTACCTTTTATTATTTGTCTGCCCCAAATATTTCGTCTGTTAACAGATCGTTTATTTTTGTAATTTTTAATCGCACAATTTCGCCATTTATAAAAACCTACCATAAAGGCCAAAACATCCAATAAAAATCTCATTTAGTTTCGTTCTTTTATCCATTTCTCTACTATTTAGTGATCCATTTTCAATTAAAAGGCAATAAACATAGTAGTACAGAATATACATTCCACTATTATTACTGAAAGCTATTTTTATTGTGTTCCTTAAGACTATTAGAAAGCTTTTGCCATTTTATTATAGGATTTTATCGCCTTTGTATTTTTTGATAAGTGACCCGTTTTCTTCACATAAACTAATGATAAATTAATTTTTGTCAAACTTGTTTTATAACACTTCGTTATCTAATTTTAAATGCACCTAGAAACTCAACGGGGTTTCTGATATTTTCTATTAAATCACATGCAGTTGAACTCTGAATTAATTGCTGTGCTATGAATCTTATTATAATAATTATAATTAGGTAGTTTAGTAATATTATTCAGTCTATGCCTTCATTCACTTGTGCTGTAATTTGTAATAAACATTCCATGTATTCGGATGTCAGTGTTTTTCTAATCCCTCCTTAACCGGAAATACAAGGGTGGGTAACGAAACAATTGTAAACAATAGGCTCAAACAATTAAAACAAGCGAGAAACAGTAGACTGACATTGAGACAGAGAGCAAACGGATTATAAACAAAGATGTACACCAGATAAAATGCTAATGCAACAACTAACGAAAATAAGCTTATTATATAGACACAGATGTACAGCAGAAGCAAAACTTATACTACAACTAACGCAAAAAACTTAATAAAAACAAGTTGAATAATGGTCCAAGTGTTTTGAAAAATGTTTTTTTTTGTGTTTTGTTGTAAGTCACTTCGGTCGAAGTGTGCTATGCCCGTCTACGAAACCAGTACATTGGTGACACGAACGGCAAAACACAGGCCGGTGGCTTACCCTTTCTTATCCCACCCCTTCTCATTACAATCCCCAAAACCATAACAAACAAATACACATTCAATTTTTATTACACTACAAAAGAATTTAAGAAAAAATAACTCTTTTTGTTCTTATTTAACTCTCAAACGCTATTTGAATTAATATTATAGATAACGCGAAGTTTTTTGTCACTAATGTGCTGGTTTTGTTACAGTGGGTAGCCGAGGGGTCTCCGACACACTCTAGCACCCCCGTCAAGATCGATTGCGCCCTGCAGTTCGTCCCCAAAAACACCAACCCTAAGGAATTCAAGCGGTTGCAACAACAGGTGAGTGTTTATTCGTTTTCTTTTTTTTGTACAGTACCAAAGGTATAGGTTTAAACAGACATAAACTAGAGAAAATTATTGGTTTTTAATTTCAAATGTCCACAATTCTAAGCATAGAATATAATTTTATTAGAGTGACAATTGTTGATCGTTGTGTCCTGATAGTGCTGTAGTGTTTTTTTTTTTTATCACGAATTCTTTCATTCGTTTGTTTACGAAAGGCCCTCAAACTACATACAATGATCCATCCGGAGGTCTTTAATGTGATGGATAGCCTTGTGAAAAGGTTAATTAATGTTAAATTGGGCTTGCTATGTGGTGACGCAACTGTTTTAACGAAAATAGAATCAATCTTATTTACGGGACCGATTAGGTACACACGTACATGCACGAATAATAGGAAAGGGTTGCCGACTGTTTATTTATTTATTTAATTGTGACGTATATCCACATTATGCCTTAGTACGAAGAGTACGGTTAACAAAAATAGATTCACCGACGAGCGAGAACGGCTTCAGTTTATTTAATTTTATCGCAGGTCATGGATAATGCCTTTAGACTACTTCCTGCCTGGATTTTATACCAAATACATCCGGTCATTTAATGAAGGGGTCGTAGCATTACTCAAACTTATAGTATGTTTGTATCTAGGTATTTTAAAAATGTGTTTGGTTTAGGGGAGTTGTAAGGGTGAAAGTCAGACGCCGTATGCTGGGATTATGGGATAGCAGCCTGTATATTGTTAAAAAAAAAAACTAGATAATAAAGTATTTTGAAATCTATTTTTTAATATATTTGTATGCTTTACTATTTATATTGATACCATCTGGTTTTATTGGTTCGTGTCTCCAAAATTGCTAGTTAAAGTTTCACCTTTATTGACATAGATAGTTAAAGTTTATCTACCAATAAACAAACTCAAAATTGGTTTCTTTTTTTCCGAAGTATTAGGATCCATACCAAAAGACACGTCTATACTAAGGGCAGAAGACTGGTAGCCTTTGTAAATAACAAACTCCATAAAACTTTGGCGACATCTTCTTGGAGTCATTCGCATTACAGAATTGTGTCCTAAATCAATAAAATTGATCAAAAATAAGCCCAAAGAAAATATGTAGAAAAGTAAAATTCACCTTTGGTATTTTGCGCAGATAAAAGACTATCGACGAGCAGACAAAATATCCGCCGGTCCTCAATCTCACATCCTGGAGGGTGTGACGTGGGAGGAAGCGAAAAAAATGCAAGATGCGACAGTGACCCAGACGGGCGACCACGTCGTCCTCATGGGTGCCGCATCCAAGGGGATCATCCAGCGCGACTTCCAACACAACGCCATGGTATACAAATCGCCATATGCCAAAAATCCATTCGATTGCGTAACCGACGAAGAACTCGACGAGTACAAAAAGACCATCGAACGAAAAGCTAAGGGAGAATGTAAGTCTGTTAGGGTTGTATGTGGATAAGTTGCGGTTCGAGAAGGGTTCTTTTTATCTTTCAGATGACACAGATTTTAGCGAATCTGAGGGACTATCTTCTTCTAATAAACGATTCGATGGTAATGTTCAGTCACCTCTATCGGCAGCTAGTGAAACTGAAGAGGACAGCAAAAACGGTCAGTATTTTTATTATCTCATACCTCATTTTATAACCAACCAAATCCCTTTAGGGATGGATCATATATGATTGTATTTATTTTATCTTTATTACAGAACCTCAAGTTCTCAGAATACAAACATCGCAGGCTCCTAAACCTAGCCAACCTGAACTAGTTTTAAGTGACGGTAAGCGTTATCCATAACAAAATTAATAAATATTTGAATATTTCCTACAGATAATAGATATATACCATTCTTTTGTTAAGTAATTTCTAAAACAAAAAAAGAATAGTGATAAACACACTATAGTATTTATAATACTGTCGCCTTCTGTTAAAGCAATTAAAGCTCATAAGTGATGGGGTGAGTTTTTGAGTTAGGAAAACGAAAGCGAAGGTCTTAGAAGCATCTCTATTTTGAATTGTGTCGAAAAAAATAATAATTAGAAATCACGTGCAGCTAAAATAGATATATATATATATATATATATAATTGCAGTGTTTTTTTTTATAATTTTTTATAGTTTCTACAAATATTTTTAGAAATTTTTTAAAATAGGTTTAGAAAGGCGCACGCTTTGTTTTGAAATTTTTGCATTTGTCACAAAATTTTCTGATTTAATTAATAGTTTTAGCAAGAAACTGATTGGGATTGTATGTACCACTAAAAAAAAAATGAAACTAGTTTAATTATAATATGAAGAAACATTCTTAATTTTAGTATCTTATTTCTTATTGGCATGTGTCAGAGTACAAGGTGTCTTGTTATAGCTTTAGGTTTGCCTAATTATTTTTTAAATTGGCGTCGTGTACGATATTATTTTTATATATAAAAAAAACAAAATTTCAAACAGCGGCACATATAATGCATGTTTATATTTTTTTGCATGGGCAGTAGACACCCCTGTACAGCATCGCAAAGTTGAAAGAATTTCTGTGAGCAGCAATAGAAGTAAGTGGGTGTGCAGCGAGGGTGGTATGGTGTGGTGTGGGGTGTTGTTTATATTTATTTTGTTTTTGTTTGCTGCACCTTATAACTTAACGTCGCCCATAAAAAAATCTGTAGCCTTCATCTTTCATGTGTCCTTTCTAGATCCATAACCTCCCCTCTAAACAACATTTTGCTCTCTTTCAGGTGCTAGAGCCGTTAAGGTTCTATCGCAAGCAATTCAAGTCACTAGACCCAGTTCTTATCGCACTTACAGTCACTTCGGGCTACCGAAGGGTTCTTACACTCTTCCAAATCCCACTCATTTTCATATCGCACGCATTACACACACTCCTAAAAGCATGATACCGATTTTAAGATCGCGTACAGAAAACCGTGGCGGTTCCAGTAGTCCCAGACGAGCCTTTTTCGACGTGCCCTTACGAAACCAAACCGATGTTCGACCCATCGTCACCATAAATATCGGAGACGCGCGAGCCCTTACCCTAACCATTTCGATGCAGACTTTGCGCGAGTTTATTTACCCCTTCGCGAGCACCCTACACGCCAATCGATGCGTACAAACGAAGTCGGCAGGGTGTCAAACCAGTTTCTTGGGTGAAACATCGGAACCCATTGGGTCTTTGTCGACAAGAGTTTTACAGCACTCGATGATGAACACAGACAGCGATGACGGGTCTGATTACGAGAAAGATATTATAGAAAAAATGCACACTACATTGATTAATGACGTGGGCAGTAAAAGTCTCTCTGACGATAGTGGGGATGAAGGTCAAAATCGCGTGGACCCCAGAAAAAAAATCGAATCCCAAATTGTTAGTCTCGCGGAACAATTAACTAATAAAGTGTTAGAAATTGGCGGGGATTGTAGGCTTTTTAAAAGGGTTGTTATGGACGCGTTGGAATTGTTAAATATGTTGCCGTTTAATGGCGTTTCCAATGACGAAATAATCGCGAATTGTACAAACAATATTGTTGATGATAACATGCTTAATAGCATGCCTTTTCGGAACACTCCAACGAAGGAATTGATTCGAAACGTCACAAATAACATAAGGGATGGAAACCTTTTCAAATATTTACCCTTCCATTCCTCGTCCTCGAGTGAAGAGCCTACATCTTCTGCTTCGTCCGTTTCAAGTGTTAAACATAATCTACATAATCAGATTGAAAAAGAAAGTGATCAAACTTTTATTGTTAACGACTTAAACTTACTTAAAAATGTGGATACACGAAGCGATGTCCTGATTATTTCTAATGTCCTCGAGGTTGTTGAGGAAGAGGATGAAATTATCGAAGAACCTGTAGAATCCGATCCCACTAATACTGAGAAAGTTGATATTGAAAATTTCAAAAAGATCATCGATCAGGTTATTAACAGGTCTCTGTCTTTTTGGTATGAAACAACTTCAAATGCAGAATTGGCGGAAGTAGAATATAGTAAATACTGTTCTGAAAGAAAAGCCGAAGCTAATAACTTGAACGACATAAAAATGATTTCAGCCGAAGAAAAAGACGTCAAAGAATGCAACGGTGACAATGTACCTGTAGTTAATATTTGTTCTGATCCCTCTGAGAATAGTCGGGATGAGGGGATAAGTGCTTGCAGTATTTGTTCCCCCGAAAATTCTGAAAAATCTGTTTGGCTATTTCCAGAAAAAGATGAAAAAGTTGTCAAAATGTCCGAAGTAATTTACGAATATTTACTTAAGCAGTGTTTCGAAATAAAAGAATTGCTAATTTTTCCTGAAATCATTCACGATCCCTGCGTATCAAAGTTATTTGATAACTTAAAAAAGTTATACCTCCAGTACTATGGCGACAAATTGACCAATGAACAAAAAAACGAGCTGCGATTGAAAATTTCCGCGTACATAATTAGAAAACTTGAAATAGACGAAAGGACCGAGAGTGCCATGGCGACCAACGAGAGCTACGAAGTTTCTGATAAAATATTTACCATAAGTGAGTTTGTGTCTGATATTTTGGACATATTTTTCGATAAACATGTCCCAGAGTGTGAGTCGTCAAGTCCTGATAATGGCACAAAGAGTGCAGCATTCCAAGATTTCGTCCTCGAAAATATGACCAGCGCAAACCATTCTACCCCAAATCGAGAATTGAATGTGACCAAAAAGGATGACGTCATTGTCGAAAAGGAAAAGGTTGTGCCCAAAGTCGAAACTGCCAAAAAGGAGAAAAGGCCTAACTTTGAATTAGTTACAGCATTTAAAACAAAGCAATCTGAAAAATCTGGTAACGAAAAGTATTGGATTTCAATCAGTCCAACGACCGAAAAACAGTTCCAGTACCAGACAAAAAACCCCAATCCTACGCGGGTAATAAACGTGGACGAAATACCCCTAAAACCACCAGCAGATCTCCTCCCACGTCTTCTGGAACCCGCCACCAACAACTACCAAAACCTCTCCCCAATAGAAGAAGAACCTAGACGCATCTTATTTTCTGACAAATCTGAAGAATCAGACGATGAAGATTTTGAGACACTTCTAATGGCGAAAAGTAATAAACTAAGTGCTGCCAGGGATAGCCTATTAATCCAGAAACAAAGCTACTCCACAAAAAGTGTTTCGTCTCTTGAAAATTCCACCCCTCTCGATAATATTTCAACCGCAGATGGCGAAAGTGTACCCAATACAAACGTGTGTCATCAAAGCTTAATTAATAAAAAACAAACGGAGATAAGCGAATGCAAAGGGGGTTGTGACGTCCTGGCGGGTGGTGATACCGACCAGTTACCCTCCTATATTAACTTCGGGGAGTTACCGGAACCATGTGAAAAAATAGTTTGTCGTAATACAGCCCAATTTCTGAGGGTTGAAAATAATACCGAGTCCGTTGCTTATTTACAAAGGGTAAATTTGGTTTTGAAACAATGTAATCATAAATTAAATTGCGATAATATTATCTCCGGTTTTAACAACAATAATAACACTCTATCTAATTATTCGGAAGATGCGAAAACTACTAGCGAAACATCTTTGAAAGGATTGAGTAAGAATGAAGACGAAGAAGGAAACTGGATGGGTTTTGACTTGGCGAAATTTTGACTTTCTTATGTTGTATCCCTTGTTTCAGAAAAAATAGTAAATGAATATTCCTATGGTTATATTTCAATAAATAAATCGTTATTTTCGTTTCATGTCTTACGTTAAATAAAATTGTTCTAGTATGCTTTCATTTTCATCCATTACCCTTTTACCTTCATTGTTAACATTTACAACAGCACTGTTTGTTGCTTCTCATGACGGGTGTGCTTTCTTCTAAAAAAAAATATATATTTTTTTGTTAGTGTTTGAAGACTCTAATTAATTGCAAGCGAAGTAGCCAGGTATTTAATAATAAATATGTACTTTTTGCATGTATTAACATTTTTGTCTGTAGCTGTTTTTTTTTGTTGTATTTGAATATATAACCCCTCAGTTTAATTCCATGTATTTGTTGTTAATTATTTTAAATTTATAGGCGAAAATGCTGTCAACGGCGATCATTCAGACGCCCATCTAAGCACGATATCACAAAGTAGTAAAGAAGTAAGTGGTAAAATAATAAATATAAAATAAAAATTGGATCCTATTTTTTCAATTTAATTTACAAGAAAAATATTTTATAATGAAGAAATCTTGGCAGTAGTATTTGTTTCTTTTATAGTGTATGTAAAGTAATGTTCGAACCTATTAAGAAAAATTTGTTAACATTTTATGTTAAGTTTGCTTGTAAAAAGATTGAAATATGTAGTTTTTTGTAAGTAAAATGATTGAACAAATTTTTATTTATTAATAGGGTTCATCAGTTCAAGATCGCTCAGTGTCGGAAGGATCGCCCAAAAAGGACAAGAAGAAAAAGAAAGGATTGAGGACACCATCATTCTTGAAGAAGAAGAAAGAAAAGAAAGTTCGCGAATCAGCATAGGTGCATAATAATTAACAATTATTATTTCGAATAATTTTGATATTTTTTACTACTGTCTGTTAATGTTATTCCAGAGATGGTGATTTTTTTTAATTTGTTTTTTTTTATAGACACTGCCATTGTGCAAGAATTTTGGAATGCCTCAAGAATAATTTTAAAATGCAAAAGCCTCCCCATTGGGACTGCCATCTACTATTACTCAAATAAATAAAAAAATGATTAAAAATAAAATAAAAAATACCGTAGGTCATAGCTTAATAATATTTGTTTGAGTGCAGCTGTTAGAAGATACGATTTGCACTATTTTTCTGCAAACGAACTGCATTTTTTTTCAATTTTTTAGTAATTGTGAGTTATATTATTAAAATTATTATAATTATGATTATATTACAATAATTAATTGATAATATATAATTATTATATAGCTTTATTTGTACAGATAAATATAGTAAAAAAATTTATGAATCGATGTGTGACAAGACTTGGACTGCTGTGACTGCTATTATTTCATAATATCCTTATTGTTTTTTTTTTAATGATCCATTACAGGGCGGTTCTTCGAAATTTTTAGCTTGTTGTTTTTTTATTTTATCAAATTGTTTTAATTTTTTTTTTCTTTAATGGGACGTGAACAACCCTATATGTCAATTGGTCTAGAATACCTAAACAATTCTTTTAAGTAATTTTCTAATTTTAATTACAATAATTGATTTTTCATCAGTTTTTTTTTTGTGAACTGTGAAGTATTAAGCGATACTTAATGGAAAGATAAAAAGCTTTTCTATGTTGATCAATTATTAATTGATTAATTAATTATAACGGTCTACTACTACATATGAATATGTGCAAATTATCATGTTTTATATTTATATATTATTATTGTTTTATTTTACGTATTTTAGTATAATAATAATAATTTTGTTTATGTATGTACATTGTTTTCGATTTTGACGAGATATTTTTGTGCCTGAGTTAAGAGAAGGGGTTGGAGGGAGGATATTTGTTCAATATTGATTGTTCGCAATATAAAAAAAAAATGAAAACGTTTAATGAATGTAGCACAACAAATTTTCATGTACATTTTCTTACTTTTTGAAAGAAATAAACAGCTTTTTCTTCTATATCCCTATTTTATTTAAAAAATAAGAAATTTAAAATGTACGCCGTGTAACTTCATAGGCTTTATGGGTGTTACTTGTATTTCATTAATAAATACCCGATAATATGACATCTAACGGTTTAAGTCTTAAATTAAACATTTCAATTTTCTGAAGTGAACTGTAGTGGTTTATAGCAAAAGTAATTTTACAGTTTTCTATTAAATTTTACAGGATTATTTAATTTACACATCTACCGGTTGATAGCAAAAGTTTCAAACAGGATTCTGTAAATTTTTACAAGGTTCTGTAAGCTCATATAGTTTATCATATTTTAATATCTTATTCTTATATAGTTTCTTATATTTTAATATTTTACTCCGAAGGTTAAAGCATGCCGAGCCGAAGGACATCTAGGAATTGGTAGCAAAGGCTTTATTACAGGTTTCTGTAAATTGTTACAGGGTTCTGTAATCTCTTATAGTTTATTACATTTTAGTATCTTATCTCTCATATAGTTTCTTATATTTTATTTTCTTACTCTCCTATATATTATTTTATTTTCTTACTCTTCTATATATTCTCTTCCGAGCCGAAGGTAGAGTATTTGGCATGCCGGGCCGAAGGCCCGGCATGCTTTAATCTACTCAACCTATTGGGATCGGCGCAGATCCTATACTTCCACCCACCCACGAACCCCTGGTTAGTGGACTTTCGTTCCATTAGAAATAGTTAACAAAAGACATGGAAAATGGCGAATACCCCACCTGACGAATTTTAGTGGAACTAGTGTTTTGCCATCTGACGGGCAGTAGTGGAACTAGTATTAATATTTAGAACTACACTTAAATGCTATTTTCACTACTATCTGAGAACGGCACCATTTGTTCGGTACCCAAAAAATACAATAATGCATTATTATTTATTGAAATAAATCAAACTACACTAGATTATATTTATACGATTAGAAACATTTAAATACTAAAAAGATATTAAATACTAAGTTAAGTTAATGATAATAAAATACAATCGTAAAATAATTTATAATATTACTCTCACATTGTTTTATACTCTAGAGGATAATAAATAACGAAACATTTGTATATTTATTATTAAATAGATTAAATCTAACTAAAATTACCTTATTCTACAGCTTACACTAAATAAGCAACACCATATATCAGTTTTATATAAATATTTTAAATTAAAACTTAGGATTATTTAATTGCAAAGTTCATTGCTTGCAAGTAAAATTTTTATAAACTTGTTAAGTTATAAGGGTAAGTTTTATTTTAATAAAAATTTTGCTTTTGAAAACATTAAACATATACCTGATTTTACAATAACAAAAGTAAAATATCCAGGAGGTGATTTCTTAGTGTTGTAAATACATCGACGAACTCTTTGACCATGTTTGCGGGTGGAACGGGAGCAATTGGCAGGCAGGATCTGGATCTGCTTCTTTCTAAAATTTATTTTATTTAGTATCTCATAATTAACTGATCTAAAGTAAATATTTCATTAATCAGTCTGCAGAAAATACTACTTTTAATAAATTGCACCAAAAAGAACCAATTCTGGGAGTAGATGGAGGGTTGATTTCTCACTGTTGAAGGTGCAAGTAATTTTCCACGCTTCCTCGAAAAATTCTGAGTAACCAGTTGGACCCAATTTCTAATGGAGAGACAAAACTAATTAAGTAAGAAATACGCTTGCAATTTAAGATCTATGATGAAATATATTAAACAATGAATACTTCACGTAGAAAGCGTATTTTCTACTTAAGTAGTTTTATGATTGGTTAGTTGTTACCTAAAACAAATAAATGTTAAAAACTTTGTTAATAAAGAACCATCACACTATAATTAGCATTTTCAAATGAAAATATAATGTTCTATACAATTTTGAGATGTATTGACTCAAATGAACTGTATTATAAGTAATTTAAAAAAACTGTCTTGTTTTTAGCTTTTCTAGTTATAAAGTTCATCTAAGTGAGAAAATTTTAAAAATTATTAAAAAGGAAACAATACAATTGAAATGATAAGATACAACACAACATATAGATAAACTAATAGCTGAAATAATGATTTTGTCAGAAATAGTCTAGTTTTACATATTATACATTTATAAATGTATACCTATCAATAAAAGTAATTTTTTTAATAAAGCCTTTTAGCAATTAAAACAAACCCTATTATTTACACGAAAAGAAAAAAGTTATATTTTCTGTATTCTATCTACTTTATTTTATACTTTACCCATATAATTACCATGACGAAATTCAAGTACTTTTGAGTCTTGTTCCAACAGGGAAGAATTCAGGATGATGTCCAGTTAAGTATGCAAACGTCCCAATGAACATCTACACAGAGAAATAGTTATATAAAAATGTAATTCATCCTGCAGATATAAACAAAATAAAATATAAGTAATACTTACAATATAAATATGTAAATTACAAAAATAAGACAAAATAAGTAGGTGAAAACAATAATAAATATTGAAAAAATTATAACTATTATAAGAGAAAATTCTCGAAGACCGAGAATAATAACCATTTCAGGTTTTTAATACCTAAACACATAGATATGCAATATTTTGGAAAGCAACATCATAGCTGGCATGAAATCAATGACAGGGAATGAAATATATAGTAATGATTTCAATGAATAATCCCTATACCTTGCTGGTCAGGGGAGGACCACTCCTTATGATTAACTTGCTGCAATTACAATCGTGTTGGTCCCACGATGCCTGAAATTAATCACCATGATTTTAGGTTTTCAAAACCCAAAGTCATAGCTTTAGGAAAGGAACGTCAAAGCTGATAAAATCAACGACAAAGGGCAGGGAGTTTGGTACTAATTTAAATTAAATCCCTCGACCATTACTGGTCAAGGGTGGACCGCATCTTTAGGTCGTGAAACCCAAGACAGCAGTCCCCAAAAAAGTCGTCAATTGACACGAAGTCAATGACTACGATGACAATCGCAGGTCAGGCCTTCACCCTAATGACCTATTGCAATTGCCACCGTGTTGGTCCCACGATGCCTGAAAATGATCACTATGATTTTAGGTTTTTAAAACCCAAAGTCATAGCTTTAGGAAAGGAACGTCAAAGCTGACAAAGTCAACGACAAAGGGCAGGGAGTTTGGTACTAATTTAAATTAAATCCCTCGACCATTACTGGTCAAGGGTGGACCGCATCTTTAGGTCGTGAAACTCAAGGCAGCAGTTCCCAAAAAAGTCGTCAATTTGACACGAAGTCAATGACTATGATGATAATTGCAGTAAGTCAAACCAATGTTGGTCCCACGATATCTGAAATTTAAGTGGTCGTTGCTCAAAGTTAAAAAGAAATCTACCAATGTTAACATCATGCCAGCCAAATGATGAATGTCTTAATACTAATTTAGTAGATTTTACGCAACTTAAAATATGAAAAATTAATTATCGTGCACAATTTTTTGAAAACATTAATTATCAGCTTTTTTAATTATTTTGATATACAATTATAAATATGTATTTAAGCGATAGAGTTATCCAAATATTATTTTTCAATTTTGTTATTTGTATTTTCATTTTTTTTTTATACTCATGTTATATGAACGTATCGATTTAGTCATCCTTATACGTTAGTATGTACAAAACATGTCACTTACCTATTTGAAGATATTCAAATAAATCTTCATTCCCTGAAATGAAAATTCCTATTGAACCTACATATTTATAACCTATTGCCTGAAGAATTAATATATACTAAATATTCAATATAATTCTCAAATTATCGATTGTAACTATTAAATAAAATTCAAGAAACAGGTCATAAAATAAATCGTCAGAGTATTTTAGGTGCATTTTAGTATAATAAAAAAATAAATAAAAACTCATACTTATGTCAAAAAAGAATGGAAGATAAAGATAAAAGTTTTGTGTTCGCCAAGGCAAGACAGTCCCATACAGTATATCGATGTTTCCAGACCCACCTCTTTATGTAACGATCGAAGGAAGTTGAAGATGTACCTGCTGTGGTATCAGGAAGCGTAACCGACATCCGTCATCTACCATCAACTGATGTTCCCTTTAGTAGGCCTTCAAGAATAGCGATAAACGGCCAGCTTAATCACATTCGTGTTCACCAAACATTATACGGTGATAATTCAGTATGATTAATATAAAAAAATACAATACCTACCAATTACTACTCAATGATTAGTGTAACGAACGTGTCGGCCAAACCGCTCACCGTGAATAAAGTGACCGCGAAGGCCTGGCGGGAAGCGCCCCCCCTTCTGTCTGATCCTATCAACTCCACATTTTGCGTGATGATATGGGACGGAACGGGAGATTCTTCCACTTTGAAACCGCCCCACAGTCGAAGGAAGTCTGAGACCCTAAACCTTAAGGGTGTAAAAAAATGTAGCCAGCAAGCCAGTACATTTTTTTAGACCATGTCAGGCGTTAGGTACCATTATAGAGAATGGCCAAGGAAAAGCTGAACCGGGGCGAGTCAGGTAGCCGCAGCATCCGTCGTTCTCCCGCTCCCCAGTTGAATGAAAATGAAAACGATAGGGTCTAGAATGCCCTAAAAGTTCTTTAATTAATTAAATCTAAAAATACACAGTTTAACATAATTTGTTGTTATTTTAAGCAAAAGAACTTTTAAGACATACTAGTTGTTTTGTTCCTCTCTTGACACAGTAATTACCCTACTCCGAAACTAGACGTGATCCTTATTCATTTACACAATTACTTTTAACTGAACCGGAGTAAATTAATTAATTTAATAATGATTTGTTACTAAGACGACTATTTTTTTAACTGTTTCTTTAGCTTCAAAAGTTCAAAAACTATTATACTTTGTAAAAATTTTAACAGTTTCTCAAGCGTCTCAATTATAAAATTTTCAATAAAACGTTTAGACTGATTGTGAGGTGATAGTTATTAAAATAATCAAATTTACAATTTTCAACGTCAATTGGTCAATGAAGAAAATTAAGTTGATTTCAATAAATATTAATTTATATTTTTTATTTTAATTGAAAATATATTTCCTAAATAAAATCCTAGCTATAATATTTTGTATTGAAAACTTACCTACTTGATGATCTTGATGGACGAAACCAACACCATTCACAAAAAATACCAAAAGTTTTACCGATTTGACCAAGTTTGCAACTACAAAAAATGTCTTTTCAATAACATAGAATAACCTTAAGGGAGAAAATTTCGAACATTTGGCTTTATCATCATAAGTTATAATATAATTATCAATGCAGAAGAGAACACTGTATTATGTAACGTCCTAATATCCAATAATTTAAATTTTGCTCTTTTAAATGCTAAAAATTATTTTACTGTTTTTATAGAAATTATTTAAGTCCTGAAACTTTTTATTAAACATTTTTAATCTAAATAACCGAACTACTACTCCATTGCTATTGTAAAATTAATGCAATTATAACCGCTTAGAGGTGGTTCCCTTTTGAAGGGGTAAAAGATAGTAAAACGTAGTAAAACACCCTCAATCCATTCCGTACAATTTTATAATTGGAAACATACTAGAAAGGGTTACTCGTTACTACCCCATTATCAGTTTGAATCGGGCCAATTTTAGCACCACCACTACTATCATCAGCATTAAGGGTAAAACAGACAAAACCACCTGACATTCGAGTGGTTTCATTTTATTTCAGCCGTCCATTAGCACCCGGCGACGATCTATACAAAGCAATTCAACTGTGGGGTACTTCGTGGCAAATTAAATTTACCCCGATAATTGCGAATCTTTAGTTCGATTTGTGCGGGGATGGCAGCGACAGGAGAGAACATTGTGAACGAACGGGAGATGATTTTCGATCTTTCTTTTTAAAAGGGAAAAGAGGACCATTGAAAAAAATTGAATCCGCTTCCTACCACATCCCAAGCCATCGTCGATAACGATTTTCTAAATATCTATGCCACGTTGATTATTTATTAATACGAAATATGCATGGCATCTGTCTAAAAAGAACACCCCCTCTCTAGGACCGATTGGGCCACAAGTACTTCTTGTTAACCCAATCAAATAAATCGTAAAGTAAAACTCACAGTTACAGTATTTATCCTTCTGACATTCCCGTAGACATTGTTTTCTGAAACAAAAACAAATGCATTATTGTAACAATGTTTTTTAAATAGATGAATGAAACAAATGGAATTAGAAGGAGAAATGGAAAGAAAGCCGAATTTCGCCAGGTTGGGTTTGAAAGAATACAGTTATTTTAACGAAAGTGTAAGTAATTGTAATTGATTACCACGATAATGGACTTTTATGGTAGAATCTAATTAATTAACTTCGTCTGTCATCAACCCGTTTCAGACGACATTATATTATTAAAAAAAAGGAAATAATAATTCCCTCACAGACGTTTTCTCTACATATAAATTAAAACTTTTTACAATAGAAAATCGGCGAAGCAATAAAATGTCAGCGTCCTTAAGATTTTTACAATCAAACCCCAAGTCAATAAATTAATTTAAAACACGAACCGTTCGTCAGGTGCGATAATAAATTCCGGGGAAAAGAAACGAATTTAATTTATTTAATTTGAGATAGAGTATGCGAATAAAACAGTGGAAGTAGAGCCACCCCCAGTTGTGTGAACGATTCATCAGAATGCAAGGAACGAAATGGGAGATGAATATAAGAATATGAGGTCGAATTCTTCACTTATTGCTTCCAGTCTGCTCTATAGATGAACGTTGTAATGAAGACATAGTTGGACGTGTCTTCGATAGCTAAATGGAGTCTCAGATACATATTTCTCGAATACCATCTTTATTATAATTTGTACAGCAAATAACGCTGAAACTGAAAAATGTACAGTGCAAGAAATGGCTGCCTGATTATTCATTTCAATCCCAAATCTTTTTTTAACAGAAAAACTGTTTTTCACACATAACTTGACCTTGAAAGCGTCAAATAGTTTGTAAAATTATGGTCAAAATTATTCGACGAAGAATCAAATTTCTTTTTAATTTTAAACTATACTCAAAATTTATTGTTAGCACAAAATTCTAAATACTTTATTATACGAGGGTGGTTTAATAAGTTCGTGACTTTTAAAGGAAAACATTAATTTTTCGACAAAAAATCATTTTGTTTTTCTACGTAATCTCCTTTTAGCTCTATATATTTAGTTCATCGTGTTTCTATGTTTTTTTTATTCCTTTTAAATAATAAGATTTCTTAAGTCCCTCAAAATAACCGTTTGTTTCCACGATGACCTCTTCATTCGACTCAAATCCCAAATCTTACACCGCCTAGCCATTTCTTCAGGTTGGGAAACAGGAAATAGTCGGAGGGGGTAAATCCGGAGAATAAGGTGGATGGCTTGAACTTTTCACAAGGTGGTGCTTATGGTCGATCGTGAGCAATCGCTACATCCATTGCCCATCCTGCCGACAGCTTTTTCATGTTCAAATTTTCATGCAAAATGCAAATATTCGAGTCTGCCAATTCACGCACTTTCAACCTTCGATCATCTAATATCACTTCTTTTGAACGTTCGGCGTCACTTTTACTGTGTGCGATCTACGAAACTCAGTGATAGGTCGAAACCGGTCGTGAGATGAGGCTTTCGGTTCGTTATGCCTACTTAGTAGGACGCGTCCAAAATGTGAGATCTTTGATCTTAAAATTTAGCCGAATAAGGATTTTAATTCCTTCTTTTTTGAACACTTTTTAATAATTCAAATCGACGGTGCAGCGGTGCAAACTACCCATAGTATTTATCAAGCTTACAGTAGTCTACCGATAGATGGCACTTAACGGAAATAGTGCTGCCATTACAGCTACATCGCGCTAAATTCAAAAAGTCGCGGACTTATCAAACCGCCCTCGTATGTTATTCGTGTTTTAAAGTCCCCAAAATAATTTGTGATCAAAAAACCAATAAACCAAAATATTAAACCCAATGACTTAAGCTTTTTAAAACCCTCGAGCTAACATACAAATACCCCCTAGGGGCAACACCTAAACTATTTAACATCCATACCCATAACGTAAAGCTATTTAAATCTCACAACCCGCTTTAAATATTTAATTATAACCCTCCGGGTTATAAGGTTTAAAAAACTTACGTTAATAGGATCATGGGGTTTGAAACGTTTAGGTTATGGGCGTACTGGGCTATCTATGGTTTAGGTTAAAGGGTTAAGGAGTTTAAACCACTTGTCTTTGCGTTATAGGGTTTAGAGGTCTAGTCTAGTCGTTGGAGGGGTAATTATCACCCCTACTGCTCCCCAATAGATCCGCCACTATTTTAAGCCATACTCAATGGTTTCTCATTGTTTCCATAAAATTCTACCACCCCTTACGTAGTATTATTTACCTTTTACATTGATCAAAATAATTGTTTATCATGTTTGAAGATTTACGATTATACAAATCATCTTTTAAAGCATTCTTTAATCAAAATCTACTGCGCCCAATTATTACAATTACATATAACATTTTATCTGTTACGACGTCTGTTTGAGATAATGAATTAATAAAATATTAATAGCATGCAATCAAACTGGTTGCAGTCTGCTCTAATTACCTAAGGATTAATTCTAGAATTGCACAGGATCGTTTTCCCAAAGGATCGTGAAAGTACCTTTCCTTATACGAGGGTTGCTATTTATATTTTGAGCCTTGGCAGTACGTGTTTGCAGGTGCCATCTAACGGTTTTAATAGGAAGTTTTGAATTTTTAACCATAACACTCTTCAGAACGTTTTGTCATTTGAGCACAACTTCTGTTGTTTACAGTGACTTGAAAATTTTGGCTCAGCGAAACAATGGAATTAACTCGTGAAAATTTTTTGTACGATGATTTCTTACGATATTCGACGTTTATCATCAAGACAGGAGTCTATCGATCAACTTACTTCGACTTTTGGTGATGAAGCCCCATCCTTGCCTACTGCGAAACACTGGTGTAACGAATTTAATCGTGGCCGCAGTTCGCTCAGGGACGAAAGTCGTGAAGATCGTCCAAAATCTGTACGCGAATTGATATTACTAGAACGTCATGTGACTTATCGTGAGATTGAGTCATCCCTGGAACATTTTTTCGAAAATTCTTTGTATTTTTGCTATTATTTTTGACATTTTTTCCAAAATCGAACCAAATACCCCCCCTTTGAAACATTTTTTCGAAAATTCTTTGTATTTTTGCCAACTTACATAGATCCCGCATAATTTGACAGAAGCTCAAAAAGTTTCTCGTTTCAAGTGGTGCTTAAAAAAGCTCAAGAAATACAATCACGGAGCATCAAAAGCTGTGTATAACACATGCACAGGTGACGAATCTTGGATCTATGCATATGAGCTCGAAACAAAATAGCAATCTACCGTTTGGGTCTTCCAAGACGAGCTAAATCCAAATGATGACCTGTTTCTTCAGAATAACTGGAAATGTGCCGTTAGAGCAACGTAGAACGGCGAACTCTGATCTGAATGGAACACAATGTTTGCCAGAACTACTTCGTCAAATACGAAAACAGAAGCTGCAACGAAGGATCATTCTTCCTCATGGCAATGCAAGCTCTCACACATCGACTGAAACAACCACTTATATGACTATTTGACTGACCAAAACGTCGAATTGATGGGTCATGCTCCATATAGTCCTGATTTGTCACCAAATGATTTCTTCTTATTCCCGCATATGAAGAATAAATCGCGTGATCAACGTTTTTCGGAGCCTGAAGCAACCGTTGACGCTTTCCAAAACCATTTTTGTAAAAAATCTCAATCGGAGTGGAAAAAGTGTTACGAAAATTGGTTCGAGTGCATTCAAAAGTGTATTTATTGATTATCATGGAAAATAGTTTTAATACTTCAATAAAGCCATTTTTAATAATAAATTACTATCTTTTCATTATTACACTCAAAATATAAATAGCAACCCTCGTATATAATTGCATAATACATAAGTATTAAGAGTGGTGTGTGTTATAGGTAGTGTTATTTCAATTAAAATTTAGACATTTGATGCACTAAACTACGTTAACCTATAAAGAAATATTTGCCGAAATTTTTCCATAAATTTCGTTTGAAATGTAAAATCACGAAATTTATTTTTTTAGCTCTAGGCGCCTCAACCAGTTTTGAAAAAAAAATCATTAAGTAGTATTGATGTGATGATGGTAAAAGCAATTAATCTGGACATTACTTATACTAACCAGGAATTATTTATAATAATATATACATACATACATATATTGATACAATTTTAGTCGACAAAAGACAAATCGTATTATAAAAATTGTATCGAACAATTGTATGACCGCTATAATCATTGTATCGCCCTCGAAGGGAACTATATTCAATAATAAAATCAAATTCTATCAAAAAATAATATTTTTTTCTATGCTAGGCTACGAATTTTTCAGCCCGCCTGTTATGTTAGTTTCTTTTTTTTTTACAATCGTGATTCCTCGCGTGCCCAACCGGATCCCGGTATATTCAGACAAATTTTTCTAGTCGGATGTCTTCGATGTCAAAGGTTTCCTGCATCTACAAATTCGAAATCATTATCCCGAAAGAAAAAGTTGCTAATACTATTTTTGAGGGTGGAATTTGAATGCAGCCCTGATAGCACTACAGTGAAGAAGATCGTTGGGATTCGAAAACGAATTATTAGCCATATCTGTTGTTAGACACGAATTTTGAAAATCTTTCAATACGTGAACGTGCCGATTGGCAGAAAATGTAGAGATAAAGTCACTAGATACACTAGGAATCCGGTCCATTTTGAGACAAGTTACAACTAAATGTTAAAGACACGACAAATTGTGCCATTTTTATAACGCCAGCATGGAAGTTTCGCAAATTAGTTGAAGTATACAAAGAAACAGTTGCCAGATTTATCTACAAAATCAGTGCTACTAAAAGTTGAACAAATTAAAAACAAAATTAACACCTTCATTTGTTTTATATTCGTGTTTTACTGACCAATCATAAGCGTACAACTACTTCCTCATATTATTTAAGACTAATCCAAATGTGATTGACGAATTGTATGTATTTACACGAATGAAAATAAGGGAAAACAAACCATTTGTCGCAAGAAAAGAGACTTAGAAATAAATGAATAAATAATTAAAATAGATGTATATAATCGAATCTACATTTACTTGATGGAAATTTATTTGAATATTAATAACACCAATTTGGTTAATTTCCATAAAATTGTATAATCACTTAACACGTGTTTCGCGCGCACTGCGGCTTCTTCAGAAGTTTTACATGAAACTTCATCTATCTTACAAGGGTTTGTTGTTAAATACTATTGCGGTGGGTGGGAATTGGAAAGAGGTTCAGCAGTGGTGAGATACTTAATTCTATTTGCTCATTTATTAAATGATCACTATTTTATGTTTATTTATTTCTAGTATTTCTAGAAATGACAATTTAAAACTATTATTGTATATGGTATGCAAAATTTCAAAATTATCATTAAAAACATGGGCATGGTCTATTATTAAATGCTTTACGTTTTTGTGAAGGTAGGATTTTTTATGTTCATTTATTCTAATATTGAAATTTCGGAAAGTTTTTCCTATATAGTAATTGTTACATGAGCTGCAAAGACAAAATTGATAATAAAAACAAATCCGGTGTTTATAAAATTTCATTTTAACTAAATTGGTGTTTTATTAATATTTTATAAAATAGATCTATTTATTAAAATGCGTGATATGTTTTTCTTATTTTAGCATATTATTTTCATTGTATAATTAACAGTTGTATTATTTTTTACTTCATTATAATTATTTGGAAGAGAATTTACGTAAACAGGGATCGTGATTTAGCATATTAAATCCTTAAAGTGTTAATACATCAAAAGAAAGGAAAACTGAATCTAGAAAGTTGATTATAAAGTAAACCGACAAAAGATGGGTGAAGGAATTAAAAGGTAACAAGTCCAGCATCCAAAGTAACTTTTCTTGTACTTCTGTCTTTTAGAAATTTTATACTTCACGGTTTTCTAACACTTCAGCACGTTCTAGCGAACAATCGGGAATGACCAACCTAATTGATATTTTATTTTCAAGGGAAAATCGGATATTTCATTAAGCCTAAGGAAAAAACACCATCCAGTGCCTTTCCTTATTTCCTCTAAACATTTCATCAGAAACCGACGAATGAATATCAAAAGTGGTTTTAAAACAGAAAAAAGTTGAAAATCACAGCTATAAATAAAAATGAACTGCAAAACAAAAGCCATAAAATTAAGAACGTATAAGTACTTTAAAAGACAAGTGAAGTATAAAACAAAAGAGAAACCATGAAATTGAACCTCTTCTCTAAAAAAGTTATCCGAGTGCAAAACAAAAATTAAAAAATAAATTGAAAACAAAAAAATGGAATCATTAGTACCTACACATTACACATAATCCTGAATATTTATAAATCTCATCAGGCCCTTCCTTTCGTATTAGAGTAAGACTCTATCTATCTACTCCTTTTACAATTAGAAAATCCCAAAAAACATTTAACCTTTTTTCGCCCCCTCCTATTATATCAACAAGTGTGCACGTGTAAGTGGGTCGTCCAATGGTAAAAGATGGGCCGCGGGAGTTGAGATGCGCGTTGCGTGAAATCGCGTCGCGACGCTAACGGATATGAGAAAACAGGAGAGTGTCGGTTTTAGTGGCGGTGCAAGTCGTCGTCAGAGCCGAGGTTCCGCACGAGGCGGCACTGACTCTGGACATACGCCACCATGGATGCCTGAACAGCGACGCCGACCGACGCGACGTCTTGTCCACATCACCGACTTCCTCAATCCCGAGACGCACTCAAACAACATACGTCAGAAACGGAACAAGACAAACAAAAACGAATCGAAAACTCTCAAGGTAAGTTCATTCATTTTTTTAACGCACCTCGTAGATATCTAAAATATTTTTAATAAAAGCACCGGCATCACTAACATCTAAAATATAAAATCAGATCAGATGAAAAATAATCAAAAAACATTTAAAACCGTCAAAAATCACAAACTCTTAAAAATACTAAAAGGAAATTACCTTTCATCCGATCCAGATGACAATTGCTATTTTTTAACAGTTCCAGGATAGGGATTAATTTATTTATTATTAGGCAAAACTAATTCCCGAATATTCATAATTCTGGAACATTAGCACAGGTTTCTTACACGCACATGAAATAATCGAAACGGGTCTATCGATTCTTACATTAAATAAATATTGTCAGAAAGTGAAAATAATTTATTGTCAGGGCAATATCCGATGGGATGTCAAGGCCGACAATTATTTTCCTAAATATTTTTTGGGGAATATATTCTAAACAACCAACAGTTTCTCTTTTCTATCATTGTTTGTTACGTTTTAGTCAACTGTTTTTGAAACATCGAAACACGTTTCGTGTCGATGATGACAGTCATTTGTCGACGGTAAACGGACAACTGATAGTGTTATCATTATGATGTGCGGCAAATGATGTTTTCCCCCTTGTGAGGAAATGACTTCCTTCATCCGTAAAAGTTTCACCGATATCGACACATCAACATACTTACTTATCGTCAAGAGATTTAAAAAGAAAATCAATCGCTAACAAATTTTAAAACTATATCTGTGCTGATGAGGCAGCTCGAAGAACAAAGAATAATTAATACTAAAATCAATTAAGCGATTTATTATTGCATTATCTTGTGAAACGCACACTTTGTTCAAATTAACCGAATTATCGCAAAGTTACAATTCAATTATAAGGGGTATTGCTCGCACTCTACGTCTTATAGATATCGTAGAGGGTTTCTCTTCATACCTATTTCCTCACCCTGTGTCATGCATCTACCATTATGGTCATTACAAATAACTATGATCATTTTTAATTCACAATTAAATTTCTAACGCAGTTTTGGTCATATTTTCATCATATTCAATGATTTATTTCCTTCAAACGTTGTTGATTCGTCAACAATAATTCAAATAAAACATCTGTATAATGAACCAATTTGTTCTTTGCATTCGCGAGTCCCATCAGCTTAGCGACCGCAAAACAATGCCCGCAATAAACTCTCCCTTTAATAACAATAATTCTTCCAACAAAACAAACGAGACTTACTGTAATAATGCTAAGCCGTACAGATAAAATTCCCAAGAGCACTATCTGATTTTAAAGATTTCACGACTTGTGTACCAACTGACTTTTATAAAAAATTAACAAAAACGTAGTAAACTATAACGTTTAGCAGGTTGGCTGATACTCAACCGTTTTTTTTTGTCTCCGATCCGGTTTTGTCCGTCTATAAAACAAAATGTAGAAATTATTCAAGAGAAAGAGAGAGAGAGAAAACTCTTTGATGGCAGGAAATTAAAAACTCGGGAAGGGAGTGTACAAGACGGATGATAAAGGGTAAGATTCTTCTTGACAGAACCAGCTTCAACCAAGAAATGAACTGACAAAAACGAAAATAATGAAGCCGTTTGCCTCAATCCTATTTAACTATCCATCCTTCTTTCAGATTTGCACTTTTAAAAACAAAATACAATCTACATATTCGGGAGTTCAATTTTTTTCTTCTTTTGTTCGAAACTTTTCATAAGTGCTTTTTACATGTACATGCATTCTATTATCCTTTTTTTAATTAGCGAATTGTAAATTAATTTGCAGCACCTTAAAGCAAAGTGTTTAGTTTATAAAGGACACATTTGCCGAGGGTTAAACTTGTTAAAAGGCGCATGCAGATCGGATAATGTCATCATCCCTCTGAATAGTAGTCAATTTCTATTCGATTCGCCATAAGCGTCGCGGCAAGGGCGTGAAACGAAGAAAAAAAATAAATAAAATGAGGGGCGAATAGATGAACTGAGAAAGAGGGTGAGAGAGGTAGGGGGTGAAACGGTGGTGTCAAAGGCGTCGCAAAACGGCGTTCTAGAGTCACAATTTAATAAGTAAACGTAGAGGGTAGCAAGGGCCAAGTGAATGTAGTATAATTGCTTCATCTCAACTTGGAAACCTAATTGATTTACCCCTGTTACTTGCTATCTTGTTCTATTAACTTATACTATACATTAATACCATAGAGAACACCGTAATAACCAATAAAACAACTTATAATCAATTAGTCACAACTCTCAGTCGTTGTCTATCACACACTTAATTATTTATATTATAAAAAGGTTAGTACTACAATACAATAAATATAGCATCTACACAATATAATAGATAATTAAAAGGATCCTGCAATCAAATTGCAAATGAAATTATTCCTTACTCCGGTTCTGTCTTTTACCTTTTTGCATAAAAACAAAAGCCATCAAACCTTTGTACGTTTAAATAGCGTCCGTCGATCGTCAAGTGTTGTTCAAGTTTGCACAGATCCGTATTAAGAAAATTAAGAAACACTTTTTTGAAGATAAATATTGTTGGATTACTTATATAAGTTCACCCTGTAAAAATCCCTGCAAACTAAGCATCGCTTCTCGCAGTATTTTCACGACTGAATCTGAAAATTTATTGCCAACAATTGCCACCACTAATAAAAGCTACGCACCCTCCCAAAGAACTATCTACTCAGTGTTTCTCATTTAATCCGGAAATATGATTATTGCATCATCCACCACAATCCACCCCATACATCGCATACTCGAACACTTGCTTTCAGTAGTTTATGTGAGCGGACGTGAGCGGGGATTTTAATGGGGGTGAATTCTTAAGTGTATGAATGTACCTATCTATAGATACGTATGTGAAGCCGGAACCTAACGCATAGAGAAAGGGATGAAAAATATAAAAAGGAAATCGGAGTGGCTAGGTTTAGCTTTAGGATCGCAATTGTTAATTGTGGTGTAAGTTTATTACTTACGATTAATGATGATTTATTTTCTATATATAGACCAAATAGGCAGATGTTTTAATGATATAATAAAAGAGCACAAAAAAGTTTTGAAAACCAATCAATTAATTCTACTTATGCAGAATATCTTTTAAATAATTGCCATACTTTTAACGACGATTTTCAAATTCTACATACAAAAAATAAAGGGTTAAAACTCAACTTTATTATTACTTAAATTAATAAATTAAATAGTTTAGGCTTAATTTTGAATGACCAAACAGATGTAAGTAGATCAACGTTATTAAACATTTCTACTTAGCTTTCAAATATTTTTTCCTGTATTATATTTACCCTCCAAATTATTAAATTATTATGGAGTTACAAGATTTGAAAGCTTCCTCGATTGAACATAAAATTAATATTATTTTAAGTTTTATTCGTTATTTTCATAATTATTGTTTTTAAATCACAGTATTAACTTAATTTAATTACACCCATAGGTATATGTAATGAAACTAAAAAATAAATAATAAATAGCACATTTAATTGTTTTGATGTCTTTTTATTTTAGATAAACAATCGCCGTGCCCTTTCTTACTACAAACAGCTGGACTTGGACATTAAAATCGAAGCGAATTGTAAAATCCGATTCGTTAGAAACAAAAGCACAATATTAAGCACCTACATAGAGACTAGCATAAAAAATAAAAGAAAGGGAAAACAAGTGAATAAAGGGAGATGACAATGATAAATAGATGGGTGTCGGGGACGCGGTTTGGCGCCTGGGTGCAGCGATGTCGAGAGTCGCGCCGCCTCGTGCTAGTCATCGTCGGTATAGCTTTGTTACTGGACAACATGCTTTTGACAACAGTTGGTAAGTACCCTTTCTTATGTTACACACAAATAAGAATATATATATATATATATATATATATATATATATATATGTTATAACAATTGGGAGGAAGAAGTTCTTCACACTCTGTATATTATTGTGCCAGCTATTACAGATACAAACAATTTTGGATATTTTAGAAGATAATATAGTGTACAAGACGGATGATAAAGGGTAAGATTCCTCTTGACAGATATATATACTCATGTGCAGAAAGGTACAAGAATATGAGTAAAATTCTGTCCTATAAATGTATTTGAACAATAATGGCGAAATTTTAGGTTAGAACGTTTCAAATGAAAGCATTAGTGAGGTTAGGATAATCATGCGAAGTTAAAAAGCGTTCGTAAGTTTTCAGTACTTTAGCAATTAATTTTGAAGGGTACTTATGTGCAGTAAGGTATAAAGATTTATGCAAATTTTCATGGTAGAAACAGATTTTCAATTTGACAACGAATTTATTATATAAGAACGTGTTAAATGAATGCATTAGTGAGGTTAGAACCATCAGACGAAGTTAAAAAGCGCTAGTAAATTTTCAGTACTTTATAAATTAATTTTTAAGGGCGCTTATGTGCAGAAATGTATAAAACTGTATGCAGAATTTCGTGGTATAAGCGCATTTTCAAGTTGATAACGAATTATTAAATTAGAACGTGTTAAATGAATGCATTAGTGAGGTTAGAACCATCAGACGAAGTTAAAAAGCGCTAGTAAATTTTAAGCACTTTAGAAATTAATTTATAAGGGCGCGTATGTGCAGAAAGGTATAAAAATGTATGCAGAATTTCGTGGTATAAGCGCATTTTCAAGTTGATAACGAATTATTAAATTAGAACGTGTTAAATGAATGCATTAGTGAGGTTAGAACCTTCAGACGAAGTTAAAAAGCGCTAGTAAATTTTAAGTACTTTAGAAATTAATTTATAAGGGCGCGTATGTGCAGAAAGGTATAAAAATGTATGCAGAATTTCTTGGTATAAACGTATTCTCAATTTTATAACGAATTATTACATTAGAACGTTTGAAATTAAAGCGTCAGTCAGGTTAGACTGATCAGACGAAGTTAAAAAGCGCTCATAAAGTTTCAGTACTTTAGAAATTAATTTTGAAGGGCGCTTATGTGCTGCAAGCTATAAAACTATATGCAGAATTTCCTGGTATGAACATATTTTCAGTTAGAAAAGGAATTATTAAATTAGAACGTTTTAAATAAAAGCATTAGTGAGGCTAGGGTAATCATGCGAAGTTAAAAAGCGCTAGTAAATTTTCAGTACTTTATAAATTAATTTTGAAGGGCGCTTATGTGCAGAAAGGTATAAAAATGTATACAGAATTTCGTGGTATAAACGCATTTTTAAGTTGATAACGAATTATTAAATTAGAACGTGTTAAATGAATGCATTAGTGAGGTTAGAACCATCAGACGAAGTTAAAAAGCGCTAGTAAATTTTAAGTACTTTAGAAATTAATTTATAAGGGCGCGTATGTGCAGAAAGGTATAAAAATGTATGCAGAATTTCTTGGTATAAATGTATTCTTAATTTGATAACGAATTATTACATTAGAACGTGTTAAATTAATGCGTCAGTCAGGTTAGACTGATCAAACGAAGTTAAAAAGCGCTCATAAAGTTTCAGTACTATACAAATTAATTTTGAAGGGCACTTATGTGCAGTAAGGTATAAAAATATATGCAAATTTTCATGGTTGAAACAGATTTTCAATTTGACAACGAATTATTATATAAGAACGTGTTAAATGAATGCATTAGTGAGGTTAGACCAATCAGACGAAGTTAAAAAGCGCACATAAAGTTTCAGTACTATAAAAATTAATTTTGAAGGGCACCTATGTGCAGTAAGGTATAAAAATATATGCAGAATTTCTTGGTATAAACATATTCTTAATTTGATAACGAATTATTATATTAGAACGTGTTAAATTAATGCGTCAGTCAGGTTAGATTGATCAGACGAAGTTAAAAAGCGCTCATAAAATTTCAGTACTTTAAAAATTAATTTTGAAGGGCACTTATGTGCAGTAAGGTATAAAAATATATGCAAATTTTCATGGTAGAAACAGATTTTCAATTTGACAACGAATTATTATATAAGAACGTGTTAAATGAATGCATTAGTGAGGTTAGACCAATCAGACGAAGTTAAAAAGCGCTCATAAAGTTTCAGTACTATAAAAATTAATTTTGAAGGGCACTTATGTGCAGTAAGGTATAAAAATATATGCAAATTTTCATGGTAGAAACAAATTTTCAATTTGACAACGAATTATTATATAAGAACGTGTTAAATGAATGCATTAGTGAGGTTAGACCAATCAGACGAAATTAAAAAGCGCTTGTAAATTTTCAGTATTTTAGAAATTAATTTTGAAGAGCGCTTATGTGCAGCAAGGTACAAAACTGCATGCAGAATTTCATGATACAAACGTATTTCAAATTTGAAAACGAATTATTAAATTGGAGCATGTTAAATGAACGCATTAGTGAGGTTAGGGTAATCAAACGAAGTTAAAAGCGTTCGTAAATTTTTAGTATTTTAGAAATTAATTTTAAAGGGCGCTTTTGTGAAGCAAGGTACAAAAATGTATGCAGAATTTCATGGTACAAACGCATTTCCATTTTGACAACGAATTTTTAAATGAAAACGTTTCAAATGAAGTAAAAAACGCGATCCTAAATTTGCAGTAAGTAACAACATTTTACGAAGTCTCTCAAATTACCTACTTACACAGAGTAGTCAAATGCAAGGGTCAGTTTAGTTAGAAGACTTACTAAAAGGGTAAATAGCCGTAAGTAATACCGCCTTTTTTTAATCGGAACTTGATGCAACCTCTTCACTAATTAAGTTCTGTCATGAAACTCATTTAAACTTGCAAAAGATCTCAGACGATATTGTTTCAAGAACAATCGATATAAGTTAGTACTAGAGGTATTAATTAAAAGTTGATTTTAATGGGATATTCTCTCTAGACTTCTATACATAGATTAAGCTGTTAAAGTTATATGGTGAAGTTCCTCACCTGTTAATAATCTCATATTTTGGTTGCAGTATTATACGGAAGTTTTTAGTGTTATGGTCTGTAGGTATATCTTTTAGCGTATATATAGCTCCCTTTATCTACCCAAATTATTATTGAACACAATACAAGCTATAGTCAACATAAAATGGCACTAAATTTTCGTTTTTCTCCCTTAAGCGCATTCAACTGTTAAAAATCGAACGGCATTAATATTATTTCATGGGATGAATAAAGGCTGCGATTTTATAGCACTCTTTGCTTTCGTTCAAATTGCGATATTACATTTAACATTCCATTCAACTTAAGAAACCACTGAACAAAAATTACCCCGGCACTTTCCTTTTGTATATGACTAACGGTTCCAAATGGCCATAAATTTTCTCCGGGAAAACATGCTTTTACAGAACAAGATCGCGCCAATGAAATATCACAGCA
The DNA here is from genome assembly GCA_963921985.1 of Agrilus biguttatus. NCBI lineage: Eukaryota > Metazoa > Arthropoda > Insecta > Coleoptera > Buprestidae > Agrilus > Agrilus biguttatus. The sequence continues at coordinate 22,042,622 of OY998126.1, read as the reverse complement.
GGTACAACAAGTAAATTTCAAAAGTCGAAAAGACAAGTTCAAAATCGGATAACCGATTTAGATTTTCACCTACTCTAACATCGAGGCACTTTAGGACCGACAAAAACGTCAATAAGTCACATAACTTTACGAAACAAATTATTCCACATCTATGCCAAGTAAATGTAAACAGTAATCAATTCTGAACCTTCTTCTGCACCACTTTACTCCTGTTTTTGCTACTAATATGTATCTAAACAGCCCTCGATGTCCACCATCCTATCTCTCCCTCTTCGTGTTCACTTCCGTACTTAGTTACGAGAACGGTTTGATAAGTTCGTGACTTTTAAAGGAAAACATCAGTTTTTTGGAAAAAAAATCATTTTATTTTCTACATAATCGCCTTTTAGCTTGTTACAATTATTTCACCGTGCTTCTATTTTTTTTAATTCCTTTTAAATGATAAGATTTCTCGAGGCCCTCAAAATAAGTCTTTGTTTCCACGGTGACCTCTTTATTCGACCCAAATCCCAAATCTTTTTCCACTCAGCCATTTATTCAGGTTAGGAAACAGAAAATAGTCGGATGGGGCTAAATCCGGAGAATAAGGTGGATGGCGTAGCAGTTCGCAGCCCAATTGATGAAATTTGCCATGGCGACAACACACGTGCGAGTATGTACCCGTGCATTGTCCTGATGGAACAATACTTGTTTCTTGGCTAAATGCAGTCGTTTCTGCTTCAAAAAATTTTCAAATCTGTCCAGCAGCTGCAGCTCTGAACAAAAGTTGCCATTGATTGTTGATCGTTTTACCTTTTTCAATGTAATCAATATGAATTAAATTGTGCGCTGCGTGAATCCCAGAGAACTGTGGTTAATGGCCATGACTTTGTTATCCGATAGACCCATCTTTCTTTCCGAAAAAGTATATTGGGTGCATGTTCACTCGTAGATTGTTGTTTGGTCTCTGCTCTACGGTGTCGCATGGTAGATCTATGTGGATTGCAGCTGTACATCTCCTTTTAACTTTTCACACACGATGGTGTTTATGGTCGATCGTGAGCAATCCCTACACCCATTGTTCATCCTGCCGACAGTTTTTTCATGTCCAAATATTCATGCAAAATGCAAAATGTGATGCACTCGTTCAGTTGAGATGCCTACAGACCTACAGCGTCTGATAACTCGCGCACTTTCAACCTTCGATAATCTAATATCATTCCATAGATTTTGTCAATGAATTCTGGCGTAACGACCTGAACGTTTGGCGTTACTTGTGCTGGAGCGGCTGTGCGGTCACAACAAAACTCAGTAAACCTCTTCTTAATCATTGAAATCGACGGTTCAGCAGTATTTATCAAGCTTCTCCTTGGTTTCTTTAACGGATTTTTTGCTCAAAAAGTAATGCATAATCAGCACACGAAATTCACTTTTTTCCATTATTGTGGAAATTAACGAGGTTGTTTAGCTGCTTACAATGACTGTCAAACATAAACTAAACGTCGCAAATTCCTCAAAATTACAATTACTACACGGGAAATTCAGAAAGTCACGGACTTATCAAACCACCCTCGTATTTTATTTCCTGGATATCGAAAAAACCGACGACTTCTTCTAGTAACTCTTTATTTTGTAGACACTACAACATTGTTTCGCCAAACATTAGCTTCCTCAGATGACAATTTGATCCCAATGTTTGGCGAAACAATATTGTACTGTCTACAAAATAAAAAGGCATTTAATTTGCAACACGGTTATCAAGTTTAAACATTTATTAGCTTCTACCATTCTTCCAATTTTTCATCTGCAACATTTATATCGGCTCTAACCTTTCTTACATACTAATAGTTTCGTTTTATTAGATCTATTTTCATTCGATACCTTCCGGGCTGTCTCTAAGTCCTTTTTTTCTGAATGCTACTACTGGTACGTATATTAACCGGAAGTCTAATCATACCAAAAATATCCTAATAAGCAGTAAAATTTGAATAAATCCTGGGCAATCGACAATAACAATTTCTATAAGGGGTTTTTAACCTTTGTTGATGAATGCTGGCCCGCATACTACCTACAATTGTATGTGTTTGTTTGTGTTGGAGTCTTGAAGTGTGTCTTTGTGATAATGACAAAGTGAATTTGGTTTGGTCAAAGCAAAAGATTATCTTCAAACAAGAGGTCAAGTCGAGAAGTGAAATGGCAAGACGGTCAGCCAACGATCTGTAACAGAAACGATTAAATCGGGATAAAGAATCATTACTAGACGATTTCTGATCTCCAGCTTAGCCAATTAATTTTATGCCATTCTGGACTTGAAAAGACTTACAGGCTACAATAGTAATTCGTTATCTTAACATTACGGTACTGTAGAGAACATTTAATTAGAAAACATTTGTCCTCCAAATACAGGGTGAACCTAAATAAAACATTCATCCAGTATTATTTTTAGTTTCTTTGATTAATTTAATCATAGTACACGCCTTGATTACAAAAACATATCGTGATCATATAATACAACGTTAATCCTACAGAGATGGTGGTAGGTGCCCGTAATGTTTAATTATGTATGTACTCTAACTGGAAAACTTCATCAAAGGATTTCCGTCTAATTGCGAGACAGTCAACCATAGTCAAGCTCATTAACAGGTACCTAATGATCTTGGAACTATGTTTACTATATGCCAAGAAGTGCTTACTTAAATGCATTGTGTTTCGTTGACACAAAGCAAGCTTTGAAAATACTATTTACAAATTGACGTAATGTCCTCAAAATATGACTATAACATGCAACGGCATTAATTTTTCATTATTAACAAACAAAAAGACACTCGTAAATTTTCAGGACTTCAGAAATTGATTTCGAGGGGCGCTTATGTGCAAGAAGGTACGAAAATGTATGAAGAATTTTGTGGAATAAACGTATTTCCAATTTGATAACGAATTATTAAATTAGAACGTATTAAATGAAAGCATTAGTGAGGTTAGGGTAATCACAAACGAAGTTATAAAGCGCTCGTAAATTTTTAGTACTTTATAAATTATAATGGAAGGGCACTTATGTGCAGGAATATATAAAAGTGTATGCAGAATTTCGTGGTATAAACGTATTTCCAATTTGATAACGAATTATTAAATTAGAACGTATTAAATGAAAGCATTAGTGAGGTTAGGGTAATCACAAACGAAGTTATAAAGCGCTCGTAAATTTTTAGTACTTTATAAATTATAATGGAAGGGCACTTATGTGCAGGAATATATAAAAGTGTATGCAGAATTTCGTGGTATAAACGTATTTCCAATTTGATAACGAATTATTAAATTAGAACGTATTAAATGAAAGCATTAGTGAGGTTAGGGTAATCACAAACGAAGTTATAAAGCGCTCGTAAAATTTTAGTACTTTATAAATTATAATGGAAGGGCACTTATGTGCAGGAATATATAAAAGTGTATGCAGAATTTCGTGGTATAAACGTATTTCCAATTTGATAACGAATTATTAAATTAGAACGTATTAAATGAAAGCATTAGTGAGGTTAGGGTAATCACAAACGAAGTTATAAAGCGCTCGTCAATTTTTAGTACTTCAGAAATGGATTTCGAAGGGCGCTTATGTGCAGAAAGGTAGAAAGGTATGTGCAGAATTTCGTGGTATGAACGTATTTCCAATTTGATAACGAATTATTAAATTAGAACGTGTTAAATGAAAGCATCAGTCAGGTTAAACTAATCAGACGAAGTTAAAAAGCGCTCGTAAATTTCAGTACTTCAGAAATGGATTTCGAAGGGCGCTTATGTGCAGAAAGGTAGAAAGGTATGTGCAGAATTCCATAGTATTGGTATATTTGTAATGAAAAAAAAAATACAATGTATTAACTATACTAAACATAAGAGTGCTTATAAACTTTAAGGGAACACACACAGTGAAACTCAAGTTACACTACTAGAGTATTTAAAATCAGGAAAGTGCAGATAAATTTTGAAAACCAAAATTCCTTTAACATGCAAGCAGAATTACGAAAAACGAAATAATTATATCTCTTTATAATAGCCAAACTGACTGGTGTGCTGTAAATGCAACATTGGTAATGTTGTTCGTGTCGCACGCTGATATCGAATTTTGTTCACAGTTCACTTCCCCTTTACTCAATTCTACAATCTCGATTTATCATTAATTCTTCAGCTGCCACCAACAATTAATACCTGTTAAAAGCCGATATTTCAATATCACAATTTTCACTAGCTCTGGTAATAATTTTCCGTTTTAATTTCGAAGGGGTAACTATTTTACTGTACTTCTGGCGAGATCAAGCCAATCAATTGCCTCCGTCGGAAATGAAGAAGTTAAAGCGTCTTTTTTTTCCTTTCTTCATCATTTGAAATCAATTTAATTTATCTCTTCGATCAAGCTATTGTTCGAAACAATGCGACTCCCATTTTCATCAAACAATAAAAAGATTAAACCATTCACACAAGAAAGTGCTTAACTCGGATAAATATTCACCCTTCCATCAAGAAGTTACCTATCGCTCATCGTTTCGTTCAATCAGATTGTGCGAAGCAATAAAAACGAGAATATTCTCACCCCTCGTTTATGTAGGTAGCCCACAAAAAGAAAAACGAGGAAAAATAAAAGAATTCGAAGGCGAGAAAGATGAACAGACCGGACCGACAAGGTCTCTCATACATTTTCAACGCGGACCTCTATTTTCTATTTAGCTCGTAATGCATGGGGCCAGTCGTCAGTAGCTATTACAGTTGTAAATTAAATCGGCACGATAAACAAAAGTATCCGAGTTTTACTCCCGCCATCCCCAATAAAACGAATAAACTCTAACCCTTCATAAATTACAAACACGAAGAGTCCAGATAATCATCCCCTCGTCCCAAAAACCCTTCCAAAGCTACATACACCTATAAACTTTAATAAGATCTGTGTAATAAATTATTAGTCAATAATTTATCGAAACTACCAGACGTTGATCACGATTTCAATCTTATTATATACATCTGATTAGCACACCATGGGCAGTCTCGATAAATCATCGACCAAACCGAGAAAGGCGAGTTGATATTGTTAATTGTTGATTATGGAAGCCTTAGCCAGTTCCTTGAAACTGGTTCATAATTTTAAAAAATTGAAAAACACGAAAAATAAATTTTATTAAAAATGTTAGCTCCAAAATTTCAAATTGATTAAGGTTAGATTTTAAAGTGTTAAAAGTCAATAGATTAAAGTTAGGCAATATCATAGTTAATAATAAACCAAAACAAGACAAATTACAAAATAGTAGAATCTACAAATTATCGTGCAAGGATTGTGACGCCATTGACATTGGACAATGTGGTAGGGCTCTAAAAAACCGTATTTGTGAACATGAGCGCTCAATTAAAAACAAAACTTGCTCAACAGGTTTTGCTGAACATTGTGTTCAAAATAACCATAATCTTGACAAAGAAAATATTAAATTATTACATAATTCAGAAAAATCTAGAAAGCTCACACTTTTGGAGCATTTAGAAATCAAATTAGTAATTAAATTAATTAAATCAAATAAGAAATACTGACAAACAATACCCCATTGTTAGTAACCGATTTATGATTAAAACAGATAACTCATTAGAAAACTTTATTTTAAATAACAAATGTAAAACACCTAATAACTCAAAATCAGGTGTTTATTTACTTAGTTGTTCCAACTGTGAGAAAGTCTGTATGGGTCAAATTGGTCGTTCTTTTGATATTCGTATTCGCGAACATTATAAGAGTTTTATAAATAAAAAAACCGACTCGGCTTACGCAGATCACATATTCATAATAAAGGTAGAAAATTGGATTTACTAGAGGGTTTATAAATTAATCGATATAATAAAGATAATAATATTTTGAACGACCAATTAGATGTAAAAAGTTGTCCTTTACTAAATGTCAATATCTAATTCCCCCACCATAATATTTAGTAGGTATATATAGGTAGTTATTAATCACAAGTTTTGTTATATCTTCACCTGAAGAAGCTTAAATTAAGCGAAACAATTGTAGTGAATACAAATATAAAACTTAAAACTTTTTGTGTTTTTCAATTTTTTAAAAGATTTTGTTAATATCTAGTTATGGCAACTAAAAGTATTTCATATGTTAACTATAATCAATAATAATTTTAAATTTATTGATTAACAAAAGAAACGTACCACTAACATTTTTAACTGTTAAATAAAAAAAAATCGAAAACGGTCATCGATAGAACATGTACTTAATTACGTAGATATTAATAATTTCATTAGGATAGTAATTACTACATTTAGAAAAGAACTAGGTATTATTTTTATTAATAAATTAAATTAGTTCTACCCCCCTTATTTTTGAATTGATGAAGCGTTTAAAGATTGTAACTCCATATTAGAGAACAAGAAACACACAACGTCTCGTTATTGACATAATAGTTATTTCGGCACACTGTGCCATCTTCAGGTGGAAAAGTTCTATAATATTAAAACTGTACAATATAACTTATATAGGAGAAGGAGTCATGGAATATTTACAACGTCAATTTGGTTTATTTATTTATTTCCAAATTTATTTCTAAAAAATTTAATTCCTTCCTTTCTTCTAATATTCAAAATCTTAAAATTATCATTAAGACTATGTTTATTTGAAATGAAGTGTTCACATAGGTGGAATTAAAATTGTTGTTTTTATAACACGTTTTGTGTTTCTCCAGTCTATCATTAAAACATCTTCCTCTCTGCCCTATATAAGGTTTATCGCATGTACCGCAATTAGGTTGATATGCCCGATTTAAGTTATTTCATTGTAGAGTCTTTATTATTTTTAATAAATGTACTTAATATGTCGTTTACTTTAAACGATATAAAAGTATATGTAAATATAGAAATAAAATTTACCTACAGTTACCAAAATGTTGCCTAGAAAATTTTGGTGATTTTATTTTATTTAGTGGGTAAACTAGGTTTACTGTGTTATTAGCTATTTTTTGTTTAATGTTGATGTAATTAGCGATGGTTCGTGACTGTCATTAATAATTTATTATAATAATCAAAAGTCATAAGAATAGTTAAAAGTCTATGGAGACTGGAATGCAGGAAAGGTAATTTTTGAGATCTGGGATTAAATGAATCAGAACGTATTAAGGTATCCCACATTTTTAACCCTTAACTTAACTTCAGGTTCGTCTTTTTTTTTCTCTCCTTCTTTTTTTTTTTTTTGGCGTTGCTTGTTGCATTTGGCCTAGATTTCGAGGAAGAATGAGATAGATGTGGTAGGTAGAGTTGAGACTGTTAAAAATGTATGAGGGTAGTTGATGGCCCGATTCCTCCCTAAGAACAGAACATATCGCCTTATCCACTCAAACCGGATGACATTAGCAATGGAAGTTACACTCTCAGAACCTATTCCACCACAATGACAAGGGTTTTGCGGAACACACGGGGCACCGTTTGCAAAGACCGGGAAGGCATTGCTTTCTCGCCCCTTTTTCGCGATTCAAACTGATTTCTGAGACGCAATAAATTATTCTTTTTAACTGTCCGACCGATGAATGAGGCACTTAACTTCCAAAAAGAAATCAAATTGGGATCGGTATAACTTTTACGAAATCAAATTTGTTAGTCTTGTGCAAATTTAAATTCGCCAAAATGTCAAATATTTTTTATTAATTTATGTAAAGAGTTAAATCTTATCATAAGTTGACCATTTCAATCGATCCCTTGTTTATACGTTGTTAAAGTAATCGGCCATTTTGGTTTTCGATTGTTGTCTTATAGTTTTCAAAGTTGGCCATTGTAGTTTTCAATTATTGTCCTACTGTTTTCATAGTAGGCCATTTTGGTCTTCAATTGTTATCCTATTGTTTTCATAGTCGGCCATTTTGATTTTCAATTGTTGTCCTATTGTTTTCATAGTCAGCCATTTTGGTTTTAAATGGTTGTCCTATTGTTTTCATAGTCGGCCATTTTGATTTTCAATTGTTGTCGCATTGTTGTTATAGTCGGCCATTTTGGTTTCCGATTCTTATCATCGGCCATTATAATTTTTCAATTGTTACTGTTGATTGCTGCGGGTGTGTTGCTGGCTTAGCTCACTAAGGAACACTTAACTCTCTTCGGGAAAACTTAATTTGCCTAAGTCTATTTTTTATTTGAATGTAGCGAACTGGATTAAATTGTTCTTTGTTACGTTGACGATAAACACAATGACGAGAACCAAATGTTTTTGAATTTTTTTAATGAAACAACTAACTAACTAACTTAACACCGAAAAAAAATAACTATATACAAAAAGGCTTAAATGACTACAGATAACGAAGATAAAAAAAATGAAAGCGATTTCTGTTCTATCGGTACGAAGGTAAATCGAATTCTGGTCTAGATGGTTATAAAATCTTACTTAAAATTAACTTAAACCATCGGGGGAGAAGTAGGGGCGGAAGAAGCGGTTAGTGGGGTGTTCAATGACCTTACGCTAGTGTTGGTACGTGACAAATCGACAGTGCACAAATTCAAAATTTCTTAGAAAAAATACCCAGCTGACATGCAGACGATAATGTCTATACCTGATGTAGAGGGATAAAAATATGTATAAATTGGACATGTCATAAAGTCTTTGTCATCGGTGGAAAGTTTTGAAAATAGTTTATGAAAAGAATTAACTTGAACTGCGCACCAACAGTTACTGTATTGTTATTGTTGGCGAACAAGGCCATTTCTGTTATTAAAATGAGCCATCCCACCTGAATTATATATAGCCCAATTGTTTTTCGAAAATCACAAATATTTTTATTTATGAAAAGGTCTTGAACTGGTGTATATGCGTATATTAAATCTTTTTCCCCCCTAATTATTTAAATGACAAAATAATATACAGGGTGTCAAAAATTTAATATCTCAACCTGGCTACGAGAAAATGTTGTTGTTTATTTTGCAGTACCGATTATTCCGGAATTTCTGTATGACATTAACCATCCGAATGAAACGTTGGCGGCAGAATTGGAAATGGATAGAAAAGCGGAAGTTCCGAAGCCGACCGAACTTGTACAACCAATAAGGTGCGACTGTTCTTACAACTACAATGCAAGTAACGTCGCAGCTGTTACCGAAATTCCGGGTAAAAATATTAAAATACATTTACTGTAATAAGCGTTAGAGGTAGTAACAAAAGAATTTTTGTTAAATAAATTTAGATAACGGGACCACTCTAAGTCCTGAAGCAATCAAAAAGAAGAAACGTCATAAGGATCTAGTTCAAGAAACGGTCGCTGTGGGTATAATGTTTGCCTCGAAGGCATTTGTGCAGTTATTGGCCAATCCCATTGTGGGACCTCTAACTCACAAGTAACGCACTCGCTGTTTGTCCCACGTATCCCTTAAATAACTGCCGCTTTTGTTTTCTGTTTCAGAATAGGCTACAGTATACCCATGTTTACAGGTTTTGTTATCATGTTCCTATCAACACTGAGTAAGTATTCGCAGGTTTAGATGCACTTTGATTAAAAATTACGTTCCTGAGCGGAATTACGAAATGGAATATCTCTAAAATAGGTTTTTAATATTATCCTTTTTCCATCTTCTTCCTCATCCACCGCCGTTTTCAATCACGCGGCCCACTTTTTCCTTAATGAGGTACCGAGAATTTAATTCTCGAGCAATTTGAGTTAAGGCAAAGTTAAACGAGTCGTTTGGCGATCCAGCTACTAGTTGCCCATTATCTACAAGTGTTTTATAACAGCGTCAGCTTGTCGAGTTTGTACAGTTTTTTTTTTCCTTTAGTATCCTATTCCCGACTTGATGTTTTAATCATTACTTCTAGATATATAAATAAATAAATATCTGATACAATTTTAAATAATTTTAACGATCAAACTATAATTTCAAATTAGTCATATCCAAATAATAAATTGTAACGATTGAGCGGTAGGGTAGTTATGAAACATTATAGAAATAAGTAAATCAAGGAAGAAAATGTTTTTTTAATGTTTCAAATAAGTTTAATAAAAACTCTACATATGTTTCGGCCGGTTAGTGTCTTTATCAAGAACAAATTTCTTAAATACCTATCATTGGCGTAACAGTATCGACAAGTACACATTCAAATAAACAATATATTATACATTAATTATTGGAAACGCCTAAATAACAGTCGGGCTGAAAAGTTCGTAGGCTAGCACAGAAAAAAATATTTTTTTTATGGAATTTGATTTTAATATTTAATATAGTTCCCTTCGAGGGCGATACAACGATTATAGCGGTCATACAATTTTTCGATACCATTTTTAAAATACGATTTGTCTTGACCTCAAAATAGGCTTCAGTTTCGGCGATTACCTCTTTATCGGAGCGAAATTTCTGTCCAGCGAGCATCCTCTTGAGATATAAGAACAGAAAAATGTCGCTGGAGACCAGATCTGGAGAGTACGGTGGATGCGGAAGCAATTCGAAGCCCAATTCATGGAATTTTGCCATCGATTCATTTGTGACACGGTGCATTGTCTTGTTGTCTTGATGAAACAAAACTTTCTTTTTCTTCAAATGGGGCCGCGTTTCCGCGATTTCGTCTTTTAAACGCTCCAATAACGCTAAGTAATAGCCGCTGTTTATGGTTTTTCCCCTTTTTAAGATAGTCGATAGTCAATGAATATTATACCATAAACATCCCAGAATACTGATGCCATAACCTTGCCAGCCGACTCGACTTTTGCGTCTTTCCACGCTTTGCAGTCGGTTCATCACGTGCAGTCCACTCGACTCGACTGACTGTGTCGATTGGACTCCGGTGTGAAATGATGGAGCCATGTTTCATCCATCGTTACATATCGATGTAAAAATTTGGATTTATTACGATTGAACAGCTCCCAGCTCCAAACACTGCTTAGAATTATCGATCCGTTGTTGTTTTTGGTCGATTGTGAGCTCGCGCGGCACCCACTTTGTACAGAGCTTTCGCATATCCAAATATTCATTCACGATGTGACCATGACCAACACGTTCCTTTGATATCTTTAGGGTCCGGTCTCAGCTATCTCAATCGACTTCATTTTACGGTTATCAAAAATTATTTTGTGGACTTTTTTGATGTCTTCGTCGGTAACAGCCTCTTTGTGACGTCCACTGCGTGCATCGTTCTCGGTGCTCATTTCGCCTCGTTTAAATTTAGCAAACGAATAATGTTTATCAAGCCAAACCTTGGTTTCAACGGTATTTTTTCCGCCAAAAAGCAATGCTTAATTAACACAGGAAATTCCTTTTTATCCATTTTTTCAAAGTAACAAAAGTCCTTCACTAAAAATGCTATAACTCAGATACTAATAGCGCAACGGCTGTCAAATTTATACACCCGTCTTTTGAAGGTTAGGACTAACTAAAAATCATATGGATTTGATACTAGTAGCGCCATTTATGTTATGTGTCTAATATTAGATTATTCTTAAAATCCGATTGTAAATTCGTGATGTTATCTTTCCGCTTAATAGCTTTCTTAATTTCCAATTATTCAAGTAAATTGAAACGTTTACCTTTTTTTTCTTGGTGTAATAATTGAATATTGTCTAACAAGGGGTTATTTCCAAAGTCTATTTGGTCATTTGTAATAATTTTATTTGATTTGATTGCTTTTTTAATTTCATAGGTATTTAAGTAATTTGTTTCATTGTTAAACTTTAGTATTTATCGTTGTACTCTTGATAAAGGCACTAACCGACCGAAACATATGAAGATATTTTATTAAATTTATTTGAAACATTAAAAAAGCATTTTCTTCCTTGATTTACTTATTTACTTATTTTAGATACTGTATTTGCGGTTGGAAATAGGTAAAACATTCCCAATAGTATTGTAGATTTCAATGAAACACTTAATAACGTTTACATTGTTTTACTGGTTTGTAATTGTCTCTTACAATTGTTTCGGTATCTCGACCATTCTCAAAGAGTTAATTCTTTGAGAATGGTAGAGAGACCGAAACAATTGTATGAGACAATTACAAACCAGTAAAACAATTTAAACGTTATTAAGTGTTTCATTGAAATCTACAATATTATTTACTTAGATTCAAATAATGTTGTAAATCTTATTGATTCCGAAAGGTAGGGTCATCTAAAGGAAAAAACACCCCAATATTATAACATTATCAAATTTATTGCAAAATGGATAAGAAAAAGTGTCCTTTGACCTCCAGCTTGCTTTCTGATTGTAAATCTCTCGAACGAGAGGATTTGCCTACATTGCTCTGCCTGCATTAAAATCCTTATAACTAGTTTAATATTTGAAATGGAGATTCAGAAAAGGAATTGTCCTTTATAATGCTTAGAACAAAAAAATTCAATTACGGTTCTTCGACAATAAAAAGAAGGAATAAAGAAAAAAAAAATGGGAAAGGAAAAGAATATATCGCGGAAGCACTTTACGGTCTCCGATAGATCTCCTTTTGATCGAAGAAGAATTAAGAATTAACTGCAACTAAGTCCCTGGGGACTCCACAGAACCGTAAAGTCGAGGGAGGGAACAATAATCTTTAAAAAAGAAAGAATCAAAGTAGGATCAAGATTTCCATTGTTAATGAAACGGATTGAACAAATCTCCGGTGTATTTATTTATTTTTTGTTAATTTACGTGTTAAAATAATGTGGGTCATCACTGAATATAATACCCGTTTTTTTACGACGGTATGGCAATAAAATTATTTCAAAAATCTTGTCAATACAATCCCCAAAACGTCTTTGTAAGTTTTACGAAACGTATTATACCCTGGGTTATAAAAGTAGGATTATATAAATATCATTTCGGTTTGCCGAATAAAAAAAAAAAAGAAAAGGAGAAATCTAAGACAACAACAACAACTAAAATAAAAAGCATTATGTTTCAAATGTTTTAGAAAATTGTGTCGACCAATTGAGAAATTTCTTCAATAATAGGGTATTACGATATACAAAGAAAACAGAAATAGAAAAATAAATATTATTTTCCTTGCGCCATTGCTGCACCCATCCCAGTTGACCTGCCTTTGTCCGAGGGTAGTTATTGAATTAGGCTAGAAAAAAATCGACCTTTGAAAAATGGAAGTTTAAAATTCCTTAAAAATTTTTGTAGTTTTCGCTTTTGGCCGAAGCTACAGTGTTTTATTTTTGGCAAGAGCTCTACAGGGTATCGGCTCGTCATGCTCGAGCGTATCTGGTATGGGAATGTTAGCGGAAAGGTATCCGGATGACAAAGAAAGGGGCAACGCCATGGGCATAGCCCTAGGCGGCTTAGCCCTTGGCGTACTTGTGGGACCACCTTTCGGGGGCTTCATGTACGAATTTGTTGGAAAATCTGCACCTTTCTTAGTCCTCAGCATTTTAGCACTTGGAGATGGACGTAAGGGCTCAAATACGATCGATAATGAACACCCTAAATGTAATAAAATACAATTACTTTTTAGTACTGCAATTGTTAATGTTACAACCAACCGTAACTCTCCAAGAAGCCGAGGCACCGTCTTTAAAAGCCCTTGTTAGCGACCCTTATATATTGATTGCCGCAGGTAAGCAAACAACCCCCTTCGTCATAAATACCAGATGACTAATTTTTCTCTCAAGGGGCAATAACGTTTGCTAACACCGGTATAGCAATGTTAGAACCCTCCCTGCCAATATGGATGATGGACACAATGGGCGCCGAAAGATGGAAGCAAGGCGTCACATTTTTACCGGCAAGCATTTCATATTTAATCGGGACGAACCTTTTTGGAGCCCTGGGTCACAGGATGGGACGTTGGCTAGCTGCTCTCTTAGGTCTAGTAATTATTGGAATATGCCTAATGTGTGTAAGTAATCCATTGAAACAATTTCTCCTCAATAACCATCTTCTGTCGAAACATTCTTTTAAATATATTCAAAAAAGAAGGAATTAAAATCCTTATTCGTCTAAATATTAAGATCAAAGATCTCATATTTAGAACGCGTCCTACCAAGTAGGCACAACGAACCGAAAGCCAGATCCCACGACCGGTTTCGACCTATCGGGTCTCATCAGGTGGGCGCTGGCAGAAAGGCCTTTACAGGCTATATTATAAATATAAATATGGAATCAACAGAAACAACTACTCAGAGGGCTAATACTTAATACTCCTACCGGCGTTGAATTACACTGTTGAAAATGGTCACTAATAATTATCAACAGTGTAATTCAATGCCGGTAGGGGTATTAGCCCTCGGAGTAGTTGTTTCTGTTGATTCCATATTTATATTTATATTCTTTTAAATATTTAATTGTTGAGGCAAACATCATGATATAATAAAGACGATAAAAAATACACAAATAACTTTCAAAAACACAATTTATTTGATCACTACGATCGCTTCTCCACACTGTAGCTTCTTCAGGTGAAGATATCAATTGGGTCTCTATCAGACTAGCGTATTATTTTTTTTAACACTTTTGTTTTGTAAATAGTAATTGAATTATAGTATAAAATTTGATAAAACGAAATATTTACATTAACTTTTGCTATTTACTAAATTTTGTAGCTTACGATACACATACGATGTTTAGTATATCTAACAATTTTCGTCATATGGGAAATTATTTGGATTATGTAACGTAAAGACTAATATTATTATTATTATTATATTTTATTAAATGTTAAAAGTGCAGAATGAAACTAAAACATTTGACAGTACAATGGCACTTCGATTGAAACAGTTATATAACGTAATTAAAGGCTATTTTTCCTATTATCTTTAATTAAACACGTTAAAAGTACAAAATAGGGCAAAACATTTGAACCAAAATATTTGATCAAAAACATTTTTGTACTAATACATTTGAACTAAAACATTACAATGACAATAACATTAAAACAGAGTAACTTTAAAATGCCAGTACAAATACAAGTTTAAATTTATTATTAGTTAGTTTCGAATAAGCATGAATAATGACAAATAACTAAAATTATGGGAAACACCAAAGTACTAGATTTTATACTAATACATTAATATTATTCAAGCCAAATTTAAACCTCAAACACATTTTAACCTCAAGAACAATCGTAAAAATTTTAGATGACTACTGAACTAAAATCACGAATTATCTATTAAAATAACCAGCTCTTCAACTCGAACTGATGTGCAGTAGACAAGAAAATGGTCACTAATAATTATCTTACGTGCTCGATCGCTTATCGTAACCAACGGCGCTTACGATTCTCTGTCGGGAATACATCAACAGTTACGATAGTTTTAGGTATAATTTAAACACTGCTTGAAAATATTGGCGTATACGATAATATATAAAACGATAAAATTCAGTGAAAACAGTAGAATTGACATGCGATTTTTCTGGTTTCAATTTAATCATTTATAATTACAATAGAAACTCGATTATCCGGCCCTTAATTATACGGATTCGCGATTATCCGGACTACCAACCGCGACCTACAAGTCGAATTTATGCAAGCATGAACGAGTGAACCAAATTAAACTTATTATTTTATTTCATGATTACCAAATACATATTGTAAACATATCACATATGTATGTAATCTAAGAAAATAATTATGTACATACATGGTATGTTGGAAAATGTATCTCTTAATAATTTCTTAATAATCATTGATTTTCATTGATATGTATTTGTTGTTTTTAATAAACACATAACATTATGTACTACATACACAAAAGCCGATTTTCTTCATACATTCGATTATCCGAATGCCTAACGACAACAATTAGTCGAATTGCTACTGCACCTCAAACCATCACATGCCGACAGTAATCAATGTACACTCTTCCCATTGATCATCTCAAAAACTGGCAGATATTCATGGCATCATACATAGATTGATAAAAATCCTTTTAAATGAATTGAATTACAAGCTAGAACTAGATAGAATTTACAGCATTGCACAAAACAATGGTTACCCAAAAATAATGATAGATAATCTTCTTAAAAATAAAACAAAAAAGGAATTATTATTTTCAATTTGTCCTAAACCAGCAAAAGAAAAAACATACAAAAATAATGATGAAAGAAATTAAATGCTTTTAAATGTTTCAAGATTTTATTGTAAAAAACTCTACAATTGTTTCGGTTTGTTAGACCTTTATCAAGAGTAAGTAATGTGACTACTAAAATTTAAAGTTTACATTGGGCCTTACTGGCGTCTATTAAGGTGGATTTGTAAAAATTGTTAGTTAATAATAAGCAAAAGCTAGCACGTTAAAGAAAAGTGGAGTCTATAAAATAAATTGTAAAGATTGTGATGTATTCTATTTAGGACAAACTGGGAGAAACTTAAAAATTAGGTTAAAAGAACATATAAAAGGTATTAAAGACAAACGAAAATATACAGGTATAAGCACCCATTGTATAGAAACAGCACGTGATTTAGATGTCGAAAATATAAAATTATTACATGTAGACAACAAAGGAAAAAGATGAACTTATTTAGAACAATTAGAAATTAAGAAAGCGCTCCAAAGAAAAAACAAATGGTCAAATAGATTTTAAGGAGACAATTATAATAGATAAATATTTAGGTATTTCCAATAATACACCCACACACACAAATACACCTTAACACACACCAGTAGTATATATATAAGACCCAATGAATTTTAGTAGTCACATTACTTACTCTTGATAAAGGTCTAACAAACCGAAACAATTGTAGAGTTTTTTACAATAAAATCTTGAAATATTTAAAAGCATTCAATTTCTTTCATCATTATTATAAAATATCTCACAAAACTATTACCAACGAATCCATTTCTGTTATACAAAAATATGTAAACTTAACACATCTAGGGTATATATCAGAAAAGCTTAGTAAATATTTGAAATATATGTTAACATGTGAAGATTGTGAAAAGGTTTACATAGGCCAAACGGGGAGAACGTTTTCAGATAGGATTAAAGAACATTTTAATAGTTTTGAGTTAAAAAATGTACCTCGCCTTATGTAATCATAATTTTAATAATGAATATAGAATTTTGCATATAGAAAACAAAGGACAAAATTAATCTTTTGGAGTCATTAGAAATTAATCGTTATTTAGAGAAAAATGTAATCAAATTGAAACCAGTAATTCGCCATTGTTAAATTTAAATTTCAAAAATCTTCCTACCCTTATTTAATTCTTAATTTTTGTATATATAGGGATATCCATATTGTCGTTATTATTGCGTCTTCACCTGAAGAAGCCACAGTGTGGTGAAACGATCGTATTGATCAAATAAATTATGTTTTTATTTATGATACATTCTTTATTCGATTTAGATACCACTTGCGACCAATATAAATCATTTGATTGTACCAAACGCTGGTCTGGGATTTGCAATGGGTATGGTGGACAGTTCTATGATGCCCGAGCTTGGTTTTTTGGTAGACATTCGTCATTCAGCGGTATATGGAAGTGTGTACGCTATTGGAGACGTAGCTTTTTGCTTAGGATTCGCTATTGGTAAGCAACAATAATATTGATTTTACAACAAAATATTACAAAACCTCACGATTAGTTGATACAATTCTTATTGTGTTCACCTTACAACATTGGCAACTTTCCATTGGAATGCGTGTTTTTTTTTTGTTATGGAAAAATTGCCACGGGATATATTAACCGCACCACATTTTTGTGTTATACCACCGATTACTTTCATAAAAGGTTACACTTCAGCGATTACCCAACGACGAGAAATCAAGTTTACGATTCAATAGATTATTTATTTATTGAATGTCATACACTTTATTATTGAGATACTGATATTGAAACGTCTTAACTAGATTTAGGGAGGATGCGGTTAAAAAATTGTAAAACATGTTAATAATGATAGAAATCAAACAAACACTGTTGTAAGGTTTTACAAAAATTTTTAATAAGACTTCTCTTACACCGTTTTGACTTATCAGGCCATTATCAAAGAGTTGAGTAAATACTAACTAAATCGTTCTGGCAGTTCTAGTTATTTTGAAAAGGATAAAACAAAAGGGCTGACTTGTTTACAACGTAATGTGTTAAGCTGAGTCCAATTTTAAAATATCCCAAATCCAAAAATTGAAAAAATACAATTCTTAACTTTTTCGAGAAGATTAATACAAAAAACAAAAGATTGCTTTGTCCTTTTATTTCTCGTAGTCAAAAATTGAAGTTTTTGGATATTGAGGTTAGAATATCACAAAATCTAAAAGTGCAATGTTGTTGGTACAATTTTTGTTTCATTTACGCCTTAAGAACATAATTAAAAAAACATTTCACCAAAATTAAGCAAAAAAAATTGACATTGTACCTAATCATTGCCACGTTTTTAATTAAATATGCCGCGTATAATAGTACTAAACGTAACAACTTTATTACGATAGAAACGACAATGTTTTAGTAAAATTTCACTTATAACTTTTCTGTAAGATTATGTCAGCATTTCTCCAACGGTTTTCTTATGTCCATACGCATTATTAACGCCTATTTCTTCGTCTAATGAACATGGATTATATAAAACACATTTTCAATAGGTATATAGGCAAATTGAACATGTGTAATGACCAATTATGAAACTACTGGCAGCAAAACTACGTTATAATAAACTCGAGAAAAATTTTAATTTAAACCTTTGAAATAACAACATTTTCAATAACATTAATAATGAAATATTTGAAGAATTTTTAGTAGGGGTAAATTTTAAATATATAAATGTGATATTAATTATTGAATTAATTTGTATCCACTACAAATTACCCCAAATTAATGAGGAAAAGTTTGTCACTGCTGTTACGTCTTCGAACCCGGGATCTTTGGTTTTACGCGCCAATGCTTGATTGTTACTGCTATTACCATTGGCGCGTAAAGTCAAAGATCCCGGGTTCGAGTTTCAGCGAGGGCGTCCTCATTAATTTGAGGTAATCTGTAGTATGTACAAATTAATTCATTAATTAATATCACATTGATGTATTTTCTGTAATAGTTAGATTTTTCTTTATAAAAACACCCCAAAAGTTTTATAATTATAAGAACAAACAGTAATAAAAAATTTAAAAAGTTAAATACAGTGTGAAATTTGAATGCTTATTTTGTCGATGTATTGGTCAGGGCCGGCCTTAAGTGGGACTCTCGTGAAAAGTATTGGATTTGAATGGATGCTTTTTGGTATAGCAATTTTGAACTTCATGTACGCCCCAATGCTGATGAGTTTGAAAAGTCCACCAACAAAAGAAGAGAAAAAGGTAACAAAAAAACAATAATTATAATTATTGAAGAGGTAATAAAATTAAACGTATGTCTTAGAATTTGCTAGGTGAGGGAGAAAAATCGTCAGTGCGCTATGTGACATACCAGAACGAGGATGATACCGAGTGATTTCCCAATTTTACCGATACATATATTTAAACAAAATCATATAACCATTTATCAACATATTTACTACTCTTATATTAATATAATATTATAATTACTAACGATATGTATATTACTTCTTGTAAACGATGCAGACTCATTAAAATAAATTTCAAAAACAAAAGTATAAATTCGGAGGGTCCTTGTCAGAGACCGTTGTGAATGGCTGCACTTCGGTCTGTTCCCTCATAAAGGGAGACGAGGCAATAAGATGCCCTCCCCTTTTCGACCTCTAACCTCTCACGATATTATTGTACTTATGTCAAGAGTCTTCATCCCCCCTCCAATTGTCGGTCAATGGATGCTACTTACTCATTACATATAAAATATAATATAATACATAAAATTCTTATAATCGTATTTATAACGTTAGATACGTATGTAGTTGAATAATGTGACACATGTTAATGATTAATCACTGAAAAAAAGTATTTTATTAACTGTTGTTTGTATTAAATTGACGAATTGCTGAGCCAATCAAAGACGCAGCAAACTTGGCAAAAACGCAAGTTAAGTTCCGCCCCCTCTCTTAAATGTGGTTAGAAGTATGGGGTCACTTATTAAAAATATAGCACTCAAAAGCGAGGCTCGTCAATGCAGACGAAGTGGCCAGTCTTTTTGTGGGCCCAGCTTTATATGCTTTTCGATTCTAGGGGCGTTGCTTAAAGCTATCAGATGTCTATTTAATAGGCTGCGTGCGCATAATTGCATTAACAAGCCACGCCTTACGAAACGCTTCTTAAATGTAACGTACAATCTACTATTATATAAGTATAGGAATTCTGTTGTAATTGTTGTGTATTATTATCTATGGTAACTACATAATCTATATATGTTATAATATATACATACTTATAGATACTGTTCGGTCGTTGTTTTATGCTATAAAAGGGAGTTTTTTGTATTCACGCCGCAATATTACTACTTCAAAAGAGCTACTCTCTAGCTCCATAGAAGATTATTGTGAAAAGACAATAATCGTCCGTGTTACTCTTCAAAAATATTAATTAATTAATTAAAAAAAGTCGCTTAAAAGCTGGTAAGGGTCCGAACAACAACAGCAAGCGTGAAAACGCTGACTTGTCTTAGAGTTTAGTCAAAATGATTGTATCGTTATCACATTATGTATTATTGTTATTATTACTCTTTTGTGTAAATGTTGATGTTTGTAAATGTTATAGGGTGTAATAGAATCTGCTGCATGCTAAAATTGTATAAGTACATTGCTATCGGCAGTCTGTCTACAAGTCTACATATTTACTAAATTAAATTAATAGATACAAATGTAAACTTTTGTCTAGGTATCTATCTATCCCTATAAAAAAATATTGTTAATGTTTGGTGTAAATTATATTATATATGTTTCATGATATAATAAATATTATTCGTATAGCTTCAGTATTTTTTATTTTATTACCTCGATATGATTTAAAATTAATAAGGCAAAATGATATAGGAGGCATGTTCTTTTAAGTAAGTACCGTTTGAAATTAATAAATAACGTGCAAAGAAATCTTTATAATTTTGTTTTTACATGAAAGTCTGTACCTTAATCTACTTTTCTACATAACTTCCTTTAATATTGAGACACTTGTCACAACGTTTGACCAGTGACCAGTTTTTGAATTCCCTTCTCATAAAACTCTGCCACGTGACTTGTTCACTTCACCACTGCATCACAACTGTTTTGACTTCGTCATC
Organism: Agrilus biguttatus; assembly: GCA_963921985.1. NCBI lineage: Eukaryota > Metazoa > Arthropoda > Insecta > Coleoptera > Buprestidae > Agrilus > Agrilus biguttatus. Next base: position 22,021,569 of record OY998126.1, on the reverse strand, counting down.
GTTTTGATGACGCTGACCACCCAGATGTTTCTTCAAGAGCAGGAACAAACGGTAATCACTGGGCGCCAGATCAGGCCTGTACGGAGGATGATCTAGAGTTTCCCAGTGAAAAGATGTGATGAGATCTTTGGTCCGATTAACCACATGCGGACGAGCATTGTCATGCAGCAAAACGATACCCTTGCTCAACTTGCCACGTCTTTTGTTTTTGATTGCACGGCGCAGATTCCTTACAATTCCATCACTCATAATATTTTAACAGCTCGGATTCCGGACTTCACAGTCGGCGGGATTATCGAAAGCATCTTGAACACTCAGTAAATAACGTAAACAAGGGCGAATCAGACTGTAATGGCGCCAGTGCTTAAGGGAAAGATGTAGGTACTCAGTGCGCTTGCGCAGGACGCTGACTGCAGAGCTGCGGTGGCAGAATTTCAAAATGGTACTTACTTAGAAAACATGCCTCCTATATTTTTTCGCTAATCAATTCTCAAACAACACCACAACTAACAATTTATAACCCTCTAGCCTAGTATTCTCTAGCTTCCTCGCTCTTCGCTATTCGTCTTCTATAGCCTCGTTATTAGAACTGACTGGTCGACTTTTTTTAATTTTTATTTAGTTTAATCTCGATAGGGGAAATTTTCTAGGAACACCATCCCAATTAGGGAGGTAGTGTCGGATTTACCCCTGAGAGCGCCTTCCAACTAAAACCCCTTCTCCAGTTGGTAAATCAACCTGATGGTTGTGACCACCGTGGAGATTTAAGGGAATGTGGGAGAGAGGGTTGAATGACATAGGGGGAGAGGTAAATGAGGGAGGTTGGAGAGATGTACTGAGAGTACTGGTCAACTTCGCGGCAGCTTACTTATAGTAACTACATTTGTTCTAGAAGGTTCCTGAATGACGTTCGCGAATTTTCTAATCAATTATTTAGAATCTCGGCAACCCACACTACAGATCTTGAGGTTTATCGTAGGTTGCCTACCCATAACAATATTCATAGGGTGCTAAGCAGCTTGGCATAAAATGCTCTGAACATGACTTTACTTATTTAACGTGACAGATTGGTATTAGAAATCAGATGTTTTAAAGATGAAAATAAAATATTATATGAAATTAGGATATTTGTTCGGAATAAACAAAAATCACTGGTAACAAATACATAACCGGAAATTCAAAATAAAAGTTAAAATTCAAATTATTTATCCCAGTCCCACCATCAGATAACTATGTTTATCTTTGTGGGAGTTGAGTAATTCTCATGTAATCGTATGTAACTTATTCTGGGAATAAATAAAAATTAATGCAACATTAAAATAAAAGTTTTAAAGTAAAAATAACGACTACTAGAAGTGTTTGTACTGTTTGGCGTAACTTTTTATTTTTATAAATAGTTTAGTTGTTCGACACTGTTACTATTAACTAATTAAGCTAAACAAAAGAAGGAGTTGGTGAATGATTCATCAACTTCTACAAAAGATCCGCATTTGCAGCATTTATTTGTTCTTATTTTCCTTAATGTTTTATCAACAACTAGGATACCATAGCTATTATGTTTTACTTTTTGAATGATTATGGTTAGCTCATTATTGTAGTTTATTCCGCTTGGAGAAAATTTTAACAATAGCCCCGAAAACTGGCTAGTTTTACCTGCACTCTATCTTTATTTGTTGATTTTATATAAACTATATATTTAAAACAATGTTCTTGAATCAATCCCAAAGACGAAAGATTTAGATAAAACATTTTCTGAGAAAAGAAAAATTCTATTTTTGGGACATTTTTTGATATATTTTTTTCTCGGGACAGACCACGACCAGCGATTACATCTTTAGGAGAAATATTGCCCATGTAAGCGACTAATGATTTCCCAAAGATGAGAGATGTATGTAGCATTTCAAGCAATAATTTCTCGGAAATTTTAAATTTGGTACAAACTAGTGTTTATTTTATTTTGCATTATATTCATTTCTTTTGTTAAACGTAGATATCATCAAAATTACATTCACTTTTATTATCTTGTTGTTATATTCATTCTCCAAATTTCGGTTTTAGTTCAAACAACTATTTATTATATTTATTTCTTTTAAGCGTAAATTGGCATTCAATATTTTCAAAATCATTTTAGGTCGAAACCGGTCGTGGGATATGGCTTTCGGTTCGTTGTGCCTACTTGGTAGGACGCGTTCAAAATTTGAGATCTTTGATCTTAAAATTTAGACGAATAAGGATTTTAATTCCTTCTTTTTTTGAATATGTTATATTTTCGTCTAGGAATCCATCGGAATCAACAGTGTACTTCAATGCCGGTAGGGGTATTATCCCTTGGAGTAGTTGTTTCTATTAAATCCATATTTATATTTATATTTTTAAAATCATTTTATTTTATTATCATATTGTTATGTTGATCTTCAAATTTTCATTGTATTGTCCCGTTTAAGGTATTGGTAAAATTACCAAATTAACAGGGGTGTTTACCTGAAGGAGTGCAATGAGATGTAGGGTTGTTGCTATGGTCGTTTTGCCATACTGTGCCCTCAGGCTAGTAACAGCTTTTGTCAACCCCCACTTCATTATAGTTTATTTAAGCTTAAAACCAGAAATTAATTAGCAGATTCTTAAGAGCATTCTTAAAGCCATTCAAGATTCTTTATATATTATTCAAATTTCATACAATTATTCAATAGTCAAAAGTTAAATATAAATAGTGTATGTGTTGTTATTAAATATTTAAAACCAATCTTCATCGTTTCTTTCGTCAACAAGTTAATTAGATTACACGCAATTAATTTTGGCGTGTAACTGTAGGAATTCAAGAAAGACATCTTTCAATAAAAATATTTTCTCACACATCAAAAACAATCTATATGAATCACTTTCTAAGAAAAAAAATTGTATCTTTAAGACTTTCTTTTGATATTTCTATTCTATTCTCCAAATATGATAGATTTAGGTGAAACAGTTTCTGAGAAAAAAAATAGTCCATCTTAGCTTAGCTAAATTTCAAAGTATCTATGATGTAAGGAATGTGAATGTACATTTTAAAAAATTATGACACTGAAAAGTATTACCCATTGTTTTAATTTGTTTTAATTTTCCCTTATTTTATACTTAAACGGTATTATTTTTTGTTAATTACATAATATAATAATGTTACTAAAATCTAGTTATTTATACATTTGTTGCTACATTTCGTTTTTTATTTTTTGTTTTCGTTTTGAGTTATATTTTGTTCAGGCAAGCAATTCCAATTTTCTTAAATTAACAATTTCTATTTTTAATTTACAATATATCTACATACCTTGTTGAAATTGTGAAATACGTTACTTAGTTATCAATTAAAACTGTTTTAGTTGTATACCTACACTAATAATTTCGTTATATAACAGTTACAAATGCGTTTTAAAACACTTTCTTACGTATTTGGTTAAAATTATTATTCTAGTTGTTTAATTATATGGGTACATATGTTCGCAGGTACCTTTGCATCATGTGGCAAGTCACTTTTTGAAATAAAAAAAATCTACATGTTGTGTTTTAATATAGATAGAAAAAGAAAGCCTAGGTTTGATTAAAAGTAATAATTAATTCGGTTTCTTGTGATATATCGCAGAAAACGGTTTTGTTACCTAACGCATTTTTTTCAGATGAAAGTAAAAAATTTATAAAAATTATTTTTGTGAACTTTCTATATACCTGTTCACAATACAGCAGTATCACAAATTACCATAATACATCTGGAAATTTGTCAGTGTGTCCAAAATGTAGTCCCTTAAATAGAACGTCTATCGTTCCCTTTTTTCCCCGCTTTGAATGGTCAAAGTATGAACATGTACCGTTTTTTTTTGACAGACTGTATATATAAAGGAAAATGCTGTTTTGGGACAAGACAACAGTATCACAAATTACTAAAATACATCTGGAAATTTGTCAGTGTGTCCAAAATGTAGTCCCTTAAATAGAACGTCTATCGTTCCCTTTTTTCCCCGCATTGAATGGTCAAAGTATGAACAAGTACCGTTTTTTTTTTGACAGACTGTATATATAAAGGAATGAGCTGATTTGCGACAAGACAGCAGTATCACAAATTACCACAATGCATCTGGAAATTTATCTAAGTGTATCAAAAATGTGTTCCCTTCAATAGAACGTCTATCGTTCCCCTTTTCCCCGCTTTGAATGGTCAAAGTATGAACAGGTATTGCTTCTGTTTTTGGACAGACTGTAAATATAAAAGAATAAGCTGTTTTGCGACAATACTTAGATAACACATCCAAAAGCGTGATCTAGAAAGTGTGGCCGTGCTTGCACCTGCTACATACCGTGTATTAAAACTTTGTACAACGCTAAAAACAACAGAATCGAATAATTCTAAGTCGCTATGGGTACATACACTTTCTCCACCTGTAGGGTGTAATTCTAAGGCGGGGAGCATAAAAAGGCCCAAACATACAATGAGAATAAACACTCAGGTGCAAGTTCTAGTTCGATTAAGACTCAATCATGAATTTCCTGGTAAGTAACATAAAATAAATATCACCCAACCAAAAGGTGCAAAATTTTCAAATAATTTTAAGTGTTATTATAAAAGCAGCAATAGTGGCGGTTTTTGTGACAACATAGTGCATTTGTTTAATTCACATATTACCATTAAACACCCTGTGGTGGAGACCGGTAAATTTTATCACAATACCTAGCTTATAAAATAATATATAACTTTCATACAAGAAAAAATAAAACTATCAAAATTAAGTAGTCAAATGGCGTTTCGGTTATAATGTTTTCATAGATATTATCATTAAGCACCCCCTGGTGGTGGCGGGTACACTTTATCATATTAGGTTATTGAAATTTATAAAGAAAAAAATCAGAAAAAAAGAATATTTAACTGTCAATCAATGAAAGAAGGAAAAATAAAATTTTGATAATTAAATATCTGGTCAAAAAGGCGTTATCACTTTTTTTTATAATTATTATCATTAAACACCCTTTGTCGGTGGCAGGTAAACTTTTCATATTTTGTATAGAAAATAATTTTAAAAAATCGGAAGATAACAATATTTAACTGTTATACAAGAATTGCAATCAATAAAAATGTAAAAAATAAAGTTTTCATAATTAAATATGCGGTCAAACGGGCGCTTTACTTACTTAAACATGTTTGTTACTGCCTAATATGTTGCTTTATCGTGCTTTTCAAACAGTTATACATTTAACTAAAATTTCTTAACCAACTCTTATTGTTTTTGTCAATTGATTAATCAACAATAACGAAAAATAGATTTCTAGATATTGTAATAATTATTCTTAGAAATCGTGGCGTGTTTCACAATAATTACAGGTTTAATGATCGGTAATCCATATCGAACTTGCTACGCTATGCATTTATCGATCGGAACTGAACAAAATCTCCACAGCCAACCAAAAATACGCATTCATTTTTAATTTACTTCCTCATAATCATTGTGGCGGAAACAAAAGAAGTACAGTATAATAAATAGCTATCACTCACGGAAAGCAAAAAAAGAAACAATCGAACAACGGCCGCAAAATTAAAAATGCGGTAATAGTACAGCATAAGTCTCTTGTTTTCATTTAAGTTGCTTATTAACGATTTATGAAGAAAAAGCGTAACAAAACATGGGAGAAAGATATTTGTTGTTATTATTATTGTGTTACAAAACGACCCATGAACATAATACGCCCATATAACATACATACATATATATGTATGAGTCCCTTTATCGTTTTTCATCCGAAGCCTTAGAAATGTCCTCAAGTTTCGAACCTGTTTGCTATCTCCTTCATTATAAATATGTGCTAAATAAATTGTAAACATATATCACTATAACAGTATTACAAGTTTTACATTTCGGAAGTAGTTTTGTGTAACGAATAATAACAACATTCCCCAACACCGATGGTGCATTTCGAATTGTTGTTATGCAATCCGCTAAAGGCAAGTCGCTTGCTGTCGCTGTCTAAAAAACAAGAGCAAGCACGCTAGATCAATTTTAATCGATAACATTTTTGACACTCGCGAATAAAATTTACATACACTTATGTTCTCATTTGGTATTAGGCAGGAGTAAGCAATTGTCGAAAGTGATTTCGTATATATTAACATTCAAATTGTTATTTAACAAAGACACTTTATTTTCACTCAGAGTTTACATTCACAACTCTTATCGAGATTAACATGAAATCTTTTTTTTTGCCAGATCAGTAAAGAGGAACTGTAATTTTCTCTACAAATTAAAAAGTTGTGAATATATGTATAACAACTACCTCTGTTCGTTTTACTATCAATTTTTGAAAATTCATATTATATAAAATCGTAATATTAATAATATTCGCTACAATTGTTTCGTTACACAGTAACTTCGTCAGGCTAGATGACATATTAAGTAACTTTAGTTAATTTGAGGGTGGTTTTGGTTCTTATGTAAGAGGGGTGATCGTTTAATATTGTATTATTGCGTTATGTTTATTTATTTCAAATTTTTCCAACAGATTTAATTTTTGGCCTTTATCAATACAATGCAAAATTTCAAATATTTTATCAAATTCGTGATTCTTAGCTATTAAATGTTCTGCATATGTGGACTGCGACTTTTTCAATATATAAGTATGTGTTAAGATGTTCTTTGATCCTTTTTTAAAATGATCTATCCCTCTGTCCTATGCAGATTTTCTCACAATCTATACATTCTAGCTTATAGACCCCTGACTTTTAATTCTTAACTGTTTTGTGTTTATTATTTCTGATTTTACTACCCAAAGAGTTATTTTTTTGTTTTTATTTTTTTTTTGTTTTATATATTAAATCAAGTGTTGAAATAACACACAGTTGATAACTTCCACAATTTATTAAATAAACTTAACACGTGTTTCGCCAACACTGTGGCTTCTTCAGAAGTACAAAATTTACTTAAAACTACCTACTTGGTCATTACGTAATATGTCTGTATTTTTATATTTGTTAATTTCTTTCTTGTTCAAAAATTTATATAGGTCAGACGGGAAGAAATTTTAGAATTCATTTAAATGAACATTTTAGATCATATAGAAACAAAAAAACCGATTCTAACTATGCTAAACATCTGTTAGAAGATAACCATATATTTAATTTTGATCTAAAAATTTTACACATTGAAAATAAAAGTTTAAAACTTACACTATTAGAAAATAAGGAAATTAACAAATATAAAAATACAGACATATTACTTAATAACCAAGTAGATATAAACCCTTCACCACTATTAAATATTTTCCCTCACTCTAATGAAGATGCACCACCCTATTTATAGGCATCTACTCTTAGGTAGTTTTAAGTAGATTTTGTACTTCTGAAGAAGGTACAGTGTTGGCGAAACACGTGTCAGGTTTATTTAATAAATTGTGGAAGTTATCAACTGTGTGTTTATGTTTATTTCAATATGTTACACTTCCATCAAATATCCGCTAATTCAATACAATTAAATCAAGTGTATTCGTGCAATAGTAATAGTATATTATTTAGCCTGCTGAAGTTATAATAAATCTTTTGAAACTGAAATCTTTGAAATTTTACGATTTCGTTTTATTATATTTTTAACTTAAAAATCATTTTCAAAATTAGCAAAAAAATTTTTGTTGATTGATTTCTCAAAAAAATTAAATAAATTCAGAGGGGCACTCTCCGTAAAAAAATAAACAAATTAATAAAATATGAACATATATTTATTACAGCTCAGGTCCTTTATCATCGCGGTATCAGTCTTTGTTGTGTGTAAGGCACAATATTACCAACAACAGCAACAGCAAAATGATCCGGAACGAGAGGAGTCTCAGTTTGCCTATAGCGCCCCCAGAACACCCTCTCCCCAAATAATATCACACAAACAGGCACTGAATCATGATGGTAACTTCAAGTATGCGTTTGCCGCCGAAAATGGACTGGCCCAGGGTGAATCCATAGCCCCTGATGGTACCAGAACAGGTCCGTACTTATTTACATATTAATTACAGTTAAAACCGTTTACAACGACATCGTTTAAAACAACATACCGGATATATTGATCGAATGAATGCTATATGATGACTACATTTAACTAATTAATATTTTCGGAGAATTGTATCTGTTAAAACGGCCAGCTGTATTGTAAACAATTTGATTAGATATCAGAATCCACATCTAATAAAGTATAATGGTTAGTGGTTATTACGATTGAAAAAGGAAAAAGATCGTGTCGAGTTTAGGGTCTTTTGTAATTCTCAGAAAAAAAATACACGTGCATGCAGTATAATCAAAACCCGCTTTCTCATATCTCTTCGGTCAGTTTGTTTCTTATCTATAGTTAAAACGCACCAAAACATATTATTGAGTTATTTGTGAAACTTTTAATAAATTAATGTTGAAGAAAAATGGCGTGTTATATCCAAACAATGAGTTAGCAAAGGAATATGGTGTCTAACCATTGGATTGTGAACTTTTGGTGAAACTTCTCTATTTCCTTAAAAAATTAAGTAAAAAAAAATTGGAAAATTTGTTTCACTATAATTTATTATTATACTCGATACGTATTTCGCCTTCTTAGGACATCTTCAGGAGTTTAATTTCATCTAAAAATCTATTGTACATTTTCTCTTATATATTATTGTCTTTTATAGTCTAAAGGGTGAGGGGATAGCAGTGGGTTGGTTTCAAAGTTGGTTTATTTTCTTTTAACTCCCGAAGAAGGTAAAATATGTTACGATTATAATAATGAATTATGGTGAAACAAATTTTCCAAGTATTCTTTTTACTTAATTTTTGAAGAATATGGTGTATCACATTCGATAATTTCAACCGTTTAGAAAGAGAGAGAAAAAACAGTCAAACTCTTTTTGACAGCAGTTTTTTTTTAAATGAAACAAACAAGAACAACGAAACACGAGGATTGACGAAGCCGTGCTAAAGCGTCACCGATTACGAGGATGGATCAAATATAAACGAGCCTTTGTTCATAAAACAGTTATTTTGAAAAGTATCACCAACACACAAATTTCTCTATTTTTCGACATATTCCCCCTTGTTTGTCTGTACATTTTTCCCAACGCATTGGTAGTTATTTCAACCCGTTTTCATAAAAAGATGCAGGGCGGGTGTCTATCGAGTTGCGCACAAACTCCTCCACCTGTTCATCAGTCTGAAATCGCTCGCCTCCTAGTGATTCTTTGAGGGGCCCAAACATGTGGAAATCACAAGGGGATAGGGATAGGTCTGGGCTATATGGAGAGTGTCCCAGCTCTTTCTCACTCATTGTGATGACTATTAACCAAGCGAATGCAGCAATACGACGCGTCGTTTCCGTGCCACCTAATATCCCCACTTCAAGTTTCTAACGCCCGGATGCGCCTTGAACAACTATCCGGCGAGCAATTTAAAAAAGCTGATTCTTATCCTGAACCCAAAAACTATAACATCTTACATTATGCTAACTTCCTCTGCCTCACTTTACTCCTGTTTATACTTATAATATGTCTGTAACCAGCCCTTCATGTCTCTTATTTTCCTTATTCACATCTATGGTTCCCTTACTCTATTTTCTAATGCCTCCCCTATTCTAAAATTTTTATCATCAGCCTGCTATAAACCACACCTCAAACCCTTCTAAATTTTTCTTTTTCCCCCGCGCCCACCGTCCTAATTTCACAAAACCGTGCTCCAAACATCCATTTTAATTAATCTTTTTTAAAATGAACACAATATAAACAATTTGACCTTTCACAGGTGGATATACCTATGTAGACCCCAACGGCAAGAAAATATCTGTAAAATATACCGCAGGGAAGGACGGTTTTAAAATATTAGAGGGTGATCATATACCTAAAGCACCCCCTCACGCCTTGATTGCTGAACAGTCGCGAAGGACTCAAGCCCAGGAGCCCAGTTATTACAAACCGGCCCCTGTACAACAATACGTGTCCGGTCAGCCCAGGGCCCAGTTTGCGCCCCAACAAACCCGGGCGGCTTACACCCAAGTCCGACCTGCATTCACACCCACGAACGAACTCGAACAGCAGAGAGACGTGGATTATCAGGATGAACCTGGCAAACCTCATTCATTTGGAAGCGGCTACGTTTTCGAATTTACCGGTTGAACGATCTAGTTTTTATTTCTTTCTTTTACATATATGTATATGTACTTAGCAGCTTTCTCGTTTGATTTCTGTTACTTGCGTAATTTTTGTAAGTGTTCTATTTTTAACTGTTATGAGAGCTTTAAGTTCTTGACTGAACCCTGTAATGTCTGACATGATTGTGTATACTCGTCTGCGTGTGTAATAATAAAAGTTATTGTTGACCAATATATTGATTGTAAAATATCTTAAAAAGGATTTTGTTTTCGTCTTGTTACGTTAAAACATGAGAAAAATACAAACAACAGCAACGGTGGATTTTTTGGTCTTTATAAACTGGTTTAGAAAAGCACAAAAATAAAATGATAATGAAATATCTGCTACAAAGGGAAAATACAAAACTCACAGACAAAGCTTTGCATTTTTATCACTACAAACTAAAAATCAGTACAAAATTTGTTGTCACAATTTGCTAGCTACAAATTAAAGAAGAAAACTTACCACAATTGTCTTCTAGAAACCACGCTTTTGGAAAAGAATAAACAAATTAATTTTACAAAAGTCTTCAATAAAAACAAAAACCGTATGAAGTTTAACACCAAAATATCGATTATCTTTTCAAAACACTATTTGACACGAATTGGTTTTTTTTAGAAATAAATTAAAACAGTGAACCTATACGTGCTACATTACCAACGACCGAACCGTTTAACACTGACCGACACATGTTAAAATACTAATATTGTGACCTTCGTGTCCCATTCCACTCAGTTCCATCGCATACCGTTCAATTTAAAGGCAGATAAAGGTTGAAAAGTATAAAAAACAGGCGATAAGCTACAAGCAAAAAACTTTGACAAAACGACCCATGTGTTAGAAAATGTATTATGTACAGTAACCAGCAAAACTACAGAACTAAACTTGCATATTTATTTATTTATTTTGAACAGGTAGCCTGTACCTAGAGCTGGGCAAAAACCTTATCAGAAGATCACCAATCTCTGAACCTAAACCCCTCACTTGAAGCGTTTTAATCCTGTAAACCCCAAAAACATTTTAAAAAATCCAAAGACTTCGAATTACCAATAAAGGGCTACCAATATACGAGGGTGATTTGATAAGTCCGTGATTTTTAAAGGAAAACTTCAGTCTTCGGCAAAAAATCATTTTATTTTTCTACATAATCTCCTATTAGTTCGATACATTTTGTCCATTGGGTTTCTAATTTTTTTATCCCTTCTAAATAATAACATTTCTCAAGGCTTTCAAAATAAGTCTTTGTTTCCACGGTGACCTCTTCATTCGACCCAAATCCCAAATCTTTTTCCGCCCACCCATTTCTTCAGGCTTGGAAACAGAAAATAGTCAGAGGAGGCAAAATCCGGAGAATAAGGTGGATGCCGTAGCAGTTCGTAGCCCAATTGATGAAATTTTGCCATGGTGACTTCACACGTACTAGTATGCTTGTGTATTGTCCTGATGGAACAACACTTTTTTCTTTTGACTAAATGCAGTCGTTTCTGCTTCAAACAGTTTCAAATTTGTCCAGCAGCTGCAGCTCTGAATAATATTTGCCTTTGATTGTTGATCGTTTTACCTTTTTCAAGATGATTAGTATGAATTAAACCGTGCACTTGTCACACGGTGGTGTTTATGGCCGATCATGGGCAATCGCAACACCCAGCGTACCGACAGCTTTTTCACGTTTGGACATTTGGATATTGTTGCAAAATGTGATGCACTCGCTCAATTAAGATGCCTACAGCCAAATAGTCATGCAAAATGGAAAACGTGTTGCACTCATTCAGTTGAGATGCCTACAGTTTCAGCCAACTCACACACTTTCAACCTTCTGTCATTTAATATAATTGCACGGATTGTGGTACCGATTTCTGGCGTAACGACTTCTTTTGGACTCTCTCCGATCTGAACGTTCGGCGTCACTTGTACTGGTGCAGCCACAATGAAACTTACTAAACCACTTTTTAGGTTAGCTGCTTTCAATAGCTGTCAGACATAAACTAAGCGTCGCAGTCTGTTCAAAATTTTACAATAGTCTACCGATAAATGCCACTTAACGGAAACAGTGTTGCCATTAGAGTTACTGCGCGGGAAATTTAGAAAGTCACGGACTTATCAAATCACCCTCGTATCACAAGGGCTTGAATTAAACCAAAAAGGCTTGAAATACATCAAATGGCTTCAAGCACTTGGAAAATATTAAAGCACTTTCGATGCCTATCTGTCTTCCAAACTGTTTTTATGTTTTTATTAGTTAAATTCCGAAATAGATTTGGTGAAGCTATCAAATATTGTAACACCATTTTAATTAGGAAAAACAACAAACACAAGTTACAAGAAGATTATATATAATGATAAATTTTCTTGTACCTTGTGTTTGTTAATTTAAAAATGTGTGGTGTATTATCTTTCAAGTTTTTTATTAATAACAATATATACAAATTCTAATAATATATCAATGTATTCACGTGTTTGTAGATATGTATATATGTATATATACAAGAAAAATAATTTACAGTGCTCAAAAGAACAAAAATTACAATAGAAATACAACATCATACATAGCAAATCATTCTTCATCATCACATTCTGGAATAGTAGGAGGTATAACGATGCTACTTCTTCCCGAGTCCTCAGAGGTGCCAGGCAGGTCTTCTTGTGGTTCAGGACTTCTCCTTCCAGGTTCAAAACTGGGAGATTGGGTTAGGAACTTTTCAAGATTCATCAATTTTACTTGGAAATAACGTTTCTCTTCGTTTAAACAAGCTAAGTCCTTTTCTTGCTCTGCTATCACTTGACGAAGATCTGATATTATGTTGAGATCTTCTTGTCTCGATTCCCTCCTCTCATATCTTGATCGAACCTCTTCAAACCTGTCAAAAATCACGTTAAACTAAAATATGTTAAACAAAGTAAAGTTGAATTGTATTTGGATTAGATTAGATATTCATTTTTACTCACAATTTTGTTAAACATTGGCATTTTCTTTGTAACTGCTCCATGCTAGACTGATTCTGCTTTTGGACTTGAGCCAGCTGGGCTCTGTGTTCTTCGTTTTCTCTTCTGTGCTGCATTTGCAGCTTGACTATGTATTCTTGCAAACCTCTGCATCCAAAGGAGAGGAATTAAAAAAGGGGTACGGTTAAGGGGAAAAAACAACTGCATTATTTTTAAAAAATCATTTTATCCAACACACGAATGCACCAACCAAAGAAACATTACAAAAAAATTTTAAGATTTAAAAGATTTTATCACTGGGTACTTATTTTAAAAAATTTCGTAGAAAACTTCTTATAAAACCAATACAAAATTGCAAAATCGTAGAAAATTGTAAAAGGCAAAAACTACTTATGAAAAACTACGTACGCTACAACACAAATGTAAATTAATTACAATTACGTAATTTATTAATAAGTCAAATAGTTAATGGCATGCTTTAGGATTTGTAAAAGACATAAATTATTATTGCGAACAGATAAATGGAAAACTGAAACCAGGAACTGGACAAAAACCATGAGACTAAGGTGTAAAGGATTATTAACTGGGTTGTATCCCTCGATACACCCTTAACACATCTATGAAAGAAAAAATTAAAAATGCGTTATTAGTAGATAAGATGATGAAAATGATTTTATTACTTTTTCTAATACATAGTAATAATAATCAAAAGAAGAAGTTCTTTTTGTTTTATTAAAAAGAATATCTATGAATATTTTAGTTAATTTATTAATCAATTAATAGACAGTCATTACATACATAAATAATGTATGAAATAATGTCTAATCAATCATGCGATTAAATGTATACGAAAATGAAATAAAATTAATTACAAAAACAATTATTTGTGAAAATGTATATTTATTTATCTGAAAGTAAACCGAATAAAAAAGTTATTAAAATATCTACTTACTTTACACGATGCTCAAGGTCAGTCTTATATTTGGCGAACTTATCGTTCTGGGAGGCAACTTCCTCATTAAGTACTTGGACGCCTCCTTCAAGGACTTCCACGTTATTTTGGAGATCGTCAATTGTCGAATTTTTCGATACAATTTCATTTTTAAGTGAATCAATTGTTTTTAGAAGTTCCACTTCCCTAGAAGAATGGGATTTTTGTTGGGTATAAAATTGTTCCTCGAGTTGTTTATATTTTGTGAGATATTCGTCTTCCACGAGTCTTATAGCTTCGTCCTTTTGGTGCACCAAGTTCTCCCATTGCTTATCTAATAAAAACAAACATCAGAAATTGATAGAAGAATGTTTGTTTGGGGCCCAAACGAAGTTGATACTGACCGAGATCTGTCCTGTGTTGATCTATGAGACCTTCGACTTTCTGTTGGGCTTCGTATTCCATTTGTTCCCTGATCAAATTCAATTTCGACCCCATCGAATTTACCTGCATTTGCCAATTGGTTTCTATTTCCTGTACTTTCTTCTCATGGTCAACGTTTATTTTTTCTAAAACAAAAATAGATAATAATAAGAAACCGTTGGGTTTTGGATAGATTTTGTACCTACTTACCAATTTCTTCGTCATGTTCCTGAACCAGTTTTTCGAACCTTTCGTGATGGGTCATATCAATTTTATCCATGATTCTTCTAAGTTCCATGATATCACTGTCCTTTTTCGATTGTAACCTTTCCATCTCATTTCTATAGTGACTATCTTTGTTTTCGAGCGATCTATTCAAATTTTCTACCTGCAAATAACGAGGCGAATTTTTTTTTTTTTTTTTGGTTAGCACTGTACAATGCAGACGTCTTACGTTGTTGATAATAAGGTTGGAGCAACGACGTTAAATTAACATGTGCCAAAAAGATTTTATATATTTAGAAGTATTAATAACCTTTTTATTTTGGAACTACAAATTTACCGACACGTCTTGTTGCAACACACTTGGTACCTATTTAATGTAAGATTGAAATTTTACGTTTCATATATTACAATATTTAAAACAAGGCGATGGAAATTTCCATGAAGAAATTTTAGTTTTTGAGATCGGAGGATTGCAATTTTCTTGTGAACGTTAAAGAAGAACAAACTGGATAGCTCAAACCCCAACGCCAAAACACAACACAAAAAAAATATTGCTAAAGACAATGGTTATAACCATAACATTATTGATAAATTAGTTAATAAGATTAAATTTAAGAACTTAATCTCTAGATCCTCAAGTTTATTACTCGAGGACTCAGAGGTATTTTTCATAAACTTGGTTATCAAATAGCATACAGTTCTAATTCTAATACTCTTCAAGCTCTTCTTGGTAACCCAAAGGACAAAATTCCTTTTCTAAAAAAGTCGGGGATATATGAAATTGATTGTAAATATTGCAATAAGAAATATGTTGGTCAAACTAGACGCTCTCTTCAGGTCAGGTTTAAAGAGCATTTAGCTCACGCTAAATTTGGTACAACTGAAAAATCTAGTGTTGCTCAACATATTCTTACTGAAAATCATAGGATCAATATTGACAACCTTACATTATTATATTACTTACTAAATAGTTTTGAAAGCATATTTATTTATAAAAATAGATTAAGTTCAGTTAATGGTGACAAGGGTTGACATTGTTTTTGTAAATTCCACTGAATATTACGGCAGTTTAACCGAATCTTGTTCACTGGACCATATAATTAGTTAGCATATATAATATTTAGATTGCCCTTAGTTTTTAATTCTCTTCAGTCCCTGAAGAAGGTAACTTTGATACCGATAAGTGCTTCAAATGAACAAATTGTATCGTGTTTTGGCGTTGAGGTTTGGTTTGAGCTATCCAGTTTGTTCTACAACTCCGCCAAAGTTTCCAGAATTTTTGAAGCCTTAGAGAAGTTTCATCATGGCAAAGAAGTTAAGGACCAGTTTTGACAATTTTTGAAAAAATAAATCATAGAATTTAGAATCTGTACAGTCAAAACATCTTGGAAAAGACAAAATGGGGCTACATTAGTATAAAAATATTTCTACCTCTTTTACAGCTTCGTTTAATTTCTTCTCCAAAACTTTTCTGGCTTCCTGAAGTTCTTGTTCTTTTTGGGCTTTCACACTTTCAATGGCAGCCTGCTTCTCTTCCATATATATTTGTTCCAATTCACTTTTAAGCCTGCCACATTCATGAAGAAGCCTCGACTCCCAGTAGGTCGCAATTTCGGTCTTTGCCTCCTCCAATTTTATCTGTAATTTCCTCTCTTTCTCCAGCATCTCCTGGTTGTGAACGCGCTGCATGTGTTGAAGATTCTCCTTTTCCATGTCCACGATTTTCCGAAGCCTCTTGGTCTCCTCCTTCAGTCGTTGATCTGCTACCTTGAGTTCTTCTTGTTGGTCCAACATTATCGTAAGAGATTTCTTCTGTTCTTCCGTCAATCCTCGTAAATTTTGGACTTCCACTTCGTACGATTTTAAACTTGCAACCTATAAGCAAAATAATAGACCCCTGATGTGATAACTGCATGAAATTGTACCTCTTCCATCATCTTTTCAGCTTCCTGCAGCTTCGTTTCCGCTTCTTTGCAGGCTTCTCTCAATTGTTCTTCGATCTTTTTGTCTTTTTCTTGCAGTCTTTTCTTGCATGTTTGTTCTATTTCTCTTAATTTCCATTCGAAGTCCTCCAATAGTTCTTGTTCTTTGACAATGTTCACTGTTCTTATCTTTTCGAATTCGACGGTCCATTTTTCTTCGATCTCACTCTTCTCCCGGATAGCTTTGGCCAAAGCTTCGTCAAAGTTCCTCTTTTCTTCCTTCATCTTATCTATCAATTCAGACTTCTGTTTCTCCAGAATTTCCTTTTCCTTTTCTAGAACTTCGATCTGGCTTTCTAAAGAATCGATCTTGTTGTTCAGCTCACGTATCGAGTGCTGCAATTCTGCTATTTTATCGTTCGCAGACCCTTGAAAATCGCTGAAGCTGTCTGTGAAAAATAGTTAAAATATGTATAACAAAACAGTCTTACAATTAGTTTGAACTGAGTTAGTTTCGTACCAGTTTTTTGGGAAAGTTGTTCGGAAAGTTCTGTGAATTTCTGCCTTGATGTTTGAAGATCTTCTTCCAGGTGTCTCAGCCTTTGCTTGGCTGCGTCAGACTCTTTATTGGCTGATTGCAATTCGGCTTGTAGCCCTAAATAGGAAAAACAACAGCCCATGATCAGCTTGAACTACATTCGTACGTTTGCATTCATACATTTTTATTACATATACATGTTGAGGGAGAATGCGGAATGTGTTTTGTGCGGATATTTTAATTAAGCCGCTTAAGCTATCGCTTAATGCCACCACATGTCCCACAATCGCCTCTTATCTTATAATATCGCTTTATTTTTATTCATATCGAACTGGAGCAAAATAACCAACACTTTTCTAACAATTATTAATGCTATTATTTAGTTTTCCTTTGATTGAATAAAGATCGACGCAAAAGAAAGGACAATTTCTTTTTCCCGATGTGTCATTCAATTGACGCAAATCAACATGATGTGTTTCCTTTCCTGTCAACTAGTTGTGGATATTTTTACGTCTAAGTGCGACTATTTTTTGTCCTATCGGCCTTGAAATCAGTCAACGAATAGTTGAACTGGCACTTTACCATCATTATCTGATTCGAGAGATCCCGCGCCCAATCGTTTGTTTGTTCAGGTGAAAATATTTTTAAACCACCTGAATTGAAATTGCATTTCGTAAAATAAAAAACGTTATTTATGCATGCATGTTTTCTTATTTACATTTTTATGTTAGGTAATCGATAGGATGTTTTAAGCAGTCAAGAATGGAGAAGTTGCCAAACATTATTGAAAACCGAAAATCGATGGAATTTTGGCAACTACTGATCTTGAACTTTATCAAGGCGCAGCCAAGGATTTTCGCTAATTATCTACACAATTTTAAATATAATACAAAGAAACCGTTTCAGAAAGATACTCACTGTCCATTCCTGCAGATTTTGCAAAAACATCACGTTGCAGTTCTTCGATTTGAAAACGCAGTTTACTGACTTCGGCATCCCTTAACGACAATTGTTTTGATAAATCGTTCAACTGACACTGGAAGTTAGCTTCTTGATTTATAAGATTCTTCCTGCAACAAAATATCCTCACCTCAAAAACTAAACATAAAAAAAACAAAATGTGCGAATGTGTTCTTTAAGTTTAGTTTTAATTCTTCTCGTGGTTTGTCACGTGGGTTTGATTTGGAGAATAAATTCTGCCTATAAAAAACTTTTTTTTTATATTTTTAATACGTATGTGTGAATTGGTATATTATTTTATATTGGATTTGAAACCGTTTACAAAGGAAGTAATAAAACTAAAATTGCGTCAAAGTAGTTCAAAATAGGTCATTAGTTACACGTGGTGACGTGTGAGCACAGTTACGTGTTTTCTAATCGAAACTTTTACAAAACGAAATAAAATGTGACTAGTAATTATAATACACGGCGAAAGTATTTCGGGAATCTCAAGTATATACTACAACTGAAATAGAATAAAGAAATGTATACTTTCGTAAACAAATGTGGCAACACTTATTGCAGTTCTTATAAATATTAATTTATCAAACATAAATATATGGAGTAGAAAAAAATAATTTGAAACCCTTAAGAAAATTTTGTTTCCCGCGTCTAATAAAATGTTAAATATTTGACAGTTACTAAAACTTGTAACACAACGAATGCGATTTGTAAACTATCAATTCTGTTCATTAAAAAATTGATGGTGGGAGCTATCACTTGTTGAAACACAGAAAACATAATTAAAGAATTAAAAATACACTTTGTTTCAAAATATTATATTTGTAGACACTACAATTTATATTGAGTAAAACACAATTAAACTTTTCACAAAATTTTTATTTTCACTGCTATAGTTTCGCTACACTGTAGCTATGTTTTACTCACTTGAAAAAACTACAGTGTAGCGAAAATAAAAATTTTCTGAAAAGTTTACTTGTGTTTTACTCTATATGGATTCAAAATTTCACCAAGTAATAGCCAATGCAATCAATCATTTTAAATGAAAAAAATCATCACACCTGATGAAGGCACTGTTTGCTGAAACAATTGTTGGACAAATATAATATTTCGAAACCAAGTGTATTTTTAATTCTTTAATTATATTCATTAAAACTCAAAGTAATGACGTAGTTACCTGTCTCCAATGACGTTTTTTCTTTTAATAATATCCAATAAAGTTAAAAATAGATATACAACCAAATTTAATTTTAAACTGAAGAGTTTCTTATATTACAGGTACTATTTTTATTACCCACTCGTTTTTATTGTATTAATGTTCATTCATTAAAGAAAAATTGTGTAATTAACTTGTTTTGTTACTAAACTGACCAACTTTTGGATGGTATTTTACCTGAATACTTGGCCAGG
The DNA here is from genome assembly GCA_963921985.1 of Agrilus biguttatus. Classification (NCBI taxonomy): domain Eukaryota; kingdom Metazoa; phylum Arthropoda; class Insecta; order Coleoptera; family Buprestidae; genus Agrilus; species Agrilus biguttatus. The sequence goes on along the minus strand of OY998126.1, from coordinate 22,002,074 downwards.
AATAGTGACTAATATTTTTATTGTGGTCATACTTAATCCAAAAGATAATGTTTCAGGCATTCCAGAAATAAAGAGAAAAGAAAACTGATCTCTTAGTGGGCGTGTGGTGCAAATAAATAAACAATTAATTGGTCGTATGTTTGATACATAAATTTACACTCTTTTTAAAAATAGAGGATAAAAATGGTACAGAATTTTTAGATTCTCATGAATTATTGGACTGACGTCAACCAGATTTACAATCATTCCAAAATTAGAATATTCTTACAGGTTGTGGAAACTGTTTATCAAATTCCTTTACGAACAACCGTCACCAAGTACTTATAATAACATAAAAAATGATGTACTAATTGTACCAATGGTACAAAAGGACATGTTTAGCAGAAGCATTTTGAATTCTTTGCAAAGCTTGTAACATCGACATACTTATTATCTTCACCGTTTTCTTCAAGCACACCACCGGCGTCGGCTGACACTTGACATTTAGGTAGGTCAAAACGCACCCTCATAACCCCCGTAACTGTATCTCTACCGTCGTCTTTGATCTTCGCTCTCCTTTCATTCCTACCCCCTTCGTTATCACTTTGTCCGCTGCTATCGTCCTTCGACGTGCTTCTACTAAATTTCGGTCTCATCCCCAATTCCGGACTTTGTGGGGGTGTTTTGATGTCGTTTCTTTTTCCATGCTGAACCGGAATTCTTGGAGATACGGCCAAAGTCCCATGACCACAAGGTTTCACATTGTGAGAGATTTTTCTTTCCGGCGTCTTTAGGATTGATGCGTATGAAAATGAGGGGGGGTTGTGATTGTTGGTGGCGCTTTCGAGGGTTGTTTTTGCAGTCACTTCCATGTCCGAAGCGTCCGGGTCGGTTTCGATAGTTTTCGTTATTTTTTGTTCGTTTTCCACACTGACACTACTATCAAAAGTTTCGGGTAATCCGGATGGCGTGACGTACGCTTGTCTTTCCCCACTTTGAGCCTTTTGGTGTGAATTATTTTTAGAGTGATCGTCGTCAGTATCTGGCTGGACCTCTTTAGATACGTTCCCGTTTTTATCCTTGTTCTTTTTGCCATTGGAATTGTTGTCTGGTTCTTTTCGAATCCTTTTGAAAAAGTTAAACATGACTCTGTCTGGTAGGTTTCGGAATATTTGCTATTTTTGAACACTCTTGAGAATTATTATTTATCGGAATAAATGCTTCTGTTACTGACGTATGGATGGATGTATGTGACCTCCAGAAAGGAGATCCGGTGTCTTAAAATAAGTTAAATGCTTTCTTCTTTGAGGTTTTTAGGCGCTTATAATAAATGAATAAATGCGATTATTTACAAAGTCTAATTGCGTCAAAAATTTTCAAAACAAATCCAAAAATAATGCCGGATCCGTGCGAGGTTGCATACCTCTTCTACGAACTCGTCTCAAAAGTTATGTATTTTCTTTTGAATAACATTTTTCCCGAACAGAGAGAAAAATCACTTTTACACACTTAAAACCCTTTTGAAGTGTTTATTAAGTTCTTTTTGGTATTCCTATAACAAGACTCATTCAAATATTCATCAAAACGTAAGCCAAAAAGAAACATTTGTGTTCTACGAAAAAGTATCCTAATTTCGTTGTTTTATTAAATAAACAAATGACTATTCACAAACAATAGTCCAAAACGTTGATTTCGATAATAATTAAAAAAAAAGTAGCAAAACAAAAACACTTCTGCCAATATCCCTCAAAACTTTTCACTCTTAATTTTCTTAATGTCTCGCTTAACTTCGATCGTCAGTTTATATTTCGGTCGCGACTGTCACTTAACTAAGTTGCAGAACCGAAGTTTGCGTTTTGGGGCCGGAGTGCCTCTAACTTTATATATAGATGCCAAAAATAAAAACCAAAAAGCTGCTTTCACTGTCTGATGGGGTTTTAAACCTTAAACTCTCCACGGATAATTTTTATTCCCGCATTAAGAGTCTCATCACCTCGGGAACAAAGAAAAACAGTAGAATCACTGAACTGCATTATTCTTGGATGTCATTAGCTTTTCATATAAAATACAAAAGATCCTGAATTTAATTCCCCATCCTTTTTGTTTTGTTTATTTTGCTGTTTACGAAGCCAATTTTCAAGAACAAAAAAAAAGCCTTGAGAATAATAATTCATCAAAATATTTTATATTCTTTGAATAAATTGAACCAAATCCTGAAAATATTTTGGCAAAAAAAATGAAACTAATGTAACAACTTTACTTTATGGCAAGCAACCAGCTTCACGTCTCTGACTCAAACAAAAGCTACTCTCTAACAAACGAATGAACAAAAATAAAATAAAATAAAATACAAACAAGTGAACTACAAAAATCACAATTACTAATACGTATTTCTTTCTTTTTTTTTTTCGCTGAAACAAATGCACTTTGAGTACGAACAGTTGCATGTTAGGTATGTTTGATACGCCTTCACGGCTCTTGAAATAGATTTTCGTGTATGTTTCTGCCTAGTGATGATAATTCTTAACATCTCACGTATATACGCAACGTCTATACGGACCAAAATAGATTTGCAGAAATAGGCACCGTTCCATCAACATTTAAACCGAATCTATTTCAACCTTGCTAAGAATAACATTACAAAAAAATGTTTTGGACATCTTTGAGATCAAAAATAGGACCAGTTATTAACCAAGTTTACAGGTGGTTATTGCCAGAAAAAAATCATTGTGGGCTTTTTATCAAACAAGCAATAAATTCTAACGAATTAAAAGAACGTATTTTCTTCTATACGAAACTAATTTTCCACTGAACATTTTTTAATTTTTTTTCCTCCGTTGGGGTCCTGCGTCTTTGACCTTCTATTTTAAACTCTAACTGGTGTATTGACATACCCTAAACATGCTCAAAAATTAAGTCGATGTTATAACCAAAGTTATTTAGAGCATAACATGTGCGTCATACTCAACACGTGTTTTATACACAATTATACCTTTAATTATGTGGAACATATTCCATAGGCGTAGATGTGCTCAAAATAAAAATATTAAATCCAAAAACAATTAAGCAAATTTGTTATTGCGCCAAATTGATCTTTAGTAAACTCTTTGGTGTTAGTCCAAAATTAGGAAAATAATAGTACTTATAAATAAAATCATTCAGTGTAGTCTAAAATTTAATTAAAAAAAAATTTTATTGATTCAGTCGTTACTTTGTGATAATTCGTCTTAACGATAAATGAATAAAAACTACTTTGTTTATTATCACTTTTTTTATTTACAAATCCTATTGACTAAGTATAGTTTCGGCAAATAGCTTGTCATTGTCAAACAAATGATTCAAATTGAATTAATATAAACAGATGTACAATGGTGTTTATATATATTCCATTAATTATTTAATGTACTGAATAATACTGAGTGGTACAAATCTACCTGGTCGTTTAATAGGTTATATTCGGAAATTTTTGATGCTTTGTATACTTCTGAAGATTCTAAAATATTAAGTTTAAAACCTTTATTTAGATAGTGTTCGTTATAACGAGTTCTAAATGATCTTCGGGTTTGACCTAAGTAAAAGGAATGATATTCTGTACATTCTAGCTTATAGACTCCAAAAAAAAAACTGAAGTCGAACTCTTTAGATCATTTAGATTAAGAAAAGATAATTCCAATTTTGCAAACCATTTTTTAGAAACAGGCCATCAGTTTCCTACTATAGAAAATCTTAAAATTATTCATAATCTAAATAAAGGTTTAAAACTTAATATTTTAGAATCTTTAGAAGCATACATATCGTTAATAAAAAAAGTTTATGAAAGTCACTTTTACATTTAGACACTCCATTTTGAACCTTCTTGTAATTTATTATTCTTCGATTTGGTACAAGCCGCATCGTCGATTCATTTGGACGAGTAGATACCTTGTTTAACATATGAAACATTTCAGTTAGCAACAGAGTTGCTTTTGTTTATAAACCGTTTTGAATATTGTTTAGTCCAATTTGTTGATTGCTTCATCTTGTGAAAGATGGAGCAACTTGATTGTCCGTCAATATTTTATCCGAAATTATTTTTTTCCACCTGTCCACGGCCACCTACACAGTCTAAATACCTACGCCTGTATGTAGAACATGATTTAATGGAATTTTGGCTTGGAGTACAGGAAAGTTCGCTGTCAGATCTCGATTTAATTTAATGGGACAATAAACCGCACCAGATACCATAAACCGACTTTGTCTCTGGATATTTTAAGGTAAACATGCAATTTAAGTCAGAATAATAAAATCGCTAATCGTTTCCAAAAATGTACCTACGCCAAACTTTGGTGAACTCAAACTGAGTCAAAGTTCTTTAAAGTGTGATTTCAACTATGACAATAATCCATTAAATCTTTCTTTATATCGAGATAAGAAAACAACAAACGGTTTAAGAAAAACGAAATTTTTCGATGTTTAAACAATATATACACTTGGCATTAACAAGCTGCCAATTTTTTATGACCTTTACAAATGTGTTTCTAAATAGAATTTCGATTAGCTGATTGATGTTTATTTAAACTTGACATCTGAAATAAATCAAACTGTGTGATATATACGTTTTTGTTGTTATATTAAAGATACACAAAACTACACAATTTCTTAGTAACGAAACATCATTTGTCAACAATATTTTTTGTAAACACAATTATTGCATTCTCAATTAAAAAAAATACCAGAAATACAAGTTTACTTTCGTTTCTTTTTGGTAGAGGAGGTGTTTCTGGTAAATTGCCAAAAACTAACAAAGGAACCAAATAATACAAAACAGAATATGTTGTGGTCAAATAAGGTATAGCACAACTCGTCGTCCACCATACATGGACATCAGAATAGTACCTTCTGGTATCGTAATAAACACCAGGGAAAAAATTGGCATTTTATTGTGGGCCTGTGTCGTAGGAAGACGATTCAAATTTTGCCAAAATGTAATACCTCGTCTGTTTGTTTTAAAATTATATGCACAAGTGTCTAAAATAAATATCCTTGTTATAATCTCATACTGAATTAGGTACATTGCTATTTGAAAATTAGCTTTGGAATACACATTAATTAGTATTCAATTATCTACGTGTTAAAATAATTAACTGAACTGGCTGTTAAAAGCACACAAACAATTGTTAATGGCAATCGTACATGAGTCAAAAAAACATCTGGATTTTAAATACTCGGTTCGTTGAATATCTGGTTATTTATTTACACTCCTGTTTCTAATGAATCTTTAAATGTCGATATTTTTAGGCTCTTCCTCTGTTTCTATAAATTCAAAAGACTTACACCGTAAAAATTACCACAAAACCTATTACCAAATATTACAATGTAATGCCAATATTAATCTTATTATTCCAAATACAAAACAATAGGTATTCCAATAGTGTTTTCAGTAAACAATGGTACCCTTATTCATCCAGAACAAATCCTCTAACATCATAGTATCGCCCAAAAGTAAATAAAAGCCTAACAGAAAAAGAAAGTTGATTCAAACATGGTTGTTTACGCCTGCAATTGTTAAAATAAAAACAAACGATCTCTTTCAAACAATATTAACAAAAGATAGTGACGTACGAACAAGGAAATCCAGCAACTGTTTCTTTCAGTGTTACAGTGTATAAAAACACAAACACCTTTGCAATCAAACGTGTTAAAAAATAGAAATTAATTTTAAAGATTACCAATATCCGAAGAAGTTTGATATTGCCGAACAATCAGCTTCAACTCCAGGCACATCAACGATAGCAGAACAATCTAAATCGCTCGCAGACGTGGCGATTCCAGCATCGGATGTACCAATTCCAGTGTCTGAAGATTCAGAGTCCGTCTCGTCATCACTATCAACTTCCTCCTCATGCCCGGCCGTTTCGGTGTCTTTTTGCTGTTCACCATGGCCAAGTTTACCAAAAATATTTCGCACAAAACTCATCTCAACGCGACCGTAACGCACATTAATCTGATCAAATGTAGACTACTACCTACTTACGACGGCATGCGTCGCGGCGTCGCTGTCCACGACGACGGCCACCTAGAGGACGACGCTCCACATCAGATTTCTATCTGGCTAATGTAAGTACAATGGTTTGAAAGAAACAAAGACGACCGAAACAAAGACGTTCGACTGTTTGTTCCTTTGTTTTTAATGTTTTGCATGTTCCAAATGGAAAGAAGAACCCTTGCTGGGTACTTTCCGTTGATATACAGGGTTTTTCAACTTGATGGGCTATTAGAAGTATATGAATTCAATTCTGAAACTTGGGCTCATTTGGTTATTGTTTATGCCGCTTCTTTTTAAAATATTTTCAAGTTCGATTTACATCCTGTTATACCGGAAGTAGATGTTAACTTTCTTTTTTTAAATGGAATGACATACTTTTTTCTACATTTTCCGATAGAAAATCTGAATTGATGCATATTTTAGAGGAGGCACTACCCCGAAAATATTGATGGATTTTGAGTTATTTAATTTTTTGAAAATTTTTTGACATTTGCACGTTAACATTTAAAAAACCGTAATTCAATTAATTTTTGAGATTTTTTTTTGTAACTCGTAACAATTATTTATAACTATTCACATTATCGAACAAAAATGTGATGTTCAATTAAAATGTACAGGGTGTTAAAATTTTGCGGTCAAAGTTGGTCAACTTCAAAGGAGCATAAGTCAATTTTTTTTAAATGGAATAACCCATTTTTGACTGTATATTCGAATTCCTCATTGAATTTGGCATCTGTTGATATGGGACTATCGTATACCTTTGTTTATACTTTTTGAGAAAATTAACAATTTGTGAAAATGTTGCTTCAATAAAAAAGGTATGATTTTAAATAATCAATTAGAATTAAAAAATTCACCTCTATTAAATATCTTTTAAACATTTGTTTAAACAGAATTTCTTCTTTTATATTGTAAATCTAATTTCATTTTCATACATCACTCTGTAACTTTTAAACTAAAAAATAATAAAAAACATTTTTCATTTTTCATTCTTTTCACATTTGTTAAAATAAACTTAATATATTATTAGTTGTATATTAGTATTGTAGATTGATAGGTAAAAATCCCCCCCACCTTCTTCTTTTTCCACAATATAGTATATAAGACAATTGCTATTAAATTTAAGTTTATATTTTTTCCACCTGAAGAAGCCACACAATGTGGCGAAATAATTATTGTGGATTTACAATAAAAAAGTTTTGTAACCGTTTACTCTTGTTTTACTTTATTTATTTTGTTTTATTTGCTTATACCTGTAACTTCGTTGACTTGCGATAATATTGTACAGAATTATTTTTCTGAGCTGGCCAAGATCGCGACAATAAAAACCATAGCAATAATTAATGGAAAGATCAAAGCAACAGTAATTCATAAACAAATCTATAACAACCTATTCTATCACAATTCAAGATAAAATTAATTAAAAAAATTGTTATCGGATGAACAGTGAGTTTTATGACAAAAGATGATACAATTGAAATATTTATTTATCACATTACGTTGCAGGTAACAAATCCAAAACAGGGGGTAACAATAATCAAACGAGTACATTAATAAATCAGCCCTTGTCCTGTCCCTGGTCTTCACGAGCCCCTACGGTGTCCCAAGGAAACGGTCCCTCCATGACCTTTAAGCCCCATCCGATGAGGGTCAACAGAGGTATTGATATTTCTCGTCCTCTGATAAAAATGGCTTGCAACAATAGTCACCAAGTAAGTTTGAAAAAAATGTCAAAAATGGGCCCCACCAGTTTATTATTTTTTTTTTGTTTCAGTTAAATGTGCACAGTTATTACCCCATTCCACCCTCGAACTGTTTGTCCTCCCAGAATTCGACGACTCAATTTTTCCATTTCTTTCGTCTTATGCAACTGTTCCCGGAGGTTCATCCAGCAACATTGCACACCGTGTTGTTTATGTGTAAAAATGACTTTTTCTCTGCCGTTGATAAACTTCTGTATATTAAACGAGTTCGACAAGTGGGTAACAGCAAAGGTAAAACATTGAAAATGTGCCAGAACAATCTCAGGACTATGCAACATCCCTATTGGAATTTTGCCCAAACTGGAGACAAAACTCTCCCTGATATCTCTAAAAAACCTTTCCAAAAGGTTGTTTTTCTACCCCAGGAGAAAAACAACGATAAAAAAAATGTCAGTACTGTACAAGACGTCAAACCGTTCATACAAAGTCTAGATGTTGGTAAGTTGAAAATGAATATCAAATGTTTTCAAAACTAAACGGGGTTCTTATTCCTTAAGGTACTAAAACTGTTGAAAATGCTGAACCGGATAATAATGTGTTACATTAAGCATTATTAAAACATGTTTCTTTTTTTTGTTTATCGGATTATTGTTGCACCCGTAAGTAAATACACATTTATTTGTACTTTGGGTGTTATAATTTCCTTGGTACATTTTTATTCCAATTTTGCATCAATTTTGTCCACTTGGCAACGTTACAATCTACATAACCTAGCGCACCCCTTTAACCGTGCACAGCGTTCCCTTTCAGTTATTAATAATAGAAACTACCAAAAAAATATTTTGTGCAATGTTTCCAAATTCGTTTAATGAACCTACCTGTCCCTGGAGGTACAAAACACCCGTAGGGATGCCTTTGCGACAAAAAAGTTTCGAAAACAAGGTAAGAAACCTTTGTTTTTCGTAATTTTAATAAAAACATAGGCCCGGTACCCATTCTTCTGCATGCTATCAAAAATAAAAGCATTTTAATGAGCTTAATTTACAAATTTTTAGAAAACCGATTTTACGAAGTTACTTTTTAATTTTCCAAGCGTTTCTTCCAATACCGTAGAAACAGTATACAAATTATGTAACTTTGAAAAATCGATTGAGACTTTGGAAAACAGAATAACCTACGAAAACTATCCAGAACCGTTAAAAAAATGTTTCTTAGCACTCGAAATTACCGAAAATAACCCCATGGCTGTTATCAAAAACGGTACCAAATACTACAAAATCGGCCAAATGCTCGTAACCGATTTCAACCAGGTTAAATATCATCACAACGAAAACACTATCAGTTCCAATAGAAATAAATATTCAAATTATAATCCTCAAAACGTAATGTTTTCTGTGGACGATGGTGCTTTTGTTTACCCTGAACAAATCTCAGATACCCTTATAGCAAAATCGGGGACTAAAATCGACATATATCATGTCCCAAATGACAACAAAAGTTATCCCAACAAAAGAGTCTTATGTCATCCACCATTAAACGAAAGCATAATTAAAAAAAAGAAAGACGATTCAAACATGACCATCTCCGATCGCGATTGTCAAATTAAAAATAAATCATTTGTTTCAAACAAAATAGAAACAGTTACAAAACCAAAAGATGCTTCTGATATTTCAATTGATGAAATTCAACACAATTCTGTTAAAACAGCAGCCATTTTCCCACAACAAAGAGCCATAAGTAATAAAGATATGCAAATTGGCTGCATTTCAGAGTATTTAAATTTTCCTAAAGAAACTATTACGAAAGAAACAGATAAAGACAACCTTGATAGAAGTCCCATATACATCTTTTCGTACATTCCACACAATAAAGCTATTTTATAAAAAGATGGCGGATCAAATTATACAACTACAACTGATGTCTGAAGAAATAACGTCAAGAGTTTGAATTTTTACCCTTATCGTAATGATAACAATCAAGAATTTAAGTTTTAGTTTATTTATTTTTGAATTGATCTTTTATTTTTATTTTTTTTAATATTAATAAAGGCATTGTACTTATTACGTTTCCGAATTTTATTATTTTTTTGTCTCTGCAATTTTGTTGTATAATATACAAATAAATAAGTACTTTTGTGAAGTTTGCGTTTGTTTAGTAGTTTCCTCTCTACCTCGATTAAAAGTCGAATCTACTGGGTGTTTCGCCATTTTGGCAAACACTCCTTTTACGTCCCAGGGCCCAGGAAAAAATTAAGGACACAATTTACATTACAGAAAATATATTTTTTTATTTAAATTCATCAATGCCATTACAACAAAAGACCATCTACTTCAAAATGTGGAATGGTCGCGATATGTTCTCTCAATTCATTTACATCACAGCAATAGCTGTACCCTAAAACAATGTCACTGGCCTTCCACGTAAGCCAATCGACTTTACTGCAGATATCAGTGCACAAAATATCTTTTTCTGGTATCAATTGATAGGGGTTGTTCACCCCGACGAATGCAATACCAGTTTTGGTCTTAGGATCATATAAAACCTTCCAATACAGCCTCGGCACTCTTATGGCATAATTATTATTTAAATCTTTGTACAAATACAAATCTTGTTGGTCTCCATTGACATCGGGGAGGCTTGTGACCCCATAACCACCGGTATAAACTACAAGGTCTAGTTGACGGTTACCACTGAAACTTCTCACATCCAGTTCCAAACTGTTCCAATTTCCCCCGTTGAAAGTTTGAAATTGGGGGGCAGCATTTACATAATAAAAGGTCAATCTATGTTGTGCCCCGAAAACAAAATCAGCCTTGGCCACGTAATGTCCTCTTGCCAAGAAATAATCATTGGTGGGATGAATGTAAGTAGTGTCGTCTGATTCCAACCCCAGAATATTATTAATGATCCCCCTTTGAATTGCTCTTGTATAAAGGGTATTTACTGCTGTGTCTGTGTTATAAAAGCCCCCGTCCAGCCAAGACGGTCTTGGAAATCCACTCTGGAATCCCAAAATGCTCTTGGTCATGTTGAAAACAGTGTACAAAACGTCTTGGGTACTACTGTCAAAGCACGATGTAATATGATTGATCCATGAGCTTTGGACTTCAAATCCAATTGATATTTCATTACCTCTACCATGCAAACAAGTTTCTCCACTGTATTTAGCAATGTGGTAAGGATAACTAACAAAAAAATATATATATTTACTAGTCCACGAAGTAATTACAAGCACCTAACGAAAATTAAATTAAATTAAATTTACAAAGTCCACGATTTCGTTCAAAACTAATAATTTTTTAGGTAAAATTCTGATAAACAACAAAGATCCTACCAATAAAAACATCAAATCAGGGGTTTATAAACTATAATGTGGTACTTGCAACAAAGATTATATTGGCCAGACTGGTAGAGCCTTTAAGAATAGGATTTCTGAACATAAGAACAGTTTCATTAAAAAATCTTTCCATTCTACTTACGCAGAACATTTATTGTCAGAGACACATCAATTTAATGAAAATTTCGAAATTTTACATATTGAAAAGAAAAGCACAAAGTTAAATATATTAGAGTGTTTAGAAATAAATAAATTAAATAAGTTAGGATTAATTATAAATGACCAAATTGACGTTAATAATTCACCTCTTCTAAATTTATAAATCCTATAATTTCCATCACTATTAAATGTGATTAATCCTAGGTAATATTCTTTGTCCCTCCACCCTCCTTTTTCGATTTAATTTTAGTTAGTAGGTACCTATATAAGTGATTTTGTAAATAATTTTAGTTTACTCATTCTTCCACCTGCAGAAGCCACGGTGTGGCGAAATGATCATTGTGGTTAATAAATCATTTTGTAACTTAAAAATTGGTGTTTTATTTGTATTTGTGAATAAATGTTCATGGGGTTAACAAAAACAATACAAGGCTATTGGGACCTTAAAAACTTCATATATATATTTATTTTTTTCTTACAATTTATTGTAATTGTCAATTACCATTCCTTAAAATAATCAGTACGATTTAGATCAACGTGACATTTTAAAGATTAAAACTACTAATCCAAATAAAGACACTTGTGATGAATTTTGCCAAAAGTAATTTATCAGATATAATTTTAAAACTGTGTAGGAACCCCAGTCAAAATCCTAATCTGCCTGCGATACTGACTTGCAAAATAGTTTCTAACAGATAAGAGAGCAATTTTTAATCCATCTTGTGTCATCATATGAAAAATGACACGTAAACAAAATCGTTCAATCAATGTAAAAAAAATGCAGATGATGTATATATTTTTAGGTACATAATGTACTTGCTGAGTGTTACTAAACTTACTTTGTGCATGTAATGGTATCAAAGCGAACATGATCATTTCCAAATAGAAACGTTTTATCGGATACACAACTAATTACTTCCGTTTCAGTACCCTGATCAACACCATCCACTACAACCCTTCTTCTTGGGCAAGCAATGATAATTTCTTGTCCAACAGAAAGGTTTATGGTACCATCGTTTTCATCAGGCAGATAGAATGCTTCATTGGCGGTTGAACCCCCTTCAGGTCTTAGAAGAAGCGGTTGTGGCTCCAAAAGGTCCCCATTCACGCATATTGCACATCCTAAATTTAATTTGGTTTTGTACATAAAAAACTAACAGTAACACAACACAGAATTTATTAATTATTTATTAAGTATCATTCAAAATCCTAATTGGAGCGATTTTTAACACTACCAGAACAATTAAAAGTAATTTTTTTTATTCACCCCCATTAATCCTAAATAGTAAAAAGTATTATGTGTAACTAACAAACCAACTTTGATTAAATTTGCTACTAATTTATATGAAGTGATTACCCTAAATATTGTAGTTTGTATTTTGTAGTTATTTTTAAAAAAGAAAAGAAATGAACTTACCTGATTCAATTGTGCCAGCTCTTGCTAAAACTATACTAACTGCAAAAAAACAAATGCCAAGGAACATCTTTTCAAAGCAGTTTGAGAACAAGTAAAATTAAAAGTACGACTGAAATCCATTAAACGATTTGCTTTATAACAATTGTTTTAACCATTTTTATGTACTTCAGTCTTATCACTAAATTTTCTATTCAAAAATTTATCTAACGTTATTTTCTTCATGATGGATCGTTTCCGAAGCACTTGAAAACGTACTTCTCATTTTTAAAAAACATCTATTAAAAAAGAAACAGATAAGTTATGAGTACTTTTTAAAAAATATTAATTATTACATGTCATTCTTCACATTAAAAACCATATTATTTTAAATTTATCGAGCGCCATGTTTCCGCACTTAAAAATGTATTTTTCTGTTGACACAAAAGAACTAGAGAAAGTCATGAACTAATAAATTAAGCATTTTTTATAAAAAAACAGCATTATTTAATAAAAAGGGGTGAAAACATAATTGAGTTGAAAAAGAACAAAATACAATAGATGGAAGAAGTTAGAAAAGAATATTGGCAGGTTCAGGAAAGAGACTGGTTGGAATTGAGAGGAAAGCAATTAAATAAGAAATATAAATATCTAGGCTTTTGGCGGGGCTCGGTAGATGAAAAATATTAGTATAGATGATTTGAATTTCAATGAAAAACAATAACAACATTTCAACACTTTTATTATAAAACTCAACGAATCGTTTCGACCGAATGACCGTTCGGTCATTGTGTAAGGGAAAACCATGTAATTGATACCAGATAACGTCAAAATTTTACATATCCAACCAAAAAGCAGAAAACTAAATCTCTTAGAAAACTTAGAAATCAAAAAAGGCCTAACATGAAAAATTAATATTGTAAACAATCAAATTGAGTTAATTATGAGTAACACACCACTTACCTTAGACAATCTATAATTTCATGGTTTTCAACACCCCCTCCTCAACTTTTTGTTGAGGCATACTGTTCAAACTATAAATTTACGTTTAACATAATTTAAAATTAGTACTTTGTATAATGACCGTTCGGTCGAAACGATTCGTCGAGTTTTATAATAAAAGTGTTGAAACGTTGTTATTGTTTTTCATTGAAATTCAAATTATCCATAAGAAATATTAATTTAAAATGAGTATAACCACATCATGTATCCCAAAAGTGACTTTAGTGCCTATTTAAATAAAACAAATATATATTATTCAATAGTTTATTTTCTTTTCAAGATCAAAAATACATTAAAATAGGTATGTATTATAGTAGTTGATACGTAAATGATTTTCTAGTACCTAAATGTTTCACAATAACATTTTCAAGTCCTAAGTATATAAATTATGTACGTACGAGAATCTATATATCAATAAATATCTATTGATATTGCGATATTAAGTTTATGATAGACGGTTTTTAGTATTTTTCGACCTGAAGAATTACGTCTTCTTTTACGTAAGTGTTATCAGTAGTCCAGCAGCTTTTCTCACATGTAAAAATCAATACAGTTCCAAATTCTAATCGAGCACAGTTTTTTGGATCGGTGGGCAAACGCAATTTTTGAATCAGCGTAGGTAAAATCTGAAATTCGAAAATTTTTTTCCTGCCACAATTTTCACAGTTTTTCGGAAATTCGATCAGAGGATAAAGTAACAGAGGGTCCTCCACGTCCCTTCCATACCTGAAAAAAATTAATTAACGTATTTCGATTAATATGGGTACATTAAAAATAGAAAACATGCCCAACTAGTTACCTAAGAATTTGTCCAGGATTCATTTGAATCCTAGTGATGAAGTGATGAAACATTCTATCACCATGAGCCGGAAGACTTTTTTCATACTTTTCAGAAACTGTATCTCCTTCGTTATCATTAATTTTTGGGTTGTTAGAATTTTTAAAAGTTTCTTTGAATTCGTCTTGATTGTTTTGCTGATACTCGGCCAACAGCTCTCGAACATGATGATCACTAATATTGCAATTGTTAATCTGTTCTTCCCAAACCGAGACAAAATGAGGAACGAAATGCAAATTAATAAGTTTGTCTGTGTGTCTTTGGATCTCTTGGGGCAGTGGTGAAACTTCTTGCAAAAGAGAGTGTAAATCCCTTTGAGGGATGGTGGGAGTGTCAATGGTAACAATTTCACCCTCGTCGCCTTCTATTTCGGCTGATATTGGCGACGAATGATAAGTTTCAGCAACCGCGCCTAAGAATTTTTAAAAATTACAATTACTTTAGCCTTTTAAATTGTCATTGTGGCGTCATCTTGCGACAAGTGCTGACATTATCTGCAAGGTTGCGCATTCGTAAGCTACCAATCTGACAGTTGTATAACCTAAAAATTCTAAATAATAAAAAAATATGCAAACAAAACTCAAATAAATACTAACATGTAACATTGTCCATAAAAATGAGTACGACAAACCTTGAAAAACCCAAAATCACAAACATTGTTTCAAAACAATCAAATATTTTTAACCACATCAAGTTCGAACATCTCGTAGCCGGTGTTCTTGGTGGTTTAACATCGACCTTAATTCTACATCCGTTGGATCTCATCAAAATTCGTTTCGAAGTGAATGATGGCAGACATATACGAAGCGAACTTCAATATAAAGGTATTTTTAATGCCTTCAATACTATCTTTACCAAAGAGGGTTTCACTGGACTGTACCGAGGTGTAACCCCCAGTTTGTGGGGTGCAGGAAGTTCGTGGGGCTTATATTTTTTACTTTACAATTCATTAAAACGGTGGTTACAAGATGGAAACACAAACAAGGCTCTGAGCGCAGGAACTCATCTTGTTTTAGCTTCTCAAGCTGGGGCCATGACACTGACTATAACGAATCCTATTTGGGTTGTTAAAACACAAATGTGTCTTCAATACAGTGGGACAAATCAACAAAATGCCTACACTGGCATGTTTAATGCTCTACGCAAAATTTACACGCAAGAAGGATTACGTGGGTACTACAGAGGGTTTGTGCCAGGTCTGTTTGGTGTTTCACATGGAGCTGTACATTTTATGGCTTATGAAGAGATGAAGAATAGGTACAACCAATACAAAAATGTTCCGATATCAACCAAACTGAGTACTGTTGAGTACTTATCATTTGCTGCAGTATCAAAAATTATAGCTGTTTGTACAACTTACCCTTACCAAGTGGTAAGAGCACGTCTTCAAAATCAATATTACACATACAAAGGATCTTGGGATTGTATACAACAAACGTGGAAATATGAAAGCTGGACGGGCTTCTACAAGGGACTGGGACCAAACCTGATAAGAGTTACTCCTGCTACTATGATAACATTCTTAACTTATGAAAATGTAGTATATTTCTTAGAACGTAGGGATAAGATTTTATTACCATAACTTTTTTTGTAAATAGATTTCATTACTTATATAAATAAGTTATTAGTACCAAAATTTTGTATATTAAGTGTTGTTAATTATTGTTGTTAATAGATCAATATTGATTAACGTATCTAGTTTACGTTAAAGGAAAAAAAAGTTTAAAAAAGAATATGATGTAGATACCTTGGGCTCCAGAAACCACTTCTATATTTGCATTGCGGTCGTCTACAATCATATTTCCGAAAGCTGCACGAAGAGATTCTTCGGTGCTGCAACTTTCGTCGTCTTCGTCAGAGATTTTTTCAAAATTTCCGACGAAATTTCCATTCTCTTCGTTCCCATTCGAATTTGCGTCTCCCCAATCGTCAGCATCGTGAAACCAATCAGTAGTATTAAAAGATGCACATTTAAAACTTGATTGCGGTTCGTGAGAAGCTTCCCCCAATTGATCTGCAGTTTGTACTCTAATACAGTACCAGCTGAAATGTTTAAACAAACGAATCAAAAATAAATTTAAAAAATATATTTCAAAAGTTACCTCTCACTATGGTTCCAACAGTTTGGATTTATGCACGCAAATAAGTAAAGCGTTCGGTGAAATGTTGAATTATCTAAAGGAGCGTAAATTTGTAGAATTAACAGTCTTGGTAATTGACAAAGAGGACAAACAGGATTTTCTAAATGAAGAGAAGGTGGATAATCCTACAACACAAATAAGAAACTGATTCGTTTTTAAAGAAATTACAAAAAAGAAAATAAATACTAAAAAAATGTATCTGTACGTATAGATATGAATAATGTAACAAAGGTTTCTTTTAGTTGTCTAAAAAGCT
The DNA here is from genome assembly GCA_963921985.1 of Agrilus biguttatus. Classification (NCBI taxonomy): domain Eukaryota; kingdom Metazoa; phylum Arthropoda; class Insecta; order Coleoptera; family Buprestidae; genus Agrilus; species Agrilus biguttatus. The sequence continues at coordinate 21,985,241 of OY998126.1, read as the reverse complement.
GGTTTATTAGGCGCTATCGTAGCGCCGGGGGTGTAACTCAGTGGTAGAGTGTCTGCTTCGCATGCTGAAAGTCCTGGGTTCAAATCCCAGCACCTCCAACCACAACGCCTTTTTTTTTTTAAGTTTATACTATATATTTTTTATCTCAATTTAAAAAAATTAAATGTATCAAGACAAATAGTATGAGTTAATTTTTGAAAACACACTTAAATAAAAATGAGGCACTTACAGGTTTTCCACCAATTTTATTCGTCATATAATTGACAACTGACGCATGTTTATCGGTAATGATTTCGTCATCGTACCCTAACAAGACGCTATTTTTACAAGCCATTATTATGAACGAAAATATATGTTTTTGTTATTTAATAAACCATACTTTTAATTAATGAAATTGTTATCGCGTACGCGACGTTAAATTTCTGCAATGGCAAAACATGCGCAACATGTACAATGACCTTGGCGCACCATATAATGCATTTATCGATTTCTCTAGGTTATGTACACGATTTTTGAAAAATAAAGCTTTTTTTCTTTTCAATTTATTCAATATATTTTTCTGTTGTTCATAATGAATTACCAGAATAAGAAGTATTTCTCAATTAGTGGCTCATATATAAAGGATTATATATAAATAAACACAGTTGTCAAGTAGGCAAATACCGACCGTTTTTTTTTTTTTTTAAATCAATCATAATACCCAAACTTTTTTAAAACAAAAGGAAAATGATTATTATTTTAAAATTACATTAAACAAATACCAAGTATGTATTTTGTTTAAATATGAAGAATAAAAGAAAACACATACAGTAAAAATTAAACTGGCTTTACCAAAATTGTTTTTTTTTTATAAATCACAATAAAATATCGACACCATTTTTATGACAAAAATAAAATTATTGTTATTTTAAACAATTATAAATCTTTATTGTAAAATTAATAGTTTTCCATAAAAAAATCCCTTTTTACATATGACTTACAACATAATAAGTTTATACATATATCAAAATGTTTGCTGTTTAGTACTCCATATATTTTTGATAACATATAATGATTGAGCACATGTTAACTCCCAGTCTTCTCGAATTCCAATCCCAATTGCACATATTTCTTTGTACTTTGCTGCTTGAATTGCAATACTTTCATGGTACAATTCATCAACAACATAAGTTTTTACGGGGACATTTTTGGGCCACGATATCTGCTCGCATGATGTATTTCCTTCTGACTTCACAATTATGACAGAATTTCCTAGCAAAAGACTTGAAAGAATAACTTCATTAGCATGGAGATAATCTATTTCAGAATAAATTATCATAATAACACCTCGTGGTTCTTTTATACACCTAACAGAGTAATCTCCTTGATTTGATGCAAATGGACAATTATTATTCAATATTTTACTAAACTGTTTAGCCAATGAATCAGTCAAAATGGTCTCTGAAAGAACCTTATAACGTTCCAGTAAATTTAGTCTTTTCCACGACTCTTGACACGATTTCAAATCGTTTAGAAGACCTTGTAAATCTCTAGAAAAAAGTACTTTAAGTATTTTATACAAATTACGTCTATTTTACTTTACTAACATGTTGTACTCTTCCTGAATATGTTTTTGATTATTTTTTTTTCCTAAAAATTCCATGTACCCTGAAAGAATGAAAATTAAAAACTTCTAAAGTAATAATCGATTAAAAACGTACCCTCTCGTCCTCCAAAATATCCTACTCCGCTCATTTTACGAAAATTTATTGGGACCATTGGGGAAAAATTGCCGTAGGTGTTTATCCAAACGTTGGTTACCTTAAGGAATGAATGAATTAATTATTGCTAATTTACTATCCTATCATGTATATCTATGAAATAAAATTTACAAAATTATATTAGAAACTTGGTAAACAAAGTAAAATAATTTTATTTTGGCCTACAATCCTTAGAGATACAAATTTTCATTTTATTTTGTGGACACTTTAATTGTCAGACATATTTTTTGGTTTGCAAAGGACCAAAGTCGATAAGTATGAAAATGATCCCCATAACACTATGTTTAATAAGTTTTCTAAAAATGTTTTTTTATTAATCATTTATTGTACCTTATACATACTCTAATAATTTAGGTTTACTGCTATTGGTTTGGTGGCCAAAATTGACACTTTTCATTAATTAATTATTAAAATCATTGTTATTGGGGCCATTTTTATCGACCCCTAGTCCTTTAGAAGGTATCACTTGCATAATTTTGAACATAAATTAAAAAGTGTACAATAGTATTGCAATCTTAAGGGTTTCTAAAAATCATCCAAATTAGCTACTTAGAAAAATCAGAAACCCATTTTATGAGACAATATATATATTTGGATGATGTTTACCGTTAATTTTTCGGCAACTTCCTCCGCTGTATCAATGTTTTGTGTCCACACAGAGGCAGCTAAACCTTGACGGCTATTATTGGCTAAAGCCACCCCTTCAGCAATGTTTCTAAAGGCCAACACTTGGACCACAGGGGCATAAGAATCTTCAGATATTACCCTATTACTAAACACCTTTCCTCCTATAATTAACGTGAATTGAAATGTATTAGAATCAGGATCGTTTTGATATACTTCCAAGCCCATCTTCTTAGCTTGGGCTACGACTTCATTAACTTTATCTACGTATTTTGGGACCGCAATGTCGATTGATTTTTGAATTGCTGTACCCACTTTCACTTTACTTAGACGTCTCTTCAGTTTGCTGAGAAACAGTTCATAGACACTTTCTTGAACAATTAACTGATTTACAGACCAAGGAAGCTGGAAATTAAAAAATATATTTTTGACCTTAAAAATCACTGAAAAGCACGTACAAAACTTCCATAGCTCCAAGCAGCTTCTATAACAGTCTCACAGGCAGAATCTAAATCGGCGTCTGAGAAAACAACTATTGGAGTTCGGAAACTGGTCTCCACTGGAACGAATACATGTTTGTATATTAAAAAAATAAAAATTAAGTACATTTCTTACTTGCAACAAAATTTATATTTCTATTTATTTGTGTATATTTGTAGTTAAAAAAATTATCAACAACAGCGAGTGTTTTGGCAAAACTACTTTTAACACACCTGTCTATCTCATACCCATGAGGAACAATAGTAAACATACACTCAGGACAACTAAAATATCATTATTCAGTTTTTAGAAAATTTTATTTCTCTTTATTTACTTCTCAAGCTCTTCCGCTAGTTTAATTAGAAATCTGACTACAGGGAAAATTCTGGAATCAGTTTGTAAAATAATTCGGTGTCCACTTGCAACTGCTGCTCCTATTAAAGGCCCCAATAGACCCAAAAACGTGTCATCGCAAAGTAGATATACTGCAACATCTTTAATATCCTCTTGTTCACTTGCAAGACTTGTGTAGTACACTAGACTTTCAGAAAGAAGTGCTAACGCTTGAGATTGGGTATCTCTCATTAAAATACCTCTGGATTTAGCTTCAATCTGGCAAATAGTTTTTGAATTCCTTTCTATATTCTTTGATAGTCTATAAAAAGAAATATACATTCAGAAAAGTATTACAATCAAATGATGAACGTAGAAAATGAGAGGGCAATTACTTTAAAAGAAATGAGACCTTCTCCTTGCTTGGAAAACAATTTTTCGCCTTTAAGATATTGTCCATCAAGTTTTCTACTTCCGGAAGACCTGACATGACCACAGTTCCATTTTCTTTGTTCACCTGGTATCCTTCAAAATCACTCAATATACTAAACCAAAACTAAAAGTTGCTTTGTCATTACATTGATATTTTAGTTAAATAAAACCTACATTTGCACAACTGAAGTCTTCTAGTGTCTCAGAGTAACTCATATTTTCAAATACTTCCTTCATTTTCAGGGAGTTACTGCTATTCATATCTGGTTTTGGAATTAAACTATATCATTTGATAACACAATATACAATATAAATATAATTTTCAACAATAATTATTTTAACACAAAAACAAAGGCACAGTACTTTTTTGTGGTTAGAATAACAGATACACAAGAAGATAATTTATATTTACAAAAAAAGCAAAAATTTGATTTTAATAAGTTTAACTAACGAATATTATAGGTGTTAAAACTGATCAGATACATCAGCATGTTTGGATTAGGTTCAAAATTACTTAATCAGAGGATAATATATGGGGGCACAATGAGTTGTCGCACTAAATTGCCCACTTTTTTAAACCTTTGTCCTTTACAACCGGCAGTAATTAATAAAATTAACGTGAGTTAACTTTCAGTTTCATCTACGTCTCCTAAACTTTGTAATATAGTGTTTTATAAACATTTTTTTTCTAGTATTCGAGACCATTTTACTTGACTGCCTTAAAATTAATCCCACAAAAGAAAACAACCGAAGTTAAGAAGACAATGGCCCTAAAAATATCAAGAAAAAAAATTGTAGCTATTTCAGTAATTGCTTTAGTTGCTGTTATAATTTATTACACAATATTATATTCTACATACAGTATAATTGAAAAAACTGTAGAAAGTACTGATAAATAAACTGTATTACAACATTCACCTTTTTTAATAGTATTTATTTTTTTCATTTCCGTTTTAACTAGTTTTTGTAATTAATAAAAAACAACTTTGCCAATGTTTCAGGATATAATACAGCATTTCAATGTTTTTTTCAAGATAAAGATAAAAACAAATTAATTAATTTAAATATTTAATAATATCTTAATATAACATACAAATATTTACAATATATTGCACAGAGCTGTGTTCCAATTGCCACACTGAAAACCAATGTGTACAAAAATAGACTCTGTCTCGTATACCACAATACAATGGTAGAATTAACAACTTCTCATGGTAGAATTACAAAAAAATTAGTTTAGACATTTTAAAAAATGTAATGCAACTAAACATGAAGAAAATGTGAAAAAACTACTGTACAACCACACTACAATAATTATTATTAATAAATTTTAAAATGGTAACGCTGTAAAAATTGAATCGCATTATAACAAACTCAACGCCCCTATTATTCTCATTTGAATAATAAAAAAGAAAAAAGAAAACTCTAAAACAAAACAATTATACAAAGCAAAAATATTATTACTACAACAGTAATTTGTTTTATTGTCCTGCAGAGTTTATTTTATTTGAGAAACCAGCAAATGAGATAATGAGCGGGACAAATGATAAAACTAAAAACGAAACAAAAGAGAATTTCGTTTCTAACAAAACGAATAAAAATTTATACAACATGACAATATTTACATTACATAGTTCGAATGAATTCTCTGTTAGTTGACCTATTTTATATTGCAATAATAAATTATATGATACAAAAGCCGCTTTTAACAGAAACTGTAACGCTAATCGTTTATTCTAAACAAAAAAAGAAATAGAATAAAATATAGTTCAGTCCAAGATTATAATAATAATAAGTTAGCCTTAAGTAACTTTCTGTACATACAAGGCTTGTAAAAACTGTATGCAACCGAATTAAGTCGAAAGTATCAAAAATAACGAACAAACTGTGCAATTTTAAACCGTTTAGGCACGCATGTAGGATAGATGGGATACCATAACAACAAAATATCGGACCATAGCAATTATTGAACAATATAAAACAATTAAACCTTAATAAATGACAACATATTCTTTTTTTTACAAATATGTACAACAAAAACCACTGCCCGGTAAATATGGTGAATTTGCCCCAAAATAAATCATGTTCCACTTTATTTCTTGATTTTAAAACAAATATAAATGATTAGTTTTTAACATGTAACTGTTTACAACTAAAAAAATGTTTATTTTTTAATCGAAAAACGATTACATATTATGGACAATTATTAATTGAATAAGGATCTTACAGCAAAAATATAAAACTCCATCTAGTCTATGGTAAATGACCTCTTCTCTAAACAGTTCAAGCAATAATTAAATACCACGGCAATGGGTTAAATGATGCAGTATTTCTTGCAAGAGGATTATTACAGATAATAAATTTTAACTTCTAAAAAAAATATTTTAAAGACAATAGTTAAAATAAAACTGGAATTATCTGAAATTGTCAACGAATTAAAATATATCTTTTTCCTGGACTTGTAACGAAATTAAATGCTTTTAGCAATACCCTTATATTGTAATTAAATTCATCTATTAAAATTGATTTAAAAAATTGGAATGTCTTCATCTACTAAACGATAATAAATGATTGAATTTAATAATTAATCATCAAAAAACACCTACTATTGATTCTTTTCAACCACACTGAAGTTATTGTTAATATCGTTATTATAATTATATAAAACCATACCTTATCTATACTAATTTATTATTGTTATTCTTTATTTATTTTGATATGGTGTAGTCCAACTTGCACGCTTGAAAAATCACACAGATGCCATAACATATAACTGGAATAAAATACATAGTGTGCAATAAAACAATAATAAAAAAAGCAACTTACAAAAGTTTGTGTACGTTATAATGCAGTCTCATGAATTTTGTGCAGGCTGTGTTATCACTTCTGGATTTATTATCACTTGTATAACATTTCCAGATGGAATTTTTGCTTCTTCCACATGCAACTTATCACCCAGTAGTTTACCTCCATAAAACCACCTTTGTCTCGAAGATTCAGTCCCTTCCTGACTCTAAAAAGCAACAAAATGTGAAATTAATCAACAAAAATTAACATCAAATACCTGTAACTTTTTCTTGCAAACTCCAACAGTGTCTGTGGTATATACAGATAACTTAACATCACTGCATGTATCTGATAAGCGTAATTTGAGTGTTGTTTCTGTACCCCCATCTAAAGGTTCTGAACATTCGGCTGGAGATTCCCTGCCACTGTCCCCTTTCACAATATTTATTGGATATGAAAGGCAATAAATGGGAACTTGATATCTGGCCCCTAACTCATCATAACACTCTGTTAGATAGCCATTTGGTACAGACACACTGGCCCCATCAAGAATTGCCTGTGCTAATTCATAATCCTTTGCTTCTGCTGCGACCGCAGCGGCACGTAATGCGTCCCATATTTCTTTCCGGCCATCGAAGGCCGGAGCAGTTTCCCAAAATTCATCCCTTTTACTACGAAGCTGACCTTCGGTCAGAGGAACATCCGACTTCCATCGAATCGTCTCATGGCACAAAGGGTGATTTTTTCTACTATTACCTATCCATACATTACAGCTTAATTAACTTTATTTGAAACGTAAGAGATAATAATGTTATCTTGACTAATATTAATAAAAGAAAAAAATGTAGATAAGGAACTAACCTCAAATTTTAAAAGGAAGAATGTCAAACGTAAAATACAATTAGTCATGCTTTTTAATAACCCGAATTAGGAAAATTCGTAGATAATTTATCAAAATACCTGTACTGGGCCTTGAAGTAGAACTAGAAGATTCCTCTGTACCACTTCTTGCACGTGAAATTCCTATACACCCACCCATGTTTTTGTCATTTCAAGTGGTATTTTTCTTATTGCACCCTTTCCACTATACATTTTCGTATGCAAATTGCAACCATTTTTAATATTATGCACTAAAAAAAGTAATTAAATGTGTACACAGAATATTTAACATAAAAAGATGTTTTCCTGTCACTATCTGTCACCCTCGCATTCATTTTGCAACATTTTTACAAATTTTTGCTCATCGCCGCCACCTCAAAGCGGATGTGTCTCGATATTAAAATACGGGAAATAAAAATTTATCTGTATTAAGAAGCATTAAAAAATATTTGAATTTTCAAACTTATTCCTTAGTTAAAATTTTCCTCATTTTTCATTTTAATTATACCGCTGGTTTTCATTCAATCAATAAATTAAAAACCACAAAAATATCGATTAAAAATTATTATTACTTTAAAACCACAATTCCCAATTTGTTTGTTTCGTAACAATTTCTTTATCAATAGTCACATTATGTTATGTAAACATTTTATAGGCAAACGTGTTTTGACCTATTAACCTTGTAACCCTAAACTATATAACTTGTAACAAATAGGTTTCTAGGTTGCTTATATACACTCATATGTATTACTGTAATATGAAAAGTTTACAGCGGTAAAATACTAAAAATAATCATAGTTTTCATAAATAAAAATTGAAATAATAATTTTTTAGACTTCTTTCAGGTAGATGGTTACAAAAAACATATACATTATCTGTACTAAATCAATATAACAGTTTATCAACTAATTCTGCAGATGTAAGAAAGAAAAGCAATTTATGTCGTAATTTAGCTGTAGGAGCAACTATACTTAGTTATTTATCTTATAAATTATTTTGTAAGTTTTTTGTTCCAATGTTTTATTTTGTTACAATTTTATTTGTTCTTAATAGATAAAGAATACGTCGCTTTTCTGAAAGAAATAATAACAGAAGTAAAACCAGGGATTTTAAGAGAGGATTTACCAAATTATACCCTAAAACAAGTGGCAGAACATTCCAAAAAGTGAATATAAATTTAATTACTTTTCTGTTTTATTTAATATTTTTGACACGGATATAACTGGTACCAGTGTAACACACGCGTATTGCGGGTGATCTAATAACTTCAATTAAATACAGGGTGATTAATTATAACTACTTAGAGCAAATATTAAATTACACAGGGAAAAACAAATTTGGGTAATATATAAGGATGGAGTATATGATATCACAGAATTTGTGGATGCGCATCCAGGTGGGGAGCAAATACTTTTAGCGGCAGGTGCTTCTATAGAACCGTTCTGGAAATTATATGGGCAACACCATGCTGAATTTGTATACGAAATATTGGAATCTTTACGAATTGGTAAAGAAAATATATATTTTCTTTTATAACAAATTTTTCATTTAGTTGGTTATTTAATTATTGTGCAGGAAATCTGGTTGATGACCAAAAATCCTCCAGCAGCGCTTTAGATTTTTCGGATCCCTTTGGAAAGGAACCTACCAGGCATGCAGCTTTAATTCCAGCATCGGAGAAACCCTTTAATGCGGAAATACCACCTTCGTTGCTCGCGGCAAACTTTATTACCCCAAAGTAAATAAATATTTAATTTAACGTTGGATACTTTATAAGAGTGGATTGTAGCGAACTTTTCTACGTTAGAAATCACCTTCCTGTTCCCGAAGTAGATCCAAAGAAATATGAGTTAGAAATAACTGTCGAAGGGACTGATAAGAATTTAAAACTCACATTGGAATCTCTTAAAAAATTACCGAAACACACCATCACTGCCACCGTTATGTGTGCTGGTAATCGTCGCAGTGAAATGACTGAGGTATTTTATAATAATTAATTAATCAATTAAGGCCATGGTCAATCTCTATGAAGTCATAAACCTAACATCTTTTTGTATAAGTTAATATTACTGGACATATATTTTCTTCTAAAACTTAAGTACTTTTCTTGATCCTTTCGTTATTAATTTTACCCCAGATTTTTCTTTTAATGTGCTTCAGTTATATCCATAATAGGTGTTTTTTACTCACAACTTCCGGTCTAATATTTGAGGTATAAATATATATGACCATGAGTAGTGACTTATACAAAATGTACTATATCAGACTAAAAGTAACTTTAACCCAGGTTAAGCCCGTAAAAGGTCTAAGTTGGGGTGTAGGAGCATTAGGTAATGCCCAGTGGTCAGGAGTGTTACTGAGGGATGTTTTAATAGCAATGGGGATCGACGAAAATTCAAATTTTCAACATGTACAGGCGAGAGAAACTTATATGATAAAATTAATTATTCATTTCATTAATAAAGTTTTTTCTCGCAATTAGTTCGAAGGATTAGATACAGACCCGACTAAAAAGCCTTATGGTGCTTCAATTCCCTTCTGGAAGGCTATAGATCGAAAGGGTGACGTTCTTTTGGCGTACGAAATGAACAATGAAGCGATCCCCAGGGACCACGGTTTCCCGGTTAGGGTAATAGTTCCAGGAGTCGTAGGAGCTCGGAATGTTAAGTGGTTAAGTATGTTTTGAACCCTAATTAATAAATTCATTATTTTAATATTTTTAAATTTTTATTTTTAAGAAAGAATTATCGTTTCAAAAAACGAGAGCGACAGTCATTGGCAGCAGAACGACTATAAGGGATTTTCCCCCTGCATTGATTGGGACAACGTCGACTTTTCAAAATCACCCGCAATTCAAGAACTACCCGTTACGTCAGCTGTTTGTATACCTTCTCCAAATCAGATAGTTAATGTTGAAGACGGTTATATAACAGCCCATGGTAATAATTTAGTTTTGGGTTGTTTTTAAATCTGTAATATCCAGTAAATATTTTTTGAAAGGTTATGCTTGGTCCGGGGGTGGTAAAAAGATTGTACGTGTCGACGTAACAATTGATAAGGGAGATACCTGGCATGTCGCGGATATCGTTCAGCAGGACTCTGCAGAAGCCCCACAGCATTGGGGATGGTCTCTATGGACTGTTAAAGTACCTATTTCAAAAAATGCTAAGGAAGTAAGTTGAGCTTTGGATATGTGTATAAAAAAGAGTTGTAAGTTATTATTTCAGGTGGAAATTTGGGTAAAAGCTGTCGACTCTTCATACAATACTCAGCCTGAATCGTTTAAAAATATATGGAACTTAAGAGGGGTATTAGGCAATGCGTACCACAAAGTACCAATTAAGTTACAGTGGGATTATAAATAAAGACAATACTTTTTATAACATTGACCAAATAATATAAATTAAAAGTTTTATATTTAGACTTTCATTACATTTTAATTTATGTTCGGATTTATTTGCTCACATTTTCCATTAACGCCCTAAGCAGCGAGTACCATTTTTCCATTTTTTTCATACTGTTTTTAGAAATATCAGAATGTGGATGAGAAATTTTACATTCTCCATAATAAATATAACTTTCAGCTAAAGGACATAATTAAATTAAGAAAAAATAGTAAATAATTAAAAAAATGAATTACCGAATTGTTGTAGACACATTTCCCTTTTCAGCTTGCAAATACTGTAATAGGCTTTACCACGGGAACAAACGGGATTATAATCGTTGTTATCACATTCCGGACAGTCTACGAAGGACTGAAGGGCAACAATTTTTATTCCTGAAATCAGTTTAGTAATTCATAAACGGTAGTTTTAAACAAATTTAAATAAATAATCACCTAATGCCAACACAAATAGAAAATACATTATAATTTGAAGCTAAAGATAGCATCAGCGAATGCAACTGAATCTTCTATCACCTGTTTAATTGGACAGGCACCCACGTTTAAAATACAATAACATTTACTATCTGCAAATCAAGAAGTGTGAAATTAATGAACATCCCACGGCTTCTATCGTTTAATAGTCGTTTTTAAACGGTACATCTTAATTTTTTTCAGTTAAAAAAACATATTTCCCGATAATAATATAGATTAAATAACGCATGGTGAGTTAAACAAAATTTGCATTTTCTTAAATAAACCATGAAACAAAGTCATTGTATCGACCCCCACGTACATACACAACTAAATGAATAAAATTTCAAATTCATACCAATACAAAACCCACCATTCATACAAATTAATTTTATCCTCAGCTAATTAGCACTACATTAATAATAAAAACTAGATAACGTGTAGTTATTAAGGACATAATAAATTTAAATGCGCAAATTAAGTGTTTCGGATTTTTCAAAATTCAAAGATAAAGAGTACATTTTTATAAAAATATGCGTGGGTTAAATTCTTTTTTCTACATGGACGGAATGTGTTGTACCTTATTATGTCACTGCAGTGGTACAGGCTTCAGATTTCCATCCATGTTGTAAACTGCTCTCGCTGTAAGAGCCCTCCTTCCTACATTTCTTTTTTGTAACGAAACCGCATAAATAAAACAATTTAAAAAATATTTATCTAATTTATTTAAACAATTTTCAATTATAAATATTCATTTGCATTACATTTACCTAACATCTACACCTGCTACAGACAAATTATCATGAATATATACATCATATGATAATGGTAATTATTTAACTAATCGACTATAAACTAATTTAATTAACAACTACTGTTATTTCAAGATAATATAAATTGTGTAGGTAGATTATTTGCAATTGCATTTACAAATGCGTCATTAAATATCAAGCGTGGTAAAATACATTTCTTTGTTTATATATTTTATTTATTTAATACGAAAGTCATTTCCGATCGATTTTTTTCTTGTTAATAATAATAAATGGTAAGTAAGTACTTCCTATTGTACAATTACACGTATTATTCTTTTCTGCCAACCGGATCTTCTTTGCGAAAATGCCAAATATTATCGTTATATACAATTAATATATAATTAAATTATTAAACATCTATAATAATATAATAAATTCATTTGACTCCACAATTTCAGTCTGAAATTAAAAGTTTCACGTTCGCACGTTAACAAGGTACTCAAAACCCAATTTTTCAGTCTTTATCTAAATACAGTAACATTAGGGGGTTCACACACGTCTACCGAGGGTAACTACTAAAGACCTGTTGTTCATACAGTAACCTAAGCATAAAAGAGCCCAGGAATGAATATGTACCTTGTTACAATACAAAAACAAACTTATTAAGTTAAGAATAAAATTATGGCAGTGTTTTTTTTACCTCTGAGTAGCTTAATTCTAACAGTTATTAATTAATTAACCATATTCTCGTTTCTTTTATCATTTTACATACAGCAAATGATTTCCTTGTGTATATTACAAAAAAGACTATATACAAATTACATTTTTTTTGTTTTTTTTTAATGAGAGCCAGCTCACATACATCAATAGAAATTTATTTAACCACTTCAAGGTCATGTAAAATAATTACAGCAGTTTATGAATTAATAATGTTTAGGAATGTCTCTCTATTATCGATTATTATTAATAATTGTGACGATTATTTAATTATTTATTATTTACTGACTGATTTGGTATTATTATGCAAAAAAGGAAAGTAAAAATTTATACAATACGAGTAGCATTTCAGAATTAGGACTTATTTGGGTGGAGTGAAGCATAAATGGGGACAGCTTTTGCTTTGACATGCTCTGAAGCATTTTTAGCTGCATCTTTTAGTTTACTTCGAGTTGTAGCTTCTTGAAGAAGAGAACCGTTTCCATTTTGTGGTGGAAATAGGTTAAGGAGGACATGATTGAAGCCTACAACCTATGGAAGTTAAAAAAAAATAGATAAATATTATCTTAAAAACTTATTTACATATAAAATTTTTATTTTTAGACACATATATTTTTATTTATGGAACATTCTAAAAATAGAGCGAACAAGGGTTCATAGTAAACAAGAAGACCTTTTTAAATGAAAAAACAAATTCTTTTGTTGTAAACAGGGAGTTTATGAAAAGAACATCAATTTAAAGACAAAGTTTATTTTGGTTTAGAAAATAAACGATTTAAACTGTTACTTACCATCTTGTTGCAGTTCTTTTTGAACCTTTCATAACCGAATGCACAAATAGCCCTGCTAAATCCCTTTATTTGTGAGTCAATCCAAGCTGATCTAACAGCTACAGTTTTACCAGGATGATCCTTGCTTTCTGTGTATACTACTTTCTCAATAACACTCTGAAAAAAAATAATCTCAATACGATTACATTCCATGACATTAAAATACATACCATGACTTTTACATAACCCAGATTTCTGGTGTAGGTCACCAATGTCTTATTCTTAGGATCTACAATAGATTCCTCAACTATGAAGACTTTCTTAGTGGTAATGAATCGTTCAGCCCATTTTGGATAGGGATTAGTCTTGGATATTAGTCTTTTGCTTATAAGTCTTCCTTCATTTACTTCTCTAATAATTGTGTCCTCGGTCAACACATGTTTGCTTTTTAAAAATGGATGTTATAATGTTGAAATTAAACTTGCTGGTTAAGAATTAAAAAAAAAATAGTGTCTACATACCTGTTTGGATTTGGATAACGTTTCCAAAAACCTTGTGCCACTTGGTCCCAGGTGAAGTTGAATATGGACGTGACTTCGAAATATCGTGGCATTGTTATTAGGACGACCTTGTCTTCTAGGACTCCAAGGACTCTTGCATTATATGTAGAACATTTCCAAATTTTGGAAATTTGAACGATGAAACACGTTGCATAAAATTTTCAACTGTCCAATATTTGCGTTGCGCTAAGCAAATGGTAACTTATTCTTATTACCTTATCAGCTACATTTCAAATGCAATTAAGGCGAGGAATGTCTGTCGTCGGGGCCCGTGTTGTCTTGCTTGTCACTCCTTGTCACAAAAAAATGCTACTAAATTTGATGAAGTTGGAACTGTTGCTTTAAATCCAACTTCAAGTGATAAGAGGAAGGTAAAATAAACAATTCTCTCATTATGGTAATAATGATGATAACCGTTATACTTAAATAAAAATAATATTCACTGTTACTTAAAAAATAAATATAAAAGACAATTTATTAAAAATAATAATTAACAAGAAATAACAGGAAGTATACGTTATTGCAAACTCAGAAGTTATTGGTCCCATGGTGTAATGGTTAGCACTCTGGACTCTGAATCCAGCGATCCGAGTTCAAATCTCGGTGGGACCTGTCTGTTGTTTTATTTATCTTATCGTCTTTTTTGTATATATTTATGATATGGTTATAATTTAAATGTTTGGATATAAATGCATTGTAAAATTTATTATTTTTTAAATTTATTAAAGTATCAACAATAAGAAGCTCAATTATTAAATATAATAATTTAAATATTTTAAATTGCAATTATATTCCATTGATTACGCTACAGAAGATATCTCGCCCGGGTAGCTCAGTCGGTAGAGCATTGGACTTTTAATCCAAGGGTCCAGGGTTCAAGTCCCTGCTCGGGCGGCCAGTTTTTTGTTCCCCAACTTTTTTATTAATTCAAGTTATTCAAAATGTAATTGTAATTGCATAAACTTACGAATGACCACTGAAATTAATCACTCTTCAGTAATTTTTAAATTAGCAAATATATAGGTAAGCAAGAAGAAGAGGTAATGTTAGAAGTGACACTTGGTGTAATTAATTGCTTCAAATTCAAAATTTGATAGAAAATTGTTGTTAACAGTTTATGAGTGTTACCTGAATGCATTTCCATATTTCACAGCTATTTCTTAAACGGTTTACATGTAATAAAACTACAAATCACTTATTATTAAGGTATTGAGGTTATGTTTAAGTACCATTCAAAGTGTAATATGTGTTCTATGTGTATTTCTTAGTTCTAAAAGGGCAATTTCAAAAATAAAGAGCATGACTGGACAACCTGAGGCTGGGGTTCCTTTGAAAAGGTTCCAGAATATCATCAAATCTCCTGAAGATAAAAGGTCTTACAGGGGACTTGAACTCAGTAATCATATGAAAGTATTACTTGTCAGCGATTCCACAACTGATAAATCTGCAGCTGCTCTCAATGTAAACGTTGGTAAGAAAGTAATAATTGCCTTTTCGAACGTTTCTTACTGACTTTTTTAGGTTTTCTAAGTGATCCTGATTACTTGCCAGGTTTAGCCCATTTCTGTGAACATATGTTATTTCTGGGCACTGAAAAGTATCCAAACGAAAACGACTACATTAAATTCCTAAGTGAACATAGTGGAAGCAGCAATGCATCTACTTATACTGATCACACAGTTTATTATTTTGATGTTGCTCCTGATAAACTTACAGATGCATTAGACAGGTTTACACATTAATATTCTATTAATTATCAGACTCTTATATTTTTCTTGATGTTTCAAAGGTTTGCTCAGTTCTTTATTGCCCCTCTTTTCACTGAAAGTGCCACTGAGAGAGAACTAATTGCTGTTAATTCAGAACATGAAAAGAATCTGCCTAATGACATGTGGAGAATGTCTCAGTTAGAAAAGCACACATGTAATCCTAATCATCCATATCATAAGTTTGGAACAGGTAATTTTTGTTTGTGATAGTAGTTGTGTAAATAGTATTTAATGCAATTTTCAAGGTAATAAGGAGACCCTGGATGTGGTGCCCAAGAAAAAAGGAATCAATGTTAGAAGTGAGCTGTTAAAATTCCATGAGCAATGGTATTCTTCAAATATAATGGCCCTAGCAGTCTTAGGGAAAGGTTATTTTTTTGAAATTATGATTATTGCAAACCTAATAATGTATTTTAATTATTACATAGAAAGTTTAGATGAATTGGAGGCTGTAGTTGTGGAATTATTTTCAAGTATTCAAAATAAAGACATAGAGGCGCCAAAATGGACAGAACATCCTTTCAGTGATGAGCAGCTAAGGACTTGTACATATATGGTTCCAATAAAGGACATTAGGAATTTAAGTATCAACTTTCCAACTGAGGATTTGAATGAATATTATAAGTCATCGGTATGAATTTTTATTTACTAAATATAATTACAAAATGGAATGAATTTTCTACAATTTTCTGCTCCACAAAGACATTTCTTCAATTTTACTTCGGTTTCATTCCTAGAAGTTGTTCTGTCAATTCCATAATCGTACGTTATCTCTTCATTTTTATTAATTTGTTTTTGCGTGAATATGCAAAGTTTTGGTACAGAGCTGTTCACACGTACAGGCACCAAATGACAGTTTGGACTACAACTGTGATTTATATAGCGTCCAATATTACCAAAAACTGACGGATCTATGTATGTTTTAATGGTATTGGCTCCAAAATGTTCCAAAATACAAAATATATAATTCATTTTGTTTTGTTCTGTATTATAACGATATCTTCTTTTTGCTTCAGTTTCGTCGATAATTTCGCCTGCATATTCGCAGACAAATCTTCCAGAAGATATATCTTCTAAAGTAAACAGTCCTAGACCCTTTGTTCCCATTTCATCATTAATTGATTCTAATTTTATTCGTTTACTTGCTGGATGTTCACTCAGAGATGGACATTCCTTCACTATTAGCCCATGTTGGGGGCCTAACTGTACGAGTCTATGTCCACAGAGACTCCCATAACATTTACAAAAACCGTTACATTCATAAACAGGTCTTTCTGAGTCTTTTATATTGATCATGTAATGTTTTTGTATTTCAACTGCAGTTTTTGTGTTGTACGTTTCGTAAAATGCGGCACTCTTCAGTATACAGGCGCATTTATCTTTGAGACATGTCTCAGTACATTGACAACCCTCAAGAAACAGTTTTTCAAACTCGTCTCTCGTTTCAAGTGTTGGAATGCTTTCTTTGATATACAGTACATGGGGCACGTTGTGATCGTAAGGGTCGTGGACGTCCATACCCCATTCGAGGAAGTGCCGTATGTACTGTAGCTATTTTAAGGTTATGCTAGACCATTACATAACTTTGTGACGTCATGTACTTTGAAATTTACCGCTTACATTTTTTAAATTTCAGCCTGAGGGGTACATAAGTCATTTAATCGGACACGAAGGTCCTGGAAGTTTGTTATCGGCCCTGAAAACGAAGGGATGGTCGAATAGCTTGGTAGCTGGGAGCAGGCCTGGCGGGAGAGGCTTGGGATTCTTTGGCATAACCGTCGATCTTACAGAAGAGGGACTAAACCACACCAGTGACATAATTAAACTTGTTTTTCAGGTGAATGACAAAAATGTACTGGTAGCTTTATAAACCTATAAAAAAATCCTTTGTAATGATTTTTTTATTAGGGTAATTCTGAAACTGTATGAGAGCACAGTTAATGTTTTACTCGTAATAAAAGATCTGTTTCTTTAAATGTTAGTTTGTAACGCATAATTGATTAATTTATTTAATTATTTTAGTATATAAAAATGCTGAAAGAAGTGGGACCATTAGAATGGGTCCAGGAGGAACAGAAGGACGTAGCGGCTATGATATTTAGATTTAAGGACAAGGAATCGCCTAGGACTTACATTTCAGGGTTAGTTCATCATTTACAGGTAAAGAATATTTTTACTTTTTATTTTAATAAATGAATTAATTAATTATGATTCCCAGGAGTATCCCATTGAAGATGTATTATGTATCCATTACCATTTGACTGAATGGAGGCCTGACATTATAAACCACATCCTCAACGGTTTTATTCCAGATAAAGCCAGGTGACGTTATGAATTTTAGTGAAATGGGTACTAAAGAAGAGTATTAAATGTTACAGGATTGGAATTATAGCGAAAAAGTTTCAACAGGAAGCTACCGATGTAGAACCTTGGTATGGGACGCAGTACAAGTTGGAAAAAATTTCACCAGAAGTGTTAAAAGAATGGACCAACGCTGGTACGTCTAACGAGTTCAGGTTGCCTGACAAGAACGACTTCATCCCTACCAATTTCAATATCGAACCCTTGGATAAAGACGTGAGACATAATTAAATTAATAATTAGTCGTTTTCTTCAATTTATTCTCTTGTAGGTCACAGAACAACCCGTCATAGTACGAGACACAGCACTTACAAGGGTTTGGTTCAAACAGGACGATAAATTTTTACTTCCCAAGGCTAATTTACTATTTGACTTTGTCAGGTATTTGCTATATTAAGAAAAAAAAAAATATTGTCTAATTAGATATTCTTGTTTTGAGTAGTCCTTTAGCATATTTAGACCCAATGAATTGCAATCTGACCCATATGCTGGTCCAGTTGTTTAAGGATGCCCTAAACGAGTACGCTTACGCTGCAGAAATTGCGGGTCTCAAGTGGGAGTTGTCCAATACAAAATACGGCTTGATCGTAAGTCCGAATAAGATAGTATTATGTGATAGTAATAATTATGGGATAACTTTGTTGAGAGTTCAAGTACTTATTCTCTGAACTAATACGTAAAGGTTTTCAGCTAGAAATTGGAGGCTATAATGACAAACAGCACATCCTCCTGAAAAAAATAATGGAAAAGCTCACCAGTTTCAAAATAGACCCCAAAAGGTTCGAAATATTCAAGGAAAATGTAATTATTGGAAAGTATACATCTTTATTTTATTGAATTCAATCGATTATAATTTATTTTAGTACATTCGGCAGTTGAAAAACTTCGCTGCCGAACAACCCTATCAACATGCAGTCTATTATTTGGCAGTTTTACTGACTGAGCATTCCTGGACAAAAGAGGAACTCCTGGCATCTACAGATCGTACGTTAAAAAGATGAACAACAAAAAAGAAAAGCAAAATTTTTATTTGTTTTAGAGTTAACAATTGAAAGACTCGAGGCATTTATTCCACAAATGTTATCCAAATTACACATTGAATGTCTTTTACACGGCAACTTGACTAAAAAAAGGGCTCTGGAGATGGTAGACATTGTTGAGACGAGTCTCACATCAAGTTTGTGCATGTCCCCACTGTTACCTCGTCAACTTTTGCTCAATAGGGAATTAAAACTGGACGATGGGTGCAATTTCCTGTATGAGGTCCAAAACAAAGTTCACAAACTCTCCTGCATCGAACTTTACTTTCAGTGTGGTTTACAGACCACAGAGAACAACGTCCTCCTGGAACTGTTTTCTCAAATTATCCAAGTACCATGTTTTAACGTGTTAAGGACACAAGTAAGTCGACAGTCGTTTGTTAATTAAATGAATAAACAATTGTTCATCATTCAATTGTTAATTAACCAAAAAAAAAGTAACTATAAGCATCTAATAAAAAAACAGAAGTCTAAGCAATTGTTTGTGATTCATTTGTTAAACAACTCAATAATAAAGGAATAATGACTAGTAGTGTTTATTTTTATTCTAGGAACAGCTAGGATACATAGTGTTTAGTGGCATCAGGAGATCTAATGGCGTTCAGGGACTCAGGGTGATAGTACAATCAGACAGACATCCCGAATACTTGGACACAAGGATAGAATTATTCATGGAAAGCATGTTGGTAAGGAAGCAAATATTAATTTATTTCCTTAGTAACGAAAGTGTGTTTTTTTTGTAATCAGAAACACATAACGGATATGAGTAATGAAGAGTTCGAACGCCATAAAGAAGCCCTAGCACTGCAACGATTAGAAAAACCGAAACGTTTATCCGCTCAGTCGCAGATATTCTGGCAGGAAATCACCTCGCAACAATATCATTTCGACAGGGCTAATGTTGAAGTGGCTCATTTAAGAAAACTAACAAAAGACGATGTTATTAACTACTATCAGGTACATTTATATTTGATTGTCTTTTTTTAACGTTTGAGTTAACTTTTATTTTATTTAAAGTCTTCATTTTAATACATTAAGTCACATGACAATCGTCAGGTGTTTTGATTGTCTTTGCTCGCCATTTTTAGTATTTATTGGATAAAACAGCGAAACAACGAAAGAAAATTTCCGTTCACGTGGTATCGATGGCAGATGGAGGTGCAGGGACATCAGATAGTCCTAAGAAGAAAGAAAATGGTTCTGTTGATGTTATAGAGGACGTGACGGTGTTCAAAAGTAGCCACGGAATGTTCCCTTTGGTGCAGCCCTACATCTGTATGGAACGTAAAGGGAAGAAATGCAAACTTTGACATTAAATAATTAATTAATCGATATTAAAGATTACAATACAATACAGTATAATTGTAATATTAGACATTTGATTCCATTTGAAATACCTAACATAGTGAACTATCTTTTATTTTAATTGCTTGTTAATTATAAATAATAAATATTTGCAAAGGTTTATTCTTGCGTTTTATTTAAGTAAATTGAATAAATATATGAAAGGCAGAAAAACAATGGAATGCGATAAACAGGCGACAATTGTGACGGTCTATATGTACGTGGAGCATATTTACAAGGTGGCTCACACGAAACGAGATGTGTAATGTGGAGCTAATATATTCTTTGAAACGTTTTTTTTTTTCTTTTTTGCGTGAATTGTTTAATTTTTTTGATATTTATCAGTACAGAAATTCTCATATTTTGTTGAATATTTCTAAGGAATATAAAAATACTTGTTTTCATTATATAATATATGATATTTTAAATTGAGTTGTTTTATTTTTAATTGGCTAATTTTCGAGGAATTTTTTTTGGTCTTTTTAAATCAATTATAAAACAAAAAACTGTAATTAACGTACTAATTAAATAAAAATTAAAAATTAATTAAATAAACAAATATGTAGGTAGTGGAAATTGTTTATTATGTAGTATGTGCAATTATAGAACATTCCAATTACATAATAATTAGGGCGTTCCCTGGCTTTAAATACCCGACTGGTGGAACACTTTCACTCACGACGTGAGCTCCACTTCTCGACCTAAACTGTTGACCCCAACGACTCCCATACTGGGGCATGACCGCTTACCTTTTCCAGGTCATTTGCCGCCACGTAATAACAAAAAAATACGATATTTAAAACACCAGACGAAGAAAGACTACGAATAAAAGATAAAATAGTACAAAATTAATCTTACAAAAAGTGGGACATGTTAAAACAAAAGTAGGTTGTCTACTTTGTGTTTTCTTTTAAATACGTTTTGCTTTTGTTTTTATTATAAGAATTGGCTGTCTACTTTTGTTTGCTTTTAAAAATAAAAGAAAAAGACAAAAGAATGTAAACCGATTTTAAATAGAATTCTTATCCAACATGCCTTATAAAATATTTTATCTTTTTATCGATTAATTTTCAAATCAATTTAATCTAGTAACATAAAAGACAGTTTTTATACTCTGGTGGTGTTGTTTAATTGACCTTTTGATATGTTTTTCCCCATTTAATTAAGTGTCTAATGAACTGTATCCTTTCTTAAACAAATAGTAACATATAGTACAATTATGGTGTAGAATATAATTAATTCGTTAATACCCACCTTATTTTGGTATCAATTTACAGATCCATATATCGAATATTATCGGGGTAGCTCTGTTTTACCAAGGGATGAAAGTAGGGGTACAAATGCACTACGTCAAAGGGTTAGGTTAGGTAAAGATTTATAGTGATTGCTAAAAAAAGTGGTTAGGACTGAATTAGTCATTTTGGAATTAATTAAATTATGTGATTGATAAAGCAACGTATTTAGATGACTTTTTGTAAAAAATAGAGTTAAATGCCCCTAACCTTTCTTTTGTATTTTAGTAATTAATTACTAGCTAGTTTTTTGGTTTCTACATTGGCAACGAAATTACCCATCTTTTCTGTGATTTGTAAACTGCGATGAGGTCGTAAAATTGGAGGTGAGTTTTTGCAATTTTGATAAGGTTTTTGATAAGATACCGTCCCAAATTTATTTTCAGTATAATATTTAAAATTATTACTCGCAATTTGGTATATTTTTTCTTTCGGCAAGTTCATCAAAAAAATATGGCCAGCATTTATTGTCCTGAAGTTGTTTAGTGACATTAAATGTCACTAGATAAAAAAAATTATTTATATTATGCAATTATAATAAACATTTTAAAAATTATTAAGGTTATCGAAATTAGAAAATAGAAATATGATTTTTTGATATTATTCAAAAAATAAATGCATAATATCAATATAATATAGTCATTGTTGTTTTGTGGGTGGGGCATCTTCCATTTTCCATTTTGATGACGTAGCTATCTTATTGGTGTCTACAAGGTGTATTGGCGTCGTATTTTCGGGGTAAGTTTTTTTTACAGATTTATAGGGTATATTGGTAGGGCAGTGGCCAAAATTTGTTTTCAACCTAATATTTAAAATTAATACTCGCGATTGATCAATTTTTTTCTCTTGGAAAATTAAACAAGGACTATTAATTACGATTTTGTTACTATTCCAAAATGGCGGTTGGTAAAAAAACAGATAAATTTTGAAATTGAAATTCTGATTCTACTTAAGTTTTGTATTTTCAAAAAACAAATTGTAAATAATAGACTTCTATTTGTATTCGTTTACATATACTGTGGTATATACAGGGTGAAAACATAAAAAAAATTAAGTGCAGGTATTAGTATAGTAATATTGCCTATACACATGTTTAATGTATAAATATCTATAAAATTTGAAATCTATTAAATTACACTTTTAAAATTCATATATTTTTAATTAAGATACCCTTAAAAATAAATGTAATTACGATCTAAAACTATACAAAGTTATAGGTAACAGTAGGTAAATAGATAAGAAGGAAATGATGAAAAAAAGAACATTTGTTTTTCTATATAATACTATACAAAGTGTTTGTTATTTCTGGAAAACAATAGGGCAAGGATTTTTCAAAAAGTAATTGTTTAACGAGTCGCCCTAAAATGGCACATAAGCAGACAAATCTTTTGAATACCTGTTACAAAAAAAAGAACACAAACCTCTATTGATACTTTGGTTGAAAATTAGAAAACAAAAAGAACAAAATAGGTACATACTTAGATTAGAATACATTAACTATATATATTGAAAATTTAGTAGAAAAAAGTTCAATATCAGTCAGAAAATTTAAAAATCCAAGTCTCCCAAATGAAGCACTACAATTATTAACGTTTTCTGACATTAATTATCGTCTCTTTTAACTACACTCGTATCACTCATCTAAATCAGTTCATAAAAAATAATTAATTAATTAAAAATGACTCACCCTCGCATATATTAGTATTGAATGTTAGATCCCCTTAAGAAAGAGTCTATTTGTCCATTATTGTATCGTTGCTGAGGTTGAACGAAATAATACTGTCTTGGGGAGGTTGCTTGCGCTTGTGCCTGGGCCTGGGCTTGAGCTTGGGCTTGAGCTTGGGCTTGGGCCTGTTGTTGTTGTTGGGCTCTGACCCTTTGCTGTTGGGCAAATAGTTCCGCCGAATTTTGGAACTGCAATCCTGACTGTTGTTGTTTGTAAAGGGTTTGGGGAGGAATTTCTGGTCTAGGTCTAAACACGGATGGTTGCTGAAGGTACTGCGGTCTCGGCTGTTCCACATAAGGTTGAATATTTTGATTTACTTTGAAATCGCCCTCGGTTTGTGGCAGAGTTTGATACAATTGGGTCTTATACTGACCAATGGAGGGGTCGAAAACTAATTCGGAAGAATAAATAGGATTTCCACTTAAACTTTCAGGTTTTGCAGGTGATAAGGGAGCTGGAGCTTGTGGTTTAATAGGTTTTGGTGATAGATTTTCGTTCGCAATGAAATTGTTGGGTTGCTGGTATTTTCGAAGTTCAGCTTCCAGATCGAAAGTAGGCCTTGGCTGTAGGATGAGCGGCGAGGGGGTGCTGGAGGGTAAGAAGTGGGGTCTTGGTGTCACTGAAATTTGTTTAGTGTAGAGAACGGGAGGGCTTGGGGTTACTGCCACTTGGAGAAGCTGCGGCCTGTAGGTGGTGGCTGGTGCCTCGATCTTTGCTGGCAGTGTTGGTCTGGGTCTCGAATTCACAGATACGGGTGTTATGCTCTGCTTATAGATGATCGACGATGGGGTCGTTGGTTGTATTCGTTGGTATATTTTTGGGGATTCTTTTGTCTCGTAATGGGGCTGCGTTTGATACGATGGGCTTGTGCGGTAACTCTGCAAAAAATTAGATTTGTTTGATTACATTTACTTCCTAAACTGACATTAATTATTGAATACGGTATCACCTCTCATAGCTAATTTTTACTCATTAATATAAGGTAATCTGCAGTGGATAGAAATTAATTCAAGAATAAATATCGCATTGATGTATTTAAAATTTACCCCTACTAAAAATTCTTCAAATATTTCAATATTAATTAAATATTATTTGATATTTACCGTTATTGTTGGTCGCAGGACTTGCTCTGGTTCGGGTTGTTCTTCTTCTTCGGAATTGTAGGTATTTTGGAACAGTGCAACGGCTGGTTTAGGGGTAGGTACGATAGGGATGGGTTTGTAAGGTCTTATTGGTCTTACAGGGTAATTCTGTGGTACATTTTCGTCTTCGTCTCGCCCATTTTCTTTCTCTTCTTCGTCTTGATCGTCTTTAGGAGCGTTTGGGTCACATGGGTTACCAGAAACGTATGTAAACTCCCTCTTGTTGCCGTCAGGGTCTACATATCCATATTTACCCCTAACGACGCAATCAGTTCCCCTCGTTTCTTCTTTAAAACTTCCATCAGCAGCTTCGTACCCGAATGTAAACGATCCGTCATCGTTCACTTTGTTATAGTTCCTTATGGTTTGAACAGGGGGTTGTTTAGGAGCTGATTCTCGCTGCCTTTGCGCTGCTGCAGCCTTGTAGGCTGCAGTTCTGGAGGGTTGATAGTAGTTGTCCCGCGTCGGCGAGGACCTGGTGGGGGCGGCTGCCGTGGGCTGACCATAATATCCGTTGTATTGGTCAGCCGATACTAGAACGACCCTTTGGTTAGGGTCTTGTTCAGATTCGTCTGCTGAATCGGGTTCTAGGGCCGAATAGTATTGCACATTGCTGTCTTCTTCGTCTGATGTTGGTCTTACGCGGACTCTTCTTGCCTCTAAAGTCGTAAGAAGCACGAAGAGGCCTATTAAAATCGTTATACTCTGAAAAAAAGAAGAAATGTTGTTAAATTCGGTTTATACAATCAAATTCAATTCGTTAGTTTTTAATTGCGTTTTAATTAAATTATTAATATATATATACAGATTACCTTATATTAATGAGTAAAAATTAGCTATGAGAGGTGATACCGTATACCATATATATATATATATTTCAAGAATATAAGTTGTTTGATTGTTTTATTAATATATTTCCCTTTTGTTTTAGATGACGAGTTAAGTGATATAGATGGAAAAGAATCCAATATTCCCGTTACAATACAAAGACAATTCCCTAGAAGTGTTATAAGTTATTGCTCATCCAGATGGTTATTATCCAGTGATGAAGAAGATCGCCCTTCAAGTGCTTTACCAACTGTTGGTTTAGGAAATGTGTTCCTGCCGAATAGTTTTTTGTTTTGTTTATGTTTGACAATTTTTTTTATTTTGTCTGTTTCCACCTCTCCATGAGTTTTTGTACTCATATTTCCATTAATTTACCATTTACTCTAATACCATTGATTTTCGTATATACCTTTAATTGTTCCTGTCTAATGGTTGTCCTTTCATTTCCTGTTTGTGACAAAATTATTCTTAATTGTGGTTGGTACTACGCTTTCCTTCTTCACTTTTGATCTTTCGGCAGCTTGTGGCTTATTGATGACTAATTGCAAACTAATCTGCAGATTATTCATAAGAAAGCTTCGCTGCTGAAACTTGGTCCTATCATTCTCCAATTTTCCCAGAAGTTTATTTGTGTTTAATAGTTTGAAATGTTTATCCACTCCTGAATCATGTCATGCGACATTGTTTCTCAATTATTGTTTTGTTTATGTTTGCCCATTTTCCTTTATTTTGTCTGTTTTCCATCAATCAATAAGTTTTTGGTGTTCATCTTTCCATTTACCATTTACTCTACCATTGATTTTGGAATGTACGTACATTTTCCTTCAAAATCCTTCGTTTATTTGTTAATTTGACTTGTTTGTGTACAGTTATTGGTACATATTATATTTTTCATTGATTATTTTTCAGAAGGAATTGTAAATTTAGTCATTATTCTTAATGTTATACTACACTTTCCTTATTCACTTTTGATCTTTTGGCAGCTTATGGTTTCTTGATGATTAATTGCAAACTAATCTGCTTATTAGTCATCACAAAACATCGCTGCTAAAACATGTTCCTTTTATTATTATGTACTTTTGATAACATTTGTTTCATTTTACTAGAAGTTTGTGATTATTAATTTGAAATGTTTATCCGCTCCTGAATCATGTCATTCGCCATTGTTTCTTAACTATTGTTTTGTTTATGTTAGCCTATTTTCGTTTATTTTGTGTGTTTTCCATCAAACAATGAGTTTTTGTATTAATCTTCCCATTTGCCATTTACTCTACCATTGATTTTGGAATGTACGTAGATTCTTCCTCAAAATCCTTTATTTGTCAATTTGATATGTTTGTGTACAGTTTATGGGTACATATTATATATTTTGGTATTGTTATGTTATTATTATTTTATTGAATAAAGGTTGTAGCACCACCTTCACTACTTCCTCTCCTTTGATATTACCGACATCTCACTTATTATTACTTGTTATCCTCTTGGTTAGTTTTGGCGGCCTGCGATTTCATGACGACTAATTGCAAACTAATCTGCTTATAGTCATCACAAACCAATGCTGCTAAAACATAGTCCTCATATTGTTAGGTAGTTTTAATGTTTATCCACTCATGAATCATGTCAAGCGCCATTGTTTATTAATTATGGTTTGTTTATGTTTTCCCATTTTCCTTTATTTTGTATTTTCCATCAAACAATGAGTTTTTGTATTAATCATTCCATTTGCCATTTACTCTACCATTGATTTTCGAATGTACGTACATTTTCCCTCAAAATCCTTCGTTTATTTATTAATTTGACTCGTTTGTGTACAGTTTATGGGTACATATTACATATTTAGGTATTGTTATTATGTTATTATTATTTTATTGAATAAAGGTTGTAGCACCACCTTCACTACTTCCTCTCCTTTGATATTACCGACTTCTCACTTATTACTTGTTTTCCTGTTAGTTAGTTTTGGGCTTGGGGTTTCATGATGACTAATTGCAAACTAATCTGCTTGTTAGTCATCACAAAACATCCATTGTAAATTATTTATTGACGTGGTTATTAATTTGTCTTGTTTATCCGCCCCTGTGACATGTAATTCGACGTTGGTTGTCAATTAATAATCATCACAAATTGACCTCTGATCAAAAGATATTGTAAACACTTCACCAGTTTATTGAAGTGTTAATACACAACTGTGGTATACCTGTCGAACGGGTAGTAAATCCACTGTGAACTATTATTGACGTGGTTATTAATTTGTCTTGTTTATCCGCCCCTGTGACATGTAATTCGTCGTTGGTTTTCAATTAATAATGATCACAAATTGATCCCTGATCAAAAGATATTGTAAACACTTCACCAGTTTATTGAAGTGTTCATTCACAACTGTGGTATGCCTGTCGAAAGGGTAGTAAATACACTGTGAATTATTATTGACGTGGTTATTAAATTGTCTTGTTTGTCCGCCCCTGTGTCATGTCATTCGTCGTTGGTTTTCAATTAATAATGATCACAAATTGATCCCTGATCAAAAGATATTGTAAACACTTCACCAGTTTATTGAAGTGTTAATACACAACTGTGGTATACCTGTCGAAAGGGTAGTAAATCCACTGTGAATTATTATTGACGTGGTTATTAATTTGTCTTGTTTATCCGCCCCTGTGACATGTAATTCGTCGTTGGTTTTCAATTAATAATGATCACAAATTGATCCCTGATCAAAAGATATTGTAAACACTTCACCAGTTTATTGAAGTGTTCATTCACAACTGTGGCATGCCTGTCGAAAGGGTAGTAAATCCACTGTGAATTATTATTGACGTGGTTATTAAATTGTCTTGTTTGTCCGCCCCTGTGTCATGTCATTCGTCGTTGGTTTTCAATTAATAATGATCACAAATTGATCCCTGATCAAAAGATATTGTAAACATTTCACCAGTTTATTGAAGTGTTAATACACAACTGTGGTATACCTGTCGAAAGGGTAGTAAATCCACTGTGAATTATTATTGACGTGGTTATTAATTTGTCTTGTTTATCCGCCCCTGTGACATGTAATTCGTCGTTGGTTTTCAATTAATAATGATCACAAATTGATCTCTGATCAAAAGATATTGTAAACACTTCACCAGTTTATTGAAGTGTTCATTCACAACTGTGGTATGCCTGTCGAAAGGGTAGTAAATCCACTGTGAATTATTATTGACGTGGTTATTAAATTGTCTTGTTTGTCCGCCCCTGTGTCATGTCATTCGTCGTTGGTTTTCAATTAATAATGATCACAAATTGATCCCTGATCAAAAGATATTGTAAACACTTCACCAGTTTATTGAAGTGTTAATACACAACTGTGGTATACCTGTCGAAAGGGTAGTAAATCCACTGTGAATTATTATTGACGTGGTTATTAATTTGTCTTGTTTATCCGCCCCTGTGACATGTAATTCGTCGTTGGTTTTCAATTAATAATGATCACAAATTGATCCCTGATCAAAAGATATTGTAAACACTTCACCAGTTTATTGAAGTGTTCATTCACAACTGTGGCATGCCTGTCGAAAGGGTAGTAAATCCACTGTGAATTATTATTGACGTGGTTATTAAATTGTCTTGTTTGTCCGCCCCTGTGTCATGTCATTCGTCGTTGGTTTTCAATTAATAATGATCACAAATTGATCCCTGATCAAAAGATATTGTAAACATTTCACCAGTTTATTGAAGTGTTAATACACAACTGTGGTATACCTGTCGAAAGGGTAGTAAATCCACTGTGAATTATTATTGACGTGGTTATTAATTTGTCTTGTTTATCCGCCCCTGTGACATGTAATTCGTCGTTGGTTTTCAATTAATAATGATCACAAATTGATCCCTGATCAAAAGATATTGTAAACACTTCACCAGTTTATTGAAGTGTTCATTCACAACTGTGGTATGCCTGTCGAAAGGGTAGTAAATCCACTGTGAATTATTATTGACGTGGTTATTAAATTGTCTTGTTTGTCCGCCCCTGTGTCATGTCATTCGTCGTTGGTTTTCAATTAATAATGATCACAAATTGATCCCTGATCAAAAGATATTGTAAACACTTCACCAGTTTATTGAAGTGTTAATACACAACTGTGGTATACCTGTCGAAAGGGTAGTAAATCCACTGTGAATTATTATTGACGTGGTTATTAATTTGTCTTGTTTATCCGCCCCTGTGACATGTAATTCGTCGTTGGTTTTCAATTAATAATGATCACAAATTGATCCCTGATCAAAAGATATTGTAAACACTTCACCAGTTTATTGAAGTGTTCATTCACAACTGTGGTATGCCTGTCGAAAGGGTAGTAAATCCACTGTGAATTATTATTGACGTGGTTATTAAATTGTCTTGTTTGTCCGCCCCTGTGTCATGTCATTCGTCGTTGGTTTTCAATTAATAATGATCACAAATTGATCCCTGATCAAAAGATATTGTAAACACTTCACCAGTTTATTGAAGTGTTAATACACAACTGTGGTATACCTGTCGAAAGGGTAGTAAATCCACTGTGAATTATTATTGACGTGGTTATTAATTTGTCTTGTTGATCCGCCCCTGTGACATGTAATTCGACGTTGGTTGTCAATTAATAATCATCACAAATTGACCTCTGATCAAAAGATATTGTAAACACTTCACCAGTTTATTAAAGTGTTCATTCACAACTGTGGTATGCCTGTCGAAAGGGTAGTAAATCCACTGTGAATTATTATTGACGTGGTTATTAAATTGTCTTGTTTGTCCGCCCCTGTGTCATGTCATTCGTCGTTGGTTTTCAATTAATAATGATCACAAATTGATCCCTGATCAAAAGATATTGTAAACACTTCACCAGTTTATTGAAGTGTTAATACACAACTGTGGTATACCTGTCGAAAGGGTAGTAAATCCACTGTGAATTATTATTGACGTGGTTATTAATTTGTCTTGTTTATCCGCCCCTGTGACATGTAATTCGACGTTGGTTGTCAATTAATAATCATCACAAACTGACCTCCGATCAAAAGATATTGTAAACACTTCACCAGTTTATTGAAGTGTTCATTCACAACTGTGGTATGCCTGTCGAAAGGGTAGTAAATCCACTGTGAATTATTATTGACGTGGTTATTAAATTGTCTTGTTTGTCCGCCCCTGTGTCATGTCATTCGTCGTTGGTTTTCAATTAATAATGATCACAAATTGATCCCTGATCAAAAGATATTGTAAACACTTCACCAGTTTATTGAAGTGTTCATTCACAACTGTGGTATACCTGTCGAAAGGGTAGTAAATCCACTGTGAATTATTATTGACGTGGTTATTAGATTGTCTTGCTTGTCCGCCCCTGTGTCATGTAATTCGTCGTTGGTTTTCAATTAATAATGATCACAAATTGATCCCTGATCAAAAGATATTGTAAACACTTCACCAGTTTATTGAAGTGTTCATTCACAACTGTGGTATGCCTGACGAAAGGGTAGTAAATCCACTGTGAATTATTATTGACGTGGTTATTAAATTGTCTTGCTTGTCCGCCCCTGTGTCATGTCATTCGTCGTTGGTTGTCATTGATAATGATCACAGATTAATCCCTGATCAAAAGAAATTGTAAACACTTCACCAGTTTATTGAAGTGTTCATTCACAACTGTGGTATGCCTGTCGAAAGCGTAGTAAATCCACTGTGAATTATTATTGACGTGGTTATTAGATTGTCTTGCTTGTCCGCCCCTGTGTCATGTCATTCGTCGTTGGTTGTCATTGATAATGATCACAGATTAATCCCTGATCAAAAGAAATTGTAAACACTTCACCAGTTTATTGAAGTGTTCATTCACAACTGTGGTATGCCTGACGAAAGGGTAGTAAATCCACTGTGAATTATTATTGACGTGGTTATTAGATTGTCTTGCTTGTCCGCCCCTGTGTCATGTCATTCGTCGTTGGTTGTCATTGATAATGATCACAGATTAATCCCTGATCAAAAGAAATTGTAAACACTTCACCAGTTTATTGAAGTGTTCATTCACAACTGTGGTATGCCTGTCGAAAGGGTGGTAAATCCACTGTGAATTATTATTGACGTGGTTATTAAATTGTCTTGCTTGTCCGCCCCTGTGTCATGTAATTCGTCGTTGGTTTTCAATTAATAATGATCGCACATTGATCCCTGATCAAAAGATATTGTAAACACTTCACCAGTTTGTTGAAGTGTTCATTTACAACTGTGGTATGCCTGTCGAAAGGGTAGTAAATCCACTGTGAATTATTATTGACGTGGTTATTAGATTGTCTTAATTGTCCGCCCCTGTGTCATGCAATTCGTCGTTGGTTGTCACTTGATAATGATCACAGATTAATCCCTGATCAAAAGAAATTGTAAACACTTCACCAGTTTATTGAAGTGTTCATTCACAACTGTGGTATGCCTGACGAAAGGGTAGTAAATCCACTGTGAATTATTATTGACGTGGTTATTAGATTGTCTTGCTTGTCCGCCCCTGTGTCATGTCATTCGTCGTTGGTTGTCATTGATAATGATCACAGATTAATCCCTGATCAAAAGAAATTGTAAACACTTCACCAGCTTATTGAAGTGTTCATTCACAACTGTGGTATGCCTGTCGAAAGGGTAGTAAATCCACTGTGAATTATTATTGACGTGGTTATTAAATTGTCTTGCTTGTCCGCCCCTGTGTCATGTCATTCGTCGTTGGTTGTCATTGATAATGATCACAGATTAATCCCTGATCAAAAGAAATTGTAAACACTTCACCAGTTTATTGAAGTGTTCATTCACAACTGTGGTATGCCTGTCGAAAGGGTAGTAAATCCACTGTGAATTATTATTGACGTGGTTATTAAATTGTCTTGCTTGTCCGCCCCTGTGTCATGTCATTCGTCGTTGGTTGTCATTGATAATGATCACAGATTAATCCCTGATCAAAAGAAATTGTAAACACTTCACCAGTTTATTGAAGTGTTCATTCACAACTGTGGTATGCCTGTCGAAAGGGTAGTAAATCCACCGTGAATTATTATTGACGTGGTTATTAAATTGTCTTGCTTGTCCGCCCCTGTGTCATGTCATTCGTCGTTGGTTGTCATTGATAATGATCACAGATTAATCCCTGATCAAAAGAAATTGTAAACACTTCACCAGTTTATTGAAGTGTTCATTCACAACTGTGGTATGCCTGTCGAAAGGGTAGTAAATCCACTGTGAATTATTATTGACGTGGTTATTAAATTGTCTTGCTTGTCCGCCCCTGTGTCATGTCATTCGCCGTTGGTTGTCATTGATAATGATCACAGATTAATCCCTGATCAAAAGAAATTGTAAACACTTCACCAGTTTATTGAAGTGTTCATTTACAACTGTGGTATGCCTGTCGAAAGGGTAGTAAATCCACTGTGAATTATTATTGACGTGGTTATTAAATTGTCTTGCTTGTCCGCCCCTGTGTCATGTCATTCGCCGTTGGTTGTCATTGATAATGATCACAGATTAATCCCTGATCAAAAGAAATTGTAAACACTTCACCAGTTTGTTGAAGTGTTCATTCACAACTGTGGTATGCCTGTCGAAAGGGTAGTAAATCCACTGTGAATTATTATTGACGTGGTTATTAAATTGTCTTGCTTGTCCGCCCCTGTGTCATGTCATTCGCCGTTGGTTGTCATTGATAATGATCACAGATTAATCCCTGATCAAAAGAAATTGTAAACACTTCACCAGTTTATTGAAGTGTTCATTCACAACTGTGGTATGCCTGTCGAAAGGGTAGTAAATCCACTGTGAATTATTATTGACGTGGTTATTAAATTGTCTTGCTTGTCCGCCCCTGTGTCATGTCATTCGCCGTTGGTTGTCATTGATAATGATCACAGATTAATCCCTGATCAAAAGAAATTGTAGACACTTCACCAGTTTATTGAAGTGTTCATTCACAACTGTGGTATGCCTGACGAAAGGGTAGTAAATCCACTGTGAATTATTATTGACGTGGTTATTAAATTGTCTTCTTTGTCCGCCCCTGTGTCATGTAATTCGTCGTTGGTTTTCAATTAATAATGATCGCAAATTGATCCCTGACCAAAAGATATTGTAAACACTTCACCAGTTTATTGAATTGTTCATTCACAACTGTGGTATGCCTGTCGAAAGGGTAGTAAATCCACTGTGAATTATTATTGACGTGGTTATTAAATTGTCTTGCTTGTCCGCCCCTGTGTCATGTCATTCGCCGTTGGTTGTCATTGATAATGATCACAGATTAATCCCTGATCAAAAGAAATTGTAAACACTTCACCAGTTTATTGAAGTGTTCATTCACAACTGTGGTATGCCTGTCGAAAGGGTAGTAAATCCACTGTGAATTATTATTGACGTGGTTATTAAATTGTCTTGCTTGTCCGCCCCTGTGTCATGTCATTCGCCGTTGGTTGTCATTGATAATGATCACAGATTAATCCCTGATCAAAAGAAATTGTAGACACTTCACCAGTTTATTGAAGTGTTCATTCACAACTGTGGTATGCCTGACGAAAGGGTAGTAAATCCACTGTGAATTATTATTGACGTGGTTATTAAATTGTCTTGTTTGTCCGCCCCTGTGTCATGTAATTCGTCGTTGGTTTTCAATTAATAATGATCGCAAATTGATCCCTGACCAAAAGATATTGTAAACACTTCACCAGTTTATTGAAGTGTTCATTCACAACTGTGGTATGCCTGTCGAAAGGGTAATAAATCTACTGTGAATTATTTATTGACGTGGTTATTAATTTGTCTTGTGTGTGCGCTATTGTGTCATGTAATTCGTCGTTGGTTGTCAATTAATAACGATCACAAATTAATCCCTGATCAAAAGAAATTGTAAACACTTCACCAGTTTATTGAAGTGTTCATTCACAACTGTGGTATGCCTGTCGAAAGGGTAGTAAATCCACTGTGAATTATTTGTTGATGCAGTAATTGATTTGTCTTGTTTGTCCGCCCCTGTGTCATGTAACTCGTCGTTGGTTGTCAAATAATAATGGTCACAAATTGATCCTTGATCAAAAGATATTATAATTACTTCGCCAAATATTAAATTAGATTATTTGTCTAATGGGCTATTTTGCCGAACCTTCTCTCAAATTCAATAATGTTTACAATGTAAAACGGGTTTTAGGTCCGCTGTTTGCAACAATTTTTTGCGCATTTATTTCTGGATATTATCTCAAATTTCCTGTTGTATAACGATACATATCGTTATGAGAGAGTCACAATTCTGTCATGTTCCGTGAAAGTATGTTTTCCGTATTTCTTTACTACGTAATCAGACATTTGCGCTCTAATAAGATTATATTATCGACTCTGATCAATTGCAAGGTGTTGTACATACCAGCATTGGAATATAACATCCAAATAGACGCGTTAATCTATAAAAAGGTCAATCATGATGGCTGTTAATGTGGCCATTAAAAACAAGTTTGGTCATTTAATAAGACCTCTACATAAATTCCCTAAATATTTATTTATACCGAATGATTGGTACTATATGAGAACTAAATTGTGTATCGAAGTCGTTTAATATGTGTGTACAATTTATATTGTCCTTTATAACGGGACTTTTCTCTACGTTTTGGAAACCTGTTGGTGTTGAAATTGCTAGAAAAATTTGTACCACCCACGGAACACGTTTGCTAAATCCTATACTACAAAATAATGTTCAGTAAAGCTTATCATTTGTTACAATGTTCAAATGATGTCTTTTTATTTAATTTACATGTTTATGTCTTACCATAATTAATCACAATCCTATTTATTTCCTTAATGAAGGTACTCTCGCTGTTAAGAATATTAATACAGTAAAAAGCATGGCAGCTGTTTTGTTTGTTGCAATTGTTAAATTTATTTCTCATTTTATTTAGTATACGTCGATTGTTTTATGGTATTGTTATAATTGTAATAAGGATTTCTAGTCGCAGCTTGGAGATTACAGTGGTAATTAAATTTTGCCTTGATTTAAGATACACGTCTACCTATCACTCAAAGCTCATGCAAATACATGATAATTTTTCGATGGTTTCGAAATCCTGTGGCTCCAGTTCTTGAAATTACCTTCCATGTAATTTTCTTATTACATGGCGATTCGAATTTTATGACATACATTTCTCAAGACAATATTTAAAACTCAAATTAAATCATTTGGGTCACGCCTCGCAGAATTACAATAATCGTCAACCTTGACATTAAAACTAGATGTGTATCACATCGTATTGTACACTTATGTCCAGCACCTTAATCTCCGTGAATTCTATTTCAGTCAGTATTACGTTCTTAGGCTAATAGTAAAACTAATTTATTTCAAAACCAACCGCATAAGTGAACTTCTTCCTGCTTTACAGCGAAACAAGATTTTAATTAATCCGCTTTTTTATTGTTGCTGCTTACACAGGCCAGAATCAATTTTATACACAAATATAACTAACTAGTAACTTCTAGAAGAATTTATTATTATTTAATTGCTTTTGGTTCCGTTGAATGACTAATCGAGCTGTCTCATTTTAATCACGCATAAGTACACCATGTTCACGAATGGAAATCTTGCATAATTTTGCAGTTGTCTTTTTTTTTTCACTACGGTTCTTATGCGATCGAACACGGAGCTACAGGTGAAGGCCGTTTTCTAGATGCGAGAATGGTACCTTTTATTCATGATACTGCGGATTTGTGTTACCTCCTGACGAGTCTCCTGGAAATATTGCAACCTTCACACATCGGACCGCGTTCGCCTATGAGTTTACATATGAAAGGCGTGGTTTTACCATAAACACACTCCGATATTGATGCTTTTAAAAACAATAGCGTTACAATTCAATTGTTTTATTTCTTTCAATTTTGTTTTAACATAGACAGACGAAAGTGAAAGCTATTTTTGGGTTGTAGTTTGTTTTTTTTTGTCGCTACAGTAATTGTAATTGGGGTGAAAGTAAAACTGAAATATTAATTGTTGCTAGTACATAAAAATTTGTATGTATATTATAATGCAAGTAACAGCGCTAACAACACAGGACAATTTTGCGGCTATGTGTACGTATGAATTTGAATCAATTCATTAGGAGAAAGGTGATAAAAAATGCAACGTGTACGCTTGTATGTTACATTGACTGCTTTTGTATGTGTGTATTTAGAACTACTTATTCAATGCTCCAGTTCACACGGATTATCCAAAAGTATAAAAACTTTCATTTTCCTGATCAAACAAAACACTGACTGTACATACATCGAGTAACAATAATACATATGAAATCCAAAGGAAATCTATAAGCCAAATTACGATTGGAAATAACCAACAACAAAAAAAAAACTTTTTAAAGTTAAAATATTTTTGAAAAAACATATTAAAAAAAGAAGGAATTAAAATGCTTATTCGTCTAAATATTAAGATCAAAGATCTCATATTTGGAACGTGTCCTACCAAGTAGGCATAGCGTACCGAAAGCCAGATCTCAGGTGGGCGCTGGCAGAATGGCCTTTACAGGCTATATTATAAATATAAATATAAATATGGAATCAACAGAAACAACTACTCCGAGGGCTAATACCCCTACCGGCATTGAATTATACTGTTAATTCCGATGGATTCTTAGACGAAGATATAACATATTCAAAAAAGAAGAAATTAAAATCCTTATTCGTCTAAATATTAAGATCAAAGATTTCACATTTGGAGCGCGTCCTACCAAGTAGGCACAACGAACCGAATTGTTATATTTTCGTCTAATAATCGTTCGGAATCAACAGTGTAATTCAATGGCGGTGGGGGTATTAGCCCTCGGAGTAGTTGTTTCCGTTGATACCATATTTATATTTATATTTGCAAAAAAGTTTTGAGACGTGTTCTAACAACACTAATAACATTAAAGACAGATGGAGGATACTAAAACAGTTTAGAACGATATCTATGTATTATATAATAGACGAAATATTTAAATGCTGCTGCAATTTCGTAAACGTGTATTTATTGTAGACACCTGTCTGCACTGTGTGAAAAATATGCTCATTTATTAATTACGGCAGAAGAAAAAACAATGGTCAATTAATTCCCTAGAGATTTTTATGTCTGTACGCCGCTCAATTGTTTCGAAGAACTTTTGAAAGAATAATAAATTATGGGAAGCAAAAAAAAAACAATACAATTTACCACACACATGCTTTCAAATGTAATGTACATCGGCCCGGCCACGTCTAATGTACACAATTTCGAAAATCTTTTAATTTCTTTTGCCAATAGTTTATAACGAAAGAAAGAAGTGTTCGTCCTTCTGCGAAGGTTCTTGTAATTGTATTTGTTAAATGTACAACGACAATAATAGTGTTATTCTGGCTTTTTCGTGAGAAAACAACCATATACGTACCACCATTGTTTCTAGTTAAAAAACGCTACAACTAACCTTTACAACAATCTGGTCGACATTGGGCAATACTTTATTATAAAAAGTGGGTACAATTGTAACCACGTAACATATACGGCAGCAGTTTGTTACGTAAGAAAACATATGTTACCTTGTCCCTTTGACCTCTAACGTGATAGAATCCACTACCAAATTTGACGTTAAGCCTTTTTGCAAGAGATCTCCTATAATTACAATACTTCTAACGTACCGTGAAAAGCTCAAAAAACAGAGCAACATCGCGAAGACAAAAGAGAACCAATGTTGAACTTGTTTTTATACGTAAATCATGATTGGATTGGGTTGGAGTTTTGTCTACTGCTGTTAAGTTAAATGTACTTTCACATCGGAAGTGCCAATAACGAAACATATTAAAAAGTGCCTTGTAATGGTACAGATCCACAGAACAACAAGAGCCAAGAATGTTATGCAGTTTACTGGAATTATATTAGAAATGTGTGTGGCTTCTAAAATGTGTGTTATGTAGTATTTCTCAACTATAGCGATTGCCCAAGCGTCTTGATAAAGAAATAATATAAAATAGAAGTCAGTATAATATGTATGTTTGTTGTTGTTTAGTCTGTTAACTAACTCAGATGTTTTTCCTTGAGGTGGTGTTTTTGTTTTTCATTTTTATACTGAAAGAAGTCGTTGCTTAACAGCCGGTGTTGGCACAGACAACTATAAGGAAATATAATGAGGTTATTGTTAAACAAATGTTGTTATACTAGGTACATTAGTATTAACAATAACAGGTAGATAATTATAAAAATTTGAAAGAAGTTGTTTTTTAACTATGGTGGAAAGCCGTCGAGTTCAAAGTGACGACATTGCCTCATTTCAACATTTGTGTGTAGGTAATTTCGGTTATGATAATGAAAATTTCGAAACCATAACGTATATGTTAGAAAAGATAAGAAACACATCTTGTGTGAAAGAATTTGAAATTATTATCTAATGTAATTAGAGAGCTTTCTCTTTCGATATGTTTAATTGATTATGGACTCTGAGGACGACGACATAACCGGAATGATTGACAACATGCTGGTTGGTAGTAGCTACTGCACCGTAATTAAAAAAAAAAAAAATGTGGTGCACTTAGTCAAACAAAAGTCGATCGCACTTTCACTTTTATTGCTGAGCAATTTTTTTATGACTAACGTAAAATTCAGCTCGTGGTTTTCGCATAATTTTCTATTAAAATGTTTACTTCCTTCTAACAAAGCAACGCAAAACAAAAAAATAAGGAAATAATTATTCACATTAATAATGCAAGCACAAGGGACAAAGTTCAAAGATACGCAAAAAAAATGATGTCGTGGGACCAATTTTCTCCAAGAATTGACATTTTCTATCAAGGTTTATGTGGCTTATAAACCTTGAACGTTTGTTTTGAAACGGTTAATTGATCACATAACATACCTGAAAGTCATACACAGAACAAGTTACTACAGTTCTCCATATGATACGAAGAAGGAATATTAAATAAATACCTACAGTAATACCACAACATGGCGTGTAAAGAAAGTATCTAAGGGGACCAGCTGACCGTGTTTGGAAGAATGTTAAATGCAATATGCTCTACATATACATTTTAAACAATCATTACAATTTTCACTTTCATTTTTTAGTTTCACTTTCAAGAAAAATTCACTTAATTGTTTCTATATAATCGTAAGAGGATTAAAAATAGATTTAGGTGTACATTTTTAATTGCCTTCATAATTATAACTAATTGCAAATGATGACGTAAAAAAATAGGTTGGTTGGTTATTGGTTTTCGAGTTAATTTTCTGAAGCTCTGGATTCGTACCTCTGGTTCGTTACGTTTTTTGCGGTTTGTATATAATCCACGAGGAAATTGCGAAAACGAAATGATGTTCTGTCTGAATCGTCTATATTATTATATAATTTTAATTACAATCGTCAGGTATTACATGACCCAGTGGTTTTGGAAGCTCTACTTGTTCAAGACTTGCATTATCGCAGTTCATCAAATACAACATTCTTTCTACAAAGCATGCAGTAATTTCCTGGTTTCAAGGTTACACTTTGTCTACAAATCGTCATTTTTGATTAATTAAGTTTGTTGTCTGTAAAGCCTTTTCAGGTCAAAACGTATTAGAACTTTAGCAAATCGTAAATGAACGGTTTCCTGCCATTATAACAATTTACTTTAATTAAAATATTATAGTTGACAATAACTAATAGACATAGTCAATGTGGGACTTCAACAATGCCATGTTCCATTATAAAAGTGAAAACTTTTCGAAAAAAAAAAAAAAATTGGTTGATATAGTTAGACACCCGGTATATTTCTTTGAAATTACGGCGATAATTATTAAAGCAATTTAAAAATCCTATTGTCTGTTGTGTCTGTTGTCTGTTAACCAACAAAAAACCCGTGAAAAATGGGCTTCAAGGTAATTTCCCATCTTTGGTGTTTGTTAAACGTTTATTCAAAGTTTGAGGAACAATGGATACAATTTCCGGTTTTTAATTATATTTGGAGATTAAAAGTTAACTATGGTAGATAATTCTTCATATTTACTTAAGAGTTACATACTATAGTTTAAATTTAAAAAAAAATACTAATTCACTGTTATGCTATTTCAGTCTTATTATTAATACATTCCACGTTGTTTTCTCGTTTAACAAAAAAAATATATGTATATATATATGTTACATAAATGTGGTTACATGTACTCACCAAATTTTTCTGCAAAAACATCCTGAATTTTCACCCT
Organism: Agrilus biguttatus; assembly: GCA_963921985.1. Lineage (NCBI taxonomy): Eukaryota > Metazoa > Arthropoda > Insecta > Coleoptera > Buprestidae > Agrilus > Agrilus biguttatus. The sequence goes on along the minus strand of OY998126.1, from coordinate 21,944,586 downwards.
TGTAAATATTATCCCCTCAAGAAAGGGTAGACACTAACGCAAAAGTTATTCTGCACAAGATTTCGTTGTCGCTGTGTTAGCACAGTAATATTATATCGAATCAAAATTTCGTTAGAAAATTACCTTCCACACTAATACTAGGTACATTAATGTTACTACCATTAATTCTTCTGCGGGACCGTTACGCGGATTATGTTCGCTAAATGTTTAACTTTCATTTATAACTTGTGTTTGACGAGGCCAAGAAAGAAGGGGCTTCCTCCACTAGATGTAATCTCTTAAGGAGGTAACTTTGCTCGTAAACATAAAGCTCGAACGTTAGAAATAAGTATGATACATATATGAATGCAAAGAAATCCCATAAACCCAAAGTAAATTTTAAGGAAACTACCCTTACAACTAAATAACGTGCAACCCATAATAGGATAACCATCATATGATCTTTTTATAAATCTGATTATCACCATCAATTTTATATAAGAAAATCAAATGGAGTTCTGCGGAATTGAATTTAATAAAAAGCTAAATGCCAAATTCCATCCAAAAACGATTAAACTTAAACTTTCGATAGTGCAACGTTTGTGAAACATTTTATAAACTGTTAAAAATAACGTAGAACAAAACACAATGTTATTTCACTAATTTTTATTAAACTCGACAACATTGTTTCGATCATTCTCAAGTTTTCGAGTTTAAGAACTCTTGAGAATGATCGCTGACGATCGAAACAATGTTGTCGAGTTCAATAAAAATTAGTGAAATAACATTGTGTTTTGTTCTACGTTATTTTTAACAGTTTATAAAAAACGATTAAGACTAATCATTCTTTTGTTTGATTAAATAGCATACAAAAATTTCTTCGGCTAGTATGTCTAACAATTCGCAACTCTTTTAAAGGTTGCAAATCTATCACAAACCTCTACCTCGTACTAAAGGTCCTATATAATTATGATTTTTAGCAATTATTTAGTAAGCAAGTTCAGTCTCTGACATATTTTTCGTAGTTGATTATTTCTTCTTAAGGGTTGCGAGTCCGCTCGATTATCTGCAAACTATTGTTTCAATTAATCATTCTATTATGTCTTAATTTGCTAATTATTTGCTATGCACTCCTTCGCTGATGATTTATTCGTTAGTTTTTTGTCAAATCCATTTCAAGGACAGTGGATTGCTAGGGCTTCATCCATTTCTGAAATGAGAAGAAAGGCCATCTTATAACAGCATTTGGAAACCATAACCTATTATAAGACACCGCCCTCTTAAGTGTCCATCCGCAAACCAATAAATTTTTACCAAAAAAGTAATACCCTAAAGATACTAATCAACAACAATGTTTTCGGATTTACCCACCCCAATTTTAGATATTGTGAATCACTGTTAGCGATAGTCTACATTCGCGGGTAGTGTATTTCGCAAATAGTGTTGTTAAGTGAAAAGGTGCGCGAGTGAAATCCAAAAAGGATTAATCAAGAGCTAATTCCCTGAACTAATGCGAAGACACTGTTTCAAAATTAAGGGATGTAATTTATTGCACAATTTATGTTTGTGTTCCTTTAGTGTCGTTGACAGCGGAAATTTTTATTGGATTGCGGACAATTCATTTTCTTTCTACTTCATCCTTGTTCCTTTCAATAATCCCGATATACTAATGTTGGTTGTTGTTTGTTTCAGATAATCTGTTCTTGGTTGTTTCATTTCCCACCCTTTACGATGAAAAGATCATCTCCTTCGATCCCTGAGCGTTTCGGATTAGCATATCCCATCTCTGGATATAGTGTTAGAGTAACACCGCGTCCGTGGATAGTGTATTTCGATCGCAAATAGTGTTGTTAAGTGAAAAAGTGCGCGAGTAAAATCCAAAAAGGATTAATCAAGAGCTAATTCCGTGAACTAATGCGATGACACTGTTTCAAAATTAAGGGATGTAATTTATTGCACAATTCATGTTTGTGTTTCTTTAGTGTTGTTGACAGCGGAAATTTTTATTGGACTGCGGACAATTCATTTTTTTTTCTACTTCATTCTTGTTCCTTTCAATAATCCCGATGTACTAATGTTGGTTGTTGTTTGTTTCAGATAATCTGTTCTTGGTTGTTTCATTTCCCACCCTGTACGAGAAAAGGATCATCTCCTTCAATCCCTGAGGGTTTCGGATTAACACAGCCCATCTCTGGATATAATGTTAGTGAAGGATCGCGTCCATGGATAATGTAGTTCGATCGCAAATAGTGTTGTTAAGTGAAAAAGTGCGCGAGTGAAATCCAAAAAGGATTAATCAAGAGTTAATTCCATGAAGTAATGCGAGGACACTGTTTGAAAGTTAAGGGAAGTAATTTATTTTATAATTAATGTTTGTGTTTCTTTAGTGTCGTTGACAGCGGAAATTTTTATTAGACTGCGGACAATTCATTTTTTCTTCTACTTCATTCTTGTTCCTTTCAATAATCCCGATATACTAATGTTGGTTGTTGTTTGTTTCAGATAATCTGTTCTTGGTTGTTTCATTTCCCACCCTTTACGATGAAAAGATCATCTCCTTCGATCCCTGAGCGTTTCGGATTAGCATATCCCATCTCTGGATATAGTGTTAGAGTAACACCGCGTCCGTGGATAGTGTATTTCGATCGCAAATAGTGTTGTTAAGTGAAAAAGTGCGCGAGTAAAATCCAAAAAGGATTAATCAAGAGCTAATTCCGTGAACTAATGCGATGACACTGTTTCAAAATTAAGGGATGTAATTTATTGCACAATTCATGTTTGTGTTTCTTTAGTGTTGTTGACAGCGGAAATTTTTATTGGACTGCGGACAATTCATTTTTTTTTCTACTTCATTCTTGTTCCTTTCAATAATCCCGATGTACTAATGTTGGTTGTTGTTTGTTTCAGATAATCTGTTCTTGGTTGTTTCATTTCCCACCCTGTACGAGAAAAGGATCATCTCCTTCAATCCCTGAGGGTTTCGGATTAACACAGCCCATCTCTGGATATAATGTTAGTGAAGGATCGCGTCCATGGATAATGTAGTTCGATCGCAAATAGTGTTGTTAAGTGAAAAAGTGCGCGAGTGAAATCCAAAAAGGATTAATCAAGAGTTAATTCCATGAAGTAATGCGAGGACACTGTTTGAAAGTTAAGGGAAGTAATTTATTTTATAATTAATGTTTGTGTTTCTTTAGTGTCGTTGACAGCGGAAATTTTTATTAGACTGCGGACAATTCATTTTTTCTTCTACTTCATTCTTGTTCCTTTCAATAATCCCGATGTACTAATGTTGGTTGTTGTTTGTTTCAGATAATCTGTTCTTGGTTGTTTCATTTCCCACCCTTTACGATGAAAAGATCATCTCCTTCAATCCCTGAGGGTTTCGGATTAACACAGCCCATCTCTGGATATAATGTTAGTGAAGGATCGCGTCCATGGATAATGTAGTTCGATCGCAAATAGTGTTGTTAAGTGAAAAAGTGCGCGAGTGAAATCCAAAAAGGATTAATCAAGAGTTAATTCCATGAAGTAATGCGAGGACACTGTTTGAAAGTTAAGGGAAGTAATTTATTTTATAATTAATGTTTGTGTTTCTTTAGTGTCGTTGACAGCGGAAATTTTTATTAGACTGCGGACAATTCATTTTTTCTTCTACTTCATTCTTGTTCCTTTCAATAATCCCGATGTACTAATGTTGGTTGTTGTTTGTTTCAGATAATCTGTTCTTGGTTGTTTCATTTCCCACCCTTTACGATGAAAAGATCATCTCCTTCAATCCCTGAGGGTTTCGGATTAACACAGCCCATCTCTGGATATAATGTTAGTGAAGGATCGCGTCCATGGATAATGTAGTTCGATCGCAAATAGTGTTGTTAAGTGAAAAAGTGCGCGAGTGAAATCCAAAAAGGATTAATCAAGAGTTAATTCCATGAAGTAATGCGAGGACACTGTTTGAAAGTTAAGGGAAGTAATTTATTTTATAATTAATGTTTGTGTTTCTTTAGTGTCGTTGACAGCGGAAATTTTTATTAGACTGCGGACAATTCATTTTTTCTTCTACTTCATTCTTGTTCCTTTCAATAATCCCGATGTACTAATGTTGGTTGTTGTTTGTTTCAGATAATCTGTTCTTGGTTGTTTCATTTCCCACCCTTTACGATGAAAAGATCATCTCCTTCAATCCCTGAGGGTTTCGGATTAACACAGCCCATCTCTGGATATAATGTTAGTGAAGGATCGCGTCCATGGATAATGTAGTTCGATCGCAAATAGTGTTGTTAAGTGAAAAAGTGCGCGAGTGAAATCCAAAAAGGATTAATCAAGAGTTAATTCCATGAAGTAATGCGAGGACACTGTTTGAAAGTTAAGGGAAGTAATTTATTTTATAATTAATGTTTGTGTTTCTTTAGTGTCGTTGACAGCGGAAATTTTTATTAGACTGCGGACAATTCATTTTTTCTTCTACTTCATTCTTGTTCCTTTCAATAATCCCGATGTACTAATGTTGGTTGTTGTTTGTTTCAGATAATCTGTTCTTGGTTGTTTCATTTCCCACCCTTTACGATGAAAAGATCATCTCCTTCAATCCCTGAGGGTTTCGGATTAACACAGCCCATCTCTGGATATAATGTTAGTGAAGGATCGCGTCCATGGATAATGTAGTTCGATCGCAAATAGTGTTGTTAAGTGAAAAAGTGCGCGAGTGAAATCCAAAAAGGATTAATCAAGAGTTAATTCCATGAAGTAATGCGAGGACACTGTTTGAAAGTTAAGGGAAGTAATTTATTTTATAATTAATGTTTGTGTTTCTTTAGTGTCGTTGACAGCGGAAATTTTTATTAGACTGCGGACAATTCATTTTTTCTTCTACTTCATTCTTGTTCCTTTCAATAATCCCGATGTACTAATGTTGGTTGTTGTTTGTTTCAGATAATCTGTTCTTGGTTGTTTCATTTCCCACCCTTTACGATGAAAAGATCATCTCCTTCAATCCCTGAGGGTTTCGGATTAACACAGCCCATCTCTGGATATAATGTTAGTGAAGGATCGCGTCCATGGATAATGTAGTTCGATCGCAAATAGTGTTGTTAAGTGAAAAAGTGCGCGAGTGAAATCCAAAAAGGATTAATCAAGAGTTAATTCCATGAAGTAATGCGAGGACACTGTTTGAAAGTTAAGGGAAGTAATTTATTTTATAATTAATGTTTGTGTTTCTTTAGTGTCGTTGACAGCGGAAATTTTTATTAGACTGCGGACAATTCATTTTTTCTTCTACTTCATTCTTGTTCCTTTCAATAATCCCGATGTACTAATGTTGGTTGTTGTTTGTTTCAGATAATCTGTTCTTGGTTGTTTCATTTCCCACCCTTTACGATGAAAAGATCATCTCCTTCAATTCCTGAGGGTTTCGGATTAACACAGCCCATCTCTGGATATAATGTTAGTGAAGGATCGCGTCCATGGATAATGTAGTTCGATCGCAAATAGTGTTGTTAAGTGAAAAAGTGCGCGAGTGAAATCCAAAAAGGATTAATCAAGAGTTAATTCCATGAAGTAATGCGAGGACACTGTTTGAAAGTTAAGGGAAGTAATTTATTTTATAATTAATGTTTGTGTTTCTTTAGTGTCGTTGACAGCGGAAATTTTTATTAGACTGCGGACAATTCATTTTTTCTTCTACTTCATTCTTGTTCCTTTCAATAATCCCGATGTACTAATGTTGGTTGTTGTTTGTTTCAGATAATCTGTTCTTGGTTGTTTCATTTCCCACCCTTTACGATGAAAAGATCATCTCCTTCAATCCCTGAGGGTTTCGGATTAACACAGCCCATCTCTGGATATAATGTTAGTGAAGGATCGCGTCCATGGATAATGTAGTTCGATCGCAAATAGTGTTGTTAAGTGAAAAAGTGCGCGAGTGAAATCCAAAAAGGATTAATCAAGAGTTAATTCCATGAAGTAATGCGAGGACACTGTTTGAAAGTTAAGGGAAGTAATTTATTTTATAATTAATGTTTGTGTTTCTTTAGTGTCGTTGACAGCGGAAATTTTTATTAGACTGCGGACAATTCATTTTTTCTTCTACTTCATTCTTGTTCCTTTCAATAATCCCGATGTACTAATGTTGGTTGTTGTTTGTTTCAGATAATCTGTTCTTGGTTGTTTCATTTCCCACCCTTTACGATGAAAAGATCATCTCCTTCAATCCCTGAGGGTTTCGGATTAACACAGCCCATCTCTGGATATAATGTTAGTGAAGGATCGCGTCCATGGATAATGTAGTTCGATCGCAAATAGTGTTGTTAAGTGAAAAAGTGCGCGAGTGAAATCCAAAAAGGATTAATCAAGAGTTAATTCCATGAAGTAATGCGAGGACACTGTTTGAAAGTTAAGGGAAGTAATTTATTTTATAATTAATGTTTGTGTTTCTTTAGTGTCGTTGACAGCGGAAATTTTTATTAGACTGCGGACAATTCATTTTTTCTTCTACTTCATTCTTGTTCCTTTCAATAATCCCGATGTACTAATGTTGGTTGTTGTTTGTTTCAGATAATCTGTTCTTGGTTGTTTCATTTCCCACCCTTTACGATGAAAAGATCATCTCCTTCAATCCCTGAGGGTTTCGGATTAACACAGCCCATCTCTGGATATAATGTTAGTGAAGGATCGCGTCCATGGATAATGTAGTTCGATCGCAAATAGTGTTGTTAAGTGAAAAAGTGCGCGAGTGAAATCCAAAAAGGATTAATCAAGAGTTAATTCCATGAAGTAATGCGAGGACACTGTTTGAAAGTTAAGGGAAGTAATTTATTTTATAATTAATGTTTGTGTTTCTTTAGTGTCGTTGACAGCGGAAATTTTTATTAGACTGCGGACAATTCATTTTTTCTTCTACTTCATTCTTGTTCCTTTCAATAATCCCGATGTACTAATGTTGGTTGTTGTTTGTTTCAGATAATCTGTTCTTGGTTGTTTCATTTCCCACCCTTTACGATGAAAAGATCATCTCCTTCAATCCCTGAGGGTTTCGGATTAACACAGCCCATCTCTGGATATAATGTTAGTGAAGGATCGCGTCCATGGATAATGTAGTTCGATCGCAAATAGTGTTGTTAAGTGAAAAAGTGCGCGAGTGAAATCCAAAAAGGATTAATCAAGAGTTAATTCCATGAAGTAATGCGAGGACACTGTTTGAAAGTTAAGGGAAGTAATTTATTTTATAATTAATGTTTGTGTTTCTTTAGTGTCGTTGACAGCGGAAATTTTTATTAGACTGCGGACAATTCATTTTTTCTTCTACTTCATTCTTGTTCCTTTCAATAATCCCGATGTACTAATGTTGGTTGTTGTTTGTTTCAGATAATCTGTTCTTGGTTGTTTCATTTCCCACCCTGTACGAGCAAGAGATCATCTCCTTCAATCCCTGAGGGTTTCGGATTAACACAGCCCATCTCTGGATATAATGTTAGTGAAGGATCGCGTCCATGGATAGTGTAGTTCGATCGCAAATAGTGTTGTTAAGTGAAAAAGTGCGCGAGTAAAATCCAAAAAGGATTAATCAAGAGCTATTTCCACGAAGTAATGCGAGGACATTGTAACAAAATTAAGGGAAGTAATTTATTGCACAATTGATGTTTGTGTTTCTTTAGTATCGTTGACAGCGGAAATTTTTATTGGACTGCGGACAATTCATTTTTTCTTCTACTTCATTCTTGTTCCTTTCAATAATCCCGATGTACTAATGTTGGTTGTTGTTTGTTTCAGATAATCTGTTCTTGGTTGTTTCATTTCCCACCCTGTACGAGCAAGAGATCATCTCCTTCAATCCCTGAGGGTTTCGGATTAACACAGCCCATCTCTGGATATAGTGTTAGTGTAACACCGCGTCCGTGGATAGTGTATTTCGATCGCAAATAGTGTTGTTAAGTGAAAAAGTGGGCGAGTGAAATCCAAAAAGGATTAATCAAGAGCTATTTCCACGAAGTAATGCGAGGACATTGTAACAAAATTAAGGGAAGTAATTTATTGCACAATTGATGTTTGTGTTTCTTTAGTATCGTTGACAGCGGAAATTTTTATTGGACTGCGGACAATTCATTTTTTCTTCTACTTCATTCTTGTTCCTTTCAATAATCCCGATGTACTAATGTTGGTTGTTGTTTGTTTCAGATAATCTGTTCTTGGTTGTTTCATTTCCCACCCTGTACGAGCAAGAGATCATCTCCTTCAATCCCTGAGGGTTTCGGATTAACACAGCCCATCTCTGGATATAGTGTTAGTGTAACACCGCGTCCGTGGATAGTGTATTTCGATCGCAAATAGTGTTGTTAAGTGAAAAAGTGGGCGAGTGAAATCCAAAAAGGATTAATCAAGAGCTATTTCCACGAAGTAATGCGAGGACATTGTAACAAAATTAAGGGAAGTAATTTATTGCACAATTGATGTTTGTGTTTCTTTAGTATCGTTGACAGCGGAAATTTTTATTGGACTGCGGACAATTCATTTTTTCTTCTACTTCATTCTTGTTCCTTTCAATAATCCCGATGTACTAATGTTGGTTGTTGTTTGTTTCAGATAATCTGTTCTTGGTTGTTTCATTTCCCACCCTGTACGAGCAAGAGATCATCTCCTTCAATCCCTGAGGGTTTCGGATTAACACAGCCCATCTCTGGATATAGTGTTAGTGTAACACCGCGTCCGTGGATAGTGTATTTCGATCGCAAATAGTGTTGTTAAGTGAAAAAGTGGGCGAGTGAAATCCAAAAAGGATTAATCAAGAGCTATTTCCATGAGGTAATGCGAGGACATTGTTTCAAAATTAAGGGAAGTACTTTATTGCACAATTCATGTTTGTGTTTCTTTAGTGTCGTTGACAACGGAAATTTTTATTGGACTGCGGACAATTCATTTTTTCTTCTACTTCATTCTTGTTCCTTTCAATAATCCCGATGTACTAATGTTGGTTGTTGTTTGTTTCAGATAATCTGTTCTTGGTTGTTTCATTTCCCACCCTGTACGAGCAAGAGATCATCTCCTTCAATCCCTGAGGGTTTCGGATTAACACAGCCCATCTCTGGATATAGTGTTAGTGTAACACCGCGTCCGTGGATAGTGTATTTCGATCGCAAATAGTGTTGTTAAGTGAAAAAGTGGGCGAGTGAAATCCAAAAAGGATTAATCAAGAGCTATTTCCACGAAGTAATGCGAGGACATTGTAACAAAATTAAGGGAAGTAATTTATTGCACAATTGATGTTTGTGTTTCTTTAGTATCGTTGACAGCGGAAATTTTTATTGGACTGCGGACAATTCATTTTTTCTTCTACTTCATTCTTGTTCCTTTCAATAATCCCGATGTACTAATGTTGGTTGTTGTTTGTTTCAGATAATCTGTTCTTGGTTGTTTCATTTCCCACCCTGTACGAGCAAGAGATCATCTCCTTCAATCCCTGAGGGTTTCGGATTAACACAGCCCATCTCTGGATATAGTGTTAGTGTAACACCGCGTCCGTGGATAGTGTATTTCGATCGCAAATAGTGTTGTTAAGTGAAAAAGTGGGCGAGTGAAATCCAAAAAGGATTAATCAAGAGCTATTTCCATGAGGTAATGCGAGGACATTGTTTCAAAATTAAGGGAAGTACTTTATTGCACAATTCATGTTTGTGTTTCTTTAGTGTCGTTGACAACGGAAATTTTTATTGGACTGCGGACAATTCATTTTTTCTTCTACTTCATTCTTGTTCCTTTCAATAATCCCGATGTACTAATGTTGGTTGTTGTTTGTTTCAGATAATCTGTTCTTGGTTGTTTCATTTCCCACCCTGTACGAGCAAGAGATCATCTCCTTCAATCCCTGAGGGTTTCGGATTAACACAGCCCATCTCTGGATATAGTGTTAGTGTAACACCGCGTCCGTGGATAGTGTATTTCGATCGCAAATAGTGTTGTTAAGTGAAAAAGTGGGCGAGTGAAATCCAAAAAGGATTAATCAAGAGCTATTTCCATGAGGTAATGCGAGGACATTGTTTCAAAATTAAGGGAAGTACTTTATTGCACAATTCATGTTTGTGTTTCTTTAGTGTCGTTGACAACGGAAATTTTTATTGGACTGCGGACAATTCATTTTTTCTTCTACTTCATTCTTGTTCCTTTCAATAATCCCGATATACTAATGTTGGTTGTTGTTTGTTTCAGATAATCTGTTCTTGGTTGTTTCATTTCCCACCCTGTACGAACAAGAGATCATCTCCTTCAATCCTTGAGGGTTTCGGATTAACACAGCCCATATCTGGATATAGTGTTAGTGAAAGATCGCGTCCGTGGATGGTGTATTTCGATCGCAAATAGTGTTGTTAAGTGAAAAAGTGCGCGAGTGAAATCCAAAAAGGATTAATCAAGAGCTAATTCCGTGAACTAATGCGATGACACTGTTTCAAAATTAAGGGATGTAATTTAATGCACAATTCATGTTTGTGTTTCTTTAGTGTTGTTGACAGCGGAAATTTTTATTGGACTGCGGACAATTCATTTTTCCTTCTATTTCATTCTTGTTCCTTTCAATAATCCCGATGTACTAACGTAGGTTTTCATCTGTTTCAGGAAATCTGACTTTATTTATATTAAATTTCAAAGCTGGATGCACGAATTGGTTCGCCAGTTCTATTGTTAGCTGCTCTGGAGTGACACACCTCTGGACAGGATAATGTGGTTCAAAGTGTTAGTAAACATTTAAAGCGACCATCAGTGTCTTTATGTTTTTGTCGTTTAAGATGGTGGTTTGTTTAGATGGGCAGAGTTTTAATCGCAATGCAGTAACTGTTTTGTGTCATATTTACGTGTAATCTTCGAATTCTATTACCACTCAATGTCGGTGTCCACTTGAAAGGAATTTATAGATCGTGAAAGTAGTTTTGTCGATCCAAATATATTCTCGAACTTCTTGCTGTTCCGTTTTACTTCGTAACAATTACTTTTACTTGGTGTTGTTATTTCATTGGACTTACTCCACGCCAATGAAATTTGATCAAGGTCATGGTCCTCCTTAGTTAGTGTTCTTGTCCTCTCGATCATTCTGCTGAAATAATGATGTTTCCAAATGACTCTCCAATTATTTATCCATTAATATATAGGAAATGGACAAAGTAAATTACAGTTTTAATCGATCTTTAAATAATAAGTGTTACGTTTGATATTCAGCTAATTGAAAAACTGTAGTATAAGTTCGTAAACGATATTTTTCTCATATAATTGTAGGTACAATTTGTGAAATTAAAAATCTATTTTTTTGTCAAAAAAAGACTTCGTTTTCGCCTCCTATTGAGTACATTTGGCGAACGAGAAATGTTATGATAATTCTTTTGTTACGAAATATCTACAGTCATTTATTTATTTATGGCTTCTGTCCGCACGCATTAATTAATGAATATGATGTCAAACACTTTCTACGTACGATCAGAAGATTAGCATGCAACGTATCATAATTAGTGAAAATGAATACCGGCTCTAATTAATCATAAACTAATGAATGTAATGTAGGTAACAAGAACGAAAATAATTAAAATGCGCTTTGTACAATCCACTGATAGACTCACAGTAATGGACTCGTGAGTTATCGAACAGAAACTATTTGTCATTTCTTTAATTTCGTTGGCGACTAAATTGAAAAGAAAGCTACGATATTCCGAATGAATTTAATTATTATTATCAAGCAGATTAAGTAATTTTTCCGAAAGCTCACAAACAATTAAAATAATTATTAATATTTAAAGCAAAATGACGCTTCGATAGAAGACAAATAAAATGTGATGGTAAGGTTGAAAAATCTTTTTTATTTGGTTAAATAACAAACGAAACTGTATCAACTAAAATCGTCAATTTTACGAAATGCGACTTCTTTATGTAATTAATTCCGCGAAGTACCTTCACAGAGATCGTTCATTATACAACGCTTACTGGGTCGTTAAACTTTTTTTCTAATTACGAAAAATATATAAGAAAATATTAAAGAAATCGTAGTATTTTTAGTACCCATGTGAGTACATGTTTCATTGAATGTTTCATTCCGTGTCACGACTGGTCTAAAAGAATTTTCACGTCTTTTTTATGGTTACTAGTTCTATTTTTGTATCTAATAGAAAGCAATAAGAAACCGAGTGTAATAAGCCCCATCTAATTCAACTATTAATAAATGATAAGAAGGAGAAAACAGAAATATAAAACTTTCTATACAAGAAACCATACATAGACAAACAAACATATTATAAGTGACAAAATAACGTTAAAATGAACGGTCTCACACCACTTTTATTATTCTAATTATGCACATACAGAAAGTAATCTCAAAACTTTAGAAAACTGTTTTACAAATGCATATCTCAGAATAATTTCGCCTTTATTGGACACAAGAAAGACGTTACCCGTACAACGCGGTCACTTTCTGTTATTATAACTAATTAACGTGCTTTTTACGAATTATTTCCACGATTATTCAAGTGCGTAGCGATAAGAAATGAAATACCACGAGGTAGCTACCAACGTAAGCATTTTTACGTGAAAAAATTCCGTCTGCCTGACTGAAGGTATTTGATGTTACAAAAGGTGGAAAGTGAAAAAAAATAACAACAATAATAATAATAACAAGAGTCAGACGGTACAATATTACATGGCAGTAGCAGTGGCGGCGGCTACGTGCGATCCCATGGGCACGTAACCGTTTTTGTTTTCTATTAACTTTTGTAGGGTGAAATTAAAATAGTCAGGAAAATAAATGAAATTTAATTTAAAAAAAAAATGAATAAAAATATATGAATTAAAACATAAACTAATTAATTGTTAAATAATTGTTAGAACCGTGTCCTTTTGAATGTAGGATTTATTGCTTTTGACTAAGATTTTTAGCTTTCACAAACCCTCATAGAAAACGCCTTCTAAAGTGGATTCTAAGAAGCCACCCCAAGCGTCTCTCTCTCTTTGTTTCGATACCGAGGGTATATCTACCCTCGGTAACCGGAGATGACCATCATTATTTTTACAAAACCGTCACTGATTCTTTTACAAAATCGTTCGCTTAATAGTTGTAGTAATAGTTTAAGCAACATTTAAAATAAAGTTATTAAAGTTATACAGTGAGGACTTATTTGCGAGGTATTCGGATTTTGGCTTCTAAGCCTTAACCACGGAACAGGAACCCTTACTAAACTTATCCCGTATAGCTATCGATACGGGATACGACATAATTATAATTAAAAAAAATAACTAACAATACTAAATTAGGAATTTATGGCCTGACTGGTCCGAGATGATTTATCTGAAATAAATAAACAAAAACAATATGTGAGCAACCAATTAAACCAAAATCGCAATCATTACGACATAAATATAAATAATGATTCACGAATTTGCAATTCAATCATTTCCAGATCACAGGTATTAAGGGTCAACTCGCGAAATACCTCAACGGAAGTTATCTACCATGATAAACAGTGCATGCATTCACTTCAGGTACTAAGGGTCAACTCGCATAGTACCCACTCTATAACAACTAGCAGAGTATGAGGGTCAACTCGCATCATACTCAAAAACAAAGCACTAAGGGTCAACTCGCATAGTGCTCAATTAAATTGCAATATTAATTTATAATAAATAAAGTAAATAAATTATAAATAATTTAATAGTAAAATTGGTCACCCAGTGAATCAAATCACCTATTATTTGAAAACACTGACACTTTAGAAAATTAAAGCACAGATGAACAATTTCACACAATTTATAAATACCTATATTGATAGCTTACGAAAGACTGACTTATATGGGATGGTTCTCACGAGAGCACAGCCCGTATTTATAAAAAAGCTGCATATTCGGTCCTTATCGCACCGTTCATATAAACAAAGTCTGGAGAATTCGAGCTAGCATAGACTAAATAGTAACAGCCAAAAGTTGGATCTGAATATTACAGTGTGAATAGAAAAATTCCTTTATAGAAGTTACTTACTTCTTACACTTTTACATAATTAGTACGTTAAAGTAGAGGATTTTGGTCTCTGGGGCTCTCTGGTACAGAGCTGCAGGCTTATCGTCGTCGAAAATGAACGTTTCTCCTCCAGAGAAGTTATCATCTTCATCATTAAGGTTTTTGTTCTTTATAATATTAAATTGAACAAAAATAATCCCTTATAATGTACCAGCATGTTAATAATGCTGGAACGCCGTATACTGTGAACAAACTTAACTTTCGCTTTTAAAACGGATACTACGCCGTTGCTATTGCAACAATGCTGTAAATCCTCGGCATATTCACAACGACACATGGTTCGTTATTAAGTGGTTGTGTTATCTGCGTTCTGCATATATTGTGACCTTCGTCTTCCATTTCACTCAGCTCCATCGCATATCGTTCAATTTAAAGGCAGATAAAGGTTGAAAAGTATAAAAAACAGACGATAAGTTACAAGCAAGAAACTTAGACAAAACGACTCATGTGTTAGAAAATGTATTATGTACAGTAACCAGCAAAACTACAGAATCAAACTTGCACATTTATTTATTTTGAACAGGTAGCCTGTAACCACAGCTAAGCAAAAAACTTATAAGAAAATCACCAATCTCTAAGCCTAAACCCCTCACTTGAACTGTTTTAATCTTTTAAACCCTAAAAATCGACTTCGAATTACTAATAAAGGGCTACCAATATACGAGGGTGGTTTGATAAGTCCGTGACAATTAAAAGAAAGCTTCAAAATCATTTTATTTTCTACATAATCTCTTTCTAGCTCGGTGTATTTAGTCCACCGTGCTTCTATTTTTTTAAATAATAAAATTTCTCAAGGCCTTCAAAATAAGCCTTTGTTTACACGGTTACCTCTTCATTCGACCCAAATCCCAAATCTATTACCGCCCAGCCATTTCTTCAGGTTAGGAAACAGAAAATAGTCGGAGGGGGCTAAATCCGGAGAATAAGGTGGATGGCGTGGCAGTTCGCAGCCCAATTGATGAAATTTTGCCATGGTGACTTCACACGTACTAGTATGCTTGTGTATTGTCCTGATGGAACAACACTTTTTCTTGACTAAATGCAGTCGTTTCTGCTTCAAACAGTTTCAAATTTGTCCAGCAGCTGCAGCTCTGAATAATATTTGCCTTTTATTGTTGATCGTTTTACCTTTTTCAAGGTAATTAATATGAATTAAACCGTTCACCGCGTGAATACCAGAAAACTGTAGTTAATAGCCATGATTTTGTTAGTCGATAGACCCTTTTTCGGTGCACGTTCACCCGTAAAGACTCAGTGTTTCGATTGTTGCTTGGTCTCTGGTCTCTGGTCTCTGGTGTAGCGTAATGGATCTATGTCTCATCTATGGTAACGAAACGGCGCAAAAACTCGTTTGGATTGCGGCTGTGACAACTCCAAACACTCCTTCCTTTGAACTTGTTACACGGTGGTATTTATGGCCGATAATGAGCAATCGCGACACCCATCGCACTGATGTTTAGACATTTGGATATTCATGCAAAATGTGATCCACTCACTCAGTTGAGATGCCTACAGCCAAATAGTCATGCAAAATTGAAAATGTGTTGCACTCGTTCAGTTGAGATGCCTACAGTCTCAGCCAATTCACGCACTCTCCATCTTCGATCATCTAATATCATTCCATGCATTTGTCAACGATTTCTGGCGTAACGACTTCTTCTGGACTCTCTTCGACCTGAACGTTCGGTGTCACTTGTACTGATGCAACCACAACGAAACTCAGTAAATCACTTTTTAACCATTGAAATCGACGGTGCAGAGTCCCCATAGTACTCGTATTTATCAAGCTTCTCCTTGGTTTCTTTAACGGTTTTTTTTTGCGCAAAAAGTAATGCTTAATCAGCACATGAAATTCACTTTTTCCATTATTATGAAAGTTAACGAGGATAGCTGCTTTCAATGGCTGTCAAACATAAACGAAACGTAGCAGTTTGCTCAAAAATTTACAGTAGTCTACCGATAGATGGCACTTAACGGAAACAGTGTTGCCATTACAGTTACTGCGCGGGAAATTCAAAAAGTCACAGACTTATTAAACCACCCTCGTATCTACAGAATGCACATGTGCAGCCTAAGTAATTTTTGTACATTTAAATTTATAAGAAACGAATAAGTTAGGTTATATTATGTTATGTTTCTCTCATCAGTTTTTTGATAACAAATTAGTAACAAAATATCAAAAAATTATGGTACTGTTTGGTTTGTGGGTTTACGATTTTACAGACATAAACAATTTATTGTTTTATGTATCCGTTGTTGTATTTTAATAAATACATTTTAGGCTTTATATTTGTAACAGGCGGGCTGAAAAGTTCGTAGGCCGGCCCATAGATGGGGCTACTAGTATCAAATCGATATCATTTTTAGTTAAGCAGTGTTTGGAGCTGGGAGCTGTTCAATCGTAATAAATCCAAATTTTTGAAACATGGCTCCATCATTTCACACCGGAGTCTAATCGACAGTCAGTCAGCCGAGTGGACTGCACGTGATGAACCGACTCCAAAGCGTGGAAAGACGCAAAAGTCGGCTGGCAAGGTTATGGCATCAGTATTCCATATTCTGGGATGCTCATGGTATAATATTAATTGACTATCGACTATCTTAAAAAGGGGAAAACCATAAACAGCGACTATTACGTAGCGTTATTGGAGCGTTTAAAAGACGAATCGACGATCGGCGGCCTCATGTGAAGAAAACTAAAGTGCTGTTTTATCAAAACAATGCGCCGTGTCACAAATCAATGAAATCGATGGCAAAATTCCATGAATTGGGCTTCGAATAGCCTCCGCATCCACCTTACTGTCTAGATCTGTCCCCCAGCGACTTTTTTCTGCTCTCAAACCTCAAGAAGATGTTCGCTGGACAGAAATTTCGCGCCGATGAAGAGGTAATCGCCGAAACTGAAGCCCATTTTGAGACTAAAGAGAAATCGTATTATAAAAATGGTATCGAAAAATTGTATGACCGCTATAATCGTTAGTCGTTGTATTGTCCTCGAAGGGAACTATATTGAATAATAAAATCAAATCCTATCAAAAAATAACAATTTTTTCTATGCTTGCCTACGAACCTTTCAGCTCGCCTGTTATATGTTTATTTTGTTAATCACAGATACTGTTTATTAACGTAAAAAAATCGATAAAATGAACAACTCTGTGTTTTGTGTATTTTCCTCCTCCTCTGGTCCCCTGTAATTTGTAGCACAAGCCGCCACTGGATTGTTACGGCTGCACTATTTACGAAAGTGGGAAATGGACACTAGTTATCGAACCCACACGGGCGGCGACACGGTCGCTCTCATAATAGCTAGCCATCTTGTTCGAGCTCACCAAGCCATGAAAAATGCAATGCAGAAAGTGAAATTATTATACGGTATGGCGGTTGGTTCGGCTGGCCTGTTCCATCCAACCGTACGTGCACGTAGTACATTTGTACGTATCTGCGTTATCTATGTATTTATCTAGTCAATAATACCACGACGAACCAAAGTGGTCGGAAGAAATTTTAGTTGTTATTGTTGCGTTTCTTGTTGTTGGCACAACATTCTATACACGGCAGACAAAACGTATAATTTGTAACGGAATGTGTGGCGGCGACCCAACCGCCTAAAACAATTACGCAACGAGTAAAAATTATGGCGATAAAGTTATGGGATCAGTAAGGCCAAGTCGTTCAGTTCGATATCGAATAATAACTTTCAAATACTTAAATGAATTTATTCGAACAACCAACGGATTATATTATAGTATTTATTTATTATTATTTGTTTATATTCCTACGAAAATTCTTGTTTTCTTGTTTGATTTGAGATGAAAGACACATCGGTAGCATTGGGTTGTCGAATATTCTTAAAACTCGAATTAAAACAATAGAAGTGATTGTTTCTGTTATTGTTTTGTTTTCACAAATGGTATTTTACATAGATGGAGTTATATACAAAACTATTATAGACTTGCCCCTATTGCAATTACTCCGACAGTGCAGTTTTCTGCAATATTATAATAGATATGGTTTGATGATATATATCGTAATAATTTGGCATGGTAAATTTTGAGAATTTACCCTATAAGATAAGTTCCCACTTCTTTTTGATCTGGTTTTTCACAAATATCCTGTTAGATGAATTTATTGATTATTTTTGCGACACGTATTTCTAGTATGTTAATTTTCTTGCTTTTTGTGATTGTATGCAGAACTTGGACTATTTTATCAATAAGGTGTGTTTCGTGGTTATTCTCGTTTAGATATTCAATGTTTTGTTTATTTATACTAGCTAATGTGCCCTTTGTAGCACTGCTTTATTTTCCTTCCCGTTTGCCCGATCGCATGTTGTACAAGTTACGAGGGAAAATGAAATATAAACGGTAATTTTACTATTTTGCGTAGCACGTAATGCTCGAGTAGTATTTGGTTTATGAGGAAGGGAAAACCGGCTTAGGTAGCAGCTGCGCTCGGTTCTGTCCGCAGTACAGCCATGGCTGACCGCAAGGTACCTTCGTCTGTTGCACAACGCATTATCAAAAAGTTTTTAACCAATGAAGACGTTAATCCATCGGAAATTTTCACTCATTTGAAGGACGTTTCACAGTTTGGGGATGCTACACTGTCTCAGAATCAACTGTATACGTGGGTCAGAGAATTTAAGGATGGGCAAGAACGTGTCTAAAATGAAAGGCATAATCGACGCCCAAGAACAAGTCTCACAAATGACAACATCCGTGCTGTTACAGAGCTTAATGAAGGTGATCATCATCAGCCGGTTAACTATTGAACAAATCTCATCAGAAATGGGTAAAATGGGTATCAGCTATGGGAGTGTTCAATCCATCATCACTGATGAACTTGGCTTTAGAAAAATTAGTGCTCGCTCGCTAGGTTGGTTGTTAGGTTGTTGACCGATCAGTAAAAGACTTCTGAATCGTTTTCGACAAGAAGGGGACGTTTTTTTGTGGCGTATCGTCACTTATGATGATACGTGTGTCCACCAGTGTAGTGGTGGACCCGAGAATCAAAAATGGCGAGTAAGGAGCGGCGAAGAAATGATGAAGGTTTCCCTGTCAAAGCTAAAACCCATCTTCCAACCGGAAAAATGCTTGCGACTGTTTTCTTTGACTCTAGGAGATACTCACTGATTTTCTTCACGATCCACGATCAACGAACAGTGAATGCGGTTTACTATTCTGAGTTGTTAGGAGTCGACAAAAATCGCTTATCGAAGCAAACAACGGGGTATGCCCATTCGATACGTCATCCTCCTTCATGATAATGCCAGGCCTGACACCAGAGTTTTGACAAAGACTAAATTGGAAGAAATAGGCTAGGAAACCCTCGAGCCTATATAACCCTCCTTATAGTCCTGACTTGTCACACGGTGATTATTTTTTGTTCGCGTCCTTGAAAGAATCACTTGAAAGCAATGAGTAGCAAAAACTAGAGGAGTAATTGCGCAATTTGCTGACAATGATAACTCTTCCTCAAACTTTTTATGAAGAAGGAATATTCAAGCTTCCAGATCGGTGGCAAATGTACTGTACAGCACAGAGGTGGAAAAATGTTAAATGTTTAGTTTGTGTGTACCATCAATAAATTTATTTTACAAAATTGCCGTTTATATTTAATTTACCCTCGTAGTTTGTATATTCCTGATTTGTCTTGCTTTTCTATGTTGTTGGGTAGTTTGTTCTTTGTGTTATTATTGGTTTTATAAACTATGTCAATTTTATGTTTTTTTAAATATATTAGTAATTTTGTGTGTTATTTTGCCAACGTAATAACGTGAATGTTGCCCATTTTATTGCTGTGTTAATATTATTTTTTTATTGTTCTTGGTTTCTGTTCTTTTTCTTTGGATTGAGTTTTTATTTACTTGTGTATGGTATTGATAGTTTTTTCGTTCTGTCCGTTTTCGATGGCTATTTGTTTATGACTCCTTCTTTTTTTTTTTTAATCAAAAGAAAACAAAACAAACTAATGTTTTCAGGATATGGTCGGGTATGACATTTCTTCCTCCAATCTAATTCATGTTGGGTACCAACAAAAACTGTTTGGGTCCACAGGTTCCTCTAGAATATTGTAAACATGTAATTTTTTTGTTATAAAAGGCCTTTTCGGTCCTCCTTCAATCTATACTCCACTAAGAAAAAGGGCAATTTGATTTCAAAACAATTTATTGATCATAACAATCTACACGGTTCATAAAATGTTTAAAAAGACATTTCCGCTCATGGCCTTTCACCCCGTTATTGAAATTGGTGGCATAAATTTTTTTCGTGTCTTAGATGTTATCTTTTTTCTTCTGGTTACCCAACAAAATGGATTTGGATTATGTCACATTCAATGCGACACATGAATATTCTACAACAACTACGATATGACCTACAACGGTTGGGCGGGGTGAGGAGGCGATTGGCTGGCGTTCTTATTGTTGAATTGTCATTACACACCGAGACGGGTGCCAAAAAATCCGATCAGTTTTATGCATAACAAACTGTAAATTACAATAAAATCAAAGAATTGTTCGTGGTTACAAAAACAGTATGGCTCTAGCCTAATTTAGAACATTCTGTCATAACCACAGCCGCTTTTGCAACATTTAAGCAATCCTTACTGGTAATTATCTCTGCTAACCCTAATTGGCTAGGAAGTAAAAATGATAAGAATTGAAAAATAATTAATAATCGCTAATCATAATCTGTCCAAATTATAGTCTGACGAAACGTGAAATGTTTTTACCGTTCTACCGGAACTCGGCAACCTTGGTGTGTGTGTTGGTCACGTAGATTTGGATCAAGAATCATTTGAACTTTTTACTGTAAATCCCGAACGTCAGATACATTAGTTTCAACTGTTTTCAAGTGTGTTTCTTGCTAAAAATAAAATAAGACAGTCGTACTCTAACAACAGCAGATACAGATACACTTATCATTAAAGTTCAAATGTTTCGTATCAACAATGTAACAATCGAGCGCTGTGACAATAGATGCAATTGTTCTTTCTCTAAAATGAATGCCTTTTATCTTTATACCGTAAGTGACATTGGATATTTCTCAAACCTGAACGAAATTGAATCGGTTTACATAAATACATATGTAATTTGCAAAAGCAAAATGAAGAAATTAATATAGGTACGTAATGGTCTTAGGTCGTTTGTTAAAATATTTCCATCCGATTTTGTTAATGGTCCCTAATTTGCTGCAAACAATTTATTGCTCATGTTCGAAGCGATTTCGGTTTCGTAAAGACGTACGGTTTCGAAAGAAAATTAACAATAGGCTAATCAACAACTAGTTATTACCGATTCGGAAATTTTCTTTCATTTTCTACATTCCTAATTCATATTTTACAATAGTTTGTTTGAACTTTATTATTATTATTATTAAATAAAGACGGAATTCATGTTGTGAAAGTAAAAGTGGATACGTACAGAAATAATATATTTTAAAACGGGTCTTTAAATCCAAATGATTTCGTTGCATGTTTGTGAATCGGGCAATTATCAAATTCGCTCTGATTGGAATGCCAAATGTTGCTTGTCGTTCAAAAACACATCAATCTACGTGATATTCTGTACATGAACACCGATGTTGGACACGTCTTGGAAAAAGTGTGTCAACTGTAAGAAATTTTTCTTGCATAATTGACATAATCTACTTTGTTTATTTAATTGACATCGGTACAAACTTTATGTATAAATAATGAATTTAAAACTGACAGATACATATATATTAAAAGCTCTTTAAATTTCGATCATGTTTACACCTAACTACCGTTTAATTTTGAATTGTGAATACTCTAATAAATAATAATAATTGGGGGCAATTATATATTGGATCGGACAAATGGCCAGGAACAAATGATAATAATAATAATAATAATAATAATAATGCGAACTGTATTTAGCATATAGCTATACAAATAGACAATACAGAGTTTAATATTACTTAATATAAATCGTAAAAATAACAAAATAAAACAAATATAAAACATAACTAATGTCAATCTTAAATTTATAATTAATATAAAAAAGAAAAGGAGAATATAGAAAACTAAGATCTACAGCTATTATGATTTACATATATAACTTGGTTTAAGTTCTCTTTTAAATTTAAAAATGCCAAGATTGCGATAATTAATACATTGGACAAACTGGTCGGTCTTTAGAAGTTCGTTTTAAAGAACACCTAGCGAGTATCAAAAATAAAAAACTTGTAACGGGTCTAACATAACACTGTCTACAAAATAACCATCAATTAAACATCGATAATTTGAAATTTCTCCATTGTCAATCTAAAAGTAGGAAATTAACCTTATTGGAGTTTTTAGAAATTAAAAAGGCTTTGACAAATAACAAGAATATTGTAAATAATCAAAAAGAATTGTACATGCTAAACACCCCACTCCTTCTTAACCTATAATGTACCTTTACTTTCACATTTTAAAATTAGTATAATTTATTACTCTAGATCAGAGTTCCCCAAACTTTTTTGTGTCGTAGACCCCTTGCCATGTTTTTCGGTGTTGGGTAGACCCCCTACTTACCTGATATTGATTTCCTGTAAATTTCTAACTGTAGTGAAGTTTAGTGTTAAAAACTTAAAGTAAAAACACATGTTAATTTATACATTTATTAATTGAATTTAAATTAAAACTACTCAAAATAAAATTTTGTATCTGTTATGTAAAATATACGTAACATTAAATAAACATAAAATAAACTATAAATAAAATAACATAAGCAATAAGTCAATATTTTTAGTGAAAAGGATGAACCTGATGCTTTAATAATAAATTATCAACATTTGGCGTCAATTTTGTAAGGGTTAATCTTAAATCTCCTCGGCTAATGATGTCCAGTCTGTTTTTTTTTTTCGTTAGGAGATTGGTAACAGCGCTGAACCCCCTTTCCACTAAGTATGACGATGGAAAGAAAATTAAAAATTTCCTCGCTATATTCCATAATACGGGATAAGTAACGGGTATGTTGTTTTGCAGCCAGAATTGCTGATATCCGTTTTTAAACTGAACCTTAAGTTCTTCGTTTGTACTTAGTTCAGTCAGTTCCTCTTGCATTACGACATTCGTTTCTTCTATGTCACCATATGGATTAATTATAAGATAGTATGATGTAAGTAAATAGGTACTATCAGTGTATGTGTTGAGATCCACTATCGTGGACCCCCATTTTCATTTCATGGAGCCCCAAATTTTTTTTCGCTGACGTAGACCCCTTGCAGTTTCTCATAGACCCCTAGGGGTCGATATAGACCACTTTGGGAATCACTGCTCTAGATAATGGCTATTTAGCCGAAACAATTGTTGAGGATTATTGAAAAATACCTGTTCGTTTGTGTTTTGATTTAATTAAATTATTAGACATGCTTCATCATCCATGCACCGTCCTAAGTTTAAATTCTATTAAATATATTCCAAAAACTACCTGTAACTTATTCAAGACTATTGAACAGGGGGTTGTTGGTGAACAGCAGGTCAAAATTCATCAAAAAATCGACCTAAAAGTTTACGAGTGTATTACATTCATAATTTCAGGGATTTTTTGATGAATTTTGACCTGCTGTTCACCAACAACCCCCTGTTCAATAGTCTTCAATAAGTTACAGGTAGTTTTGTAGAATATATTTAGGTATAATCTTTTCTTAATATTAGTTTTCTATTACCATTAAAAATGACTACTTCGTAGTCGAAATGTATGCATTTGGTTGTACCAATAAACATTGTTTGTAGTGTTATAAGGCGTTTGATTCTATTTTTTATAAAATAATAATGCATTTATTTAAATGGCATTCTCATTTATTACATTAATAACGTGAGATTTATATATAATACATAATGTAATCTGCTAACATTTTATGTAATGTTTTTTCTTAATCGAAGGATCCCAGGACCGTCCCAATCACTTGCGTGGTAAAGTATATGTGGATGATAATGCCTTTAAAACAATTTTAATTTTATCCTACAAAGGATTATCTAGATTGAAATGGTCAACGGTTTTTTGAGCCGTTTTGATTATTTTCTGAATGCCGTATTTTAATAACTGGCCAATGTGAAGAATCACTCCAAATCGCAAAGTTTCATAATCACGTAAAGTTAAAAAAAAAATGCACATCTCACGGATCATTTTTAATTACCTTGTGTGTGCAACCCCATGAACATTCTCATTTATCTATTCCACATACGAGGGTAAATCAAATATAAAAGGCAATTTTGTAAAATAAATTTACTGATTAATGATACACACAAACTAAACATTTCATATTTTTCCATTTTTCAATGTAGTTACCTCCGTACTCTACACACTTTTACCACCGATACCGATTTAGAAGCTTGAATATTCCTTCTTCATAAAAAGTTTGAGGGCGAGTTGTCAGCCAATTGTGCACAGAGGAGTATGTACCTCTACTTCTTCATTGCTTTCAAATCTTTTGTCTCCAAGTGATTCTTTCAAGGGCTCGAACAAAAACTAATCACAGGGTGACAAGTCACAAGTGAGCACTCCCATAACTAGTACCCACTTCTGATGAGATTTGTTCAATAGTTAACCGACTTATGGTGATCACCTTCAACAAACTCTCGAACAGCACGGATGTTCATCATGTCATTTATGAGACTTGTTCTTGGGCGTCGATCATGACTTTCTTTTTCGACACGTTCTCGCCCATCTCTGAATTCTCTGACCCACGTCACTGATGCACTCGATTATGTAACAGTATGTGTGTATAATCCCCAAACTGCCTTCAAACAAGTGAAAATTTCCGATGGTTTAACGCCTTCGTTGGTTAAAAAACTTTATGGTGATGCACATTGTGATTGTGCAACAGACGAATGTACCTTGCGCTCAGTCATGGCTGTACTGCGGACAGAACCGAGCGCAGCTGCTACATAAGCCGGTTTCCCCCTCCTCATAAACCAAACAACACTCGAGCATCGAATCCTCTAGATCGTAATTACGTGCTACTCTAAATAAATAGTAAAATTACCGTTTATATTTGATTTACCCTCGTACATAAACATTATCTACTGATATGGCCGAGAAATAGGTGCATTTTTTTCGTATATTTCCCTGTCTCTGTATCTGTCGAAATATCCTGTCTTGTGTGTGTCTGTGTGTCTGCTTGAATGTGCTGTTTTATGATTTCGACTGTTGTGAATTCCATCACTTGTCAGCCATGGCGTGATCTCGATTATTCAACATTAATAGTGTCACGATTTGTACTTACGATTTCGGTAAACAACATCTTTTTGTACGGGAAAATAGATTTCTGGGCCCCTCTAGAAGAATCGAGAACATTCCAGAAGAATACATCAACACAAATACAGAAAATACACTGGGAAAAATCTCGAACCTTCGAGAAAAGAATGGAACATTCTGGAAAATTGGCCTGGAGGTATATAAGCGACGGCGACTGTCAAACTACAGTCAGTTGATAGCGAGCGTTGACAGCGAAACAAGCGAGAAAGTTTGAAGAGCGATAAGTGACTTGATTTAGTGACAGTTTTGCGATACATTGTTTTTGTGCGAAGTTATTTGGGTTGTATAACTAGTTGGATTGTAATTAGTTTTGTTAAATTTGTTTATCAATAAACGTTGTTATTTGTTGGACATACTGTATATTCGAGTTTTACGTGACCGAACACGTCACATTTGGTGTCAGGAGTGGGATAAAGAGGAATTTGAAGATTCCAGAAGAAGTTGAGTGTGGGGTATCGTTGAAGAGGTCTTGAAGAGGAGAAGAAGAATTTTTGAAGCTTTATGCCTGTTACCCGAAGTCAGTCAGCAACCATGGACGAACAAATGAGTGCTCTGCTTTCCATGTTGCAACAAATGAAGGAAGAAATGAAAGCTGGACAGGAAGAAATGAAAGCTGGACAGGAAGAAATGAAGGCTGGACAGAAAGAAATGAAGAATAAAATAGAAGAAGGACAAAATGAAATGAAGAATGAAATGAAAGCTGTGCAAGAAGAAATTAAAGCAGGCCAAGAAGAATTAAAATTACGACAGGAAGTTATACAAGAAGATCTCAAGACATTAAAAATGGAACAAGAAGATCTGAAAGAAAAGTTAAAGGGGGTGAGAGCTGAGATGAAAGAAGATCTAAAAGAAGAGTTAAAAGCCGAGATGGAGGAAGAAATACAAAAAGAAGTAGAGAAAATGCGTCAGAAGTTAGAGACAGCAAGACCGGTTAGCGAAGTGAAGCCCGAAGAGACTGTGAGAGCAGTTAGAATTAAACCACCGACTTTCGATGGAAAAGTTTCTTGGGCTATGTACAGGCGACAGTTCGAGGCAGCAGCAGAAGCAAATTATTGGAATAATTTTGAGAAAGCAACGGCGCTGGTCATAGCCCTACGAGGAGAAGCATTGGACGTTCTTCAGGGCATTCCAGACCACCAACAACGAGACTTCTGTGCACTGATGGAACGACTGGAAATGAGATATGGCGACAAACACCTGCAACAAGTGTACCAAACCCAACTGAAGTGTCGCAACCAGAAATCATCCGAAAACTTACAAGAGTTCGAAGCCGCTGTAGAACGCTTGGTTGCACTGGCCTATCCTACCGCTCCGCAGGACTTCGCAGACCAACTTGCAGTTCAAACATTCGTCGATGGCGTGAGGGACACCGACTTGCAGCAGATTCTTCGAATGGCCCGCCATAAAACTGCGAGTGACGCACTGGCTCACGCCTTGGAATTCGAAGCCGCGAAGCAAGCTTCCAAAGGCCATGTACGAATACGCCAAACGGCTATTGAACACGACGATTGCAAGAACGATGTCGCGAAGCTGATTAACGAATACATCGAAAGTGCAAAGAAGACCACCGTCAGCGACAGAAGAGAATCAGCTAGATGTTGGGAATGCGGGAAGATAGGTCACTTTTCCCGAGACTGCAGCCGCAACAAAGGAAGGCCTAGATGTTGGGAATGCGGGAAATATGGACACTTGCAGCGAGACTGTCCAGCCGAAGAACGCCGGGCGGATCGACAGCAGTCGGGAAACTAAGATCAGCCAGCTTTGAGGGGCGCAAGTTGGCTTCACCTCACCAAGCCCCACCAGAAATCGTCGTTTCCCAATTAAACGGAAGCAAGTCTTTATACGTCAACGGCTACGTCAACAACAAGAATGTTAAAATGGTGGTCAATACGGGAGCTTCGAAGACCATAATCCGACCGAACATCGTTCCAGAATGGAGAATCCGACCCCTACAGAGGAAGCTGCGTTTGACGACGGTTACTGGAGAGACGGCGCCGATTAGAGGAGAATGCGACGTCAAGATGAACCTGGGTGGAGTATGTCTTCGACACAGAGCACTGGTTGCCGATGTAGCCGACGATGTAATTATCGGACTGGACCTTCTAGAACAAAATAAGATAAATCTGGATTTGGGCTCTGGAATTCTACGAATCTCCAAAGAAGAGTTGGTTATGACAAACCCTGCCAAAGAGTACAGTCTTCGAAGGGTCATCGTAGCGGAAGACAAGTTAATACCTGCTAGATCCGAGGCAGTTATAAGAATAAACATCGACAGCGACGAAGACATAAAACCGATACTGCGATGGAAAAAGGAAGGAGCAGCACGACCTACTTGGGCTGAAGTGAGTAGCACAAGTGCGATCACGAAAAGTTACTGGGCCTTATGGGATTCGCTCGTCATCGAAAATGGTGTGTTAAAACGAGTTTGGGAAAGCACTGACGGGACTAAAACTAGACATCAGATAGTCCTTCCGAAGAACAGAGTCGACGAGGTGCTGACGGAAGTTCATGGAGGTGTTGGTGGAGGACACTTTGGAGTAACGAAGACACTGGAGAAGGTGCGAGAGCGATTTTACTGGTTAAAGTGTAGAAGAGACGTCGAAAACTGGTGTAGGAAGTGTCCAACATGTGCGTCAGCCAAGGGACCTCAGACTCGAAGCCGTGGGCGAATGAAGCAATACAACGTTGGAGCCCCATTCGAACGAATAGCATTGGACGTAGCGGGACCCTTTCCGATGACGACAACTGGCAACAAATACTTCTTAGTTATGATGGACTACTTCAGCAAATGGCCCGAAGTCTACGCAATTCCTAATCAAGAAGCTACTACGGTCGCTGAAGTACTTGTAAACCAATGGATCAGTCGCTATGGAGTTCCGATGGAGATTCACTCTGACCAGGGACGGAATTTCGAATCCGCAGTATTCCGAGAGGTCTGTGAATTGCTGGGAATACAGAAGACAAGGACCACTCCATTACATCCACAATCTGACGGAATGGTCGAGAGGTTTAATGCGACGATAGAAACCAATTTGAGAATGGTTGTTGAAGATCACCAAACAGACTGGGACCGGCATATACCTTTGTTCCTGTTGGCTTATCGAAGTGCGGTTCATGAGACCACCGGCAGAACACCAGCCAGTATTGTATTTGGAAGAGAGCTGAAGTTACCAATGGACATCAAGTTTGGCCATCCGGAAGATCGTCAATCTTCAGCTACCGAATACGCACAGCAACTGGAGGAACGACTCGATACCATCCACAGAGCCGTTCGTGACAAAATTCGATTAGAGAGCGACCGCATGAAAACCAGGTATGACCGAAGAGCCAACAGCACAGGATTCAAAGAAGGGGACCAAGTGTGGCTTTATAATCCTGTCCGACGAAAAGGCCGCTCGCCGAAGTTGCAACGAAGCTGGGAAGGACCCTACACCATAGTCCGAAGGCTAAATAATGTTGTTTACCGAATCCAACGAGGACCGAAGGCCAAGATGAAGATCGTTCACCTGGATCGTCTAGCTCCGTAACAAGGTCATGACATTGATCGGGACGATCAGTTCTAAGAGGGGGGCAGTGTCACGATTTGTACTTACGATTTCGGTAAACAACATCTTTTTGTACGGGAAAATAGATTTCTGGGCCCCTCTAGAAGAATCGAGAACATTCCAGAAGAATACATCAACACAAATACAGAAAATACACTGGGAAAAATCTCGAACCTTCGAGAAAAGAATGGAACATTCTGGAAAATTGGCCTGGAGGTATATAAGCGACGGCGACTGTCAAACTACAGTCAGTTGATAGCGAGCGTTGACAGCGAAACAAGCGAGAAAGTTTGAAGAGCGATAAGTGACTTGATTTAGTGACAGTTTTGCGATACATTGTTTTTGTGCGAAGTTATTTGGGTTGTATAACTAGTTGGATTGTAATTAGTTTTGTTAAATTTGTTTATCAATAAACGTTGTTATTTGTTGGACATACTGTATATTCGAGTTTTACGTGACCGAACACGTCACAATAGGATTATTTGGATCAGTGCCAGCTAATACCTTCACCGGTTTTGTTTGATTCGCATTCGACATCATATATTATGTATGAAACGGATCATTTCTAAAGAGTCGCATTATTTATTCGCTAAAACTTTTGTTAAACGATGATCTAGATAATTCAATTTCCTGAAACACTACCAATAACTAAATTACTTTATGGCCCATGTTAGAATTAACATTAAAACAACAATTGTTTTCTTCTACGTGCGTAAAGTAATTTGTAATTATAAAATTCAAAATTTTTCAAGAACTAAAGATTGTTATTACTATTGTACTGTACCGTTGGACCTTGTGCCTCTTTTCGTAACAATATTGCTACTATTCCCACCGAAAACAATACACAACCGATTCTCCTGTTGTTAATTAAATTAAATGTTGTTAATATTTTTTTTAACTGGCAAACTTAAAAAGTCCATATTGCGTAGAAACTCATTATTACACATTATTACTTGTATATTTCTCTCTGGTCCCGATTTCAAAATTACAGAAAGTGAATCGCGTTTTGTTTTATTCACCGAAACATGTAAACAAAAAAAAAACAATTGCCTCCTACCTCGAAAATTTCGAGCAATTGTTCAACTGTTATTATTTATGGACTGGTAAAAACGAAATTAATTAAATACATATTTCCTACAGACCCAAAAATTTCCATAAGTCTACAATAGTACAATTCGCCAGTGCGACACTACTATCTACAATGAAAAAAGCCACAAAATTTACTTCTTGTCTCCGATCTCATACAAAAACTTATTATTACGCAAGTAACTTTTGAGAAATCAAATTATATTTCTTTACGTTTGGAATAATCTACAGCAACAACTGTTTTTTGGTGTTTATTGTTTGTTAGAAAGCTTTTTATATATTGTAAGTATTTTGCAATTTGTTTTCAAGTCCATTTGCATTTGATAAATGGGCAACAGGCAGGTAGGAACCGGCTTGGATTTCTATGCTAGTAAGAAAGAGATAGCCTTCCTTAATAACATAATTAATGAACAAGTGGGTGGTCGAACGAACAATCCTTTGTATGTGTATACCTAATGTGTATTGTATAAGAATCCAACCAATTCAGATTTTACACTTAGATTTATCAAACGAAATTTTTCAAACCAGAAACGGCTTTGGCAGATATTCATCATTATTTAGCATACTAACTACAGGGTGATTTCACAAGACACACCTACAAAAACAGTGGCGGAACGTAATACTGATTACCGTTTGTTTTGACAACTGCCAAAAAATAAAAAACAAACGACTCGCTTTTAGCCGCAACTGTTTCACCCACATTGAAATCGAATGTAATGAAACAAATGCCTCATTACGAACAAAGTGACGCTGAGAGTTCATCTTGTTTATTTGAAGACACATATGTTTCAAGAAGAACACTGATGAGCTTTTATGTATTTAATATGTGTAACTACGAGGTTGGATCAAATATAAACAAGCCTTTTTAAATTGCGCGCCGGATAGTTGTTCGAGGCGCATCCGGGCGTTAGGAACTTGAAGTGGGGATATTGGGTGGCACGGAAACGACGCGTCGTATTGCTGCGTTCTCTTGGTTAATAGCTATCGCATTGAGTGATAAAGAGGTGCATAGCAGCGTTGCCCAACAAATTATTAATTATTATGTTTCTTACAAAATTGTAACCTGCGATGAGACGTGGGTACACCATTACACTCCAACATCAAAACGAGCAAGCATGGAGCGGTGGCACAAAAATAAATCAATCCCAGTGAAGCCGAAAACATGTCTGTCTGCAGGCAAAATTTTAGCTACGGTTTTTTGGGATGAAAAAACTATCAATGCGTTGGGGAAAATGTATAGACAAACAAGGGGAATATGTGGGAAAATATAAAAATTTGTGTTTTTGTGATACTATTCAAAATAATTTTTTTATGAACAAAGGATCGTGTTGGGATTTTATTTCGTGGTATCTCCAATGATGGTCGAACTTTCAAGTTTAATAAGGATTTATTTGTAAGTTTACAAAATCTGTATCCAAAAAGGTACCTGTTGGGTCGAAGTTTACATTACTATTTATGTCTCAGATAAAATTTGCAAATAAAGAAACAGTTACGTAATTTTTGATTAATAACAATAAAAACGTTTATAGAGTTTGACAATGAAAAATTTGTTCTGAAAATGACAAAATGAACATCCTGAAATATGGCATGTGCGACGACAATTTTTCTTCTCAAAAATAAACCTTTTCTATGCAATCGATAAACTTACCTTTTTCGAAAAAGAAGGAATTAAAGTCCTTACTCGTCTAAATTTTAAGATCAAAGATCTCACATTTTGAACGCGTCCTACCAAGTAGGCGCAACGAACCGAAAGCCACATCCCACGACCGGTTTCGACCTATCGGGTCTCATCAGGTGGGCGCTGGCAGAAAGGCCTTTACAGGCTATATTATAAATATAAATATATATATGGAAACAACAGAAACAACTACTCCGATGGCTAATACCCCTACCGGCATTGAATTACACTGTTGATTCCGATGGACTCCTAGACGAAAATATAACATATTAAAAAAAAAGGAATTAATATCCTTATTCGTCTAAATTTTAAGATCAAAGTACTCACATTTTGAAAGCGTCCTACCAAGTAGGCAAAATGAACCGAAAGCCACATCCCACGTTTTTAATTCCTTCTTTTTTGAATATGTTATATCTTCGTCTAAGAATCTTTCGGAATCAACAGTATAATTCAACGCCGGTAGGGAGGGGTATTAGCCCTCGGAGTAATTGTTTCTGTTAATTCCATATTTATATTTATATTTACATACCTTTTTGTTCTTTCGATAGGACTAGTTTTGACAAGCAAAACCCGCCCTACAATTCTCGTCGATTTACAATATTTTTACAACAATTTGCAGATATAATCTTGAGCACTTTTCTTCGTCGGCTTTCTGACTTTTTGTGTTATCTTAATTTCGAGGTTAAGTATTATTAGAAAATAGTTTCTTTTTCTGCCAACTCTATTTACATTTTTAATTCTGGTGTTTTCATTTTTACCAACTTGTTTGATTCTGGACAAATTCTAAACTGGTCAATTTTTGATTTATCTCAACAGCTCGTTTATATTTGATCAACCCTCGTACATACTTAAATGTATCTCTTAAAAAATTATCTAACTTCCTAATACAGAGTGATTATTTCTTAGGATTTTTTCCATACAAATAATATTATACTTAATTAAATATATGAAAAGAATTCTCACGAGATTTATTTGCAATGAAATGTTATTATTCTATAAGAAAGTTTCACTATTTGACTATATGTGCTTCCTTCTGTTTCACATACATTCGTTCAAAAACAGTAATCGCATTCTATACATGGATAAATCGTATATAATACATATGTATTAGATAGATACCTGTGCTACACTTTTGCTTTGTATATCTAGATACCTACTTATACCCAGGTATAACACATACATATATGTAATGCTTTCAACATTTGTTTGTAGCTGTTAAAGAAAAAGTTCACTTTCAATTTCCTCACACACACACTGTCTTCCTGTGCAACCGTTGTTTATAGACGGACATGTATGGTATGTAGATGAAGCCATAAAAACTTGTTATTGTTAGTTAATTCCTACAATTTCGAAACCGCGCATAAAGCCAAACAAAAGCCAAAAGGTTCTTCTTATCTAATTCGATCAACCTATTAGGTTTATTTACGTTTGAATAAACTAATATACTACATAACATAAATTACAATACTTATAATGAAACTTAAAGAGTTTGTGGTGCACTAGTTAGACATTTTATTAAATCAGTAAAATTCGAAGGTGTATACAATAACACTGTTGGACAAGTTTAACTTAATTCAGCCAACAAAAGCCGAAAATTAAATTTATTAGAAAATCTAGAGATCAAAATTTACCCTTGGTTAACAACCAAACTGAACTTCTCGGTAATAATACCCCCCTCTTAATTGTAGGTATTACCAAATAAATATATGCTTCTATAAATAGCTTGGTAACTTTATTTAACTTTAAACACACTGAATTATTATTATTAATAATTTAACCAACGTAATTAAAAATACCAAACATTTATAAATAAAAGTGTGGTGTTGCGGGTGATTATTTAATATTATATTTATTTAAATAAAACTTGATGATGGTTGATTGGTGGTGTTTAATTTACAGACGGTTAGTAGTGAAAATGATGAAAGAATTGAAATGAATTTAATATTGATTGGTAAAAAAATGTGCAAATGGTTGTGACGAGTATTATCTGTAGCGGTCGGTGAAGAAGTGTTGATTTGAAAATATAGAAAGTTAGTATTCAACGGTAAAGGTTATTTATTGGAAGCATGCCGAGGGTAGCGAAACAAGAAGCGGTAGTTTTAGTAGGGATCGGCAACGGTACTTTTTATGATTGACCGTTGCAAGCGATCGGTGACAAGGGACAGGAATTTTGGTTTGTGCATGAAAGATAGACAAGAAAAGAAAGCTGTTTCTCAGAATTAAAAAAGGCAAGACAGTAGAAAACATGTTTGAGAAAAGGCATGCTCAAGGGTGTTAGTAATTTTATACAAAATATTTACACAAGATAATTTATACAAAAGTAAAGAATTTTTATGTACAAAAATGAATATTTTTACAATAGTGGGATATAAGTCCCCACAAAAGAAATAATCTGTCTATAATTAAATCCATTAAGAAAAGATGTAATGATAATAATCTCACCTTATGTAAAGCAGATAAAGGTAATACGGTTGTTATTGTTAATAATATTGATTATTTCACTAAAATGAATAACATTCTAAACCACACAAGCTTATTTGTCGAATTAAAAGAAGATCCAACTGTTAAATTTCAAAAAATATTGGTCAATAATCTAAATACTTTTACTCATATTATTCCTAAACAAGACAAATTTAAATACGAAAACATGAACCCCTTATATCTCCTATTCTGTACGGATTACTAAAATCCACAAAGAAAATGTTCCTTTACGTCCGATAGTTTCGTATATCAACGCCCCTGTCTCTAAATTAACCAAACTTTACAACAATATACTCCGTAGCTCCCTTAAGTGCTATTCTAAATAATCTGTAAAAAAACTATTGAATTTGCCAACAGCGTTAAAGATGTACTAATCCGTGATAATTCTATATTTGTATCTTTCGATGTTAAGAGTCTATTTACTTCGATACCGGTAAAACCAATAATACAAATTATTAAAGATAAATTGAAAAATAACCCTATTTTAGATATCAATTTAAAAATTTATCCCTTTGTTTAGATCAAAATTATTTCAGATTTCAAAACAAATTTTACAAACAGTTAGATGGTTTGCTAATGGGTTCACCTTTGTCTCCCATCTTAGCTGAAATTTTCATGTCTGATTTCGAGAAAAAACTATTTGAGTCTAAAAACAATCTAATTAATAATATATTTTTTTTTGCGTAGATACGTAGATGATGTTTTTTGCATTTGGAAAGGCAGTGTTAGATAACTAAAGGTATTTTTAAATTTTTTAATTTCTTTTGATAGTAAGATTCAGTTCACTATGGAATTAGAATCCAACAAGTCTATAAATTTTTTTGATCTCAAAATTACTAAAATTAATAAGAAGATCGATTTATAGAAAACCTACCACAATCGACACTGTTATCCCTTTTCAGTCTAACCAATCCTTCAAAATAAAAATGGCTTCTTTTAATTCCTTCATCCATAGATTAGTAACTATACCTTTAAGCCCTTATCATTTTAACAAAGAACTAGGTATAATAAAAACCATAGCCCAATATAATTGTTACAAACCTGAGATGATAGATGTTATGTTAAAACATGAACAACGCTTTATTCTAAGGAAACAGATTTACAATTGTTTTATAAAAGATAACTCAAATTTAAACACTTATTGCTCTTTAAATTATATAAAAAATGTTAGCAACCGCGGTCAAAATGAAATTTCTAAATTTAATCTTTCAACTATTGAAATCAATAAAAAGAATCTTCATTCTTTCTTGATCAACAACAAAACCAAAATTAACCCCTTAGAAAAAAGCGGAGTTTATCAAGTTTTTCGCAAAGACTGTAATGCTTTTTACATTGGTTAGTCAGGTAGATCTATAAATTTTCGTATTATTGAACATGTTAATAGTATTAAAAAATTTAAAACAACTACAGGGATTGCTGAACATTGTACCTAGCATTAACAAACATAATATCAATATAGACTCTGTTAAAAAATTGCATTCAGCCAACAAAAGCCGAAAATTAAATTTATTAGAAAATCTAGAGATTAAGAAGGCTGTACATCAAAATTAACCCTTGGTTAACAACCAAACTGAACTTCTCAGTAATAATAACCCCCTCTTAATTGTAGGTATTACCAAATAAGTATATGCTTCTATAAATAGCTTGGTATCTTTTGAAAATGATTTAACAGTCGAAACAATTTTGTAAAGATTTCTATAATAAATTAAGTGAAACTTGTCCAACTGTTTTTATATTCACCTTCGAATTTTACTGATACAATACTTATATTCAAGAATTCAAAGGGACAACAATTGGAACAAGTGACACTTCCATTTGAATTCCGATTTTGTTTTTTTTTTTTTTTGATAGGTACATAGGAGGTTCGTAAGCATTTGTTTTCATTATTGTAAAAGACAATTGAAGAGGAATGGAATTGAACGAACTTAATCAAAACTATAGAAAAAAATTACTACATAATATATTTTTTAAATCCCTGTATTGCTCCAGATCTATTATTCTATCCCTTCACCCCTTAATAAATTACACTTTTCGATAAGACGTTAGTTTCAACTTCGTCAGGGGACGCATTAGTGGCATGCGCATCCCGACGCCTGGCGTCGTTGCTTGTAACGGCGCCGATCGCAATCAATGCTACTACTACAAGCAGCAGTCGTCTAGTTGAACTCGACTTTAAGGGGTGCGTGTCAATGTTGTATTCAAATACGTCCGGAAATGCGAGAGAAAACAAAAAAGCATTATAAAATGGGATCGTGGAGTCCCCATATATTTTTATAGACCATTTTGAAGACGCTTTTGTTACAAGACCGAATTGTTCAGGTACTGTTAGATTCTTTCAATATTTTAAAATTTCTGGTAGAATAAAATTCCAATCCAAAAAAATCATTTATTTCTTTTGTTATTTTCTGGTTTCACGATTAGTTGAAATTTTTCGAAATATTTTGTCATGCTACCCTTGGACTCGAGCGGACTCTAATACTAAATTTGTTAGATTTGTCTACGATAAAGAATGTTCCCAATGATTTGCTCATCGAACGACGTTTCGAAATGACGAGGGACGGTGAAATTCCGACCATCTTCAATCCCCGTAGGGGAAGGACCCCCAACGTTCTCGTTACCGAGGAGGGGGTTGGTAATGGTCCGTTCACCCATACCGATTCTATAGGTAGCGGACAGCAGGATGGCGGTGCCGCGGGAGCAGGGGGTGATATTGAAGGGGTCCCAAACACCACCACGACGGGAGGATGTTCAGGACGCATCAGAAATTGTACGAAGTCAATTTGTTCCAAAAATGCTCGCAAGGTCATTATTGTTAATATTATTATTGTTATTGCATGTTTCTGAACAATTTTCTGCATGGTAAAAGGTTGCACATATGCAAATGGGGGTTGCAATCGAGATGTGTGTATGGTAATTTACTGATGTATATACGAGATATTTTTGCGTAATTATTATTAGGAACGTTGTATGCAGAAAGAGCGAGAACGATGGAATTTTATAACCGTAGTAAAAAAAATATAGAATGTCTTTGTTTTGATTCTGAGAAGAAGGGCGGAAACGGCCACATAAAAAATTCAGCGTTTTTTCATTGATATTATTAGACAATGTTAGCTGTGCATAAAAAGAAGTTTCGTGAAACACGAAATCGAATCTAAATTTCCTATATATTTAATAGAATCCGGCCCAAAAAAAACCTTGAATACACCTTAATTATCTATGATGTTGTCGATACAAAAATAAATACAATCGATACGTTGATTATTTATTTATAGTCGTACAATTCGTGGAGTTGACCTTTAAGATAGATAATTTCGAAAAGTTAACAGAACGGGCAATGGATCGTAATTTAATATTAATTTTAGAATAAATGTGATAAATAAAACAAAAGTTTTTAGATGTTTCAACAATAATTTAATGTACTCGACAATATTGTTTCTACCCACATGTGATCATTATCAAGAATAAACCATCACTAAAATTAAAATTGCAAAAGTGTGTGTATATATATATATATATATGTACATAAATGGTGGGGATACAAAACTGAAAAATTGTTTACAGTGTTGTTAGTAGTAGCGGGGTGTTATTATTATAGTAGCTAATTCTATTTGGTAATTTGTTATGTTTTTATTTAAATTTACAGCTTTCATAATTTCTAGAGATTCCAAAAGGTTTAATTTTTTGCTTTTTGAAGCTGGATGTAATAATTTAGCTTTATCTAATTTATGGTTGTTGACTACACAATGTTCTGCCATTTCTGTGCTTAGTATTTTATTCTTATTAGAGTATAAATGTTTTTTTAGCCTAATACCAATCGAACGTCCACTTTGACCTATGTATATCGTATTGCAATCAACGCAATTTAACGAATAGACACCACGTTTGTTATTTATTATAAAGGATTTAATGTTGTTTTGATTGGAGGAAATTACTTGGATATTGAAGTTTTTGAAAAAAGAATCTATTTTGTGGTTAATTTTACTATTAATGAAGTTAAAGAACAATATAGAAGTGTTGAAAAGTAAAGATCTGGATTGATTGTGAATTTTCTTTTTTAGTAAAGTAGATATTAGTGAAGTTTATAACCGTTATTTAAAGGTATGTTGTTTATTACATTTAATTCTTTTTCGAAATCATCAATTTATATTATTAATCTGTAAAAAAGACTATGAAACCCTGCAATCTTTGACTTAACTGGTATAACAGTATCCGTCGTGGTGGATTTCCTATATATGTTTTATTGTAATTTTCTATCAATATGTGAGACCGTTAAATCCAGAAAGTAAAAGACCTACTTTGATAATGACCACATATGTGGGTCGAAACAATATTGTCGAGTACATTAAATTATTTTTGAAACATCCAAAAACTTGTGTTTTACTTTTTTAGAGTCTCGTGTTCGGTAATTAATATTTTAATAAACAAAAACTAGGTAACAGTAATGATGGTAACAATAACAATCTATTAAAAACGAGAAGGCGAAAGGAAATATAATACAAAAGAATATTTATCCAAAAGACATAGAATGTTATGTACAGGGTGTATCGACCGCCACAATTTATTGCATTTAGTAAAATTTGTTTCATCGAATGGTCACTATTGATTAATTTTAGATTTATTTTGGCGTATGGGTCACTGTATGTGTAACGGCTTCTTGGGTAGGAGCAACGCATTGTATAAAATATCTTTTTCTTCTGAGACCGATTAATTCGGAGGGTGCCGTACTTCTACCCCAAGAGACAAACGACTTTAATATGACAGCCATTAAAACACAATATGTAAGTCATCACTAGACGGTTAGTTAGTATTAAGAGAAAAACATCTTTCATCCCGTTTTTATTATTTATGTGCTTTTTAAATTCATTTGAATTCATTCACTATATCAAAACGATTTCATACATTCTTACGACTAGTGAAATGTAATTTCTGTTGTTCGATGCTCATTTTAATTGTTCATCTTTTGTTTGCGACTGTTGCGTCTTCTTTTTTCTAGCACTTCGTAGCAATTGTTTACTTATTGTTTTTGTTTGTGGTCACACGTAGCAATTGTTTGGGGCTTCATTGTTTTTCTTCACAACTGCCTTCGTATGTTTAACTGCTGTTATATTTTTTTTAGACTTTAACTTATAATGCTCCATTTTTCACGACATGGTTTGTTACAAATTGGACAATGTTATTCTTTCCTCTTTACTACGTATGCCGTTTGAGCAGTCATCGTTGTAAATCGCCGTCCGACATTTTTTCTGAAAGCTTAAGGGATTTTCGAGATAAAGGTTTTACCGCTGGTACGTGACCCATTAACTATCATCCCCATCGAAACTACCCCCGTTTCATCCATTATCTCTTTTTAGTGCGGTTTTTGACGAGGTGTAGTTTATTTTGTTTACTCTGGGTCGCCACAAACTACATGTACATTAGATCCTTAAGGATACTCCTGGCGACCGACGTTATGGCCTTATTTGCCACCAACGTTTCGTGCGTTTATTTGCTCTCATGGGTTATTCTTCACGAGCAATTTGTGGGAATACGCGTAAGTACTATGTGGACCCATGACCATCCCCAAAGTCAACCCCTCAATTTTCCTTAATGATTATCAGATAATGGCTGTGATAATGTGCGACACGGGGGTCGCCCTTTTGGCTTATATGGACGGGATAACTGGAAGTCCGACGCTGGGTGGCGTCGTTATGGCGGCTTCCGCGGCCGCAGGATCTGCCGTCTACAAAGTCCTCTTCAAAAAGGTCATCGGTGAAGCGACCTACGGTCAGGTAGCATTGTTTTTTTCGTTGATAGGGATGATAAACGCCGCCCTTCTTTGGCCCTTATGTCTGACCCTGTTCCTTATGGGTTTCGAGACTCTTCAATGGGAAAGATTACCATGGCCTTTGCTAGTCGCATGTAGCATACTGTCGTTGGGTAAGTTGGCCTTTATAAGCGCATACAATAGATGTAATAAGGGTTGGTATGAGCAATAGGGGAGGAATGCGATTGATTTTATATGTCAGAGAAATTCCGGATCTCCTTATAATACCTACATAAAGTTTTCCAGTTCGTAAAAGGTGCACTGCCAAGTCTATGATATATTAAAACGGTCTTGGCAAAGTTGCTACCCTAAAGACACAAACAAATTGTGAATTCCAGACGGTTTGACTTGTATAGAAACATACAGCACGTCCCAAATGAATACGAACGACGTTACAAAAGTTTTTGATTTTTAAAACACATTGAATACATCAATATTTAAAATGAACTAAGTTACAAATATTATTTGAACGTTTTCTAATATGACCGAAGAATAGATAATTTATTTCTAATTAGTTATTTATTAAAAATTTGAAGTCGGTTAAAAACAAAAGAATGCCCAGCGCCTCCGCCCAGATTTTTGTTTTTCCACATTCGTTTGTTTAAGTCGTTCAACTTATTTTGTATTTTAGTTGCCAATTTGCTGGGTAACTTCAGTGTTGCCCTCACCTATGACATGTTCATCACACTGGGATTGATCACTGCAGTCCCTGTATCTGCAGGTAAACTAAGTTAGAAAGTTTCTATGCAATGCAAATTGGGTTCTCTTGCTTCCATTTCAGCCCTAGATGTAGTCCTTTACGGTGCAACATTCGAAGGGATGAAACTGGCCGGGATGATCCTAATTGCCGTAGGATTCTTCCTGGTCATGTTCCCTGATAATTGGCCCGACTACATCACGCGACTGTTAAGGTATAACCTTTTTCCCTTTGGGGTTTTTGCGTTTTTCTCTATCCCTGAGGGATTATAGAGTATCGTTCAAATTTTATTACTCTGGTTCAAATATAGGTAGACCAAGTTTGAAATGATTTTTTAATAGAAATTTTATTATTAAGGTTTAACACAATATTTTATAATGGAAACCATCAAAAACCTATTTTTTTTAACACCTCTATTCGTGACCTTAATCCATTATGTATACATATGTCTGTGTTATTTTTTCTCTCTCTAGACATTTTTTTGTTAATCTTATCGCCTCTGTAGCAAATTTTATTACTATGGCATTTTGATTTGCAGAAAAACAAGTCGTGTGTTCAATGGAAAGGTTTGTTATTGGTCATTTAAAAGGTTATCTAGCGCTTTTCAGTTGTTCTCTTTAATTAAAGGCTTCTTAGCTTTAATAAAAAATTACATTTGTATCAGCTCGTCTACGAATTAAATAAAATTTGATCTCTTTTGTTTTCGCTTTGAGTAACAACAATTGTTTAATCATTTGTTTTCGTTGCTGTAACATTCAGTTTCTCTTCACGCCCTTTCCCGACACCGTACGCACCAAATGCATCCCTTATTAACTGCAAAACTTATAAAACCACCTTCACCTTTATTTTCTTTGGAAACCCTTAGGAAATTCGCATTAAAGGCACTTGTAAGCTAATTAATAAAGAATTACTTTTTTTTTATTCAGGGGATGATCTCAAACACTTACATCCCCTTGTGTATATATTTTTACACTATATTCTGCGTACATAATATATAGATACTCGCTTGTTTTCAACAATTATTTACATATAAGTATTTTATGCTCAACATAATATAATAACAAACTAGAGTGTGATCTAGTAAGCTAGAAAGGTTTTCTATTTTATTGTTGCAGAAATATCGTCCTGTTGAGTCATACTGCGAGGTAAGGGGGTTGTTTTATATTTAAAAATAACGAATTCTGTACATAGAAGTTCGATACTTTGGTAGCCGCACGCTTGATATGTTTTTAAATAACTGTTAAGTAATTACATTTCTTTTGTTTTTCGTTTTTCTTTTTCGTTTGTTTTTCTTATATTGCACATTTTCGTAGCCGTCCGTCACTCTCTACACAAAACAATACACGATCGAACACATTAAAATCGTAGTTAACTGTACTATTTAGATATACATGGTGATCAATTTAGTCGTTCCATCGATAAGATAAATTCAAATAGTAGTTTATAATACAGTACAGGGTGTGTAGTGTTACGTGTCTAGTAGGTCTTGTAGTTATTTAGAAAATAATTTTTTGAAGTATTAGGAAATATTGATTACGTAACTAGTTTGATTTTACTTTTACTTTGTAGTAACCCGACCCCTGCCCCCGAAGTTGACAGGGGAAAAAAACGTGAATTACTGTATGTATGCATTGTTGGATGCGTTGTATTATTGATGATGTACAAAATTCGCTGACGAAGTTTGCGCATTGTATTTGGGCGCGAAACGCTCATTTTTAAAACAAATGCCACCCAACAACAAACAACAGACAATTGGAACAATTGACGGTCCTCCATTCGACTTTTCATTTTGTTTATTTTTCTTTCTTACAATTATTAGAAATTAGTAGGCTGCTATTTAGTCAGTGCTTTTTTCTGGGTGTAGACAATTTAAAAGGCGACATTCGTCTATTTTTACATAATAACATTCATAATACCTAATAATGATGTGGCACAAAAACCAGTTCGTTCTAAATACTCTATAGTACAATGCGAAAGCTTAACGAGGTAAAGTGCACAAAAACTCCTCAAAATATTTAGAACTTTAAGAAATAGTAACTTTAAAATTTCTCGAAAATTTTTTGACATGAAAAGAGTCCACATTTAACATTACTGCCTTTTAAAAAGTAGAAAATTGACTTATTCCAAACGTACAGTAGGTACATAACGCTTAATCGT
Source organism: Agrilus biguttatus (assembly GCA_963921985.1). Classification (NCBI taxonomy): domain Eukaryota; kingdom Metazoa; phylum Arthropoda; class Insecta; order Coleoptera; family Buprestidae; genus Agrilus; species Agrilus biguttatus. Next base: position 21,901,859 of record OY998126.1, on the reverse strand, counting down.
AAAATAATAAAAATGGTATTGAAAATATGTTGTCTTAAAATTTTCGAGGACCAGCATAACCAATCATCATACCATATATACCTTAGAGGCATATTTTCTTATCTTGAAATTTTGAGAGTTACCTAATTATATATTTTTCGTAAATGAGCGATATTTTTTAATGCTCTAAAGATAATGTAGACCATTCCGTACCATGGTAGTCTGAAGTTCGAATGCAATATACCTCCCTTACATTATGTTGTTTGTAAATGACACATTCCCTAGGGGAATATACAGAATAAACAATGCCTGTGTTTTGCTGCTACTAATTTTTTACGGTCCCTTTATAATAAATTTGCTACCTACCAAATTTTTCGATTGCATGATTCTGATTGCACGAAAAGTTTAATGCAAAAGAATTATTTATTTAATAATTAACTAATGTTTATGAACTGCACAGATGCTTTAAGATGTTTTAAGTATTTTCACATTTTTTCTGAACGCTTACTTCATTCGTATGTCAAAAAAGTATAATATGATCTGCGAATTTTTATTTTCTAATCGACAGCAATCGTTTTATGTATTTTGTTCTGTTCGACTTTGCATTGTTTTACCCTCGGCTTTTGTTTCTCGTTTTATTTTGTTTATATATATTTTTTAAACTCGTGATCCTCTGCTGCTTATTCGTCGGTTTCATCTGACTGTCTAATGTTATCTTTACTTGTACTTCCTGTGCTATGTGTGTGGTTTTTCACTGGACTATGTTTGGTATCTAAAGACCGAAATTCTGCATTCGAGAGCAACCGGTAGCCGAACCAACATCAACGAATCGGTAACAACAAAACGGCGTCTTTCTGTATGTAAGTAACACGTATTTCCTATTATTACAACATTCAAGTAAAATCAGTCAATTCTGTGTTAGTTCGTCTTCTATATTTGTGTTTGTATCGCTAAATATTGTTATAGTAACTAACTCCATTGTTTCAATATGGCGGTTGTAGTAACGCTGTTGATTCCGCATGGCGTCTGATAGAGCCGCCATATTGAGTCATTTCGACTAATTGAGCGTTTTAACGTTTTTTTTAGTGAAGTTTTTTTAGCAGAAGTGTCATTACTTCTTAAAACTAAATGTTATAAATACGAGTGTTGGAGATTAAAATAGAATTTTGTCTCTGTAAGGGTTAATTTGGGTGATAATTTGTAGATGGAGCAGGCGCAGTCGGCGTGGGACTCCGGGAGAGCGCAGGAGGGACATAATTGACTACAGGACGGGGTATATTCGCTCCCATCTCAGGTCACCCTCTGGTAGAGTTAGATGACCGGATTTTGAATTGGAACCGTTAGAAGTGAGAGTTAGTTTTTGACCAGTGGAACATGTAGACGTGGCATGTTAGACAACAAACACCAAAGGCTGTAGAAATTTATACGTACTTTTAAAAACAACATTAATTCTATTTCGATTAAGTTGTACTCAAATAAATGTTGCATTATTGATGTGTAATAGTTGGAAATAAAACATCAGAACGTTGGTCGCAGTTTTCTTTTGTTTGTTAATCGCGTTGCTCCGCCTCTTGAAAACATCAAAACGTTGCTGTAACTGATTTGTTCGAAACTTTTGTCCAATACGATTCAAACTGTGTGAAAATAAAACATCAGATTATTATTGTACCTCTTCTTTAAACTATTGCAAATGTTTGGGGTAAATAACATAACTTTTCCGTATCTTATTTCAATAAAAGTTCTACATTCTTTTGTCAACTCTGTTACACTTCTTTAAATTAACGGTTACTTAGGTAATATTAAAAACAATATTACAACTATTACATTTTCTATATAATCAGGTGAATTGTTGCGTAGTTACAATCGCTTTCTATCCCTGCTCTATGGTTGACAAATATACAAAAATTGATTTTTAATGACAGAAAGTCACAAGCAGGGGGGTTCACTCTATCAATTGTGAAATAGGTGATACACCAGTCCAGAGATAGCGCTGTAGTAATACGTGACATGGGTTGCATAAGAGAAGAAGTATTTTATCAAAAACAATTATGTTTTTGATCAGAAATTTATCTTAATTTTTTTTTGCAACATTACGTAATGAGGATTGTCTATTAAGTAGAAAACATTTTAGAAATAAAATTTATGATGACCATATTGTGCAGTTGATGCTTTGTGACTCCTTTTGATTCTGTTGTAATTTGTACATACAACAGATATATATTACAATATATATTTATGATGTCGCGGGGAAACCCTCTTGAAGTTGTACATGGTTGATGCTGGATAATAAGCAAAATCTATAATTATTCGTTTTTATTATTATTTATCCTTAAATCGGTGAAATATCTGACAAGGTGTTTAGACTTTATTCAAAAGAAAAAATGAAGAATATGGATAAGGAAAAGGTATGCAAAAAAACGATAAAATAAAAAAGAAACGGTAACACAACTGTAATTTAAATCTACATACTTATAGTTTTTGTATTTACGAATGAAAATTGTTAAAATATTTGAAGAAATGCATTATTTATTGCCATTAAAAAAAAGGGGTAATCGTAATTTGAAAAACAATTTAAATTACAAAAGTAAGTAAAACACGTTATGTAAAAAAATGTAGTTTCATAAAGATCTGGGTAGCTAGGTTCCTATAGTATATTTATTTTATCTGCAATATGTTTATTATATTTGCAATAACCACAATATAGGTATAATTAGCAAAAAATAATAGAACATTGGCTACATATAGGTACATAGTTATTATATATGAAATAATATATCTACAGTGTGAAAGAAGTTGAATCAATTATTGGAGAATTAATAAAAATTTAAAAATTGTACAAAATTATAAAACATCATACCATGCTACAATTTAATAGAAATACCAAACAATTCGTGAACGTTCCGATTTGTATCCCGTCAAACAAATCAACAGGAAAAATTGTAGAAGACCTGTAATCATAAGAACTCACAACCTTAACACAGGCTGCTACATTAACAAGTTAAAAATTATTATTTAGAAAATGGCATTTATAATCAAAAATATAAATACGTATTTTGCATTTTAAACAGAACCAGAAGTACGAGCTGAACTAATAAGAGTTATATTTGGCTATTCAAACCCTTTAGTAGCTCATCTACTTCTACGTAAGCTTATTTATTTAATGAAAAGTTAACATTTACCCCTTGTATTAACAAGATCACTACCACTTTTATGAATATGAATTTTACTAGGGATTCCAGCCGTGAAAGCCTGTTCTTATAATAAACTACCAAATGTTAAAAGTGCCTGTTGGTCCACGAGAGACATTTTATCTCTTACCCGATTTCTGCTAACCGGGCATTTCCCTATCCGCCACCCGGGAACGCGCCCGATGGGGGTTGCAGGCTCCCCACACGGGAAAAAAATACTCACGCTCTGGTCAATGTTACAAACCAAGCGTGAGGGATCTTTTGTTATGTGGTGGGTCCAAACCACAACATTTCACAGACATTAATAGCTATTAATTGTCGATGTACGATTTGGAGATTTAAAGGAAGTAATATTTTCGAGTAAATAAAATTTTTAATAAAGTGTAAAGAGTTCTGCTCATAAAATTGTTAACACATAAATAATGGTCAAAGGCTAAAAATTCTTTTTTTTCTATTCTACATCTACGCAGATAAGCCACCCTCATTGATCTACATTACAACATCAACCGCTACCACATGAAACTACGACATCACAACCCAAAATAAGAATATTTAGCTTTTCGAACCGTAGTAATAAAGCAACTTATATTTTTTTGTGAACTTGCTTTCGGTCACCACTAAAATATATCATATGAACGTAAAATGAAAGTGACGACTGATGGAAGGATATTCCAAGAAAGCTTAAAACATTGAAACGGTTTAGTTTGCTTAACGAAATTAAATAATATTCCCAGACGAAAAGAACGTTGAGAATAAATCAGCGAGGTAATTTCCAAATCGTATAATTACAACAAGACAGACAAACTGACAGATTCAGGATGCCATGTCACATATTAAAAAATGAAAACAGTAACAAAGAACAACTTATCCTAAACACTATACTTTCTGGAAATTGATTCATCACATCTTGGAGTTGAAGCTATTCTTGGAAAACACATCAACGTACTTCCATTGGTTCCTCAAAGGCTAAAAGTTCTTTTTCACTATACTACATCTACGCAGATAGCGACCCCCATTTATCTACATTACAACATCAACAGCTACCACATGAAATTACGACATTATAACCCGTAATAAGAATATTTAGCCTTTCGAACCGTAGTAACAAAGAAACCTAGATTTTTTTGTGAATTTCCTTTCAGTCGCCACAAAAAATATAATATGAACGTAAAATGAAAGTGACGACTGGAAGGATATTCCAAGAAAGCTTAAAACATTGAAACGGTTTAGTTTGCTTAACGAAATTAAACAATATTCCAAGACGAGCGAGGTAATTTCCAAATAGTACATAAAAATTTTTAAATTGTACAAAATTATAAAACATCATACTGTGCTACAATGTAATAGAAATACCAAAAAATTGGTGAACGTTCCGATTTGCATCCAGTCAAACAAATTAACAGGAAAAATTGTAGAAGACCTGTAATCATAAGAACTCACAACCTTAACACAGGCTGCTACATTAACAAGTTAACATATTAGATTATGTTATGACCTACCAGAATATAAAAACAATACATTCTGAAAATTGATGTTGTACATCTTGTAGTTGAGGCTTTCCCTGGAAAATAGTCAACGTACCACCATTGGTTCCTTAAAAGACATCCGTCGAAGATAATTGCGGATCTGTAATAACAACAAGATAGATAACCTGACAGATTCAGGATGCCATGTCACATATTAAAAAATAAAAACAGTAACAGAGAACACCTTATTCTAAACACTATACTTTCTGGAAATTGATTCATCAGATCTTGGAGTCCATTGCTTCTTCTGGAGATCCCTCGAAAACAATGCGGATCTGTAATCACAACAAGACATACAACCTGACAGATTCAGGATGCCATGTCACATATTAGAAAATGAAAACAGTAACAGAGAACACCTTATTCTAAACACTATACTTTCTGGAAATTGATTCATCAGATCTTGGAGTTGAAGCTATTCTTGGAAAACACGTAAAGGTACCTCCATTAGTTCCTCAAAGGCTAAAAGTTCTTTTTCACTATACTACATCTACGCAGGTAGCGACCCCCATTTATCTACATTACAACATCAACAGCTACCACATGAAATTACGACATTACAACCCGTAATAAGAATATTTAGCCTTTCGAACCATAGTAACAAAGCAACCTAGATTTTTTTGTGAATTTCCTTTCAGTCGCCACAAAAAATATAATATGAACGTAAAATGAAAGTGACGACTGATGGAAGGATATTCCAAGAAAGCTTAAAACATTGAAACGGTTTAGTTTGCTTAACGAAATTAAACAATATTCCAAGACGAGCGATGTAATTTCCAAATAGTACATAAAAATTTTAAAATTGTACAAAATTATAAAACATCATACTGTGCTACAATGTAATAGAAATACCAAACAATTCGTGAACGTTCTGATTTGTATCCCGTCAAACAAATTAACAGGAAAAATTGTAGAAGACCTGTAATCATAAGAACTCACAACCTTAACACAGGCTGTTACATTAACAAGTTAACATACTAGATTATGTTATGACCTACCAGAATATAAAAACAATACATTCTGGAAATTGATGTTGTACATCTTGGAGTTGAGGCTCTCCTTGAAAAATAGTCAACGTACCACCATTGGTTCCTTAAAAGACATCCGTCGATGATAATTGCGGATCTGTAATAACAACAAGATAGATAACCTGACAGATTCAGGATGCCATGTCACATATTAGAAATTGAAAACAGGAACGGAGAACACCTTACTCTAAATACTATACTTTTGGAAGTTGATGCATCACATCTTGGAGCCCATTGCTTCTTCTGGAGAAATCCGTCGAAGAAAGTGAGGATCTGTAATTACAACAAGACAGACAACCTGATAGATTCAGCATGCCATGTCACATATTAGAAAATGAAAACAGTATCAGAGAACATCTTATTCTAAATACTACACTTTCTGGAAGCTAATGCATCACATCTTGGAGCCCATTGCTTCATCTGGAGAAATCCGTCGAAGAAAGTGAGGATCTGTAATTACAACAAGACAGACAACCTGATAGATTCAGGATGCCATGTCACATATTAGAAAATGAAAACAGTAACAGAGAACATCTTATTCTAAACACTATACTTTCTGGAAATTGATTCATCACATCTTGGAGTTGAAGCTATTCTTGGAAAACACATTAACGTACCTCCATTGGTTCCTCAAAGGCTAAAAGTTCTTTTTCACTATACTACATCTACGCAGATAGCGACCCCCATTTATCTACATTACAACATCAACAGCTACCACATGAAATTACGACATTACAACCCGTAATAAGAATATTTAGCCTTTCGAACCATAGTAACAAAGCAACCTAGATTTTTTTGTGAATTTCCTTTCAGTCGCCACAAAAAATATAATATGAACGTAAAATGAAAGTGACGACTGATGGAAGGATATTCCAAGAAAGCTTAAAACATTGAAACGGTTTAGTTTGCTTAACGAAATTAAACAATATTCCAAGACGAGCGAGGTAATTTCCAAATAGTACATAAAAAATTTTAAATTGTACAAAATTATAAAACATCATACCGTGCTACAATGTAATAGAAATACCAAAAAATTGGTGAACGTTCCGATTTGCATCCCGTCAAACAAATTAACAGGAAAAATTGTAGAAGACCTGTAATCATAAGAACTCACAACCTTAACACAGGCTGCTACATTAACAAGTTAACATATTAGATTATGTTATGACCTACCAGAATATAAAAACAATACATTCTGAAAATTGATGTTGTACATCTTGTAGTTGAGACTTTCCCTGGAAAATAGTCAACGTACCACCATTGGTTCCTTAAAAGACATCCGTCGAAGATAATTGCGGATCTGTAATCACAACAAGATAGATAACCTGACAGATTCAGGATGCCATGTCACATATTAAAAAATGAAAACAGTAACAGAGAACACCTTATTCTAAATACTATACTTTCTGGAAGTTGATGCATCAGATCTTGGAGTCCATTGCTTCTTCTGGAGATCCCTCGAAAACAATGCGGATCTGTAATCACAACAAGACATACAACCTGACAGATTCAGGATGCCATGTCACATATTAGAAAATGAAAACAGTAACAGAGAACATCTTATTCTAAACACTATACTTTCTGGAAATTGATTCATCACATCTTGGAGTTGAAGCTATTCTTGGAAAACACATTAACGTACCTCCATTGGTTCCTCAAAGGCTAAAAGTTCTTTTTCACTATACTACATCTACGCAGATAGCGACCCCCATTTATCTACATTACAACATCAACAGCTACCACATGAAATTACGACATTACAACCCGTAATAAGAATATTTAGCCTTTCGAACCATAGTAACAAAGCAACCTAGATTTTTTTGTGAATTTCCTTTCAGTCGCCACAAAAAATATAATATGAACGTAAAATGAAAGTGACGACTGATGGAAGGATATTCCAAGAAAGCTTAAAACATTGAAACGGTTTAGTTTGCTTAACGAAATTAAACAATATTCCAAGACGAGCGAGGTAATTTCCAAATAGTACATAAAAAATTTTAAATTGTACAAAATTATAAAACATCATACCGTGCTACAATGTAATAGAAATACCAAAAAATTGGTGAACGTTCCGATTTGCATCCCGTCAAACAAATTAACAGGAAAAATTGTAGAAGACCTGTAATCATAAGAACTCACAACCTTAACACAGGCTGCTACATTAACAAGTTAACATATTAGATTATGTTATGACCTACCAGAATATAAAAACAATACATTCTGAAAATTGATGTTGTACATCTTGTAGTTGAGACTTTCCCTGGAAAATAGTCAACGTACCACCATTGGTTCCTTAAAAGACATCCGTCGAAGATAATTGCGGATCTGTAATCACAACAAGATAGATAACCTGACAGATTCAGGATGCCATGTCACATATTAAAAAATGAAAACAGTAACAGAGAACACCTTATTCTAAATACTATACTTTCTGGAAGTTGATGCATCAGATCTTGGAGTCCATTGCTTCTTCTGGAGATCCCTCGAAAACAATGCGGATCTGTAATCACAACAAGACATACAACCTGACAGATTCAGGATGCCATGTCACATATTAGAAAATGAAAACAGCATCAGAGAACATCTTATTCTAAATACTACACTTTCTGGAAGTTAATGCATCACATCTTGGAGCCCATTGCTTCTTCTGGAGAAATCCGTCGAAGAAAGTGAGGATCTGTAATCACAACAAGACAGACAACCTGATAGATTCAGAATGCCATGTCACATATTAGAAAATGAAAACAGTAACAGAGAACATCTTATTCTAAACACTATACTTTCTGGAAATTGATTCATCACATCTTGGAGTTGAAGCTATTCTTGGAAAACACATCAACGTACCTCCATTGGTTCCTCAAAGGCTAAAAGTTCTTTTTTACTATACTACATCTACGCAGATAGCGACCCCCATTTATCTACATTACAACATCAACAGCTACCACATGAAATTACGACATTACAACCCGTAATAAGAATATTTAGCCTTTCGAACCGTAGTAACAAAGAAACCTAGATTTTTTTGTGAATTTCCTTTCAGTCGCCACAAAAAATATAATATGAACGTAAAATGAAAGTGACGACTGATGGAAGGATATTCAAAGAAACATAGAAACAGTTTTGTTTCCTTAACGAAATTAAATAACTTTCCAAGACGAGCGACGTAATTTCCAAATAGTACATAAAAATTTTAAAATTGTACAAAATTATAAAACATCATACTGTGCTACAATGTAATAGAAATACCAAACAATTCGTGAACGTTCTGATTTGTATCCCGTCAAACAAATTAACAGGAAAAATTGTAGAAGACCTGTAATCATAAGAACTCACAACCTTAACACAGGCTGTTACATTAACAAGTTAACATACTAGATTATGTTATGACCTACCAGAATATAAAAACAATACATTCTGGAAATTGATGTTGTACATCTTGGAGTTGAGGCTCTCCTTGAAAAATAGTCAACGTACCACCATTGGTTCCTTAAAAGACATCCGTCGATGATAATTGCGGATCTGTAATAACAACAAGATAGATAACCTGACAGATTCAGGATGCCATGTCAAATATTAGAAATTGAAAACAGTAACGGAGAACACCTTACTCTAAATACTATACTTTTGGAAGTTGATGCATCACATCTTGGAGCCCATTGCTTCTTCTGGAGAAATCCGTCGAAGAAAGTGAGGATCTGTAATCACAACAAGACAGACAACCTGATAGATTCAGGATGCCATGTCACATATTATAAAATGAAAACAGTAACAGAGAACACCTTATTCTAAATACTGTACTTTCTGGAAATTGATTCATCACATCTTGGAGTTGAGGATTTTCTTTTCTTGGAAAACACATCAACGTACCTTCATTGGTTCCTCAAAGGCTAAAAGTTCTTTTTCACTATACTACATCTACGCAGATAGCGACCCCCATTTATCTACATTACAGCATCAACAGCTACCACATGAAATTACGACATCACAACCCGTAATAAGAATATTTAGCCTTTCGAACCGTAGTAACAAAGCAACTTAGATTTTTTTGTGAATTTCCTTTCAGTCGTCACAAAACATACAATATGAACGTAAAATGAAACTGACGACTGATGGAAGGATATTCCAAGAAAGCTTAAAACATTGAAACGGTTTAGTTTGCTTAACGAAATTAAACAATATTCCAAGACGAGCGATGTAATTTCCAAATAGTACATAAAAATTAAAAAACTGTACATAATTATAAATCATCATACCGTGCGACAATGTAATAGAAATACCAAAAAATTCGTGAACGTTCCGATTTGCATCCAGTCAAACAAATTAACAGGAAAAATTGTAGAAGACCTGTAATCATAAGAACTCACAACCTTAACATAGGCTGCTACATTAACAAGTTAACATACTTGATTATGTTATGACCTACCAGAATATAAAAACAATACATTCTAGAAATTGATGTTGTACATCTTGGAGTTGAGGCTCTCCTTGGAAAATAGTCAACGTACCACCATTGGTTCCTTAAAAGACATCCGTCGATGATAATTGCGGATCTGTAAGCACAACAAGATAGACAACCTGACAGATTCAGGATACCATGTCATATATTAGAAAAAGAAAATAGTAACAGACAACGCCTTATTCTAAATACTGTACTTTCTGGAAATAGATGTTTCACATCCTGGAGTTGAGGCTCTTCTTGGAATAAACGTCGACGTACCTCCGTTGGTTCCTCAGGAGACATCCGTTGAAGTTAATTGCGGATCTGTAATCATACAAAATTTGTAGCCTGGATGGAGGCTGCTACGTCAACTAATTAGTCGAAATCAATAATTAAGTGCACACTGGAATTTTTACTTACTTTCCAATATCTTCTTATTGGAGTTGATAATCCTCTTCTTAGAAATCACTACACTTTTCACTTCTCCCCCCAACCCCCGCCGCGGCCCTAACAATACCCAAACGACCGAACATGAAAAAACAACATTTAACAAGTATAGTACAAGAAATGGTGAGAGGCAAGCACCCCACACCAATAAATAAAGAAAAACATGCGTCCTACTATGTAACGGCGATCCTCTTGCCCCGACGACACGATCCATACCGCCGATGTAGAACCATGTACCTACCTAACGTGAAAACACCTACTCACACAAAGAAAACATTCATCAAACCACTCTTACACTACCACATCACCGTCGCCCTAGGAAAAAGGAAGAATCTCTCACCCAATCACACTTCTGACACAATGTCCTGACATCACTGAGAAATTGGAATAATTCCTCAAACACTTCCTCACATCACTCAAACATCCAAGACACCTGGACACAGGCATCAACTTACACTCAACCACCTCAACACAAAATGCATCCGGCTGAAGAAAACACGACCAAATCATCTTCGGAGGTTGGAATCCAATACTGCTCAGTCGTATGGTCGGACGGGGGACGGCTGGATGTCTCTCCAAGACTGAAACTCACTTACAGTCTACTGCGGTATTAATAGATAAAATATATCTTAATGGTACTTACCATTTACACAACAAATACACAAAAATGGTACTATACTTGCTAAACATTGAATAGACGAAGTGCCAAGAGTCAAATTGTCAAGCAACAAATTGTCAAACTTACCACCTCGTCTATTGGGAAACCATGCAAATCGCTTACCACTCTTTGGACGGTAACTGCAAAAAGATAAAAAAAAGAAAATAATTAAAAATGAAATAAACAGTCAAATCGAAAGAGAAAACCATTATAATTAAGAATAACAACAAATTTGTGTTAAATTTATATTATACACTTTCTAGAACTGTACAGGTCATTATTGTGATTGACCACATCCAACCAATAATAGTAATCACAAAAGTTAAAATTGGTGCAGATTGTTTAATAATTTCCAAACTGTTATAAAAGCTACAAAATATTTCATCAAAATTTTAAATAATTTAATTAAGAAAGAAACAAATTATAATCAAACGAACAATAAATTTCTGTTTCACCATTGTGATCGATTAAACTAGATCAATAATATCAATCATAATATTAATTATTGGAAAAGCCAAAATTTCGTCAAGTGCGGAGCGGCGAATCTATTTCTAAAAAGCTAAAAGTCAAGAATGAAAAGTTAATAATGTTAACTAAAACGTTTAAAATTATTGTAGAAAATTTGATCATTTCCAAACTATCAAAATTCACAAAATTATTAAAAAGAAAACTGGAAATAGAAACTTTCTAAAACATTATCAATCAACCAAACCAATAACATCAATCACAAAAGTTAATTTCGAAAAAATTAAAAATCAAAATGTTTTCAGTCACTGAATGGTTTTTAATAATTTCTAAATCATCATAAAGACTGAACAATTATCAAAAAGAAAAAAGACAATTGAAATATTGAAAAATATGTTAAGCAAATAAATAAAAATAAAAAGAAAACAATTACTTACCATTACCGCCACTTTGGTGTTGCCTTAATCCTCTTAATAAAACACTCCCGAAAATTTAGAAATCACTACAGCACAAGTTAAAAAACTTTAAGAACGGATAAACATGCACCTAAGCACGAAAAGCGAGCCACGGCAGCGCGACGCGTCGCGACGCATACTCTTTCCCGAAAGCATGGTCACGATAAACTGAAGAAAAGTTCGCAATCATTCGTATTTATAGTCTTGCTTTTTTTGTATCCGGTACGGCCCATCGGTATCATTTTGTGCCTTTAACAAGCAAAAAATTATCTTCAGTTACATCCATACTTTCATTAGAATTTCCATTTCATATTTAATAGTTACAGTTCGTCACAAAAGAAAAATTAGAAAATACTTTATTCAAATAAAACAAAACACTACTGATGTAAGACAATTTACTTGTTTATAAACAATTGGATTTAAAACAAATATCAGAGAAAAACGATAGCGGCAAACAAAGACTTCATTTCTATGTCAATGTAAAATTTATTATATATAATTTTAGGTGTCGTTTGTGTGGTTTGTTGTTAAATTCACAATACAAATACTGCAATTTAGAATTAACTTTTATAATTCTGTTTTTTTTTTGTATATACTGTTGATAGAGACTTCAACAGTCGAAATAATTGTACAATACGGTAGAGTTGATAATTAGCTGAAATGTTAGAAAGTATTTTATTTTATATTTAGTTTCCATTGTGGGTTTAACAAGAGTTTATAAGTGAACTTTTTGGTTATTTCTGCATTCTGTAATACCGTTTTAACCCAGCAGATAATAAATCGAATTGGTTAGGATAAATGGATTAAGTACATTTTCGAGCTCAAAGTTCAAAACTTCAACTCAAACATCAGACATGGAAAACCTGGATCGAAAAGTCGTCTGGTTAATGTTCAAACTTTTACAAAACGTACCAGGGATAATCTCACGTTGCTTAGATGCAAGTATATCTTTAAATTATTATCGTTTCAGTAACACAGAAACTTTTCATTTTACTTTAAAATTCTGTTAATGATCGAGGTATTAACCAACTATTTCAGATGTAATAGTGTAGTAACTATGGAAACACTCCTTGATTACGCCAATGGATTTGGGGCGATTATTAACCAATGGCCACTGGGACAAACAATTGTTTCCCACTTATCTTTCTTTGATAATGTTTAGAAATCAATAAATTAAATAGTTTAGGCCTAATTATAAATGATCAATTAGATGTAAATAAAACAGCCCTTTTAAATGTTTCTAACGTGTAGTACTTAGTTCTACCGCTACCATTTTATGTATAATTATAGTCTATAATGATATTGTATTAATTTTATATTTAGTGAATTTCTTCCAACTGAAGAAGCCACAGTGTGGTGAAATGATCATTGTGGTTATACAATAAACGTATTGTAACTTAAACTTTGTGTTTAATTTGTCGTCAATGGATGATGATCAAACGTGACAGATTGTATATTAAAACAAAGAATTACGAGTTTCTGCAGAAAAAAGGTATCGTTGCTGTGTTCCAATATAAAGGAAGAATTATATTCTTATATATCATTTTAAACGCACATTCTAATATGCCTTTGACTCTTTTGTCCTCCAAGGTCTAATAGTCGTTCATGCTGATAATATAAACATTTGCTGGTTTATTCCATTTGTTTCAATAATTCTTCACTAGATTTAAATTTGCTCCCACATTATCGTAGGAAACGCAAATTTGTTTAAATTTACATTAAACAAATTAGTAAACAACATTTCAATTAAAATTAGTAAAATACAGTCGATGGTGAGAAATGTTAATATTTTACGTTTGGCGGATCTATGTAATTTAAATCAATTAAAACTTTTTTAAGTGTTTTGTATTGTTTGATAAAAATTCACCCTTATACATCTTCATTTGTTATTAAATTGAAAATATGAACCAATATCACCACTACCATACGTAACGTATGTAGCTCGTTCGATATTTTGAAGTAAATAATATAATGGTAAACTGCAAAGTTTATCATTGCATTAAAAGAACATTTTCTAATCTAAAAACACATTTTGATATATAGAAATTGTATCTTGAAAATAAAAAACTTCATCTATCACTTGTGCAGATTTATTCATTTCTCGTGCGTTGTAACTCGAGCACTAACAAAAAAAGTTCCCAACTCGGGCGTCAAGTCTGTCCCCAACAAAATAAGCTAAATAAAATTCCCAACTCCGGCGTCATCATTATTAGTCTTGTCAATTAAATAATATAACAATTTAACCATCTCCTCTTAGTTGTGCTGATATATAAATATATTAACTGTTTACAATGACTTCGGAATTGTTAATTTATTTTGCAATTGTTTCATTCCTATGTAAGTTTGTAATTATTACAGTAGAACCCTTGTTAACCGTTCTGGGATTAATCAGATTAATCAGCCTAGTGAAAAATGGTCTGAGGGAGAGCGGTTTTAGTCGGTAGGTTCGAGGACATCTTCCTCGGGAATCTGACACTACCTAATCGCACGGGCGGCTGGGTGTCTTTCGAAGATTTCCTCTCCTCCCGAAAACAAAAACAAAAAAAAAATACTTTTTCGAAAAATTACTTTGCTGTTATTGTTACTTTGTACAGTACATACCTATTTTATCTTTTTCAATGTTTTCAAATGCTTCATCAAATCTGAACATACGTATTATTTGCATCATAAAACAGTGTTATTTTATATTTCTGTTAACATTTTCCTTTGAAATAGCTAGACTTCCATTGAACCAGTCAAAACGGAAACAAGCCAGGTTTATTATGTTCTTTTGGAAAATAAATTGTTACGTGTTAAATTCTAATTTCATTACTTGAGAAAAACTTAAAAACTGAAAACGAAATTACATTCTATTTAAATTCCCCGCCTTTTCCTTTCTAGTGTGTATACCAGTCAATAGATGTCGTGAATCGAGTGCCTCATCTATAAACCTCTCTGATCTGTGGTCACAAGGCTGTCAATATTTACTGATAATGGACGTGTAAGAATATTGTGTCGTGTTCAGCAGCAATAATAATTATTTATTTTAATATATAGTTGAATGGTGAGTGGAACTGATTATTTCTCGAAATTACAAGGAAAAACAATTCATTGTTTTAGATGCAGTTTATGTTACTGTTCAGCCGACAAGGCAAATTAAGATTGCAAAAATGGTACGTCGCCCATCCAGATAAACTAAAAAAGAAAATTACCAGAGAATTAATTACAACCATTCTGGCAAGAAAACCGAAAATGTGCAGTTTCCTTGAATGGAGGGACCTCAAAATTGTTTATAAGAGGTATTAACCCCTCAAAGTATCCTTATCACACCCCTCCTCTGTATTATTGCTTGCTTTTAGATATGCCAGTTTGTACTTTTGCTGCGCCATTGAACAGGAAGATAATGAATTACTCACTCTAGAAATAATTCATCGCTATGTGGAATTACTCGACAAATATTTTGGAAGTGTGAGTTTTATGAAAAGAAAATAAATTACTTGATAACGTAAGCAGGTGCTTAGAAATGGAATTTGTTTTAGGTCTGTGAATTGGATATAATTTTCAACTTTGAAAAAGCATATTTTATATTAGATGAACTTTTGTTGGGAGGGGAAGTACAGGAGACGAGCAAAAAAAATGTCCTTAAGGCAATAGCTGCCCAGGATTTGCTACAAGAGGTTAGTAATGGTGATACTAGCTATGAACTGTGAAATTTGTTATTACATTTTTTTCCTTTACCCTATTTACAAGACAGGTGAAAAAAGGGGGGCAGGGGATGTTCTCGTTGTTGTAATTGTTACTGTTGTTATATCATTTATAATGTGATAACAATTTTCTTGCATCTTTATATATATATATATATATATATTTGTTATTATTCATCCTTGTACCTATCTAATATTTATTTTATTTTATTTTTCTTGTGCCCAGAAAAATTACTTTAAAAACGATTGTATCAATATTTGTTTTGCTGTTTTAAACAATATCCACTTTTTATCATAAAATTGAAGTTATTAAAAGTACCACTTTAAAGATGTAGAGCAGAAAATATATGGGAACTTGTTATAAATCTAAATTAAAAAAAGACTGCACAAATATTGTTTAAAATGTGCAAACAAAAGACTGATAAGTTACCTTTTTTATACTACTGTTACATGTACCTTACATATACATATGCATGAATTTTATACAACATCTGTGTTGTCAGGGCTTTAGACAAATATGTAAGTTACATTTCCTCCTTTCATATTACTAAGGCCGTTAGTTCGTTATAAATACTATATATTTTCACGTACATACATTTAGCTATTGTATCGTACTTGTTTTATTTGTTCTTTCTTCTTTTGTTATATGTGCATGTGTTTTTGTTTTATTCACCAAATGTTTCATTCAAAAGCATGCTTACAAAAATTGTGCCATTTATATGGAACTTCGTATCTCTTTTTAAGCGCTTTAGTGACGGGCGTTTTTATTAATTAATATAATAAATGAAATTGCACCCACCGGTGTTTTAACACTTGCACAATTAATATCCTAATAATATAATATTAAATGATAGTAGCTTCAGGTACTAGTTTGTAGTAAAAACATATTTGTTATCTACGATTTTCTTTTTTCTTTTTAATTATTTATATGTACTTATTAGTTGATATACAGGGTCATTCAAACTGAGTGGTACATTAAATGTTTTAGAGAAACTAAGCATGTTACAGATTTAAAAATTTGGGAGTAGGGGTTATCAAGGATGATCTATTTAACTAAAATAGTTTCAATTTTCGGTTATAGCGGAAGTTGACGTCAACTTTCTTATTTTAAATGGAATGGTATATTTTTTACGATGAATTCGTATGAAACATAAAATTTTAAGGTGACTTTGATAACCAACTTGTATGCCTATATGCCTACCATGAATAGTTTCTGAGATAATTTAATTTATTGGAAAAAAGATTGCACCGCAACCCAAACTATAAAAAATCATAACTTCCATAAAAAATGCAAGTATAACCGGAAGTGCCTGACAGTTGAAATTATTTTAGTTAAAAAAATATCCTTGATAACCCCTACTCCCAAATTTTCAAATCTGTAACATGCTTAGTTTCTCTAAAACGTTTAATGTACCACTCAGTTTGAATGACCCTGTATGTGCCGCAAAATTGTTGCCTTATGTATACAGGGTGGATAAATTCAAATAACTCTTGTTGGTCGGTCACCCTGTATATACCGATCTTAAATCGTGGCCATTTATTGAATGTATCTCGTAAAGAGAAGGCATCAATTATCTATTCCTATTTTCTATGTTCCTCGGATGTTTGAAATTTTCTTGTTTCTCTCTCTCTAGTCATGCTTTTGTTTTTCCAATTGTCCTATGTATACACTTGCTGTGTTTTGTTTTCCTATTGTTGTTGTACCGTTAAAGGGTTTCGTTTTTCTTTTATTTTAAATTTTATCTGTTTTTATGTACTTAATTTTTATTTTCTACGAATTATGAGTATTATCAAATGCATTGGTCATAAAAATACTACTTATATAGCTAGTAGTTTAGTTCCTAATAAATAACTTTCTTGTTGTATTTAAAATAATTATTAATTGGAACTCTTATAAATATATTTCTTCGTTTCGAAAATCGTTAGTTTCACTGCCTTAACGTGCGAAAACAAAAAAACTTTTGTACCCGCTTTTTCGCTTACTTATAACCTATATATACATATATATTATAATAATAATAATAACTAATGTGCATGATATTGAAAGATCTGCATGATATACCCGGGGGATTTATATTGGTAGTTTGCTGAAAATTTATTTTTCAAAGGACGAAGCAGTAGATGAGGCTTTACAGGACATTGGCTTCTTATAGAGGGAGATCTCCTTGCCACATACACACTGAGTTGAGTGATTATATCGAGGAAATTTTTGTATACACCCTGTAGATGTAGTTTTATATTTTTTATATAGATATTTTTAACAAATGAAAGAATAGACAAAAGAAAAAGTTAACTGCAAACGTAGTACACAGTTTGTAGATAACATTTCTTTTTTGAATTTACGATTAAAAAATTGTACATTTACAATCTTGCCGGAAAAAATCTACATACTGTACTTCTAAATAATAGAGTAGATTTTGCCAACTAGCTATTGCTATATAAACTGCTAGCATTTGTAGAGCCTAGAAAAGAAAACTACATCGCTTAATCATGATCTTTACATCGAAAGTTTTTATAATTACCGCCTATACTAAATATGTATCTTAGTAGAAGTTTTTAACTAACTTGTAGAGATATTTGTAAGTTTATTTCGAGTTATTGTAACTGTGAAATAATTGAATGTTGCTTTCTAGAAACAAAGCAATATCAGCGTTTGTCAAATATTTCTACCGTTTCTGAATTAAAACAAAAAAGTAACTGTGACATAATTGAATCACACTTTCTAGAAACAAAGCAATAACGTTTGTCAAATATTTCTCCTCTATTTTCTGAATTGAAATAAAACAAAACAGACACGAGTGGTGTTTCTTCCGATTCTGTATTAAACAAACAAAAGAATTCTTGTTAAGGGTGATGGCGATAGATTAAGTAAAACTTGATTTCTGCTGTTAGTTGCCACATTGTTTTAAATTATTTATAGTGCTGCTTTAATTAATATATAATTATTATTTTAGAATAAGTTATATGTACAATATATTTCAGACGAGTTCAAATTATTCTAAACTAATATTGACCACATTTATATCGTATTTTTAGGGATGATTTGAACGAAATGTGATTTAATTTAGATGTAGAAATGGGTAAATACAATATCTGATCTCAAAATTTATGTATTTGAATATATCAATTCTTACTTTTGCATGTCTAATAGATATCAAGAAAGTTCGATTGGTAAAGTAAGGAACTTATGCTAATTATTACTTAATTGTCTTGGCTAATTGAGAGACAGGGCTTTCTTAATATTGTAAAAACTGTAATTAAGCAATTGTCGATAAATAGTATAGTAGTTAGGGCCGTAACAATTCCTGGAAATTCTGAAGCCAGTTACGATAAATTGAATGTGTATTACCACTTCTAATAAAAGAACTTTTCAACATCAACTGTTTTGCCATTTGTTTTTAACACTTTGTTTTTCGATTTTATTTTGTTGTTCCTCAGATATAAAAACATTTCAACATCAACTGGTTCGCTTGTTTTCGATTTTGTTTTGTCATTCTTTTTTGTTTTTGTCCATCTGAACGACTACGAACAAAACAAAATCACTTGCAATATTGTTACAATAGTTTAAGTTCGATTTGTTTTAAGCTCTCGAGGCTGCGTTCAGTATGAAAGTGGATGTTATTAGTTAGTGGTGTTTTTAACAGTACATAGTAATAGGATTTTGCCGCACTTTTTAGGTATGTCCAAACATTATTTCATTCAGTCAAATATTATCTACACACATTTCGTTGCTTTTTGTGTTATATATAATGTAATATTGGCCCGTCCACCTTCATATTGAACATTTTCCATTTTCCAGGCTTTCACTCACTGTACATATACTTTTTGCAGGAGGAAACACCTCAGGGCTTCTTTGAAGACCACGGGTTGGGATAGGCTCGCAGAAACAGTAACAAAACATAATCGCATCATTGTATTTCTCTTTCCTTTTTTTTATTTTGTTTAATTATTAGGCTTAGATTTTTTATTGTAATAATTAAAATGATGATGTAAACCGGTGTGGGGTACGAAACACGACAATTATTATTTGTACTGTCATATTTTATGTGTGGTACGATCCTGGCCGAAGTACCTTACACTTTTTGGTCCACACTGTATATTATGTGGAGGTAACATCTCGTTAAACAGTTATAGTTTAATTTAGTAATAAACGGTGCAATTTGTCGTTAGGACATATACCAGTGCTGTTCGATCTTCTTTTTTTATAAACTTTGTATTATTATTATTATTATTCTATTGCACTTATCTTAAAATAATCACATGTGTTCACCGAGGGTGCGAAAGTTGAAGTCGCAGATGGCAGATGTTTTTTATTTCGGTTAAAAATCGTTTTTTCAAAGGCCTGGTACTTATAACAATTCCTAATGTAATGTTTAAAATAAAAAGTGCTTCTTCGTGTGGCACCGCAAAGGGCTGTTGAAAAATAAATGTTAAAATGAAATTAATTACAAAAGTATTATTGAAAAGTTCTAGAGACTATTAAAAAAAAAAGAAAAGAAAAACAAGAAAAAGAGACATTTATAAACAAGTATTTGGTAGATTTAGTACAGTTCAAGCTTAGGTATATGTATGTTGTTACTGTTCACATAATTATTTTTGAATTTATTGTTGCATTGTAACGAGTATTTTCGATAAGAAATATAATATTACTGCAAACATTAAGAAAGAAAAAGGGTTTTTGTGATTTTTCACTTTTCCCAACCGATTTCCTCTAACAAAATAATCCTGCTTTTAAAAAGGAAATATTGGATCACCTTACGTAAGACATTGGAACGTCTCGTATCATCGAGTTATGCAATCAGATAAACAAAATGTGTTCACAGCTAACGATCTTCGTGTTTCTTTCTTCTACTTAGACAGTCCGTTGTTTTCTACGTCAGCAAGTGATTGTTTTATGTCCATCATCTTGTAGAAACGAAAATTGTTTTATTTCTTCTACAAAATGAAGGCCAAAAGTTATTACTTATTTTATTTTTCGCATACGATCAATATTGACACGGCGCCATTGAAATATATATTGAGCAATAGAATATTATGATGTCACATTGTGTATGGTCAACGTATGTCTACAAAATTGTTGTTGATCATATTTACTACCCCTAATTATTATCAATATTAAAAAATTCTAGTAAGAAATGGCAACACCGTCCATGATTTTTTCACGTTTAAATTTCGATATTTTATCGAAAAGTTGGCAACTAGGCGGGCGAGCGTATTTGCGATTGACGTAGAATTTTGCGACCGATGTTTCGGCGCCCGCGCGTTAGGCGTCGCGACGCCAATCGTCGTCAGCGGCGCCGACGCTTGCGCACGACCAGTGTGCCAGTCGACGGCTACTGCGGCCTGTGAGAGAGAGCGTTTGCTCCGTGACTGTGTGTGTGCGTGCGTGTGCCTCGAAGACATCGTCGAGAAGTAGGCCGTGAACGAAGAAGTCGAGGACTGTGTTGTAGCAGCACCAGAAAATCATAGCGCGGCGGGGTAATGCGTGACGGGCATGGGGTGACCGCCGCGACGACCAGGCGTCGGTACGGACTGGTGGTGGTGGTGGCGCGGTAGACGCAATCATGTCTGCGGACGGCGGATCTGCCGAAATCACATAATCATAAACAATAGACAGACAGCAGTTTGGTCGTTTTTTTGTTAGTTATCTATATATTTCGTTTGTTTTATTGTGTTATCGTACATGGCAACAAACGACTGCGTAACAGTTGAATAACAGAAAACAAACGAGAGGAAAGAAAGAAAGAAAAGAAAAAAAAAAAAGAAGAAAGAGTTACGACGACGACGGCAATTGTTTTTATTGTTGCTGTTGTTGTTATTAATGTTTTTCGTTTGTTCTCGCGAGAAGAAGAGGGTGGTGATAATTGGAACAACGATGTCGTTGCGTTATTATTCGTCGTGTTATATTATTATTATGTCGCAGCTGCTGCGTTCGGTGCGGAGCAGCGCCGTTTTTTCGCGGTGAAAATTCGGCGTGAACGGGGTCGGCAATGGCGTCGGTTGCGGGACCGACCAACGACCCGACCACCGCTCACGGGCACTCGTTTGGCAAAAAAACGTTCCACAAGCCCACCTATTGCCACCACTGTGGCGACATGTTGTGGGGTCTCATCCAGCAGGGCTTCATTTGCGAAGGTACCAAACCAAACAAAAAAGAAACCCATCATTTTTATATATTATATCTATGTGTCTATGTATAAAATCCATATGTGATCCGATGTGCCATGCATGTATCTCCCTCAGAAAATATCTTGACAGACACGAATATACCACATTTTGATCATCAGTGATAGATAACGTTGCTCTTTTGTTAATTAAATAAATAATACAAAAAGAACAAACAAATAAAAGAAAAAATTGAGTATTTCAATTCAATTCCACTGTTTTTCCTAAACGAATGTAAAAAGTTATTTTGAATATTATTTCCCTTCAAATTTTTCGAGAATAGAATACACAAAGTATCTATGTATAAGTATATAATTGAAACAATTGATCGTTTCATTACTTGTGTCATTAATCTACAATTTTTTTCTATATATATGTATATCATTCCTGTGATAAAGTCGATGTTGTGGGTGGAGTCTGGCAGCTCGAATAATTGCAAAGGGTAAAATTTGTATGTGGTAACAAAAAAGTTCTTTAAATTACAAGAATTTTGATACGTATCGAATTATCCAAAGGGTAGGTAGGTAAATATTCAATTTTTCGTTTTATTATGTTATCATCAAAAGCTTCCAAACGAATTTATTAAATAAGTAATACCCAAGGAAAATAACAATTGAACAACAGTTGTATTATTATCAACTAACTAAATTGTAAGTTTTAATAACCGACTTATGATAGACATACCTACATAGGTTTAAATTGATCGATGAAATGTAATAAATGTAGCATGACTCGCTACATATTTCCGTTAATTTAATTCTGAATCGTTTAATTTCAACCACTTATTATTTAGGTACTTAAGTAATTAATGAATTGTATAAAAAATTCTATCGTATATTCTATCTATTTTCTACTCAAAAAAAGACAAACGAATCGACTCTAAAAACAATAAAAACAAAAGAAGTAATTTTATAGCAAACAAACAATTGACTCTGAAAAAAAAAAACAAACGAGGTGAATTTTATTTTGAATGGGACAAATAAAAAGTAGAAAAAGAGATAGAAACACACCACTGTATGGTTTGTACAACTGTGTCATGTTTATAACGTTACGCAGGCACCACGATTTTAAAGGCAATTAATAGCATCTGGTATTTCTCATAACTAAAATATCCTACAAACGTTTTATTCTTGGAAAAGGCTGTTGAGCAATGACAGAACCGTCTTCTTAGAATAGATTCCCTATACACCTATTACTGTAACACTATCCTATAAATATATATAAATGTGTGAGTGTACTACGCTGTAGAAACTTTAATAAATACTGTTGTGAAAAAAGAAGGAAGAAAAAACAAAAGGGAGATGTAAAAAAAAGAAGAATGAAGAAACAAAAGGGAAATGTCCACCTTCTTTTATTATTTGGTACCCACTTACTTCGATTTTATCGACCCAGACGACTAGACTACAGTCTACTGTATGGTCTAACGATAGTAAGTCACAATAATAGCTTCAAATGTTATTTTTAAACCATTCAAAAGTCCAACAGTAACTAAGTATTATAGTAACCTTCGTTTCATACGTATTGAAACAAAAAATATCGTTTATTTATAGTTGTAGTGTTTCTAAGATCAGAAACACGTTATAACATCTGGATTTTGAGATATTTGAACGTCCTGTGTTAAATTGTAACATTGCCCAAACTGATGCGACGTGAGCTTTTTCATATAAGTACTTGTACTACTTATATTATATTGTATTACGTAGAGAGGTACAGGTAGCTGAAGTTTTAATTGAAATGTTACTTTGATCGGTTTTCTGCCACAATACATCAGTCCAGTCTATTGTGTTTCTCTCTACTTCCCCAAATGCCCGAGTTATTTCCGGGAACAAATTGAACGTTTACGACTTCAAATTGATTAGATGGACGACCAGTCCTTCAATTTGCATGTGAAAAAATCGATAATTTCATGTTTACGACCGTAGGGAGTGTATTATTGTATTAAATGTAGCCAGTGTATTATACTAAAATGAAAAACAAAAGCCATCGTCTAACTAAAACCTTCCAAAATCCAGTCACTTTTAATTCACTTGTCTCTATCTTATTAACATATCGAATATGTTTCTGCATTCATTTGTTTTATTGCTTTGTTACTAAACAGTTGAATTTACAGTTTCAAGTTTTTACGAAATGTGCAAATACAGTCGATTGGATGTCGAGTACAGAACTATTTAAACTTATTATTCTGCCAATTCAATTAGAGGCCTGTCGCAGGCAGAACATTGCAATTCGTATTAATAAATTACTAATCAAATACATCGATTTAGTTAAATTAAAAGTTTAAAGAGTTGAACGGGTTCAACTGGTGGACAATATACTAGACGAAGTGTTTATTTGCAAAATTTCGTCCGTTATATTTCCTATGGACTGATAATTTTACGAGCTCATAAACACATATTTTATAGTTGGCCTGCCAAAAGCATTCTGATTTGTATGTGTATTAAAATAAATCTCTGTACTCTTGCATTTTATTATGGGATATATTTGCAGTGCCGTGGAACTAAATTTGCACTATTCTAGACTTTAGTTACGAGCAGGTGTGTATTTTTGGAATTGGAAAAGGTCAAACAAGATATATATGTTAGATACTCCAACTATGTTGCACAATATTCAATTTCTCATGTCTAGAAATACATGCACGCATCGAAATATCTATTGGACTAATCAATTGTAAAGTTTATTGGTTCAGATATATCCAAGATTCAATTTAAAATGAACGAATGAAATAGGTTATTTTTAAACAAATGAAGTTGACAAACGCATGTAACGTAACTTTTCAGTATTTTTGTTTTCATTTACAGTAATCAACTGAACATTTTTTTTTTTTGTTTTTATTTGCTGCTACAAATTCTTTTGTCATTACACTCGTAGTACTTTGTCTGACTGAAGTGTACTTGACAATTGTGTTGTTTCACGTCTACCTGAAACACTTATAACGCCCACCTGGCTAAAAAGCGACTTGTTAATGGTTAAGTTCTTGAAGAAACGACGACATATTTTTAACTTTGTATTGTTTACATACAATATTATCGTGGAATGTTGAAATATTCTTTTCTTTTGTTGTTTTCGGCCCAATTATCCTTTGCAATTGTATTGTTGTTGCGCTAGACGACCCTTCAACCCCTTGTCATTCATTCGTATGCTAATTAGAGGAGCCCTTAAAAGAAATGGAAAGACTGACAATACAATACCTACGCTACGAACGTGTTTATGTTGGTAAAGATGACATCCACTTTACATACATGTTTTGGCACAGATTGACGTTTGAGAAATGTGTTTTTTGTTCTTGCAGTGTGCAATTTCGTGGTACACGACCGATGTCTAAAATCTGTGGTGTCTCCGTGCTCCAGTATAGCAGCGGGACTTATAAAAGTAAGTCTTGTTGATCGTTTTTGTTTCTTTCTTGGGTTACGATAGTGTTTTGTTTAAAGAATCCGGTAGCCCATTGTTGGTCCGAACCGTTCCATCACAAAAGAAAATTTTGCAACGTTTGTAGAAAAAGATTAGACGACAGTTTATCAATTCATTGCGAAAGTAAGAGAAACAAAACGATATTTTCAGTGATTAGATGATATTTGTTTATATTCTTGTTGTAGTTTGTGATTATTTTGTACATTGTGAGTGCCAAGATTTTGCAATAGCCGAATGTAAAGAAAACGCCACTTATTTGCCCGGTAAACAGCTCGTAAATGTTCGACATGTACATCACTGGCGGGAGGGCAACCTCCCCAACAATTCGAAATGCGCAATGTGCAAGAAAACTTGCTGGACAACCGAATGTCTTTTTGGATTTCGTTGTCAATGGTGTGGACTCACAGTAAGTCAAACTATTGTTTGATAAAAGAAATTGAATTGTCTTTTGTTTTTAGTTGTGAAAACTTTCACTTGTTTATGTTTAAAAAAAATGGCATTTCTGTCCTATTTTGTTTCCGATTGTCAGTTGTTGTTTGTTTTCGATTGTCTCGGTTCTCCTATTTTGTTTACGACTACTTCAGTCTTATGTTCTTCTGTTTCCGGCTAGCAAATGTATTTTGAATTGTTTAATTGTTAAGATATCGAAAAAAAAATTTAACGTACGAGAAATTTTTAAAACAAAACCAAAAAAAATTTAGAGGAAGCACTTTAAACGTCAAACATTCGGGTTTATTTTACACGGTAGTAGTGCACGAAAAACCGTTTCGAATCCCTTTGAAATGTACTTTACAAAGGGAAGTTAATTGCGTCCTTACGTGAGATAAAAGGATAGTTATAAATGTATGATGACGTTTGATGATGACCTTTATCTATGTTATCTGTACCTATATGCTCTTTATTACTACTATTCTTTCATTTCGCATTCGTCGGAATAATTTTTTTCGACTTGTTCAATTGGTTTCCTTCTCGTCTAAAATTGAAGGATATTTTTGTAGTGTCACGCAGCTTGTTTGAGCCACGTATCGCCGGAATGTACTTTTGGAATTTTGGAACCCATTTACCTTCCTCCTCATGCGGTTAGCATTCCAAGAACGGAAGTTCCTATGGAGGCCATTATAGGTGTACAAATTAGGCGAAAAGATACTTTGTCTCGTGAGTATTTTTGCCGTAAGTGTTAACTTAATTGTTACCTCTCTCTGTGTCGCATCATCGTATCATTCCCATCCACTGCTACCCTCCTCCTTCTACCACTATTCTAGTGGAATTTCTTAATCGTATTTACATTTACGTACGTAGGATGTTGTGGTAGGGTATTTAAGAAAAAACGCCAAAAATGGAATCTTGAGTGATTTTTTCGACAGTACCTGCTTACAACCAGCATACAAATAAATATTATGTATTATTATTGTACACATAACAATCATAACTGTATGTTGTCTGATGTTATTCTTTTTTTTTTTCGTCGTTCTTTTGTTCTTTTTTTGTTTCTTTAGATGTCGTGTTTTTTGTTTATTTCTTTTGACGTGCGTTGCGTGCGTGCTGACCACCCCTTTTCGTTGCCGTTATGGTTTTTATGTGCTTCTACAATTTTATTTTTTAATTTTTATTTTAAGATAACAAGGGAATGATTTT
This sequence comes from Agrilus biguttatus, assembly GCA_963921985.1. NCBI lineage: Eukaryota > Metazoa > Arthropoda > Insecta > Coleoptera > Buprestidae > Agrilus > Agrilus biguttatus. Next base: position 21,874,784 of record OY998126.1, on the reverse strand, counting down.
GCAGTCTACAAGAACGATCGTAATAATCGGAGCGCACTTTCAGCTGTTCTGAAGCACCTTTCATTTGTTTTGTCTGGCAGCTGTAGAGGCAGTTGTCAACCCCCGCCTCCCCATTACGTTCGAGGTACTTTTGTTTTATGTATGGTTTCGTTGCCTTCCCCCCCCTTTTTTCTCCCTTCTCTTTCTTTATCACACCACCTCCCAGGTCACTTGCTAATAATTCCTCAAAGATACAACAGTTTGCTTATTTTATCAAAACAAAACACGTTTATTTTTTCTTTTATTTTAATTTTGTTTTCGTTCTGCTCTTTGTTTTGGCTTCTTCTTTTATTTGTTCGTAAATTCGCTTGAAATTTCGCAACAAAATCGAATAACAGCAACAGAGTACAGGATGAGAGGTTCACGAGTCATTATTTCATTCGTTACGTTTCGGTCGTCTTTGCGACGTGTTCATCAGTGGTCGATCTGTTTTTTTTTGTAGCTCGGAGTATTTCCGAGGAGTTCAGTAGCGGCGATACGGGGCGATACAAGGAGGAAGAGTGTCCGCCATCTAAGGAAAGACCCGAGAAGATCAGGACTTCGGATAGGGACGACAGAGAAGAGGGTAAATACTTTCGGGTCTTAATAGTAAAGGGATGTTATAATTTGATTGTTTGATTTTATTAGAAGTGATTAAGGTTTACGATGGTAATACATCATTAAGACGTCGCATATTTCGGACAATAGTTGTACCAAGAACGGCATCGGTCAAACAAATTCTCACACTAGCTCTAAGGGCTCATCACATCACCAAAGACCCAAGCACCTTTTATTTATCGGATCTGTATTCGCCAGACGAGACCCGTCTTCAAGATCCTAATCCCGTATACAACTTGCATCGTAAGGAAGGAAAACGACCCGCAGTATTCCTTAGGTTCCAGTAAGTTGCATTACACCTACGAAAACAAAAGAATCGTAATAACGCGAAAACAAAACAAATAAGAAAAGAAACAAAATGAATAAACGAATCGAAACAATGCAAAGACAAAAAACAACGATGAAATTTTGTTTGTTTTTTTGTTTTAGGGATCGCGACAACGACAAGGGTGAAGTTCGCGTCTACCCCGGTAAGTTGCAGGTATCCCAGGCATTCTGCACCGTGCCCGTGGATTCCAACACAACCGTGGAAAATATTATTAGCGAAACTATTCAACTTTTTAACTTAAACACTTACAAGCCGGAAGATTTTCGTTGCAGCGAAATCTTACTGGACAGAGGAGGTAAATAAACAAAAGCACATCGTCGAAACAACAAAAACAATAATAATAATATTGTTTTAGTGACCGAAAGGGTACTCTCGTATCACGAGAGACCGTGGGAAATAGTGAAACAATTGGGCAGGGACAGCATCAGACAGATGGAACTTATGCGATTTTATTTGCAATTGAAAGAGGACCCACATGGGCCTAACGTAGCCCTTTTTGTTGGCAATTTGCCCCCTAATCTGAACGAGCGTAATTACGAAAACATCTTGACGGATTATTTGGGCAAGGGTATGTTTTTTTTTTGTATAGAGCGGTATTTGTATTATTCTATTTTTCGCGCTTGTAGAGAATAAATTTTCAAAAATCGGTCCCATTTACTACGAATATGGTTCGATGGTAATAACCTACGAAGATTCGGAAAAAGCTGTCCGAGCATTCTACACCCTACGTGAATCTAGATACGAGGACAAACATCTTCTCGGTAATAAAAAAAAACACCCCCTACTAGGCCCGACCGTTCTATGGACAAAAATTTTATTTTTTCCAGTGATGCTTTTGCCAAATTTGGAACCGTCAATGATACCTGAGGGTGTTCAGCCCCTCCTGGTGTTCGTCAACGTCAAATCGGGTGGACAACAAGGGTTAGAACTGATCTCAAGCTTTCGAAAGTTACTCAACCCCTATCAGGTATTCGATTTGGACAACGGCGGTCCACTACCTGGTCTATACGTATTCAGAAACATCCAAAATTACAAGATATTGGTCTGCGGAGGAGACGGGACTATAGGGTGGGTGCTGCAATGTCTAGACAACGTCGGACAAGATTCGCAGTGTTCATCGCCCGCCTGTGCAATCGTACCATTGGGAACAGGTACTTAAAGTGTTTAAGTAGTACTTTTCTATGTTGAACAGTGGCGGCTCGTAAATAAGGTTACACAGAGACACCTTTAAATTCTAATAATAACGTTGGATTAATTGGAAAATTTCGGGCCGCCACTGAATATCTGCAATTTGGTTGTGGTGTTTCGTTTTGTTGTTTGTAGTGTTGAGGTAATAATTTCAGGGAATGATTTGGCGAGAGTTTTACGTTGGGGTTCGGGATATACGGGAGGGGAAGATCCGTTAAATCTTTTGAGGGATGTTATTGATGCCGAGGAGATCAGGCTCGACCGTTGGACTGTTGTTTTTCATCCCGAGGATAAGCCAGACGATACCAACAAACAGGTCAACTCCTCTGGTAAGAAGAGGCAAAAACTGTCCAAACTGAAACTTACCAATGAGCAAATTAAAAAAACAGGTCAATCCAGTGTGTGTTTTTCATGTTGTTTTGCTGTAAACCGCCTTGTCAATATTTATCGATTTATTATTTCTTTTATTACATATTTATTAGTTGAAAAAAGAATTTTATTATTTTTTCGATGTCGTGTTGCTTAAATTATTATTATATTTGTCGTCCTGGTAGAAAAACAAAAGACAGGAAAACAAAAAGAAACAACTGAAGATAGTAGGTACCTACATCATTGTTGCACAAACATTTTCATAAACAATTGAACACTCTATAGATACATTCGATGTTGCACTTTAATGAGAATTTCACGTAAAAGTGATATTTAGAATTATATCGCACTGTATAATTTAAGTAGACTGATCTTTTTATTATTTGTTCCTCTTTTGAATTGTGCCGCAATTTTTTGATGGTACTTCAATTATTTTTCGTTTTTGTTCCATTTAAAAACTGTACCACGTAATTGACAGAAAAGCAATTTTCAATGGGATTCGATATTTCCTGATTTTTGATGGAAAGACGAGTAAAAAATTGTGTTTAGTATTACCTAATTTCACCATAACATTTAATAATTAGTTACACATCTGTTCTTATGAATACTCTGTATGTTTTTAAAACTGCTTCAATGTGTTTCACGATGCCGTCGCAACATTTTCGAAAAATCTTCCCTTATTTGTTATTACTATAATACATAGTTCACTATAAAACGGTATTGTATACAAATACGAATGTTGCATGCTATTTAATTATTTTGAAATTATAATTTCGAGTTGCTTACAACTTCGCTTTATACATAGACAGTTTACGGCAAAACAACATAATATTGAGCAGTAAATTTTTGAGTTTACTGATTGATTTATAAGTCTGTTAATAATACTTAAAACGTACATATTTATTTAAATACCAAATCGTAAATCATATATAAATAAGATCTTAAGAATAAAAAACAAATGCGGTAACCGAAAAACAAAATTAAGTAGTATCTAAGTAGCTTTTGTTTTATTTTTGTTTTTTAGATAACAACAAGTTCTAAATAAAAAATTTTAAATTAAAAATCATTAATAACGCTTACCTACATTTGCATAATAAAATACTGCAATGTATTGAAATGGAATAAATTAATACTGAACTAAAATTGCTTTCGAATAATAAAAAAAGTAAATAAAAATGAGAATATTATTATTATTATTATTAATTACTGTAGTAGTTAGTAATAGTCCCCCTTAACTAGGCTTTTTCATGTTTCTCGTTCAGTGGTTGGAGCATCTGCGAATGAGGATAACTCTCAAATTTTCGTTATGAACAACTATTTCGGGATCGGGATAGACGCAGACCTGTGCCTAGACTTCCACAACGCCCGCGAGGAAAATCCGAACAAATTTAACAGCCGTTTGCATAACAAAAGCGTCTACGTCAAGATGGGACTTCGAAAAATGGTGGGACCGAAAATGTGCAAGGATTTACACAAAGAGGTTCGATTAGAGGTCGATGGTAAACACGTCGAACTTCCCCAGGTCGAGGGTATCATCATTCTAAACATACTGAGGTACTTTTGAGTGTAGAACGTCCTCGCGGATGTTTGTGTTCAATGATGGGGGGTGTGATGTTTTAGCTGGGGTTCCGGGGCGAATCCTTGGGGTCCAGAAAAGGAAGACCAATTTTGTAAACCGAACCATTGGGATGGAATGCTGGAAGTGGTGGGAGTCACGGGGGTAGTCCATCTGGGTCAGATACAATCCGGTTTGAGATCGGCCATGCGAATAGCTCAGGTGCGAAATCAATATTTATTTATTGATCGATCGACGTCTACTTAATATTATTGATTTTGTTTTGTCTGTTGTGTGCAGGGAGGTCATATAAAAATTCATTTGCATTCCGATATTCCTGTACAAGTGGACGGAGAACCGTGGGTTCAAAGTCCCTGTGACGTGGTAGTTTTAAAATCTGCTTTAAAGGTTAGTTCGCCAACTGACTGTTTGTGTTCGTTTTTTCTTTATGTGCACCCTCGTACTTTGTTTGGTCGTTCATTTGTTGCATGCCTTTCATATTTTATCAAGATCGATACAAACTTCAAAGACACACACTTTTCAACATATTGTTTTCATTCATAGAAAATTATTTGTTTAAACTTTTTTGAACACAAAACGAGCTTTGTAACCACCACCCCCTCCCCCTACCTACACGCTACTATGCTTCGTGTACAAACTCTAGATACTGATGTGTAATTTTTGAATTATTGAATTATTCTTTAAAATTCATTCCACACTAGTTCTGACGTTGCTTTTTAACAATATTACCCCGTTCCCCACCACCACCACCGTTACTAATTGACACTAATTGTATAATATTTAGTTTGGCAGTAAATCAACTAATACTTTCTACCAATTAACTGCTACAGACTACTGGCATTTTTGGTGTGTTGTTAAATGGAATAAATAATGAAAGTCAATAACAAATTGTAAGAAAATGTTTTTGGCTTTATTCCATTCGCTATTTTGTTAAACGCAATCGATCACTGTCAATCGAAGACATTTTCTGACAAATTGCTATAATACTATTTGTTCTTAACACTTAGGCAGATTCTTTATACAAAATAAATAAATAAATAAATAATTGATAACAATTTGTTCCTGGGGAAAGGAAATTGAATTAGAATTTTTTCATGTTTTAATTTTTGCCACCGGTTTTCTTCTTTTCTTTTGTTTCGGTATATAGAATCTCCAAAGTGGTTATATATACGGTGTGTTCTGAAAAAGTAATACACATAATTGGTATGTATAGGCAACCATGTTGAAGAAAAATAAATTCAAGCGACGGCCCACCGAACCCAGTATTCTGCCAGCTAACGGGGAGGGGGGCAAGAGCACAGACGACTAAAGAAATCACAAACAATATTCAATATTTACATTAATATCAAAACAATCGCTACGATTCACAATCGCATTTATTTATTATTTTGTTTTTTTTTCGACAATTACCCAACAAAAAAAAAACAAAAGCAAGCAAGCAAGCAAAAGAAAACAAAAACAGAAAAAAAGTATTGCATGTCCATATTTTTTTACGAACATATTATTATTATATCTATTATATACATAATTGCCTGGTTTTTCTTCTGCATATATATATAAAATATTTTTTATCACTATTTCTACTATCTACTTATCCTATTTTGTCGATGTGTATATTTCGATCGATCAAAAACACCCCCCTCTTCTCAGGCCACCATGCTAAAGAAGATGAAGGGCAAAATGAAACGTCGTAATACAGAACCGACCATGTTGGTATCACCATGTTCCCATCTAGCGCCTTTGGCACTCAACGAAAGCGACGTTTCACCCACCGATCCGGAAAATACGACATTTTAAAAAACGCACGTAACACATACTCAACACAGCACACAATCGTCATAATCTCAGCGCTACTCACCCCCGTGTGGTGCAATGATAACTAGTATGGTATTTTACCAATTTTTTCATTATTAGCCTTTATAATAATTATTATTATATACGAACATACAAAGATAAGTTATTTCCCGCCAAGAAAACAAAAAACCGTAACACTACTATAGGTACATATACATAAAATAAAAATAATAATTAAACATATACGATTGCGTTGCCAATATTAAATGATAATAATTAAATAATAATAATAATAATAATAATATTAATGATGATGATATATAGTAGAAATTGGAGATTTTGGTAAAGGAATAAATAATTTATTTATTTACGACGATAATATCACGGATTTGACCTACATTGACCGATCAGTACTCTGCAAATGACCTCCGGACTTGAAAAAAGAAAATGTCTGGATCCCGATCGAGACGATTGAGCGGCGCTAATGATCGATTTTCAATTGATTGGTAAAAGAAAAAATTATGGTCATGAAATGTTTCGGTTCTAAAAGACGAAGGAAAAATCCGGACGAATTTCCAGGAATGATCGGTCCCATTACTTTACGTAATAAATTGTCAGAATGATAGAATGAAAAATAGACATCACTCTAGTCTACCCTTTTCATCCCCCGAATTGTCTGCCGACCCTCACAGGTGGCGGAAAATGGTAAATGAGATGGAATGTTAGGTCTTGCTATCCAGAAAGCGACCCCTAACGTGTTGCAAATCGACTGGGATACAAAGGGCTCAATTTTCCACAGAAAGTGGTCTGGAACGTATCCTGTGGAAAAAATTGTACACCAGCCGATTTTCACGCAGATTCGATACCCCAAAAATTTCCCCAAAGAGTTAACAGATAATTAATATCTTATTACATACAAACAAAAAAACATCAATGGAAAACAAATGATTTGATGTACTGTATCATTTATTATTTCCTCCAAATATGTAATAAATAATTATTAATTAATTATTATTAGGTTGACGATCAGCCTGTTTTGTATGGAGAAATTGTGGACTTTTTCTTGTCCGATGCCTGCTCGATTTGCACTCCCTCGCATCCCTTTCCTTATAAACACGCCCTCTTTACGCGATATATAATAATAAATGAGGGGGTGCAAGTCAAGACTTATTCAATTATTTTAAAAGACAAAATTTCTCCATAAGACACACACACACACACAAAGTATAAAAATATTATATATAAATATATATATATACATATATATATATGTGATTATTATAGATATATTTAAATTGTGAAATATAGAAATATTAAATGTAGAAAGGAGTTTCACTGTTATTCATCAACAACCCCAACACATACATGCTCTTATAATGCATGTAGACAAGCAGGAGGTCCCTGAGGGATCCGAAATTAACAACAAACCGTTTATGGGTACATGTGGAATTAACATTTAACAGAATTTTTTGTAACAATAAATGTATATGTATTCCTCTCTACGTTGATTACTTTTAATTTTTAGCACAGACGACTTATAAAATCACAAACACATTAATATCAAAACAATAACTGTGATTCACAATCGCATTTATTTTGTTCTTTTTTTCGACAATTACTCAACAAAGAAAAACAAAAGCAATCAAGCAAAAAAAACTGTGGTAATGGGTAAATAGAGCTTCTTCATTTGTTAATCAATTCGACTCTGGTATTGCATTTCTCAATTTCGATCCTCGATTTTAAGCCCCCTTTTGCAATTAAAAACAAAGGGCTAATCTATTTGAACGTATGCTATCTAAAAATTCAAGAAAAAACGTTTTCCAATTTTTCATAATTAATCTTTTCAACATTCATCCATAATAATTATTTGTATTTATTATATTGTCCTTTACAAAAACAGAAAGTCACATTAAACAATCTGTTCATGTACATAAAAATGTAAAAGAATCAATCAATATGCACAGGAAAACTAATTTGTTTTTTTGAGATAGACAGACACCAAGGTCTGAAATTGATTCAACTCTGTCAAATGATTATTTATATATTTTTTTGGCTCCCATTTCCTCCTTTCTATTAATGTTTTTTGGGAATTAACTTTTGTAAAATTTGGCGTTCAATGTATTTGTTAATAAATGAAATTTCAGGTTTCTACGTCAAATAAATAGTTACAAAAAAAATCTGGTATTTATTAAAATAATAAATAATCTTATTTACATCTTAATAAATAATATTGTAGTTAGAGGTACTTTACAATTTTGCGACCGTATAAAACATTATTTATTTACTTAATTATATTAGTAGCACCACATAATAAAAAATTTAAAAAGAAAAGAGAACATTCACACTTGCACCACCAAATCTTCATCACCGCCACCAATCAATCCAACTGCTGCCTTATCTATTCCACTATTAACAGTGTTATTAGTCCGTTTTTGGGGCACAGTCTCATAATCCGGCATGTCACCCTGTTCATTATCACTCCCCTTTGAGTTCAAACTATTTCCAACCCTCTCATACCCCGGCACTTCCCTACTATCAGTTCTACTGGAGTCATCATCATGCAACCTTTCATATGGCGGCTCATCAAGCATCCCCACGTCCAAATATTTAACACTCTCGTAATTAGGGTCATTGTGATTCACAGATTCGTAATTAGGATCGGTATCACTGCCACCCGACTTTAAAACTGCATAATTATGTTCTGAAAACGATTCACTAGGCATACTCTCATAGTTTGGTTCTTCAGTGGTGCTGATATCTCGAGGGGTATCACTTCCAAAGCTGCTGCTGGCGTTCGAAGGTGAGCTTTTCTTCTTATTCACCACGGAATAGCCGTCCATGAGGGCGTTGGCACTCGATGCAAGGGGTCGTTTCACGTAAATGTCACTCCCAGAAGGATTGGACAACTGAAAACAAAAATTACGTCAACACTCTTTGTCCTCAACGTTTAATCATCGTCCACAAATCCTCTATCTCTTCTGAATTATAAAGTACACCCAAAAATATGTGAACCTTATGGATAAATAACTCAAAAAATAATTTTAATCTTCAAATATTACGAAATTTCAAAAAATTAACCTCTATCAACAGATTGTTCCAGTTTAAATGCTTACCCAGTTTTGTTCACTCGAACTGGCTGCTCTAGGACCTCTTTCGGACTTAACAACCTCATATCCCGGATCTGATTCGGCTAAACTTGGAGGACTGTTAACGGTATCATAGCCGGGTTGGAAAGGATCGCTCTGTCTTGACTTGGACCACTCCTTACTCCCTCTGGGAGCATATGAAGTTTTCTTAAGGGTCTCGTAGTCATGTTCTTCGATTTCCTTTTCTTCGGTTACATGATTATCACTTTGGGAAGATCTGACGCTGGCCCGATGATGATGACTAGCTGCAACGTTTTCGAAACTGGTACGCGAAGAAGCCCCCGACGACCTCCTCGACCCCTCATTATTCGGACTACTGCTTTCGGTGTTGTTTTCAGCTCTATTTTTGTTCTTGTTGCCCTTATGAACTTTAGCGTACATATCATCGAGGTTCCCAGGGGGTGGAGCTGGCAAGGGAGAGTTGGCTTGGCGTTTTTCCGGCTTGGGAGAACCCAAAACACCTACAGAACTCGAACTGGAAGCTGCAAGGAGTTCATAAATTCTTATTTAGGTCACTGTTACAATAATTTAGATTTATTTAAATTATAATGTACTGCATTACAATACTGTAAGGCTTTACCTTGTCTAGAGTGACTTTGGGTAACGTGTTTGAGACTGTCGACGCTGGGTGGTTGAGGGGCAAGTTCATAATTAGGATCTAAACTGCCTGAAGGCGAGACACTACTTTGTGGCACGGCGTTCACCTCTGCTGCCACAGTTATCTGAAGGGGCTGGATTTGAGCGTACGTTTCGCTACCACTCGTATAAAGAGGGTTGTTCGGATCTTGGATAGTGGTGTACATTTCGTCTGCAACAAAAGATAACTTACAATCAACTCAATAGCGAGAAACTAAGTATTATTCACCAGAATCATCTGATACAGTGGAATAATGTGGGTCACCCTCAATTGACATTATTTTTGTTTGCTCTTTCGTCTGCGCCCTGATGTTTGCTAGAGGTTCTCTAACTGTAATACTGGTGTACCCTTCTAAAAAAATAATAATAATGATATCTCCACTTGAAAAACGGAAAACACTATTATTACTTGACGAGTCTTGTGAATCTCCACTAAAATTGGTCTGAGCTATAGGAGGAGTCATGTAAGGTAGTTCTTGGTTTGCAGGGATGCCCCCTGCCACAGCGGACGCAGCAGGGATGTCGGCATTTGTAGAGTTGTGCGAGGACGACCTTCTGGACCTCGGGGGTGCTACAGGTTCCACTATATTTTGACCATTTTCGCTCCTCAGGAGACTTGTACGAGGTGTAGCTTCACCAGAACTATTGGGATCTTCATTTTCTTGACTGGCAGACTTGACACTGGCGTAAGGGTGTTCAGTTTTACGTAATTTGTCGTAGGGATGCTCCCTTACCCTTGCATAAGGTGAAAGGGCCTCATCAGCTTGGCTTATTGAACTGTGCTGCGATATACTAGGGCGTGAGGGCGCACTGTTCGATAATATGTGCGCTTTAGCTGAGAAGAAAACAGAAATTAAGCCAAATCAAATTTATAAGTGGAGCTTAATTATTATTTATTCACTGTGAGTGTTACCTCCATTTTGATATGGTTCCACTGTGGCATACAATTCGGAAAAATTGTCACCACTGGGCTCATAAGCCACGCCATCCACGTCTCGTACACCCTCTAATGGAATGTCGGGGAGACTTCTCCGAGGATTGTTCCCCACTTGAGATCTGAAAATAGAATTTTTAATGGCCTTTCTTACTACCTCATATTAAATAGAGAAACTTATGCACCGCGTTAATTAGCATACCATAATCGACCTTCATTAAATACAATTTACATAATTCATAGAGAAGGAGAAACATATTTCCATATTAGATTAAGGTAATCATCATGAAAATTTCCATTTAATGGTATTTTACAAATAACTAATATAATTAACTAGTAATCCAATTAAGATATGAGCTGGTACTTATTGATTATTTTACGAATACAAAATAGAGTTTGTATCTTTTAAAGAAGTACTATCATTTTACACTTAATTGGAAAAGGTGCAATGCAATGGAAATGATAATAAGAAAGCACACTTACTTATTAAGTTTACCTCTCCAGATTAAAAAAAGAATGAAATAATGGAACATTTACTAACAGGTGCAGATATGCTTGCCTGTACAACAATACAATTCAAGAAAAAACTGCACCTATTACTTATTAATTATCTAATCTATCCATAATAATATCTAATTAATAATTGACCGAAAATGAACGTAGCTGAATTAAAACATACATAGCCACTTATACACACACAATTTTATAATAAATAAAACAATGGATAACAGATTATTGAAATTTACCAAGGCATTTGATACTCTTAATCATCAGATACTTTTAAACAAATTAAATAGAATTGGAATAAGGACCTGTTTATACCTTGATGAGGCCTTACCTTACAAATAGGATACAAACAATTAGGATCAATGATGTAATTAGTAATTGATAGTTTGATATCTTCCTATGACAATTGGAAAGAGAAACAAAAACTGATGATTTTTTAACACAAATAAGAAGAAGTGCTTATGAATACAATGGCTAAAATTAAGCATGCAAAAACATAGAAAAGGGAAACAGAAAACCTTCTTTCATTAGCATCACTGGCAGCGATAGTAGTAGCAGTACAAATGCCATCAGGGGCACACTGTGCATTTGCAGAAGGCAAGTGATTAACATTCTCATCAGGATTCTTTTGCGTTACCATGCCATCAAGCCCTAGCCAATCATTTCTATTAAACAAAACGAAAAATAAAAATACAGAACAGTAGTTGTGAGTCACAGTAGGCACAAGAAAGTTTCTTTTTGGTCACTTACTTCTGCGTTTTTCTTCTCCCACACAAACACAAACCAACAGCAATCAGAATTACCACGCTACTGCATACCAATAGCAACACATTCCACATAATTGTTGGAGTTACGAAATTGTTTAAAAACTTATTAGTTTCAACCACATTTTGAGGTTAACATATTTTATTTATGACCGTATCACAGAAAAAAAACACTTTTATTTCGAAGGAATTACAGTAATGCACATTCTATTGACCGAAATTGACTTCAAAATACGGGTCACACCTTTTCCCTAGAAGCGAAAATAGGTGAAAGGCGTCTGATTGTCACACATGGTATCGTCAGCTTCTCAAGACGATTCACTACTTATTAGCTAACAACCAAGTCGGATAACTAGTTTTATTTCAGACTATCCTCATAATTACCGAAACGGGCAAAATTAAATGATAAACATATGCAAAACAGCAATTTCTATGTGACCACAATTCACAAAGCATAGCTGAAATGTTTTTGTTGAATAATTGACTTGAAATGTCAAATGCAAACTTTCTTCAGCAAAAATATAGTCTGGCTACGTAATGTGCTACTTTTTAATATTATTTATAAAGCAATTTTAGATACAATATGACCAATAAATTTTTAGTTAGTAAGTAGATTAGTAACATAATAATTACTGCAACGTTGTTTATTAAACAACAAATAAATTGTTTACTTGTCACTTTGGCGTTTACAAATGGTTGCTATGTAACCACCACAAAGGTAAATAAACACAACATAAATTTTTGAACATAACCTAAAAAGTTTTGAGCTTCACAAAGTTTTGTAATTTATCTTAACTTTTACTAATAACACTAACTCTTGCACGTTAATATGGAAGCCGACAATGCTTATTCAACATCTAGATTACCCACTGGTCACCGTAAAGAATCATACAGGTTATTATTAAATAGAATGGAAGATTTACGTTAGTACTCGTCTTATAGGTTACTAATATATTTTAAATAAAGAAAATTCCAGAGGAAAGTGAAGATAAGGGTATGACAGGAGTTTTAGAATTAGGATCTATTCTAGAGGAGGTGAATGTATTAGAAAATGAAAATACAAAGGATACAGAGAGAAATGCAGACGAAACCATGTTGGATTCCATGGTACTCTCATCTGCCAGTGATTATCTTGTAAAATGTGTGAATGCCGTTGATATACAAACGTCAACATATCAACATGCAGAATTTTCCACGAAATTAGTAATAATAGTCTTATTTATCTAAAAATTCTGTCTTACTAAGGTAAATTATTGTAGATCAATCATTTAAAAGGTGATAATGATTTTGAGCCAGAAAACTTATTTAAACTCCTAAAAGTTGCGAACAATTTAATCCCTCAGTTGCCCCAACTCTGCTTTTTACATGGTACATTTGAACCAAATGTAATGCCTCAACCTAAACAGAAAAAAGTAGTACAGAGACAAGCCCCAGAGAAATTGGAGAAAATGATATTACAACAAGTTAAAACAGTAGATAAAGAGGAGGACAATGTTAATGAAACTGTTAATGTTTTACAACATTTCTTGGATGAAGAATATGAAAAAAATAAGCAAACACCTATTAATTACTATAATTTTGTAGTTGATAGTGAATCTTTTGAAAGGACTGTTGAGAATATGTTTTATTTTTCGTTTTTATTGAGAGATGGCAAGGTGTCTTTAGAAATTGGTAAAAATAACTTTTTCATTATCAATCTAAAAATTAATGAATAGAGAAAGGAAATAAATAAGCACCGCTTTTTAACTTGATGAAAGTGTGAAACAAAAAAGCAGTCTTATTTATTTCCTTTCTTTATTTATAAAATATTTCACAAAAAACCAACTGCGAATACTATTCAACCTAATAAAAATGTGTCATATTTTTAGATGAAAATAGTATGCCAATGATAGTTCCAATGTCTAAACGAGAACTGGACGAATTCCGTATAAATGGGGGAGCTAATACCCAAATGATATCTTCTATAGACATGAATCTGTGGCAGGTAAAAGAAATAATTAATATTGCAATTTATTTAATAATTAATTATTCCAAACTGATGATCTGAAAAGTCAATTTGAATTAGTAAAATCGAAAATATGGTATTAAGTCCTCTCTGGATAACCAAAACTACTCACAAAGCAATGTACAAAAATTAAAATACTTTTATACAAAATTGACGATAAAACTTAATTTAAACTCTTTATTAGAGGAATTACTACACAAATAATATCTACTTTAAAAATAGAGAAGTATTAAACTAATAAATATCATTTCTTAAATTCCAAATTCAGGACCTGAAAAAAAAATTGATTCTACTTGAAATGTTGTAAGTCTTCATAAACTTTAATTCAAATTGAACGTTATTTCAATATTTTCGATTTGTTCTAAACCTATATTTAACTTTTCCCTATAATTTAAAAAATCTGTTGTAAATAAAATGGAAAATGCTAATAAATAATTTGGACATTTTTGTTTTTTAGAAATTGTCCACAAAAGAGGGAATTATACAAAAATACAAAAAGAACAACTCTTAAAATCGACAAAAATCAATTTCGTTTTAATGGCATTATGCATGTAAATATTATTACTAATTTGTTAACATTTGAACGTTGTATATTTTCAAGATAATGGATATTAATTTTCTATTGATAAGGAAAATGAGTGAGCACATTTGAACTTTGAAGCGAATTTTTAAAAGATAACAAGAAAAAATTAAAGGATTTTAAAATTCAAACAATTATTACTAAGAAAAAACACATACAGAAAAAAATATATTTTTTATTGTTATTGTAATAAAACAATTTTATATATTAATAAATAAATTAGAGTTTTCTAGAACAAAATGTTATGAATCATCAAAAGTCATCCTTCCAACCCCATGATTCTTAAGGTACCTTCGGTACTGTTTATACCTTGAACTTTCTGCAAGTTGTTTCTTTGTGTCTTCTTCCTTTTCCCTATGCCACGTTTTAAAATTATCTCTTATCCATAGCTCCTTGTCCAGATATTCCTGTTTTTCACTGTCTTCTAGAGCATTAAATTGATGTTCGCCCATTTTTAAATATTTCCTAATCAAATACAACTTTTCCTCTTCAGTGTAAGGTTTCCTCAAGATTGTGTGCACAAGAAACCATCTCACATACCAATAAATCCAATATAAAAGGGTAAATGGTAACAGAATCAATTTTACCCATAAAATATCACATATTGTGGGCTTGGCATAGGCCCCTTTTATGTCCATGTTCTCTTCAATTATGGTCCTTATAACTAGTTCCATTTCCTCTTTTTGTTCGGCTTTATTTTTTCCCTTGGACTTCTTTTGGACATTCTGGAGGATACCCTTCTGTTGGGCAATATCCATGGCTCGATTCCGGTACTTTGGCTGGGACACAAAGTATTTAATTGCAGTCTCATACCTTTGCCAAGCACTATAATACTGAATCACGGAAATCACGGATATAGTAACGAATATAACTATGCGCACATCTACTTTTGGAGCTACTTTCCGCCTATAATACCTATAATAATTGGCATAGTATTCATCAGGATGATCCAACATGTAATCATAGTCGTTCCTGGCCTCTTCATCTTTAAGTATCTCATAAGCATTTGCTACAACTTTAAACTGTTCTTCAGCTTGCAATTTTTCTTCGATATCCCTGTACAAATCAGGATGGTACTTCTTGGCAAGTTTTCTATAACTTTTCGCGATCTCATTCTTGGTGGCTTCTCTAGTGACCCCTAAGACGTCGTAACAATTTAATTTACCACAGTAGATGCCCTCCAATAGCTGCCCATTTGCACTTAAAACGATGAAAGAAAGATACAGAAGCGCTACGACTGCTTCTTTTGCCATTTTAAGTTAAACTAGAATTTAAATTTGTACTGAACATGTAATTAACTGTAAAAATCCAGCTCACTAGACACGTTGCATTTACAAATTCGTTCACAGCTGATTTACCATTCAATATACAAAAAGTACTGTGACCGAAATGAACCAATAGGAATACGTTCATCACTTATTTAGCAGTGCAGCCAATAGTTACGTAAAATATTAGAAAGTTTATGGGGTACATTTTTAATTAAATAGTCACGGAAGATCAGTAGACTCCATTCAGAATTTATATAATATTCCTTTTTCAAGTGTACATTTTGTATTAAGTTTGACAGGTAGATAATAGCGGATTTCTTAAGATCGAAGTTGCTTGGGGACCCAGTAGTTCCTTCAACCATGACAGTAGTTCAAGTAGTTCATCGAAGAATCCAAGCCATCCTAACCTATGTTTTTGTCAATGTCTGTGCACTTGAAATTTGTTAAGTAAGATATAAAAAACAAGATAATTGTACATTTTAAGTGGTAGGTGTATTTTAATTGTGATTACAGGAGTTTACTGGACTGCTGGATAGCCACCAAAGACTTTGTTATTATAAAATACGTTTTAGGTTATAACGAGTGATTTTTAAAAAATGAGTGTTTTGAAGTGTTTTTTGAATGAATTTGACTTTTATTTAACTAACAGCGTCGAAATTAATCACAATTTTATAAGGTGTCACTCGAAAAAGTTATGTGAACTGGGTGATTTTAGTTTTTCGTTAGAATCAGTGAAAGGACTTAAAGTGATAGACTGTATTTTAAAAAAATTAGCAGAAAACGAAGTAGATAAGGACGAATTTTTAAAGTCTTTAATTAGCGTACAATGGCCCTTAGAAATATCGAAAGCTCTTTGGATAGATAACTGCACGTTTCGTGGATTTTTTAATAAGCCTTCAGCATTTCTTTCCATTATACAGGGTGTTTTGGAGAAGAAAGAGAACTATGGTCGTCACTCGTTACATCCTCGTTATAAATTCAATTTTGAGCTGCCTTTTGATAGTACAGAAATGGAAGGCAAGCAACTAAATGAGTTGAGAATGTTGGTTTTTTGTAACGCTCTAAGTAATATTTTAAAATTTAGAGAAAGTGACGTAGAATGTGATTCGTGCGAAAAAGTAGTGAAAGTTCGTTTTGTTTCTAATAGGATCCATTCGAATGATGATATAATACTTCTGTGTGGTCCTGTTGTTAGCAAAAAAGACTCGAAAAAACTCACCGTCACCACGGAAGACTTTCACAGGTTAGACAGCAAAAATAACGATTATTTTTTCAAAAGAACATCAAAAACAGTAGTGTTTGAATCGATAATAGAAACTTATTTTTTGATAGAAAAAGGGCTGTTGATATGAGACTTATGGCCGAACACAAGTACGGCTTAAGGCTCACCCACAATTGGCAAGAATTGTTTAAAAAGTTAGGGGAAGCTGCTGCTATAGTGGAATTGCTACAGAATAAAATAAGCCAAGCCACAGTTGTGGATATTGACGATTATACAGTATCTAGTAGCAAAGGTCGGTCTGTAAACATTTTTCTTTTTCTGCGAAACAAATTCAGATCAGTTTTCTATATTGTTGAGATTCATTTTTGTTTATTGGGAATATATTATAAAGCAATTGTTTTTGGCTCATTTGTTTCAGGTGCTTCTTTTATTCTCTATAATTGCGGTCGTTTGTCGACGTTGTTTAAAAATTTCGAAAAAAAGGTTTCCGAAAAGGTATATCCTCCTTTGACCAATAATATATCAGACGTCAACTTTGCACTTTTAACAGAACCGGTGAGTTGTTCTTTATAGATGCATATACCTAATATATACGTAGGGACTATCTACAATGTGTTGTTATTTGTGCTAAAATTGGCCATTGTTCTTGCTCAATATACTGTGAAAAGTTCAGTCCGGTTTTTCTCTCCTCCTGTTGTCTTGTTCTGAACGACCGACCGATTTAATTTTGAATTGTCGTTTGAACAATGGACATTTTCGAATAAAAGTCCACTTGTGTTTACTATCATTATTATTATTCGGTAGTTTATAAGACGAGGTTTTTTGACGAAACTTAACTTTTTACGTTCTACAAATGACCAACCCGACTTATAATTTGTATTCATAAAAGAAGGAATTAAAATCCTGATTCGTCCAAATATTAAGATCAAAGATCTCACATTTGGAACACGTCCTACCAAGTAGGCACAACGAACCGAAAGCCATATCGGGTCTCATCAGGTGGAGTAGTTGTTTCTGTTGATTCCATATTTATATTTATAATTTAGTTTATTTATATTAGAGAGCGTACGAAATACCGAGGAAATGTATAATGTCAATTGTTTTCTACTTTGAATAAGTATTCATTCATAATCATTTTGACGACGTTTTTCTAAATTGAAATTTCTTTGGTATTTGGTTTTTGTTTTCCACTTTTCTTTTTTAATTATAAAACGCGTGGAAAATTGCGTCTTTGATGCGCATTAAGCTCTTGCAATTTTCCGACGATTTTCTCCGAGTTTCCGCCTCGAATTTTCGCTGTCGCAGTTCCACGAGCCGCACTTCTTGCTATTTTATGGATTTTTACCCGACAGATGTAAGGATTTTCCGGAAAATTAAGTCCCTTAATGAGCAGGACGTAATATCCGGGATAAAATTAGTATCGTTTCTCCCAAAAACAGACGCAAAAATCAAATAATTGCTTTGGCCATCATTGACGTTCAATTCGCAAATAAAGAGCAAAAACAAAGAAAAACAATGCCATTACGTTCATACAAAAACAAAAGAGAAACGATTAAGTTTCTGCTGCGTCGTATTATTACGCAGTCTTTTTTTTTTTGTTGTTTTATTGTGTTTTGTTTTACTGCCTTCTTTTTAGGAAGAATGGCATCTTCTGTACGTGTTCATAGGTCAGTTTCCCATAGTCGTAGAGAACAGTATCAAAGACCTCATCGTAGGCCACGTGAACATACATCATGTGTGTTCATTTTTATCGAACATGTGTTCTGTCTTCAGCGTATATTACAGTAGAGTGCGGATATTGATGGTAAGTTAGTTCATTAGTGTATATCTTTAAATACATACATATGTAAATGCAGTATGTCTGTGGTAAATGCATGTAACGCACGCATTTTGTTTATCTTCAATTTTTATCGTTTGTTTGAAAAAAGGAAAAAATAAATAAAAATAACAGCTGCACAACTGACGGGGTAAGAAACATGTAAACGAATAATAAGTGGAACGATTTTAGAAACCAGATGGTCAACTTTTTCTGAACTTTATGGTACATTACGTGGCCTTTCCCTTTTGTCGTTATATGTAGGTCTAGAGCCTATGTTTTTATTTTGTCGATATTAATGTTAATTTGAAATGAGAAGTGCCGGATGTTGGGACGACAAAAATGAGAAAAATGTGCAAATGTCGCGTTAATTAAATTTGGGGTTTTCTGTAAACAGCAAAAAAAGGGGTTGTAGGTATTAACCTCGTTTTGCCCCTTTTCCTGGCTTGACTTGACACGGTATTATTAAGGACGCAAACCGAATTGAATTATACAGAAATTAAAATATAACGTGAATATAAAATATAACAATAAAATTAAAACGGAATTTCATTGTTTGCGTGTGATTTTGTTTTTTTTTTTACAGGAACCGAGAAACCATTTGTTTCCACTCCTGTTTGCAAGGTTGTACCTTCTTAAAGCATTGGAACGCGTTCTACACAATGGTTTAAACTTGTTAAATATTCAACCTGTAAAACAAATGTAGACCGTCAATTACTGTAAACATCATTTGTTCTATTACTCGTTTGTTATCCTATCTTGTAAGTTTGAAATTGTTTTTAAAACGAAATAAAGGTGTTTATAACAAACGATACATATTCGTGATTTTAAAAGCCATTCCTTTAACTCTTATCTAATTTCCTTTTGTTATCGAATCAATTTGTGGACGATGTCAGTTTGCTTTCCTTTTCTTAAGTCACCAACCTTTAGGAAGATAAATTATTACCTTTGTACTTCTACATATCATACAGAAAAGTGTTAAAAATGTTCTCTTAATACAATCTAAATAAATATATATTATTATTGATGATATTTTTGTTTATCGATTTAACAGACAGACATGAGTTTGACTATAATAAAATGACATAAAAGTAAACAGTATGGATACGTTTCTTCTTCTTCAAATAATAATAATAATAATGATTGACATAAGTATTGATGTATTATTTACCTAGTGTGTTTATACCTGCTGATGCATTAATAACGAAAATGATAAAAAGGGTTTTAACGCAAACATGCATAACAGACAAACTACATTGTTGTCGTCAAATTCTTCAGACAAAGGTCACATTACGATAGAATTGATTGTACATTTATATCAACGATAAATTATATTATCGCCTTTTTCTTTTACGAGTTGATATTAATAACAAAAAAAAGTTTATTTAATGATACGATTTTGTCTGCAAAGTTATTTGAAATTACGAGTCTTTTAGTTTTACTGTTTATATCCCATTTATTGTGAAACACCATATTTAATAAATAGGTAAAGAGAGTAAAAAAACAACTTTGGGTACAAGTTTCACTAATTTATTGTTAAATACTCAATAATATTATTTCGACATTCACGTCATTTTCAAGAGTAATATGAAATTATACTAAAGTTAAACAATATTGAGCTACATATATATATACAAACGTGTACATGCGAGAGATAAGAATTAGGAAATACCTCCAATTAGAAGGGGTGTGGTTATGGTGTGTAATTCGATTTAGTTGTTGACAATATTTGAGTTCGTTTTAATAGCTAATCTTATTTCTAGACTTTCCATTAAATTTAATTTTCTACCTTTGCTAATACAATGTAGATATTTTACATTATTTACATCTATCGAATGGGAATTTTTAATACAATGTTCGGATAACCCAGTTGTGCATTTATTATTATTAATAGCTTGTAGATGTTCTTTTATTCGAAAATTGATGGTTCTGGCTGATTGGCCGATGTAAAAAGCGTCACAGTCTATGCATGAAATTTTGTAAACACCACTTTTTTCCAAATTATTTATTTGTGTTTTATTATTAACTAAAAGTCTTCAAGTTAACTTTATTTACTTCTATTGGAGCTAAATCTAGTTTTCTTAGTCTATTTTTAATTTTACAGCTAGTTCCTTTAACATAATTTAGAAAACAAAACAGAAATAACAGTTTTTTGGTTGAAGAAGAAATTTTGTATAAGTAGTCTTTGCTTCTTAGTTAACATAAAATTAATTAGTTTTGGTGGAAAATTATTTTCAAGAGCTATTTGTTTAATAATGGTTAGTTCTTTATTATAACTTTCTGTGGACAAAGGTATATTAATTAATCTAAAAAGTAGACTGTGAAAGGGTGTGTGTTTTATTTATTTTTTTTAAATTGATTGATTTGAGTCAAAAGGGATTATATTACTAGTAGTTGTAGGTTTTCTATAGATCTCAAAGTTTAAACAATTTTTGTTTTGAATGATTCTTAGATCAAGAAAATTTAATTTTTTGTCGGACTCTAATTTTGACGTAAATTGAATATTATTATCAAATGAGTTAAGGAATTTTAAGAAATGATTAAGTTGTCTTATGGTACCTTTCCAGACACAAAAAAAAACCTGAATGTTGAAATAATATTATTGAGTATTTAACACTAAATTAGTGAAACTTGTACCCAAAGTTGTGTTTATACTTTTTACCTATTTATTAGTCTTTTAGTTTATTTATTACAACTTTTAACTTTAATTGATGAGTTAAAAACAAAAAAACGACGTCTTACAAGTATTATATTTTTATAACTGACAATAGTGTACCTTATAGTTTACTTTTGCCTGTCAAAATTAATTGACAGACAGAAATAGAGGGTTCTGTTTAGTTTTATATATATATAAATGTGTGTGTGTAACCGTTGTCTCGTAAGGACCCTTTGCGCCATTGATTAATGGACGGGATTGTGTATTAATCTTCCTTCATTTTCACGGTACACAGGCCCTGTTCGTTATGTGACGAAAAATCGCTCGCATTCTTTCCAAATTATGTCCCTCGCTATCATAGTAACGCAGACAGCTTTATTATATCGGAAACCCTCTCTATAATTACTATTGACGATCGATAAAGTGAAAATCGAGCATAGATATATAACACAAACAAGTACCAACCAGTACAATTCAATTTAACGCGAATTCTTTACCCGAACACTCGGTTTATCAAAATTATTCGTAAACTATAATAAAGTAAATTATATTTTAAAACAGATAAAATGAAACGTATTTTGTTCAACTGTTTCTATGTTGAATTTGGGCTTCAGAAACATAAAATAACAAAAGATACATGTTCAACTGTTTCTAGAAAAAAAAAAAAAAACAAAAAATGATTGGCCCATAAACTAATCGGATAGAAACTCAAACAATTGTTATACCACTATATTATCCTGTGCTCCAGTGAGCACACTTTACATCGCATGTTTCGTGGGTGGTTTACATTCAGACATTAGCACAATGTGTAAGCATTAGCTGCAATAAATTTATAATCGTTATTAGTGGAGATTAATGTTTTGTAACGGTTTGTGCCGTATTTAATAACAAAACACGGAATATGCCGTGCGTTTCTTCGTATATAAGATAACTGAACACTTACTACATGTATTATGTACAGTTACGGTCAGTTACTTTTCTAATCTAATAAAACGCACCTGTTTTTGTTTAAAACGTTCATTATTCGACTGTTTTCACGTAAAACACCTGCTTTTGCTTAAAACCCTCCTTAAATAGTTGAATTTTGGGCGTCAGGAACAGAAAACAAAAAGGGACACCTATTCAATTGTTTGTAGGTAAACAGTTGAAACTTGGGTTGGAAAAATAGAATGCAAAAATAACGCCGCACACTCAACGATGGTCGCCAAAACTTTTGGCGGTTCAGTTCTTTGTTCTCTTTATTTTCGTTTTTTGTTTTTGCTGGTAATACTTGTGCCATCATGGACGCCAGTTTGTCCCCTTCATTATTTGTTATCTTGTTTGCGAGAGCCCGAATTGTGCCGGAGAGGGGCACCACTGCTGCGAAATTGCGAAAACGGCTCCGAGCATCAGAGCGCAAATAGGCACTCTGTTTAATGTAGCATGCAGGTCGTTTGAACGGCACATGGGGGGCCATTTGTCTTCAGCTATTGTGCGACGCTGCCGAAAATGGGTCGTGAATCCAAATGCTGCCTGCCAGATATTAATTCCATATAAACCGAATGTCAAAGTCCTAACTTAAGACCCTCACAGCAAAAAAGGAATATAGTATTCAATTTTTATCTTCAAACGGAAATAATGGAGTATCTGATGGATGTCTTTTTGTTTTTCACATGCGTTTGTTAATATCTGCTGTTTATTTGTTTTTTTCGCAAATCCAACTGAAGTGGATATTCCTTTAATACAAATAATAATATATGAGAAACGTCGATCTAGGATGGCCATGTCATACGCACTGTGCCAGAAATCGTAGTGTCTTATCATTGAAACAGAAAGAGCGAGAGAGGATACGAGGGTCCTGAATGAATAGGGCGAGTCGTATCAAACAACCCGATTATTGTCAACAAGGGTTGTTGCCGGCTTAAAAAGGGTGGTATGCCCGGTGTGGTCTTTATTCTTTCTTTTAAAAGTTTCAGTTGTCGACTATTAAATAGGAACGTAAATTCACTACTGGATAAACAGAACTAAGAAAAGGGGTTTATTTTAAATGTTCGTAAACTATTTGCATTTGGAAAACTCACAAGGTACTCTAGTAACGGCGCTATTATTTTATTGTTGTTATTGACGTAGGCACCATACAAATTAATTTGGACAGGTTTGGTTCGAATTACTGTACCTGTTTTGTAAGTACATTGTGTTAATAATAAAAAACGGCCTAACTGGGATACTCTAAACCACGGTTCATACACACCTAAATTCAAAGCCGCCTCTACCTGCCTTAACGGGTTTTATACAGAGATCGCTTTAAACGAAAATCATTGGTTAGAAAAAAAGTAATGTACAATAAGGTGCAAAATTTAACAAACTTCTAAATGACAATAGAATAAGAGAAGCGATTATTTGCAAATTTCAATGCCAAAATTAAATGCGAATTGTTTATTTATGAATTTGATTAGAAAACATGTTATCAATTCGAATGATACCGCGCAATTGTCTGTATTTTTGTACTTGGACTATTATTGCGTGTTAATGAATTAGTGCGTACAGTGCTTATGTGGGGGCGAATGAGTGCGTACCATTGTTAACCTCTTAGCGAACAATTGCGCCAATCTGCTACAGTGAGAACATATAGGGCGTTAGCGGTTTAGTGCGTACAGTATTTCAGTGTGGGCGAATAAGTGCACGCTATCGTTATCCTCATAGCGGAAAAGTGTGCCACGATGCTACAGTGAGAACAACTCATTGCTTCTTACCGGATTAGTGCGTATAGTATTTCAGTGAGGGCGAATAATTATGCGCCATCGATAGCCGCGTAACAAATATGTGAGCCACTGTGCTGTAGCGAGAGCGACTTATTTCGTGTTAGCGGTTTAGTACGTACAGTATTTCAATGTGGGCTAATAAGTGCACGCTATCGTTATCCTCATTGCGGATAAATGTGCCACGATGCTACAGTGAGAACAACTCATTGCTTCTTACCGGATTAGTGCGTATAGTGTTTCAGTGAGGGCGAATAAGTGCGCGCTATCGATAGCCGCGTAACAGATATGTGCGCCACTGTGCTGTAGCGAGAGCGATTTATTTCGTGTTAGCGGTTTAGTACGTACAGTATTTCAGTGTGGGCGAATAAGTGCACGCTATCGATAGCCGCGTAACAGATATGTGCGCCACTGTGCTATAGCGAGAGCGACTTATTTCGTGTTAGCGGTTTAGTACGTACAGTATTTCAGTGTGGGCGAATAAGTGCACCCTATCGATATCCTCATAGCGGATAAGTGTGCCTCGATGCTACAGTGAGAACAACTCATTGCTTCTTACCGGATTAGTGCGTATAGTATTTCAGTGAGGGCGAATAAGTGCGCGCTATCGATTGCCGCGTAACAGATATGTGCGCCACTGTGCTGTAGCGAGAGCGACTTATTTCGTGTTAGCGGTTTAGTGCGTACAGTATTTCAATGTGGGCTAATAAGTGCACGCTATCGTTATCCTCATTGCGGATAAATGTGCCACGATGCAACAGTGAGAACAACTCATTGCTTCTTACCGGATTAGTGCGTATAGTATTTCAGTGAGGGCGAATAAGTGCGCGCTGTCGATAGCCGCGTAAGAGATATGTGCGCCACTGTGCTGTAGCAAAAGCGAGTTATTTCGTGTTAGCGGATTAGTGCGTACTGTATTTCAGTAAGGGCGAATTAGTGCATAACATCGTAAGCCTCTTAGCGGATAAGTATGCCACGGTGCTACAGTGACAACGACTCATTGCTTGTTAGGGGTTTAGTGCGTACTGTATTTTAGTGAGGACGAGTTAGTACGCACTATCGTTATCCTCTTAGCGGATAAGTGTGCAACGATGTTACAGTGAGAAAAACTCATTGCTTATTACCGGATTAGTGCGTATAGTATTTCAGCGAGGGCGAATAAGTGCGCGCTATCGATAGTCACGTAGCGGATAAGTGCGCCACTGTGCTGTAGAGAGGGCGACTTATTTCGTGTTATCAGATTAGTGCGTACTGTATTTCAGTAAGGGCGAATTAGTGCATAACATCGTAAGCCTCTTGGCGAATAAGGGTGCCACGATGCTACAGTGAGAACAACTCATTGCTTGTTAGGGGTTTAGTGCGTACTGTATTTCAGTGAGGGCGAGTTAGTACGCACTATCGTTATCCTCTTAGCCGATAAGTGTGTCACGGTGCTACAGTAAGAACGACGTATTTCGTATTAGCGAATTAGTGCGTGCATACGGTATTTCAGTGAGGGCGATTAAGTGCGTGCTCTTGTTATCGTGTTAGCGGATAAGTGTGCCACGGTGCTACAGTGAGAACGACATATTGCTTGTTAGCGGATTAGTGCGTACAGTATTTCACTCAAGGCGAATTAGTGCGTAACATAAATAACTTAATAGGGAATAAGTGATTTACTATGTAACAGTGAGGATGACTTATTATTGTAAGGAAATGGATTAGTGCTGTAGTGTAGGTGAAGGTGATTTAGCGGATCATTAGGATTTGTGCGGACTGTACAACCGCGTAAACCGCACACTTTCGTTCGCTTGCACGATGTAAATACACAACAAACGGGGTCCGCGCTCAGCTGTTAGCGAAGTCAAGCAACCGGCGATCGCTCGCTCGCGCAGCCAGTGCGGCGTCATTTGTTCATGGCACTTTTGTGGGTCGTTCGTGCGCAGACTCGCGCGAAACGCGATCGCGCATCAATACGCGAGCGTACGTCGTGCTGTTAGTTGGCCAGTTCGTGGTCGGCGAACACATTGTTCGTATCGTATACGGTCGCGCGCGCGCATCCTTCTTTGTCTTCTATTTATTGTTATTATTATTATTATTATCATCATCAACATTACCACTCCGTTGTGCTTTCAGTCGTCGCAACACTCTTTTTCGCCCGCAAGTACTATGAGCATCGCTGTTTTAATCGAAGCTGCCGAGTACCTGGAGAGAAAAAATAGAGGCAAGTACCCCCCAACTACATACTGCATAGAAACAAACGAACATGTGACGATGCGATATTGTCTCGATTTGACATCTCTAGCGTGGCGGTCTTGATTATTACGGAAACTTCCCCGTGCTTCCTAGCCTTATCATCATGCCAATAATAATCCCGTCGTCTGTCGTTTGTTTATCGATTGACGTTACCTACTGTGTTACTGCTACTGGTGCTTATATATGTACATCTCACATGCAGCAGTAGTGACTGGCGATCGAGAGTACAGTACAAGGATTACTACGATGATGATTATTGCTATGATGACGTTTGTTTTTTTTTTTACTTGCTCCTCGATGTAATAATAATAAAAACGCAGACGGTAATAAAGGTGAGAGAAGGAAATAGAGAATATGTGCGAGGAGGAAGGAACGTTTCGGTCGGGATTGGAGAGAGAGCGAGACGGAGATCGCTAAACGAAGATGGAAAGCTGAGAAAGTGGCGTGATGCTTTTGTTTACATTTAATTGTGTGTTTGGAGCAAACTGCTGGATGTGTGCTGCTCTACACGCGCGCGTTCAACCAAAATAAAGCCAACGATTTTGCCCTGTTGGTTGATGGAGTTATTAAATAAACCATGGCGTTCGTTTGGTGCTTGTAGTTGACGATAATGTTGTGGTTTGCTCGTCATGAGTCAGTTTCGTGGAATATGGGCTCGTTTTAAAGCGAAGAGCACTTGCTGGTCTGGTCTATGGGCTTCTGCTGGGTTCTTACACGTATACGCATTCATACATACGTACATAGAAAGCAGCTAAAGCAGCACGGGATGGATAACCTTGAATTCACCGTAGTCGTCGACGACGATGTTGCTTTGTTTGTTCCGAAGCAGCCATGCTCTTTCTGCTTGGTTGTTGGTTGTTCATTCTGTTGTCATGTGGTTCGTCGTCGACGAAGAGCTGGGCTGTCTTCTTTTTTCATTTTATTATATACAATGTACCTATCTAGGTATCTCCCTAGCAGCAGCATTCAATTTTTGTGATGTGCCTCCCGTTTCTTTTTTTTTTACTACTCTACTATAATATATGTATACACTGTGCGTGGTTGGCTATGATGACCGACTTTCAGTTCCTTTGTTTGCTTCCGCGTCGAGAAAATCGAAGAAGCGCGGCAGCGGGCGGCACACCACGCGAATAATAAAATGTTCCCGCTGTCGCTTGAAATTCTGCTATCGTGTTTTGTCACGACAACTTAATATCTATCATAAGATTCGCTCCAAAAATAGCTAATTATTCCATTCGTACTGGGCGTATTTTTCCGTTTCTTCTAAATATGGTGCAAACGGATGTATTTATTTGGTACTTTTTCTCATGCAGATTTTGATTATGTGCATTCAAATGTTTCATTCAACAAAGACTCGATGTTCTACTGTTTGCAAACAAATGACACATATGTGCTGACATTTGAATGTGTACGTACATTTCTTACCGTTTTTTTTTGTATTGGAGAGACGGTTGGTTATCGAAATAAGTTCGACCTTGATCAATTCTGTGTAGCGTCATGTATTTGCATTATGCTTTACTTTCAATAATTGTAGTCATAAATGTATCTAATGGAGCTTTTTTTGTTTTTTTCGGGCCCAAGTGAACACAGTATAAAATAGTACGTACTAACCTGCTTATATATATACATAATTAATATTTTGGATGACTAATAATTAGCTAGCGGTTATACCTAGTCATAATTGACAGAGTTTAAAGAGCAGTAGATAGGTATAGAAAACAAGTGAGTCAAGGTCATAAATACAACGTCGATTGCACATTAGGTACATGTGGTTTACATGTTTTTGATTATCTTACTCAATAGCTTCATAATACTATGTACCTAGTATGTAATAAAATTACGCCCAAATTTACTTTCGATT
Organism: Agrilus biguttatus; assembly: GCA_963921985.1. Classification (NCBI taxonomy): domain Eukaryota; kingdom Metazoa; phylum Arthropoda; class Insecta; order Coleoptera; family Buprestidae; genus Agrilus; species Agrilus biguttatus. Next base: position 21,846,525 of record OY998126.1, on the reverse strand, counting down.
CATTTGAAGGTCTCCGGATCGCTTTTTTTTGAGATACACAATACACAAGTAAATATTTCATGATGCATTTTGGCACATGTATCTGCAATGGTAACATTTATTTATATATATAGCTATATATGCAGAAAGGTAATTATGTCGGATATTACACACACACATATATATATATATAAACAATTTATGCAGTGTTAGGTGTATGCTGTTTTAACCCAGATTACAGAATCTCGTAATCTTTTAGAAGCGATTTGTTTATGTGTGTACGTGGTGTTTCCAATGAATGCTAAGTGAAAGGGAAATAAAAGAGCAACGAATGAACTAACTTAAGGTAACTGGTTGACGGGCGACGGTTTTTTGTTTCGTGTGCGCAAAGAAACAAGTGAGAGAGGTACATCTATTAGACAGAGAAGCCTGTGAAAAAAAAATTAACGATGTTTTTATAGATGGTCATTTGAATCGTGTTTCGTTTGTTTCTCGACAGCCTCGGATACTATTTTTCGTAATAATCAACATGTACTTATTTATATTTGTTGTTATTTGATTTTACGAGTTTACAGTAAACAAAAGCGTAATAAAACCTAATGTTATCATTAAAAGATATGAAGTATATTAATTTATAAATTTATTCCTGCATTGTGTTTTATTGGCACCCCAAAAGTGCTCTCTGAAATGAACCAGATTTAGCACGACAACCAAATTTTATATTTAGTGTGTAGGGTATAAAAATTGAGAAACCAAAATCAAATCAAATGTTTCGAAATTAGACGCTAAGTACCTAATTAGATCTGAATAATAATAATTATTATTATCTCTGCCGAACTGTTTTGTATTTTTTTTTGGCAAATCTATGTTTATTATTATACACAAATGTGTGTGTACGTCTGTCACTAAATCGTTTTAAAAATCGCGCTGTTAACTACCACGTCGTGTCTATTAGTCTTGTTTGCGACTGTTTTTTTTTTGACGTCATTTTTAATTTTGAAATGTTCAAATCACCGGAAATAAAGTGTACACGCGTCGTACCTAGTAGGTAATAGGCTAATAAGTGTCGTGAATGAGTCTATTACTTTAATGGACATTTAAATTTAATGATTTCTGTTTTTTTGTTTTGTTATGAGGTAGTCGAGATTGGGTATATATGTTTACTGTTATTACGACATCGTTTTGGATCGAATATGTCTATGGTAGATATACCAGTAGTTGGACGAAATTAATTATTATTATGTTTTATAATTTGCGAATTTAAAAATATTTATAAGAATTTTTTATAGGCATTATCATCATACCTACGGAGTGTAGATTAAAAGATGTTGTAATAAGGGTCTTAAAAGATATCATAATTCTATTGATATTGTTCAAAATGTCCTCCAAAGAGCCCTCTCTTATTACTCTTTTGCTTTTGTTGAAAAGTTGTTGTTTTGTTTTATTCAGATGCTTTTTATTGTTTTTTGTTTCAAGTTTTCACTTGTTTTGGGCACACATATTTAAGGGCGCCTGCAACCAGTGCAGTTCTTTCTTCATTTTTTTTTAGAGTCTTGGTACCTACATGACAGCCCATATTCGTTTTTTTGTAGAAACTTGTTTGTCTATAAATTATTATTGTTTTATAATTTGCGAATTTAAAAATATTTATAAGAATTTTTTATAGGCATGATCATCATACCTACGTGGTGTTGATTATAAGATCTAGTAACAAGGGTTTCAAATGATATCATAATAATTCTATTGATATTGCTCAAAACGTACTCTAAAGAGCTCTCTCTTATTACTCTTTTGCTTTTGTTGAAAAGTTGTTGTTTTGTTTTATTCAGATGCTTTTTATTGTGTTTTATTTCAAGTTTTCACTTGTTTTGGGCACATATATTTAAGGGCGCCTGCAGCCAGTGCAGTTTTCTTCATTTTTTAGAGTCTTGGTACCTATATGACAGCTCATATTCGTTTTTTTATTTTTTATAGAAACTTGTTTGTGTATATGACGATTATTGTGTGACCTTGTTGTCGCGTTACGCACAATGTAGTGTTGGTTACACATTTCACAAAAATAGTTTTGTTATTCTTGGTTACGTTGATTACGTTTGTGGCCTCTCAGTAGTCGTTCATTCCAAACGGTCATTCACTCCTTATCGTTATTTAAATTTATTTCGACCGTTTGTTATCTATGTATATAATTTTGACGAATGTCCATGGGGACGGCGACGACGGTTGCTTAATAAAATGATTCGACATCATTGAACTCATGGAAGAAGTGCTTATGTCGAAACTCATAAGAATTCGTTTATTTCGTATCTTGAAACAATGCAACGATAGGTACATCAGACCAATTGTTTTTGAACAGTTGATGTGGCTTTTGTAATATTATTTTTATATTGGTTCGTAAATATAACGCATTTTTTGGATTGTGTTATCTTGCCAATTATTTAAAGAAAATGTTATTGTTGGCAATGAGTCAGAAAATTATAATTACAACAAAATTATGTAATTTTCTAGGGGCCTGTAATACCTACCTAGAATTTAAAGTGAAAGGAAGCAATTGTTAAAATATGTATTGTTGGTGCGAAGAAGTCGATTGTTTTTTCTTAATATGACAGTCGACAACAAAGTTGCAGTTCTTCTAAATGTACCTACATACTGTACATTTTGTTTGCCTTTTTCTTTTTATGCAACAAACTGGTTGTGAAATTTCCTCCTGTAATGCAGATATATAATTATTTTAATACATATGTGCATGATGAATGGCCGTGTATGAAGCAATAACAAGTCATTCGTCTTTGTTATCATTGTTTTAGTTTGTAAGCCGATTTAATAGCGATAGCACCAATTGTTTCCCCTTCCAAGTTTTTATCTACATATGTTTGTTTATTTGTTGTTACAGAATTTGAACATGGTTATGCTTCTTCTTTGCCAATTCCAGACCACCTTAAAACAATCACGAAGAGGCCAAAGGCGAAAAAATCGCAAGGAAACAGGTACATTGACCATTTTCATTTGTTTTTTTCACAAAAAAAATCATTGATAGCAAACACTTTTCTGTGTTGCTCACATTGTTTGTTTAATAACGCTTCGTTTTCCATTATGAATAAAACATTCATTAATGATATTCACAATTATTTTACTGTAACTACTTAGTTTGCCTACCACCCAGGTACTCGTTTAATAAGGAAATATTCCAGATGGGAATTCCATCTCATTATCTATAAAAAAAAAGAATCTTAATTAGTATTTTAAATTCAAATTATTATTTTTCTGTGACAGAAAAAATTTCGTAGCTTCGCTGTGATAATTAACCTAATAAACAGAATTATTTCAATTATATAGTACTAATTTTTTTCACGTTTTTTTTTTGTTCCAGAACATCTCACAACGAACTGGAAAAAAATAGGTGAGTGATTTAAAAATTATGTTCCTCTTTAGTATATGGGATGTCGATGAAAAAGGTACAAATACGTAATACATAATAATAAGTTCCCATGTAACTTGGCACCTGCTAAAATCTCAATTATTGATAGGATTGTTCATGAAAATTGGGATTCTAGGTATTTGTGGGTGCCTTATTAAATATGCAAAATTGCAGTTGTGTAGGTGCAATAGTTTTTGAGTTACGGGTGGATGGAAAGTAGTTCGAAATAGTTTTTTTTACGCGTATTGACAGTGTCGCCCTTTTCTTTTTCGAACTTGGCTGTTTATACCTAGCGAATGATGCCACTCTTGCGATTGTTAAAATGTGACGTTTTTTTTTGTTTCAATCTGTTGTTTGTTGTGGCACAGTTAAAAATCCGAGAGAAATGCAACTGTTTTTGTCAATTGTTTAAAACCAAAACAAAGTAACAACGTAACTAAAGACGTGATTATAATATGGACCGAGCGTAAGCAATATTCTCTGTATTAGAAAATGATGTACTTTGGGTATGCAACCAACAATGCTCATTCGGGGACACGTATTTAAGTTTCCCATGCGCTAAACGGAAATTTACTGAGAGATTGAAAATCAAGAAAAATAGTGTCGCACAACATTTATTTGAAATAACTACACTCAACACTTCAACTGTCTCAAACTTTCTGAGTGATGTTACGAGTGTTCTTAATAATTCTCGCGTTTCTGTCCCATAAGTCGCAAAATGTGTTGCCTACTCAAATGGCATCACTTTATAAACGCAAGGCGCAATCTAGTTATAATCACGTCTCTGAACGTAACGCTATCGTATACGTTGCGTTCTGACATGGTATGATTTACTTATGTTGCGGGGCTTGTGACTGTGTGGTGTGTTAAAAGTGAGTTGTGGTAATAGGGTGATTTTTGTGTTGTGTTTATATGGTAATATATATTTTTTGTGTTGCGGTTTTAATGAGTGTGTTGTGTTTGAAGACGCTTGATGCTGTTTTTTTCGTTTTGTTGCGAATTCGAGTAGTTTTGGCCAGCTTTTAGAGCATTTACAATGAAATATATATATTCACAATGCAAACACACGTAAATACATACACACCAATAATAGAAACATTTGCGGCAAATGGAATGATCACCTACGAGCCGGCTCGACGACGGACTATGATTGTAATTGGGTGTGTTGTGTGTGTGCGTATGTGAATACATACGTCTAGCAGCGTAATTAATATACGTGCATTTGTGTGTGTGTGTGTGTGTATGTGTTAAAGTTAGCGCTCCTATTCGTGCATATGTGTAAGTGTGCGTTTTGAAGGTGCATTTAAGTGATTGCCAGTGTGCGTTCGTGTACTTATACACACGAATGTGTTCATTTGTTTGTTGCCAAGCGAAAAGGAATGATTGCGAGGTGGCCTTGTGTTTGTTGCAACCAAGCCTGGAGTTTTTAAGTGTGTGTGTGTGTGTGTGTGTGTATTTTGAGTTGCACTTGTTTTATTTCTTCTCCACGTAAATCCCAACCAATATGACCCAATAGTAATAATAATAAAAACGTAAACGAATCCGCGATGATGGGCCGCCAATTGATCGCGAGGTATTTGCATTTCATTTGTTACCTACCCACGTGGTACTTCGTTTGTTTCGTGGCTACGATAAAATGACAAAAGCCGGTAGTTTACGGAGAAACAGTTGTATAATGGGCGTTTTAAGTAAGTTTGAGTCGTTGTTGGGACTACGGCCGCGGAGGACAATAAAACGAACAGTAGCGCTTTGTTCTGTATTTGGAAATTTCGTGTTTTATGTTATCTCGATGGTTTTTAAACTTTACGGCGACTGTAATTATCTTCTTACAAAAGAGCCTCTGGTGCCAGCTTCTCTGCAACAATACACCCGAATTTGGGGCAGAAAGATTCCACGTTTTATTCATTCCTAAAAGTAAACTATTTTTTTAATGGCTCGTTCTTTGCTAGTTTTAGACGAAATGATTTATTTATTATTGGGTTGTTGCAAAAGTAATGTCGATTTTATATGGCTAATGTTGACTTACTACACTACCATTTGGTATTGGATTGAAGTAAATTTATTTTAAAGCGCTGACTTCGCTCTATATTTGTTTATAAATATTATGTTTTTAGGATCATTTAATTGTAGTGTGGAAAAAAACAAATTCAGGTAAACATTGTTTTGCGAAACAGATGAAAAAGCTGCACAGATACATACAGCTCGTAATATCAGTGAAATTTACAACCATCGTAATCGATTTCGAACAGTTTAATTTCACAAATTGGAAAGGTGGCGACCGGAATTCTTGGACAACTTTTCGTCTGGTTTTAATCATCAAAACGTCAACCAATGATTGTCAATTTATATCGTGCTCTTCAACATTGAGGCCCTCACCCATACCACGAAACCAGATGGACCGCCACAGAACTACGTCCATGAAAAGCTTCCGGCCCAAATATTTCATTAATATTACGAGTTGTCTCCGTGGCTTTTCGAGCCCGCACAAAACAATAAATTGCTTAAATTGTTTCATTACCAATCTTCAATAAAAAAAAAAATAGGCTTGAATAAAATTAATATTGATAAGTATAAGTGTGAGCGGGATAGTAAATAGTTGCAAAGTGTATGTAAGATGATACCTTTAATATAATTTTGCCCTCAAATAGGATTATCTGGATTGATATTTGATGCCACCATTAAAAAATCGAAATGAAATAAGAATTGTTTGATTTAAATGAAAATATATATAAACAAAATGCTTTTAAATGTTTCAAATATGTTTATTAACACACTCTACGTATGTTTCGACTTCCGAAGACTTTCTCAAGAGTAATAGATATTTACTAAATTTAAACTGTAACTTAATGTTATTTATACAAAAGTCAAAAAGTATTTATAGTTAGGTATTGCAAGTAATAAGATGTACAGGTACAAGTATATTAGAGGTAGTTATACAAAGGTATAGTTATTTAGGGAAAAACCCTTGTCGGGTTGTAATTCTTCAGAAATTGGTCAATCACCGGTGTGTCTTGGAACTCGGATTTATCATTTGTTATGTTACAATTATTTCTAAAGGCTTTTTTAATTTCGAACTGCTCTAAAATATTTAGACGTTGACCTTTATTTTCTATATGTAATAGGTTGAAGTTATCTCTGTTGATTTTATGGCCATTTTCTAGGCAATGTAGGCTTATGCCTGTAGATACCTTTTTGTCTTTTATATCTTTTTCGTGTTCTTTTAAACATATGTTGAAATTACGACCTGTTTGACCAATGTAAAAAGAATTACAATCCTTACAGTTCAGCTTATATATACCACTTTTTTTGTAATTTATCGTTTTTTTGTTTGTTGTTTGTTAAAATGCTTTTTAAATTAGTTTTATTGATCAAAATTGTTTTTATTCCTGATTTTTTTAATTCAGTACAAATTTGGTTGTTATTATTACTAGTATAATTAATTAATTTGAATTGTTTGTCTTCTTGTTTACACTTATAAAATTTGCTCAAAATTAGTTTTTTCTTTTTATTTCTAATCAATTCATCAATAATTCATAAAGAATTGTTTGGTCGGATCTTAAAAGAAAAGCTGTTTCTAGACTAATTTGGGGTAGTATAAACCAAAAAGTATAGGTCATTTATGTCGAAAGCGAGATAGGTATTTAACTTTTTTTATCGTTATTCATTTTGCAAAGGTTCGGAAAAATATTCATAAAATTTAAACCGTCTAAAATAGAGCATTTCTGTTTGGAGTGAGCCTTCATAACAAATACCCTACACAGCGAAGAAATAAGATGGTACATAACATGACTAACTCATTTATTAAAAAGAAAACTTATCGTAATTATTGATAAACAAATGCCTGACTACCATACATACGTATAATTAATTTTACCTAGTAATACATTTATAGGATTTATGACACCATTTTGGCCGTTCTCTAACACGAAATTTGTTGATTTAGCGTAAATTAGTCTATTTTTATGCCAAATATCTGAATTGCATGGCCGCAATGATGTCACCTTTCCAACCGATAGAGAAAGATATTAATGTGCTACGTGGCGCCGAAATTTTTCGAATACTCCTCAGTCGAAAAAAAACAACAAACTAGTAGTAAATAGTTACATCATCCGTCACACACATTTATAATTATTTTATTTGATGTCAACATTGTTATATAATCGTGTTACGTTAGAGGACAGTTTCATTATATTATGTTTAAAATAAAAGAAATTGAAGTTAATCAATATTTTATTTCATTTATTTTGGTACGGCTTATGTGGGCCGTTGATTATAGTAATCAGGAATGCATTAGTTCGGACGCATTTGTTTTAATTGTGCGATGTTCTCAATTGTTAAAAACACGACAATCTGGAATGTAGATACTGTTTTTGTTTCTTTTGTCGTTTAGGTAATTTTTGTTTCATGTACAGGTTGCTTTTGTTTATTTCTTTTTGCTATTCGCATTTCGTTGTTTTTGTTGTTGTTGTTTTTCCATTGCGATAAATTAAATTGTTTCCTGTGATAGATTAATCTGCTTGCAGTATTTGTGATAAAACCGGCCATATGACTGCATGCGGTGTTAAAATTAACCGACCCAGATTGTGAGGTGCACTTGTTTTTTTATTGTTCACTTGTAAATTAAATTTTTATACAAATTTAATACGTAACTGTTTACCTACATTAAAACGCGACTATAATAATTAATGACGTAAACAATGTTTATTTATATGTTCCCCATGTTTTTTTCCGTCACGCTCAAGTTGCAGGGTACCTCGAAAGGTTAGTTCTACTCGAAGGTTTTTCGTTATTAATGGAAGTTATGTCATAGTGGCATGATTTTCCAAAAAATAAAAGACAGCCTTTGAATTTGTTTAATCAATCAAACACCAATTATTTAACTTGTATAACTGTAACAAAATCTAATCTAACATAAGTACTCACTATAAATAATATATTAAATTTTACCCTTGCTGATATCATTTACCCTCTGTGCAGTTTGAAAATGGCTCCTGTTTAAAAATACTCCAATTAACGTCGGACATTTGAAATAATGTTCAATTAGCGAAGATAAATATTGTTTACTCGTGTGATAATTGCTTGTTATTTAATGAATAACATAATTAAAAGTATACAGATACAGTGAAACAGGCGGGTGCTCTGTTAACTATTATTAACGCCATTATCATCTGTATAATAATAATAGCAGTTATTTTGTAGAGACTTTTTGCGATGTGGGTCAATTGTTTCTGTTATTCAACTGTCGTCGCGTTCGTCCGCTGTCGACCATTTTATTAATTAATCGTGTCAAGATCCCCATATCGATTACATTTTTGTTTTACTAAAATCAAACAACTGTTTTTTGTCAGTCAGCCAGTCACAAATGCAGCGTTGAATTTCAATTTAATTTTTTTTCTCTTTTGTTTCGCGTGATTAGAGTAACTAGGTACTTTTGCTGCTTTCAACATTCACTTGTTCTTCTGCGATTGGGTTTTGTTTCTTCGTTTTTCTTTTGTTTAAACAGTTAGTTGATCGTGTGGCGATTTTTTGATTTAAAATGTGATAGGTAGGTACGTAGCAAATTGGTTATTGGACTAGGAGGTAATTGTGAGTCCTGAAATAACTCCGTGAAATTTAGAGCTGTAGTGTAGCTCTTCGCCTTTTCAATGGCTCGGAAGCTTGCTGCCCTTTCAATGTTTCGTTATCGATTGGACACGTGTCGACGCTGCTGCGTCATTTTCCGGGTTCGGAACCATTTACCCAAACATGGCCCGCATGATACCGTTGCCAGTTCGTTCGTGGAAGGTATTTTCCCTATATCCTTCTCTCTCTCTCTCTCTCTTGCCTTTCCGAAAAACACAGATAAGAATATCTAATGTATGTAGTTGATATCGTTCATATACGTGGGTACCTCTGTTTTCACCCGAAATAGCCGTGACCGTGATTTTGAATCTTAACCACATTCGAAAACAACACGTGCAGTAATTGGCCTACGTCCTGTGGCTACAGCACGTCACAAAAGTTACGAAAAAAAAAATACAAATGACTATTCGAGCTTATTTTTAGTTCTTAATTGGCTGTAAACCGTTTGTGTCGTGTCCATCGTTTTTTTAATTTTTAAAAGGAGTGCTTGTAATGATCGGAATCTGTAAACGTATTTGTGACTACCTGTATTTACGTATGGTTTATATGTCGGTTTTTAGTAGACTGATCTAAATTGAAGTGTAAGTTGTTTCTGGAATGATGCCAGCAGATTGTCGATCACTGACTGTTACGTTTATGGGCTTTACGTTGTTATCTCCGGAGATATAGATAAATTGAAGGTAGACTGAGTGCAAGTTATAGAATGACATAATGCCACACTTGAAATATTTAATTTCAATAATTTTCTTTGCTTTATTTTACTACCCTTCGTAATTGTTTGTTTTTTCGTTCTTTCTGTTTTTCTTTATTCCTTTGTTTATGGTATCTGAGCCTACGTGACGTTGTGTGTGTGTGTTACCTTCGACAAGAAACATTTGAGTGATGTTGACAACGATCGCAATAAATAAACAAATGAAAGAAAAATGTGAAACATTTGCGTCACAGCCGTGCTGATAAAAATTCGCCAGTTAACTGGAAGTCGAAGTCTCCGCGACGTATGTACGTACGATAATGATTTTGTAGAGAACAATATTACATGAAAGTCTTATCATAATGCGCTTATAATCTGGTTTTATCGCGAATTAAGGACGTTCACCCATTTTCATCAGGAGACATTGTCAATATTTTTTCTACTTACACACATAATATCAACAACCAACATGTTATACACGCAACTGGACTTCACATATATTATAATGATTAAATTATTACGATAATTTACAAAGAAATGGGCTCCCATTACAATCACTGTAACGATTATTGATAATTATGATTAATTAATAATGAAATTAAAAAAAATGTTGTGGGATTTTTGAAAACGAAAATACTTATTTGTAATTAATTTGTAAATATAAATGTTATGAATTTATAACACGTGTAACTAAGTACTATGTTTAAAAACATATTTTGTGTTACATACTCGCACATATATGTATATGATGTGCAAGTATGCTACGTGGATTTATAAATAGGTTTGTTTGTATTTTATTCTAAATTTGCTCTTGGTGCATACGTTGCCCCAAAAATAGTGAGACTACTGGTCAAAGTAAATCGGTAAAATTTATTAACATTCTGCATCATTCACGTAATCTCGTGAGCGTTTGTTTTTTGTTTGAATATTTCGCTTTTTTTTACTTTGCTCCAGACATAAAAGCGTTGTTGTTGATATCTTATCAGTGTTATGCTCAAAAATAACGTAGATTTTGTAATGTGTTACAGTTTAGATAGATATTTTCCAAACATTTTTAGGTCGTTTTAAAATTACTTTCTGGAATTTTTACGCTACGGTTTAATAGATAGGAGGATACGGGAAAATTCCTGTAGGAAAAATCTTTTCTTCTTTTTCACGCTCGCTTGTTACCCGTCCAAGATGGCGTCGCTAAAGCAGAGTATGCTTGTATGTAGGTTGTAAGGGGGTTGATATATATGACAGCAGCAGTGGTGTAGTTGTGTGGTATCTCTTTGATTCTGTTTCACGGGCTTTGATCTGTCCTCGTTAGGGGAGCTATTACCCCCGATTCCCTTAGTATTTTTTACACTGAACGCTTTCCAGGAATTTCACTCTAACATTGCTTGCTTGTCCTGCATGATCCCTTTTCTATTCTTTTTTACTTATACAGAAAGGTTTAAAATAGTTTTCTAACTTATTTTTTGATATCCTCTTACTGTGATGCTCATCTTTTTTGATAAATGTCTTCGCTCAACCGTGTCACCATCTATAGGCAATTGTTCGTGGACCCATATAGTTATTATTAAGTATTATGTTTGGTCGTGGGTTGACCAGGATGCAATGTTTAATAAATGTCACTCGGTTTATCTAAAGAAACCACAGATAAACAACTGCCTCATTTTTTTCCGCGTTGGCGAGTGTCAAAAGCAAGTTTTTTACGACTGCACATGCTTCTTTACGGTTCGGTGACCTTGACCTCCTGGTCCTAAATTATAGGTCTTCAAGAATAAGTTCTTACACAGCGAGTTTGGTCAGGCTGAGGTTCTTCGTTTGTTCCGAACTGGTCCTGTTCGTCAATAACGTTCTCTTTTGTTTTTTTTTTTCGTTTTTGTTTTATATTGTTCGTACGGCTTTTGTCATTACTGTTGCGGACGCAGCCGTCTTTAACAATAACAGTCACGAATCATGACTATGCAGTTGTTTAGGACAGCAGATCACAGAATTTAGTTTTAGTGGGAAGTTCTTATTAAAAAAGAGTTTCCGAAATGAATTTCTAAATTGTGTATGTGTGTGTGTGTGTGTGTATATATATATATATAACATCGGAAGTCGTGGTTAAACTTTGCAAACTCCAAAAACACAACTTCCTGGATGAAGATAGGATTTCGACGAAGTAGAAGTAGGAGGAGGTGGAATTGGATCTCGGGGATCGCATTCGGTTTATAGCGAGTTGAAACTGTATATTGCACGTCACGAACCTGATTAATTACGGCAATTAGGGATCTTCGGGCCGAGATTATTTCAGTTTGTTTCGTGCCTTAGTCGTCGCAGTTGTTTGGCATTAGGAATTAATTGAAGCTTAGCCGCCACGGGGATGAAAGGGAGGGGACAAGGTGGCATGCTTAAACAAGACTCGATATTAACTTGACACGCAAACAAACTTTTTTTTTGTTTTTAAAAATATTTTCCTTGATTTCAATTATTTTGAATGATACTATTAAATACAGACGTTCATACAGAAGGGGTGGTAGATTTGTTTTTATTAGATAGAAAGGTCGCTCCCTATATGGGACATGTTTATATGGATCGATCCAATGGCCACTAGTTTATCATCCCTTATACTCAAGTAAGTAAGCAAAGCGCCACAAAAAAGTCCTGATAAAAAGACGGGAAACTAGAATATATAGTGGGCGAGAGGTTGTGGCGGTGGGGTGGTTTGCCAGGGGTTGGTTGAAGAAAATTTGAAAAGCTGATAAATACACCTTAGGAATGAATGCGGGTTTTCACAAGGAAAATGTGAACTTTATCTTTTTTTAGGATTTTGTTTTCTTTAAGGCAAAAGAAGGAGGATTTTTGGGATTTATTTAATTTTGTCCGAATGGACTTAATGGCAAATTTTTTGTGAAAACCTGAATCTGCAATATTTATTTACGTAGGTACTTGATATGTTTTGTAAAGTCCTTATATTTTTTTCACATTCACAAGGTAAACTTAAATTCGTTCATTTTTTCAAAAAAAGAAGGAATTAAAATCCTTATTCGTCTAAATTTTAAGATCAAAGATCTCACATTTTGAACGCGTCCTAACAAGTAGGCACAACGAACCGAAAGCCACATCCTACGACCGGTTTCGACTTATCGGGTCTCATCAGGTGGGCGCTGGCGGAAAGGCCTTTACAGGCTATATTATAAATATAAATATAAATATGGAATCAACAGAAACAACTACTCCAAGGGCTAATACCCCTACAATCAACAGTGTAATTCAATGCCGGTAGGGGTATTAGCCCTCGGAGTAGTTGTTTCTGCTGATTCCATATTTATCGTTAATTTTTATTTTTTCAACCAACATAAGATAAAAAAATCATTATTGGGTAACAATATAACATTAATCGTGATAAAAATTATTAAATATACCAACTAATTAACTGAATTGTAGAACTTATACACAATATGTTAATGGCAAAAGGAAAAAAATAAAATAAATTAATTAAAATAAAATGTCTAACCTGACACCAGAGACACTGTAATCTGGAATGGGATTGACGACGACACTTGTTCTTCTAATATTTTTAGAAACAAACTTACACTCATACAGATGTATTTAATTGCTTGTTTTTAAAAGAAATCCCAATTAGGGTGTGGACAGCACACGTTGCCATTACAAACATCTTACACATCATCTCTTCTTCTTCCCTTATAATCGATGAACCACATCACTATATCAGATGCACAACAACCCCTTCCCTCTCATTATAATTTTACTACCACATGACAGGTGTCTCCCATACGCCCTTAATAGAATACTGCCTATATACAAAGATATACACGTATTTACAGACCGCTACATTGTGTAATAGTAATAGCAGCGTCCAATGGGCATGAATTTCGAAACAAATATGTTATTTCTTATTAAATTTAAATAATTTCAATTGAATTGTCTGTTGGATAATTATGAAACATCGTTTAAATTTAATGAATATATATATAAACAAAATGCTTTTAGATGTTTCAAATATTTGAAACTATCGAGGGTGCATTTCTTGTGAAACATAATGCGAATAATTAAAAGAAAACAAATTTCTGATTTTGGCTAATACGGGCGATAAAGGAAATCCCATGGGGAGTCCATCCTTCTGTTTGAAGAATTTGTTGTCAAATTGGAAATAATTTTGATTTAGGGATAATTCCAACGATGTAATTAAATCTTTGGTTTTAATTTCTCCTAATTGACTTTCACAAATTTTATTTTTTAAAATCGATATTAATTTAGGTATATGAATAGAAGTAAATAAGTTCTTTGGTTCTATTAATGAAATCTAATGAATTTTTAACACTATATATTGAATGGCACGTAATATTATTTGACAAAATAGAATTGGTACGTCGACATAATTTGTGGCACGGCGCATTAACACAAGATAAATTATGTTGCGATGATTGTAATGCTGTATATGTAGGACAGGCAAGCCGAGCTTTCGAAACTAGGATAAGTGAACATGTTAAATATATAAATAAAAAAGACATTAAATCAGGAATTAGCGAATATTGTGTTGCCTTAAATCATAACTTAAATTTAGAAAATACTAAATATCTACACATAAATGTTGCTAAAAGTAAAAAACTTTCTATGTTAGAATGCTTAGAAATAAATAGAACTAGGAAAATTTTCATCCCCTCTTATACTAAGTTACCTATAAATTGATATGTAAGATTTGTAATTTCAGTATTATGTTACTCTTGATAATGAGCACGTAGCTCGAAACAATATTGTCGAGAACAATAAAATTTTGTGAAACTTTCCAATTTGTTATTTCTTTATTTATTGCTTCACAACGGTGCCGCAAATAACGCAGACCATTAAAGAAACCGGGGGTTGAAAAAGAAACAAAGAATAAATAGGGTGGTGCATTTCTGACGGCAGTCCGAATCAGGTTTTAGAATTGCCCTCAGCACGTCGTAATTACAAGAAGTTCCAACATCAAAACCCGGAAAGAATAGTAATCAAAACAAACAAAAAATTCGAACTGCACTAACTCATTACAATTTCGAATAATTTTAATTTCAAAACCAAACCTGTTACATTAGTATTGTCGAAATGTTGAGATTAAAATGTTTCAAAATCTTAATGTGGTGCTGGGACAACTGATGGACAGATTTGAATTCAGCAACGAAAAATACATCGGATATGATTACCTACTCTTTTGTTTTCTTTTTTCGCCTGTGTGTTCTCAAAAAGGTCAGAAAGAGCGTCTTTGAAGTTGGATATAACACATGGGCTGAAAAGTCCCGGGCTTAACAAACAAAACACGTTTTTTTTTTGTTGAAAATTGGCTTTATTTATCAACGTAAACTCCATCAAGAGCAACACAATAATTCCAGCGCTGCTCTAACATTTCAATACCACTTTTGTAGAACAATTTATCTTTTGCCTCAAAATAAGCCTCAGCCTCAGCTTCAGCGATAACCTCTTCATTCAAGCGAAATTTCTTGCCGGTGAGCATTTTTTTTTGAGGTCTGCAAACAGCCTGTAGTCGCTGGTAGTAGTATCCAAATCTGGAGAATAAGGTGGATGTGGAATCAATTCGAACTTCAAACATGTTTTGCAAATTTTACCATTGTTTTGTTGTTTTGATTGACTTGTGACACGGTGCGTTGTCTTGATGAAACATTTTTTTTTATTTGCCATATGCGGTCATCTCTGTCTCTACGACCACGTTTGAAGCCAACAAACCAACGTTTTATTTTGTTTCGGTTGTTTCCGATGGAGTGGAGTCTCCATAACACTTTTCCACTTTTCAAGCATTGCTCATTGCTTCGCTTGAACGGTATTTTTTCCCATCAAGAAGCAGTGCAAAAGTAAAACACGAAATTGTTTTTATCCATTGTTTTGAAAATAACAAAAGTAGCTAGATAAAGTCACTCTTAGCACAATAACTCACAAACTAATGATTAGTATATCATGAAATTTTAACAGCTGTATTTTGAGGGTTAATACTAACTGAAAAAGAGGTGAATGCTATAAAATTAGCGCCATCTATGTGTTAGGCCCAGGACTTTTCAGCCTATGTGTTATATGGAATGTACAGATGTAACGTAACCAATTAAAATGGCATGTGAAACTAAGGGTTGATACTACCCCTCGAATTCTTTCCTCATTGAAAAACCTCCAGTTGCATTAATTTTTTTGCAGAAGCTTTTTTTTTGTTAGATGTCTAAATTCAAGCTTTAAAGGGATAATTATCTACGTACCAACCCCCTGCTGTAGCAGCGGATTTGACACGATGCGATGACGTTGGTAAAAATATATTAAGGGTGTGAAATGTACGCGATCGTCGTCGTAGGTGAAGGGTAATATTCATTCCACCCCTGCACTCGAATTAAATGCCTGTATATTGAATCACATTTGTGGGAGTGGTTTCATATATTTTTTGTTTGGGTTTTTTCGTATGACTGACACACGAAAATGTATTTCGTTACCGTTAAAGATTTCTGACAAACAAAAGAGTAAGTAGTGTTTTTTGTTTTTAATGTTAGTATTATTTATCTATTTATTCTTTCTTGAAAAATTACTGATAGGTATGTCTTGGGTTATCATTATGCAATTCTCAAAGCTATTCTCCAAACAGTTTATCTAATCTAAACGTTTCTAATTAACAGGATTATTAAGTATTTTCCACCAATTAGTTCAAGATTTATTAGACACAATTTAAAATTAAATGTGATGATAAAAAGCAAATTTCTACTTATTAATGCAAATGTTTCGTGTGCAAGATACTAATGGTAAACATGAATTCTTTTACAATCGAAGTGATTTCGTAAAATTATTTCCGAGTTAGTAAAACATGCCTGATAGTTGCAAATTATAGTAAAACTTCTGAAGAAACCACAGTTTCAGACAAACAATGTGGTAAATGTGTTTATTTAACCATCAGCTACCGACAATATTCTTCGTTAGATAATTATCGTGACATGGTGACATTCACTTCGTGGATAATAATTTATTGCTGTCGTTCATATCGTTTGGCTACCGGTTTCACCCATTGGGATTCGTCGGGGTACCTGCGAGAGAAACAAAAAAAATTTGGACATTCAGTTCAAACTATCGATGTGAAAATACATTTTTAAGAAATAATAAAACGAATAAAACACTTGGTATATTTTTCACAGGTTTATTGACGGAACTTGACAATTGTTTCGACAGGGGTCTGTCATTATCAAGAGTAAGCAGAATTACTAAATATATAAATGTGTGCAAATATATTTATAGTGAATAATAATGATGGGGAAATTTCTTAATTACCTACGATAGTTTGAACAAAAGTAAGGGGGAGTTGTTTGAATATGTTTCTATTTGGGAATTTACAAAGTTATATTTGTTGTACATAGCTTTTTTAATTTCTAAATTTTCTAGATAGTTTAATTTCTTACTTTTTGGTTGTATGTGTAGTATTTGAAAAATTTCATTAATATTGTGTTTATTTGAAATGCAATGTGTAGAAATACTTGTACAATTGTTGTTATTTAAGATACTTTTTAAATACTCTTTTTTACGAGTGTTAATGGATCTGCCTGATTGACCAATGTACACAGCAGAATAACATTCTACATTTGATAATAAGATATTATTGGCTAATTTACGAACTTTAAATTTACTGTTAACTCCTTAGATTTCACCAATAAATTAAAAAATATAATTTTACCCCCTAGAGCTTTTCTCGTTTCCTTTGATGTATGTAGTTTGTTTACTAGTATACCTATTCAAAAACTTAAAAATATCTTAACAGAAAAGATTTCTAATTCTAACTTAAATATTAATATAGGCGACGTATACATCAAACAAAGCTATTTTTTCTTCAATGATAACTTCATACAACAACTTAATGGACTCCTCATGGGTTCCCCCCTTTCGCCCATTCTTGCGGAAATCTTTATGAACAATTTCGAAGAAAAGCTTTTTTAAACTCAAAGATCCTCTTCTTAAAAATGTTTTTGCCTATTACATACACGTAGATGATATTTTTTGTAAATGGTCTGGTTCCGAAAGATTGTTAAACAAATTCTTTAAACCCCTAAATAGCTTAGATAGAAAAATACAATTCACTTTAGATAAAAAGGTAAACAACTCACTTAATTTCCTAGATGTTACAGTTAAAAGAGTAGATCATAAGTTAGAATTTAGTATCTTTCGCAAGCCTACCACTACTGATACTATAATATAATACCTTCTTCCTCTAATCAAACTAATAATATTAAACATTCTTTCTTCCACAGTGCATTATTCAGATTAACAAATATCCCTTTAAACGAAAAAGAAAAATTAAAATAGAACCAGATACAATAAAACAAATAGCTGTAAACAATGGTTATGATAGGTAATTAAGAAATTTCCCCATCATTATTATTCACTATAAATATGTTTGCCCACATTTATATATTTAGTAATTCTGCTTACTCTTGATAATGACAGACTCCTGTTGAAACAATTGTCGAGTTCTGTCAATAAACCTGTGAAAAATATACCAAGTGTTTTATTCGTTTTATTATTTGATAATTTGGACATTGACCATATTTTCAAAATATGAATTAATGATAACTATGAATTTTCGTTTTCTGTGGTCGTCGATGATTTTTTTATTATTATTATTATCATTGGATACGAGAAAGATCCAAACCCCTTTGTCCTTCAGAATGACAGGGAAATGCTGGCCTGACTTTGACCTTGAAACATGTGGGGGCGCTTGCGCTACACAGGTGCAACCTTTGCTGCTCTGACGATCGATGACAACGTTCAAGCTTTGTCCTTCGTCCTTTTCTTTCTCCGTCACAACGAGGCTTTTTCCTTTGTTTTTCCTCTCTTTCTCTCGTATCGGAGAAACTGTGTATGTGTCTGTGAGTATGTGTGTGTTTGTGCCCACGTGTTCATTATATTAAAATCAGAAGAAAGAAATGAAATACAGAATTCCATTCAAAATCTACGTATCACGATAGAGTGTAGAATTTTGGGGTTGAACAGAAGGCTCTTTTAGAGATGATTAAAAATGATCGTTAGAGGGATGAGATACGTGGCGAAAGGGGAAGAATTTCAATTGTTTTTTTTTTTACATGGAATTTGGGGTTATAAGAAGCCTTAAGGAAGAAAAACAAAATAAGGGTTGATATGAAGTAGTCTGCAGTAGGAGGGCACAGGAATGTTTACTCGATGGATTAGATATTTATTTTTTGGGTCACCCTTAAATAAACGAAGGTAATTTCAAAGAATGCACAATTCGTGAAAAATTTGCAATCGATTTTTTAACCTGGCAAATTTGAACATTGTGTAATCGTATTATGGTAAAAACAAACGGTAAAAACAGATGAAAATTTACAATTAGAGAAACATCTGGGGTTTCTCTTCGGGAATTTTTCTTTCTTGTTTGAGGCAATTAATGACAAATTAATGATATGAAATTACAAAAAAAAACCTTATGAGTTTGTTACTGAAAAATGTTTGATTTTTCCTATACTTTATTCAAAATAGGTTTTTAATACATATTTATAGTGTATCAAGGTATCGTAGATCGGGGGGTCGCTTGGCGCTCGAGAGGGTGGTCAACAAAACAACTGTTTCACCTTCTCGAAAACGTATACAGGGTCATTTAAACTGAGTGGTACATTAAACGTTTTAGGGAAACTAAGCATGTTACAGATTTGAAAATTTGGGAGTTGGGAGTAGGGGTTATCAAGGATGATCTATTTAACTAAAATAATTTCAACTGTGTTAAACTATTGAAATTTTTAATAGTTATAGCCAAGTCATAAGGCTAACGTCATGCCAAATAAACTTTATAATTTGTACAGGGCGTTCAGAAAAAAAATCCAAAGTTTAAAAACTTCAAACACGAATAACTTGATTTTTTCAAATGGCACCTAGCATATTTTATTTTGTCATTCGATTCGTTTTAATAAATTATAAAGCTTAGTTTTGCCATGGACTTGGCTATAACTACTAAAGTCGTTTCATTTTTTTGGAAGTTATGATTTTTTATAGTTTGGGTTGCGGTGCAATCTTTTTTCCAATAAATTAATTTATCTCAGAAACTATTCATCGTAAAAAATATACCATTCCATTTAAAATAAGTAAGTTGACATCAACTTCCGGTATAACCGGAAGTGCAGGACAGTTGAAATTATTTTAGTTAAATAGATTATCATTGATAACCCTACTCCCAACTCCCAAATTCTCAAATCTGTAACATGCTTAGTTTCCCTAACGTGTCTAATGTACCACTCAGTTTGAATGACTCTGTATTTATAAACAACATTTGATAACTTAATTACTAAAAATAAATAACTAAATGAAGGAAACAAATCATTAAATCAAATAAACAAATTAAATTAAATGAAATATTATAAAACAAGAGCTAAAAGTCAAACTGGGATATTAAGTTTTACCTATGGCTTGACGAAATATATCTGTCTCTGGGAATTCGGGATAGGGTCACACCCAACGCCAAATCCCCGCGCACACAACGATTTCCACAACTCGACGAACCCCTAGACCCTTTCACGGCTTGGCCGACTTTTTTACCCTGACTGTTTATTGAACCCCCCCCCCCACACGGTGCTTATTTGCATTTTCAACAACTACAACTTGATCATGTATAGTAATAATGTATGTTATAACAATAAATATAATAAATAATTGAATAACGTTTCCGTCTTTGTGAACAAATGAAAAACAAAAGAAATGTAATTTTCTAAATTGTAAGCACCGTAATGTCAATAATGCATATCCATAAAATCTGGATGGCATATAACGATTGAATTAGAACAAGATTTGTTCAGGTCTTTGAACTGACGCTTTTTCTTTTTCTAGTAAGAAATGTGCTTGAAAATTTCACTTTTTTGTTACAACCTTGGATAAATGATCGAATTTAGACGGAGGTAAAAAATATTTTAAAAGTGTATAGTGAGTGGAAAAGAAGGGAAGCAAGAAAATATAATGAACGAGAAAGGTCGACTCCTACGGATAAGATGCCCTGTTTGTTCGATGTTGTTCCTCACTACAAGCAATCGAGAATTCCTGAAGGAGCGTTTTCGACACTTCATTTTTTGTTATATTACGAAAAATCTTCCACTTTTTCTCTCAATTTCGGAAAATTTAGGGTTTGTCGACCCAAGATGATACACCACCACCACTACCACCTCTTTGTTAAGTACCTGTTTACTTATTTACGAAAGTAACAATCCGCCTCGTCAAACGAGAAATTGAGAAGTCGATGTCAACCCTTAGAATTTAATTTACCCACGCAAAAACTGAAATATTCGAGCTCTACTAAAGTCTCTCATATCCTCTAAAAGGATACTTTCGGGATTGGGTAATAGCTAGGTATTAACCCTAATATTCTTATTGGGGAAGGCAATGAACCCTCTTTCCTGTAGGAAATTGTCTGTTTGCCGAACTTACGGTATATTTTCTCAATCTTTTGTTTTAGTGATACTGAATAAAACTCGGATGAACTATTTACACCAACTCCTTATTCACTAAACTTATAATATTAAAAATAACGGATAATCAAACGGTAAGAAGATAATAATATACAAAAAAGGAGACATGCGGATTAAACTTGACACTTTGTGGGGTGCAACTGTTGTTACTTAATGAAGTAAACAACATACAAAAGAAAAGTTTCACCAAATTCTATTGTAAAAATCCTAACAAGTTTTAAAGTCTTAAAATTAAAACAGCTCTATATATAGATAACTAGATATTATTCTTTAGGAATTCTATTGTTTTGGTTTCTATTTTGTGACCAATCATAATGATTATAATAAATAAAACACAATTACTTTGCACTGGCACTAAATTTATTTTTAACTGAACATGTTTCAACTTACAAAGTCATTATCTGCTGTTGATAATTTCGTCCGTTTCATCTTTGTCTCCCTGACCACACCACACCACCCACCCACCCATTCCCACGATTCCTGAAAGGAAGCTGAACAGGGCCTTACGCCCTATCCTCCGGCTTTGCACTACAGTGCAGGTCGGAGAGACTGCTCGTCCACCAGCACGAGTAGCTGGTGGGAATGAAACACAAAAGAGAAAAAAAGACCCTCTTGGCATTTTCTATTATTTGTAGGCACGCAGAAATTACCTGACGCACCATTCGGACAATACCTTATTATAATATTTGATATTTGCACATTTACAAAGATGTTTTCATTAACATGGAATTTCCCTTAACTATACTAAAGTGCACTGTAGTGGGCATTTCAAAATAAATAAATGTATTTAAATAAAAAATGAGGTATAAATTAATCTGTAACATTATATTGGATGCGGTCTACAGTTACTTGGTTGAAATTCATATTGCACTAATTTTTAATAAAACACTGTTTTATAAATTTCAACAGATTTAATTATCACTTGACAATTGTTTCGCCAAACTGTGGCTTCTTCGGAAGTTATATTTGAACTTAAATTAATTTAACAACAAATTGGCGTATATGCTAGTTGAAGGGAAGGGGTAGAGGGAAAAGGTTTAGTAGTGGGGAACTACTTAATTCTATTTGTTCGTTTATTAGAATATCGCTATTTTTAAATTTATTAATTTCTAAAATTTCTAGAAGTGACAGTTTTAGTTTATTATTTTCTATATGTAAAATTTTAAAATCTTTATTAAATTGATGATTATGAGTTATTAGGTAGTTTGCATAATTGGAAGAATCAATGTTTTTGTTATAAAATGCTCTCTTGTGTTCACTAATTCTTGTTTTAAATTTTCTACATGTTTTTCCTATGTAAAACTTTTCACATGAATTACAATTTAATCTGTAAATACTAGCAATATTCATTTTCATAATTTTGTCTTAAATTTACTTAAATTGTTGTTAGTTTTATATGCTATTATATAAATAAATTAATTTAAGTTCAAATATAACTTCCGAAGAAACAAAAGTTTGGCGAAACAATTGTCAATTGAAATTTATAAAACAGTGTTTTATTCAAAATTAGTGTAATCTGTATCATTGTCTATAACGTTACCATAAGCCCACAAAATAAACAGTTTCTTGCTAATTTGTTAGCAAAAGAACTCGTAATTTGTACCCCCATTAGTAATACGTAGCTATGGTATACTAAATAAATTATGGTATTGTTTGTTTTGTGGGCTTACAATTAAGCAAGCACAGTTTATAAACAACTGGGCATCTCGTTCCTAAAGTTTTGGTTGATGCTTTATGTCAAAAAGTTGATGTACGTATTATTTTTTAATGTCAACATGGATTTATGTTAGAGAACGTAGGCGTGGCGTTAAATATTTAAACGATCCATTTTTGAACTAAGCACCTCAAAGGGAATTTAATGATGAGAAGATAATGTGACAGATAAACGGCCTAGAGACTTTTTCTCCTCCTTTTATGATCGATTTTTGTCGGACGTGATTTTAATTATATTTCGTTTAAACTAAAGTAAAAGAGGATAAAAGAATCTCTTACTTTGGAATTACTTGGGGAGACGCATAGGGGAGGTATATACGTTCGTTGGCCATTTAAAATTGAGACGGGCCAGAGTCTCAATTTCAGTGTTCAATTTTTATTATGCTTTGTTCTTTTGTTAACACATTCGTTTGTTTGATGCTGTTTTGTTAACTGAACTATCGTGTTGTATTTTTTTTTCGTCGGAAGTGGATCTTCTGCACATATTGATTGGCGTTTCGTTCGTTTTTGTGAATTGTTTGACGCTCTTTTGTTATTATCTTTCTTCGATTTCGATGTCCGTTTTTTTTTTCTTTTTCTTTGTTTCTGTTGCTCGGACGATGTTCCTCTGTTATACATTGATTGGTACACCCTCTCGAGTTGGCGGTCTTAAATTGTCAAGTAGCAATTCTCTCATTTCGAGAACGAAAAAGTGACCCCGTTTCTTCTCTTTCGTTCTTGTCATCATCAAAGCAGCCCCCGCTGGCTGGATCCTTTGTGTAAAAGACTGCTCTCCGTTTCTTTTCCGCAACTGTCATTTCACTTTGATAAATAACGGCATTTGTCGCCTGTCCAATACAGAAGAATCGTTTTGCTGGAAATTTGATATCGCGCATTACGTTACGTACTGTATTCGTCATTTTTTTCATCTCGTTTTGTTCGTTTTCGTATTTTTCTCGCTGGCGAATTCGAACGTGAAGTAAATCTGACGGATCTGTGCCTGTCTGTTTTGCATTGAATAGAGAAATGGCCCAATTATGCCCAGTTTAATTTTTACAAACGGGATCTTTTTTAATCCTCTTCCCGATACTGACAAGTCATTCGAAAAATTGAACGAAGGAACTCCATCTCCATCCAGGACTTGAATAGTTTAAATATATATTAAATATTTTCATCCGCTTTTCATGTTTTAATGGAACCGTCGCCTAAATTCTTATTATTGTGACATAAAGGAAAATCATCTGTTTGTATGTTGTTGAAAAACTCGGGAACCATCGGATGAATTATGATGCTTTTTCACTATCGAGAGTATTACTCCTGGGTGTTTTTTAATATGCTATATCTAAAAAAAATCAACTCCACCTGGGGGATGAAATAAATTTTTTGTAAAAAAAAATCCTAGAGCTGTAGAATAACGCGATCATTTTTGGTAAAGAAAATTTCAAGTGGGATTGAACGATCAAAGTCGCTGCCAAGGCCCGATTCGAAATTTAATAATATTAATAGCATCTTTTATATAGGCTTTCTCAAGTTGATAGGCTATTAGAAGTATATGAATTAGTTGAATGAATTCATTTCTGAAACTTGGGCTCATTTAGTTATTTTTATGCCGCTTCTTTTAAAAATATTTTCAAGTTCGCTTTACATCCTGTTATACCGGAAGTAGATGTTAACTTTCTTTTTTTAATTGGAATGGCATACATTTTTTACATTTTCCCATAGAAAATCTGAATTTATTCATATTTTATAAGAAGCAATATATTGATTGTTGTAGTTTTGATCTAACTTATTCATTGTGGATGGTTTATTGCAACAATTCAAAATTGTGAGTCTGGAAGATGGCATACGCTTTCTGACACTTAACAACAATTGATTGTTCAATTGTTTCGAAATCACAGAACACTGCCTTCATTAACATTATACGTATGCAATGCAAAAAAGCAACATCTTCACAAATTGTAAATTTTCTCAAAAAATATAAACAAACCTATACGTTAGTCCCATATCAATAGACGCCATATTCAATGAGGAATTCGAATATGCAGTCAAAAATGGGTCATTACATTTAAAAAAAATGACTTATGCCCCTTTGAAGTTGATCAAATGTGACCACAAAATTTGAATACCCTGTACATTTTAGTTAAACACCACATTTTTTGTTTCGATAATGTGAATAGTTATAAATAATTGTTACGAGTTATAAAGCAAAATCTCAAAAATTAATTGAATTACGGTTTTTTAAATGTTAACATGCAAATGTCAAAAAATTTGAAAAAAATTAAATAACTCAAAATCCGTCCATATTTTCGGGGTAGTGCTTCCTATAAAATATGCATGAATTCAGATTTCAGATGTCATTCCATTTAAAATAAGAAAGTTAACATCTACTTCCGGTATAACCGGATCGAACTTGAAAATATTCTTAAAAAAAGCGGCTTAGACAATAACCAAATGAGCCCAAGTTTCAGAATTGATTAAAAATTAGCAACGACAATCTGTTACTGTTGAAATTCTATAAATACTATCAATTTTGTTTTTTTTTAATCGAAACCTATTGGATCCCTTCACGAATCCATTATTTATTAACTTCTTTAGATAGTTCTTGTGACCATTTTCTCTCTCTTTCTCTGGCTGTCTGTTTGTATTTTAATTTAAACTACGATATCCATAAATAATGTTTTGTATTTCGGTATCACCGCATCGCTTCGCGTTATTAAAATTAGTTATACTATACATGCATTATAAAAAAACAAAAGTGTTAAGTTATTTCCCAATAAATAATATTAATTAACGTAGAAAGTAGTTTATGACTTTTAAAACGAATTCTATTAACAGCTTATTATGAAGTAGTGAATTCCCAAAATCGAATAGGAAGAAAAATGGAGGCTAATATTAATGTAGGAAACTATTTTTCTTGTATATATATAAATTATACACATACCTATTATTAATTATGTTTCTCAGTCTAATTTTGAATTTTTAATTGGCCAATTTTATTGTTGCTATTTGTTTTGTAGTGAATATATATCGTTGACTTCCCCATATACGTTTTTGGTAAATTATAAAACTTGTAAGTAGTAGATAGTAAAAAGATAATCTGGTTTGGTAAATTTGGTGATCGAATCGAAATGACAATTGAATCGCGTGATCTTGGATCTGTGGTTTGTTTGAAAATTAAAAAACTACTCGTGCTGGTGGCGGGCAGTCTTCCGACCTACACTGTAGTGCAAAGCCGGAGGGTAGGGCGTAAGGCCCTCTTCAGCCTCCTTTAAGAATCGTGTGAATGGGTGGGTGGTGTGGTTAGAGAGAGAAAGATGAGACGGACGAAATGAAGACAGAAAAGAAGTGAAAGATTATCTGTGAAATGTTACTGCCCCAGCATTTGCCTAAATGATCTAAGGAATCCACAGAAAACCACAGTGTTTGAAAATTGACTAATTAAGGTTTAAATAACCTGGACACAAATAGGCCCACCCCTCGAGTACGTGCACTTTTGTGGTGACATGTACAACACCCTATTCCTAGATGATGACGTATTAAGCAAATTGATATTTCCAGGCGATCAACGGTGGTTGGTGCCTATCTAGAAGGGTGCCATAAAGGGGCCCAAACTTATTTGTGCGGTAAAACTTGTTTTTGTTTGCTCTTATCTCTATAACTAAAACTAATATATGTATACATAAGCAAGAAACTGCAATATACAAAGACCTAGACAACTAGACAAAAAATATATAGAATAGAATAAAGAAAAACATATATACACATACTACACACTAGGACGCAGCACTATTGGTTTTGGAAAGTTCAGACTAAAAATACGTTATAAAATAAATACAAAAAATATCGGTTTTTATGTACTTAAGTGTTTTGTTATTGCAAATTTAATTATACTAGTAGATACCGATATTTATTGTTGTAAATGGTAAATTGTTATTGATCCTTCGAGTTGTAAAATCCACAAAGGGCATGTCTCTCCTGTTTAATTTTCCGTCCTTTTTCTTTGTTTGGTTATATATTCGTTGTCTCCCAATGTTTCGAGCTCTCCTTCTTGAGATTGAGAATCATAAAAATCCTTTCTTGCACGAGAAACATCAAAACAAACAGATATTCGCGTGGCTGCACCGTGTTACCCAGAAAACTGTGTCCTCCCTCGCTTGTTCTGCCCGCACAAATCTCAAAGCAGCAATGAACATCTGAATTCGCTATGAACATGCTTTTCTCTTAAGAATCAACTGAATTTTCTTTGTATCATCAGCTGTTTCTGACAACAAACATCTGAAAGTGCGAGACCTGCTTTTATTTTGTGAATAAATAATAAATGACGGTTGATTGAATTTTGCACTGTCAACTTTTTCGTGTTTGTGTTTGTTTCATTCGATTATCTTTTAAAATACATTATAAACCATATAAACTGCTAAATGATATAACGCGTCAATTGATATTACCCCCTGTACCAATGTAATCTACACCATTATACAAGATGATATAAATAGTTGTTCCTGAAAAAAAACACACCCACAAAATTACATACCTACGTGCAGAAAAAAAAGACGAGACCATAGTCATTGAGGTATTTAACCTAGAAATGAGTTTTTTAAACCAATCTAACCGCATTTACATAAGAGACGAAGCATCAGACGATATTGTAATGTATGTGGATGTTTTTTTTAACTTGAGCCAATACATCTGGCAGATTTATATACATATACTTATGTGTGTGATTGTAGTAAGACTTACACATGAGGAAGAAAAAGAGAGATTATGGGAGACGCGAGTTGTGTATCGTGTTTCGTGACATTTTTTTAGCTAATAAAAAAGTCTGGCCTGTCTGTATGTAATAAAATCATAGACCTTGTTGTGGACAAATATTTCTGTATGATGGGTATAGTGTGGTTATAAAAAGTTGCGTATTTTTGGATTCGCATTTATTGTTTTGTGGGTTTTCCACAATTGGCTGTAAATTTGCCATTTTTTTTTTAATTGATGCTCACGCATATTCTGCAGTCATCCTTTCATGTGAAAATACTTAAATCTGATTGCTTAACTAGTAATTAGGTAGGTACCATTATTCGTGATAATAAAATTTTTGTTTTCACAAACAAATAAAAAACAAGTTCACCAGTAACCGATCTAAGTTAATGATCACCTTGATTTTTGCCTTGTGCTATTTCTCATATTGCATTCATGGTCGTGGTGCGCTGGTTTTAAGCATGTTTTTGTAATTTGATACGTTGAATTGTTCTTTTTTTTTAGTTCGTATTGTCTATAAATTACAACTGATTGGCATTTTTTTATTTTAGTTTCATTTTGTTTTTGCCCTAGCAACTGCTTGTTGTTTTATTATCACTTCCTATTTGTGGGTCGACATCATATGTCCCCTGAACGAATATAAAAAGGTATTGTGTTTGTGTTCTTTATAGCTGTCTGAGATCCGATTTTTCTCGTGTCCAATGTACCTTCATGTGGTATCATTAACAAACTAACATGGCCTGCTTTGACATGTCGACACTTTTGTTTAGTAATACATTTTCGCAGAGAGAGGTCTTTGAACCGCGATTTACACTTTTATACTTTATATCTAGTATCACACACATCGCTACGCTATGTATGTACGAGGGTAAATCAAATATAAACGGTACTTTTGTAAAATTAATTTATTGATTAATGGTACACACAAACTAAACATTTATGTCACCTCCGTGCTCTACACACTTTTGCCGCCGATACCGATTTGGAAGGTTGAATATTCCTTCTTCATAATAAGTTTGAAGGCGAGTCGTCAGCCAATTGCCCAATTGCGCACATACTCCTTTTCTTCTTTATTGCTTTCAAATCTTTTGTATCCAAGTGATTCCTTCAAGGGCGCGAACAAAAAATAATCACAGGGTGATTAGTGATTAGTCAGACATATAAGGAGTATTATAGAGGCTCGAGGGTTTCCCAGCCCATTTATTCCTTACCAAAACTGCGGTGTGTGGCCTGGCGTGTGGCGTTGTCATGAAGGAGGATGACGTTTCGAATGCACATATCCCATCGTTTGCTACGATACGCAATTATTGTTGACTGTAACAACTCAGAATACTCATAGTAAGCTGCATTCGCTGTTCGTTGATCTTGAAGAAAATCAATGAGTAAAACTCAAACAAACCCTTGAGTGAAAGAAAATAGTCGGAAGCACTTCTCAGGCTGAGAGACGGGTTATGGCGTTGACAGGGACAGGGAAGCCCTCATCCTTTCTTCGCCATTTTTGATTCGTGGGTCCACCACTACACTGGTTCTTTATAGCTGTCTGAGATCCACCACTACACTGGTGGACCCACGTCTCATCACAAATGAAAAAAAAACCTCCCCTTTTTATCGAAATAGATTCAGAGGTCGTTCACTGATCTCCGACCTGACGTGTTTTTGATTTTCGGTCGACAACCTTGGAACCCAGCGAGCACTAATTTTTCTAAAGCCAAGTTCAACAGTGATGATGGATTGGACACTCGAACACTCCCATAGCTGATACCCACTTTACCCATTTCTGATTATATTTGTTCAATAGTCAATAGTTAACCGACTGATGGTGATCATCTTCAACAAGCTCTCGAATAGCACGGATGTTCATCATGTCATTTATGAGACTTGTTCTTGGGTATCTATCATGACATCCCTGAATTCTCTCAATTCGTGACCCACGTATACACTCGATTCTGAGGCAGTATATATGTAAAATCCCCAAACTACCTTAAAACGACTGAAAATTTCCGATGGTTTAACGCCTTCATTGGTTAAGAATATTATGATAATGCGTTGTGCAACAGACGAACGTACCTTGCGCTCATGACTCAGTCATGGCTGTACTGCGGACAGAATCAAGCGTAGCTGCTACCTAACCCGATTTCCCCCTCCTCATAAACCAAACAACACTCGAGCATCGATCGAATCCTCTAGGTCGGAATTACGTGCTAAGCTAAACATTAAAATTATCGTTTATATTTGATTTACCCTCGTATTAATATTACTTACAACTTTATATCAATTAGTTAAAGGAACTAAAGACCATTTGAAGTAAAATACAAGGTAATGTTTCTTCTAATGGTTATCTAGCCCCTTGTATTATTTTTGTGTAGTTGCCAAAAATTTTTTTTTTTATGTAACAACTCTTTCAGTGGGAACGTTGTATTGTTTAAGTAAGTAACTTTTGCGCGTGTTTTTCGAAAGGAAATTAAAAGATTGAGACCTCAGGTCGTCTAAGCAAGCATTGTGCATATTTTTTAATTAAAAACTTACTTATTGGAAGTCGAAAGTATCGTCTGTCTTTAAAATGGCAGTTCGCCCTGCGGGGAAAACACCCGAACAACGCCCAATCACTTGAACGCTGAAAAACAAAAATCTGCATTATGTTCCTGGTCCGACTTTCTTTCTTTTTTCTTTGCTTCCCTGGGGTATCGGTTTCAGCGAGGACGAGAATTTGTTTTTTTTTATAAACATCAGTGCAAAAGAGAGGGGTGAGACGTCGACAAATTTGATTTTTACGATTGGTACAAAGTTATGCAACAAAACAATTAGTAAATATAGAGATTATCGGTTTATTTTATTCTGTTTTATCAAGTTGCCCATGCTGACGCTTTAATATATTCTTCTGCGAAATAGTTGTACAAAAAAATGAGGACATTTTCTGTTGTTTTGTGTTGTTGGAAGCAATCTCATAAACAAAAGAATCGATTATTGTCGATAGGGTTTTGTCATTAAAAATTTAGAAACATTCGAATGAGATTTATTCTTGTTCTCTTTTGTTATTCAAAAATGGGAACAGGTTTGGCTGTTTGTATTGATTGTTGAAAGCAAGTACATACTCCTAAACAAAAGAACTCAATTTCTTCGTTCTTTTTTTATTTTACTTGAAGCGTTGTAGATCACATAGAGGTTCTGCTTGTGGGATAAACTTATGCATAGGCTATTGTACCATTATTGGAAATTGTGTTATTTTACAAAATCGTCGACAAATGCGTGTATAATCCAAAAGTCCGCGGTTTGTGTGCGTTGTTATTGGTAGAAGTAATTATTATTCTTTCAAAGTAGAATAAAACGTATTTATGGTGACAACAATAATATTGTAATAATAACAAATAACAATGCTCAGTAAGTACCGTGATACGTTAGGCATTGTGTACCGATCTGTCTTCTGGCCTCTCTCTCTCTTTCTCTCTCTCTCTCTCTCTCTCTGTCTCTCTCTTTCTGGGTCTTGTCGAATGCACAACGTTTTTCCGGTTTGAAATTTGATTTGGTTTCTAACCAGAGCTGGACATTATTATATAGAGTGTGTCACACATTGATACACATGATAGTCTGTTTTTGTCGATTTTCATTTATTGTATCGGGTATGTTTTGTTATCGTTATCATCCTTTCGAAGTAAACCAAGTGGATAATAAGGCGATAATTAATTTAATCATTAAATTGTGACTTTAACAAAAAAATCTCAATTTAAAATGTAAATTTAATAAAACAAAAAGGTTTCGAAGAAATTATTTATTGTACACCACAATATTGTTTCACCATACTATGGCTTCATCAGGTGTATATACATTCTACAAACTTACAGTCGCTTAAATACTAACTTAGGTAGTAAATTTAGATTAAGGAGAGAGGAAATGTTTCCCTCTAAATCAGTATGAAGAATTTTAAAATTTTCATCAAAGGTATGTTCTAAATTAATTAAGTGCTCTGAATAAGCTGAGGTTTTTTGTTTTTTTAAAAAATAATCTTTATGTTCTTTTATTCTATCATAAAAAGGTCTGCCCGTCTGCCCAATATACACTTTATCGTAATCTTTACATGCTAGTAAGTAAACACCTGATTTTTTAACTTTTTTGGTTCTGTCTTTACAATTTTTTAAAAAAGAACCTATAGAGTTATTGGTTTTGAAAGACACTGAAATATCATTATTGTATTTTATAATTTTGCTAGTTTTTGTGAAAATATTTCCTAAATAAGATAAAGAAACAAATTACGTATTTTTATTGGAAACAAGGGGGTAAATTGGTTTTTAATTTTTGTTTAAAGAATATAATATAAATATAAAATATAAACATTAGGAGAATATCCATTGTTTACAGCTATTGTTAACATTATTTTAAGTTCTTTTTCATAGTTTTGTTTATCTAAAGCGATATTTATTAATCTGTGGATCATGGAGTGAAATTCTGACATTGTTAGTGAAAAGGGGTGAAATGAATGGGCATGAATGAAAGTATCTGTATGTGTTGTTTTCCGGAAAATCGAAAATTGATGTTTATGATTATTTTTCGAAATTGTGAGATCTAAAAAATTAATCTTGTTGTTTTCCTCTATTTCCATTGTAAATTTAATGTTGGGATGTACATTGTTGATGAATTCAAATAAACAGTTTCATTGTCTTGCTGTCCTTTTATAACATACCAAAACGTCATCAACGTATCTATACCTGTAAACACAATTTTTATATAACGGGTTAAGTGATATTTTTGTTTTTCTGTCTCTTTTGTTTTTTTTTTCTCTTTTTAATCTTTAAAACCCTTTTACCCCGCCTGAACGGTACACGTTAGATTTACTATACTTACGTAGGGAGGGGGATGCTTTTCTCTTTCGAAGATCATAATTTCTTGGGACGCTAGATCATAAATTTCGTCGACTTATTCTTATGAATGGCGTTAAAATAAATGCCAGAAGAAAAACCCTTCCCACGATTATGTCTCTATGTGTGTGTGTGGACATACGGGGGCGGTAGGTAGTATACGTGCCGGCATGCGGAACATATATTTCACTGGGGGCGCACTATTGCGAATACGGAATGAGTCGGGCTCAACTTTTTTATTAACTTCGCGAACAGGGTGGTTTAGAAGGAATTCATTCCTATTTCGCTGATAGTAAACACTGTAGGTACAAAAATCAGAACGTCTGAAGCAAAAATTTTCTGTTGTTTTAAACAAATGAATCGGTTGTTGTCGAGTCGGTGTTAGTTGTTTTTGCATAATATATATTTAGAAACATTTGAAGGATCATCGTACTATTGGACAGGTTTTTATATTGTTTTATATTGTTGGAAATAATAACGCAAACTAAAAAATTGATCGCTGTCGATAAGGGTTTACCTATTGGGTGTCTATATTTGGAAACATTTGAAGGAGATTCGTTATTGTTTTCTTTTATTGTCGGGAGCACTTCCAGTCGGGAGTTTTTTGTTTTTTTTTTCAATTATTCAAACATACGAAATCTGACAGAAGCACGTGGCTTTGATGTAGTCTAATAGCCCCGGTTGAACGAACCATTTGCCAACCATATTTTATATGGATGACTAAATCGTCGCCAACAGACCCTGTGACGGGAAAAAAAGAAAAATTGAATTGAAGTTAATGTCATTGTGCAGGAAAATATAAAAATAAACATAGCCTTAATTGTGTGACATTTTCTAGAGTGTACTTTATACCAGGCATGTTTTTTAAGTAAGTACCGTTTAGAAATTCTGCCGCCGAAGCGCTGCAGTCAGCGTTCCGAGTACCTACATCTCTCACCTACGCACTGACGCCATTACACTGTGATTCGCCCTTCTTTGAGATGAGATCTGTGCAGTTTACGGACAAAACATGAGTGATGAAATGGTAAGGAAGTGGATGAGAGCATTTAAAGATGTTGCTAATCGGACCAAAAATCTCATCACATCTTTTCACTGGGAAACTCTGGATCATCCTCCGTACAGCCCTGATCTGTCGCCCAATGACTACCATTTGTTCTTGCACTTAAAGAACAATCTGGGCGATCAGTGACTTCAAGACGATGACGAAGTCAAAACAGTTGTGATGCAGTGGTTAACAGTTAACAAGTCAGGCGGCAGAGTTCTATGAGAAGAGTATTCAAAAAACTGGTCATTGGTCAAACGTTATGACAAGTGTCTCAATATTGAAGAAAATTATGTATAAAAATAGATTAATGTACAGGCTTTCATGTAAAAATGAAATTATTAAGATATCTTTCCACGTTTTTTTTTTAATTTCAAAACGGTACTTACTTAAAAAAGACATGCCTTGTATAACAAAAACAATAATTTCGATCGTAGTTTTAAAGGAGTGTAAATGAGAAAACGGGTTCGTTCACCTTCTGGCGAGCAATTAAATCTTTTTAAAGAAAACATGAAGTCTGGCCGTTATTCGCGGTAATGATCCTGGGGTGGCATTAGGGTAAAATTGTAGTCAGTGGCGCGGTAGCTTTGTGTTACATTGTGACCATAACTTACCATCGTCCGTAGTACCTACTGCCCATAGACACGTAATCGTACAATTTTTATTCTACTATTATTATTAGTGCAATCAATACAGAAAGTGAATCGATCACAAATTGTAAACAGCAAATAAAAAATATGGGCGTGTAGAGGATTAAATTTTAAGAAACTTTGTATTTTTTTAAAGTAATTTTTGGACACTTTAAATTTGAAAAATTATTACCATTTTTATTTGCCGTAAAAATACAACTCTTGAAAAAAAAATAAGCCCAAAATGGTTTCTATAGGATTACCGTCGGGCAAGAGGAGTAGATTTCCGAGAAAACCTTTTTTTCGTAAAGTCGAAAAAAATCAATTTAGAAAAAAGCATTTATTTGGGTTGACACGGACTACATTTTAGCCAAGTAATTAGTTACGAAATGTTAATTTAAAAAAGATATTCGAAAAACAAAAACGGTTTTTCGATATATCTCTAAATCTGATGCACCGATCGATTTCTACAAAAAATGAATCGATAGATCATTTCAATACTTACAACTTTCTCATTTAACTTTTTACGATCCGAGCACTACTCTTTTTTTTATTCGCGAAAGACTTTTTTTTTCGCTTTTGTGAATTTTTTTGGTTATGTTACCGGCCGCCATTTTAAATGCAAAAAATGCTAAGTTTCTTAAAATTTTACCCTCTATGCGCCCATATTTTTCATTTGCTAATTAAAATTTGTGATCATTTAACATAGGGCCTCTGACAGATTCATTGGACTATATTACATTACGGCAAGGGGAGGGGAGAAGCAATCAATCTGAAACTTTTTCTTTAGGCTTCCTCTCCTGATGGTGTTTTGTTTTCTTCCATTTTCGCGTTTGATTTCCGACGACACGGGGTGAATGTCCGCAAGGAAATATGTGTGTACACAGGTAATAGCGTCACTCTCGACGGCGACGCCTCCGATGCCTATAGAGAGGGAGTAGTCGTCTTTTAAACTTGTGATCGTAATTTAATTTACAAGATGACTAGCAACGCCACTTGTGCCCGTGTGCCTCCTGAAAATCAATCGCCGGAACGTTGGACTTCCTCCTCTGTCCTCCTGTTGTCCTTTGAAACACCATTCGTTTCAATTCAATTGTTTATTTCGTTACTACAACGCGCAATTTTTTGTTATGTTATGTGGGACACGATGGAAGATCGTCGACGATACGTTTCAAGGAACATTCAAACCATCGGAAAATTTGTGGCAACTTATTGAGAAAGTTCGTACTAAATGATTAAATTGTTGCTTCTTTAGTGGATAAAGTTAACATGATGCTACATAGCCAGTTAAGATACGAAACAAACAGCGGACTTTACGATCGCTTTCACGGTAATTAGTATTAGTGGTGTGGTAGAAAACGACGCTAGCGTCGCATCCCGTCGCGTCGTACTTTTCATGTTTTACTATTATTTGTTTTCATTAACGAAAAACAAAACATCGAAATTAGCCTTTCTTCCCTAAAGCCAAACGTATGGGGGAATGATGATGAAAGGGGGATGGAGGGTAATTAATTAAGGGTCAAATGACCGCAGAAGTCTGTATGAGTAGTACATCCGTAATGTGTTTTCTTGTAATTAAACAAAACGCCAAACGGAACTATCTGGGATTCATAGGGCGGATTATTTTAAAACGAAGTTTTCCGGGAGAATATCCACATGAAAAGATCTGTTGTTAATCTTGCGTCCAAACGGCGTTATGATAGATATGTTTAGTTTTCAGTTATTATTTCTATCGAAGCAATCAAAGTTTCTTAAATAGTTGTATGTCATAGGGGATGATGTTTCGTTAGAATATAATATTGTGACGTGTTCAGTCACGAAAACACAATTAGCCGAACGAAAACAACGAAATTAATTAACAACTAAAATTAAATTAACTACAGTTCTGATTAACACAAGTCTACACAATTTTTCACACTAGTAAATCTATTTCTCCCGTCGCCGTATTCTTCGCCACTACCTACACTCGCATTCAACTGTCGCCACTCTATGACTATCGATCGCCTGTCTATCGCTCCTGTCACTTGTCAACGTACTGACTCGGTCCGCCCAGTACAGTCGCTTTTATAGTTTTCAGCATTTTTTCCAGAACGTTCTACAACCTTCCCGTGTTACTATTGTCTTTTTATTGATCGTTGCTAGAATATTCCAGACGTATCTAAGAAGGTCGAGAAAATCTATTATCTTTTCCAAAAAGGTGATGTTAATTAGGACTGAACCAACACAAACCTCAATTACAGTTCGTGACAATATGTTTAAAAATTAAAGGAAGTTTTTTCCATCGATTTGATCATTCACAATTACTCCTAGTTTTATATATATATTTATTTCTAACTTTTCTAACAGGGTTAGTTGTTTGACCTTTATTACTAATATGTAAATTTTGTGGTTTGAATAAGTTGAATCAATTTTGTTTTTATGCAGACAGACGTTTTTTTTTTAATTTCTCCCTGTTTGACCTATATACACTTTAGGGCAAGACCCACAAGTTAATTTATAAACTCCAGATTGTTTTTCTGTGCATAATTTATCTTTGTTATTTTTAATTAATTTACCGAAAGATAAATTGGTTTTATAAGCCAAATTTAAACCAATATTTTATAAATATGAAGAAAGTGTTTTGGATGTAGGACCTAAAAAAAAAGTAATTCTATTGTGTTTCTTATTTCTAATATTATGAATAGGGTAAATTAATTTTAAAGCTAGTTTTTGTTATATATATATATATATATATATATTAGATCGTCTATATTAAAGGATTATAACCATTATTTTATAATAAATACTAGCCTTTGTGATATTAAGCGAT
The DNA here is from genome assembly GCA_963921985.1 of Agrilus biguttatus. Lineage (NCBI taxonomy): Eukaryota > Metazoa > Arthropoda > Insecta > Coleoptera > Buprestidae > Agrilus > Agrilus biguttatus. The sequence goes on along the minus strand of OY998126.1, from coordinate 21,809,579 downwards.
GGGAGGCGCTTTTGTCTGTCCGTCTGTCTGTTCTGGCTAATCTCTGAAACGGCTGGACCGATTTTGACGGGACTTTCATTGGCAGATAGCTAATGTAATAAGGAGTAACCTAGGCTACTTTTATTTTATAAATTAACAATTGTTTATTAATAATAATAATGCCTTTTCCCGGGTTTCTCATTAATATGAGGTAATCTGTAATAGGTACAAATTAATTCAATAATTAATTTCGCATTAATGTATTCATTATTTTGTGCAATTTTGAATGATCAAATCGATGGCAATAACTCCCCTTTTAACGAAGTGATTTTCATGAAGTAAATGTCGAAACAATTATTGAACTTCTTGTTTTTATTAATTATTTTAACGCCATGATATATAGATATTGATTGCTGTTGTTTTGTTTAAGTTTGACTGAAATCAGTTACGTGGAAAATGATCTAGCCATCGAGCCTTCCATACCAACACAATCAATAAACAATAAATAGCAGTAGCAATAAACACTAAACACTACTCTTCGGTGATGAGATTCCGAGAAGTTTCTTGACATTTCACTCTCGAACAGACTCGATATTTTGCACATCTGTTAACCACGCTATCAACTCAGCCTGTATACATGTACATGTGTAAACCATGCACAGTAATTTATTTGGCCGTTGTGTTAAATTAAACGTTGCACTCGCTACCCGGTACCCAAACACACAAACGCCAATGAAGCCATTAAGATTGGAAACATGTGATAAGATGAATAGCTAGATCAGGAGTTCGTACGGTAACAAAACAAATGACAACTGCTGCAGCAGTAGCGAATTGCTGTATTATTCTAGAAGAAAATAAGTGACGTAAAGGCATTTGCATATACCTATATTGTGGAAGACAATTACTCAAAATTGAAAAATTACCTTCCTCTTTCCAATGGCAAAGCAGGTTTAACAGCCGGGCTGAAAAATTCTTAGGCTACCATAGAAAAAATATTTTTTTTTGTTAGAATTTAATTTTATTATTCAATATAGTTCCCATCGAGGGCTATACAACGATTATAGCGGTCATACAATTTTTCGATACCATTTTTATAATAAGATTTGTCTTTAGCTTCAAAATATGTTAGGCTTCAATTTCGGCAATTACGATTATCTCTTCATCGGCGCGAAATTTCTGTCCAGCGAGCATCTTCTTGAGGTATGAGAACAGAAAATAGTCGCTGGGGGCCAGATCTGGAGAGTACGGTGGATGCGGAAGCAATTCGAAACCCAATTCATGGAATTTTGCCATAGATTTCATTGATTTGTGAAACGGTGCATTGTCTTGATGAAACAGCACCTTCACTAAAAATGCTATAACTCAGATACTAATAGTGCAACAGCTGTCAAATTTATCCACGCGTCTTTTGAAGGTACGGCTATACATTTTTATCTACTATAATAAAAATATCATCCATATATCTAATCCACAATTTTGGAAAATATTTATAACTATTGTTTAATTTAATTTCAAAGAAACTTAAAAACAAATTAGCTAAGAAAGGTGAAAACCTTTGGTTTGTTTGTGTACTTCTTCCCTGAATTGAAATATATTTTGTGACATGCACAGTTTTGTTTACGTTAATAATTCATTGACCTCCATATCAGGGAGTTCCTTCCAACTCAGTTAACCAAAGTTTTAAAAAATTATAAGTTTCATTAAGGGGAACATTTGGAAAGAGTGACACTACATCTAAAGATAACAATTTGTCACCTTCGTTTAAGGTTACGTTTTCCAATTTTTTAACTACTTTTATATCCAAAAAAAAAAGGAATTAAAATCCACGACCGATCGTGGGATATGGCTTTCGGTTCGTTGTGCTTACTTGGTAGGACGCGTTCAAAATGTGAGATCTTTGATCTTAATATTTAGACGAATAAGGATTTCAATTCCTTCTTTTTTGAATATGTTATATCTTCGTCTAAGAATACATCGGAATCAACAGTGTAATTCAATGCCGGTAGGGGTGTTAGCCCTCGAAGTAGTTGTTTCTGTTGATTCCATATTTATATTTATACTTCTATATTGTTTTTTTACTCATAAATTTAAAGGTTTTGGGAATGAATCGAATTTATTACTTAACCACTTCGCTAAATAATATGTTGGAGGGTTTATGTTTGATACTATTGGTCTGTAACTATTGTCTTTTTTATGAATTTTCAGTAAACCATATAATTTTAATATTTTTATATTATTATATTTTTTTATTGTGTGGTGCCTTACTCTTTTTATCGTATTTTGATTTTTTGGAGTGGCACTAAAACTGACGTTACATTCCTTACGAAAATGTATTATGTAGTCCGACCCTGTGTTTGTATGCACGCTCACTCACTCCCTCGTAATCGTCAAAGAAATGACCCACACGTGGATGGAATTCTATTTTACGTTGAATGGTTTAAACAGAGCTCGGCCAGCCTCACCTTTGGATGAAACGTGAATCATTTATGATTGCGAAGGTCGATAGTAAGAAGCGCGGCTAAAAAATAAATAAATGAAGATCAGTAGGGCTTTGCAGTTGTTTTGGAATCTATTGTTTTCGATAGGGTTTTGTCAATGGAATTTTTACATAATGTATTGGTGTTAGTTGAGAGTCATTTGTCTTCGTTTTTAGTTGTTTCAGACTATCATATTTTTTAATAATAACGTAAGTAGCAGCAGAAACTTCGTTGTAAAAAAAGTGTCCGTAGTTTTTTCAATGTTTCCTGCTTTAAAAGTCTTGAGGGTTATTATGTCCTAATCATTTCAACCTTGCGTTATAATGTATGTCGAACGTAGAAGAATACGATGATATGTTGCCCGCTATATCTTCAGAATTATGATAAACGATAACGATGTCTATTTAGCCCGAGGTCAGCAGGAACGTAGTGAACCACACGTGAACATTTTTTTATCTCTTTACACAGCGAAGAAAAATTGTGTTCGAAAATGCACGTCGCTGTTTTTCTGTTCGTAGGAAATTCGTCTGTTGTTCGTTCGTTATTAATCTTTTTTTTTTAATATACGGGGCGTGTACGACAAAAAAGAAAACAAAACAAAATCGCAGTTGTCATTATTCATTTTTAACAAAGGAAAGACAGGGAAAGGAACCTGTCTGTTTCATTTGAATTCCTCTGAATGTAAGTAAGGAAAATTCGTGTCTGTAACCACAGTAATTAGTTGACGATTTTGTGTTCTTTGTTTGACGGAGGAAGAAGGAAAAGTAAGAAGAAAAAAAAATTTACACGAGCCCGATCGTTATTGCCTTTGTTCGAATCAATGTCGCCCTCTTTCATTAAAGGCATCAACACGACCGCGACGCGTTATAATTTGAATAATTTCCTTTGATTTACGCGAAGGGAAAAAGAGAGCTTAGCGAAAAAAAAAATGCCGGTACTGGAATAAATTACTGGAGGCTAGATTTACATCAAAAAAAGAACGGAACAGGTTGTGGCGTGATTTTTTGTCCCGGAAGCGGAAAAGCGAAATTAAAAAAACACGTGAAAAACGAAGAATAGTATCTACAAAATAATCTATAACGTTCCAAGGTGACTAATTCATCTAATTTTGTTCGGCACGTCCAAATGATAGTAGATAATTATTGTAGACATCGTACAATACGGTAAATTTTTCTTGAAAAGTTTAAGTTTGTAACCACGGTGAGCATATTGCAATCAACGAATAGAAATCTGGTTTATAATACATACTTCGTGCCATATATGTGAGTTTGACAGTGTTTGACCCCTAATGGGTTCCCATTGTTTAATTATTTTATTTTTGTTGCAATTATTTTATATGTACTCATTTCGAGGTGGATATTGAATATACGGGGCATGTTTTTTAAGTAAGCACCGTTTTGATATTCTGCCGCCGCAGCGCTGCGATCAGCGTTCCGCACATGCGCACTGAGTACCTGCACCTCTCACGTACACATTAGTCTGATTCGCTCTTGTTTTACTTAGTGTTTAAGATGTCTCCGCCGCCTGTGAAGTCTGGAATCCGGGCTGTTATACGATTCTTTAGTGATAAAGGACTAAAACCGATTGATATTCATTGTGAGATCTGAAATCTGTGCAATTTACGGACAAAACATTATGAGTGATGGAATGGTAAGGGAGTGGGTGAGAACATTTAAAGATGTTGCTAATCGGACCAAAGATCTCATCACATCTTTTCACTGGGAAACTTTAGATCATCCTCCTTACAGCCCTGATCTGGCGCCCAGTGACTACCATTTGTTCCTGCACTTGGAGAAACATCTGGGCGGTCAGCGTCTTCAAGACGATGACGAAGTCAAAACAGTTGTGATGCAGTGGTTAACAGTTAACAAGTCAGGCGGCAGAGTTGTATGAGAAGGGTATTCAAAAACTGGTCACTGGTCAAACGTCATGACAATTGCGTGCCTCAATATTGAAGGAAATTATGTAGAAAATTAGATTAAGGTACAGGCTTTCATGTAAAAATAAAATTATTAAGATATCTTTGCACATTTTTTATTAATTAAATTACTTAAAAAGCATACCTCGTATATCAGGTATTTTTTGTTTATAGGTTTATAGACATTTGTTTAGGTGTTAAAGTAGAATGTAATAGGTGTTGTCAGCCCTGGTCGATATTGGTTTGTTCCTCTTGGTGTGTTCACATATCGTTGTGTAGGTTGTGTCACCGAGTGCTTGCCCATATTCCATTCGTCCGGTTCGATTATCGTTTTCATCTTCTTCAGCCAATCTTTCTGTACCATTGCCCATTGAATGTGGGGGGGGGGAGTCTTTGTCTAGCATCGCCCAGATTATTTAATTGTCGAGGCTGTTTGGGAATTTGCCCGCCATCCTGTATGTTCTGCGTAGTTGTGCCTCTAGCTTGTTGATATTTGACTTGGAGATCCTGGGGAGTATCGGTATCACCATGTAGTCCAAAATGGGACAGCAGTTTGGTTTTTGGGTCTGTTTCTGATCTTCTGCCAATGATGGGAAGCAAACTGCCCAAGGCTTTCCTATATTTGGTGACTGCTTGGTTGGGAAGTTTGTTACAGGATGGTAGTTTATCCAACTTCAGTCCAAGATTTCTCTTACGTGTGTAAAAAGTATGGAGGCATTGCAGGTGAGACCCCACTTAATATATTATAGTATTAGATTAGTTCCTTAAGAGCCCATTCAGCCCGGAGTTTTGTAGTGTGGGGATTTTTAGATTCAGTAAGGATACGGAGGTCGTCTGCGTATTGGCGTATTGGGCCAGTGTTTCACCTTGTATGCCTGCCTGTCTTTTTGAAAGGTCTGGGCCTTCAGCTTTTTTGTTGCTGAATGTTTGGGGACTTTTGTGAGTTCCAACAGGTCTGATTTAGGTAGTGGCTGCCACGGGGTGGTCTCGTCATTTTCTTTTAGATTATCAGCTTTCAAGCTTGCTTATACAAGTGTGTTGTTTTTAGTAGAGTTGATGGGATATCTTCTGGTTTGTTAATTCCTCTTAGTTGTGGCTGAATGGTCGTTTAAGAGCCTTTTGTGTTCTCCAGAGCTTGTTCTGATGGTCAGATTTGTTATTGATTATTTTAATCCAATTTTCTTTTTGATTGCAATCTTCTTGGGCCATGTTGTACATAAACGTATTCTTTTGTTTAATACAGTGGTACAGTAGTTGTCATAAGAAATTCATAAGAGCTATAATTTGTATAATGTACAGAAATGAGCAAAGGGGGTGGTGGTGGTGGTAGGGTGGGTGGTTCTGCTTGGATTTGTTGAATAAATTTAGAATGTTTTGGAAAAGGAAAGTAGATAAATTCTTGGAAATTTTTCGCTTTCAAAGCAATAATCAAATACAAAAGACAAAAGAATAAAACAGTTTTCGTTTACTTATTTTTATGGAAGACAAGCGAATGACGTTGTATATGAAGTCATTAAATAGTAACAAGAAAAAAGTGACCGTCGAAAACAATCGCATGGTTGCTTTTTAAACCGCAAGAAAGAAGCGAATTCCGTGTATCTTCGATAAAGGAAACAAAAACAATACCAGCGATGAAGACGTCACATTCGGCATCAGATTTCTTTAAAACAAACACACACACACACACGCATCTGCTGCCGATGATTCCTGGCCGCTTCAATTATCCATCACATCCATTTATATATACATACATACATAAATTAGGCTCATTTGTATTCCATCGTCAAAAGTAATTGGAGTGAAACAAATTGGGCATTTGTTGTCAATAATTTAACGGCGGGACATACATGGCATTGCCGATTTTGTCGTTGCGTTCTATAGCGAGCGAACATCAACGGCGTCGCGTCGTTCGACCGACGACGGCGCAATCAGAAATGGGCACAATTAACAGTCGACCAACAAATAACCACAGAGCAATGCGTGAACGGAATATTCAATCTCTAAACGGACCGATTTCTCGTATACAACTGTACGGGATATCGGGACCATGAAATAAACCAGTGGCGTGACTTTAAAATTCTGATAAATACAATATTAGGTAAATTCATTTCTCACATTTTTATCGTGGATGTTTGATACCTCGCTGTAGCCTCTTAATGAGGTTACCGCCACCAAAGCATTCCATGTAAAAATAAATAACAATTTTAATAATTGAGATATGATTATTGCTTCTATTAAAAAAACACTTATTATTTGTTATAGTATGATTGTTTGTATTACCAATTATCCATAACTTTTAACGACGAATCATTATGGTTTTAATAAAAATGATTATTTTTCCAATTGCGGAATATTTTATTCAGCTTATCTATAATGTTTAGACTAGCCTAAATTGGTTTATCCTATCGGGCTTAGGACAAATTAGTCTGGACTAGGCTGTACTAGTTAATCCTATCGCGTAAAGGAAGAACTAGTTTAGCCTAGGTAAAACTAGTTTGTCCTGAAATCGGGTTTGGCCGATAACATACAATAAAGAGCACTGGTCAAAATATTGTTTTAGGGAATCAATTTCGTTAACGACCTTTACTATAACCTATAATCCTATAAATGCCGGCTGTTGACTGAGGGGAGGCGGAGATCCGTCTAGGGGGGCTCAGCCCCCTGGAACCCCCCCGGGGCTAAGTTCCTGTGTAATGCTAGGTTTTTGTCATTGCTACATATGTTTTAAAACACTCGAAGCAGATTCCTTATTGTTCACTACATCCTAGACAGGCTTTTCTGTTGTTTATTTGCAATGTGGAAAGCAATAATTCGTAAACAAAAGAATCGATAGGATTTTGTCATTGCATAACCTATATTTAGAAACAGTTGAAGATGTTCCATTGTTGTAGATACTTATTGGGAAAATAACAGTTACTTTTTTATTGGACTTCTTTCTCCTCTGTCCAATCGTCTCGACTGAAACAAACAAACATCAAAACATCACCCAAAAGACTTTCAATAATTTTTTGACTTCCGTGTTCATTTCTTTTATCATATATTTCACGTCAAAAAAAAACGGAAAGAAAATAGAACGGGTAGACTCACGTGCGTCGAGCGATAATTCTCGCGTCAGTTAGAGGGAGGAGGGTGGAGATCAGATTAATGGACTTGTGCGCGAGAATATGGCCGCTCACGGAACGGGAAGCTCGTGGAAGTCCCTCTTCACGTTCGTTCCAACCCCGTCGCCACCCTACAGAATTAACTTGTCAAGTTTGGAACTGTGCCTTTGTTTGGAACCCGTATAGATATCTATAGGTGGGTGCTTGTCGTTCTATTTCAACCCTTAAACACAATGCACGTTTCAATCACCTGTCTACCTATTCGATCGTTATTTTTGGAAAACGAAATGCGATGATAATGACGATAATAAAGACAGCGACACGATACCATCCACTTCATCATAGAAATGTACGCCTCTGTGGTTCAGCGATTCCGAACTGATTTGCAAAATCTCAGTAGTATTTTATTTCGCCCTGTGCGACACAACTTTTTAATTGGTAACAATTTTATGAAATTTATTTTGACTAGATTCCCAGTTTCCTTCTATTAACAAAAAGAACCGAAAGAGGGAATGCTTCAAAGGTTCCGCCACTACTTTCGAATATACTACCAAAACTTCATAGCCACCTACAGCTTCTAATGATAAATGTTTTAGCAATCGCGAAAACGACAGACGACAAATGACGCTCGTCGACGAGATTGTTTTTTTTTCCTTCTTATATATTGATCGTCACAACAATAGAAACAATAGAGATGCGGCAATTGGCGGCGAAGCCTCCTGGCGAATGTTTCTCGAATTAAACGGCTTCGGAGGGCCATAAAAACGGCCCTAATACAATCGGTTCGCAGAACGGATGTTGCCTGGTCATAGATCGACTTTTATTGGTTGCATTTCCGCGAATATTGCGCCATTACGTACGAAACGTATGCCGTAAAACTAAATGCTCGCCGTTATAATACAACCAAAAACGCACAAACAAGCATCAATGCAATAAATTTGTTTGTCTTTTGTTTATCATTTTACCGTTGTTTTGTTTCTTTATTTCTTGTATTGATACAACACGAAAATAAAACAGAATCAGATGGCCTCATACTCGAAACGGAGTGGGTATAGCTGATGTCTGCAAAAGTTACCATATAACAGGCGGATTGAAAAGTTCGTAGGCTAGCATAGAAAAAAAATTTTTTTTTTTGATAGAATTTGATTTTATTATTCAATATATGTTAGTTCCCTTCGAGGGCGATACAGCGATTATAGCGGTCATACAATTTTTCGATACCATTTTTATAATACGATTAGTCTTTAGCCTCAAAATATGTTAGGCTTCAGTTTCGGCGATTACTTCTTCATCGGCGCGAAATTTCTGTCCAGCGAGCATCCTCTTGAGGTCTGAGAACAGAAAAAAGTCGCTGGTGGCCAGATCTGGAGAGTACGGTGGATCTGGAAGCAATTCATGGAATTTTGCCATCGATTTCATTGTATTGTGACACGGTGCATTGTCTTGATGAAACAGCAGTCAAAATAACAAAAGTTCGTTCATTAAAAATGCTATAAGTCAAATACTAATAGTGCAACAGCTGTCAAATTTATAGACGTGTCTTTTGAAGGTTAGGGCTAATTAAAAATCATATAGATTTGATACTAGTAGCGCCATCTATGGGCCCGCCTACGAACTTTTCAGTTAAACCATGAGTCCGCAAAACAAACTATCATAATTTTTTTAGTACCTATACCATCCATAGTTACTACCTAATAGGGATACAATCACGGGTTATGATTTTTTTTTGTAACAAATTAGCACGAAAATGTCAACAAATTATTGTTTTGTGGACTTACGGTTTGTTCATGGTTTGTTTGACGGTTTTTTTGTATTTTTCTCTAATTTGTCATGGGATTCCCGTTTCCCTTTCGTAAAACGAAGGGGATTGATTGATTGTCATTGATCGCGGTGAAGCCCGCTGCTTTCGAATTAAGAATGCACCATTATATTCCTAACGTTTCTGATGCGACCGACCAGTATTCGATATAAAGCCAATTAGCGAACGAGTCAATCAGGCGTATTAATGAAATTATTTACAGGAAACGCGTCAAATGTTCGCCGGATTGTCATCGTTCAAGGCGGTGGAAACGCCTCAAAGGAGTCGAACGAAGAGGGAGTTATTTGAAACCAACCCTATCTCTAGGAAGCTCAAATATTTATTATCAAATTTTCATTCTTATTTGTGTGTCGCATAATAGTAAACAAAGTCTTGAATTTTCTAAACTTATTGATGTAAAACAGACAAAGTGTGAGATAGCTTCTATCGATTGTTATATTTGTTCTACATTGTTTCAGTTGTTTTCTCTGTTAGCGTATGTATCCATTGGTTACGAAACAAACGATTCATATTGTTTCTGTTTATCTTTCACATTTTCTGTTTCTTAATACGTATTTTGGGAAGAAAGAGGAGAGGACGCGTGTTGAGATTGGGGAAGGAATGTGAGGGTGAAAAAGAGAGTTTCGAAGTCCCAAAGCGCCCGTTGAATTAATGCAAATCATTTCGGCAAATTCCTGAAGTAATTTAAAAAACAAAAAAATGACACGAGCATCGCATACAAGTCGAAACATTGAAAGCTCCAATCTCGGAAATGGTTCCTGCTGAACGTTCGCAATAAGTTTATGCAAACGGCCTCTCTTTGCACAATTGCTTGGCCTGTCCCTCCCTCCTTTTTGCAACCCTCTTCTCTTTTGTCTGTTACAGTTTGCTCTCGGAGGCGACATTTATATTTAAAAGCTCGCCATGTTTACAATTACTGTCGTTGCAGCATTTTTCGATACAAAACAATGTCAAAGGATAAATTTACTTTGATAAAACTTGCGTACAACGTTTCGCATTAATTAAAATTTAATTAATTTAATTCCAGTGTCTTTCTTGTTTTTTATGATCTTAACCAACATTTACGTTCTGTTCCCCGGGTTTTCTCCTTGTTCCCGAGATCCGGATTTCCCCTTCATTGTTCCGCGGCAAGGGTAGCACCTTGGTCTTTCCTTCTTCTTCCCGATCGTCTTCAACAACCCACGCAGGTCCACGTATTAAAACGTGGGCGCGATAAAGCATTTCTATTAACGAAAACGGGAACTCAACGTCTTTTGTTTCATTTGATCGTGGATTTTTTTTTGGTGTTGTAGACGAGGGTGATCACAATATAAGGTAACCTTTTCAACGTTTTTTTTTATAATTCTCTTTGGATTTCATTATTTACAGATCGATCATATCTATTTCAACATTTTATTGCTCATTGTATCAAATTCTATTGTACATATTTTCGGTTTCATCTGTTCAATATGGATTACACCCCAATAATGTTGATTGCAGTTTTTCCCATTACGTTACCCTGCACGTTAATCTACTTTTCTACATAGTTTTCTTCAATATTGAGGCACTTGTCATAACATTTGATCAGTGACCAGTTTTTGAATACCCTTCTCATAGAACTCTGCCGCCTGACTTGTTAACTGTTAACCACTGCATCACAACTGTTTTGACTTCGTCATAGTCTTTAAGACGCTGATCGCCCAGATGTTCTTCAAGTGCAGGAACAAAAAAATGGCAATCACTAGGCGCCAGATCAGGGCTGTACGGAGGATGATCTAGAGTTTCCCAGTAAAAAGATATGATGAGATCTTTGGTCCGATTAGCCACATACGGACGGGCATTGTCATGCAGCAAAACGATGCCCTTGCTCAACTTGCCACTTGTCTTTTGTTCTGGATTGCACGGCGCAGATTGTTCATTGCCTCACAATAAGCTGCCGCATTGATTGTCTCATAAGCAATATTCCTATTCCTCCTTTTCTGATGACATGATTTTCCGGACAGAAATTTTTTGCTTAAACTTCACTTGTCTGGGTGAATCTGAATGCCGCCATTCCATGGACTGTTGCTTAAATTCTGGTGTGACGTAGGCCACCCATGTTTCATCACCCGTAACAATTTGGCTTAAGAAATCATCACCTTCGTTGCGCACTGCCTAAACATTTGGTTTTGTGCACATTCGTCAACATTTTCGGTACCCAACGTGCGCACAATTTTCGCTAATTCAAGTGCTCGGTCACAATACCATAGAAAACACTGCGAGAAACTTGACGAAAGTCATTACACAAATCGTATAGCGTCTGTTTTGTCGCACCTTTTCGTCCAGTTTATGCACCAAATCTTCATTAATGACCGAATCACGCACATTTGTTCTCACCCACTTCCTTACCATTCCATCACTCATAATGTTTTGTCCGTAAACTGCACAGATCTCACGATGAATATCAATCGGTTTTAGTCCTTTAGCACTAAGGAATCGTATAACAGCCCGGATCGTACGAGAAGTACCAGTAAACGACCTTTCTACTACATCCATTATTTTGAAGATCATCCCTCTATCTTTTTTCGGTTACTGATAGTTGTATTTCCATATCACCTTCAACAAAATTTACCCCGTCCAAAATCACTCCAAAACATCTCTCACTCTTTTTAAAAAATAGAAAAAATTTCATCAGTTTTCTGAAACTGGTTAGGAGTTGCAATTTGACCTTCGATTAAAACAGCCGACTCGATTTCCGCGTTACATTTTTTTTTCATATATACAGTCCACGCAACTTAATTTAAGTTCTTTTTTTATAAAGTTTTTGTTAATGTGTTTGTTAAGTCGTAAGTGTTTGTTTGTAAGTTAAGTGTTGTTAATAAATATCACAAATAAACGATCGAGTGTAGTCATTTGTTTGAACAATTTTCGTGAGCAAAACAATCATTTCATTAAGTTCGTCAAACCGCGGCTACAACACGATGGCTGAACAATGTATAACTGAACCCCGTATAACTTGACCAGAGAATATTAATTAATATAATACTAATTGAGAAACTGAATGAGACAATTCAACATAATAATTATAACAACTTGATACATGGTTGAATTAGTTAATAATTCCTTTTATCTATGGTAAAAAAAATTAATAAAAATTAAAAAAAAAATCGATCGTTTTACTAAGCGAGTGATAGGTGTCAGCATATATTCAATTTTAACATTTAATTTAGAATTAAATCAATGCTTTTTGTGGTGCATTCGTTGTGAAACATGTTAAATGAGTACAAAACACGTTGTGTAAGTTTCACAAATTTTATTCAAATATTCTTAACGAAACTGTTTCGGCTATGAGGCCATAATGATGAGATATGTTACAGTTGTGTACTAATTGCTAACATTTTATCTAAAGCTATTTATAACTATAAATTAGGAACTTTAACTATAAGTGGGGGGGCGGAGTTGTGTATGTTCATTTCTGTTTGATTGTTGACAAAATTGTTTTTAATGTGTTTTTTAATTACTAATGTTTCATATAAGTGTAACATTTTGGTTTTGGGAATCGCATGCATTAGTTTAACAGAATCTTTAGTAATTTTATGTTTTTTAGTTGAATAATGTTCAGAGATGCCAGTACTATTATTTATTAGTTTTTTTTCGCCGCATGTAAATGTTCTTTCATTCTAGTTATTATAGATCTGCCAGTCTGTCCTATGTAGACAGCATCACAGTTATTACAATGAGACGTTTATCTAATGGGTCAATTTTTGTTTTGTTGTTTACCAATAATTTATGTAAATTTAATTTATTGATCTGTATGGAGTTTAAATCTAGTTTAGAAAGTTTTTAAATTACTTTGTCACTTATATTTTTTATATAATTAATTGTACAGTATTTTTTATCTGATTTGTCTTTAACAATTGGACTATAAAGCAAGTTTTGAATTATAAAGCGCTTTTTACGTCTTACCAATCGGCCAATTAATGTGGAATCATAACCATTTTTTTTTGGGCTAGTGTTGTCAGGGTATTTAATTCTGAATTGAAATTATCATTAGAAAGAGGTATGTTAAATAGTTTGTGGACGAAACCATTAAAGGCGGCCATTTTTATAGTGAATGATTGGTTAGAATCAATTGGAATTATTATATCTGTAATTGTTGGTTTCCTATATATGTGGAAGCTTAAAGAGTTCTCAATTTTTAATACTTTTAGATCTAAAAAATTAAGGCAATTGTTATTTTCAATTTCTATAGTCAATTGTATGTTTGGATTGAATGAATATGAACAATTAAGTTGTCCAAAACTGCCTTGCCAAATGCTACGACTGTAGCTTCATCAGAATTAGGTACAATACAATACAATACTACTTCTGATGAGCTACAGTCGTAGCGAAACATGTTGAGTGAGAATAAAAAAGTGAAAATTTCAAATATGTGTTGTTATTCATCGTTCATGAAATTTGTTTTATAAGCGGAGAATTATTTAGAAAAAGAACGGATTCGAAATTTGACATAAAGATTTCTGCCAGAATAGGGGATAATATTTAATTTAGATGTAAGAGTGATCTAAATAGGAATTTATGGATACTATGTACGACTGTAGAATCATATGGATTATGGATCGTCCCTGATATTATATTTCTTAATAACCCTTTAAGCTTATTAATATACGACATAACAACTAACACTGAACACAACCTTTTGTTTTACTTGTTCTTTTGTCATCATTGGTGAATGTGTTGTGCTTTTGTTTTTTTTTTGCAATTCACACCACGACGATTCTGCTGTGTTTATTTACATGGGCATGTTTATGGTACCTTTACTGCTATATTTGTTACAGTAGAATTTGAGCGTTTGGTTTCTTAACAAAAAAAAAAAACGATTTTCACATTTCCAAAAGACAGTACTGGCGCGTTTAATCCTCTGACCTTATGTCCCAACCGCCAATACTCATTTGGATGACATTTACATTTATTTACATTTATACATAACATACGGCATACACACTTAAAGAGCAAAAATACTTTTCAGTGTTTTTGTCTGTGACTTCTATAGTCGTATTGTGCGCTATCAGTGATAACAATAATGGCACGTTAATGTGTGTTCGTGTGTGTGTGTGTGTGTGTGTGTGTGTGTGTGTGTGTGTGTGTGTGTGTGTGTGTAATTGACGGGCTTAAAATGTGTGTATAAGTGTTATGAAGAACAAATGAACGTACATGAACGTATAGGGGAGGAGTGTGAGAGAGAAAGCTCCAACTTGGCGAGGTCATTGACCATTTTACCTACAAAATAAACCTGTACGTTTCGTATAAACGCAGTAGTACGCACTCACGAATTTGCAATAGGTAGGTACCATCAAGTCCTCAAGAAAAAAAAAATGAACTCGTTAAGTTTGGTACTTATCAAAAACAAAAAAACAATTGCCAAATACCTCTTCAGGTATTCAACAAAGGAAATGAAATGATTGTCAAAAACTTACTTTCATATTCATAAATTCAGGGGTTCATTGGTGAATTTTGACCTGCCGTTCACCAACAACCCCCTGTTCAATAATCTTCAATAAGTTACAGGTAGTTTTTTAGAAAATATTTAGGTATAATCTTTTCTTAATCTTAGTTTACTATTAGAATTGAAAATGACTACTTCGTAGTCGAAATGTATACATTTGGTTGTACCAATAAACATTGTTGAATCTATTGTTTATATTATTCACACTATAAGTCACTCGGCACTCATCCCTACCTCTAATTATCAAAACAAATAGTAACAAAAAACATTAGAAAGAAATCAAACAAAACACACACGTTTCTGATTTCTACTACACGGTGTAGTGCGTGTGTTTTGTTTTATTTCTTTATATTATGGATTTCTACCAAGTAAAGACCTCAACCATCATTAAAAAAATATTAACATCATGTAACAACGAAATCCTTAATGAAAAGAAGAAAACGTACGAAGTATTTTATAACAGATGTTGGTTGTTAACCAAACTTATTTCGTAGCTGTTTGGCCCACTTCTTTTGAACTTCTACAACTATGCTTACATTTAGAAAAATATTTTGATAGATAAGAAGCGTAAAACTAGTTCAATTCTTGTATTGGGTGTGCTGGAAGGTTTTTCTGTGTTTCCAAAATAATACATGGTACTTTTCTTACTTCTTAGTTCACTTTTTCTGGTCCGAATGGTACTCAGGTCAGATCTCTTTGTGTTAACGGTGATTAATCAAGTTTACTTTCCATTTAAGGAGTTAGTTATCCATGTGCTGTTTGTTCTTCCTCTTTCATAAAAAAAGAAGTACGTAATGCCGTTGTTTGTTTATTTTTCTGTTGTTTGTTGTTGCGCTTTTGTTATTGTCGTTGTCCGCGGCTGACTACCGATGCACGCTCCTATTCCGTTTAAATTTAGCTCGGCCGTCGTCTGTCGCTGCCTGATGAAGCTACCGTTTCTTCTTGCATAATAATATTATTATTACGTGTATGCAATAACTGAATTTTCGCCCACGTTTTGCCATTGGCGAAAATTTGTTGTTGTGAAAACGTTATTATCATTATGTAAACCGAACAGAGCGTTACCCAACAAGATATGTGCGTATGTACATTTCTTTTGTTTTTTGTACATATCTATTTTAATCCCAGGTATGTAAGTAATAAATTGATATTCTTAAAAGAATGATTTGGTAAAAAATCCTAACGAAATTATAATTTAATCGGATCTAACACCAGCAGCTTTCTAGAAACGGTTAAAATTAAATTACATTTCAGTACATTCGAATTTTTAACTGACGATTCTCTAAAAGAAAAAAACGTTTAATCCTATCAGACCTGTGGTGGCTTACCATCAGGTCCCCTGTTCTGACCTTTTAAAATGTTTAATTAAAGAAATATCGCAATTTACTCATTTCGAGTCGACATTTGCAATCGAAAATTCTCTAGAACTTGTTAACAAAATTTCCAAAGTAATTTTACCTAATAATTTATTGTAAATTAATATCTCTTTGATGTCACCAAGTATTCCACCTCAAGATGGTATAGAAATAATCAATAATAAGCTAATTATAGGAAAATCTGACCCATAGGTCACTAAAGATATTATTAAACTATTAGAGATTTAACATATTCAAAAAAGAAGGAATTAAAATCCTTATTCGTCTAAATATTAAGATCAAAGATCTCACATTTGGAACGCGTCCTACCAAGTAGGCACAACGAACCGAAATGTTATATCTTCGTCTAAGAATCCATCGGAATCAACAGTGTAATTCAATGCCTGGTAGGGGTATTAGCCCTCGAAGTAGTTGTTTCTGTTGATTCCATATTTATATTTATTAGAGATTTGTTTATCTAAAAATTATTTACAGTTCCAGGAAATATTTTATATTCAGAAAGAAGGGTTACCAAAAGGCAATCCACTTAGCCCTTTATGAACAATTTAGAAAACATACTATCTTTACATACATCTCCATCGTTTGTTGTACAGGCTTAGATAGATAACTTAATAAATTTCACAACTTTATCAAATACTATACAACAAACAAAACATTAAATTTATTTTGGAGATAGAAAAGAAAAATCTTTAAATTTTTTGGATTTAAAAATAACAAGAGTTATATAACCCCAAACATGAATAGGCAAATTTTCATAAATGTTATTATTCACGCTAAATCGTTTCACCCTTTTGCTTACAAACTCGCACCTTTCAATTCATATTTACACAGACTAATCAATGTGCCTTTAAATATAATTATTATATATAGAACCAGATATTATCTATAATATGCATTATCGATAATTTATTAAACAAAAAGTTAAAAAAATAAAACCATAAACTGTATTTATTCATTGGTAAAACTTTTAAACCTATGAATTTCAATTGTTTTACTTATTTAGGGAATATTTCTATAAAATTAGCCAAGTGAATTCAACAAACTAATAATACAGAACAAATAATAGTTTAAGTAAATTTATTTTAAATACTAAATGTAAAACGCCTAAATATTTTAACCCTGGCAGTGTTTACCTATTAAATTGTGTTAACTGTGAAAAGGTTTACGTTGGTCAAACGGGTCGATCCTTCAAAATATCTATTCTCAAACATTATAAAAGTTTTTTAAATAAAAAATCAAATTCTACCTATACAATATATCTTAACGAAGCTCAGCATGATTTTAACTTACATTACAGAATCCTTGAAACTTGATCTACTTGAAAGAAATAAACAAAATAGTATTCTAAACGACCAACTAGATATTAAGAACCCACCCCTAATAAATCTAAACTTAGTTAACCATAACCCCTTCCCTGTAGTATTTTAAATTCTAGTATTTAACGGTTTGTGAAAATTTTTTAATCTTCGCCTGAAGAAGCTAATAAGGTTTAGCAAAACAAATTTGTATCGTAGTGAATTGTCCTTGAAACTTGAGTATTTTTATTATTTTTTCATCATGTAATATAATTTATTGAAAGACATTTACGAGGTGTGTTTTTTAAGTAAGTACCGTTTTGAAATTTGCTGCGGTCAGCGTACCGCGCATGCGTACTGAGTACCTAAATATTTCACCTACGCACTGACACCATTACAGTCTGATTCGCCCTTGTTTACCTTGTTTACTGAGTGTTTAAGATGCCTCCGATAATCGTGAGTGAGTGAGAGAGACTGTGAAGTCCGGGCTGTTATACGATTCCTTAGTGCTAAAGGACTAAAACGGATTGATATTCATCGCGAGATCTGAGATTTGTGCAGTTTACGAACAAAACATTATGAGTGATGGAATGGTAAGGAAGAAGCATTTCAAGATGGCCGCACAAATGTGCATGACAATGCCCGACAATAGACCAAAGATCTCATCACATCTTTTCACTGGGAAACGCTAGATCATCCTCCGTACAGCGCTGATCTGGCGCCCAGTGACTACCATTTGTTCCTGCACTTGAAGAAACATCTGGGCGGTCAGCGTCTTCAAGACGATGACGAAGTCAAAACAGTTGTGATGCAGTGGTTAACAGTTAACAAGTCAGGCGGCAGAATTCTATGAGAAGGGTATTCAAAAACTGGTCACTGGTCAAACGTTATGACAAGTGCCCCAATTTTGAAGAAATTTATTAATAAAAGTAGATTAAGGTACAGGCTTTCATGTAAAAATAAAATTATTAAGATATCGTTGCACGTTTTTTATTAATTTTAAAACGGTACTTACTTAAAAAACATGCCTCGTACCATACCAATAAAATTATATTATTTTGATTAAGATTTAAATGACTTTATTTCTGAACTAGATGCGACTGTGTGAAACTGATATCGTTTGCGGTTACGTTGTTGATCAAGCTCGTTCTTGGAGGCGCGAGCAAGGATTAGTTTTAAGCCTGAGAATCGGTCGTAATTCAATCTTGCAAGAGCATTTGCATGAACGCGATGTAACTCTAGAACTGTACCTATCATAAGAAGTCCTATTACGTTTTATAAGGCTTTCTTTATGTTCGCGTAACTCGCTCATCACTCATCCTCATTCGTATTGTATTTGTTCAGTTTAACGAACTTGATTCATTTGTCCCTCGTATTCAACACCGGAAAATCGTTTTAGATGGATTTTTAATTGACTTCGTTTCACATATTTAATTGTTGATCCGTCCCCGTAGGTCGTAACATAATCATAAATAGCCTAAAACCTTCCTGAAAGTATGCGCTCTTTAATAAAAAAAGAATTTTGAAAATCTGATCGGTAATTCCAGAGATTACCCCTGACAAACAAACAAACTTTAAAACCTATTGTTTGAAATAAGATATTTCATTGTTTCGTTTTTCTTTTGTTTCAGGTAAGTTTTGCCTCACATCTTTTTTTCACTGGGAGTTTCCTTTACTTCTGTAAGTAATTTATATAATACGTACATAATGACACATTAAATGTGGTTTTTCTTTTATATTAACGAATTTTTCTTGATTCTTATGCCTTTCGTGTTTTTTTAAGTGGTTATTTCCCTCCTGAAGGAGTAAATACGTATTTTGAAATCAATTCCTGGTATTTTGAAGGGCTTCGTCTGAATAAAAGCGCGCGTTTCTGAGCGGAATTGAAAGAGTTCAGTTGTTTTATAAAAAAAAAAACGACGCAACAAAAAAAAACTAATCAGTCCTAAAGTTATGAAGTACGTTGACCTAACAAGAAGGGATTCCTTTGTTTTTGAAAACACGTGTGAAGCCGTATTTAAAACAATAAATTAAAAAGGGAACCAACCACTTTTGTCGTTTAAAAATTGGATTGATTTGGACGTTACTTTGTGATAATTCATCTTAACGATAAATGAAAAAACACTACTTTGTTTATTATCACTTTATTTATTTACAATTCCTTTTGACCATAGTTTTGACAAATAGCTTGTCATTGTCAAACCAATGATTCCAATTGAATGAATACAAACAGATGTACACTGGTGTTTAAATATATTTTGGAAATTCTATTAATTATTAAATGTACTGAATAATACTGAGTGGTACAAATCTACCTGGTCGTTTATTTAGGTTATTTTCGGAAATTTTTGATGCTTTATATACTTCTAAAGATTCTAAAATATTAAGTTTAAAACCTTTATTTACATTATGAATAATTTTAAGATTTTCTGTAGTAGGAAACTGATTGTCCGTTTCTAAAAAATGGTTTGCAAAATTGGAATTATATTTTCTTAATCTAAATGATCGAAAGTGTTCGTTATAACGAGTTCTAAATGACCTTCCAGTTCGGCCTAAGTAAAAGGAATCACATTCTGTACATTCTAGCTTATAGACTCCAGTTTTTTCAAATTTGTCAGGTTTATCTTTTGAATTAAAAAGTATGTGTTTTAAATATGTGTTTGTCTTAAAACTAACTGTTACGTTGTTTGCAGATAGAACATTAGCGATTTTTATTTAAATATTACCAAAGTACGTCAATGATATGTATTTGCATTCTTCGTTTTTTATGTATGGGTATATAGACTGGCATGCTATTTTAAATTGTTTTTTACGGATTAAATTTTGAATTGTTCTTGGATCAAAACCATTATTTTTTGCAATTGTTAGAATGATGTTTAGCTCATATTTTAATTTTTAGTTTAAAAGGGGGACTGAAAAAACTCTGTGTATCATTGAATTATATGCTGCAAGTTTGTGTGAAAGAGGGTGATTTGAATTATTATGAATTGTTACGTCTGTGAATGTTAGTTTTTTGTAAATATCAAACTTTATTTTATTATTGTGTGGTGAGGGTGAGGGTGAGGTCAAGAAAATTGATTTTGTTGTTTTGTTCAATTTCTATCCTAAATTTTATATTGAGGTGAATTTTATTAATAAAATTCAAAAAGGAGCGTAATTGTCGGTGTGTTCCTGAAAAACACGCTATAACATGCAAGAAACAACTTTTGTCGTTTGTTATTTGTTTTTGTTATTTTTTATCGTAACAATTGGTACAATACCCTTTATTTAATTTTTAAGTGGTGAAAACGTGACGAGTCTTTTAAATTCATCGTTTACCTTACCTTCCCCGTTTGTCAAGTTTGCAGACTTCTTTAACGATCTTGTTATGCATGACAATTCGACGGATTTTGTCTTCAACTTTTTCCATGAATATTTCCTACTTTTCCTTATCGTCTTTTCTCTTACTTTTTTTGTTTCTTTTGTTTTCGCTGTTCGTAAAATCTTCCCAATTCATTACGCAGACTTTAATGTTATTTTCGTAACTTCAGTTGTTTATTTTTTGTTTCTGACTCGAAATTCCATAATTGTTTGTTAAAAGATTAATAAAACGTATAAAGCTGCACAACAGAAATGTTATTAATTACACACCCCCTGTACGGTTTCTTATACGATTATTTCTGTTTGGGGGGAAATAAAGCTTAAAATGTAGATGGTATTGGATTTATCCAAAGGACCTGAGTTATCCCAGACAAACAATCTTACAAACACTTTCGTTTTATTAACACGATAGAGGGCAGCTCGTTTAGAGGGGTGTATGTAAATCCGAATGAAATGCATCCAGTTTTTTGCCTTTCTGTTCATGATAATTATATTTTTTGTGGGGTGTCTCTGTTGCGAAATGGGTAATAAATGAGGTGTAAGAAGTGCAGTTGTTTATTGTTTTTTTGTTTTGATTTTTGTTTCTTGCATCCCAACGAAACTTATTCAATACGGAAAAACAAAAACGCAAAAACAACAGCAAGCAGACAAAACATCCTACAAGTTACACCAGCAGTAGAAAAGAAGAAAAAACGAATAAATGACGAAGAATTAATCGACGAAACGTCGTGCTTAATAAGCCGGAATGGTGAGATAGAAATTGGAATTGCAATGGCGACGTTGATACATGGGACGAAGCGACTATTTTTAAATGGGTAACAACAACAAGGGAGGTGGAAGGCAATTGTTTCCAGAAAAGAACCCTTGAAGTGAGGGTGCAATAGGGACTGTAATAAGGTCGTTTTTTTTTTAAAGGGTGACAACAGAAATGGTCAGCTGTTATCTTTTCGAGACTTTTTGCAATATTTTTCTAATTAGGGGACATCAATCATCCATTAAAAAATAATAATAATATTTACTGTCGTGTTTGAGATAGTGATAAACAAGTAAACAGACATGATGATAAATTTCAAACGTTATGGTGTGTTCTTCCACCCTGACGATGTGTTGAGGGTTTGGCGTACTTCTCGGTCGTATAATATTTGTCTTCAGCCTCCCTTCAGCCCCCTCGAGCGGGCGTTCGTTGGTATGACGCGAGGGTCCAAAATGAAACGTTTTAAACATTAATATATGAAAATGTATTCGTCGAAGCTGGAGACGCGTGTGCATACAAAACGTGGTCGAAAAACACCGTCATAAATAAGTCTGCGAGGGCGAAAATATTCGAGGACTTTGAAAAACAAAAAAGAAAGAATCAGTTCAAAAATATGTACCTACTCAAACGAAGCAATCACTTTTCTAACACATGGGCTGAAAAGTCCCGGGCCTAACAAAGAAAACACTTTTTTTGTTGAAAATTGGCATTATTTATCAACGTAATATCCGTCAAGAGCAACACAAGTATTCCAGCGACGTTCTAATATTTCAATACCACTTTTGTAGAGTAATTTATCTTTTTCTTGTGCCTCAAAATAAGCCTCAGCCTCAGCTTCAGCGATAACCTCTTCATTCGAGCGAAATATCTTGCCGGCAAGCATTTTTTTTTTAGGTCTGCGAACAGCCAGTAGTCGTTGGGAGCCAAATCTGGCGAATACAGTGGTATGAAGTTGTGGGAGCAATTCGAAGTTCAATTCATGTAGGTTTGCCATTGTTTTGATACGCTATATAATTACTACAATTCATTGTTGATGGTATATCCCTTCTCAAGATAGTCGATGAATATTACCACGCATTGTGCTTTCGACGAGCTTTTGCGCTTTGGACGAGGTTCACCAGTTGCTCAGATGACGATCGTTTTGGTTCCGGAGTAAAGTGACGGATCCATGTTTCATCATCCATTGTCGACATCGACATTTCGACGCAAAAATTCCGGTTTGTTACGTTTAAACATGGCCAAACACTGCTCAGAATTATCAACACTTCTTGTTCTTTTTTATGGTCAACAGTGAGCAATTGCGGCACCCACTTTGAACAGATATCATTACGATGTCAGCTGACCCACGAAATTTCACTTTTCGATCATTCAAAGCGAATTTGTGTTTTTTGGTGTTCTGTTGTTCCTCATTTGGACGTCCACTGCGTTCTGCATCATCAGTGTATCAGTGTCTCTACGACCACGTTTGAAGTCAGCAAGCCAACGTTTTATTTTGTTTCGGTTGTTTCCGATGGGCGGAGTCTCCGTAACACTTTTCAAGCCAGTTCTCATTGGTTCGCTTGAACGGTATGTTTTCCCATCAAGAAGCAGTGCAAAATTAAAACACGAAATTGTTTTTAATCCATTGTTTTGAAAATAACAAAAGTAGCTAGATAAAGTCACTCTTAGCACAATAACTCACAAACTAATGAATATGTTAGAATATCATGAAATTTTAACAGCTGTTTTTTGAAGGTTAATTTTAACTGAAGAAGAGGTGAATGCAATAAAACTAGCGCCATCTATGTGTTAGGCCCGGGATTTTTCAAGTCTCAGCCATCCGGGTGGATAAAATGAAAACATTAGAGGTGAAAGGTTACGAACGAAAGTTAATTCTAATCGTGATGATTGTTCAATTTGTACTGCATGCGTAGATATATTGTAACTAACCTTCCTCTACAAATTGATAGTTAATTAATTAAATAAGAGGGCAGTTCAATGAAATCCAGAAAGAAAGACATAGTGAGGAGGGAGGGTATTTCTGGTTCCATTATATATTATTAGGCAGGAAAAACAACAACGAGTCAGTCATCCTCTCCACCTCCATCTGCTTCGATTGTTTGTTTCGGAATCGGTAGTCCCATAAACCATCGTTGGTACGTAAAAGAAACAGAACGTTGTACAATTCGTAAACGGATTTAGTTAGTACCAGGTGGGTATGTCGGTGAGTTCAGAGAACGAGTGGGTACAGAAATAAGGATGGGGTGAAAACTGCACACCGGGTCGTCGAATAAATTAGCAAAACAGGAGTCGGGATTTTGCAAAAGGAGACCACATAGTTACGATAGCAGCTGAATCATGAATGTATGTGATCCGGGGGGTCGTCCGAATCATCCCTATGGGACTTCGGAGGTGGAGTGTCAAAATAAAAATATTTTTTGAAATTGAACAAAAATCGTGACAAGGGAAACTGATCCCATTTGGACTCTATTTATTTATTTATTTATTTATTGAGCAGTATACTTAATTTATATAAGTAAATCTTTCAGGAGCATGGAAACAACAAATACAAAATAAAATCCAATTAAGATTAAATTAGTAGTTTACAACAATGTAACATTGCAATTTAAATCACTATATATTTTAATTTGCATAACTTTATAATGGGTGATTTAGTCTAAAAGTGGTGTAGTAAGGGTGATTGTTGCTAGTTTATTTAAAATTGTTGATTCGTATACGTTTTCTATTTCATTCGAAATAAGCTCACTCTTTTGTTTATTGTATTTTTTAATTTTGTCAGATTCTAAAATGTCAAATTTTTCCTTTTATCCAAACAATGTAACATATTTTATATTAAATTCGTGGTTTTCATTTTTTATATGATTCATAAATGTTGATTTACCTGCGTATTTCTTAACCTGTTCATTAATTCTTTCTTTAGATATCCTTCCTGTCTGTCCTATATATACTACCATGCAGGTATTACATTGTAATTTGTAGATCCACTTAAATTCATTTTTCCCGTTTTATCTTTGTTGTTAATCAGATATTTTTCTGTTTTGAAAGCTATTTTGAATTGATTACTTTTATTTTTTAGTTTTTCTGAAATTTTGTTTGTTATTACTATGGCGGTAAAAAGCATAAATTCCTATCCTAAGACGGTCCTGCCTCGTCCAACCTAGCGCTCTTTAATAACTTGTCTACATTGTTTTTTTTTATCGTTGCATTTATTGTTTTTTTAATTTTACGTTGCACTTTTCGTCCATTCATCTTTTGTATATATTTTTTCATTCATTTATTAACTAGTATTTATTTATGTTTCTTATTGCGTTTCTTTTTTCTATATAAAAATTGTTGGTTACGATATTAGTGTTTGCCTTATTTATTTATTAAATAATCGTCTTTTAAAACACTAAATTACCTTACGTATAAAATTCCTGGCATTGTTATTGTTAACAAAAATACACGTTGCATAATCCATGCAACGAAATCGTACAAAAAACGGCTGCTCACGACCTGTGCCAAAATTATTATTTTTAACGCATTCACATTATTATTATTATTATTGTAGTTGTTGCAACAAGGAACTAACTGGTTTGAAATACGTGACAAAAACCATACATTTGTGTATCGGTGTACCTACCTACCTACCTGGTGCAATTTTATATTGATTGCATTGAACGTTAGAAAAAGCATTCCAAATTGAAATTCAGATATTGCTTCTTTTTTTAACCGTATTGCAAATGTTTTGCAAGCAATTGTTGATCAATTTTATTCGTTGTCGTCGTTCTGTGATATGTTTTGCAGAAAAACAAAACGCGTGACGTTCCTTTGTTCCTATGCCTTTATATAAAGAAAAAAAGAATGATGGAACCAGGTCGCGCCTCGACCGTCTTCTGTTCCATCGAAAAATAGAAATCATTTTAGCATGCCGTTCATGTCACTCGTCATACATAATGCTTCCCTTTACAGGTGCTCGTTCGCATGTTTCTTGATAGCGGTAACGACACATGGCACTTTTCAAATATGGAAAACTGTGTCGATTAGTCGCACATGTTGTGCCGTGCGTACTTACATACGAATACGCATTACATGACGATTAACGGACGCCTTCTTGAGACAAAAGTACGCTTTCGAAATGCATTACGACGCTTGCATGGTCCATCTACGGCGTCGTTGTCTTCTTCAACAGCAAATGAAATTCTGCAGTGGTTTGTTTGTTGTTCTATAACTGGAGAGCCGCTGAATGGATTTTGATGTAGTTTTCATTGTTCTATAGACCCATAATGCTTGATGGTTTTAAGTATTGTTTCAGTACCATCGTCGCTAAAGGTTATGAGAAAGCACTCCTAAAACATTTTTTTTGTAAAAGATAATTTGGAACACATTGAGGGAATGGATAAAGAGACTTCTTGCAAGGTTTTGATGACGCAGATGGTCACTTGACCCAACCACATCCCTCGCAATGTTAATTTACACACTCAGGTTTAAAATTGTGTTCCCTAAGGTCGTTCAAAACGAAAACAGTGGGGAAACTTGTAGATAATAAGGGAAAACTGATTGTAGATACAAAAGACATCAAAGATACTTGGAAGACCTCTCATTCAAACTGAATTTGGACCTATTATTATGACCGATGAGGTCAAAGCTGCTATTAACACTCTTAAAGAAGGAAAGGCTCCGGGGCCAGACGGGGTGCATTCAGAATTCTTCAAACTCCTTGATGAATCCGTCAAATTCTTGACAAACATTTTTAACACCATGAATGGCTCATTTCTGAGTTTATAGTACTACCAAGAAAACAGAGTGCCAAAGCATGCGGTGACTATAGAACTGTTAGCCTTATGAGTCACATGCTGAAGCTATTTCTTAAGATCATTCACCGAAGGATCTATAGGTTATGGGAAGAAAGGGTAATAGACACACAATTTGGATTTATGAAGGGTATAGGCACAAGGGATGCCCTATTTTGTCTGCAAGTATTGTTCCAATGATGCAGAAATATGAATTGTAATATATTCGCTTCTTTTATCGATTTTGAAAAAGCGTTTGACAGAATTGCATGAGATAAAGATCTCAGAATTGTCAGGAATCTTTACTGGAACCAGTCATCTACGATTAAGATCAATGTGGAGGAACAAACCAACGCAATCAATATTCTTCGAAGTGTTAGACAAGACTGCATCCTTTCACCACTCATATTCAATCTCTACTCAGAAGAAATTTTCAGAGAAGCCCTTGATAATATCAACACAGGAATCCTTCTAAACGGAGAACGATTGAACAATATTCGATATGCAGACGATACTGTGATCTTTACCGATAGCATGAACAGCTTGCAAGAGCTAATGAATAGAATAAAAGACGTTAGCAGTCGATACGCATTAGAAATCAATATCAAAAAAACCAAGTTCATGATAATTATAATAGTAAGGAAACCGGTGGAAGGTACGACCTAATGATCAATAACAAATCTATAGAGAGGGTATCACAGTTCTCCTGCCTAGGAACCATGATCAATGAGGATTGGAATCACTCTCAAGAGATAAGAATTAGAATAGAGAAAGCAAGGACCGCCATCAATCAAATGGCTAAATTGTTTAAAAGTCATAGCCTAAACGTAGAAATTAAAATCAGACTACTCCAATGCTACATTTTCTCAATCCTTTTTTACGGAATGGAATCATGGACATTAACAAAAGCAACAGAAAGAAGACTCGAAGCTTTCGAAATGTGGCTGCATAGACGAATATTGAGGATTTCATGGATGGACAGAGTGGCCAACAAATCAGTACTAGGACGAATGAACATAGGCTTGGAAGTAATGAACACCACCAAGAAAAGAAAACTTGAATACCTTGGACATATTATGAGAAATGATAGTAAATATGTCCTCTTGAAGTCTGTTTTCCAAGGGAAAGTCTATGGTAAGAGAGGACCAGGAAGAAGGCTTAAAAACTTAAGGACCTGGTTATCAAAAACTACTACCGAATTATTCAGAGCAGCCGTGAACAAAATTATCATATCCAGGATGATCGCCAATATTCGGAACGAATAGGCATCCGAAGAAGAAGAAGGTCGCGAAAGACCCATACGGTACAATTTGCGTGAAATTCCTTCAAATGGACCTTATTGAGATGTTTTCACATTAAATTTTTAGTCGTTCCATTATGAAAAGTCTAAATCAGGACTAATATCTTCTTCCTCCCCTGTGTCTGGTGTTCACTAAAACCCTTTTCGTTTATTAAGCGTGGAAATAGGTTTGAAAAACGTTTTTTGTCGTTGTTGTGTCGTTTATGTCATTGGCAGAGCACGTCCAGCGTCATCCGCATCTGTTTCGCCTCCTCCCTCCCCGCCACCTCACACTTTCGTCTTCGCAAAGCGGAAAACTAAATGCCATCGACCCCATTACTGGAAGGAAATTGTCATTATTATCATCATCGACGAGAGGGACTCCTCCATATCGTAACGATATGTTAAAAAGAGGTAATTGAATTAGAAGACCAGAGTGCGTTTCCAGGGTGAGATTTTTCCCCTTGCAAAGTAAAAAAGTAGTTGAAAAATAGGTATGCGTCAAAAGACGTCTCTCCCCAGAATCCAACGTATAAAGGGGGTGAAATATGCGGAGATATTTTGGAACATATCAAATGTGTCGTCTTTCCTCTTCGAGGACGGTGGCAGACGACTAGCGGCTACGTCCAACAGCTCCTTTATTCAAGCCTCACAGCAAATTATCAGAATACATATGACGTCACAATAAAAAGGCCGATTGTTTTACATTAGATAGAGTGCGAGACGGCGCCGGCGGAAGATACGGTATCGAAACGAAAACGTTTAATTGTTTCAGAACTACTTAAACTTTGCTTATAGTACAACACGGAAAGTATTAGCAAAATCGAAGCTGGTGCTAATTAAAATAATTGTGTAATTTTCCAAAATTTAGTGATCATATTGAGACACGGGGAATATTTTCAGTGTATCGTTTATTATAATAATTATAACATTGAGCATGGTGAACAAGTGTTGTATACCAAATTGCAATTATAAAACAAATAAGACTAAAGTTCATATCTTCAATTTCCCAAAGCTGAAGATCTTCATAAAAGATGGTTAAGTGCAATACACCGAGAAAATTTTATAATATCGGAGCATTCTGGAGTCTGCCATCTTCACTTCCAGGTAACCGATATTGTTTACACTATTTCAGAAGTTGATTGGAAAACGGATAAGGTTTTAACAGTTGATTTGAAAAATCCAGAATTTAATGAAAATGCAGTTCCTTACATTTTACCGGAGTCTACATCTTTTGGTGTACACGTCTTTACTACTCGTTTATTTGTCTTCGACAATTTAAGGTAATTTATTAAATTTATTTCTAGTTTATATTTATATTATATATTAAATATGGGAGTAGGGCTACTGACGAGACCCCATCATAATAGGTCAACGCACCGACGAAATAATACCTTAAAGGTGGTGTGGAAATCACAGTCTTTCGTTTCTTTCTCCATTAAAAGTAATTAAAATTGCTGTCGTAGAACAATCTAAACTCGAAAAATTGTTATACATGTGTCTTTTTTATATTATTTGGAGGTTAAAACATAATTTTAAACGTTATATTTTTCATTTCTATTCCGATCCGCGGTGTTTTTACTTGCATGTGAACGTATCGTTTAAGTATCGGTGTCTCACGTCAGCCTGAATTGACTGACGTCATATTTTGGTTGTCGGGCTTTGATAGAGGAGGTGTTGCTACGTCGCGTATGGCTCCTCACTTTGGCATTTGTTACTTACATTACGGACAATTCAACGGCTATTTAAAACATTAGAAAGCGCTCTAAACAAATACATTAATTTTTACACGAGATTTATTCCTGTATCATAAAATAAACAAGTAATTATAAGAGGGATTTTATTTATTTTGCGAACGAAATAAATCTCGACACTATCCAGAAAATTGGTCTTTGCTAACTTTACCTGAATAGCCGCCAGTGGGGTGTAGCCGGTCGGTGGTTCCACAATTTTTTCCCGTGAACATCGACAGGGTGTGATTAGAAGACGCCGAAAATGAAGAAGAAGAAGAAATGGAAGATAGAGGATTCGCTTTTAGTATAGTGACAGCAGCCCTGACGGCATAGCACTGCTATTAAAAGTCCGGAAGGGACAGGGTATGTTTATCTGTGCTCTAATAAATTTTCCGGAAACACAATACGACCGGAGGGGCGTAACAGTCGCGGGCGAGAAAGCGAAAATCGCCAAACGATCCCGCCCATTTCTTTTTCCTTTGTCGGAGAAGTTTTGGGCACAACGCCGTCGTCGCCAGCGAGATATTATTGCTTGGTGTCCGAAATAGCAACAAAAGAATCCGGTGACTATAAAACGCGCCAGATATCATCAAACCCTTGGTGGTTGATTTAAGTGAACGAATACTAGAGATATGTACCGTCACAATCCAATAAAGTGGACCCAATAGCCGGGAGACGTCTGTTTTTAACGGCCCATTTGTTTGTTTGTTTGTTGTCGTTAATCTCTTGAACCACTGGATCTATTTTGATTCAGTTTCAATTGTTACATGTGGTATTCCCTGCGGATGGTTATAAACTATGGTTACAGGTCATGGTCATCAAAGTTTTTGAGATATGATGATTTTTTTGCTATATGTATATATCTACAACATTTTTTGTACAATTGGATTTTTCTAGCTGCAGCGGATTTTTCTAACACCGGACACGTTTTTCAAATAAATATTGTCGAGTCCCGAGGGTGATCAATACTAACTACTAAATATATCCCTAGGTGTTCCCACATGCTCCGTTGCATGGGATATAAACAAACAACGATCGAAAGACGTAAAACAACTGACGCGATCTTCGGAGAAATTTCTTCTGAACTAAGCGGATAACAACTTCAACCCCTCGGAGACTAGCGGCAAATCAATGTTATTATTATTTTGAAACTGACCGTCGCTGTTACTTTCTTGTTTCTCTTATACGGTAATAAAAAAAAAACAAAATCGAGTCGCAGCAATTGTTTAGTATATTAGACACAGTGTTTTTTATATACAAAAGTAAATAAAACAACGTAGAATGTTTCTCCGATTTAATATATATCCTAACTAGTTTCAGTCACACGACCATTATCAAAGGATTAGAGTAAAATCTAAATACTAAATTTTAAAAGTTAGTGCGACAATATATATACTTAATATTAATTGCCTAAAATAAGTGGGTAGTTTACAAAATCTAACTCCGTATGGTTATTAACTAAATTATGATTTTGGGACAGGGCTTTTTAATCTCTAGCGCAGTGATTCCCAAAGTGGTCTAAATCGACCCCTAGGGGTCTATGACAACCTGCAAGGGGTCTACGTCAGCGAAAAAAAGTTTGGGGGTCCATGAAATGAAAATGGGGGTCCACGATAGTGGATCTCAACACATACACTGATAGTACCTATTTACTTACATCATACTATCTTATAATATCAAAACATATACATTATTTATAAAAGTACCTATGAAGTAAAAAAAAACTTAGTGGAAAGGGGGTTCAGCGCTGTTACCAATCTCCTAACGAAAAAAAGAAACAGACTGGACATCATTAGCCGAGGAGATTTAAGATTAACCCTTACAAAATTGACGCGAAATGTTGATAATTTATTATTAAAGCATCAGGTTCATCCTTCTCACTAAAAATATTGACTTATTGCTTATGTTATTTTATTTATAGTTTATTTCATGTTTATTTAATGTTACGTATATTTTACATAACAGATACAAAATTTTATTTTGAGTAGTTTTAATTTAAATTCAATTAATAAATGTATAAATTAACATGTGTTTTTACTTTAAGTTTTTAACACTAAACTTCACTACAGTTAGAAATTTACAGAAAATCAATATCAGGTAAGTAGGGGGTCTACCCAACACGGAAAAACATGGCAAGGGGTCTACGACACAAAAAAGTTTGGGGAACTCTGCTCTAGCGCTTCTAAGTGTGACAATGTTTTGCTTTTTCTAATACCACTATGGAGTACAGTAACATTTTTTATATCCAAGTCGTGGTTAGATAAGACACAATGTTCTGAAAAAAAAACCTTTTTTGGTGTCCTTTTTGTCTATACTTTTTACATGGTCAGATATTCTAACGTTGATTGCCCTACCACTTTGTCCAATATAGCAAGCATCGCAACTGTTACAATGCATTTTATAAATGCCACTTTTATCCAATACATTTGGTTTTGGTGTGGTTCTTGAAAGTATTGACCTTAAGTTGCACTTGTTATTTTAGACCCTTATCGATGGTATTTAGGAATATCAAAAAATTGTCTAATAGCAAATATATCGATATTCAATTTACCATCGAAAAAGAGGTCAACAAAAGTATTAACTTCCTTGATTTAACAAGCACCAATTCAAACAATATATACTTTAAAATATTAATAATATTCTAATCACCCCATACAAACAAAATTCATTAATAAATTGTCTTTTAAGTATACCCTTATCCGTCTCTGACTTTAACTTAGAACTTAATATTATTAAATACATGGATTCAATCCAAGGACAATAGATAACCTACTCATTAAAAAACAAGAAAATCTCATCTCGGCTTCTTTATAACAGTATGTCGTCTTCAATTGTATATAACAAAATGTACGCTTCTATAAATTTTATTAATAACATTAACTTTAAGTTTAAAAATGTATTTAACAAATGTGATAAAAGTGACATTTATAAAATACGTTGTAACAGTTGCGATGCTTGCTATATTGGACAAAGTGGTAGGGCCATCAACGTTAGAATATCTGACCATGTAAAAAGTATAGACGAAAAGGACACCAAAAAAGGGTTTTTGTTACTGAACTCCATAGTGGTATCAGAAAAAGTAAAAAATTGTCATACTTAGAAGCGCTAGAGATTAAAAAGCCCTGTCCCAAAATCATAATTTAGTCAATAACCATACGGAGTTAGGTTTTGTAAACTCCCCACTTATTTTAGGCAATTAAGATTAAGATACATATATATTGTTGCAGTAGCTTTTAAAATTAAGTACAAGATTTTACTCTAATCCTTTGATAATGGTCGTGTGACCGAAACTAGTTAGGATATATATTAAATCGATGAAACATTCTACGTTGTTTTATTTACTTTTTTAAACATGTTTCACAATAGTTGCACAGTGTTAAGTTTACAGTGTTTTTTTCTTCGAACAATAGATCTCGGTGAGCCTATAGAATATAGAGATGAAATGGTATTTATAGCTACAGTAAAGCACCCCATAAATATCAAAAAATTAATTACATTATGCCTAGCAAATTTCAATTCTTTTTTAATAGCGGCGTCTTTCTGACCACTGTATATTTATTATAGGTGATAGAATAGCTTTAAAAAGTTTTCGTGTTGTTCGATTCTCATCGCCACCATACCATCCCCCTAAGAAGAACGGTGTGTCCGGGGTAGCCTGTTTAACGTTTTCTTTTTTTCGCATTTTAATCGGCTAGCAGCGATCGAAGAGAGCCAGTTTCATAAATGATTTATGCGGCCCCGCATCCAACTTAAACAAAACTCTGTCTGTATGTCTGTTGAGCCAACGTAATGTAAACTTTTGTGCTTTAATTATTTCGAGAGACAATGCAAGTACTCTGGGTGCCTTTTAGAAAGATAATTCCAAGTTTCGTAACGATTGTGAAAGATTACAATTTTGAAGGCGATTACAGTTCTTCTCTTTTGTTTTATATTTAAAGTTCTTTTTAACAATTAATTGATAATTTAATAATAATCAAATGAAATTACAAATAAATGTCTCAAACAGTTTATATTAGAAACTCTACATATGTTTCGGCTTATCAAGCCTTGTTCACGAGTATACAAATGTAATACTAAATATTAATGTTGTTTTGATGTGTGAGAAAATATATTTTATTGAAAGATGTCTTTCTTGACTTCCCACAGTTACACGCCAAAATTAATTGCGAGTAATCCAATTAACTTGTTGACGAAAGAAACTATGAAGATTGGTTTTAAATATTTAATAACAACACTTACTCTATTTATATTTATAAGAAGGTAACTAACTAACTTAACACATATCGAAGAAAGTAAGCTCTTTACTTGTTTGACTATTGAATAATTGTATGCATGAAATTTGAATGATATAAAGAATTTCTTTTTGAATTACTTTAAGAATGTTCTTATTAAGAATCTGGCAATTAATCTCTGGTTTTCAGCTTAAATAAACTATAATGACAAAAGGTGTTGCTAGCTTAAGGGCACAGTATGGTAAAACGACCATAGCAACAACCCCACAAGTCATTGCACTCCTTCAGGTAAACACCCTGGTTAATTTGGTAATTTTACTGATACCTTAAACACAACAATATAATGAAAGTTTGACTATGAAGATAACAATATGATAATAGAATAAAATGATTTTGAAAATATTGAATGCCAGTTTACGTTTAAAGGAAATAAATATAATAAATAGCTGTTTGCACTAAAACCGAAAATTGGAGAATGAATATAACAATAAGATAATAAAAGTGAATGTAATTTTGAAGTAATTTACGTTTAACAAAAGAAATGAATATAATGCAAAATAAAATAAACACGAGTTCGTACCAAATTAAAATTTCCGAGAAACTATTGCTTGAAATGTTACAAATGTTACAGAACAAAATATTTATACCTGGAACAGGGATGTTCAACCACTATTTGTTGGAAAACCCAAGTAATAATCGATAACGGGGTATTTCTTAAATTCGAGTTGGTCATTTGTAATATTTTGTTTGAGTTTTATGGATTTTTTAGTTTCAAATTGTTCAAGTAAGTTTAACCTATTTCCTTTATTTTCTGCATGTAATAATTGTATATCCTGTTCGTCTAAAAAGTGCTTCTTTTCTGTACAATGGTTGCTCATTCCTGTTTTAGGGTTTTTATTATTGATATCTTTTAGATGTTCTTTCATTCTGCATTCCAAATTTCTTCCTGTTTGCCCTAAGTAAAAGGCATCACAATTTTTACACATCACTCTTTTTTAAATTGATTTTGTTAACTGAAATTGTTTTTATATCTAATTTTTTCAATTCATTGCAAATTTTATCAGACAATTTTGGGACATAATTAATGAATTTATAATTTTTATCAATTTTTAATGTTAATAATATCAATAGATTTTGCGGTTGGTTCCTTGTGAAATCTTAACAAAACACAATTCACGATTATTTATTAGAAAACTCTAACACATGCGTTTCGACTTATCGGTCATTATCAAAGAGGCAATCAGAGTGTACTAAAATTAAAGGAGGATACGAAAGTATTTTTTTGCTGGTATTAATGGCTGGAAATTCCGATATTACCTGCAATCGTACCCTTCAATTTGGTCGTTTAACGTTGCTTGGAGTGGCGAAAGCAAAGAGATCTGAATTTCTAATTTTTCCAAGAAATTTAACTTTTTACTATTGTTTTGAATATGGAGGATTGAAAAATTATTTTTGTTTATTGTGTGATTATTTTCTATGCATTGTTGGGATAAACCAGTATACCAGAAAGGTCGAAACGCATGTGTTAGAGTTTTCTAATAAATAATTGTGAATTTTAATAAGTGTTTTCTTTAATATATTATTTTAATTTTAATTTAATTATTTAATTATAAAACGTTTCATAAAAAACCGAGCTTTGATTCTATTAATAATTGATAATTGTAAAGTAATGAACCAGACGCCGATAAAAATTAAAACTGCGTCACCTGGGCTGTGTATGGTTGTGCCCTCTATGTTTTCCTTCTGTCACTTATTTATCATACATCAGGAATTTGCTGTCATATTTTGGACGATGGAAAGTTGCGGGTTGTGCAAATGAAAAAAAGAAAAAAAACGAAAAGAATGGACGCCTTCGTCGGCGTCAGCGTCGACGTCCTTTTTTTCTGTTATGTTCTTCTTGTTACGTGACACTTTCGGTTCGAAACCAATAGGGGGTGATCGGTCAATCTGACAATAGAGTTCTATTGTTCCGTTACGAGAGAGCGAGATCACCTATTTTTTTCGGATCTAATTCGGTTCCCCCTTTGCGTTATTATCTCGTTTGGCACTGTGACATCGTCGACCCCGGTGACCGCGATCTCTTCTACAGATAAGACGACGTTTTCTTTATCCTCTTTTTTTTTCATTTCTTTCGACGGCATTTCTTCACTTGACTGGAATCGACCGGAAATAATACTTTATTCATTTGATAAAAGGAATTGATCGCGAGGGGAGAAAATAGTCTAAATAATTATATTATATATAACGTGTATCAAAATTCTTTATTTCCCGTTAACAATAAAACAATTGAGCAGAAACAGCTGATAGAAAACAATTGACAAAAAACAGTTGACTAATTAACACTCTTATGTAAAATTTACTTCCCCGTTTAGCAGGTGCATATATTCTTGGACATGTATATACAAGTGAACGTAACCATGTGTCAGTTGTTTTATGTTACATAGTTTACGGTGACTGTAAAGTTATTGAATTATGCAATAAAACTCTGAACGCTGCTGTAATTATTACTGTCGTTCAAAAACCCCGCTATACTCTACAGTGAGGTTT
Source organism: Agrilus biguttatus (assembly GCA_963921985.1). NCBI lineage: Eukaryota > Metazoa > Arthropoda > Insecta > Coleoptera > Buprestidae > Agrilus > Agrilus biguttatus. The sequence continues at coordinate 21,773,473 of OY998126.1, read as the reverse complement.
CATTCACCTAGGTCATGCTGCTTACCATAACACTTTTGTTTTTTTTTTATTATTAATATTGGTACGCATTTTTTTATACTCGGGGAGAATTTACATGACCCTATTCGTAAAAATATTCATTTGTCTGTTAATATAATAAATTATGGCGTTGTTTGTTTAAATATATTAATATTACGGTTTGTCGGCTACAAACACCTTGAAGTCAGTTATTATGGTTTAAAATTGCCCTTTTATAACTTTATGAACCGTTATAATGTAGGTTAATTATTTTATATCTTTTAAACCTTGGTGAAAACTATAACTATAAATTCCACGTTTTTCTATGTTTATTTTCTTTTGTGGTGATTGGTATTTTCGTTGTATCTACATACAGTGGCAGGCACGTAAGGAGATTTAGCGACTGTCAGATTGACAGGTAGCAAGGCGGAAACTTTTAGCATAGCAATAAATGAAACAACCAATAAGAATATAGCTGAACCGAAGCGGCGCGTATCACTGAGAGAAAAAGTACTGAACACGGAACACAAGTGAATTCATTCAACTGATTTACTTACCCTAACAACCCCTTCTCTATTCTGTTAATTTGCAACTATTTGCCTCTACGCTACTGAACCTTGCTGAGAAATTATCATCCTGCCTACCGGTCGATTATCCCCGCCCTAAAGGAGCTAAGCTTTGCTAGTGCGCAACCGATGATTTACGGCTTTTGAATCTCCTTAGGTGCCGGGAACTGTACTTGCAAACACATTATAATAATACAAAAAAAATAAATTGAGAATTTGCATGTACGAGAGTGTATCGAATATAAACGGGACTTATTTTTTTATCTTATTAAGGGAAATCGTTGATGAATTGACCATCGGTTACGGAAGTGTCCACGGGATCGTGACGGACGACCTGAAAATGCGCAAAGGGTCCGTTAGATGGAGATTGGAGATTTCGCAGAGATACTTCAATCGATTCCAACAAGACAGTGAAGCATTTTTGAATTGCATCGTCACCTGTGACGAAACATGAAGGCAAAGATGTAATGGCAATAATGTTTTTTGATCGGCAAGGTACTTTTCACGTTGACTTTCTCCATGAACGACTAATGTTAATAACAATAATATTATTGTGATCTGCTGGATGCTGCGAAATTGTTGTTTCGAAGGAAAAGGAAGAATCAATCGAGCAATGCCACAAAGCAAAAATTGGATGCATTATTTTGAGAAACACTGGAACATCCGCCATATAGTCCCGACTTGTCCCCTTGTGATTTACATCTTTTTGGGACATTTCCAAGGCAGCAGACTCTCTACAAAAATAGTATATGTATCGATATCTAATTAAATATGGTCCTTATATTGTTGGAGTAAGATATGAAATTCCTTTTAATGGCATTACGTACTTTATCGTCAATAATTAAAGTATCTTTAACCCCAAGTTGACCGGGCAGAAGACATTCCAGCAAGGGGGTTGTTCACGTTACATACAAGTAACATATCCCCATTCGTCCTCCGCTTTACTCCCAACTTCAACTGTTTACCGACGAAATTACCGAAGTCTCTACCGCGTATCGTCGCTATCACCCCCATAAGGGATTTGCCCGTGTAGATCGTTACGACGGACGTCGTGTTTGAACTAATCCTTTGCATAGTCATCCTTATGTCCTGGCGTCCTATAGGGGATGGGTTCAGGCTCGATAATGATATGTATATGTACATTGTAGATCTAACCGAAACCCATTTTGCCCGGTTAAAGTATTATTGCAGGACAGCAAATCCATCTATCTGTTTATTGAATAAATACAAAAACAAAATATAAAATAAAGAAGGTGAAACGGTTTGTTCATTAGTGGCGATTGTTTTTTTGCATTGTATGTATAAGGAAACAGTTGCAGTTCTTGTCCTTTGTTCGTTGTTTTCTGCAGTTTCAGTTGTTCTATACTTTCCGTTGTTTAAATTAGCAAAATCTTATTAATTTTTTTATCGAATTGTACGTGTTCTGGATGATACGTAGAACGTGGAAGTTTTCACAACACCAAATTTTTTGACCATTTATAGAGAATGTGACTGGCGCCATAGCACCTCCCTCTTGTTGTTATCTCTGTCCTTTATTTATTCGGTGTTTTTTTACCGGTCCTCGTGTTCGTGTATATATGACGAATTGCTTTTGTTTCTGATGGCGTGGGATGACCTTGTAAAGTGTTGTATCTCGCGTGGACTGAAATGTGCTGATAGTTACTTACTATATATACATTTTCTTGAGCTCTCAAAGAGGTAAAATTGCTCAAGTTATTTATTTACTGTTATAGTTTGAATTTCACCCTTGTACAAAGGCTATAGCGGGATAAGATAGTTGAAAATTGCCTCTTGCTCGATTGCAATTTCGAATTGACCAATCGAAAGGACATAATTGAAAACTCCTGTTCGGTGATATAAAGACATATTTTAGTTTATAGTTATCTTTATATGTTTAGAAAATATGTTTGTACTATATATCTGTCTGTACATAAGTGTATTCAAATGTCTACGACCGGCAAAATATTTATTATCTGGTTGACCCAAAATTTTAACTTCTCGGAGGGTTGGTACTTGAATTGGCAAGACAGACTCCAGATGTGTTTTCAAGTATCAACCACTTCCATGTTCTCCAGCTTCACATGGGGGTTGGAGAAACATATAAAACTATCTATTTTAAAAAATAAGCAGCAGTGTTAAATTTAAGTTTTAACTGACTCAATTCATACTCGATTCAACCAATAAAAATCCGAAATCAACACAAGTCATATTAACAATAAACAACATTGTATATGAATATCAATAAATTGTATATAGGTGTACAGTCTATAATTTAATAATTTATCGAAGTGTTATCACCAAAAATAATAAACGGCGGGTTACCGCCCAGCTAATACATTGGTCCTTCGAGCCGGATATCAGTGAATTAAATATACACGTGTCCGCAATCTCTGAAAAAATTTAGTGAAAATCATCGAAACGTTTGGAACAAAGGCTTTCAACTTCCAAAGGTCCAGACCGCATCCAACAAGCAACACTATCGAGAATTAAGCAACTACACTCCTGTGGTATAATATCAAGTAAGTGGATAGCATTTCCTTTATACCCTTTCCTACATAGCAAGTACTCATTTCATTCTTATTACAATGGCCGCATTAGCTTCATTAAAAATTAAAAGAGAAACGATTAAAAATAAATTAGACCGGTTTGACAGTTATTTAGCTGAATTTGATCAAACTAAACCTTCTAAGAAACAACTTATTACACGGTATGAAGACGCGAAACCTTTGTTAAAAGAATTTGAAAAAATTCAAACTGAAATAGAATTAAAAGACGAAAACGAGATAGCTACCGACGAGCGCAAAATATTTGAAACAAACTATTATAATATCATTAGTGAGTATGGGGACAAAATTGACTCAGTTGGGGAACCTCAAAGAAACAATTTCGACAATAATATTCAATTACCCAAAATAGATTTGCCTCGTTTTGATGGTAAATATGAGGAGTGGCTTCCATTTTATGATTTATTTAACTCTGTAATTAATGAAAATAAAAACATTGGTAATGTAGAAAAATTCCACTATTTAAAAATGTGCCTTAAATCTGAAGCAGCTCAGGTTATTAGTTCGTTAACTGCCTCTGCCGATAACTACCAAAATGCCTGGCAGTTATTAAAAGACAGGTACCAAAACAAACGTTTAATTATTCAAGGTCACGTAACCGCTTTGTTTAATCTACCTAGTGTTCAGAAGGATTCGGCAACTTCATTAAGAAATCTGTTAGACAGATTTAATACAAATTTCAGATCATTAGCTACTTTAAAACTTCCAACAGATAAATGGGACGTTTTGTTGGTTTATCTAATAACCACAAAATTAGATTTTGTTAGCAAAAGGGAATGGGAGTCTACACTTATTAATGATGTGCCTACTTTACCTTGTATGTTAAAATTTCTAAATAATAGATGCCAATTATTAGAGTCTCTCCAACAAACTAGGGAACGTAATGCAATGTCCGAACGTTCACACAACAATAACGAAAATTCAAACAAATTATTAAAACCAAGATTTAATAAACCAAATACCTTAACTACTACAGCGAATATCAACAAACCTTCATGCCCTTTATGTAAACTAAATCACTATATTAATCAGTGTGAAAGATTCATCAAACTATGTGTTCCTGACAGAATAAAATTTGTTCAAAGAAATAATCTTTGTTCAAATTGTCTTAGATCAAATCATAAGCTTCGCGATTGCTACGCTAGTGCGTGCAAAACATGTTCTAAGTTGCATCATACCATGTTGCACTTAGAAAGACAATCAATTACAAACGAAATTGTAAACACAGACCATTTAGTACAGGAGCCTTCTACCTCTGTCGTAAATCATTCTGTCAATATGCAAGCGTCACAAGTTCTATTATCAACTGTGTTAATTTTTGCTTACAATCACAAGGGCGAACCTAAAAAATGTAGGGCTCTATTAGATGCTGGCTCTCAGTTAAATCTAGTGACTGAAAGTTTTTGTAAACAACTATGCTTACCGATTTCCAATGTTAATATTTCAATTAGTGGGATTAACAGTAATGTTTCTAAAATCAACAAACAAGTTACAATAAAGCTACAATCAAGGATAAATTCATTCTCGAAACATGTTAAATGTTTAATATTGCCGAAATTAACCGATCGACTACCAAGTATGACTTTTCCAATTAACAATATTAGTATTCCAGACCATCTTAGTTTAGCTGATCCTACTTTTAATATTTCTAGCGAAATAGATTTGTTGATAGGAGCAGAATTGTTTTGGGATTTACTAACTATCGGGAAAATAAAATTATCTTCTTCGTTAACACTACAAAAATCTCATTTTGGTTGGCTAGTAGGCGGCACAATTCAATCTTCACAACCTATTAAAAATCAATTTTCATGCAATTTTTCCAAATTAGAAAATGAAATAGCCAAATTTTGGGAAATAGAAGAGACAACTAACAAGGGTCACGATAATTCTTCTCCTGAAGAAACGTTGTGTGAGACACATTTTATAAACAATTATAAGCGGGATGATAACGGTCGATTCGTCGTTAAATTACCGCTGAAACAGTATATACACTTAGGAGATTCCTATGAATTAGCCTTGAAACGATTTTATAATCTTGAAAGGAAACTTCAGAAAACACCCGATTTAAAGAAAGGTTACGTTGAATTTATGCACGAGTATTTACAATTAGGTCACATGGAACCGATTTGTGATACTAATCTAACCAAAAATTCATATTATTTACCACATCATGCTGTCTTCAAGGAAGACAGCATAACCACCAAAATTCGCGTAGTGTTTGATGGATCGGCAAAGACCTCAACAAACAAATGTCTTAATGATAAGTTGTTATTAGGCCCCACAATACAACAGGACTTATTTTCTATTCTAACTAGATTTAGAACATATCAATACGCCTTAACCGCGGATATTACAAAAATGTACCGCCAGGTAAAAGTAGATGATAACGATCGTGATTGGCAAAGAGTTATTTGGCGATCAGAACCAAGCATACCATTACAAATATATCGTTTAACAACAGTAACGTACGGTACAAAATCAGCACCGTTTTTAGCCATTAGGTGCCTTCAGCAATGTGCAACCGATGCAAAATCAAAATTCCCTATGTCTCATGAGGTAATCATGAGGGACTTCTATGTAGATGACTTGCTTACAGGATCTAACAATTTAAACGACCTTTCAATTATGAAAGACCAAATTTCGGAAGTTCTAGCGCAAGCAGGGTTTATTCTAAGCAAATGGGCATCTAATGTGCCGAATTTAGTATCTAACTTTCACTCAAATGAAAATGTAATGCTTTATGACAATCAAGATGTTAAAACTTTAGGTCTGTTATGGAATCCAGCCGCAGATATTTTTAAATTTAATATTAACGAAAATAAGATACGCGGTATATGTAAAATCACCAAACGAAATGTCTTATCATGCATTTGCCAAATATTTGACCCATTAGGCTTAATATCACCTATCATTGTCACTGCAAAAATACTTATGCAAAAACTGTGGTGCTTACAAATTGGGTGGGATGAAACACTGCCATCTGATTTATATACTTTATGGTTAAATTATCTAAATCAAATTGAGAAAATTAACAACATTTCTATACCGAGAAGCATATTCAATTGTCAGTATACATTTACCGAAATGCACGCATTCTGCGATTCTTCAGAAAAGGCGTACGGCGTATGCATTTATATAAGAACTTTAATGAATAATCAAAAATACAATTGTCAATTGTTGTGTTCAAAATCTAGGGTCGCGCCACTAAAGGTTATTTCATTACCGAGGTTGGAACTGTGTGCTGCAGTTTTATTGGCCGAGCTAAAAGGGAAATTGTTACAAGTTTTAAACATTAAAGTCGATCGTCATTACAATTGGACGGATTCCACTATTGTGTTATCGTGGCTTTCCTCTCCGGCAAAAAACTGGAAAACATTTGTAGCGAACCGAGTATCCGAAATCCAAACTAGTACTAATATCAAAGATTGGTACCACGTAAAATCGGAAGATAACCCGGCGGATATAGTTTCGCGTGGTATTTTAGCAGAAAATCTTATAAACAACAACTTATGGTGGCACGGGCCGTCATGGCTACAAAATAATTCTAAATTTTGGCCCGCTCAAACCAACCATCACGATACCGAGTTAACACTAGAAAAACGAACGTGCAATATTGTTATAACTAAACCAAATTTCATAATTAGCATTGTATCAAAATACTCATCCTATACAACTATGCTCAGAGTAATCGCATATATTAATCGATTCACATATAATTGTAGACATGCAAAAACCAAACGTACAGGCAATCTAGATCCTCATGAATTACAAACAGCAATGGAACACATTGTAAGGAGTGTACAAGGGGAAGTTCTTGAAAGGGAAATACGAAATCTTATGGCTAAAAAACCTTTAAATAACAATAGCAGTCTCTTGTCACTTAACCCGTTTTTAGATCAAAACCAATTATTAAGAGTAGGTGGTCGATTAAACAATTCAACCATCCCATATCATACTAAACATCAGCTAATTTTGCCAAACCATCACATTACCAAAATTATTATCTTGTTTTATCATAAAAAGAACTTTCACGCTGGACCGCAATTAACATTATCCGCATTACGCAATAAATTTTGGCCCATCTCAGGCAGAAACATTGTCCGAGGTGTTATACGAAATTGTATTACATGTTACAAGACTAATCCGTCTAATACAATCCAAATAATGGCAGATTTGCCTGCATTTCGAGTACAACCCGCTAGACCTTTTATTCATACAGGCATAGACTATGCAGGGCCAATTTTTATTAAGGAACGGGGTCGAGGTAAAAAATCACATAAAGCATACATTGCACTTTTTATTTGTATGGCAACCAAAGCAGTTCATATAGAACTGGTAACAGACCTGTCTTCAGATACATTCCTAGCAGCACTCCGACGATTTATGTCAAGAAGGGGAAAAATCGCACACTTATACTCAGATAATGCTACGAATTTTATCGGGGCTAATAGGGAGCTCCGAGAACTGCATAAACTTGTTATGTCAACCGATTTTAATAAAAACGTAATCGATTCTCTTGCCAGTGAACTTATAACCTGGCATTTCATACCTCCTAGATCCCCACATTTTGGTGGGATTTGGGAGGCTGGAATTAAATCAGTAAAGTTTCACATGAAACGCGTGATAGGTAACGCTAATGTTACATTTGAGGAAATGAGTACATTGTTAGCCCAAATAGAATCAATCCTTAATTCACGCCCTCTCACTCCTATTCCCAATTCCGCAAACGAACTGGAAGTCCTAACGCCAGGCCATTTCCTTATTGGCTGTCCACTTAATGCTCCGGTGGAACCTGACGTCACACATATTAACATTAACCGACTTTCTCGGTGGCAACGGATCCAACAACTGTCCCAACACTTTTGGAAGCGTTGGCAAAGAGAATATTTAACAACACTTCAACAGCGATCAAAATGGAAAAGAGAAGGACTTAACCTGCAGATAGACAGCATTGTTCTAATAAAGGAAGACAACCTACCACCTCTCCAATGGTCTTTGGGGAAGATAATTCAGCTACATCCTGGACCCGACGGCCTCACCAGAACTGTTACCGTCAAAACAACCAAGGGTGAATTCAAGCGCGGAATTTCGAAAATCTGCCCACTTCCAATCGAACACCGTGAGTGATTGTGATCGTGAAGTGTTAAAAAACAAAATTCTACTCGTTGAACGGTGAACCCTTCAAGGCGGGCGGAATGTTCGGTGATATAAAGACATATTTTAGTTTATAGTTATCTTTATATGTTTAGAAAATATGTTTGTACTATATATCTGTCTGTACATAAGTGTATTCAAATGTCTACGACCGGCAAAATATTTATTATCTGGTTGACCCAAAATTTTAACTTCTCGGAGGGTTGGTACTTGAATTGGCAAGACAGACTCCAGATGTGTTTTCAAGTATCAACCACTTCCATGTTCTCCAGCTTCACATGGGGGTTGGAGAAACATATAAAACTATCTATTTTAAAAAATAAGCAGCAGTGTTAAATTTAAGTTTTAACTGACTCAATTCATACTCGATTCAACCAATAAAAATCCGAAATCAACACAAGTCATATTAACAATAAACAACATTGTATATGAATATCAATAAATTGTATATAGGTGTACAGTCTATAATTTAATAATTTATCGAAGTGTTATCACCAAAAATAATAAACGGCGGGTTACCGCCCAGCTAATACAACTCCTTCCGCTAAAAAGTGGTCACAGGGTGGCGCTATCGTTAAAAATGTGTTTTTTAGAAATTAATTTCTCCTGCCTCACTGTTTATTTTAAAAAATCTGAAAAAATTCATGAAGGTTAGTTATTGAGAAGGAAATTAGTCTGATTTTTTTCAGATTTTTAGAACCTAAACTGAAGCTACGAAAAATATTTTAATTTTTCAATAGCTTCTTAGGACATGAAGGTTACATTTGGCAGAAATAAAAATAAAAGATTTTCGTGTATTTTTTCCCGTACTTCATGATACCGGTAAGTATATTTTCATTTTTAGACCGGAACGTGCCCAAAAATGGGAAAAACCATCATTTTTCGATAATTTTAGGCCATAATCTTGAAATTAAATAGCCATTTAGGCATTAAAACTTTAAAATATACAGAAATACTTGTTTTTAACCTACAAAGTTATCGGATCAAGCATTAAGTCGCTTTAATGGCAAAGAGCTTGGTTAAACAATGTTAAAAGATTTCCGTTATTAATCTTAAATATACTATGCATACCTATATATAACATAACTGGCACTCAGCTGCAAAGTACCCATAAGGTCTATCCACTAAAACTAGCTGAGACCTAAAGAAAAAACATTGGTTAAGTCTATCTACGTGTACGAAACATAAGCTGAGTCGATAAAACAGGGGACGATAATCCAAAAAGTACAATGGCTATGCTTTCATCAACTGTTTTATTGTATTTCGTATATTTAGATATACTATATATACTGATGATTGTCCATTACTTAATGGGTTAAAAAGCAGTATTTAAGTATTTTTTAGAGTTTTAATGCTAATTTAATTTATTATGGTCCAAAATTGTCGAAAAATGCAAAAAACGATGGGTTTTCCCAATTTTTGGGCATGTTCCGGTCTAAAAAGGAAAATATCCTTATCGGCATCGTAAAGTACGTGAAAAAATATATGAAAAACTGTTATTTGTATTTCTGTCAAGTGGAACCTTCTTGTACTAAGAAGCTATTGAAAAATTAAAATATTTTTCCTAAGTTCAGTTTAGGTTCTAAAAATCTGAAAAAAATCAGACTAATTTCCTTCTCAATAACTAACCTTCATGAATTTTTTCAGATTTTTTAAAATAAACAGTGAGGCAGGAGAAATTAATTTCGAAAAAACACATTTTTAACGATAGCGCCACCCTGTGACCACTTAGAGGGTTGAATATTTAGCTGAAGGAGTTTTCAGTAATGTCCTTTCGAATGGCCAATTCGAAATTACAATCGAGCAAGGGGCAATTTTCACTATCTTATCCCGCTATAACTTTTCTGGTACACTGTCTTGATTGATCTTTTTTAAGCATTCCGACTAGAAAAATAGGTCGTTTGTGTCGGAAGCGAGATCAAAATTTGACTTGAGGTAAAGGTTTTTTGAGTATTTTTTAAATTCGGTATTTTAAGAATTAGCCAATGTTTCACAATGCGCTTTTTAGGAGTTATACAACTGATTTCTAGTGAAGACTCACTCCAAACTGCAAAGCTGATATTCTTTCAAGCAATTGTCATTTTCTTTCTTTTGTTTATATCAAGAGACAGAAACTCTTTACATACGTATAGTATCATACAGATATGTAACGATGTAACATACAGAAATGCAACCCGAGTGTAGGGTCGTCTTCCTCTGTTGTCTGATACTGGTTGCTGCGTTGTTAGGACAACAAGTGAGACCCTAGACATGGATGGGTGTATTCCGACTGGCTAAAACAATAGAAGCCCTTGGAACAACTTCACACAATAGACTAGTTGTTGCCGTTATCCGATGACGTCATCTGACTTCTACCATTTACGTTATATATTTTTATGTTTCTTCACAAAACAGTTGAATCGGTGCGACAAGTGCATAAGAAAAACATATTTAATAAATACGATATTGATGAGGCGTTAATTTCTTGTAAGTCCATAATTCACAAAAACAAACGAAAAGGTTACAAAACTTTATTTAAGTACACTATAATTATTACGATACACTGTATCTTCTTCAGGTGTAAGAATGGTAATTTTAAACTAGATACAATTAGTCTTATATACTAAGCTTAAAGTAAGAAAGAGGGAGTAAAATTTTTTTTTTCTATTTAATATTATTTAAAATATAGAACAATGAAATACAAATTATTTAAAAAAATAGAAAATTGAAAAACAAAACAATACCTTCAAAAAATATTTAATAAAGGTGACCTGTCTAAATCTAATTGATCATTAAGTATATTTCCTCGCTTATTTAATTTGTTAATCTCTAAACTTTCAAGAAGATTTAATTTTTTGCCTTTATTTTCCACGTGTAGTACTTTAAAATTGTCATCAAATGTGTGTTTGTGTTCAATCAAATGTTCCGAATAAGTTGAAGTTGTCTTATTTTTTCCCCAGTATTTTTTGTGTTCGTTGACTCTAGTTTCGAAAGATCTCCCTGTTTGCCCTTTATATGAACTGTAACAATCGCCGCAATTTAATAAGTATACTCCAGATTTTTGCTTTTCATCTGTAGAAACTTTATTATTTTTAATGTAAGAACCTAAGGTGTTGTTCGTTCTAAACTAGACCTTACAATTAGTGATTTTTTTTAAATATGTTTGCCTATTTTTGTTTTAAAAGGTCTTTAACGTGGGGATATACTAAATTTAACGGACGTTGTTTTAAATCTAATTCATCCAAAGGAACATTAATCAATCTATGAAGACTGGAGTGAAAAAATGCTAATTTATGTGATATTGGATGACAAGATTTTGCGTTTATTATGGAATATGTGTGTGTGTCTTTATGAAAAATGGAAAAAGCGTGTTTGTTGTTTATGTTTTTAATGTTCAAATCTAAAAAGTTGATGTTGTGATTTACTTCCTGTTTCATCGTAAATTTGATTTTAGGGTATAATTTGTTAATAAAATTAAAAAAAAATACCCCCTCTTTCTTACTTTAAGCTTAGTATATAAGACTAATTGTATCTAGTTTAAAATTACAATTCTTACACCTGAAGAAGATACAGTGAATCGTAATAATTATAGTGTACTTAAATAAAGTTTTGTAACCTTCTCGTTTGTTTTTGTGACGTATCTAATACTTCATTTTTTTGAGTGCAAATATCTGCAAACAATCCTTCTTTATTTGTTTTTATGAAAAGAAATGAGAAAATATTTGTAAACAATTGGTCCTATGTACTTAAAAAAAACTACAGAATTTTAAACACTTAATTGCTGTTGTTTTGTTCGACTTAAAAAGAGGCATGTGCCAACAATCAATCTTCATTTGTTTAACAACTGAAAACCCATTCACAACCAAGCGATCCTCATTTATTATCTAAAAAAAAATCTGCTAAACACTGACGATCTTCATTTCTTTTACATTCGATCATTCCTTGCATCGCCCTGTATAAATAGATAGACAGATACGTACATTGGTAGCACTGACAAGTCGCGTTCTGTTCGGTATTTTTCTCATGTTATTAAACGGCTAGCCAGGAAAATTCCATAAATAAAGTGCCAGCGGCATTGACGGTGGTGGTGGTAGTGTTGCACGATGTTGTGTTGCGCCGACCGTTCCCCGAAAGATTTATGTCGAAATTGCAATGTTTTATTACAACGAAACATTGAACTACCTACGTACTGGAAGAATACGAGTTTTTTTCGCAAGAAAAGCAGCTGTCCGCTGCAGCTCTCATGCCATGTTTTTTTCTCATTTTTATTTACCGGCCATACGCCAATTCCACACTTCACTTATACCAATTTCCATCAAAGCAGTTTTTTTCAATAATTCAACGATTTATTGCTTCCATTTGTACTACAACGCTATGGCAGCATACAGGCCGGAACAAAACAAAACAGAAACAATCGATACTACAAAACAAAAGACTACATTAACGGTTTGTTGTTGTTTTTTTCACTAGCACTTCTTTTATTGTTACATATACAGCTGGAAGAATGTAAAGTCCAAGAAAGTCAAGCTAGGAGATTGGAATTGAAAATTTGTTGGACCTAAATGGTTCCTCAAAATTGTTTATAGTGTGCTTTGGTGAAAGGCATAGATAGATACGGTAGTGGTAGTTGTTCTTTTGTTACCTAGTAGAAAAACAAAAATCATAAACAATGTCGCGTCGATAAGGAATTTGTTCTTTACAAATGTTTTCGATGTTTTGCGATGTACTGCGTGTAGTGTGTACGTGTATCGTTTCCAGAGTATGTTGCCTGACGACAGGCAGATAATTATTGTCAATTTAACTCGCCTTTCACAAAAGGAAATTTATTGAACGAAAGAAAAATGGATCGATCACGCAGGAAACGTTCCTTTATACGTTTAGTAGTAATGACATAAGAAAAGGCACACGTTTCAAACAGACAAACATAAATCAAGTTGACCGAGACTGTGAATAATAATAACGAATGCTGTTGTCTGCTGTGGTGCTACTGCCTGCCGCCGCTGGACCTGTAACAAAGAAACAAAAAACAAAAACATGACCCACCTGTAGATATATATATTGTCATGATAGTTCTTATACAATAAGAGAAAATATATATATATATTGAAATTAGAGCTTTTACTTTACATATGAATAACAAAATACACAAAGCTTTGGTAATTTTCGAACATATAATTCTTACCACCTTATAAAAACCCAGATGAACTCCATACTTAGAAGAATTAAGCCACAGGATTAATCTTTTTGATCCTATTTTCACTTCCAGTCTTGTAAAATTTCTTTAAAACTGTTTTGAATAATTAATTCTTTGGAAAATCAAAATTCTTAACCTAAAATTTTTAAATTTTATGTTTATGTTTATAATTTGAACTTTTGATAAATTCTTTTTACCAAAATAGAAGGAACGTTTAATTTTATTCAATTTCACTGAAAGACTTCACTGTTTAGTCTTATTTCAGTTACAATAAAAATGAAAAGTGATTTGAAAATCATAGTAGATTTTCAAGCTTTCCGATTGATATCAGTTTGCTTATTTTTGTTAATTAGGTGTCAGAAATTTAATTTCTAATCAAAATTTAGTTTTTTGAAAGAATTGAGTTCTAAAAATATAGTATTTCAAAAAAATTGAAGAAATGAGAATTTAATGATTTTTTTACATTCGAATTAAGATCATTTCCCGGGCTTGTGGGCCGTGGTCTATAAGCTTTTTGTTGCCTGACGTTTCGTCAGCGGCTGCGGCTGACATCTTCAGCGTTGGTGGTTTGGTCGTTGTAGCAGTTTTCGATTTCGCAGTCGTCTGATGTCGTTATCTTCCTTTTGAATTTCTAAATTTTCTAAAAGGTTAAGCAATCTGCCTTTGTTTGTTTTGAAAATGTAGTACCTTCATCTAATACATGACTATGAGAAATGCAATGTTCTGAGAAACCTGTACTGCTAATTTTGTTTTTTATGGAATGTTCATGCTCCCGAACGCGGCTTTTTATGGCTCTCCCGGACTGACCAATACATGTGGCATTACAATTTTTACAGAATAGTTTATAAGTACCACTTTTTGAAAATGTATCTACTCTTTCTTTATTATTGACTAACAGATTCCCTAAATTGACTTTGTTGACCTTAATAATGTTACTATCAGGGTTTGATTTTTAATTCTGTAGGTACAGCATTGGATGTAATTTAAGATACAAAAAGAAGGTTCCTGTTTATTTGGGACATTTTTGAAAAGAAAATTTCGGGTTTTAATTTTGATTTTCTTAATTAATAATTTAGTTATTATATTGCGATTGTAACCATTGTTATGTACGATTTGTTTTATGATGGCTAATTCTTTATTAAAATCATCTTCAGTTAAAGGAATGCTAAGCAGTCTGTGGATAAAACAATGAAACGAACAGAGTTTGATTTTAAGAGATTGATTTGACTTTACATGAATGCCAGTATCTGTTGTGGTATCTTTTCTAAAAATTTTAAAGTTAAATTTATTATTTAGTTTTTAGACTGATATATCTAAGAAGTTTAAAACATTATTTTCTTCAATTTCCGTTGTAAATTAAATGTTCGGATTTAAAGAATTAATGTAATTAATAAATAAATCAAGTTGTTCCTGTCCAGGCGCAGAATACGTCGTCGACATAACGATACCATATTTTGACAAATTTGTTTAGCTTGTTGTTTCTGTTAAAAAGAATATCCTCAAAGTGTGACATAATTTTTTTGGATAAAATGGGTGATAACGGGGACCCCATAGGAAGACCTAGATTACATTCCTAAATCTTCTTTTTTAAAATAATTTTTAATTCTTCTAGTGGGATCGAAGTGAACAAACTACAAACATCAAAAGACACTAGAGTGGTGTTGCTCGGGGCTGAAACATTTTTTATGAGATCGACTTCAATTTAATTTTGCGCCCGGAAAATTCTAAAACGTATTTTTCTTTTGTACTTTATTATTGTTGGGGTATTATTGTGTGGCCGTTAGGGAAATAATAAGGGATGGAGGTAATAGAAACAAAGAAATAAATCATGCTTAATGTCGTAGTAACCTAGTTTTTTGGTGTAGGCCTTTAAATAAGTACGTAGTGGCATCTGTAGTATAAATTTGCTAATATGTATTGTGGAATTCAATAATGCCCTAATTTGTATATCGACGGCGTAGCTATCTACGTGATAGGCACGTAATCAAATGGAACGTAGGAGTAGTAAAATAACATCTGCAATCTCTCATTTAAATGTATAAAAGAATATAGAAACATCCACAAAGAAGCGGTTTTCTTTTATTTAAACAGAAAAGCATCGCATCGTCTGCAAATAAACGATCTTCGTCCTTTTTAATAGAAAAAAACATCTGCAAACCGTTGATTTCCGTTTTTTTTATGTTCGCAGAGAATCGATCATTGTTCTATATCACCCTGTATATGCACGCATAAAGTATTCGTTAATTTCGCGAGAATGGAAAACACGTGGGTTGTTTGCCCTTTCGTTTCATATTTGCGATACGTGAAGCGATTTTGTTTTTCCATTTCAACGTCGCCGCTTAAGAAATATGGAAGGAACCTCGAGAATTCAATTTCGGAATCGCGCAAGGGTTTATTTATTTGATTTCGTATATTTTCACATCCTCACAATTTCCTTACCCCCGAGTATATTTTATCTAGGGCAGATGCAAATAAGTCCAGATTAGATTGCCGTTAATAAATTTGCCGGGATCTAATTGTGGTTTTCTATTGTTTCAGACGAGCTCACCTTAGGAATTGTCTAGAAAAACTAAAAGATATTGTGCCATTAGGTCCTGAAGCCTCGCGGCACACAACATTAGGACTACTAACAAAAGCCAAGAGGTTTATTAAGGTAAGAAAACATTAAAGAAAGTTTGTCATTTATTCGGCTCTATCTAAATATGTATATGCATACTTATATTCACTTCGCTTTTTGTAACACGTAAAATGTTTCACCTTAATTTATTTTCGATAACTCGACAATTGTTTCGATCGAACTGCGATCATTTTCAAGAGTAATTACACTAAAATTAAAAAAAAAAACTTTTTTGTGTTTCATTCCCACCAGCTACTCGTACTGGTGGGCGGGCAGTCCCTCCGACCTACACTATAGTGCAAAGCCGGAGGGTAGGGCGCATGGCCCTCTTCAGCCTCCTTACAGGAATGGGTGGGTGGTGTGGTTAGGGAGAGAAAGATGAGACGGACGAAATGAAGACAGAAGAGAAGTGAAAGATTATCTGTGGAATATTACTGCCCTAACATTTGCCTAAATGATCCAAGGAAACCACAGAAAACATGGACCAGAGCAGCCGCACCCGGGTTCGAACCGGTGACCTCCCGAATGCTAAGCAATGATCTACAGAACTAGACCACGCCGCTCGGTAAAAAATTTAAAACTGTCAACATATTTATATGCATTTACAATTTACATAGGAGGAGTGGGGAGCTAGTAGAGCCTAATTTTATTTGACTATTGACTAAATTTAAATTGTTAAACAATGCTTTTTTTATTTCAAGATTTTCAAGCATTGACAATTTTCTGTAATTGTTTATGTTGCAATGTAAAATTTTAGAATTATTTAAGTTGAAGGAATGGTTAAAAGTAGTACATTGTTCCGCGAACCCTGTTGTTTTAAGTTTTTTACTGATAGTATAATTATGTTCTTTTAAGCGAACTTCAATCGCTCTCACACTTTTTCCAATATAAATTGCCTCCCCCCAATCATTACAACAGGTTTGATAAACTTCGCTTTTTGAGTCCGGTGGTTGTGTTGGTTTATTTTTTACTAGTAGGGTTTTTAGATTACGATAATTAGTTTCTATAGCTGTAAGGTTAAACTTTTTTAACTTATTCTTAAACTTGTAACTAATGTTATTGATAAATTTAATGGAACAAAATTGTTGACCCGATTTATTAGATTCCATCGGGATAGCGTTGTAAATTAATTTTGAAACTTTCGTATTAAGTGTTTTGTTAATTAGGTTGTCTATGACATTGGGTTTATAACCATTGTCCTTTGATATTAGTTTTATTGTATTGATTTCTTTGTGGTAGTGTTCGTTGGAAAGAGGTAGGTTTAAAAGTCTATTTATCATGGGATGAAATGCTGCTAGCTTAGTCTACCGGGTGTGCAGAATAAGATGGTATAATTGTGTCTGTCTAGGTGGGTTTCCTATAAATGTTGAAGGTTAATTTATTCTTATCTGAATGTTTAATTTCTAAGTCCAAAAAGTGTAAAGTTCCGTTGATTTCTTCTTCAACTGTAAATTTGATATTATGGTCTAGGGAATTTATAAAATTTTTGAAAGTAGTTAATTGTCTTTTGGTTATATATATATATAGAACACGTCGTCAACATAACGATTTCACACTGCAACATAAACAATTATAGAAAATTGTCAATGTTTGAAAATCTTGAAATAAAAAAAGGCTTGTTTAACAATTTAAATTTAATCAATAGTCAAATAGAATTAGGCTCTACTAGCTCCCTACTCCTCCTATGTAAATTGTAGATGCATATAAATGTGTTGACATTAGTTTATAATTTTAGTGTAATTACTCTTGAAAATGATCTCAGTTCGATCGAAACAATTGTCGAATTATCGAAAATAAATTATTGTGAAACATTTTACGTGTATTTTACGTTTAAATTAGTTTTATGAATCATGTTTCACAAACGTTGCACTATCGAATGTCAAATATTAAACAGTTGAACAAATACAAATTTTTGTTTTTATGTAAAAGTGTATATCTATCTAATCTGAAATGACTTTGACTTCATTGTAATACATTTTAACTTTGTCGGTTTACTGATACGATAAGAAAATTAATTTTTAATGTTAGTTAATTTGTTTTTTATTTAATTGGTATACATTATCAAATTTATTTAATTGAATTCTAATGCTTTGTGGCTTGTGATTATTATCGCATAATTAAAAAGAAAACTTTAGTGTTTTGTTTGAGAGAATGTGGGGAACGTATTCATTAGCATTAAAATTAAATGGTGGTTTATTGTTACGTACCATTTACCCTACTACTATTTTATGTGTTCATTTGTTTAACGAGGGGAAGTCAACTTCCGTAACTTACGTTGCCTCTCTTTTGTTTACTTCCTTCCTGTTTGGGCACAGAAATTTTGTGACAATGTTTAACGTCTGTATCGATTCTTTGGTTGTGGTATATAACATACCATAACATATACACGTGCAAGTGGTCGCGAATGATTGAGAGGCAGACGACCCCATGTTGCTGCCCCCACAAAGGGTGATGATGGCGGTAGCGTAAACGTTGGTGAAATATAATTCCGGTGGAAACTGGAAATTATTCATTGGACTACAATTTATTGAGACTAGAGGATAACATAAATATAACAGGCGAGCTGAAAAGTTCGCGCTACTATTATTAAATCGATATGATTTTTAGTTAGCCCTAACCTTCAAAAGACGCGTGTATAAATTTGACAGCTTTTGTACTATTAGTATCTGAGTTGTAGCATTTTTAGTGAAAGAACTTTTGCTACTTTGAAAAAATGTATAAAAAGGAATTTCGTGTGTTAATAAAGCATTGCTTTTTGGCGAAAAAAAAATGCAGTTGAAACCAAGGCTTGGTTTGATAAACATTATTCGGACTTCGGACTTCGAATTTTGCACCAGGTAAATCAACCGTAGAAAAGTGGTTTGCTATATTTAAACGAGGCGAAATGAGCACCGAGGCCGATGCACGCAGTGGACGCCCAAAAGAGGCTGTTACCGACGAAAACATCAGAAAAGTCCACAAAATAATTTTTGATAACAATAAAGTCAAGTTGACTGAGATAGCTGAGACCCGACCCTAAAGATATCAAAGGAACGTGTTGGTCATATCATGAATGTGAATGAATATTTGGATATGCGAAAGCTCTGTACAAAGTGGGTGCCGCGCGAGCTCACAATCGACCAAAAACAACAACGGATCGATGATTCTAAGCAGTGTTTGGAGCTGGGAGCTGTTCAATCGTAACAAATCCAAATTTTTGCGTCGATATGTGACGATGGATGAAACATGGCTTTATCATTCCACACCGCAGTCCAATCGACAGTCAACCGAGTTGACTGTATCTGATGAACCGACTCCAAAGCGTGAAAAGACGGAAAAGTCGGCTGAAAGCTTATGGCATCAGTATTCTGGGATGCTCATGCTCATGGTATATTATTCATTATCTATCTTAAAAAGCGGCTGTTATGTAGCGTTATTGGAGCGTTTAAAAGACGAAATAGCGGAAAAGCGGCCTCATTTGAAGAAATAGAAAGTGCTGTTTCACCAAGACAAAGCACCGTGTCACAAATCAATGAAATTGATGGTAAAATTCCATGAATTGGGCTTCGAATTGCTTCCGCATCCACCGTACTCTCCAGATCGGGCCCCCAGCGACTTTTTCCTGCTCGCTGGACAGAAATGCTAGCCTACGAACTTTTCAGCCCGACTGTTTGTTTAAAATTTACGATTTTATTGATCTATTTGGAAGAATTGTAAAATATTTTAATATTTTGAAACTATAAATGTAACTAACGGTGTGGTTGTCGTGCCTCATTTTTCACCCCCAATTCCCAGCTATCGGTGTAGGGGGGAAAATTAATGCTAGGTATACCACACCCTTTTTCCTCTTTAAAAAATTGCTCTTTTCCACATTTTCTCCTTCACGCACGGTAAAAATTAATTATTTTATTATTCAGAC
This sequence comes from Agrilus biguttatus, assembly GCA_963921985.1. NCBI lineage: Eukaryota > Metazoa > Arthropoda > Insecta > Coleoptera > Buprestidae > Agrilus > Agrilus biguttatus. Next base: position 21,753,504 of record OY998126.1, on the reverse strand, counting down.
TCCTCTTGGTTACTGAATATTTTGATTGGTTTTTTTGTTTGCATATTAGGAAAACCCGAAATGGCCATCACGATCGATTTTTGAATTTACGTTATAATAGTCTCACGGTGGCGAAACAGATACTTGTCAAGTTTACTTTATACTATATTAAATTAATAGTGACGTGCAACTACAACCGCTGTCTGACAATAAATAAAAATTATTGATGACATATTGCCAGTCCAAAAAGTTCAATTAAACAAACGTAAAGAATATAATACAAAAACACTTGGTAGTTTTACAGGTTTATTAAAAATCTTGACGACAGTCGTTTCGGCTGTTATGCCATTATCAAAAGAGTACAAAATAATACTAAATAATTACATTTTTAATACTAGATTTACATGATGGATTTTAAATGTGGGGATGTATTAAAATCGAGTTGGTCATTGGTTAGTAATTTCTTGTTTTTAAGGGCTTTATAATAATTTCAAAAATTTTTAGTACGTTTAACAATTTGCTTTTTTTTACAATTATGGATTAATTTAATGTTATCAATTTCTAAATTGTGATTCTTTGTAATGCAATGTTCAGCGAAGACAGTACAAGGGTTTTTGGTTAAAATTGATTTTTGATGTTCACGTATTCTTAGTTGTAAGGCTCTACCTGTTTGTCCAATGTATAAATACTTGTTTGGACCAAAGCTATTTTAAATTCAACAACAATATATGTTTGCAAACAGATGGTCTACCAATGGAGTCTCCATTATCGCCGCTACTAAGTGAAATATTTATGTCTCATTTAGAAAACCAATCATTTAATTCTCAAAATCCGCTTATGCGGAAAGTTTTGTTTTGGACTATATATGTTGATACAGATAAACAATTTGAATTGTTTTTAAATCATTTGAACTCATTATATAAAGAATTTAAATATACACACGAAATAGAAAAATCCGGCTCTTTAAATTTCTTAAATTCGAAACAATCTATAAACATCAAACTCAGTATCTTCCATTGTTTCGTAAACAGGTTATTAACTTTACCATTAAATAAAATTAATTTAAATTCGGAAGTCCTTTTTCTAAAACACTAGCTAGAAACAATGGCTATGATGAACATATTATTGATACGTTAATAAAGAAAAAACAAAAGAAACTTATTTTAAAAAATTTCTATACCTTACCAAATACAAAAGAGGAAAATCAATACCAGTTTATTCGTTATATACTGCATTTAACCTGTAGAATCAGTAATAGATTGTCCAAATACAATATAAAAACAATTTCTGTAAATAAATTTAATCTAAGTACACTAGTTAGTCAACAAAAAAGAAAAAACTGATATGTTAAAGAAAACTGGTGTTTATCAAATTAATTGTAAAGATTGCCAAGCAATTTACATTGGACAAACTGGTAGAGCCTTACAACTAAGAATACGTGGACGTCAAAAATCAATTTTTACCAAAAACTTTTGTACTGGCTTCGCTGAACATTGCATTACAATCAATCACAATTTAGAAATTAATAACATTAAATTAATCCATTATTGTAAAAAAAGGCAAATTGTTAAACTTACTAGAAATTTTTGAAATTAATAAAGCCCTTAAAAACAAGAAATTACTAACCAATGACCAAACGATTTTAACGTATTCCCACTCTTAAAATCCATCATGTAAATCTGATATTTAAGCTCAACATATCATGTAATTATTTAGTATTATTTTGTACTCTTTTGTTAATGGCATAACACCCGAAACGACTGTCGCCAAGAATTTTAATAAACCTGTGAAACTACCAAGTGTTTTTGTATTATATTCTATATTTTCAAAATGTTTCACCAAGAAACCAACAACCGCATCGTATCAATTAATTTAAACAAATGTGTTACCTACAATGCACCCTGTCCCATCCTATTTATCGATTCACCGTTGCAATCCGCGTTATTTGAAACGTTTCCTATGAAAAATGTTTAACTTCTTTTGTTTGAGTAAAAACATTTCTGCAAAAAAAAAAAAACCTTTTTCATTTGTTTGCCGAAAAAGACATTAGCGAAGAATCAAACTTCATTCTTTCGAGTGAGTAGAAAAACATCTGCTATCTAACGATGTTCATTTTCATTTGTATGACATGTATGAGAAAATATTCGTCAAACAATAAGTGATGTTCATTTATATCGGTTAAAAAAACATCTGAAAACGAAAACTAGATCGTTTCTAAAAAAAGTAAATGTTTATTTACATAGAAAGGCGTGTGTTTCTATTGTTGCAGAATCTGGAGGAGAAAGAACGAAGGAGTTATCTCCATAAGGAGCAATTATGTCGTGAACAAAGGTACCTGAGAAGAAGACTGGACCAGCTGTCAGTGCAGCATCAAGCCCTCTATAAACGTCGTTCCGTGTCCGAATGTTCGACGTCTACGGTGTCGAGCGGCGTTTCGAACACGTCGTCGACGCCCTCTTCAATGGAATCGCCCATATCTGAATCCGGTGAGTCCAATTTACAATCAGAGACGTGATTATAACTAGACTTCTCCTTGCGTTTATAAAGTGATACCATTTGGGTAGGCAACACATTTTGCGAATTATGGGACAGAAACGCTAGAATTATTATGAACGCTCAGAAAGTTTGAGGCAGTTGAAGTGTTAAGAGTAGTTATATCAAATAAATGTCGTGCGACACTATTTTTCTTGTACATAGGGTTTTGTGAACACTTTTATGAACTATTTTTTATTAAAGTAATATAAAACTAGTTTAATATTTGAACAATATGGTTACATATTGTTGTGCATACGGTTGCCGTGAAAAGAGTTCTAAAGGTTCTTCCATTTCATTTCATGTGTAAGTACAATTTAAACATAAGACAAACTGATACATTTATAATTTCTTCGAAGGTTCCCTCAGGATCTTGAATTAAGGAAAAAATAGTTGAACGCAATAAGGCATGAATGTTTTCACCGTCAAAATATTCAGTTGTGTGTTGTTTGCAGCAAACATTTTGAAGAAAATGACTTTTTAATATCCTTGGGAAAAAGAAAATTAAAGCAAAATTCTGTACCTAGCGTTTTTGATTTTCCTCAGCATTTAATTAAAAAAGTAGTACCTCGACGCAACAAACGATGTATTTTATCACAGGAGTAAAAGTAAGCAAGTAATTGAATGAGTAACAGTGAGTTAAAGAGTTAATTTAATTTTGTTCTAAAATACATACTTCTTTTTTTCTCATGATTAACATACCATTTTTCTAACTTTCCCAACAGAGTACACATAATGAACGACTTCACATACCTTACATTTTTTTACTAACAAAAACTTACGAAACAAATTTTATCAAATTCAATATTATCAACTATTATTTAATCCATAAAATCAGACTTTGTAAAATAGATGTAAATAGTAGTAGTAGTACCGTTAATATACATCATTTTAATCACAGTCATCACATCTTTTTTATCAACTTCATACACCAATCATTCACACAACGAGAAATCTACTTGCGTTACTAATTAACTTTATTTTCACTTATAGCACATATATTATTGTAAACAACAGTATTACTCTTTTTTGAAGAAGTTTAATTATGTTTTCAATATATTTGGTTTGTATGTTAAATGCTTTTGTAAATAAGTTAAATATGTGTCCCCGAATGTGTATTGTTGGTTGCATACCCAAAGTACATAATTTTCTAGTACAGAGAATATTGCTTACGCTCGGTGCATATTATAATCACGTCTCTGTTTACAATACACACACATTTTTTAACGGTGTAGCACGAAAAAAAATTTCAAACAATTTTTTCCTTACTTTGTGGTTTTGTTATGTTGGTATCTACTGGTTCTGCTGCTGAAGTCTCCCTTGAAGAAATCGTTCGTAAAATAAACAACCGGTGAAATTGTTTATTTTAACAAAATTTACGCTACCGGTTTACTATCACCACATGTCGACCGGCGGCATGGCATTTTCGGTCCCTCGCATTTAAATATAGACACCGGGCAATGGTTTTCTTTTCTGGTGGGATTGTGTACGCAAGTGTGTAGTATATAAAATAGTTGTTTTCTATTAAATAAAGTTGTTTTTTTCTTTTCGCTTTTTAAACCACGCATCATGAAACAAATTCTGTCAGCTGAACAAATATTGATCAGTTTTATTATTTTTCAGTTTTCTTCTTTCATCCTAAAATACTTACTTATGCACACTTTGACGAAGTGATAAAAAAATGAAATCTGTATAAAAATTGTTGTACCTAGACGGGGAATGTACATACAAAGTTTATTCCACGAACCCCAGGTAGGTACATCAAACTTTGACGAGTCTTTTTCCATAATCAACTTACACAGTTTTTTATCCCAAGTACCTGTTATTCCGTATTCGTTTATTTTTTAATTAATTTTACCCCACCTTCAACCCCTCTTTTCCACCCTTTTCGCTACCCCAGGTCAGTATAAATACCCATCCCAGACGTGATCTAGTGCTCTAGATCATTGCCTAGCATTCGGGAGGTCACCGGTTCGAGCCCGAGTCTAGCTGTTTCTGTGGTTTCCTTGGATCATTTAGGCAAATGCTGGGGCAGTAATATTCCACAGATAATCTTTCACTTCTCTTCTGTCTTCATTTCGTCCGTCTCATCTTTCTCTCCCTAACTATACCACCCACTCATTCCTGTAAGGAGGCTGAAGAGGGCCATGCGCCCTACCTTCCGGCTTTACACTACAGTGTAGGTCGGAAGGACTGCCCGCCCACCAGCACGAGTACCTTGTGGGAACGAAACACAAAAAACTAACAACCATACATCATCTCTGATATTCCACCTAGCAGCGGCAAGGAAGAGAGAGCTTTTAGCCTCATAGTTCATTCGTTGTATTTATTTTCTTGCTTTTATATCTATATATTCATACTCATTATATTTCACGTTATTCTCTTATAAATTCTATCTCATTTAGTCTTAGCCGTAATTCTATGTCGTGGTTCGAATTTTCCCAATAATTGTATTTGTATATAAATGTTTGTGATTTTTCTATACATTTTGTTCTTTTAATTGTATATATGTCAGTTTTTTTTATTTTGGGTAAAAGGTGTAAATATTTATAAATATAACTTTGTATATAGTGCAGTGTGTGTACATTTTTCTAGTGTGCATATCAAATTGAATACGTGAAAAACAAAAGTTATTGATTAGTTTCTGTTTCTCTCGATCGTCACAACTGTTATAAACAACAAACGTTTTCATTTGTTTAGATATTGTTTTTGGCGTATACTTTTGCTGTTAATTGATTAAGTGATAAAAAAACAGCAATTAGGTGAGATTTTGCGTACGTTTCTTTATTAATAAACGTACGGGTACGTAAAATGACACAGTGCCCTGAAAAAAAGGAGTTGTTTACTTACAGAGGGGCACGGATGTCCGATTTGATGCCAAGTAATATCGGTTTTGGCAAGGTTGAATTTGGGCGTTGCTCTTGCCAGATGTCGTCCGAAAGTCCGTTGCGTCAGCGTGTATTTTTGTCGGCAAATTTCATTGATGCTACAGTTTGAAAAATGTACTGCTCTTTTTTTTTCCTAACTAAAAAACCCCGAGAGCGGCGAGCGACATGTCTATTAAAAATAATTAATGACAGGCAACACAAAACGGTGGGTACCGTTACAAAACTAATCGTTAAAATTTATTACAACAAAAAAAATAAATCTTTACAGTTTTTTTAAAATCGTTTTGTTATGATTTTTCAATATGAAAAATAACACTAATCTCAAAAATAGAAAATAAAAACAAATCTAGCTTCATTTGTTTGAGTAAGTAAAACGTAAAACAACCCTTTTTCATCAGCTTGCCTGAAAAGGTATTCGAGAAGACTTATCTTCAATCCTGTTAGATAGAAAAACATCTTTAAACAATCGCTCCTCTTCATTTCAAAACATCTGCAAGCAATTATTCTTCTTATTTTTCTCGACTGAATAAACATCTGCAAAACAATTGATCTTCATTTCGTTTTGGAGTATATCTGTGTATAGATCCGTGGCTTTTGATTGTTTTGTACGAGGGTGATTGAGAAAGTTTAGTGACTTGAGATGTTTTCTCATTTGTTTCAGATGAGGTTGACGTGATCGGTTATACCAGTACCCAAAGTGACACGGACGACCAGAGCGTGCGGTCTGGGTCAAGTGACAGTGGCGTCGCGATGTCAACCAGGCGCCTGGGACTCACCTTATCCGAAATGGAGGTGCTGTAGGAGGCACCGAAAAGGGGGGCATGAAAGATGCAGGGGGCCGAGGACGCGTCCAGAGCCAACTTATATACATACATAAACATATAAAATATAAATAAATACATACAATACATAGTAAAAACAAAAAAAAAATCGTCTCGTCGTCGTTTGTCGTCTGTCGTCTGTTTTGGTATAATATAATATTATACCATCGACCATCAGCAAGCAGTAGGAGCAACAGCGACGGTACTTTTACTACCTACCACTTCTACACCCCAAGTAAGTAATACTTTACTTTTACATCTACATTTCAACGCGTCTGAAGACTAGTCAAACAGCATGTTTCAATATGCCACCCACTTGGAGCGCAAATAATATATAAACATGAATAATAATAATAATAATTAACATAATGAAAACAAGAATGAAAAGAAAAACCCAAGAGAGAGTAAGAAACCTTGTCGTATTCACTTTATAAATTATTTATGTATATTGTATATACTTTATCCAATTAATTAATTAATTAGTACCTAAAAAAGATGTATCACGTTTAATATATATTTATAATATGTTTGATTTCGGTTCGGATAGACGACAAATGCAATGTGAATGTGATTTTTTTTTCTTCGAAAAACAAAAAACAAACAAACAAAACAATCGAAATCGAGCAATAAATTTTTATTATTATTTATAACAACGGAGCGATGAATTATAAAACAAATGCAATCTACAATGCTTGTACTTCTTGTATTTAGTCTTAACGTTGAATTAATTTCAAAGAACAGTAAAGAAAAACGAAAAACAATATCGAGTTGGATTATTTACTTCTCCGGGGAAGTACCACACATTCACAGCGGTCATCTGTCTGAACTGAAGCAAAAATACTACATATTACGAGGGCAGTTTGTAACTGCTTTAACCGTCATGTGTTACACATCCAATAAATATTAAAAATAATGCTAGAGGCCGTGGGAACTTCTGTCTGTCGGTTTTTGTGTTGCCAAGTAAATTCCAAACCCATATAAACTAACTATACATTCAGTAAATGTGGTGTATGTTTTTGCTTGATTTTGTTTTGTTTTTTGTTTTGGCGATTGTTTTCCCTTTCCCATTCTCGCTCCCTTTTCGTATAAAGAAAAATAAAATATTTTTTTCTCTTTTACAACTAACTGGTTAATGATCAAAACCAAAACCTCAGGATGCGTCAAAATTACTTTTCTTTATTGATGTCACCGTAATCATAATATAATGATGGTGGGTGAACATCAGAAACGTTGTTAAGCTATCGCAAAATTTATTAAATATCGTATCTACTGAATTGCCTTCTGTAAAAAGTTATACATAATAGTTAGTACAATATTGTTAAAAACGACTTTATTATGTAATTTTTTTGGCAACACCGACTGAGAATTGATATTGATATTTATCATCAATTTATATGTATACTCGATTAAATTTGGCAGAAAACTATTCAGGTACTTACCTATTTTGGTAACACCGTAGTAAGTATTTATTTGTGGTATCATTTTCAAACGATTTCATTGAATTGTTGATAATATCGGCATAAAAAAAAATCAAGCGGCATTGTTTTTTTGTTTTATTATTAGATTATTACTGAACAGCTGAACAAAGTACCTACCGATTGTTGAAACAAACGCCAGTGCTCAGGTAACGCGTTCAGAGCTGGTACCACCTACCAAGTCACGATTTAGCTCCTTTGGAGTTTGTATTCATTTTATTAATATTGTGTATAAAAGAACGATGTACTGTACAGTGTTGTTAGGTTAAAAATGTGGCTTCAATGGCGGATTAAACACGAAATTTATCGGACAAAATCGAATCGTCACCATCGCTCGATTGTTTAAAAAAAAAAAAAACTGAAAACAATTGTAGGGAGACGTTCGAGTGAGTGTTTGTTAAAATTGTAAATTATCTCACTAACTAATTAACTACTACTACGACTTTTAGCTTAGGAGTTTCAAAATTTAATTATTGTATATATTATACATAATGCTAACTTACTGTTTCGATTCCTATTTTGTTCGGTAATTTTCGAAGCTTTAAATGCATTTGTTGATCTCTTTTTCCGTCATGTGGCTGTCACTATTGGATAGCATACAAAGTACAAATCCTTTTTAAGTGTCCCGTTGATAGGGGCGTGCGAATATTGTGACCGAAGACAATGTTGTCGTGGTAAATAAAATTCATCTTGGACGTTGGTTGTGTGTGGTTTATATTACTATTAGGGGTTTAAGTTGTGCAAAAGGAAAGCAAAACTCCGTTTTTAAAAAGAATAATAAAAATCTACTTTTTTGTGTTTAGACTAGGTTTAGAATAGACGATACTTATTTATAACTTTTCGCCTATTTAACAGCATGCAAAGTGAGTACCTTTGTACTGTTTTGGGATTGTCTTTTGTTTGGCATTCTTCTTTTGTTTGACATTCAAAATTTTCGATTGCATTTTTTTTTATCCGTTGCCTTATGACAAAAGTATGAAAAACTACGAATTTATTCATGAAAATTTATTGGTGCTATATTGGAGATTTTATGAAAAAAAAAAGAAAGAAAATTTATATTAGGTATTTACATTATTAAATTTTTTGGATCGAAATGTTAGTTATTACGGTGGATTGAAGATGAGTTTTATTTACGAGTGAAAAGAAAAGCGAAAAACACTGAACCTCTTTTTGTGTAAATTGTGTGCATGTCGTCTTTGTGTGTCTGAAATTAAGGAGTACATGCGTCTTTGTGTGATTTGATTAAGACTGACAGGTGAAAGGCTGCCGCGTGAGAAAAAACTACCCCTCACCGCTCCATCCGACCCTCCCCCCACCCCAAAAACTTCCGCTCTTATTTCCACCAGTACCGTCATAAACCTCACAACCAGCCCTTCTTTCGGCAAGACCTGAGGATTTTTCCGTCTTTGAAAACGAAGTGATTTTGAAAATATAGTTCCAGTATGGCCACAATACACATACATAATTTCTATTTTTGTATATTGCGATATTATAAAGAAAAAAAGAATAAATAACTGAAAAACAGTACAAATTTGAAGTCAATCTGCGAAGTTTGCCGAAAGCTGGGCTTGTTAAATAAATTACCCACCCCCAAATAGCATGGCACAGGTACCAAAATATTCTTGTGTTTCTACAAATCGCTTCTGCTGTCAATAGATACATAAACATACGTGTTGTTAAATATATTTTTTTGTCGGAAGAGGGACGAATTCTTTGCAAAGCTACGTATGAAATAAAACAAACACCCCTTTGATAAAAAAATCCGTAAAAATTAACGTACAATAAACTATTTTAAAATAAATTTAAGCTTTGCACGGTGTTTGTTCTTTCTTCCAGTTAAAATTAATTTTTACATAAGAAAAACAAAAAAACGAACATTCTAAAATGTTTTTTGAAAACAAAAGCACAACCGTAGTAGTGTTTTGTTTTTTCTTCCCAGTGTTACTCACAGAGACTTGACTCTTCATTTTGTCTTGATTGTTGGCTAAAAACAAAAATAAATATATTGGTGATGGTCGTTTTTTGTTTACTGTTATCATAGCCTTCTTTTTTTAAAATAAATAATTTTTACTGTTGCACAATTATTTACGTTTTATTTCAAAAAAACATTTGGGGTGTTCAAAAGTGTATCGTATTAAGGTTTCTAGAAACTGTAGCAAAATGAAAATACAAAAACATACAAAGAAAATAAAACAAAAAAAAAAGTTCAGCACTATTTCTCTCACCTGTTAAACCTACTTGTACATAATAAAAAATTAAAAAAAAAATTAATTGCAACAATTATCGTAATGCATGGTTAAGTTTAATTTCCTATATTTTTCTAAAAACTATTGCTGAGAGTATGATGTGTAATGTATTGTATTATAATTAATATTAATTATATAGTTATTATATTCTATTGTATCGTTTAAATAATTTCAAAATTTAGGGAATATTACGAAAAAATATTTCTTTATTGTTATCAGTTTATTTTATTTTTTTGAAGATTTAAATTTATTCTCACTTGCTCGATACATATATATATTATATATGTAAATATATATTTTTTCTTTCAACCTACCGACATTGTAAATTTAAATGTAATAAGCAAAAAAAACACCTAAATATAAGGTAGTAACACAAATAGTCGTGTTTTTTTTTTCTGGTTAATATATCCAACTTTTTCTTCCAGTGGCGTATCCCAGAGGTGGCGGAAAGGAAAAGAATGTTGTTATTTAACGATTATTATCCTTTTTATGTAATTTGGCAAACACAAAACCGATAGAAAATAAGTTCAGTTTGAATTTTGTTTTTTGATTTTTCCAATTTTAATACGTGTTCAAATAAAAAATTTATTAAACATATATAAGTTCATACTTGTGTGTGATTATTTTCTAAATTTTTCACCAAGAAAATGGGTATTAATTATGTAGCCACAAAAGGTAAGTGGTTCTTGTATTAATTGGTTTAAAATGCGTGGTTAGTTTTATTAATTTATTTATGCTGTTACGGTGTTCCTTCTTTTAGTTAAACCTTTCACATAAATATGAAGAAACAAACAATGAACACTACACATTGTTTCTTTGAAAACAAAATAACAACAGAGTAGCAGTTTTTTTGTTTTCTCTTCTTGTTTTTGATTGTTGATGTTGAGGTACAAGCAAAATAAAAAAAGACGTGTATTTATTAAAAGAATATTTATTATATTATACAATGCAGTTTTTCATTCATTACAAAATTAAAACTACTTTTAATAGGTTCAAAGCGTCTCACCTGGAAAAATAACTAAATTCTTAACTAATAAAAATAATTAATATAATCTAGATCAGTACTTTTTACAAAGAAATAATGAAAAGGAGAATTATAGTTTGAAACTGCGTCTTCGTCTTAACATCGCGATTTTTATTTACAAAGTGCATTAAATTTTGGAATGCAATTGTTTCAAGAACAAATTGGAAAAAATCTGTTTGAACGATAACATAATATATCGATTTAAAACAACTTAGTACGCGGATTGGCTAAGATACGATATAAAAAATATATTTATATTTATTTATTTATTTCTTATAAACATTATTATAATTGCTGTTCTCTTTTCATCATAGCAGTAGATGAATTTATTTATTACTTATTATATGTAAAAAAAAACAAGTTGTCCTACAATATTATTATAAATACAATACGAATCACAGACTTTATGTGTGCAAGCCACATTTTTTAATTAGCAAAAAAAGATCTTCTGCTGAGATTCTGTTTTTCGTGACACATGCTCCTTATTTTAATCACCGCATTCCTTTTCCCTTAAAAGGGCCTTTTAATTATTTCGCGGTTGTTTTACATGAACAGTGAGTGCCATTTCAATAAATCCATTAATTACAATAATTAATTGTCTGATACTTACAATTTATAATGTAAATAGTACCTACTGTATATAGATTATGTACAGGAATAACTAACTATAAAAAATATTACAACGCTATATGTACGTAAATAAAAAAAAAGAGCGATAACAAATTTGTGTTGTGTTCAAAGAAGGCACATGAGGTTTTTGTTTTGTTTCGGTTTTTTTTTTGAGGGTACATAAGGGAGACCATTCCATTGTGACGTAAGAATTACATAAAAGATAAACTAGTCTGGAAAATTAGAGGATTGGAAAATTGGACGTTGTACAATAAAGAAAAGTTTAGTTTAGACTAATAAGGATCGAAAAAAAAAAACAAAAGGGCAATGATAATAAAATACTACTGTCATGATATGATAGTGTTTTGTTTTTAAAATATTACCGATTGTTTATTTTTTTTTTCTTTTTGTACAACTTCCTCAAAAGCTACTTACACAGCTAAGTAATTCCTATAAGAATAACGTTAATTAATCAATACAAAAGAATAATAAAATAAAATAAAACGGATCAGAGATCGAGATTGCAACAATTAATATTTATATAATAATAAAATAAAAACTTTTTCGTCACGATTGTTTATTTCAAAATGCACCCACCCGCGCGCGCGTACACATATTCACTTCACTTTCACCCCCGACGACAAAAATGATAAACAACGTGTTCAAACATAGTCCTAATTATATTGTTAAAGTTACTTAGTTAGTTACCTTTAAATATAGATTGCATCTGACCCCTTGTTGGTTTGGTGCCCCGCTGAAGAATAAGTGTTGGGACTTGTGATATTTTCTGACCAATCAGATGTACAAGAATGGGGAGAACTAGACGACCAATGTCCGGGACTTTCGGGACTTGGCGTTGGGAAATTGTCGGGTGCTAGATGATGATGTTGGGGGGTTAAATCCGAGTGTTGCGAGGGAGGTGTCAAGTAGAATTGCTGCTGTTGTTGGGTCTGTTGTTGCTGCTGCTGCTGTTGGTGGTGGTACTGTTGGGGTTGTAAGCCGCTCCCCGCGCCCGTCGCGTTGTTCTGATACACGAGGGGTAGTTGTTCTAGACCCGCCTGACTAAAATCGAAACCCATCGGGAGGTTCTGGGTCTGTGGGGGGATGCCGCCGTGTTTCTGTTGGGTAGCAGCACGCATCGCGGCTATGTGAGTGGGACTCGTGGGCAATGAGGGCCGCGTTTTAGCGGGGGATGATGAACCGCCACCGCCGAAACCTTGGGGAGAGAGGGACATGTTCGACTGGACCGAATGAGGGGGTGAATGGTTCGAATAAGGGGGAGACAATGTGTTTGGTTGTTGCATTTGTCGTTGTTGCAGTATCAGGTGGTCCTAAACGGGAAAAATTCCTTTTTTATATACGATATAGTAGGGTGGCTCAAAGCAACGTAATAAAAAAAAAGAACATCGAAAGTTTAACAAAATTTCTCTTATGTTTATAATTATCGAGTTGTATTTGTTTAACATAAAATGAAACCACTAAGTGTCATATTTCACTAGAAAAAAGTATTGTTTTTGTTTCAGGACTTCATTCCTGGACGTGGTCCCTCGCATCTTAATATTGTAAATATAAAATTATATATAATAAAAACTGTGTATATTTTTATGCTATAAGATATAAAAATAATATATATCTAATTGTAATTTATGTTACAATAAAAATTACGTTTTATTTATTTATCATCTGTTTTTTTTTTTATTTTATAAAATTAATACTTTAAACGTTTATGAAAGTTGGAGAAATTTAGAAAGCATTAAAAACTTTTTAAAAAAAAGGTCAGAAATAAAAGTCAAAAAACATATTCTAACTCGAAAAATTTTCTGAAATTAACAAGTTTAGCATATGAATTATCTAATAATTATTTATCGTTGGTTGATATGTTCGTTTTTTCTAGTTCAGATAATGTCACAAGTTTGAATTGATAATTGATAATGAAACAAAAGACTGACTCTAGAGATAAATTTAATGAATAATGAGCTTGAATGTTTTAAAAATAACACTCAGATTTTAGAACTGTAAAAATTAATTATTGGTGAAAAAAAAGACAAAATTACGTAAAATTTTACTTAAAAATCACTCACCTGAAAGTTTGTCAGGCTGAAGCCTCCGTAGTTATCCAGATTGAGGATGGACTGAAACGTTTGCTGACTACTTTTGATAACATCCTCGTAACTAGGGGGTTGTTTACTGGCTGCAGAGAGTAACCCTTCCAGTCCCGCTGCCATTCCCATATTGGAATAGATGCTTGCAGTATCGTACGGACTCGGCATCGAACTGTTCGTCATCGGGGACTCGACGGGGCTCAGGGTCGAACCTATCGAGTCGACACTCTGTACGATGTCGACGACGCCGTGTGACGATGTCAACGTGTTATTGTTGTTGTTGTTATTGTTGGATGTTTTCTTGTTGTTGGCGTTCTTTTTTATGCTTGCTTTCCGCCTTACACTTCCACCCCCACACCCTGTATTGGCACCTTCGACTTCGGGACTGGCAGGATCTAGTGGACCGTTATTTCCACCGCCGACCATGGCCGCCGCTTTCGACGGCCTTTTCGACTTTTGTCGCTTCGGAACGATCACGGTGGGCTGTTGGATCATCTGACCGTTGGGTGACGCTGAAAAAAAAAGGTAAAATTTAATTTTTTTATTACGTGAATTAAGGGACTAAATAAAATAAAGGGCTCATATACGTACTTATCATTGAACTGTTTGTGACCACGTTGATTAGTTGGGGACTCCTAGGGACGTGTTCTTCGAGAAGTCGGACTATGTCGTGGTGTAATCTTTCACTGGCCACGTCCCTTGGTAGTCGATCCATGTGGTCGGTTATTTCCCGATTTGCATAGGCTTCCAGGAGAGCTTTGCACGCTTGATACGAACCCTCTCTTGCTGCTAAGAAAAGAGGCGTTTCATCCTGAAATAAACAAAAAAACATCATGATGACAATTGTTCAAAAAAATTACTTAAACAAACGGACTACTCACTTTGTCGTCTTGGGCGTCCCTATTGGCTCCATGGGCCAGCAGTATATTTACAGCTTCGACGTTATTTACAGCGGCCGCCCAATGTAACGCGGTCTTTCCGGAATTGTCGGCAGCGTTTATGTCAGCTTCAGCGCTGATAAGGTCTTGAACCATACCTTCGATTGCCAGTCTTGCGGCGAGAATGAGAGGAGTGGTGCCTTCGTGCATGCGAGCGTTTAAGTTAGTGGCTCGGTTCCTCAATAGGATCTGGAAGACGCCCACGGCATCCGCCGCGACGGCTGCGTGTAGCGGCGTCCTGCCCGTGTTATCCTGCGCGTTGGCGTCCGCTCCTGCGTCTAGTAATCTCTTTGCCGAATCCGCTCTCGCAAATCGTGCCGCCAGGTGGAGCGACGTCTCTCCGGTTTTCTCCATCATAGCGTTCAATTCCGCACCTTGCGCTACCAGATCCTGGATGACGTTGCCAGCCGCTTCGTCCTCTTCATCTTCTCCTGTATCGATTCCTCCACCTCTAACTGCTGCGACCATTATTGGCGTCATTCCGCAGGGTCCTCGAGCGTTCACGTCGTTAGCGTCAATGTTTTGTGGCGGTGGAGTCAACATTGATGCTGGTAGTCGGATGTCCGCGGCGTCAAGGTGCTGCTGGGTCCATACTCTGGGTTCTGCTTCTTCGTAATCGGTGATGGCTGTGTGGTCACTTGCGTAACCTCCGGTGGTTTCTAGAACACGCATTCTCTTTGGTTGAGGCACGTCGGATTCGTCGTCTGACCAGGGTTGATGGTGATGATGGTGATGGTGGTGTCCCATGTGTTGCACGTGACCTCCAATGTCTATATCCATGCAAGGAATGGAAGGATTCTTGTTTAAATTGCGCATCTCTTGACCATCTGGACCACGTCTTCTCGATCGGTGTCTGGTTCCCGAATTGGTTCTTAAAAATCCTTCGGGGAACCATGTTATTCCAGTTGCTCTTTTGCGTTGGGTTGTGACGATAATCCCTATGACACCGCCGATACAAATAACGATCAAAATCCCGAAGATGACGTACTTCACATTGGTGGATGCTTCAGTAGGATTTTCTGTGGGTTCTGTCAATCCGTCCACCTGGTATATTGGGAAGGACTCGGACAAGATATGTCTGGAAGCTTTGGCGGCCAAAAACTCAGCTGCAGCGTTAGCACTTTGGAAACAGTAATCGGTACTTGTGTCGATTGTAGAACATTTCCTGTTATCGATTTCCAGATACACCTTGACCCCTGTTCGACCACCCTGTTCGGTAAACGCAATGTTGTGTTTGTTCAGATAGTAGGAGTCCTGTAGGTCCGTTCTTGATGTAGATCCTGACCATGAATAGATCATGTCGTTACCCATCTGGTCTTTTTTTACCCTTACAGTTGTTCGCAGTTGGTAGCTGGTATCTCTAAGGAATGCAATCAAGTTTTGCTTGAACGTTTGCATCTCCATCAACAGTACCATGGAAATAACGCCGTCGGCTAATGCTGGAGGTGTTTTGTCACAATCCAATCCGTCCCAATTACACTCGGCGTTATCGCAACCGTAATCGCAGTGACCGTTCGCGTAATGTTCTTGACAATAAGCATCGTACACGGGGTTGCAGGGTTGAAGGGTCTTTTCGCAGTCTCGTCCATCGAATAGACACTGGGCGTTGTTGCACTCCTCGTTGCAAACGCCGTCCATAAAGACTTCCCAGCAGCGTATGGGTGCGGTACAATTAACCCAAGGATTCAAACCCAAGGAGCAATCGCCTCCGTCGAAATCGCATGCGTAATTGTTACATTCTTCATCGCATTTGTAGTTCCGTCGTTTCATTCGGCAGTTGTTTTTGGCACACAGCTTGCGTTGGATTTCGAGATCGATGGTGAAGAACTTGTTGGGATTTTCTTTACGGACAGCAGTGACAGGATGTCCCACGCCTCCCGGCGAACTCCTGTCGTAAATCTCGCAGTTCTTCCCGGAATGTTTCGGAGGACAGTAGCACGCGTAGTCTCCCAGTTTATCCTGACAAGTAGCTTCGGGATGACGGCAAGGATTACTGTCGCACTCGTTTAACGAATCGATTTCACAATTACGTCCAGAAGTGCCCAAAGGACAATCGCAAGTATATCCGCCTCCTTCCGATATTCTGCAAATTCCCCCGTTCTGGCAAGGATCCGAATCGCAATCATAGCCACTAAATTCACAATTTTTCCCGTAGAATCCATCTTGGCAAGTACATTTGTGTCCTGCGTTAATAGTGGCACATACTCCTCCGTTTTGGCAGGGACTGTTGGCGCAAAAGTTGACTTTGGCTTCACAATGGCGTCCCATGAATCCAGCTTTGCAATTGCAGTGGTAGTCGTTGACCAGTTGGACGCAATCGAGGGTACCAGGAACCGAACAAGGATTTGACAGGCATTCGTTGATGTCACCTTCGCATCGAGGTCCGACGAATCCCGCAGGACATTTACATTCGAATCCTCCAACTTTATCGATGCATGAGCCGTTATTGTGACAAGCCCCCGGTCTACAGTCGTCAGTGTTTATCTCGCAAATATACCCTAAGGTGCCGGGCGGACACGAACATTGGAAAGTATCTACGAGGTCGTGACACGTTCCACCGTTCTGACACGGATTTGGTTTACAATCGTCAACATTGAGTTCGCAATTTTGGCCTTGGAAGCCTTTGGTACACTGGCATGAATAGCTGCCGATCAGATCTTTGCATGTGGCGCCGTTTTGGCACGGGGCCGATTCACATTCGTTTATTTCGCGTTGACAGTATGATCCTGTGTATCCTTCCAAACAGTGGCAACGGTGAGAGTTACCTATGTCTTCACAGGTGCCATTATTGCAAAGGGATTTATGAGGAACGCCTGATAATTGAAAAAGAAAACAATCATGACCAGAGGAAAAAAACACAATAGGATACAGAGAGTACTGCCAAAATTCACATCGTGAGTTTAGGTGTACCCTCCGCTTCCATAAAAAAATGTCCAACATGTTTTCACTTACCTTTTCGTAATGCTGCATCTTTACAGCTAACCATTTCGACATCGCAAACTTTCCCTGTCCACCCCGGAGCGCACATGCAATGGTACTGGTTTTTGGTCTGGCGACAAGTAGCTCCATTCTCACATGGGTTTGTAGCGCACCAATCGACGTAATCACCACAATCTTTCCCCGCATATCCATATGGACAGTGACACGTGTAATGGGTTACATGATCCTGACAATTAGCCCCATTAAGACATGGCGAACTGTCGCAAAGATTGATCCTGTTCTGGCAATTAGATCCTGTGTACCTGGTTTGGAGAAAAACAATGTTTTAAAAGAAAAAAAATAAAAAGATGCAAATGGCTTACCCTGGTCTGCAAGTACAAGTGTAGGAGTTGATACCGTCGATACACGTGCCTCCATTCATACAACTGCTGTCTGTACAATCGTCATCATTCGTTTGGCAGTTTATCCCGGAGAATCCCAGAGGACAAGTGCAGGTGTAGGAGTCAACGTATTGGTTACAGGTAGCCCCGTTTTGGCAAGGACTCGATCTACACTCGTCGACGTCAATTTCGCAATGTTTACCTTCAAATCCATTCACACAAAGGCAGATGTAGTCCCCAATATCATCGAGACACGTCCCTCCGTTTTGGCATGGAACTGCAACAACAATGACAAAAAATAAAATATCTTAATCCTGCTATTAAGATTCCTTGACTTACACGAAGCACAATCATCCGTGTTTACTGTACAATCCTTCCCTTCGTATCCCCGGGCACAGATGCATTGGTAGGAGCCGTTGGTATTCCTACAGGTGGCTCCGTTCCTGCAGGGTGCTGAAACTTGACACTCGTCCACATCCTGTTCGCACAATCTTCCGGTGAATCCCACGCTGCAGGAACAGGCAAAATCTAGATAGTTCGAGCTGGGAGCACAGCGGGCATTGTGTCGACAACGATTTGGGGAACAAGGATCTAATTTGTCCTGGCAATTTCTTCCAGTAAAGGGAAGTTCGCAGATGCATTTGTAGTCGTTGACTTGGTCGATGCAGGATCCCCCATTTTTGCAAGGATTTAGGGCGCAGTCGTCAATGTTCGTTTCGCAGTTGATACCCGCGTATCCCGGGATGCATTCGCATGTATAGGACGCCAAATGGTCCCGACACAGTCCTCCGTGTTGACAAGGATTCGAAGCACATTCGTCGATATCGTTTTCACACTGTTTTCCTCCATAACCTGATAACATGAAAATTTGGTCGTTTACGTCAAGTCTCCAGATTTCTGGAACAAACAAGTCACCTGGAACAACAACTTACCTGGAAGACAGTGGCAGATGAACTGGTTCACCCCATCCTCGCAACTTCCACCATTTTTACATGGGTTTGATTTACATTCGTCTACATCGCTGAGACATCGGGCGTCGTAGTACCCTCTGGGACATTCGCACCTAAACCCGTTAATAAGATCGATGCAAACTCCCCCGTTCGCGCAGGGATTCGAAGCACATTCGTTTATGTCAGTTTCGCAGTGTTGACCGGTGAAACCAGGTATACATTCGCAAGTGTATCTGAAGGAAACAATAAAAAAATATTGCTTTTTGAAGTGATTTTTTATCACCAATGGTACCGACAAACAAAACAATAAACATCATGCAGCAATCCAGAAAAGGGGACACCAATCAAATAAGCTAATTAAATTCACCTTAGATTCAAAATAAAAAAAAAACTGAAAAAAATGTCTACTTCAAAAAACGCTAAGGTAAAAATATTTTCATTAGCAACCTTTTGTTTATTTTGAAAGGGGAAATGTAAATTTTTGACAATTTTTTTTATTCGTTTTTGATTTTTGGACTTTGATGGTGTCAATGGTTCTGACTGGTCCGAAATTTCGTAACAAAACTTATATATATATATATCTGATGCACTTTCGAAGGGTGGCGCATGCAACACTCTGAAAGCCAGAAACTATTTTACAAAATCCACTCTGAACCTATCAAGACTTTTTACTGAATTCGACTTACTCAGACAAGGGATTATTGCTGCCACACATGAAACAAAAATAATAAATTTAAAACTTAGGTCAATTTTGAAAATATCTAAAACGCTATAGACATTAACGGACCATTGTATCGTTTCAAAAAAAAAAGAAGAAAAAAAACAATCAATATCTTTTACCTGTTGATTCCATCGATACACCTGGCCCCATTCCTGCATGGGTTACTGTAGCATTCGTTGACATTTATTTCGCAGTTGGGTCCCGATGTTCCCGCTTTACAAATGCACTGATATCCATTGACCAGATCCTGACAATCTCCACCAAACATGCAAGGATTAGACTCGCATTCGTTGATCTGGGATTGACATAGGGAACCGGTGTACCCTGGATGACATGTACACGTGAAGGAATTCTCCCCATCTATACATTCACCGTGGTGACATGGGGAGGATGCGCAGTCGTTAATATTCGTTTCGCAGGATAATCCTGGAAGCAATAAGTAGATACATTTATAATGGTTCTAAGTTGGATATTTTCAATGTTGGTACAGACCTGTAAATCCAGGGGGGCATTCGCAGGAATAGGCGGCTACGGAGTCGTGACATATGCCGCCGTTCCTACAAGGACTAGAAATGCAATCGTCGATATTTATTTGACATCTAGATCCTGTAAATCCTGTAGCACATGTGCATTTGAACGAGTTAATCAAATCTTCGCAGGTTCCCCCATTTAAACACGGATTTTCTTTACATTCGTCTATGTTTATTTCACACTGAGTACCAGTAAATCCTGCAATGAAACATGTTTCCTTCATAGATGCCAAAAAATTAATCGTCGAACCGCATCATTTACTATTTGCATACGTGTGTCATGAAAAGTTGAGTCGTTGGACTTTCGACTGACTGCATTTGTGAACGCATACAGCCGACTTTTCTAGGCCGAATTAATAAACTTGGCCAATCCTTTTGATCAGTTACACGTAACAAATGAAAGGCGGCGATCACCGGTTACTACAGCAGATACGACTTTACTACTCCTACACGTCATTTAAACTAAAACATTAGTTTGAGAGAGCCATAAGCTAATTTTAGGTTTTCATATTATAATGATACGTTTAAAATTGCAGATGAGCGGTCGTGAATGCGCTGCTATATGATAAGCCGCTTTAATGTACTCTAATTAATAACTCTGACCTTTTTTCCCGAACGCTTGACTAATAACCTTCGTCATTTAAATGGTATCATGTTTCCCGCTTGTTTTAAATTGTTAACAATCGAAAAACAGTAATGGCCGATAACAATTGAAAAACACGATGGCCGACAGTGACAACAATTGAAAAGCACGATGGCCGACAGTGACAACAATTGAAAAGCACGATGGCCGACAGTGACAACAATTGAAAAGCATGATGGCCGACAGCAGTGGCAATAGTGGTAACAATTGAAAAGCAAAATGGCCGTCAGTAGTAACAATTGAAAAAGTATAATGTGCGACTATAAAGATAAAGATCGACATAAAGGCCGTGTTAATAACCTAATTATCATCGACTTTTTGTGCCAAAACGCTGGTTTTCTGCTTTCTAATGTAATATTTAGCGAGTTCTTTGAATATTTTACGGAAACAATTGGAATTTTCTCCGGTACCGAGTGAAAACTGGTTACTTGTTGTGTTGCTATTGCTATTGTGTGCAAATATAGATTCGTTCGTGTTTATTTCTAAGTAATGTTAATACTTAAATTGTACCGTTGCAATACGATAAGGTGGAGTAGCAATATCATCAGTTAAACGAGCTATATTTATGGGAATGAGGCCAATTACAGCGAAACGCCTTGCTCTGCTCTCCGCGCCGATAGGGACCGACAGACATCGAACCTCTCTCGCGATCCTTAGCAAAAAAAATTTGTTTTATGCAAATTCGTTTCGATTCGCACCTGCTGTTCTTCACCCTTTGAAAACGAGTTATAATTTTACTCTCTCTGGACTTTTTACATTCGCGAGTCGCAATGAACACTCCCGTTTCACGTCTGAACATCATCCTCAAGGAACAACAACGAAATATTTATTTATTATTACTGAAACTTTATTTAATACAGCTACGTAAATAAATAAATGTTTCAAAAAAAAAAAGAAAAACAGTAATTGTCAACAGTTCTTCTTATTATTTACGTCTTCATTTTTAATTCGGTCTTTCTTTTACTCTTAAAAATAATGATGCTCTGCTGCGAACGATGCGAACTTTCACTAAAATTGTAGTGTTTTCGTGTCGAATAAATCAAATTCTTGCTCGAGTATAATATAATTAGCAATGGAGGAAATTAATCATATATAATGACGCGTGATTGTTTGTAATTATTATGGTGTGGATTGTATGAAATTACAATGAACTTTATTACAGTTATTATCAACAACAACATCGTCAGGCAGTTAAGTCGTTCCAATTCCCCTTTTCATTGTGAAATATATTTGAAAGAATATCGCCCACAGCTTTTTCTAACGCAATATATTTCGTCAAAGTTTCCTCTTTATAACAGATCTTCAGATTATAGTTTTGCTCAACAAGATTGTGATATATGTATGTATTACGTTGAATTCAAATAGTAAAAAAACAGTTGAAACAGTAACGGTGTGACGACAGTTGAAAAACAAAAATGGTAGAGTAGAGTTAACAGTTGAAAAAGTATGATGGCAGAACAAAACAAAATGCGATAACAATTGACACATCAAACAATTGCAATTGGACAGTTAATTTGTATTTAAAGTAGGAATAAACTGAAACTGTATAGATTTTTATATCACTTACCTGGCATGCAAACGCATCGAAATGTTCCAGGATCGTCGAGACAGGACCCATCGTTTTGACACGGATGACTTTCGCATTCGTTAACGTTTGTTTCACAACGGGGTCCGGTAAATCCCTGCGTGCAATTGCAAGCAAAACTTCCAGGTGTATTCACACAAATGCCATCATGTTCGCATGGGGAACCTTAAACAACAAACAAAAATATTTCTACTAAAACAACAAAAAACAAAGGCCAACACAGAAATCATCGCCCTATTTTACAAACCCAACTCTGTATAGCTTTCATATGCCTACAATATTCTTAATAAGGACATTTTTCATTATGTTTACTGCATCGGCCGATTTTATAACCGCCAACATGATCGAATTGCTCCGATAACGTTGCAAACTTCCGAAGGTAATGAAAATCTCGATTTAAAATCATTAAATGCCGTCCATAATTAAGAAGGACTTGTGCATAAGATAACTCCATCAAGGCAAGGTACACTATATACATAAAAACAGATAGTTCTGCTTTCGAAATAAAAAAAAAGAAAAAAAAAATAGAAAGATATTTTTTCTACTTTTATAGAAGAATAACTATAAAATGTCACCATAAATAGCATTCAGACCTTAATAGGGAACAAGACGTTTCTGAAATAACTGGATTTATTGACGTTTGCAGCAGGAATTAAGTGTCTTGACTCGGTATAATCTGAAGTCATTAAACTATGGCTATCGTTTGATATTATTCTAGAAAAATGACGGGCAAAGTGGTACCATAAATTATGCGGTAAATAAATAAATATAAATATTGCTTACTATTAGAAAGATTAGTCGGTTTGAGCATCGGAAATATCCAACGTTAAAAAAATTATTATTATCATCCAATAATTTACACTAATAAAACCTTTTTATTCGTTTTAAAACTCGAATATATACCAAAAGACACTTGTTGATCGAGTTCTACCAATCGTAAGATGAAGTTATTATTTGTTAATGAAAGACACATTAATAAACTGATGGGTTACAGAAAGGTTCATAAAAGTAAATTAAAAAAGTGAAAATCAACTTAAAAAATGTCGTTAAAGTTTTTCATGTTAATGGGTTTGGGAATGAAGAAGTTACAGGGCCGAATTATGTAAAAACTTAAGGGATAAAAGACAAATTGTATTTATTTAAGAGTGCTATAAAATTTAATGGTACAAGCGACATGGGATCATATATTGTAATATTCAAGATAATAATTTCAGGTTCATTGCTTTTGTTGTAAAAACCATCGATTTTTTGGCTCAAATTGCCCAATTATGAACCCATCGTTGTTCATTTCCTTAATTAGTGGATGTGTTCGTCCACACACACACACACACATGCAAACGTGTAGATATATGTGTTGTATTGTGAGCAATATAATATGTAATGGATGAACTATTTAATATGCATAGAATAATGCAGGGAATTAGGCGCCAACATGTTGGTACGTGGTGTATATACAGTGTATGTGTTGGTTTGTTGGTTGGTTGGTAGTATTTCTTGTAACAAACAACCCGTTCTTTGATGAAAAAATTACCGGTCAATGTCTGCACGCTCAACTGTTTGTGGCTATAACCAGATGCCTTTTAGATCGATCTGATTTCATCTCTTATAGGGCGTTCATTAAGATTAATATCTATCATAAACTACGAGAGCTCTGTTACAGTAGGTACTATACGTAAGATACTTAAATGTACGTCAGACTATTGTCTTTATAGTAGTATAAAGTTATCGTTTAAAATATGGGCTGAAGACATTAGCCTTATCAGCTTGTTATTAACGTGAAAAAAATTGGAAAACTACTTGCAACCGTAGCGAGTAATAATAGACAATCAAAAATGCAAACAATTGAAAAGCATGATAGCTGACAACGACAACAATTGAAAACCATGATGGCCGATAGCGGCAACAATTGAAAACCGTGATGGCCGACAGTGACAACAATTGAAAACCACGATGGCCGACAGCGACAATTGAAAACCATAATGGCTGACAGCGGCAACAATTGAATACCGCGTTGGCTGACAGCGACAACAATTGAAAACCATAATGGCCGACAGTGGTAATAATTGAAACGAATTAAAGCAAAATGGCTGGCTGATCAATACGTATAAATGTGATACACTTTTGACCATTTATTTGAATGTTAAATGAAAATTACTAAAACATGAAATGAAGTAAATGCTTTATCTCGTTAAATTACTAATGACTGTCTGTATAAATTGTAGCCGATAGGTAGGTGATACTTCGGCTTGAGCAAGTTTAATGTAACGATAATGACGATGGCAATGCTCTTCTCAACCAATTCGAAATTAACTGGTAATCATTAGAGTACGCAAAAAATCCCGTTCGACCGCAAAGGTCAATAGATTGTCCATTATTAACGTCAATTTAGAAGAGTTAAAACAATACAAGACGCGACAAGGAAAAAGTAAATTCCGCCCCGAAAAATAATACACATCCAATACGAAAAGGCTTTTACGAAGATTATTGATTATAGAAATGTATTTTTTCCTAATTGACTTTCTCACACTCCCATCGATTAGAACACACTCATGATATAATGTAGGTAGGTACCTTCGAAATAAAAGAACGGTACCTAGTAGCAATTAAGCTTCTTTAGAACATAATCGATAATTTAAGTCGATATTCTTTTTCTTGCGTACATTGATTGACTTGCCGTCCAATTAAGTTACAAGATAAACTATTCAGCTGCAGCAGGCACACTGTTATCGCTCGAAATCGTCGTATTGAAAAACAAACAGACGAACATCATCGCAGACAAAAGAGAGGGAGTGAGACAGAGAGAGGAGAGAAAGAGAGAGAGAGGACGTACGAGCAAGCAAAAGCCCCACCGACGCTGCGTACGCCTTCGTTTGACTATTCAAATCGGATCGTGCATATCAAATTATATAATGAGTGGTGTAAGGTCAATGATCGAACGTTACCAGAGAGATCCATCTGAACAATACAAAAAAATCGACGATCATACCTAACGACCGAACAATATCGCATCGCGGGACAACAATTCACATCGGAAAATGTTGAAGAAGAAAACAAGTGAATTTGATATTTGCTACACACACACAATGATACGTCGGCCAATGGCGGATTTACCAGTAGGCTGAGTAGGCTGGAGCCTAGGGCGGCAAATTTGGCCCAAATTTTTTTTTATCTTACAGAAATAAAAAAAATATTATTATATACACAAAGAAACGAGTGACAAAAAAATTTAAATTTTAGTAATGCACAGTATATATAAAAGATTACTAAACGCACTGTAAAATATATGTACTTATGCGATTATGAATTTTGATTCTTGGTACGATGTTCTTAAGACTTTGAAATCAATCAAAAATTATTGTACCGAAGAGACTGTAACGCGATAAGAAGCGGCGGGAATACTTTTGAATTTGGAGAAACTGGAAACGGCGGTAATGGTTGTTGTGTGAAATATTTTTTTGGAAAGAATAAACAAAGTGAATGTTCAAATTCAGGCTTCCACCGTAGATTTGATCACCGTTACCGATCTTTACGAATCACTCCGTAAGTTTTCCGTAGCTGAACGAGAGAATTTCAAGCATTTCGAAGAAAAGGCGATGGAATTAATTGTATCAAAGCAATATGCAACAGAGATCGGAAAAAGACAACTGACAAGAAAAAAAAGATTTGATGAAACATCTGAAGAAGTTAGTACAATTACTGCGAGTGAAACCATCAGGGTTAACACGCTTCTCGTCCTCATAGATAGACTCGTGTCCTAGTTAGAAAAAAAGGCCTACAACGGATTTAACGTGAAGTTTTCATTTCTAACCAAAATGAGTGAGTTATTACCATCGACCCATCGGAAAAAGCCATTTCGTTGGAAAAAATGTATCCTAATGATTTAGAAACTGATTTAGTTCAGGAATGCGTACACTTTCAATGCCACCTTTCTTCTCAAAGAATTTTGATAAAACCAGATCTTTGTTCTTGCGAAAACAGAATTTGAAGAACATTTATCCAAACTTGGATATAGCACTTCACATGGCTCTATGTACACCAGTAACAAATTGTTCAGATGAGAGAAGCTATTCTTACTTAAAGCGGGTAAAAAACTATCTACGATCTACTTTAAGACAAGAAAAGCTTAACGGCTTATCTCTTTTGTGCATAGAGTCAGAACTAATGAACAAGATTTCATACGACGATATAATTAATGATTTTGCGAATTTAAAATCTCGCAAAAAGATAATGTAAAACTTAATTGATTTCATTGTCACCTTTAACCGGATTGTTAATAGATTATTTAATAGAAATTGTTCGTATTGTTTTTAAACTAACTGTAAGTGCAATGTGCAATAAAAAATATTTAACAAAAACAACGTTTACCGACTACACATTATTTTATATAAGCTAAGATGTGTTCATATGGTGAAGTATTTTTAAGGGATACCTTTCCCCCCCTTATAATTAGTACATGCTGCTGTTTTTAGGTCAACAGTATACTCTTCACTAAATCATGGGTTGTAAAAATAATCTTGAAACTGACACAACTATCCCCTAGTTCACAATCATACCAATAATAACGGGAAAAAGCCGACATAATGAGGACGATAGAACACAAATCATAAAGTTGCAATTTCAGAATAAATATGATTGAATTTCAAAGGTCAGTAGGGGCAGCAAAAATTGAATAGCCTACTAGCCACTGACGTCGGCAAAACGACAAGTCCGATTTGTAATTGAAACGAAGAACCACCGATCAAAAAACAATTGATGCGAGTACATATTCGTTAATAGAACAAGAGGAGGGAGGGTCGATCTAGTATAGGGGAAAAAATGAATATATAAGTACGTACCTTGTTCGCATTCGTTAATGTCTTCCGAACAGTCGATTCCCTTGTATCCCGAGGCACAACTGCATGTGTATGAACCATTGATTGGACTCGTATCGCAGATAGCATCGATATGGCAAGGATTGCTGGTACATGCGTCATCCAAATGACAGAGCAACCCTAAAACAGATGAAAAACATTTCATTGAGTATTAATATGTGAATTAAAAAACGAGAGGAGAAATTTACTGTCATTTATTATTAAGAAATTCTACGATAAACAATGAAGTTCTTTGTTTGTTTGTTTATTTATTTCTTTCTTTCTTTCTTTCGTTCTTTCTTTCTTTCCTTGTTTGTTTGTTTGTTTGTTTGATTATTTATTTATTTATTTCTTTCTTTCGTTCTTTATTTCTTTGTTTGTTTGTTTATTTATTTATTTATTTATTTATTTATTTATTTCTTTCGTTTTTTGTTTGTTTGTTTATTTCTTTCCTTCTTTGTTTGTTTGTTTGTTTGTTTGTTAGTTTATTTCTTTCTTTCGTTCTTTGTTTGTTTGTTTGTTTATTTCTTTCTTTCGTTCTTTCTTTCTTTATTTATTTCTTTGTTTGTTTGTTTGTTTGTTTGTTTGTTTGTTTGTTTGTTTGTTTGTTTGTTTGTTTGTTTATTTCATTCTTTACATGTTGTGACTCCAGTAGGTAGGTTAAAAGGTATTTTTTTTAAACAGCAGGCGATCTGGCTTCACTCCCATTTAATCGTTTTGCTTACCGTATTATTAAGGCATTCTGAGACTCGGTGAATGTTTAATTGCTTAAATTAATGGTCCATGTTAATTGCAACCTGTGCTTTCGACTACTCAAATGCATCGTTCGCATTCTCTCTCGAAGTAAAATTTTTAACGTCGTTTGTTCGTTCGTTCCTTCTTGTTATTTTTTTTTTGTTTTTTCTTTATTCGCGACCACAACTCGACGTCTAGTATTACTATAGTACACACTGTGCTACGCAAATAATCTTCAAAAACAAAACAAAACATGTTCTTTTGTTCAAATCGATAGATATGCACGTTTTTGTTTGATTCGTTCCAAACATTACTACACTGTTCTTCTTTTGTCATTTGTCGGATATTTTTGAATTAAATGACAATTGAAGAACCACAATGGCCAACAACAACAAAACAATACGACATTACTTTCTATAAGTAAACTTCAAATACGTAGTCAATTAATTATACAATAGCAACTAATTTGTTTGCTTGACGATATTAAAAAAGTAAAATCAAATTGAAATTCCTTCTTTGCTACAAAGCTTTAGTGAACTTTATGAAGTTAATGTTGTTATTGTTAGTACTAAGAAGTGATAGAGCCAAGAAGCTAAAAAACTGTCAAATATTAGCCCTGGGAATAGAACAGAATGGTACATTTGCCAACTACTAAAACACCACTAGCAAAAAACACTTATCTCATAGACAAAACTTTAGTTAGGCAAAAACTAGTTTACAAAAGCCATTACAACTTTCATGTCAAACATATGAAGAGTATTTTTCGTATTAATTTACACTATAACATGTGGTTTTTAATGCTTGCAATAATAATTACAAACAAAAGAGCATCTGGTTGGAATGTGTTTTGTACAAAATTTACTGAGAATATTGAAAGAAAAATGAAAAAACAAGATGTTTGGGGTACGGGTAATAATAAACATTTTAAAATGATAAACAAATATTTGAAATTAATAACTGTATTTTACGATATTAACCAAAGAGAGCAAATCTTGTTGCAACTCTACCTATACTATAGATACACACACACATGTCTCCGATTATTTAGCTAATTAATTAAATTATCCAATAAATGTCCCAGCAATAGGAACGGATGTCCTACGTGAGAGTCTGTTTTATGTTATGTATGTGAATAAACATGTTTCGAACATTTACACAGTGGAGAATTCAAATTGTTGTCATTAATTCTTCGAGTATGTGAAATGTAAAATAAAATAGTTCGTATGTAAATTTGTGCACGGAATAACTAGCGAGAAACTGCGTGAAAGGAAGCAAAAATTATTAATCGGTTCATATTCTACAGATATGTATTTAGGCCGATTTCAACAGATTTATGACTGTTAATTAATTTGCTTTCTACTGCTTTATGTGCAAAAATAATTAAAATTTTTGTCGTTTATTAAATCGGCTGTTGAAAGTATCGAAATTAAGAACCTTGTTACGAGAAACAAAAGCATTCAGTTGTCTGAAACAAAAGAGGTTTGCGAATGCGATTGTTTCAGAATGTTACTGGTACATGTAAAGGCTCGGTGTGCATTTACGGTATATACATGCCAATGGGGCATTGTCGTTTATATCTGCCTTAACAACTGGCAGATAACACCAGCAAGAAAAGAAAAGAAAAGGTGTGGCTCTCTGGACAGACAGAACAAGAAATATCTAACAAAGTAACAATAACAAAAAAAAAAAAAACATAAGCAGAACAATTAAAGATTACAAAACAAAAAGGAAAGGAAATTTACCTGTTTTTCCGGGTGTACAGCGGCAATAGAAGCTTCCAACTCTGTCAATACAAGTAGCGCCATTAAAACAAGCAGCTCCTGCACAATCATCGATGTTTACGGAACAGTCCGGCCCTGTCCATCCGTTTACGCAAATACAGGAAAATCCTCCGACACTGTTAGTACAAGTGGCGCCGTTTTGACAAACGGACGGCCTTAACGAACACTCGTCGACATCTTGTTCGCAATAACGCCCTGTATATGTTGACGGACACTGGCACGTGTAAGAATTGATGTTGTCCACGCACGTTGCTCCATTTTGGCACTGGTGCCCCGGACAATCGTCTATGTTCTCTTCGCAATTTTGACCGCGAAAACCTGAAACAAAAGAAAAACGAATCGATGTAGTTTTGTTTTTTCGATGTCGTTGCTTATGTTACACGGAAACAAAAGACAAACAAAAACAATTGATTTCATTTCTTCTAGTCGTAAGTTGAGAGACAAACAGAACAGGGCAGTGGCATTACGGTCCTGTTTAAACTAAGAAAGTGTAGGCTGTAGGGTTTTTCTAATCCGAGATTATTCAAAATAATAATTTCTTGTCCAATTACTGTCATATTAGATTATAAGTTTGTTCTTTTCGGTTTTGCTTTAATGTGCGTATCGCTAATAGGGAAAACGTTCATTGCTGTATCGATGTATTTTCAAATGTAATATCTACAAGCAGCTTATGGGAGTTTATAATAGATATGGATCGGATTGTCTAATTTATTCAAAACAGCCGTTCGAAAATGACGTATAGAGAACCTTGTACCCATGAAATACGACAGAGACAACGTTAAAAACCTTGAACGATAGAAAATAAATATTACAACAAATTATCTATCTAAAAGAAACGGTCAGCGTTACTAAAAAGGAAATGATCGAAACGTCTCATCGCGATCAGATCACAGTGCATCGAATAGCGTGAAGAGCTGATTTCGAATTGATCCAATTTGATTGAAATGCCACGGTGTCCTCGAACGGTTTTGTCAAGCAAATATCCAAATGTCCACTTTACATTCTTTTTATATATATATATATATATATAACGGATCGTCACATTTATCTCATTGTCAGTTTGGAAAATTCTCCCTGCTCGTTTGTCTGAATCTTATTTAAACGGAAATAAATAAGTTTGCTTTATTTCAAAAGCGTGCTTGTTGAAAAAATCCAGTTTAAACACTTCTGAAAACTTGTTATTCGCTATTATTTACCAACCAACGGACTATGTGTTGTAATCATAACAACAATAACAAAAATAAACACGCATCTACATCCTTGTGTAAATAAAGGCGACCCTTTATCGATAACATTCACTTTCTAATAACTGATTAAATTTATCTGTTACATAAACGTATATTTTCTGCAAGAAATGTCACTACATATTTACATTGGGGAATTATAGCGAAAATACATAATTTCATCATAAAAATTTCAGTGTTCAATGATTTTTAAGACTAAAGATGTCATTTCCCGCTTTATTTCAAAATTCAAATAACAATTGAAAGTATGTGATGGCCAACAGTAGCAGTAACAATCGAATACCATAATGGCCGACAACAGCAGCAGTAACAATCGAATACCATAATGGCCGACATTGCTAACAATCGATTATCAACATGGTCGACAGCAGCAACAATTGAATACCACAATGGCCGACAGCGCAAACATTTGAAAAAACAATCGATTACCAAAATGGCCAACGGAAACAACCAATAGTAACGGTCGAATACATTTTTATTAAGTGAAAACGACGCAAAATGAACTATGTACTTTATTTGCGTTTTACATGCTTCTGTCCTGTGGGAGAGAATTCAGTAAAAATTTAAATCTGTACAGGAAATCAAGAAAACCGCTAAAGACGGTTATTTGGAGCCGTATCACTGTTGTAGTTTGTCGAAAGCTGGATGTGATAAGGGAAATGATAGTTGGCAGTGTGGGCGCCGAGATATATGTATATTACAGCTGTTTACTGCAAGAGAACAATTGACCGTGGGAAAAAACTCTTTTTAACTCTGTTTAGAGTAAAATTAGTACCACGACTTAAAAAAACAGGAACAACAAACGACAAGGATTTAAATAAGCATATTGCAGAGGACTGTCTTATCTTATCAGAAATAACAATCTGCAATAATTTTTTACGAGTTTCTGGTTTCGATTTTAATAACAGATCATCATCAATCCTACTCATTTTTATTTTAACCTTCACGTATTTAAATTAAATTAATATGGAGGGTTTTCGATTAAAAACCTTGAACAAATACATTCGTGCATACACTCCTGCAATCTTTATAGCTAACTAAGTATGTTACCTGGCGAAAAATTCTGAAAATACGTAAGCGAACGTAGAAGAGAAAGAGAGAGAAAAAGCGGCTCGTACATAAGTGAATGCAAACTGTTTTATTGTTGTTATCTATCGTATTCGAAGACGGTAGATTCACGCTAATTAAAACATAGAGCTAATCTTTTACTTAATTCCCCCGTAATTGCTACAGCCTCGACATGGGGCTACATGCATTTATCACATCGTGGCAATCTGTGCAGAGAACATTTTTCCTACTGAACAGGCAGTTGTTGCCCATACTGTTCCAATTACTTGGGTAAATCAACGCAAACAATCTTTCTTTCTCTCTATCTATGTACGTTATTAGCGGTTAAACGTAAACGGTAGCCTTACCGGTTCGTTTTAAAGCAAGCAAGAAAGAAAAAAAAAAGATGAACGACAACTATCGTAGTTGTACAGACATATGAACGTGTAGGTAGGTACTGTACTGTTACGTGTTTGTCGTTTGTTTTAAATTCAAATGACAATTGAGAAATACTGCAATGGCCGACGACAGATGTAACAACAATTGAAAATTAAAATGGTCCCCAACAGCAACAATGCGACAACAGTAGAAAATATAATGGCCCACAACAGAAACAATTGGAAATCAAAATGGTGCACAAAGTAACAATGCGACAACAATCGAAAATGTAATGGTCGACAGCAGCAACAATTAAAAATCAAAATGGCCCACAACAGAAACATTTGAGACAATAATAGAAAATATAATGGCCGACAGTAGCAAGAATTGAAAATCAAAATAGCTGACATCTACGACAATGTAACAACAAACGATCGACAAAGATGGCCGACCCGTTATTACATGTGGCGCGTTATTCAAATGTTTAACAAAATGAACGCGATACCTACAAAGATTGTTTTCTATACCGCAATGAAATTGTGTATTTGACAATTAATTATGTGTATCTGAATAAAATAGAGACGTAATACATTGATGTATAGATATATTTTATTATGTTAGGGAAGATAATTAAAAACCGTAACTAATAAATACAACATTACCTACTATTAAAGACCGTTCATGCAATTAACAGTAGAGTATTTATTGCGTTAGTTGGAAGAGTCTCGCGAGGAGAACCAATGACGCGAGTCGAAAAACGAACTTATATCGTGTGAGAACACCGATGTTATAACACTTAAAACATCGATAACTTTTACACTTCAGAATCGGCGAGATGGTGACTATATAGAAGACGACTTCCTTAATTAATTAATTGATTGATTAATAATAGAATACATACATTGCAATAAAAAGACGGGATAATTAAGATAAAGCTGACAACAAAAAAAAAACTAATTAAGTTCAAATAAGCCTTTTCACATCGGCCCGTTTATTTTTTATTGTTTCAGTTTATAAAACAAAAAAAGAAAACAAAAACGACTTTATTGTTAATTTCTATTCAGAGTACACCACACGATACTTCTGTCTGTCAGTTCGTTTCTTGAATAATTGGCATTTATTTAAGCGAACAAGTTGCAAACCATGTAACGGGAGTCGTCTGGGTAATTGTTGGTCGAAGACAGGCAATAGGTGTCTTTAGTACTCCGCAGGAGACATCAGGTAACAGATTTAAAGAAGGAAATGCACCAACACGTAATAACGGCGTGATTATCGTCTTTCATTTGTTTATTACATTGTTTTAAAGGCACAGTCAAGTTCAAATGTCTCCTTTTCTTTTGTTTCTGAAGCCGTTGTTGGCACTTGAAACAAATTCCTTCGCGAACTAGTTTAGAAACGAAATATTGAAATTTATCTCAGCATTATATATTGAGCCACTTCTCTACATTCCAAAATATTTTGGATATATAATCGAATCTACATTTACTTGATGGAAATTCATTATGAATATTAATAAAAACCAATTTGGTTAATTTCCATATAATTGTATATGTAATCACTTAGAGGTGTGAAATTAACCAAATTGGTGTTTTATTAATATTTTAGATAGTTATTTATAGTCTTTATATACTCCTCTTTATTTGTTTATTACATTGATTGCTACAGTGCAGTTAAGTTCAAATGTTTTTTCATTTGTTTCGGAGCCCATTATGGGAACGTTTTGACATAAGAAGAACGAAGTCTTTAGGGTAAGTAATTTATGTGATACGAACCATAGTGGTTGAGACATATTGAATTGATGATGAGATCAAAGAGTGAGTAAAACGTTGTAAACAACAGTGCATTTGGTATACAGACCAGCCATCTGTGACCGGTAATTCTACATATAAAACGAAAAGGCATTTATAATCTCTTTATTGCACTGCTAAGACTGTGTCAGACAAAACATTTGACAGTCGCTTGGTTTATGTGCATTCTCGACTAAAAGACAATAAATAATGCAAGCCGAACGCGCGCACACACGAGTCTATAAATCCAAGCCAATGATTTAAACGTTTATTATCAAAACAATCGGAAATAATATTCGCAGTTTCCTTCAGTTTAAATCACAAAACGAATCGTAGATGAACACCCATCCTCATACGTACGTTAATTCAAATAATTCTGTAAAGAATAAGAAAAATATTACGAAACATTCTAAATTAAATGCGGTTATTTGTTTTAAATTCAAACGACAATTGAAACACTGCAATGACTGACAGTAAATGTAACAATTGAAAACCAAAATGGCCGAAATGGATGCAACAATTGAAAACCAAAATGGCAGACAATAGATGTAACAATTGAAAACTAAAATGGCCGACAACGGCAACAAAATTAAAAAGTGATGGCCGACATCAACAACATAACAATGAACGAATAACAAAAATGACCGACTTGTAATGATATTTATTTATAGAGATATTTGATTTTTGTTAGGAAATTTCACCAAACAATCAGTGTCGATTCAAATACCACATCCTGTATAGCAAACTGGACACTCGATCTGAAATTTATTCCTGTTTGATTAAAATTCAGCTTTTACGTACGTATTTAGTTAGGTAAGCAGATCTAATCGAGCTCTGTTGTAAATGTTCTTCTAAAGAATAAAATCATTTTTTACGACCTCGACCGAGGTGTTGACATTGATTTTCAACGTATTTCTGCATTAGGAAGGGTTTACTTTGAAATGCGATCTGCTCCATCGACATACGGCAGTTTTATTGATCCCGTCCACATTTTTCGAAATCTATTCCTCCAATCCATGTTCGTCTTCTCTTCTCCTTAATGTAGGTATCATGTTAATATTTAATCCGGTTTTTCGAACGATGTACACGAAAATATACACGTTCAAATTTACTGTTACCATACGTTACGCCTACATGCAAGGAACATCACGTCTTTTCTATGTATAGAAGAAGATGAAGCCGAAACGTTCAGGTATATCTATCTATCTATATATACAGGGTCATTAAAATTGCGTGGTACATTAAACGTTTTAGGGAAACTAAGCATGTCACTGATTTGAAAATTTGAGAGTTGGGGGTTGGGATGATCTATTTAACTAAAATAATTTCAACTGTGGGCTACTTCCGGTTATACCGGAAGTTGATGTCAACTTTCTTATTTTAAATGGAATTGGTATATTTTTAACGAGTTTATGATGAATTCGTATGGAACAAGTGGCTGCAATAATTCGCCACAAAAGTTTACATTTACTTTAACATTTTATTATTCCTTTTGTATTAATTTTATACTTGAATATTTTATATTGTAAACATCTTTTCGAATTCTTTTCTGTATTCTTATCTTTTGTATTATTCTATTATTGTTACTATGTAAATATCTATTTCAGCTGTTCTATCTGTACCTGTCTATTGTGCTCTGTGTAAATAACTTTATTACTTGTACTTTCCTATAATCCCTTTAAAGTTTCAATTTTACTTACTAACCGCATGACATCTGTAACTCATCTTCTTTCTTAATTACATTTTAATAGTACATGTCTTTCAAGTAAAAGATCAACAATTCAATTTCTTAACTCAAAATTTCCAGATTTCTTTAAGTTCTAATTGGATCCCTACTTTTATCTTTCTAGTTATTGCCCCCCCCCCCAAAGTGCATAATTTCATTTATTCATTTACCATTACATTCAACAATCAAAATTGGTGACCCAGTCAACAACCATCTAAAGTTGTGAACAACATACATGTCACCAAAAACATAAAATTTTAAGGTGACTTTGATAATCAACTTGTATGCCTACGATGAATAGTTTCTGAGATAATTTAATTTATTGGAAAAAAGATTGCACCGCAACCCAAACTATAAAAAATCATAACTTCCATAAAAAATGAAATGACTTAGAATGTTGAAATTTTTACTAGTTATAGCCAAGTTAAGTCATAAGGCTAACGTTAACGTCATGCCAAAACTAAGCTTTATAAATTGTACAGGTCGTTCAGAAAAAAAAAATCCAAAGTTTAAAAACTTCAAACACGAATCACTTCATTTTTTCATATGAGACACCTAGCATATTTTATTTTGTCATTCGATTCTTTTTTTTAATCCTTTTTCGATACATTGGATGTTTTTAATTCTTTATTTAAAAAAAATCCAAAATTATTCAAAAATTTTCAAATAAAAAAGTAGGAAATATCCAGATTTTCAAATCTGTAACATGCTTAGTTTCCCTAAAAGTGTCTATTTAATAACACTACTAGCATAGTTCGATTGAGTTTCAAATGAAAACTGGTAATATTCTCATTATAACATTAATTTTTAAACACTTAATAGAAAACACAGAAAAATGAGATTTAGTATAACGATTTTAATCCTATATATTCGGGGCAAACTGGTCGTTCAATTAAAAAACGTTTAGTTGAACACCAAAAATCAATAACCCAGTATTCAAAAAATACAATTATTAAAATGTAGATACTGAATACTTCAAATTGTTGCATATTCAAAATAATGGTATAAGACTAGATCTCCTAGAATAATTGTAAATAACCAGAGTCCAGAATATCAATAAAATGTTATTGAACAACCAAATTATTAAAAGCAGCAGTCGCAGGTATAACACAAAAATAAATAATATGACTTAATACCACCTTTTCAGCTTTTTATCTATTTAAAAGAAATTTGTCTTTATCTCATTAATTAGTATATTTAACTCTTTTAATATGACTTTACTTCATAGCCGAAACATTTCAGAGTCTTGTCTCAAATAAAAAAGTGAAACAATACCAAGTATTTTTTTTTTTGTATTAATTTTATATTTATAATATGTTTTACCAAGAAATTAGCTTAAATACAATCATAGTTATTTAATAGACGATTTAGAAATGTAATTCTTCTTGATACAACTTAATACCGTTTAATGTTGTATGTACAACTGTAATGGTAATGATATGGTCACAGAACGCTCGAACCATAGTAACACCGTAGCAAAAATGATGGTAAAACATAGATACTTATGTACCTGTCATCATGATATTGTGAACCAAATCATTTCCTAATAATAATAACGACACAACAGTTTCCAATCGTTGTACTTTTCCCATCGGGGCACTTGCGACTAATGCACCTTTCTCCGATTTCTCATTGGACGTACCTACCGTCGTAGAACAAAACAAACACATCCAACCCTTTCAATGTCAAACCAATAATTACGTCCAATTTTTCGGCCGGCATCGCAGCCAGGAATTATAATTACTTTAGATGCAAATGGGAGACGTATCGATACGCCTCCTCGAACTTCAGAAAGGATAATCAGAACGGGACAGTAAATTATATAGAAGAGATAAAATAAAAGTAATATGGCAAGAAAAGAATGCCACATCTTGGAGAAGCGACTCGATAGGAGAAAATCGATTCATTACCATAATTCGTAGGAGGAGAGAAGTTTAAGTTTGAAGATGTGGTAAACGTGTCATTATTATTTAGCAAAATTTATCGTCTTACAGGATCCAATCCTTCAACATATACTTAGAAATCAGCAGAATATAATGATGACTGAAAACAAAACAGTAAACCAGCCAAAACAAAAGACTGTTCTTCGCACTTATTCCGTTCATGCGTCGCGTCGACTGTAGTCTTGGTTTGGTTTGGTTTGGTTGGTGGGTGCGATGAGACCAAGCGATATGGCAAACGTATAGAGAGACCGGTAGCAAACCGCTGCAATCTAACATGTAGATGCAACGGGCACGACCGTCATCGAGCAGACCAACCGAAGATTGCCTACGGCGCTATACGACAGAAGAGCACGAGCCCAGCAATAGAAGAACGAAGGAAAAGGACAACCGGCCACTCAGCGAGCGAGTTCGGCGTGCGTTCGTGCAATAAGAACAAGAAGAATAAGAAGCAGGCTGCCAAAGGACGGAATGAACGAGAGGTATTGTGTTTAACAAATCGGATACAACGTTGTCGTCGGGTCCCATCTTCTTCAGCAGCACTGCGTCCATAGTGCATGCATCCAGGACGAAAAACGGACCGTTTGACCGACCGGAACCGCGAGAGAGGAATTACTATCATGCACCATGTACCACGAACGTCACGACAATATACATGTGTCCCATTCGCTCGCCAATTCTACAACAAAATGTACCACCGAGACCCATCCAGACCAGATTCTTCAAATCTAAACGGTGAAATACAGGCAGAAAAAAAAGAGGGGACGTAGCTTTTGTTATTTTGTAATATACGTCCGGCTCGAAGGACCAAATTGTTTCGTTTCATCGTAGGTAGATATCTCTGAATTCTTTCTCGTTCGATAGTGATATAGACAGAGAAAGAGTGTGTGTTTGTGTAGAGTATTGAATGATGAGAAAAAGAAACGAGAAAAGCTAAAGAGTAGAAGTGGGCGGGAAAGTAATGATCCATGCTATGCCGTAGCATGTCGACGCTCGGGTGTCCTCAGGCTCTCTCTCGAACTTTATATTGTCTGTGCCGATCCGGACTGGGACCGTTCAGGGCAAAGTTTAGCATGGGCGTGCTCCCGTAATTACTACGAAGGGAAAGGCAAGACTGCCGTCGCGCACGAGAAAACAAATGATACGGACGACGAGAAAAATTGAATTGTCGCAACAATGGGTACTTAGTTTGTGGGTACCCTCTATCAAATAAATTGTAGGCATGATGGTATACAACGACTTTTGAATATTTAGTAATCCGTTATTTATTTCATTTTAGCGAAAAAATTGACATTTGTAATTTTTACTGTATAACATTTACAAAACTCCCCATCTACCCGTGTATTTGTATTGTAGGTACACTTTTCAGGTTGCGGAATAACATTTTTACAATGATTAATTCATTCTACATTCACATGATGGAAACTCATTTTAATACTTACAATTAGTAAGAAATAAAACACTAGAAATTTCCACAAAATTTGTTTAATAAACTTAACAATTGTTTCGCCTAACTTAGGCTTCTTCAAAATAAATACATTTAAACTAAACTAAGCTAAGCTACTTATATATAGTTTAAAAATTAAGGCGGGGGTGAATAAATACGTTAAGTAGTGGTGAAATCAATTTGATCGTTCAGAAGAATATTGGTATTTTTAAACTTATTAATTTCTAGAGGATCTAATAAGGATAGTCTAATATTTTTATGTTCCTATTCATTAAGGTGTTTGGCGTAGTTTGAGTTTAATTTATCATAGGATTTTTTATGTTTATTTATTCGTTTTTTTGAATGATCTTCCCGTTTGACCGATATATATATATATATAAGAGTTACAAGTTAATTTATACACCCCTGACTTATCCTCTTTATTAATTTTATCTTTGTTATTTTTGATATATTTGCCCAAAGTATTTTGTGTATTATATGCTACATTAACATTATTATTCATTAAGTATTTTCCTAAAAGCTCAGAGGGGTTATTTAAATTTGTAATAGTTTTATAAACAGCTTTTTGGTTAGTGTTACAATGGGGGTATACATTCATGATCATTTCTAGTGTTTTATTTCTTACTAAACATTTTTACAAGTTCATGTATTTACAATACTTAAAAACCCTCATTGTTAATATTACAAATTTAATGAAACCGATTTTTTTTAAAGGTTTATTTAGATTCATAAATATCACTGGACAAAGAATTTAAAAGCTCCGGATTGGTGTAACGTTTCGGATTCTACTACCGTATGTCGGCGTTAATCCTAAATAAAATAAACAAACTCGCTTGTGATCTTCTTCTTTTTTCCTTTGTGAACACTTATACTCGAATAAACATACGACGGGATTACAAGCTTTGACCAGGGAATTTACATACGAATAGACAAACACGAACAAAAGTAAAAGACCATCTTTATAAAGCCAGTGTCGTTTTCTGACGAAAGTATTCATATACATATATATATACATATAAGTATATTTAATAACCGGTCCCTCGAGATCGCCTGACGGCTTGGACGATCACATCTACCAGTCGTAAAAATTTTATTAACGCACGATGCATTTACTTAATCGTAGGTTGTAAAAGACGGTGGTTCTTTTTTTTTTTGTTTTTTTTTTTTAGTAAAAACGGTCGATCCAAAATTTATCTCTCGATATAAATAACAAAAATCTTTATTAATACACACAAAAATGTAAATTTACAAACTGGGGGGCGAATTGACATGGTCCTGCAATTAAATGTCATTACCACGGTTCACCGTACTGTGGAAGCTATAAAGACATTTTCAAAAAGTTTTTTTTGTCGGCAATCAATCCCCTTTTATCATATTATACATCCCACCAGGTCGTAATTTGTATTTGTATTATACTGCTAAATACCGATGAGAGAGATAGAGACGTCCCTTTGACGATACAGTACGGTTTATTCAAAACAAAAAGGGACGGTCCATCGAGCCGGATAAAATTTTAACTGCGTAGTTGTATGTGTGTGAAAATTTCATGCGGAAAATCGATATCCCATAATACGTAATAGACCACGTTTGAGGTCTCATTACAGGTCATTATTTGGATAATTTCGCTGGTAGATGTACCTACACAAACCAGTTAGTCGTGCCCATGTTTCGGGCTCAAATTCGACCTACATTCGTGATCGTATGGCTCGTACGGTTCGTTATCGATCGTCTCTCACGTGTAACAAACAACGTTCGAGGATTTGAAGAAATCGATTCCTGTATCGATTACAGACAAATGGCTCGAAAGTGAAAGCATGAGCTAAGAAATCAGCAATCAAACTATGTTTAGTACCTTTCCTCCAACGGTAACTGTAAATTATCAAGGGCTGTTGGTGATTTGTCGACAATATAAGTACAACAAATTATAATTACAGTTAGACTTAAGGACATATTGACTGTGATCCATGATTACAGGTATGCAAATATTTATTTAGAGTTTCCGATGTCCAGAATAAACATCTTTCACATCTAACACTGAGGAATGGTTGAAGTTTTCTTTAGACGTCTTCGACCATTGTATGTTAATGTTTTTCAACAACGTGAAACGGATATATTGGCCACCGTTAATCGGAAATAAAAATTTTGGTGGCATTTGTGAGAAATCGTCGGTCCAGCCATTGTGATGTCTCATCGTTGAACCGCAGCGTCTACAACTGCCGAAGAACGATGTACATAGTTGCTAGAGAGGAGTGATAATAATACAGAATCGTATTCAGCAGATGTTATCTGGGGATCATCACGAATTGAGAACAACAACAGGCGACCTCGTCGAGGCGGGGTCATCCGGATCAATCCCAGATATGCAGGGATTAAAAGAAACAAAAAAAAAAGAAAGAAAAGGAAGCACTTTCAAACCTTATAAGATTAACCACCTAACCAGTCGTTATGCTATCAATAAATAAAATAATTGAAGACGTGAAATTGACTGAGACAACAAGAGCAGGAGAGAGGTGGTAAAGGACACAAAAAAAAACCAACGAAAAGCATTTACCGAAGGCGGCAGAACAATGGATCTGCGACCTTGACTGAAGAAGATGCTGTGTTCTTCTGTCTCCAGTACAATGATAAATGATCTCATTGTACGTGCACAAGAATAGAATAAGAAGAAGAACGCGAAGAAATGTTGGCGACGGGGTGATGACAACAAAAGTTTCGGTCTGTTCACAGTTCATACATTAAAATTTTGGTTTCAAGTATACATTATACTTTCTGTTATTTAAATTGTAATAGTTAAATGCGTGTATTTTAATTAATTCGAATATAACAACAAACATTGAATTAATTTATACCCACTACAGATTACCTCATACAATGAGGAGAAAATTTGTTACTGTTGTCACATCCTCGACGGGACTCGAATCCGGGACCTTTGGCTTTACGCGCCAATACTTTTGCCACTAAGCAAATTTTATTATCAAGTTTCAAAGGATAGAGAGTAAATGTTTTACTAAAGCTTAAAACTAACACAGCTCTATTTATAGTTAGCTAAACATTGACAAGATCGACAAGAAGAAGTGGGGAGTCAATAAAACTTCATTCTATTTGGTTGTTTACAATCTTCTTATCTTATTTCATGAAACAGCTTTTTTGATTTTAAAAACAATTGGTGAAACTATCCTTAAGTTTATTATACTTATGAAGAAGCCTAAGTTAGGCAAAACATATGTCAAGTGTTTTAATATATTGTGGAAATTAAACTTTGTTTCATTTATTTGTTAATTGGTTCTGTTTTTATTTTTTTACTAAGCAACGACAGGTGACAGCAGTAACAACGATGAACGTACCTACCAAGTCACAGAACGTCGGAATTACTGTATACTATTATTAATCATTAATAATGAAATTAGAAGAATTTCTTAATAGGGGTAAATTTTAAATACATTAATATGATATTAATTACTGAATTAATTTATACCCACTACATTTGTAGCTTAGTGGCAAAAGCATTGGCGTATAAAGCCAAAGATCCCGGGTTCCAGTCCCGGCGAAGGCGTGACCACTGTAGTGGGTATAAATTAATTCAATAATTAATATCGCATTAATGTATTTAAAATCTATCCCCACTAAAAATTCTTCAAATATTTCATTATTAATGATTAATAATAGTATACATTGATTCCGACGTTCTGTGACTTAGTAGGTACGTTCGTCGCTGTTACTGTTGTCATCTCTCGTTGCTTAGTGGCAATAGCATTGGCGCGTAAAGCTAAAGGTCCCGGGTTCGAGTTCCGGCGAGGGCGTCACAACTGTAGTGGGTATAAATTAATTCAATAATTGCCTGTTGATCTTAACGATAGATATGATAAACCAGAATTCTCGGGAGGGCTGACCTAACATATTAATAAATATATGCAGCTAAGTTATACACAGTTTTTGAAAGAAGGGCTTCAGTCTTTGGTGTCGTCAGCCAATGGTCGCATTTCTCTGAAATGGTAATTTAATCAAGGCCTCCTTTCTGAGAATTAATGCGCCTAGAAACTGGAACATACTAGCTAAATAAGCCCTCCAGCTTGTGGATTGGAACGATGGGTATGGTTCCTGATGGGTAATGGTAGGGTGGAGGTATTATCGAAAAGAAAGTATGAAGAGATAAATGTTCAGATTTGGACAGTTCTTGGTGAAGATGTTCCAGGGAAACACGTGGAAGATGATGTAAAAACGAAAATAATAAAAGAAACAATGTAAGTAGAGGAAGGCTACCATTGAAATCATGGAATTTAAAGAAGTTAATATACCTAAAATAAATAAAACAGAATACTATAGATGTAATTAACTAACCTGTGGGACATTCGCAGGTGTAGGAATGTTTATCCCTTTGTCTGCACGCACCTCCGTTTTTGCAAGGGCTCGGATCACAAGGAATATATTCACTTTCGCAATCTTTTCCGGTGTATCCTTCGTCACATGTACATCTGAAAAAAAAAACAAATGATTCATAAGAAATTGGAGATTGAATTTATTAAAGAATTTTTTATCAAAGGAGACAG
This sequence comes from Agrilus biguttatus, assembly GCA_963921985.1. Classification (NCBI taxonomy): domain Eukaryota; kingdom Metazoa; phylum Arthropoda; class Insecta; order Coleoptera; family Buprestidae; genus Agrilus; species Agrilus biguttatus. The sequence continues at coordinate 21,709,659 of OY998126.1, read as the reverse complement.
AACAGAATAGATTATTTCTTAAACAAACTAATTAGATACATATCCTTTTGCAGGATCGTGGGCAACTAAACCTGGCTCGCAGTAATATTCTTGTCCGTATATTTTGAGAAATCATTTCCTGGTCTACATAATGCATATTATATCGATATGCAACATCGAATACGGTACATAGAAACCGATGACTTGACACAAAACAAATTTGCAAATACCATATGCCAGCAACATTATAATTCATTTAACTCCTTAAGGCTCATACGTAAACACACACATACACACTCACAATATAGCAAATTACGGAACAGGATCTTTCATTAATTAACGGTCAACTGCATTATTTACAAGTATTAACCATATTATTAATACAATTTATCGACATGGCCTGGTAAAGTATAAAGTCCCCCGGCAGTCGACTACTTCTTTTTTGCTCTTAATCTTTCACGTTCTTTAACAGTACAATTAATTAACGGAAAGGTGACGCAATTCTTGGGAAAATGAGCAATGACAGTGCGTTACTTTACCGACTCTGATTAATTGATCGAACCTTTTATATTTACACAAAGGACCGAATAAGGAAATGTAAGACCGTTTTATCTCCATGATTTTCAAACATTCGACTCAATTAAAACGTGAAAACTGAAACAAATGAAGAGATCCGGCTCGATGGACCAATCCCGGCAATTTTCGGCCGTTTTATCTCCATGATTTTCAAATATTCTACTTAATTGAAACGCGAAAACTGATACAACTGAAGAGATCCGTCTCGAAGGACTATGCCAGGCAATTTGCGACCTTTTTATTTTCGCGATTTTTAAATATCCGACTCAATTAAAACGTGAAACTGGAACAAATGAAGATATCCGGCTCGAAGGACCAATCCCGGCAATTTGCGACCGTTTTATCTCCATGATTTTCAAATATTCTACTTAATTAAAACGTGAAAACTGAAACAAATGAAAAGATCCGGTTCGAAGGATCAATCCCGGCAATTTGCGACCGTTTTATTTCCATGATTTTCAAATATTCCACGTAATAAAATGAGAAAAACTGTACCAATCGAAGGGATCCGGCTCGAACGACTTAAGTCTATGGCCATTATATCTCATTGATTTTCAAACGGTTTAGAAGTTGTTTAATAATAATGTGTAGAATTATGTACAATCAACATCAAACTCTTGGATTACAAGGTAAATTTTCCCGATAATATTACTGGATTTTAATTGGTGCAAGTTCCAGCGATGATCATACACACTGAATCGATTCTGACATCTAATACGAACCAGTTTAGTAATTTTCATCCATCCGACTCGGTCGCTCTCTATTAGAAAAGACGAAGAAGAAGAACAAGAAACGTTAGCAGATTATTACCGTTCCGAGAGAGCTTTGTCGTTTTGTTTATTTTGCTTTTCAAATTACACACTAAGTACCTTTATAAACTTGACGTCTCATTTCTGCCTAGATACGTTACGTTGAAATAACGGTAGTAATAAGCGAGATTCGTTTATTGGATGTTTTCTCAACTAAATACCTACTGTGGTGTGGTGGTACCTATCTAACATATCTGTGTATCGGTAGTTGTACGCTTAAAGTGCGATTTTTCGAAGATGCTTCTGTTTGTTGAGCCCGACGAGAATAGTGTTGCTAAAACGGGACATACCTACTGGGTATATTTAGTGTCATTTATATAGATATATATTCATGCAAATCTTTAACTTATTTATTATCGCCATCATCGTCGACGAGGACGGTAAAATATGACGTTTTTTTTGTGTCAAGAACCATACTCGTATTAACTAATATTGAAAGTTAGTTTAAATAAATAAGACACAAATTGTTTAAATTGTTTTACTGATAAAGTAATTGTCCCTTATAATTGTTCCGGTGTCTCGACCATTCCCAAAGAGTTCTTACTGGAAACTAAACTTAAAACTATTTAATATATTAACGATAAATGAAAAAACACTACTTTGTTTATTATCACTTTATTTATTCAAAAATATTTTTGACTATAGTTTCGACAAATAGCTTGTCATTGTCAAACAAATGATTCAAATTGAATGAATACAAACAGATGTACAGTGGTGTTTATATATATTTAATACTGAGTGGTACAAATCTACCTGGTCGTTTAACATGTTATTATCTATTTATAGGTATCTCGACACTCAGGGTATATACAAATTCCGACAAACTATGTAAATCTGGGGATTATGAAATTCATTGCTCAGACTGTGATCCTATATATATATATATATATATATATATATATATATGGGGTCACTTCCCCCACCCACATGTGAGGTATAAATAGTTATGTTTCTTTATCTTTAGTTAGTTTCTAATTGACTCCTTGAGAATGGCCTAATTAAGCCGAAACGATTGCAATAGTATTCTTAATAAAGTTTGTAAAACCTTTGAACAAGTGTGTTTGTTTTTTGAATATATTAAAAATGTTTTACAAGTTCCCAACCGCAACCTCTCTAAATATTATTAAACCAGTTATGACCATTTTTATTTTGTTTGTAATTATTGTTGCTATTGTACATTTAAAGTTAATATTGAAAGGTTTAGGAGCGATTTCTACCAAAAGTTGCATTACGATCCTGCTATTTTTAAGAAATTTAACGTCTGTGCTTTATTTCGTTTCTGATACTACACTCAGTCAAGTCTCAGGACCTTAGATCGAAGGATTAGAGGAAATAGCATGGGAATAGTTTCAGAGGGTCTCTCTTTGGAGGAGGATATCGTGGATGATGGTGAGCAACGATGAAAAACTAAATTGAACAGTGCTGACCGGCAAAAAGCTGCTTATTTATGCACGAACGATATTCGAGACAGGCGTCCAGCATCGCTGAACATTCTCTATAAAGTTTTGTCCGGGTCGAAGGAGGTAGTGCATACGCAAAAAGCGCACCGTAAAATCGGAATTTTGCGCGTCCAGCCTACGGCGAAAAAACCGTAATTATTTTCCCACAACAGTTCCGGTACATTTCTGAAAAACGAACCAACTCGACCAATTTCCATTTCTCATTATAAACGACCACGCAACAACTACCTCGTCAGTCAGTATACAGAATTCAGAATTCATTAAGAAGATAAGTAGAAAGAAAACAACAGCCAGCAAGCACATCGTTTCAGATGTTTCCATATGGAACAAGATCCAAAATTTGATCGCCTTGGAAGACTACCAACCTTACGAACTCAACATTTAATTTAAAATAACTTTTACGTGAATTAAATAGCTTAGACTAATAATAACACATAAAAATATCAACAGGTTTATTTAACTTGACAATTGTTTCGCCAAAACTTTGGCTTCCTCAGATATTTTACATGAAACATAAAACTATTACATATAGGTTGGCTTATATACTAATTTTTAGTGGCGGGGAAGGGGAAATATATTTAGTAATGGTGAATGACTTGGGTCGATTTGTTCGTTTATCAATAACTGGGTTCGTTTAAATTTATTGATTCCTAGCGTTTCTAGTAATGATAATCTATAGTTATTATTTTCTAAATGCAACATTTTAAATTCGTCATTTTGGGAAAGTAGATGTTTGGCTTAATTAGACTCTATTTTTTTGTACAGATATGATCTTACGTGTTCTTAAAATTTCTAATAGTTTTTCCAATATAAAACATGTCACATGATTTACATTCCAATTTATAAACACCTGATTTGTAAATATAAATATAAATATAAATATGGAATCAACAGAAACAACTACTCCGAGGGCTAATACCCCTACCGGCATTGAATTACACTGTTGATTCCGATGGACTCCTAAACGAAAATATAACAAAGATCTCACATTTTGTGGCTTTCGATTCGTTGTGCCTACTTGGTAGGACGCGTTCCAAATGTGAGATCTTTGATCTTAATATTTAGACGAATAAGGATTTCAATTCCTTCTTTTTTGAATAGGTTATATCTTCGTCTAAGAATCCATCGGAATCAACAGTGTAATTCAATGCCTGTAGGGGTATTAGCCCTCGGAGTAGGTGTTTCTGTTGATTCCATATTTATATTTATATTTATAATATAGCCTGTAAAGGCCTTTCTGCCAGCGCCCACCTGATGAGACCCGATAGGTCGATACCGGTCGAGGGATATGGCTTTCAGTTCGTTGTGCCTACTTGGTAGGACGCGTTAAAAATGTGAGATCTTTGATCTTAAAATTTAGACGAATAAGTAGTTTAATTCCTTCTTTTTTGAACCTGATTTGTAATTTTCATCTGTTTTACTCTTATTATTTTTAATAATTTTACTAAGATTATTATTGGTTCTGAAAGCTACATTATAATTATTATTTTTAAGTAAAGAGGATATAGTATTAGTCGGTTGGTCTAAATAAAATAAAGTCTTATATTTTTGTTGTTCTTTTATGTCGGGATAAATTGAGTTTACTACTTTCTTGAATTTGTTTAATGATATTTAATTGTTTATCAAAGTCTGATTTTGACATAGGAACGTTAAGTAATCTATGTAACATGCAATTAAATGAAGCTAATTTGTGCTGAAATAGATGCCAAGATTTATTATTTATTATAATATATGTGTGTGTTGGTTATCATTATTTTTTACTTTAAATGTGTAAAAGTTTATTAAGTTTTGTTAAAATGATTTCTTATGCTTTTTAACACGTGCGCCGACGTCTAAAATGTTATTTATTCTGTGGGATTATAGCCGGTATGTGTTTGTCGATAAAGGTGAATTTAGCGTCTTTCTCTCGTCACTATTACCGAATTAATACGGCAAAACTCGATCGTCCAGTCTCTCTGTGTGAGAGAGAAGTACGAGAATGATACAATATCGATAAATGCTACGATACCGTCCATCTTTGACAAAATTAAACTTCTTATTATAAGTTGTAAATCATGAATGAGAAATACAGTTCTGCGACACTGCAAATTTATCATTAACATCTTAATTCATTTGTGATTAATTGGATTATGTACGTACGTGCTGTGGTACTGTTTTATTAACTTTCAAGAAATTAATTTAATTCTGTGATATGTGCGGAGGTCAGGGGTGAGAAGGGCCCGTACGTGGTATGAAAAGCATAAAATCAAAGGTATTGTGAACTTTTATTGCCATATTCTTTACAATATTATTAGCTTAGGTTAATCTTTGAAAATTGACCTAGGATTTTAATCCTTTGTCATATTTTATTGTCATAATTATTTCAATTGCGTCACAGATTTCCGAAAACAAACGAAGAGGTCTTTATGAATCGTGTTCTTTGTGTTTTGTCGGTCAGTAGTGTGGTTTATTCGTAAGACGAAGACAGGTAGATCGTCTCATTTTGTCTAATAGTAATATAATTAGTAGTGTTTTCCAAATTAAAAAGGTGTTAATTGGTTTAATTAATTATCAAGATTCATTTGAAGTACTTTGAAATTTATCGATTCATTTTTCTTGTACTTGAGATCCTTATCAATAAGCTACACTATAATTATTATTTTTAAGTAAAGAGGATATATGATTAGTCAGTTGGCCTAAATAAAATAAAGTCTTATGTTTTGTTGTTCTTTTATGTTGGGATAAATTTAATTTACTACTTTCTTGAATGTTATTTTTTGTAGCAACGAATCAATCAGGGTGGCTTTCTAATTATTATTGGTAGCAATTTGTTTAATGATTTTTAATTCTTTATCAATATCTGATTTTGACATAGGAACATTAAGTAATCTATGTAACATGTAATTAATGAAGCTAATTTGTGCTAAAATGGATGGCAAAATTTATTATTTATTACAATATCTGTGTGTGTTGGTTTTCGGAAAATTGAAAAATTGTATTTATTGTTTGCTTTACTAATGGTAAGATCTAGAAAGTTCTTTGTTGTTGTTGTTGTTGTTGTTTTCAACTTCCATGGTAAATTTAATGTTTGGGTGAAGAAACAAAATTGAGCATACTGTTTAATTGTCTATTAGAATCTACGAAACAAACTAACACATCATGAGATGAGATTTTGATTACAATTTCTAAATTTGACAAGAACAATTCATACTGAGTTTAATAGACACATAAAAAGACTTTGTAAAAAATTAGTAATGAAAAATTGCAATTAGGTAGTGTCCTTGGAAATCCAAAAGACTAAGATAACAAAACCTTAATGTCAGGAATTTATAAAATAATTGTTTAGAGTGTGATAAAGTTTACATACATAGGCTTAATTAAGAGAAATCTAGCCATACGTTTAAAAGAACGTTTATACCACCCAAAAACAATGAACAATACCGAAAGGTCAGCAGTTATTCAATAGTCTTCAATAAGTTACAGGTAGTTTTTAGAATATATTTAGGAATAATCTTTTTTAATCTTAGTTTATTATTACAATTGAAAATTACTACTTCGTATTCGAAATGTATACATTTTGTTGTACCGATAAACATTGTTTGTAGTGTTTGCTTCCATTTTTAATATTATTTACACTACAAATCACTCGGTACTCATGCGTGCCTCTAATTATATAAAAACAATTCTGCTAATAATGGACTCGGAAGATTACCCATCGTTAGACCTTCTTTACAAGAATAATATTCGGAGTAGTTATTTCTGTTGATTCCATATTTATATTTATAATATAGCCTTTTCTGCCAGTGCCCACCTGATGAGACCCGATAGGTCGAAACCGTTCGTGAGATATGGCTTTCGGTTCGTTGTGCCTACTTGGTAGGACGCGTTTAAAATGTGAAATCTTTGATCTTAAAATTTAGACGAATAAGGATTTTAATACCTTCTTTTTTGAATACGAAGTCATTTTGTTCTAAACACACTTTAAGTAACGACGTCTGATGAAGCCAAAGATTTGGCGAAACAATCGTCAAGCTAAATAAACCTGTTGAAACATATACGTGTTATTATTTGTTTATAATGAATTTTAACCAAGCAAACATCAGTAGACTCTATTAAGTTTTTTTAATAGTTTACATCTTCATTGTACATTGAGGAAGGCAATTCGGGTCGAAACTTACGTAACAGATCAACAAACAATCTTTTTCCGAAATCTTCTGAAGAAGTAATTGGTGTTTTCTTGTAACACGTTTCATAAATATTTCCGATACACCAAAAACCGTACTTTATATTACTTGAGGAGAGAAACTACACATAACTAACTAATAAAAAGATTCGGTTGTTTCATTGGTTGTAATGTAGAGAACGGACAGCAGTAGTAGTAGTCATTTGCCATACTTAGTTTTCAATCTGTTAACTAGAAAACAGAAGAAATGGCAAACCAGTGTTGTTTTTCTAGCCTGCCACGTTAACTTCTTCGGTAGCATTCAAGCGACGCTTTGAGCCAGTCATTATGATTCTTAAGAACAGATGAAACACTTTTTCCAAAACAAAATTATCCGTTAAAACTTTCTCTATCATATCTGCCTTTACTTATACTTACTTACTTACTTACTTAACCATTGCTGTCGTATTTTATTTTGTAATCGGTTTAGTGTGGTACCTATATGTTTAGTATGATCTATTGTTTCTACACTCACTTGATGGAAACTCATTTCAATATTTCAGTAAAATAATAAAAACACAAAATTGCTTTGGTATATTTCGACACTTTACAATTGTTTTGTTTCGTCTAACTTAGACTTCTTCAGAAGCAATGATAATACAATAAACTTATCTAAACATTTGTTGTATTGAATTAGCAGATACTTGATGGAAGCCTAACATATCGAAATAAATACACAGTTGATAACTTCCACAATTTATTAAATAAACTTAACACGTGTTTCGTCAACACTGTGGCTTCAGAAGTACAAAATTTACTTAAAACTACCTAAGAGTAGATGTTTATAAATAGGGTGATGCATCTTCATTAGAGTGAGGCAAAAAGATTTAATAGTGCTGAGGGGTTTATATCTACTTGGTCATTAAGTAATATGTCTGTATTTTTATATTTCTTAATTTCATTAGATTCTAATAGTAATACTACTAATAATAAACTTTTATTTTCAGTGTGTAGATCTAAATTAAATATATGGTTATCTTCTAATACATGTTTTGCATAGTTAGAATCGGTTTTTTCAAATGTGAATTTAATTTAAGGAATGATAAAAATTGATTTAATTATCTATTTATACCGGTAAAATAAATAAGAATATCATAGACATAACGAAAATAATCGTCGTAACATTTTTTCAAAAGAATATTTTGTGGTATTTTGTTTTCAAGGTTATCCATAAATATTTCAGGTAGTAAGGGGCTAAGTGGGGGGAGGGTGAGTAAAAAGATTTGAGAATTGAGATTATTTTTACTTAAAAGTTTCCTTAATGTTGATAATGAAGAATTATTTAAGTAAGTGATAGTTTTGTAATTAACTTTTTGGTTATTATTACATTGGGGGTATACTTACTCATTGCTTTCTTAAACTGTAATTTAAAAAGTAACTTATGAATTTCAACAATATCAACTTTATAATTATTACTTATTGCAATTTGCTTAATTATGTTTAATTCTCTTTTGAAATCTATGGTATCTAAAGGTATGTTGATAAATCTGTATAACATCGAGTAAAAAGCACACATTTTATGTTGATTTGGATGGCATGATAGGTTGTTTCTGTTGTTAGGCTAATGGTTAAATCCAAAAAATTAATCTGTTTATCTTTTTCTAATTCAATTGTAATTTTCATATTTTTATGTATATTATTGAGCTGGTTTAAGAGTTTGTAATTTTAGAAATGGATTGGTTGCTCGGCACCTGATGAAACATTTTACTAATTAGTTGAAGGAAAAAACACTTGGTATACGTTTCATAAATTTTATTTAAAATAACCTTAACAATTGTTTCGACTGTGACGTCGTTTTCACTTTTTTTACTCATCCTTTTGAAAACGACGTCACGGTCGAAACAATTGTTAAGGTTATTTTAAATAAAATTTATGAAACGTATACCAAGTGTTTTTTCCTTCAACTAATTTTGTAATTGTCCATCGGTATCTATGAAACACACCAAACCTCGTCAACATACCTGTACCAGCATAAACATTTGCTGAATAACTGAACGTATTTTCCATATGGTACCTACATAAATAACTCAGCTAGTATTGGGCTTATTGGGTTACCCATTATTATTCCTTCATTACATTTGTATATAATATTACTGAACTCAAAATAATTTTCATCAATACACTTAATAAATTGTACAGTGTACAATTGTAAAGTGTTGAAATGTACCAATTTTGTGTTTTTATTATTTTATCGAAATACCTACATGTTTGTTTGTTACCATGGCAGATAAGTTGAAATCCTTTTTGAATAAGAATATTGCTTGTATATGTTTAGTACAAAGTGTCAGAGGGTCAAATATTTTAGAGCCAAAGTGTTAACAAAACCGGATGTTGAAGGTCCGAGGTCTGTGCACTTCGCTGTTTGTAGAACTTATTGGTAGTGCTTCTACAAACCACATCAACTCCACCTGCTTTTTACGGTTATTGATCTCATACTAAAGCAAATATAACAAGTCCAACCAACCAACACTAGCACCACCATTAACAAAATTCAAATTCTCAACAATACCTACTCTCGAGAATATTCATTCTAATTTGAGTAAAACGTTTATTAATTTCGTACCATGTAAAAACTACCGTTGTTGTTATTTGCACTTTGGTGTACCTATCGCTATTCGATTGATGATACACTAGCTTGTTTTTTAATATTGTTCGTTTGTTTTTAATTCGCTGTATTAAGATTGTATAATCATTTGTCATCATCGTGGTATTGCGGTAAAAAGCATAAAATTTTGTAATTATTATTTCTGTAAATGTACCTACAATATTTCTAAATTTATTTTTTTCATTCTTTCTAAACATTATTTCAATGTAGATATTCAACTTCTTGTCTGGTGTATGCCTTTATTTCATTTATACCTACGTTCTATTGTTCTGTTACTAAGCCTGTACCTAGAATTTCTTCTTCAACACTACCTGCATGCACCCCTTACTAATAGCTAGTTTTACCTTCAATTACTTTGATAAGGTTGACAAATTCCAACCAACATGTTTCACCAAGTGCCAAACGATTCATGTATCAAGTTTATTTCAATTACTTTTATTAGATTTCTGTAACTGTTTTTATTTATCTACGTATTTTTCTAAACACGTGTCTTAACCTTTTCGTTCCTTACTTTACCATCTAGTTTATTCTTTCTATCACTCACAATCCTGTAATAAAAATACCCCTAAAATTCCTATCATAAGACGGTCCTGCCTAGTCTAACCTAGCGCACTTTAGTAAGTTGTCTACATTGCTTTTTCTTATCGTTGCATTTTTTTTTTGTACTTTGCATCCATTCATCTGTTTATATATTTTTTCATTCATTTATTAACTCGTATTTAAAATTCAAACTTTTGGTGGTGCAAAACGTATTCAATAAATTAGAAAAAATCCACAAGAATGTTTACACGAAATTTATTATACTCTCCACAATATTGTTTCGGCCGATTCGGCCATTATCAAGAGTACAAATAGGTTACTACAGTTACCCATCATTTTTAAAATTTCTTTCCAACTAATGATGAAAAATAAAAAGGCAAGTTTTTTTTTAAATGGCGTTTAATGTGAATTAATAATAAGATATAATTTAATATCGTAGCGCATTGAACGATTATCCTTCGCGACGAAGCCGCTGTCTAAAGTTAGTTTATAATAAAAGCATTCATAAACAAAGATTAATTATTTAATATTATTAACCTTTACTTCTTGAAACTCCATATTAACAATGAGATAAGCGAAATCCACTTAGCCCCTTACTACCTGAAATATTTATGGATAACCTTGAAAACAAAGTACCACAAAATATTCTTTTGAAAAAATGTCACGACGATTATTTTCGTTATGTCTATGAGTTTCTTATTTATTTTACCGGTATAAACAGATAATTAAATCAATTTTTCTCATTCCTTAAATTAAATTCACATTCGAATACGAAACAAATAATTTTTTTTTTTTTCAAGAAAAACATAATGTCAGAGGTGTGACAGCAACTATTAGTTAAAAATAAGCACATATACGACAAAAAAATATTAATTTACAGCACAAACTCGATCTACAAAAAACTGCTAACGGACAAAAACACCTCGAAAACTACTGTATTTTCCTCGCCGCGGCTGTTGACCCAAACCTTGCCACTACACTGCTTCAGAAAGCCGTATGACATAATACAAATTAGATCGGGAAAACTCGGCTGACACTCGCCTCCGTTTAAAGCAATACGATCATCGCTGGCTGCCAGCCCTGTTTATGCCAACTGCCAACGAATGTTGCGGAATCAGTAAATAGTAAATGGATCGAGTTTATACGCTTAGAATAGTTCCAAATTTAAAAGATAATGAAAAAATATATTATTTAATTTATATCATTATTTTAATTTTTTTTGAAAATATTTTGGGAGTGGGGGTCATTGACCTAATGGAGGAGCCGCCCAAACTGACACAATGATACATAACGACTTTCATTCACCCCTATTCACAGAAATCACCTTTCTTCCACTCAGTGTTACACAGGCTAATAAACGTTCTTTTTTCTAAAGTTATTTTTCATTTAGAACTAAATAGAATAATTCGAATTGCATAAAACAATGGTTATAATAAAAAAATTACTTAATAAAAAACTTCATAGGAAAATAATAAGACTTTAAGAAAATATTTTGTCGACTTGAAACAATTTTTCTTTAAAAGGGAAGAACCTTTACGTCGTTAAAGGTTCAACAGTTCATATCGTCGTCTCTGTGTGTGTTACGTAACATATATGGTAGGTAAAAAGCGGCTTAGTTACAAACGATGTAGGTACTTAATTGCGGGCTAACATGGACAACAAGTGGTATCATTGTTGTGTTTACTTGCTCTCGGTTATTGTTCGTGCAATAATGCCAACCGGAACTATTAAAAACAAGGCGAAGGAGTAGGTACTGAAAGGGGTCGTTTGACCGGGGTCACGGAGGAGACGTCATATCCGAGAAAGACATGCCATTACGCGGGACCCCCATACACATTACATAACTGAAGTACTGCTAGATACATGGGTATATATACATATATATGATTGTACGTAGGTACATACATATATGTGTGTATCTGTCGTCGTTACAACTGTATGTGTGTGTGTGTGTGTGATTGTGTGCTTTGTAACAAGTACCGTCTTGAGTTTGCCAAGCCAAGTTGCCTGGCTTCTGATTTAATGCGAGACCAGAAGCCGCTGTCTCACAGCAGTCCCGACGTCCGACGGCAAATCTGCAGACCCGGTTGGACTGCTACTGGACTTGGGAATCTTGAGACGCCATAAATCGAAACTAGAAATGGCTTCTAGAACGACGTCGGACTTAATTTTGCAATCCTTGTTTCATCTTGTTTCATCTTGTTCGCTTGATCAATTCTAACCAAAATTTTATTACACAAGGCCGAAAGTTATACCATTATTTGGACCTGAAGACCAATATGACACGTTCCGAAAGACGATACTTACAAGACCATCATTGAAAGAAATATTTGCCGAGAAGACTTGAACACAAAGCAGAGCCCAAATGCAATAAGACCCATGAGACGCACGTCTTGAAAAAACAAAATAACCAAAATCGTAGAAAAAGGTCCTTCCAAGTTTTCTTACAATGTCGATATCTTCATTATTGTTAATTATTCATAAAAGAAGTGTTCGAGTCGACTAAATTGGAAAAAACTCGTTAAACTCGAGTGTACTCGCCAGAGTACAAAACTTTACGTGGGTAAAACAAAATAAACGACAACTGACGGTCCGGATTAGTTTAAACAAGTACAATTGAACCGGTTATTCCATTGTCAGTTGAAAAAAAAAAGGAACAGAAGAACGAGAGAACAATGGAAGTTGTTTAAACAAACTTTTACTCGGTATTTCCGAATTATGCATAATAACGCGGCCGCAGTCATATAGCTATGCAACATACAAGCACAAAATTACACATATGTGCGTGCAATTACATACATTGTACAAACAAGAGGTACCTTAAGACATTCTCTTTTATTGTGTTTTTTTACGTTGCTCACTCGAATTCTTCCAATTCTCACGTAAAACTGTTCAAATGTTGCAACACAACAACAGAAGAACAGAAACCGACATAATATTTTTGTGAACCAGTCGGGTCCGTTCAAAATGTAAAGAGAAGTTAAAAACAAACGCAACAAGGAAACTGTCGTTTTTAAATATAAATATAAATATGGAATCAACAGAAACAACTACTCAGAGGGCTAATACCCCTACCGGCATTGAATTACACTGTTGATTCCGATGGACTTCCAGACGAAAATATAACATATTCAAAAAAGAAGGAATTAAAATCCTTATTCGTCTAAATTTTAAGATCAAAGATCTCACATTTTGAACGCGTCCTACCAAGTAGGCACAACGAACCGAAAGCTACAGCCCACGTCCGGTTTCGACCTATCGGGTCTCATCAGGTGGGCGCTGGCAGAAAGGCCTTTGCAGGCTATATTATATATATAAATATAAATATAAATATGAAATCAACAGAAAAAATTGCTCCGAGGACTAATACCCCTACCGGCATTGTATTAGTAGTTGTTTCTGTTGATTCCATTTTTATATTTATAATATAGCCTGTAAAGGCCTTTCTGCCAGTGCCCACCTGATGAGACCCGATAGGTCGAAACCGGACGTGGGATGTGGCTTTCGGTTCGTTGTGCCTACTTGGTAGGACGCGTTTGAAATGTGAGATCTTTGATCTTAAAATTTAGACGAATAAGGATTTTAATTCCTTCTTTTTTGTACTGTCGTTTTTGTTTTATAAACGCATCGACAGACGATAATTTTTGTTTTTAGACAAAATGTAGAGTGAAGAAGGTATATTCGATTTTGTTTTAAGAAAAAGTTAACGGTTTTCTTTCTGTATAAATACTTTCAGCTATCGAATGGCCCGACTTGACAACATTTTAATGTAAAAAAATCGTAAAGTGGCATAACTTGCCCACTTATTATAAGCATGTACGAAAACAGTTAATCTGATTTGAATAATATGTCGCGTATAAAAAGTTATATTTAAAAGCTCGTTAAGTAGCGAATCCTGAAACGTAGCGAGATTAATCAGTGCCGCCACCTGCGCCAATTTTAATAATCTCCATTTACCATTAGTACATTTGGAACCAATTTGTGTCACGATCGACCATTTGTCAACCCGACAAAACTTTTCTCGTGGACCTACCTACTTCGAGGAACGCTGTAATCTTTGTCGTCAATCCTGCTGCTCGATTTTTGCCATCCTCGTCTCCTGCTATTTATAAGACAATTAAGGCTCGCAAAATTGGATTGGCCGACAAGACGAACGAACGAGCAAAAAAAACAACAGAAAACAAAAGACGGGCAGCCAGCAACAAGCCGATGAATACGACAATACATAAGAAGATAAAAACAAAGAAGGTATCCTTCCTTCATTATAATGACGAATTAAATAAATAGTTGCAATAAATTGAAACCACATATTCTTTTTATAAACACAAATCCATATAATTTACCCTTTCGGGAGGAAAAAAAAGGGTGAAAGTTGTATTAAAGATGTAATAAAGATGTAGAGGTGGTTAACGAATTTAAATATCTGGGATTCTGGTTTAATGCGAGAAATTGTATGGAGAAACATACCAGGACGATGGTAGGGAAGGCACAAAAAGCGGCGAATATAACGTGAGGAATTTGTAAATGAACGAAAAAATGTATTTAATGAATTCGTTGGTATAGTCAATAGCTTTATATGGAGTGGAAATTTGGGGTTGTGGGAATTTAAGAGAGATGTGCAAACTTCAAGCGAGATTATGTAAAATGGCGTTGGGGGTATCTATGAATACTCCAAAATATATATAGACCTGAGATAGGGGTTAATTGTATAAAGTTAACTATCACAGAAAGGGCGTGTAAATATTTGTGTGAGGTGCTCAAATTTGCCTTCTAGAGGAATGTAGGACAATACTGAATGGTGTGCCGTCAAAACGGGGTAAGGAATTAAAGGAAGTAATATACGAAATTAATATAGGTGAAGTTTTTAAGATGATGTGGGAAAATAAACATATCGATGAGATAGAAGGTTGACTAAATAAGGGTGTAGATAAACTAAAGAACAAAGCAAAAGATAATGAATGGGAAGCGATCATGAAGTCGTCGTTTAATAACAAGTGCAAAGAACTCATACCGGGTGATGAGGGCGCTGCATACTTAAATAAAAGATGTAAAAATGAGAGGCATAAAGAAATTTGGGCAAGGGCTAGATGCGGAAACATAGGCAGTGCAGGAAAGAAAGGATTTAAGGAGTGGGTGTGTCGATTGTGTTATTGGAAAAATGAGACTTTAGGGTGTTGTAAAAATGCAATGAAGGATCAAAAACAAAACATTATAGACTTTATTAAGGAGTGGAGAAGTGAGGGAGATGATGTAGACCTTGAGGAATTAATAAGAGGCTTTAAAAGGTGACGTGATACCGGAATTATGTGATTATTTCCACCAGGTTGAAATAAATCTAAGGGAATGCGAGTGTTAGCATATAAGGAAATTATTGCTAGTGAATTTAAATTGGTTAATGTAAATAAGATTTGTAACCAGAATGATGGAAGCAAATTGCAAAAACTCCATGTAAAGGGGTATGTAATGAAAATAATAAATAAATAAATAAATATAATTTACCCCTTCGGGATAGATAGGACAAATTAGCGAATAATACCAAAGTAATGAAATTGAATATTCTAAATGTCGTATTTTAAGAATTAACTGATATTTCCTATTGGTCTTTTTATGAATTATAGAGTGATATATAGTGAATATTTAGTCCAAACCGCAAAGGTGTGTTTTAGACATTTTAGATTTTATAAATATTTTTTGAACCTCTGCAAAATGGAAAACGATAAAAAACTCCCGAATCAAATATCTCGCATGCGACATGAACGACCAACTTTTGAATTTTACAACTCCAAGTCAGCCTAGAAAAATTTTTTCTGTAAAATCGGTCCCGCGAACCATGCCTGACCAGATAGATCTGTCATTTGTTTACTACAATTTTGTGCGCTTCTGGTACATGCGGCCGCGCGAGCCTTTAGGTCGTGATCTCGTACAAACAAAAACAGATGAATGCATGTACGGCCACCATGGCCAACTGAGTGGATTGTCCTTAGCAATGATAACTTATCACAGAATCCTTAACTAGTCGAGAGCTCGGACCGACCGCGACTGTTGCATTAGGAGAAATTTAATGGGCAGATTATACGACCACGGTCACGAAACCCCATTGAAAGAAATAACGAAACTTTTTATCTTGTGACCGTCTCCCCCTTTCTTTCTATCTCTTACGGTCAACATAAATACATATGCATACATACATATATGTAAGTAACTGCATATGTGCAGGTACATATAAATATATATATATATATATAAGTCGATAATCAGGGCGGACTTTCTAATACCATTGTAAATGTTATAGGTATCTAAAGTGACGAAGTATTTTTTTTTTGTAAAAGTAGAAACGTGGCTGTCACGATGATTGACAAATGCAACTCGGAAGAGTTTTTAGCAACTGCGTTTATATTAAAATATTAATTAGTTATCAATTGTTTCAGCCTTTACTATACGGAAATTGGGATTCATAATGAATAATTTAATAGTCAATAATAACGAAACAAAATTTCCATTAAAACATTTTTTTGTGATTAAACAGAAAAAATGCACTCGCGTGGAATTTATAAACTAAATTGCAGTACATGTAAAACACCGTACATAGGACAAACAAGCTGTTCTTTTAAAGAAAGAATTCAAGAACAGTGTAAAACTATAATGAAAAATTGTAGTATGTAGGCTTCCACGACCTGCGTCAATAGAATTAAGATAATTTACCGGACTTTTGGGCCGTGGTTTTTTGGTTGCCTGGCGGCTGCGGCTGACATCTTCAGAAGCGTTTTATTATATCAGTCATGCATTTTTTACTTTTTAGATTTTTGTATTTTTTTGTATTGTCATGTGCATTTACTGTCTGTTCCTTTCTTTTACAAGTTTTGGTTTTATTATATTTTCTTTGTTTCCAAATGTTCTTTTAGAGTTAAGTTAGTCCATAGATTCATTGGGGGTAACTTTTTGACCCATCGGTCCATTTCCAGGACGTAGATGATGCACCTACACATAGCTTGCTATGTTGCATTTTTGTATGTTTACGTTTTCCTTCCTATTTTTTGTTGTTTCAAGTGCCAGTGCATCGGAACCACCCCCTCCTCTGAGGGGCGGTTCTTAAATTCATGTTAAAATAAGTATTTTTACATTCAATTGCAGAATCAATTCATCATTCAATCATATTAGATTCAAACATCAAACATTTTTAGGAGAGATCATTTTAGTACATTAACATATAGCATCAATCATATCAAGATCTCTCTAGACATATACTATTAAATAACATATAGTTTCATATAATAAATAATAATTTATAGTCATTTAGTATTTTTGTAAAAATAAGTAGCAATCACAGGGTACAATAAAATTAGTGTATATATAGTTGTAAATAGTTCGGGTGTAATAAACTTTTAAAACACAAAGTCCGTTTATTGCATCGATTCTCCCATAGGAATCAAAAGAAGTGGCACATCTGTGCACCGGTGAAATAATCTTATTTCATCAACTTATACATAGGACAAACAAGTTGTTCTTTTAAAGAAAGAATTCAAGAACAGTGAAAAACTATAATGAAAAATCTAATTTTATGAATCATATAAAAAACAATAGTCATGAATTTGATATGGTTGTTAACGTAAAAATTTTACATAAACAAGAAAAAGGAAAAATATTAGATATATTAGAATCATTGGAAATTAAAAAACCAAAAATAATGATGCAATGGAAAGTTCCATTATTACAGATAAACTAATTGAAATGTCCCCACCCCTAGTTCAAGCTTGACTTTTGTACAAAAAATTAGATAGTCTGGTATGAAATTGTAATATCACTTGTTCTGAAGATGCCCTTGTAGGGTGAAACAATTGTTAAGAGAATAAATGTTTTAGTGGAAATTTTGTATCGTTATTATTCGATATTAAATTATTAATTATTAATTAATTATGTTCTTCAAACGCTCTGTGTAATTGGTGAAGTAACCAACGGTAAATAAGCCACTTGGTAAAGCTTATCAAGAAAATTTATTGATAAGGAACTTGAACATAATTTGCACCTATAAACTGTTATAAACTTCAGTTGTTAAAGGTTCTGACATTTAATTAAAATAGCGTTTCATCAAATGTTCGCTTAGCGTAATTAATAGTCTTCAAATAGCGACAACGTCTTGTGTGAAATAGTAATAACTAGATAGATCTATGGTAGTCGTAAGTGTACCATTTATGGGACATGTTTCTCTCCGTTCCGAGACAGGCCTACCAAAGCAGTTCACACATTTCGATGATGCCAATACCAGAACCAGTTTTGGTTCGGTTTAATTTACAATAAAATGTTTCCACGGATGGGGAAATAAAAAACGCCATGAGATCCGAGGAGACTGGCTACTCGCAATTATCGACCTTCCCCGAAGCGATCGATCGAGATCGATGCATACATACCACAGTTGCCAATGCCGATTATGAATGGGTATACGGTGGTAATATACATAAATTAATAATGACACACCTACTGATAATAATTGGACGATATTTATTATTGTTACTATAATATAAATCATAATCCATTATTCTATCGTATAAACTATTTCTGTCACCATTCTAATTATACGTTCATATGGAAATTATAATATTAGTTTAAGTAGATGTACAGTGGCCGGCACATAGGGAGATTCAACGAAAGTTAGATTGACAGGTAGGTAGGCGGAGACTTTTGAATAAAAGAGCCAATAAGAATATAGCTGGACTGAAACGTCAACTTGTAGTTCAGCGGCGCGTATCACTGAGAGAAAAAGTACCACGGAACACAAGTGAATTCATTCAACTGATTTACATACCCTTATGGGGATTTATGCGAAGTGAACAATTAAAATTTCACCATCATCATGAACATAAGGAGAAAATCACGGTTATAAGTACCTAATTATATAAATCTAAGAATAATAGCTAATTTAAAGATTATTAGGTATGCATAGATATAAGTTGTTGACAAACAAAATAAAGTCGAATGAACAAAACTTGATAATATGAATTATGTAGTGCATCTTACCCACGTTTATTCGATCGTCATGTAACTCACCTACGTTGTTCATGGGAATCAGCTGTTGTCGGTTCGATACACTGGCTATTAACGTAATTTGAAAGGGTTGTTTATAGTTGTTAAATAAAATACAACAAATATGTGACATCCTAACTTTATTATGGATGATTACTCAGTATTTTACTCTTCTCGTTCTGAACACAATTTACAAACAACCACTTCTCTACTCTGTTAATTTGCAACTGTTTGCCACTACGCTACTGAACTTTGCTGAACAGTTATCATTCTGCCTACCGGTCGATTAACCTCGCCCTAAAGGGGCTAGACTTTGCCACTGCGCATCCGATGATTTATGGCTTTTGAATCTCCTTAGGTGCCGGCTACTGTACATCATTTGTTTTGTTTCAAAACAAAAATCATTGCAATTGTTTCTTCGATGGGAAGTAATGTATTCGATTCTGGTTTAATCTACCTCTAGAAATGGACACTCTGTTACTATTTCTTTATATAAACATCTTCAAAACTTGTCTGTATCGTATTCAGTCCCGTTTTAGAACGTCAGTGGTCCAAAAGTTCCTAAACGATTTTGTTACGTAGAAAATTCAAGAATTCAAACAGCCGAGTTCGTTGCTTGATCTAGCGTTGCAGTCTTTTACGAAAAGGCATGGAAAAACACGTTTCCGAATGCAGCAGACGCTTGAAACTTTTGATATTCTCACTTATCATTAAAACAAGACCCACTTGAAGTTCAACAAACGTGTAAAAACATATAAACACGTCGAAGTAACAGTCGTAGTATGAATACGAAATCGAACGTAGATTTCTTACGTTCCAATTTCGCGTTTGTTTCGTCGACGTTACCTGCCTGACATGTCACATGAAAAAGCCCATCTCAACACGCGTACACCAACACAAACACACACTATACGTGTGTATACCCACCACAGACTCTAATGTTCACTTCGACAAACAAACGACTCTCATTAATAATTCATCGACAAGACGATCGTCTTTTCTTATTCCACTCGAAACAGTTTTCGATCGCGTTCTTCTTCTTTTTTCGTCTTCTTCCTGTATACGTCCGTCAGGTTCGTACACAATTGCTCCGACATCTCGCGATTCAGTGCTAATTAATTTTTATTCCTCTACATACGTTACAGTCAACATAACTCCCAATTATAAATGGTAATGAATACAGAAATATCAACACCCCATATGTTTCAAAGACCCATCGGATTTAAT
Source organism: Agrilus biguttatus (assembly GCA_963921985.1). NCBI lineage: Eukaryota > Metazoa > Arthropoda > Insecta > Coleoptera > Buprestidae > Agrilus > Agrilus biguttatus. The sequence continues at coordinate 21,689,244 of OY998126.1, read as the reverse complement.
GGATTCAGTCGACAATTAGTTAGTTACCTACTGTAGATAGATACACAAACATACCGAAGAATGTTGACCCCCAAAAATAACATCGCAATCCTTACGTTTTTAAATTTAATTAAAATGGTATATATAATGGACGCAAATTTAGTATAAAAATGCATTAAGGATTAAAACATAAGACCAAAATTAGTAAAATTTCATTATCATCCTATTAATAACCGTTTTCATCCCTTGTAGTAAATCATATTTGTTACAGGAATTTATTAAATAAAGCATTGACGTTTATTATTGATTGAGGAATTAAATAAATAATCCAGACTTCGATCTTTTAAAACAGAACATTGGGTTTCAAAAACTGTTTCTTAAAAACGTATCGATTTTTCAATCGTTGTCAAAGAGTACAAGAAATTTAAATTGAGAATTAATCTTTGCAGAATTAAAAAATGTCCATATAGAGACCATAAATAAATTTAAATATGATTGTGCTAATGTATAGTACTATCAGGTTATAAGGGTTCCTTAAAACACTCACTTGAAAAACAAATAATTAAAAACATATCAGAAAAGATTAAAAATCATAATTTAATTTTAAGTAAGGCAGTTAAATCTAACACCATTGTAATTCTATATAAAGAGGAATTTATAAAGAAAACAACTGAACTCATGGAACTAAAAAGAGAGCCTACCACGAAGTTTCAAAACAATCAAAGAGTGCAAGTGCAATACAATCTTCACGCTACAAACACAGTTCCAGTTATTTATCGTGAATCCCAGTACACCTATTCTTTATGGTTTACCCAAAAACACAAAGAAAACACCCCAAAGAGACCAACCAGTTGTTTCTTATATTAACTCTCCCTCCTACAAATTATGTGAAAAAACTAGCCAAAATTAATTGTAGTATGTAGGCTTTCACGACCGGCGTCAATCGAATTAAGATAATTTACTGGGCTTTTGGGCCGTGGTCTATAAGCTTTTTTGCTAAAACGACCAAAAATAGCCTAGACTTTATAAACAAAACCAAATCATTAAACATCCCAAAAAACGCGAAACTACTATTCTTTGATGTTAAAAATCTATTTACGTCAATACCGGTCTTACAATTAAACAACATCTTAAATAAACTTATTAATACTAGTTCCTTATGTGACATAAAAAAGAAGTTTCTTTAAAAATCTTTTTGGATAAAAATTATTTCAGTTTCAACAATAAAATATATAAACAACTTAACGGGCTACCAATGGGATCAACTCTATCACCATTGTCCAAATCAATCTACCCATTGGTACATTCTGGACGTAATAACAGTGCTATTTAAAAGTCTATTCACAATAAAACTAGCTCCCCCTCTCTCTCTTAGACGGGCCATTAAGAAAAACAATTAACCAATTCACATATTGTACCTACCTATCTTTTATTCTCTCCGGCAAGGGGTATCATTAACTTGTCAAAAAATAATTACAAACCTAAATGAAAAACTCTAAAAGCTGTTCCTCTTTTTTTAAATGAAGGAACACAGTTATTCTAATATACGGTTATTTTATAAATAGTAGAGGCTTTTACTTGTCAAAACTCCATATGTAAGTATAATATTAAAACGCACTATTTTTGAGTTTCAAAATAAACTTTAACATTGAACTTAATAGAATCTATTGTGTAGCCTAAAATAACGGATATCCTAAAAACTTAATTAAAAACTTATTAAACTTATAAAATTCAAAAAAAGTTATTAAATTCCATTTATCCTACAAATAATGTAAACAAGTGGGGTTTATAAGTTAAAATGTGGAAAATGCAATAAAGTATATATATTGGGCAGACTGGAAGAACATTCAAATAACGAATAAAGGAACAAATAAACAGTTACGAATCCGAAAAAAACAGACTCCAGTTATGCAGAACATCTGACAGATTACAAACATAAAATTAATTCAGAGTAAGACATATTGCATGTTATCAACAAAAGCAAAAAACTAAATTTGCTAGAATAATTAGAAATAAATAAACATAATAAATTAAAAATTCTATTAAATAATCAAATAGATGTAAACCATTCACCTTTACTAAACCTAAATTTTCCCACTACTTGTCTTTCTAGTATCACATACTATTTAAGACGATATTGTAATTTAATTGTATCTCATCTTCATCCACCTGATGACACCACACACAGTGTGGTGAAACTATAAATTTAAATTTTGAAACTCAGAAACGGTGCGTTTTATTATTATACTTATTTACGGTTATTTGTTGTAAACACAAAAAATTCTTACTTTCATTACGAATGCCGACATTGCGCGTATAGGATTCTTTTAATCCTTTTGTGACAAAGTGCAACGCAATCCGTTCGATAAAATGGCAACAGCAAAGAGAGCCCCATTCCGTTAACTTTGTCCAAACTAAGATGTATGAGAATGGATGGCGATTTCCATAAATGGTTTTCCAAGACAACGCACCTGCATTTGATACAGCAGCCCAGCTCTCTGTGTGTTGGCAATCTAGTAAATGACCTCATGAGAGAAACAACCTATGCTGCCCGTCACTCTGATGCATCAAAGACCCCAGCGCAAAAAGCATCGAGAGCACAGGCGTGCAACTTTAACCGTGATTGTGTGCCAAATCTGGACATCTATCTTCGTAGGTATGTTTCATGACAACATACAAAAAATATTTCCTTTGCTATTACACGACGAGCATTCCTGGCAGACAAAATGGGATCGTGTGCTTCTACAGAATTGTCATTTAGATGACTAGGTACTACTGCAATCTTTTAGATGGCAAAGACGGAACCAGGAGTCCTGAACCCTTTCTGGATGTCATGTAAAAAATTACTAATTGAAAATAGGATGCATGTTTTTTAAGTAAGTACCGTTTTGAAATACCGCCGCCGAAATGTTGCGGCCAACGTTCCGCACATGCGCACTGAGTACCTACATCTCTTACCTACGCACTGACGCCATTACAGTCTGATTCGCCCTTATTCACGTTGTTTACTGAGTGTTTAAGATGCCTCCGATAATCGTGAGTACCGCCGACTGTGAAGTCCGGACTGTTATACGATTCCTTAGTGCTAAAGGACTAAAACCTATTGATATTAATCGTAAGATCTGTGCAGTTTACGGACAAAACATTATGAGTGATGGAATGGTAAGGAAGTGGGTGAGAACAAATGTGCGTGATTCGGTCATTAATGAAGATTTGGTGCAGAAAGTGGACGAAAAGGTGCGACAAAACAGACGCTATACGATTTGTGTAATGACTTTCGTCAAGTTTCTCGCAGTGTTTTGTATGGTATTGTGACCGAGCACTTGAATTAGCGAAAATTGTGCGCACGTTGGGTACCGAAAATGTTGACGAATGTGCACAAAACCAAATGTTTAGGCAGTGCGCAACGAAGGTGATGATTTCTTAAGCCAAATTGTTACGGGTGATGAAACATGGGTGGCCTACGTCACACCAGAATCTAAGCAACAGTCCATGGAATGGCGGCATTCAGATTCACCCAGATAAGTGAAGTTTAAGCAAAAAATTTCTGTCCGGAAAATCATGTCATCAGAAAAGGAGGAAAAGGAATATTGCTTTTGGAGTTTCTGCTTCGTAATGAGACAATCAATGCGGCAGCTTATTGTGGGGCAATGAACAATCTGCGCCGTGCAATCCAGAACAAAAGACAAGTGGCAAGTTGAGCAAGGGCATCGTTTTGCTGCATGACAATGCCCGTCCGCATGTGGCTAATCGGACCAAAGATCTCATCATATCTTTTCACTGGAAAACTCTAGATCATCCTCCGTACAGCCCTGATCTGGCGCCCAGAGACTACCATTTATTCCTGCACTTGAAGAAACATTTGGGCGGTCAGCATCTTCAAGACGATGACGAAGTCAAAACAGTTGTGATGCAGTGGTTAACAGTTAACAAGCCAGGCGGCAGATTATCGACAATATTTATCTCTAACAATCATAATTTAGACCTTGATAATTTAAAATTATTACATAATATCCAAGGAAGAAAACCAAATCTCCTTGAAATGGTAGAGATAACGAAAGCTATAAACAAAAATTACGTTGCTACTAATGACCAAATTGATTTCACCATGTCCTGTCCCTCCCTCTTAAAATCCACCCTCCAAAATATTATTTAAGCACTGAACTACGATAATATTACAGATTTAGTATCACCTACACTCCTGTCTTTTGATAATGGCATAAAAGCCGAAACGGTACTGTTAAGTAGATAAATAAATTTTGTGAAACAAAACTAACTGCGTATTCTTTCTCGTTTATCTTAGTTTAGTTAATTAAGGAACGAGTTCATATACCTTCCTCTACGTTAAGAAAGGGAACAAAAGACAAGATTATGGACAGAATTATGAATAACAATAATCATTTCTTAAAATAATGAGTCTTTGAATGGACCTCTCCCTTGTTAGTACATCTTCTAACATTTTTTCACTTTTTTTGTCGTAGTTTAAGGTATATTGAACAACCTGTTGTGTAGTTGTTTGATATGTACATGAAAACCCATTGTGTCCTTTTATAGGGCTCTGTGCGGAGCGGAGTCGACCTTCTTGTTCTTTTACTAATTCTTCCTCGTCTCCGTTTCTTTCTTTCTTTATTTGTTTCTCTCTTTTCGCCTCCTTATATTACATTCGTATTAAACAGATGGTTGTTAACGATCTGCCGATCTTTACTTCAACGTTCTTTCTCATAGTCGTCGTCTTCAGTCGCTACAAAAGGAAGCACCACAGTAGTATTATCGTCAAGTGCCTGCCTAGATAATGTATACAATTTGTTTTTCCTTCTTCCATTTCGATAGAAGAATCGTAACTATCCAAGAAACAGACTGACTGCTGTAAGTAAGTTTCTAGTTTTTTTTTTCCGACGATAGCATGAATCGGTATTGGAGAATCTCTATTATACGCACGTAATAACTTATGGACTTTGGCAAAAAAAGAAAACATCGAGTTTTTCACCACCGAGCCGAGCCGAGCCTGCATTTGAACCCGTCCGTTCGTAGGACAGAACGAGTCAACGTCGACCTTGATGGATACAAAAAAGACCCATCCACAATGCACAGAAACAACATCTGTTACCAAGAAATTTTCAAATAACGACAACCAGGTATCCCGAAGATATACGCAATACAATTGCTCCTGTTTTTGATGGTATTTCATTCACAAATGTACAGACAGCACTGTTCTCCTGTTTTTGGACCATACTTCGTTCAAATTAACCTCACTTAAAATACTTTAAAAATTGGCCAATTAAGTTCACGCAAAGAAGATACCTACTCAACATTCCATAATACAGAATTGAGAATTTCAACGCAGAAAAACTTCCACGAACGTACGTACGTTATAGCGCCTCCATATCGAAACAATAATTATTTGAATAAATTGTCGATATTTCTTTTAAAAATACCCACGCACTAAAATAACATGTGTATTAGCACCAAACGAAAAACGTCTTTTTTTATGGGTGGACAGGAACATTCAATGTTGAATCGTCAGTTTGAAGAGGTTCCTTATACATATTCTCGCAAACAAATGAATAAAATTATGACGGTAATAATACCAATAAATTTGACTGCATAAAATAACAGAAACCTACTTGATTTTTAACATAAATATCGTATATAAACACATCATGAGAAATTTCAATTCGTGTTGCAATCAATCCGACAGACCTGAATAATTTATGATTACCAAAAAAAAAAACACCAAATCTCTTAGGAAAAAATTAGGCGAACAACACAAAGCGTAACGGATCGAAAAAAAATCTCATTAAGTTTATGATCGTGTTCTTCAAAGTTAATGGTGTCGTAAGTCATAGTGGACTGCCTCAGATGTATGTATGTGTTAAATCAATGTTTGACGTCCGATCGTCAAACGTATAATCAAGTCAAAATTTATACAGCCAGGTAACTGAATGATTTTACTTTACAATTTGCCGGCGAACCAGTTTTGTCCTTTGTTTCGTTTATTTTCGTCGTTAAAACTTTTGAAATTTCATCATCGAATGTTTTTGGATGTATCACGCGCCGATCACTCGTGATTCCATTTTCTTAGAAATCCAAGATTAAATGAACGGTTTCCAGATTGATTTACATAAATAAAATCTCTCTGGTATAGCAGTTCGGTTCTTGCATCGCTCTCTCAAATTACCGATAACATAATTCGTCAAAAATATTCGCCCCTGGGATCGAATCGAGTTCTCGCGAATATTTGGTCGAAGTTCGAGCTCGAGACTACAAAACAGGAAAAAAAAACCAATAACGAACCCGTCTACCTCTTCCACACGCCTTCGCAATTTCAAAGGCCGAATGCCCACAGGGCACGTTCTTCAACGTACCGGCCAAGTCGTTATAAGCTTCGATGGAAGAATTATTATTATTATTATTGTTGTTACGTGGTACGATCGTGGTCGGCTTGTCTAAATTCGCCCTCAAGCTTTACTCACATTCGTTTTCGATTTCGTAGTTTAATACGACAACATAAATGCAATTAACCATCAGTTGCACAATTGAATCGAAGTTCAACTGCATGAGTTTTTAAACATTTCTTTTCGATTCTTTAACTTATGGGTCATGCCAAAAAGTATATATATATATATATACAGGGTTATTCAATCTGGGAGGAAGGGTTATCAAGGATGATCTATTTAACTAAAATAATTTCAACTGTCGGGAGCTTTCGGTTATACCGGAAGTTGATGTCAACTTTCTTATTTTAAATGGAATGGTATATTTTTTACTTTGATAACCAACTTGTATGCCTATATTCCTACGATGAATAGCTTCTGAGATAATTTAATTTATTGGAGAAAAGATTGCACCGCAACCCAAACTATAAAAAATCGTAACTTCCATAAAAAATGAAATGACTTAGAATGTTGAAATTTTTACTAGTTATAGCCAATTCATAACGCTAACGTCATGCAAAAACTGAGCTTTATAAATTGTACAGGGCGTTCAGGAAAAAAAAAACAAAGTTTAATAACTTCAAACACGAATAGCTTCATTTTTCAAATGGCACATAACATATTTTATTTTGTCAAAAAAAAACACTCGTACTTAATTTCTCTCTACTAAAGAAGAGTATGTTTGGCGAAAGATATGTTACGATTTAACAAAATTTGTGAAAATATTCTAAACTTGTTTTTTCTGTGTTTCAGTGGTAATTTGTGCATGGGGTCACACGCGACGTGCGCCCACTGTTATTACGCTTTATGAAATGAAAAAAACAAAAGCCGGTGCTGACGGTAATACACACCAATAAACAACGATCGTCGTATAAAAATTACACATTACCATACTATATTTCCGTACGTTTATTACGTCATTAGGTGGTCATTAATACATAATAAAACTTTCAGTTTCAAATTTCTTTTAGTAGGTATATTATCGAGTTTCAATCAACGTGTGCAGAGCTAGCTAGTAAGTGGCCTATCGAGTGTCAACTGTTGCTGCTGGCTGGTGTACCGCAGCATGGCTGTTTGATTAGCATAAATTCGTTTGTGAATTACAATTAACGCACCTTTACTTAATTATGTCAATATTATTAGTGAAATGTCGGTTAAAAAGTTGGCGAGTTAAATAAAAAAACTTCAAGAAACGTCTCACTCGATGACTCGAACGTCTTGGAAATCCACGTATTACCTGTAACGCGATCGAAGCGTTTTGGGATTGGAAACGGTACTTAAGTATCTAACGTTAATGATAATTATCCACATCTAGCGGCCGATTATCTGTTTCTTCAACGAGACATGTTTAAATACAGGCATAAAGAACTAGCATAAAAAAGGATATTATATCCAGTTTCAAGAAGCACGACGTGGGTAATTATTGTTAAAAAGATACGGAATTTATACGAAGGGAACATTGAAACTGACGAATATGACAATAGGAACTATGTAGGGTGTTAACGAATGACGTAGACACTCTATATACTCAATGGATTGCCATAAGCTCGGTAAAACTATCATTTGGAAAGCTAGAGGGAAATACACAATTGAACGAGGGTAAATAAAAGGTAATTTTACTATTTAGTTGAGCATGTAATTCCGATCTAGAGGATTCGATGCTCGAGTGGTTGTTTGGTTTATGAGGAGGGGGAAACCGGCTTAGGTAGCAGCTGCGCTCGGTTCTGTCCGCAGTACAGCCATGACTGAGCGTAAGGTATCTTCTACTTTTACACAATCACAATGCGCATCATCATAGTTTTTAACCAATGAAGGCGTTAAACCTTCGGAAAATCGGAAATGTTCACTCGTTTGAAGGCACAGTTTGGGGATGCTACATTGGCACACTGTCTCAGAATCGCATGTATACGTGGGTACGAGAACAGAGAATTCAGGGATGGGCGAGAACGTGTCAAAAATGAAAGTCATGATCGAACAAATATCACAAATGACAACAACCGTGCTGTTCGAGAGCTTGTTGACGGTGATCACCATCAGCCGGTTAACTATTGAACAAATATCATCAGAAGTGTGTATCGGTATCAGCTATGGGAGTGTCCAATCGATCATCACTGATAAACTTCGCTTTAGGCTTTAGAAAAATTAGTGCTCGCTGGGTTACAAGGTTGTTGACTGAAAATGAAAGACTTCTGAATCAAGACGAGACAAGAAGGGGAGTTTTTTTTTGGTGTATCGTCACTTGTAATGAGACATGGGTCCACCATTACACTCCCGAATCAAAAATGACGAGTAAGGAGTGGCGAAGAAAGGACGAAGTCTACCCTTTTGGCTCTCAAAGCCACTTAAGGGGAGTTTTACTCATTGATTTTCTTCACGATCAAGAACAGTGATCAGTGAATGTATTCTGAGATGTTATAGTCGACAAAAATCGTGTATCGAAGCAAACGACGGGGTATGCCCATTCGAGACATCGAGACATCCTCCTTCATGACAACGCCAGGCCACACACCGCACTTTTGACAAGAAATAAATAAGAAGAAATGGCCTGGGAAACCCTCGAGCATCCTCCTTATAGCACTGGCTTGGCACCCTGTAATTATTTTTTGTTCGCGCCCTTAAAAGAATCACTTGGAGGTAAAAGATTTGAAAGCAATGAAGAAGTAGAGGAGTATGTGTGCAATTGGGCAATTGGCTGACAACTCGCCCTCAAACTTTTTATGAAGAAGAAATATTCAAGCTTCCAAATCGGTGTAGAGCGCGAAGGTACATTGAATAATGGAAAAATGTTTAGTTTGTGTGTAGGTACCATTAATCAATAAATTTATTTTACAAAATTACCGTTTATATTTAATTTACCCTCGTATTTCACAACAGATTTGTTTATCGTATTATGGTCTAATATTGACTGTTCTCTTCATCTGATATCATTTTGTCCGTCACATCAAGTAATCAGTATAATAATTTAGTCATAATTCTTCAGATATTTTCAATTTTTCCATTCCTAGTAAACATTTCCGTTTTTAAATGAAAGATCAATTTTTATTTGCATTAGTCATGACTTTTTTTGCGTCTGAATGTAATCGCCCGTGTGAAATTTTAATAAAACGTTTGTGAATGAACAAGAGGTGTTGTGTTTCGTGCAGGTGTTGTGTTTTCTTGAATCAGGACTAATTACTGGAATTAGTTGGAAATAAACTGGAGATGTCCGCATTATTTTCTACAGATACACGAGTACACGAATGCACACACACACACATACACACACACATACTTGTCTTGATTGTGAGCTGGTCAGTCTACCTCTTCCATCTCTTTCTTTCAATGCGCTTCGTCTTCGTCCGAAAGTTATTTTATTCCCACGTGTGATTTCCGTTCTGAGGAAAACGGATTGCGGCTATTAATACAGCCACTTGTAAGGTCAACCTCAACTACTTCTTCCATCGTTTTATTGATTACAACACTAATTCAAAAGAGGTACGTTTTTTACACGTTTCTATCTCCAAAACAGTTACACTAATATGTTTGAAATCGTACACTGTATCTGTATTTTCGAACAGATGAAAACAACGAATAAAGAACTTACGTGTAGCTGCCATGGGTGTTGTGGCATTTTCCGTGTTTGCAAGGCTTCTGTTTGCATTCGTCCTTGTCATCTTTGCAACCCGGTCCGGTGAATCCGGTTGAACAGATGCATTTGTACGAGTCGCCAACAGAATGACAGACAGCGCCATTTCGACACGGCTGTGATGCGCAATGATCGCGACTTTCACAATGTTTTCCTGAAAAGAAACAAAAACCAATGTTCCAGTTTCATTAAGGAAATCGAATCGCAAGTTTAAATATAAATTAATCATCTCGTGAAACACTCCCGAAGGAAAAAAAGATCAATATCTTTATTGAAATAAATACACAGTTGATAACTTCCACAATTTATTAAATAAACTTGACACGTGTTTCGCCAACACTGTGGTTTCTTCAGAAGTACAAAATTTACTTAAAACTACCTAAGAGTAGATGTTCATAAATAGGGTGGTGCATCTTCATTAAAGTGAGGAAAAAGATTTAATAGTGGTGAGGGGTTTATATTTACTTGGTCATTAAGTAATATGTCTGTATTTTTATATTTGTCAATTTCTTTAGATTCTAATAGTGTAAGTTTTAAACTTTTATTTTCAATGTGTAAAATTTTTAGATCTAAATTAAATATATGATTATCTTCTAACACATGTTTTCCATAGTCAGAATCGGTTTTTTAATTTTTATATGATCTAAAATGTTCGTTCAAACGAATTCTAAAATTTCTTCCCGTTTGACCTATATAAATTTTTGAACAAGAACCGCAATTGAGTTGATATATGCCTGGTTTTGATAATTTCTCTACTTTGTCTTTATTATTTTATTGGCATACATATAAAGAATAATATATAAAAAATTTACACATTGAAAAAAAAGTTTAAAACTTACAATATTAGAATCTAAAGAAATTAACAAATATAAAAATACAGACAGATTACTCAATGACCAGGTAGATATTAACCCTTCACCACTATTAAATCTTTTCCCTTACTCTAATGAAGATGCACCACCCTATTTATAAACATCTACTCTTAGATAGTTTTAAGTAAATTTTGTACTTCTGAAGAAGCCACAGTGTTGGCGAAACACGTGTTAAGTTTATTTAATAAATTGTGGAAGTTATCAACTGTGTATTTAATTCAATATGTTACACTTCCATCAAGTATCCGCTAATTCAATACAATACAATAAACATCTTTCCATCTTTATCTTTTAAGTGTAAAAATGTCAGAAATACCTATATTTAATCATTAAACATAATAATCCAGAAGGAAAATAGTAAAACGTTTATGAATCCTGAAAATCCTGAGATGACAGAAATGACCTCTTCCATTCATTCCTTCTCCATGAAGGATAATAATGCAGAAGGAAACAATTTTTAACGATCTTATAAAAAGTGTTATTGTTATCTTACCTGTGAATCCTGAAGCACAGGAACACTGGTAGGTGTCGAGGGATCTCAGGGAGCACGTTCCACCGTTTAGGCAAGGTCTTCTATCACAAGAGTTGGCAATCGGTATTTCGCAAAGGGATGCGCTAAAGCCCAAGGGACAAATGCACACGAAACTGGGAGATGCTCCAGGAGTGACACGTACCTGACAGGAACCCCCATTTTGACAACGGGGGCCCGGTCCGGTATGGCAGGGGTTCAGGTACTGACAGTATTCACCCACATATTTTGACATGCAGCTAAAAAAAACAGAAACAATATAAATTACATTTTCATTAGCAACAACAACAACATTTCAGTACACAATAAAATAGAACCTCGACCAAGCAAATATCAGTTTGTGTTCTTCATTGGTTTTGTGTCTAAAAAAATCTTCTCAGGTTCTTCAATACACTTTTGTGTTCTACCAATCAATAGTAGTATTATTGAAACCGTCATCGATAATTTATTATTCTTCGAATATAGGCACTGATGAATATGCAATTTGGAAAAGCAAAATAGTCTTGTATGTATATACAATAGAAGTACAATAAGCACGGCACGACGCGGCGGTGGTCTCAACAATTATTAGCAAGAAGACCACTTCTAATAATTTTCCGGTAAATATGATTAATGACCAGTAGGTAGGGTAGTTAGTTAGAGAAGTGATAAAAATACTAAAAAACCGCATGTATTATCTTGAGCAAAAAATTACGAAGAAAGCATGCAAACTGTACATAAATGAATAAATAATATACTGTGTGTGTGGTTCGTTGTTATATTGTAATTTGCAATGTTAATTAAAATTTTACTTCTGTTACAAGCTAATCTGCAGACTACAAACCTATTGTTATCGATAAACAGAAATATATCCCAGCTGGTGGGCTTGTTTACAATGCACAAAGCGTGGCAAATTTTAATCGTATTTCAATTATCGATTAGAAACAGATTATTAATATCTCCAGATACGAACGTATAAAATGTTATCGTATCTAACATGGGTAAGTATTACTGTAGGTTGATTGAAAGATGTCCCCGCTAATTTTATACTGAACGTATCTATCGCAGGATGTTTTTTAAATATTTATGTAAAATACGAAATTCACACATACAACAAAAACGTCTCTCTATAACGTTAGGAAAAACATAAACCATAAAGCAATAAAATACATCACAGAACCATAATTTGTTACCAAAACACCGGTTTTGTAGTATACAGAACTATTACATACTAATAAACAACTGTGAAAAAGTTTACATTGGTCAAACGGGTAGATCCTTCAAAATAAGTACTCTCGAACATTATAACAGTTTTTTTAATAAAACATCAGATTCTACGTACGCAATACACCCTAACGAAGCTCAGCATGATTCCAACTTAGATTACAGAATCTTACATATTCAAAATAAATGCTTGAAACTTGATCTACTTTAAAGTTTAGAAATAATAATAGGATTCTAAACGACCAATTAGATATTAAGAACTCATCTCTATTAAATCTAAACTTAGTTAACCATATCCCCTCCCCCTTAGCAGTAAATCGTTGCATTTAAGTCTTTGTATTAACGAAAATTGTATTATTATCTTCACCTGAAGAAGCTAATAAGGTTTAGCGAAACAAATTTGTATCGTAGTTAATGTTGTGCTTTTATTATTTTTTCATCATATATAAGTTTCCACAATTGAAAGTTTATGATATTCTAAATCTAATAATTCCATAATCCCCTACTCCTTAATGGTATATTAACATCTAAGCTAAATCGTATGAGATAAAAAACACAATATTGTAAATTTCAATAACTTTTATTGTTCGTCACACTGTGAAGTTATACAATAATACTTAAAAACTAAACAATGTTTTGTCCTTAAAGGATAGGGGTAGGAAAGATGTTTAATAATGGGGAGTTTCCTACATCTAGTTGTTTATTAATTAACAAATTGGTACTTTTACATTTATTGTTTTAGACATGTAAAGCTTGAAAATCGTCATTAAATTCGTGGTTGTTATTAATTAGATGGTATGCATAATTGGAGTCTGTTTTTTTATTTGTATATGATCTTTTATATTCATTTAGGCTAGTTTTAAAGTTCCTACATGTCTATCCTACATAGTACATATTACATGATTTACATTGTACGTTATAAACACCTGATTTATTTGATATATCGGTTTCGTCTTAATGTTTTTTATATATTTGCGTAGATTGTTGCTAGTTTTGAACGCAACTTTACAATTATTTTTGCTTAGTAAAGATGCAATACGTTTGGTTGGTTGTCCTAGATAAGTTAAAGTTTTGTAATTGTGTTTTTCATGGGTACTGAAATATATTAAGTTAATCGCTTTTTTATAGAGTAGTTCTCTTTATCGTTTATATATCAAATAAATCAGGTGTTTATAACGTACAATGTAAATCATGTAATATGTACTATATAGGAAAGACACGTACGAACTTTAAAACTAGCCTAAATGAACATAAAAGATCAACTATGCTTAACATCTAATTAATAACAACCACGAATTTATTGACGATTTTCAAGCTTTACATGTCGAAAACAATAAATATAAATTATTCTTATTAGAAGCTATAGAAAGAAGTAAATGTAAAAATTTCAATTTGTTAATAAACGAACAACTAAATGTAGGAAACTCCCCATCATTAAACATCTTTACTACCCCTATCCCCACCCCCTAAAATAGTATTTAAGGACAAAGCATTGTTTAATTTTTAAGTATTATTGTACTACTTCCGAAGAAGTCACAGTGTGACGAAACAATTGTCAAGTACAGTAAAAGTTATTGAAATTTATAATATTGTGTTTTTTATCTCATTATAGATTTCAATCAAGCATCCATAGACTCCATCCTATATAAACCGTATGATTTTCGAAATGTAATATGTACTATATCGACTGTTTCTCGAAGCAACAAAATAGGGACCAACTATGGTACTGTCTCTTTGTAGGAATATGGTTTAGCTATGCCAACTTTATAAACATTCCAACGTCTTATTATTACGAGTACCAATAACAAGAAATATTTTCCCCTTGTAGCGTGGCAAAGTGTTAGTTAGTTAGGTACTTATTATATTACGTAAAATAAGTATTAAAAAAATGAGATAACGGTGTTTTCAAACACTCTATAGCGCTCCAATAGTTGTAACGGATCTCAACAATGCAAATTATTGCCTTCTCGTCTAAAAACAATCCATTTTGCAGTAGCAACTCGTTATCCACAAAAAAAAAATATGGCTCTACTTTCCTTTCACAACTGGGTATCTGCACAAAGATATAATAAATAAGCTCGTCCAAGCAATCTACCTCTCTCTCTTTTTTACGAATAATGTAATGCAAACGGTGAAAAAACAACGTGAAATGTAAAGCAGACACAAGGTACACAATCAATATCTCAGTAATTATTATTTTATTACTCTTATATTGTTTGTTTGTTTCGATCGGACTGCTGTGTGAAACGGAAATATGAAAGTATAATAATAAAACGCACTGTTTTTAAGTATCAAAGTTATATTTATAGTTCCACAACTATAGTTTCACCACACTGTGTGTGGTGTCATCAGGTGGATGAAGAGATGATACAATTAAATTAAAAACTATGTGATACTAGAAAGAGAAGTAGTAGGAAAATTTACGTTTAGTAAAGGTGAATGGTCACTTCTATTTAATCATTTAATAGAATTTTTAATTTATTATGTTTATTTATTTCTAATTATTCTAGCAAATTTAGTTTTTTACTTTTGTTGATAGCATGCAATATGTCATACTCTGGATTAATTTTATGTTTGTAATCTGTCAGACATTCTGCATAACTGGAGGAGTCTGTTTTTTCGGATTCGTAACTGTTTATATGTTCCTCTATTCGTTGTTTGAATGTTCTTCCAGTCTGCCCAATACATGCTTCATTGCAATCTCCACATTTTAACTTATAAACCCCCTGATTTTGATCCTTTATCCAATTTATGTTTGTTATTTTTTATGAAACTTCCTAGAAAGTTGTTAGTTTTGAAAGATATTTGACTTTTATTAATTTTGTTTAGTTTTTTACCTAGTTTTATGGAAATATCTCCTATATAAGTTAAATTATTGTAAGTTAAGCAAGCACTTGTTTACATTACTTCTAGGATAAATGGAATTAAATAACTTTTTTCACTTTTATTTTTTAATAAGTTCTGAATTAAGTTTTTAGGATATGCGTTATTTTTGGCTACACAATAGATTCTATTAAGTTCAATATTAAAATTTATTTTTGAAAGGGGTATGTTTATTTTGAAACTCAAAAACAGTGCGTTTTATTATTGTACTTAAATATGAAAGCTCATTAAAAATGAAAGCTCTTTGCGGTTTAAAAACTTTATACCTAGCGATGATTGTTATGTAAGTAAGTAAATACATTTGTAGGTAGTAGGTGTGTGTTTGTGTTCAAAATTACAGATAAATATGTTTCATTTATTGGTCAAACAAAAAAGTAGATGACGATATTAATTTTTGACAGGAAACTTTTACTCTAAGCCATTATAAAACCATTTTACGTTTAAAAACACTCATACCGAGAAGAATAATAAATGGAAAAAGAATGTGAGAGTCATCATAATCTTTGGGCTGGCCGCTCAGAGACTAGCACCAGCAGCAAAGTGGTAAATAATGAGCGTTAGGTAGTGAAGTGAAGTTTAATAACACACTTTCGACCGTGGTCGCCTTCTTGTCGATTGCTAATTGTACCTTGTCAGCGAGAAGGGGGTGAAAGGAGGGAAGGCTCTCTGATCCATTAAAGGAATATTTGTTGAATCATTCGCCGAAGTTAAAAATGATATACGAAACAAGAACACTCAAACTAATCACTTAAGCAGCTTCCAATGGAAGATTAAAACAATAAAACATCGGCACGGCCTGAAGTCAGTCACTTAGATACAGATTGACGAATAAATATATTGGATAGAGTAAAAACCCAAATGGATTTTTTTTCTCATTTTATGCCATCTTGGCGACGATGTCGGCAGTGCAGTCAGTGACTACCATAAATGGTAAAGTTTTGTAATAATAATTTTTAGTTAATTGACATCGTTTGATTTACACGAATAGATAGCGAGCAACGTTGTTGTTGCCCGAACGATAACGCCGTCAGGTAACAAACGAGTAACGAGCGAATAACATGTACGGAAACGGTACCGTTCAGTAAATAAACAGGGGTACACCCCACCAGTCTATCTACTTTAGTTATAGGTACAAGTTCTCTCTATAAAGAACATAAATTCAAGCAATCATCGACGACGGAAATGATGCAGAAATGAATCACACTAATTGGATATTTGATTATATTATCGAGAAATACTTCTTCACCTATTCGCAGAATAATATCAGGATGAATAAAAATATTGCACCTGCTTGGAGAGCTTTCTAATGTTTAAAATAGCCCTTGCTATGCGCAATGAATGCACAAGTGAAGTGCTAGCTAGTGACCGCCGCACCTCTGCACTTGCCATGACAACGAGGACGTCAACGGCAAACTTGCAGGCCAGCTGGCCGACTGTTCTACTGCACCGGCATATATTTGTTACTCTCTGAAGTGTCTAGGATACTATTAATTAATCCCTGGTGCATATTCTGGGAGAATAGGTTTTCTCGAAATTTGCAAATCTTCACCTATTGTTGAAGACACGAGCGCCGCGGTAGTTCGGACATAGTTGCTAAATTTGTTCTTTCAAGTCGTTAAATAATCTCACTTATACTTGTTCTTTGGATTCTCATCCATCTTCAACTTATTTAAAGGATTATGTTCGCAGTAGTCGTAAAATGGTATTAAAATTGTGATATTTGAATAAACAAAAGCCGGAAAAGCGTTTTAATATTCCTTGGGAATACAAAACGGAGTTACCTGAAAGGAAGCCATACAAGTAGAGCATCTTTAATGTTCACAGACTTTCAGAAGGTTTTCCTAATTAGAAATAAAAAGAAACCCAATAGTTTGCTTTTTTGCTTGTTTTAAGAGTTTGTGTTCAAATTACATATATATTTTAATTAGAGTATTATAAAACATAAGTTAATTAATTGACAAAGTTCATCTTTTGAATCCTGACGGAAAATAAAAAAGCATCACCTCAAGAGATACCATACCTGCGACGTTCTTAAACATCTGAGAAATTGTTGAATTACTTCTCAATGGAAAAATAAGAAGAACATGTTTTGATGTTGGTTGCCAACTTCGTGTGCCGTTACTTTTAGATCATGTGGTACAAAAGTGTGCCATTTACTGGGTAGGTTCGTTAGAGAAGATGAAGATTGCCAGATTTAGATGCAATCCCATCGATCTTCACGTCCCTAGAGCACCTTCTCCCTTCTCTATCTCACCTTTTCCTCATTCTCGGCGAAAATACGGATCGGTATGGCGTATCGTTCTTCTTTCGTCAGCCGTGGGCCTCGCGGTGTTAATTAAGTGTCTTATACGTGACGTGTGCACTTATTTATGAGCCCGCAGAGCCGTCTGAAATACAACGTGCCATACCGTGTGTGTCTATATTGTTACATGTAGGTGCACTTATGCCGCGTGATTTTATGGGCCCTCGCGTTTTTGTTCTTAATTGGTTATTGCAAAAAGTATCGGCTTACGAGAACGAACGGCCATGATTGATACTAACGACGTCCCAGTATCGCCTCATGACAATGTAATAAAATTAGCAACCACAAAAAGAGAGAATGAAAGAGAGATACAGAGAGAGAGAGAGTTATTTTCTCTATTGGTTGCAACATACGTGTCTGTTTAAGATACATGGTGGAAAAATAAAGTTTTAGCGATACTTTGACGCGGTTCTTGATGGAAGATAACAAAAATATTCTTCGTGGACAGAAAATCTAATAAAAAATTGTAAAATCTTCATGAATATAAGTCTATAGTTCATCAGCAGACGTTTAAGATCAGGCTAAGTTAAATTTCAAAATTTTAACGTCCCTTTCAAGTCTATAATTTTGCTAAAAACGTCCAACATATTGCACAATTTTGCATTGTAATCCATAATCAACACAAATCTTCCCAAATTATTCGTTACTTCTGTTTACTAAATCCCATTCTTATAGACTCTACAGATTCATTTTCAATGTCTTCTAGAAATCCAGAATCATCACAATTTCATCAACATGTTAAATCACAAAAACTAGTCGTGCTTTTGAAGCCTAAAATATTATCAAAGATGTCCAAAATCATGAAGTCTGTTGTATTTTAATCCATTATCTATATAAATCTTCCCAAATTATTCGTTATTTCTGTTTGCCAAATCCCATTCTAATTGAGTCTATGAATTCATCTCCAAAGTGTCTTCTAGAATTCCAAAATCATCACAATATCATCAAAATGTTAAATCACAAACAATAGTCGACCCTTTGTAGCCTAAGATATTATCAAAGATGTCCAAAATTTTGCAATCTGTTGTATTTTAATCCATAATCTGCATAAACCTTCCCTAATTATTCGTTATTTCTGTTTTCCAAATTCCATTCTAATTGAGTCTATGGATTCATCTTCAAGTGTCATCTAGAATTCCAGAATTATCACAATTTCATCAACATGTTAAATTACACAAACTATTATCAAAGATGTCCAAAATCTGGCAGTCTGTTGTATTTTAATCCATAATATACATAAATCTATCCAAAGTAATCGTTATTTCTGTTATTGAGTCTATAAATTCATATTCAAAGTGTCTTCTAGGACCCCAAAATCATCATAAAACCTACCGCCATTATAAAAAGTTACCTATTAAAGTTTAGTATAAACCAAATATCTCAGATGGTCCATGATAACATAAACCTAATACACGATGTGACTATCAGTAACACCCAAATTCATTTTTAAAATTACGTTAGATTTCTCTATTCTAATCCTAATTGTTCTCTAAAATCCTGTCTTGGCTCCAATTCCTCCTTATTTCTTTTCTGAAGGCTTCCTCGATCTGCTACTAAATTTACAAAACGTAATAGAGTAGCACTGTCAAAATGAAAATTCTCTTGATTCCATCCATGACATATTATAAACAGATAAAGATTCTTCCAATCTGGTAACGTTTATATAATAGTTCACGTAATAACAGCATCGACTGCTATAATTTCGATCAAATGAAGAAATAAGCGAAAATTTATTGAAGAAGAGAATACCACAAGGTCATTATCAGCATCAGCATCAGCAGCAGCAGCACCTAAGTACTTACTAATCGACCGGACGCGTTCAGGGTGCAAGGTCGTTAATAGAAGTCCCCCCGTCGTCAATACCTTTGAGTCGCCTGGCTTGTTGCAGCTAATGGGTCGTCCAATTAGCCTCAACGATCGCTGCGGCTGTACGGGGTTAAATTGCTGACGGACAAAATGGACCTGGGAGCCATAAATAAAACGAGAAAATTCAATCAGCGCCAGCGCCGCAGAACGGCGACTATTATAATCTTCTTCTCGTCGAAGATTTACTAGAAGAAAAAAAAAACTCGCGGCAAGTGTTCTATAGAAAGACACCGACAATTTGTCGGTCTCATAAAAAAGACATTAAATGGAATAAATGCGTCTTTCCTAAAAGTCATTCATACCAAGAGTGGATCCTACTCTTGCCTATCGGAAAACAAACCAGCGGTGTCAATTAAAGGCGATTTTTATTCAATAAAATGACCTCCATACAATCCTTGATCGATTTGCAAAGCCGACATGGGTCTAGATCACGATCATTAATCATAATTTTGCATCCGAAATGGACTGAATCGGTGAAAAAATAATATCTACAACGAATTCAATGCCTGTCTTTAATAAAACCGTTTTTATGACCTTTGGGAATTATTGTGACACCGTAATAAAAAACAAAACATTAAAATTATAAATAATTCGCTTAAAAGGATGGACGATTGTAAATACCTTGGGGTCATTTTTGATTATAACGAAGTACTTGATTTTTGTTTTCGCGAAGCTTTCTAAATTTATGGACAGACAAACTTTAATGATGATTTATTATGCGCTTATCAACAGTTATATAAACTACGGCATTATAGCTTGGAGTAGTGCATATAAAGTACATTTAAATGGGTTACAACATCTACAAAGTAAAAATTTAATAATAATAGATAACAAGTGATCACATGGAAGTTGCACATATACATACCTCTAAATGTCGAGCAACAACAATACGTTGTAAAGACGATGAAATATCACTACGAGTATTTAAGAAAACATTATATACTAGAGTACCAGAAACAAAATTATAACATAGCCTGTAATGGCCTTTCTGTCAGCGCCCGATAGGTAGAAACCGGTCGTGGGATATGGCTTTCCGTACGCTGTGCCTACTATGTAGGACGCGTTCGAAATGTGGGATCTGTGATCCTTGAAATTTAGACGAAAAAGGATTTTAATGCCTTCTTTTTGAAAATCATACCTTACCAAATATAAAACTTGGAGTCGGGAAAAAAATAGTTTATATGTTTTTATGTGGAATTAGAATTCATTACCCGAAGAATCAAAATGGACCTGGGAGCCATAAATAAAACGAGAAAATTCAATCAGCGCCAGCGCCGCAGAACGGCGACTATTATAATCTTCTTCTCGTCGAAGATTTACTAGAAGAAAAAAAAAAACTCGCGGCAAGTGTTCTATAGAAAGACACCGACAATTTGTCGGTCTCATAAAAAAGACATTAAATGGAATAAATGCGTCTTTCCTAAAAGTCATTCATACCAAGAGTGGATCCTATTCTTGCCTACCGGAAAACAAACCAGCGGTGTCAATTAAAGGCGATTTTTATTCAATAAAATGACCTCCATACAATCCTTGATCGATTTGCAAAGCCGACATGGGTCTAGATCACGATCATTAATCATAATTTTGCATCCGAAATGGACTTAATCGGTGAAAAAATAATATCTACAACGAATTCAATGCCTGTCTTTAATAAAACCGTTTTTATGACCTTTGGGAATTATTGTGACACCGTGATAAAAAACAAAACATTAAAATTATAAATAATTCGCTTAAAAGGATGGACGATTGTAAATACCTTGGGGTCATTTTTGATTATAACGAAGTACTTGATTTTTGTTTTCGCGAAGCTTTTTAAATTTATGGACAGACAAACTTTAATGATGATTTATTACGCGCTTATCAACAGTTATATAAACTACGGCATTATAGCTTGGGGTAGTGCATATAAAGTACATTTAAATGGGTTACAACATCTACAAAGTAAAAATTTAATAATAATAGATAACAAGTGATCACATGGAAGTTGCACATACACATACCTCTAAATGTCGAGCAACAACAATACGTTGTAAAGACGATGAAATATCACTACCAGTATTTAAGAAAACATTATATACTAGAGTACCAGAAACAAAATTATAACATAGCCTGTAATGGCCTTTCTGTCAGCGCCCGATAGGTAGAAACCGGTCGTGGGATGAGGCTTTCCGTACGCTGTGCCTACTATGTAGGACGCGTTCGAAATGTAGGATCTGTGATCCTTGAAATTTAGACGAAAAAGGATTTTAATGCCTTCTTTTTGAAAATCATACCTTACCAAAAATAAAACTTGGAGTCGGGAAAAAAATAGTTTATATGTTTTTATGTGGAATTAGAATTCATTACCCGAAGAATTAAAAACTAACAGTACATTACCAAACTAAAAAACTGGATAAAATTTAACTGTTAAGGGTACATTGTAGATTAAGTTTTCTTGTACCAGACTTATGCACAGGTTTTAAACACCTTTATAGGGTTTACTTTGTAAATTTTTGGTAATAAATTGAATTGAATTGAAAAACAAATTCAATGGATAATTTCCTTTTACTTCTAAATTCTTTTAACAACAACATCTCTTTTACGATCGAAAAAGAAGTCAACAATAGTATCAATTTCTTGGACATATCTTTGAGAAAAGAATCAACTGACACAGTTATTCCGGCAAATTCTTCACATCCCAAACAAGTAAAGCATTCAGTATTTCATTCCCTACTAAATAGACTGATTAACATACCTTTATCAAATACAGATTTCTATCCAGAGTTATCAACTATTAAATATATTGCTTTTGCCAATTGTTATTTCCCCCTGATTATTGATATATTACTAAATAAAAAGTTGAAAAAACAAGTAATAAAGGAAATTGAATTTTCGGTGATTGTATTATGAAACATTGTTGAATATAAACTAAAGAAGAAAATTGCTTTTTAATGTTTCAAGGTAATTTATTAAACTCTACAATCGTTTCGGGTGTTTAACCCTTTGTCAAGTAAACAGTAAACAATTACTCTTGACAAAGGGTTAAACACCCGAAACGATTGTAGAGTTTAATAAATTACCTTGAAACATTAAAAAGCAATTTTCTTCTTTAGAAAAAACAAGTTTCTACCATATTGTACAACAATTCTTCCCTTTATCAACAAAAAACTATTTTTGTCCTATCAAATATGTTAATAATTTTAGCTATGAATACAAGTTTCTTTTACAAAATAAGTTCAACTATAATATAATCGAAACTAACTCCACTAATCTTAGTTAAATGATATGTAATCTTAAAGTTAGTGTTCCCCAGTCTAAAATCGGGTATCTATCAAGTTTTTTGTAACACTTGTGACGCTACATACATTGGACAATCAGGCAGGGCTATCGGTAAACGCATTTCAGAACATGATGCGGCTATAAGAAACAAAAAATGTAATTCCAGTGGGATAGCTGAACATCGTATTGAGTTAGGTAATTTTTTAGATATAAATAATTTCAAACTTCTACATTCAAACATTCCCAAATCAAGAAAATTGTCACTAGAAAATTATGAAATTAAGAAAGCTATATTAAATAATCTTAACTTAGTTAACATTCTATTAGAACCAACCACCTATAACTCCCCCCTTCTACTTTTCAATTTGTAATTACTTAAATAGCAGCGAGTAGTTCTTAATTTTAATAATCATCTGTATTTCTCTTGTAAATGGCCTTATTAGGCCGAAACAAATTTGTCGAGTTGATAAATAAACTAATGAAACTTTTATTTTCTTTCTTGTGCTTCAATGGATACCAGAATTAAAAAAAAAAAACAAGAAGTGGTTTTATTTATTGAACAGGAAACATAATTTACGCTAATCTTCTACTATTTATTCCAAAAGGCAGCAGCACAAATAAAATTTCGACACATCTTCAACTTATGCTCTCTCATAATTATTAGAATACTTAATATTTAAATTAACGATTTTTATCTGGGAATATTCGAGATCACGATGTAAAAATACTTGTCTATCATCGAAAATTGCAAAAGAATACTTGATGTATCGTTTTGGACGTAAATATAACAATGTAAATTTGTTTAAGAATCATACAAAGTCCATCGAGTGTTCCAACCGTCAACAAATTGATTAATTAACTGGAAATGTATTCGACTACACGTTCATCAATTTCTAGTATCAACGGAGGCATGTAAAAGGTACTTTAGTTGCAAGATTCTTTACTTAGGTACTTTGCAGAAATCTTGTTAAGTAAATGCTAATAAGTTACTTTAACATTTTTAAGAAACTAGAAAGGAGAGTTCTTGCAAATAGTAGCTTTTTTCCGTATCTCAGAACTATTACTATGTTACGTATTACTATTATTACTATTGCGTGTTTAAAACGTACAAGAAGTCTGACTTCTTAATTTTAAAGAATTATGAATAATGCTATTGTCTGTAGCGAAGTATGTTTAACATAAAGCGAAGAACATTCCATGAAAAGCCAAGCCAGCCAGCAGGTCCCGCGATTAGACTGGTTTCTCTGTAAATATTTATTCGAATAAAGCAGACTAAGACGTTATAAAGAGCCCCTGGTGGACAGGTATGGGTGCAGGTAGAAAAATATGAACAAATATCCTACTACCACAAACCAGAAACTCTAAAGACATTTCTTCTTCAGTTTCTATAAGTACATACCTACCTACCTACCTACCTACAATAAATATATTATGTTGTTCTTAAACGTATTTTAAAATATTCTTCTTAAACATGACAAAGTATTTTCTTTGACTGGTCTTTATTTAATTGAAAGTAGACCGGCCAAGATTTGTAGATTTGTAAATATATGTTTGATACTGCTTTTAATTAGTGTAATAAACAGATGAATGCGAAGGAATAAAACACAAGCGTTGAGGTTCGTTTGTTATGTGTACATATGTCAAATCGTAAAAACTTCGTAATATAACTCAGCTAAACGACGATGAGTAACACCATCAATTGATCTCATTACAACTAATTGAAAACGACCTCAGAAATGCACAAATAATAACCGTCCGTTAAACAACAAGCTACAGCAAAGTAGAAACGTACAGATCGAAATAACTTTCGTTGTAAGAAAGAATAATGGACCAAGATTTAAAAAAAAACAATTGTTGGAATAAAACAAATGCTACAGAAGAAGTATTTATTATAATACAACAAATGCTACAAAGAAATATTTTCTACTGGAAAGCAATGTTTACATATCGTCTTAATTTCATTTGTGTGCAAATTCAACAATAATTTTTTATACCTAGCTAGTACATAGTAACGTTCTTTTTAATTGTATTGAATTAGCGGATACTTGATGGATGTCTAAAATATTGAAATAAATACACAGTTGATAACTTCCACAATTTATTAAATAAACTGAACACGTGTTTCGCCAACACTGTAGCTTCTTCAGAAGTACAAAATTTACTTAAAACTACCTAAGAGTAGATGTTTATAAATAGGGTGGTGCATCTTCATTAGAGTGAGGGAAAAGATTTAATAGTGTTGAGGAGTTTATATCTACTTGGTCATTGAGTAATATGTCTGGATTTTTATATTTGTTAATTTCTTTAGATTGTAATAGTGTAAGTTTTAAACTTTTATTTTCAATGTGTAAAATTTTTAGATCTAAATTAAATATATGATTATCTTCTAACGCATGTTTTGCATAGTTAGAATCGGTTTTTTTGTTTCTACATGATCTAAAATGATTGTTCAAACGAATTCTAAAATTTCTTCCCGTCTGACCTATATAAATTATTGAACAAGAACCGCAATTAAGTTGTTATACGCCTGGTTTTGATAATTTCTCTACTTTGTGTTTATTATTTTATTGGCATCCATATAAATCCGTATAACAACTTAAAATTGCGGTTCTTGTTCAAAAGTTTATATAGGTCAGACGGGAAGAAATTTTAGAATCCGTTTGAACGAACATTTTAAATCATATAGAAACAAAAAACCGATTCTAACTATGCAAAACATGTGTTAGAAGATAATCATATATTTAATTTAGATCTAAAAATTTTACACATTGAAAATAAAAGTTTAAAACTTACACTATTAGAATCTAAAGAAATTGACAAATATAAAAATACAGACATATTACTTAATGACCAAGTAAATATAAACCCCTCACCACTATTAAATCTTTTTCCTCACTCTAATGAAGATGCACCACCCTATTTATAAACATCTACTCTTAGGTAGTTTTAAGTAAATTTTGCACTTCTGAAGAAGCTACAGTGTTGGCGAAACACGTGTTAAGTTTATTTAATAAATTGTGGAAGTTATCAACTGTGTATTTATTTCAACTTTCTTTTTGTTATATATATTTTTTTCGCTTTATAGGTGCAGCTTTCAATTCTTTAATGACGATATTTCAACATTACCATAGTCTTAGTAAAATATGCCACATTATTTTACACTTTCGTAAAAAATGTGTTCCATTTATGGTAATGATACCGGGCCCATAAACAAAAAAAAAAACAATAACCATAGACAAGCATATTTCTCGTAAATGTCGTTAAATATACGATGTAATATGTTACGTACTGATCGATTTACATTCATATTTATGTACTTATATATATATACGTCTTATTTCCAAGGACAATAATTTACGACATAACTACATAAGCGATTGCTATCACCTTCATGAATGAATGATTTCATTCAAGAAATCGAAACGATAACGTGAAAAATATTTATTTATAATTCAGTTAAATAATAAGGTAAATTCCACCTTCAGCTATCTTTATCTTTGTAATTCGTACAAACTAGTAGTAGGCGAGATTCTCAAATGGATGGATGCATTTTGTGCTGGGTCAAAAGGTCAACCTGCTGTGCAATTGTGCTAATTAAAAGATAAAGTGAAGTGGGCAGACAGAATGAGAAAAAATGTTAGTATCTACAACAGCGAATGTGACATTCAGTTTTAATATTAAATAAGTACCTACCTACCCATATACAAAATAATGAAGGGTCCAATCAAGAGAAAATTTAAGATGTACTATCGAAAATTGTTTGCAGGAGTCGTTAAACGATTTGCCAAATTTGGTGTTGCAACTAAAAGTCTAACTGTATGTGTAAGTTCCCGAAGTGCCGGTTGGTTGGTTGGTTAATGCATTCAATTCAAAATCGTAAAATTTTACTATTAAATAGCCATCAGGTCC
Organism: Agrilus biguttatus; assembly: GCA_963921985.1. Taxonomy (NCBI): domain Eukaryota; kingdom Metazoa; phylum Arthropoda; class Insecta; order Coleoptera; family Buprestidae; genus Agrilus; species Agrilus biguttatus. The sequence goes on along the minus strand of OY998126.1, from coordinate 21,662,384 downwards.
ATTAAAAGGAACGCACGTCGTTTATGAGAAATTTAACAGATACCCGAAGAATATCACCGTCACCTACGTGCTAAAATTGATATTGAGTAATGAAAATTTATAGCATACTGTACAAACGTATCTAACGACGAATTCACTAAATTTGGTAAGAAGCAAATACTTAGTTGGTTAGTTAGTTAGTTAGTTACATGTGGGTGTTTCTTTATTTTTCAAAGTAGAGTTGTAGCTAATTTGTAGCAAATTTCTGTCTTATTAAGTAGGTAATCAATACACTGTGGGGGGGTAGGTTCGCTTATTGTGAAACATATTTTTAATAATGAATTATAAATAAAAATAAAAACAGTTAAGGGTAGTTTCACCAATTTTTTTTTTATTAAAATAAATTAATGCGATATTGAATTAATTTAATAAAAATAATATGAAATGTTTCAACAATGTATTTAAAGAAAAACTCTTACAGTTGTTTCGACGAGACCGTCATTATCAAAGAGTAGGTAAACAAACTTTTGTTTGGTCTCGTTGAAACAATTGTAAGAGTTTTTCTTTAAATACATTGTTGAAACTTTTCATATTATTTTTATTATTTATCATGTTTCATCAAATATGCACCAAACTAGTTTAATAGGAATATATAATGATGGACAAGAAGAAGTGGGGAGTCAATAAAACTTCATTCTATTTGGTTGTTTACAATCTTCTTATCTTATTTCATGAAACAGCTTTTTTGATTTTAAGATTCTCTAAAAGGGATAATTTATTATTTTTATTTACACCACTGTGGAAGACTTTTGTGATGGCTTTTATATTGGAAAAAGTGGTAGAGCCGTAAGCGTAAGAATCAAAGAACATATTATTAAAAAAGACAAAAAAATAGGTTTCTCCGATCGTTGTGTATCTCCCAATCATAATTTAGATCTAGATAATATAAAAGTCCTCGACAGTGGTATAAATAAAAGTAGTAAATTATCCCTTTTAGAGAATCTTAAAATCAAAAAAGCTGTTTCATGAAATAAGATAAGAAGATTGTAAACAACCAAATAGAATGAAGTTTTATTGACTCCCCACTTCTTCATGTCGATCTTGTCAATGTCTAACTAACTATAAATAGAGCTGTGTTAGTTTTAAGCATTAGTAAAACATTTACTCTGTATCTTTTGAAATTTGTTAGAAGTTTTAATAAAACAATTGGTGAAGCTATCCTTAATTGTTTTTGATTTTATTTTTATTCATAATCCATTAATTATTAGGTATTGATTGATTTCAATTCCTGTGTCCATCTAAAATACGTTTCGTACTTTTTAAACATACATCTTCTCGTTTGTGCGCATGTGTCGTTATGGGCTTGACGATGCGTCAGCAAATGATAATGGTACAATAATATCACATTCAAACTGGACATCAAATCTATCACTTCACCGGCATCATTATGTCGACATTCGATCGAAGAAGAAAGCACGGCAAAAAAAATTATGTTCGTCATGCATAACAAGAGACAACGACGTATCAATCATTCTTCTTCTTCTCTTCACGGCCATCAGTGCGTACCATGATGATGGGCTGTTGGTTACACGACCAGCAAGCAAGCAAGCAAGCAAGCAACACAGCACAGCAGAGGCCCTAGCGTTTGTCTGTTGAATTCATAAATGTATGGTCGTGTTTGTGTCTCTGATTTATATGAATCACCGACATCCCAGAGAGAAATTAGAGAGACACGATCGATAGATGAATAGATCGATACGATCATCGATACAAGTCTCGTGTGTCTGACGTTCACACTTGACAAACCATGACATACTCGTCGTACCCTACCACTACCCAACAGGCGGTAATGGATTGTAATCGAAAGAATGGGAGCGATTGGAATGGAAATTCCACGTAAATAATAACAATGAAAATCTTGACATATCATCTCAGAAAGAAAACTCATTATTGGCATTCACAAAAGAAATTCTCGAAAATAATTTTAAATTAGACTCGAAAATAAATTTCACACTCGAAAAGGAAAAAGAATCTAACATAAATTTTTTGGATTTAAATATTTCTAGGTCTAGCGATAAACTAGAATTTGATTTATACCGTAAGCCTACTACCATAGACAACATTATACCTGCGGATTCCAATCATCCCAGAAAAACAAAATTAGCAGTTTTTAATTCCTTGATAGACAGACTAATAAACCTACTTTTATCCGTTACAAATTTCAAGAAAGAAGTATTAATTATTAAAAATATAGCGTTTAATAAATAATAACTATAAGCCGAACATTGTAGACATAATGATCAATCGAAAACTTAACAAGAAAGTTCAAAAACTACTATTTAATGATAATTTTAGTATAGAAACAGATAACATTTATTGTTCTTTGCAACTTGTCAATAACATAAGTTCAAAATTCAAATCACGACTTAAGACACTAGGAATTACTACAATAGAATGTAACGGTAGGACATTAAAAAACATGTTGGTTAATGTTAAACCTAAAAGCAATATTAAACAAAAAAGTGGAATTTACAAATTAATTTGAAAGGATTGTAGTGCGAGTTATTATATATATTAACAGGGAGGGCAGTAGAAACTCGTATAAATGAACATTTAAATAATATTAAAAAATTTGACAAAAAACTAGCTGTTCAGATCATCGTCTAAGTCTAGGAAATAAGTTAGACATATAAAACACAAAAATCTTACACACGAATATAACAAAGGGTAAAAAGTTATCGTTTCTAGAATCCTTAGAAATAAGCAAAGCTTTGTATAAAAAAGAAGAACTTATGAACAACCAACTAGAATTAGTAACCTACTCCTCCCCATTTATTTTAAGTAGATGTATTATAAATATGTGATCTGTTTAGATTTAAGTTTAGTAATTAATAAGACTCTTGATTCTAAATTACCAGTTTACGTCTCTAACTAAACAATTTCGAGTTACAAATTTAAAATAAACTCATTTAATGCATTAATAAATTCAATAAAATTCAACAAAAGATTAAAACAAAAAACACATTCACAAATTTATTATCAATTCTGACATAGGTATATGTTTCGATCTACACTTAGGTCATTATAAAAGAGTACATACAAACAAACAATCAATACTAATTAGTATTAATGCGTTAATGTTGATATTAACTTTTCCTTCTAAAGATTACCTCAAATTAATGAGGAATAATTAATTGTAACGCCTGGAATTGAACACTTTTCATTCAGTTTTACCATTTTAATCTCTTTTGGATCACTAATTAGTTCTTCAATTCCAAATTTACCGCATAGTTACATATCTACATACTATCTAAACCAATAAATTCAGTAGCAGATAATGTTCGTTGTGGATTGAAAATCCATTCGTGGAATCAAAAATGAAATCATCAACTTGCAAACGCTCTCTCTTTATTATCGACTTCCATTTGGATCGTTTATATAATACCACTAGGAATTGTAAAATAATTATACCAAAGGCGTGGTACTTTAGACTAAATTCCTAATTATAGTTTACCACCGATCTTATTTATTCGAGTTGATATCCAAAGAAATAACTCGCTACGTTTATTATGTTAATTTAGAATCATTTCGTGATCGTTTATATGCAAAATAACTGACGTTCATTATAACAGCTCAACGGAGCAAACCTTATACCTTAACTCTAATTGTTTACCTATTTATTCTCACAGCGGAATGCTACCATATTATCCGGGAGATAAAAGCAATCAACCAGCAAGGGGGAAATTTTTATTATTATCTCCAACAAACCACTGAAAATTATACTAATATTATGTACATGGCCTCTCTCAAAGTCTAATTTCTTCCTGGTTGCAATCAAACCTAGTGCTAGAGTACCTAAAGTTTCTCTTTCTTCAATGGTTGAACCAATCTGAAACATGATCGCCGTCTTTTTGTCTTCATCCATGTCTTAAATTCTGATTTGCATTTGATCTTGTTAATCTTACCATTAGAAATATTGCCAAAGACAATTTTATATTTGCAGTATAATTGATAAATTAGTTAATAAATAGGTTTAAATACGAGTATAAATATGGAATCAACAGAAACAAACGACTACTCCGAAGATTAATACACTTATAGGTATTGAATTATTTATATTTATCGTATAGCCTGTAAAGGTCTTTCTGCCAGCGGCCACCTGATGAGAGCCGATAGGTTGAAACCGGTCGTGGGATACGGCTTTCGGTACGCTGTGCCTACTGTGTGGGACGCGTTCGAAATGTGGGATCTTTGATCCTTAATATTGAGACGAACAAGAATTTTAATGCCTTCCTTTTTGAATAATAGGTTTAAATTAAAGACTGTCATTTCAAGATTGTCAAAGTGGATGCCACGTTTGCTCACTATTAACCAAAAACAAGAATGTGTTGATGATTTATGTTTAAACGTAACAAACCGGAATTTTTGCGTCGATATGTGACAATGGATGAAACATGAATCATCAACATCATCACTTCACTCTGGAATCAAAACGATTGTCATTTGAGTGGATACGAACTGGTGAACCTCGTCCAAAGCGCAAAAGCTCGTCGAAAGTACAACAATCGGCTAGAAACGTTATGGCCTCGGTATTTTGGGATGTGCGTGGCGTGGTATAATATACGTCGACTATATTGAGAAGGGAAATGCCATCTATAGTGAATTGTAGTAATTATATAACGTTATTGGAGCGTTTCAAGACGAAATTGTAAAGAAACGACCGCATATGGCATAGAAAAAAACAATTGTTTTCATCAAGACAACCCACCGTGTCACAAGTCAATCAAAACTACATGAATTGAACTTCGAATTACTCCCACATCCACCGTATTCTTCAGATTTGGCTCCCAGCGACTACTGGCTATTCGCAGACCTCAAAAAATGCCTGCTGGTAAGAAATTTCGCTCGAATGAAGAGGTTATCGCTGAAGCTGGGGCCTATTTTGAGGTAAAAGCAAAAGATAAATTGTTCTACAAAAGTGGTATTGAAATGTTAGAGCGGTGCTGGAATGATTGTGTTGCTCTTGATGGAGAATTACGTTGATGAATAAAGCTAACTTTGAACAACAAAACCAAAAAACGTGTTTTTTTGTTAGATCCGGAACTTTTCAGCTGATGTGTTATGTGTCGTATTGACCTTAGTTTCAGCCTGCCTCCTCCTTTTTGGTCTCAAATGGTCTTAAACAACTATTGTCAATTTTCAATATTGGTCGTAAACTCAGTCTTACACGAAGGATATTATTATTATCAATCGGTTTTTATTTTGATACAACGGACGACGATCGACTTGAGTGTAGGTATAGGTACAGTTACTTTATACAATATTTCGTCCCGATGGTTTCCTGTTCAAGACAACGACCTGTTCGATGGGAGACGTCCCTGTCTCACTCCTGTTGCCAACAACCACCTACAACAACTGCGCTCAGCTCAGCTTAAGCTGCTCTAGCAGAGACATTTTGAATAGCAGCGGGGCATATGCTCAACACGTGGGCTCACACTATGCACTGTTCATACATTTACATACATATATCAAGAGGAAAGCTGATACACATATGTATATATATGTAAGTACAGATACAAACATACCGTGCCACACGAGCGTAAATGCATACATACATACATATATATATAAATACCACTGCCGTAAATAAAGGCATGTACGTACTATATAACGTGAGAATGGAAAGAGACCTTCTTGTTACGAGGAAAAGAGTATAAGCCACGGTTCATTTTAGCTTCCCGCCACCCTCGTCTTAATAGCTACAAGAAAAGACCACTTGTTGGTTTTATGGAACCACTAAACGCTACTAACGTTCTTAAAAACGTACAACCAACCAACCAACCAACTGAAGGGCTCAAGAAGGTAAAGTTATTGTTAATAAGTCAATTAATTAATTAAGTAAAAAACAAACGAACAAAAGGAAAGTGTCACCAAACAAGTTTCGGTCAACGCGACCATTTTCAAAGGAGTAGAGTATAACAAATACTAAAGTCTTAATATACATATAACTAGAGATTAGTCAAAATAAGTGGGGAGTCAATGTAACTTAATTCTAATTTGTTATTCACAATATTTTGATTGTGCGAGAGAGCTTTTTTGATTTTCAAGCTTTCTAGAAGAAAATTGAATCGATGAGGCTTCTATACTTTGTAACTCCATGATTAAACGTAGTAAAACAAAACACAAAGTTTTAGTTATAAATTTTTTTATTTATTGTAATCCACAATAATTATTTCGCCACACAGTGGCTTCTTCAGGTGGAAGAAAACTAAATTATAATTAAATACAGACCGACTTATATAGGTACTAAAATTAACGAAGAGGAAGGGATGAAAATTAAACAGTCGAATGTTGAAGATTTAAGTTAAGTAAGGGAGATTTGTTTAAGTCTAAATAGTCGTTTAAATTATGGCCTTTTTTGTTTAATTTGTTTATTTCTAAACTTTCTAATAAATTTGGTTTTTTTCCTTTGTTTTCAAAATGTAAAATTTTAAATTCTTCATTAAAACTGTAGTTGTGTGTTATAAAATGTTTCTAGAAGAGATAGCTTTCTACTTTTGTTAATATTACTATGTAAAACAACTACATTTTCCTCATCTAAAGTGTGGTTAAAGGAGGTGCAATGCTCTGAGAAGCCAGTCTGGTTTTATTGTCTTTTTTAGTAATACTATAAATATGTTCTTTTATTCTTATGTTTATAGCTCTCCCGCTCTGCCCAATATAATAGGCATCACAATTATTACACTTAATTCATTCTAATTTATCAACTACAGGTTTAAATTTAGAAAGTAAGAATTTCAAATTGCACTGATTGTTTTCAATCAGAGTTACATTCAATTTATTTTACTTATGTTTGAATTTGTAACTAACATTGTTGATAATAATTAATTGATTAATTAGCTCGCGCATCTATGGAGATCAGAAAATGCTCAATAATAATAATAATGTTAATAATAATTAATTTGAGAGTTTCAAACTTTCGTTTTAAATCGATCCCAAAACACCACCATCTTATATTTGGGTTCTGCAAATTCTGGTTACGACAGCGATGTCTACAACGCGTTCAACTACTTAGTTATTGTTATTATTAACTAACTGAAACACACTACCGTTGCTTCTGTACAAACAACAGAATAGAATGCACATAGGGGTGCAAACGAGAACACGACAGACAACCCCAAAAGACCAGGTGGTCTTTTGTACGTCCGTACGGAACAAAAAGAAAAGATTAAGTCTAATAATGCTACTGTAGCATTTTTGACACGGCTTGAGAGTTTTAGACGGTCGATCGTCTTTTGTTAAGCTCGATTTTTCGTGTTTTCTAACAGTTCTTATTTATTCTACATCACGCGCCCCTTTTCCCTAATGTGGGGAAACGCTAATTGTCTGTTGATCTCAATAAAACCCGGAAATCGCTGGATATCTACACAGTTTAATGCGATTTTCATTCAGATTGTTGATTGATGATTATTGTGGCAACTGATAAATCAAAGACGATTATACAAATATACTATTAATAATCAAAGCAAATTGATAGTTTACTTATTGCGAAAAAGCATATGTTGGGCAAACCGGTAGATCATTCGCAGAACGAATTAGTGAGCACAAGAAAAGTTATGAAAATAAAAACAATTCAACATATCAAACATAATTTCAATGATAATTTCGAAACATTACATGTAGCCAACAAAAGTAAACAGCTTAATTTGCGCGAAAGCTTAGCAATTAACAAATTAAACAAAAAAGGTTTAATACTCAATGACCAAATCGATATAAATAACCCCCCCCCTTTTTAATATTTTCTAGCATAATTTCTCCAATTCTTTACGTTAATTTTAAGAAATATGTTTTGTACTTTAATTATATTAGATATTTTTCAAAAAATTTTTTATATAACATTCATTTTATTTAGATGTACTCATTCCTATGTTGATCAAATGTAATTAGTTTAAGTTTAATTAATTTTTCCACCTGAAGAAGTCCTAGTAGGGCGAAACAATTATTGTGGCATTACCAATAAAATTGTGTAACTTAATCGTGTTTGATTTATCAGTATTTATAATGGAGTTATATCAAGTGACAGCCTCTAGATTTTATGGATTTTAGTGGAAACTATGTTTTGCCCATAACTCCTGACCTGACTTTCTTATATATACAACTACTACTTTTTCAAATACATATGTAACAAAGTGCAATACAAAAAGCTGCTTGGAGTTAAATAAACAAACAAACAAACAAACAAACGTGATAAAATAAAATTGACTTTGAAACTAAACGGGGTTGGTAATCCTGGTACATATCTAAGACTAATAAAAGTAGTTAGTAGCATTCAATCCTGTATTTGTGTCGACTACTTGCCTTACGTAGAGACGACAGACCTCGCGGTAGCAATCATCCGGTTGGTTCTCTATACCAAAGAAAAATAACACCCAACGGTGACCATAATACATAATATCTAATGTCTCGATTGTACGCGGCTTTTATATTGATGGCACGGCAATATTATCTATCGAATGTACACCGACGACCATAAGTATCATTGGATAAATCATACATGTATGTTATATACGCTGGTACTTAAGTTTGTAATGCGAAAGAAAGCCACATGTGGCGGTTAAATATACAGACAGCACTCACGGGTGTGGTTTCTTTCTTCAGAATAATATGAACCAGAGAAATTGAAACTTGCACAAGAAATCAAATATACACATAATTATATATGGACGCCTTTTTTTGAGGTCTAAAGAATGAATTACAGTAAAAAATTTACCTACTATTTCAACTAATTAATTTAATTATGCATTGAGAAGTCTTGTGGAAATATATCAGAAAACAAAAGTGCATCTTGTATATTTGTTTTCTGAAAAACAAAACATCTAACACATTGTTATCCCATTCAAAACAAAAGCATCCTTTATTTTACTATTGTTTTATAATGATGGGTTACGAGAAATTAAAACTTGCAGAAGAAATCAAATATTCGTGTAATTATATACGGACACCTTTTTTAAGGTCTAAAGAATGAATTACAGTAAAAAATTTACCTATTATTTCAACTAATTAATTTAATTATGCATTGAGAAGTGTTGTGGAGATATATCAGAAAACAAAAGTGCATCTTGTATATTTGTTTTTTGAAAAACACATTATTATCCCATCCAAAACAAATGAATCCTTTATTTTACTATTGTTTTATTATGATACTATTTAAATGAATTGATAATAACCGACGACGGTAATACATCCTGAAAGATTTGACAGCATCATGAAGAACAATTCTACTCATATGGATTAATGACGATCATGTAGCGTCGACGCGATCGACGTGTAATTATCCCCACGGTTCGGCGTCAAAATCAATCAACGTTGCTGATTAATTACCCAAAACATCATTAGCTTCTGTATTCACACAGATTATATTGGCAACTCTACATTTCTGTAGACATTGGCTCTTCATGCTATTCCGAAATTACCTTATTACTTATATACTATACGGCTCCAGACAAATGATTGAATACAACTGATCGTTAGCATCTGTAATCACACTCAAAAACAAAAAAGTTAAGAAACAATTGCCACAACAAACAAAGATGTTGATTTTTTCTCTTTGCAGACCTTGTTTGGTCGATTTTTTTTACTTTTTTGTCGTCTGTTCTTCTGTCGTGACCGAAAAAGAAGATAGAAAAAACTGAAGAAGATGATGAATAAGGCAGTACAGTCTACAGCGTGCATTTGCTTGCCATTCTTAATAAAACAAGAGAAGTGCGGGTTCATTGAAGGAAGAATAATCGGGAATTTGCTCGCGTTGAGGGTGAAAGATGATACTCGATAAAAAGCTCTTCCCACCGAGATCGAATGTCCCATCTACGTTATGCGACAACATCATCGCTTTAATATAAACGATTATTATTTGACATTCTACTATAGTTCGCTTATCTTCCAATCACGAAAACGCTCTTAAGAACCGTACAACTAAATCACGAAACAATTGAATCAAACAACTGACGAAAACATTAAAATAAACAAAAGATAATCAACATTAGAATTACACAGACAGACATTCTGAAGATTTTACATTGTACGAAACTCGGAGCTTTAAGTCGCAAGGTTCGCATACCATGAAGAAAAAGACTCCATTAGCCCGACTGCCATCGGACATACTTTTGCGCTTAGCTGAAGAATGTCGACCTACGGGCAGATAATGGTCTCTTCCAAACATGGTCTTCGACACCAGCTTGCATTAGGAGGAGAGTAACGAGCTTTTTTCACGTTAAAATCGCTGGATACCGTGAGTGAACTCAAACATCCCCTGAGGGACACGCTTAACCGTTTATTACTACTGTCTCTCTTACTTACACATGTGTGCGACCAGGTACAAATAAACACACATACATGCCAGGTTCTCGTTGTCGACCATATATGTCGCATATGATTGGTTCGCAAGTAATTTTATACTGTCCGCAAAAGAAGGAAGACTAGTTAGTCGTTCACGAACTGCAAATTTATTATCGCTATCAACCACGGAAGAATCGACTAGTGTGTTTGTGTGTGTGTGTGTTGTGTGAACTAAATACAAGAACCGTTAATACATCGAACATAACACTGTCATGATCATATGATCATATGGTACGATTAAAAAGTTAGGCAGAACAATAGAAGTAGTAAAAACAAAAAAGCAAAAAGAGACACGGTTCCGTTGAAATTCAATCCAAAATAGAAAATCACGACTACAATAATCTTAATACTCTTCGAAACGACATTGGCGACATTTCAACTGAAACTGAAAGCCTTTGACGAGAGCTGAGAGCTTGACCAATGAATCTCTTGACATTTTGGATTTCCACATCATTATTTTATCTCAGGATCTGTTATCCTAAATGTGTCTTACAACCAAAGATACACTACAACTTCATGATAATCAGAGTTTAAAACAAAAACACACGTTTTTTGGTTGCAAGAAATTTTTTTTTATTGTCTCCACAATAATTGTTTCAGCACACAGTGCCTTCTTCAGGTGGAAGAATTTTACAAACTAAATTACAAACAGAACTCTTAAGTATACTAACTTACAATCTGAATGGTAGCGGTAAATTTTTAATAAAGGTGAATTACAAAATTCCAGCTGGTCGTTCAAGATATTTCCATTTTTACACAATTTATTTATTTCTAATTTTTCTAAGAAATTAAGTTTTATGCCTTTATTAGCAAGATGTAGTACTTTGAAATTTTCATTGAATCAAGTAAATGTTCTGCGTAAGAAGATTTTTTATTTTTATTGTTAAAACTATTTAAATGTTCTTTTATTCTTTCTTTAAAAGATCTCACATATGCTTTCTCACAATCTCCACAGTTAAGTAGATACATTTTTATTGTTTTTTAAAATAATTCCTAATGACGAATTGGTTTTATATGAAATTTTGTTATTAGTGAATTTAGAAACATAATGTAAGCCTATTTTGCTAGAAAAATTGCCTAAATAAGTTAAGGAGTTAAATTTCGAAAATTTACATTAGTTTGTAAAATTCTTCCCCCTGAAGAAGGCACTGTGTGCTAAAATAATTATTGTGAAGACAATAAAACAAATTTTTTTTTTGCAACCAAAAAACGTGTTTTTGTTTTAAACTGTAAATAGATTGAAGAATGCGAAAGTTATAATTATAATGGCTAGTCTCACAGTGACCCCATGAAGTCTATTTGAAGAATGCTTTTATCCTGGCATGCTTTGCATTAAATATCACCCTCGTCAATACTCCAAATCGATCACGAAGTCCCAGTTCAATAATCAATCAATCCAATTACAACTGCTCATTATCGGACACATCGGCTCTCTTCAAATGTCCACAGGGTGACAAATCATAGTCCATTATTAAGTGAAAGCTGACACAGAAGAAAGCTAGATGGAATTGTAACATTTGATAAAACTCGAGAACTATTCGAAGAACTTTGGCGAGTTTTCCTGTTTTTAAAAGAAACATTTTGGATAGGACAACAACCACGGCTGAGCTCAAAATAAGGATGCAATCCTCAATGTACCTACCACAAGGACATCCTACGAATGTATTTTGATCCCTAAACGTCCGAGTTTCACCGTAACAACCTGCCCCCTGTCGCCCTGTCCAGATCTGTTGTTCACTAATAGCGTCTACTGCATCTACCCGAGCATGGTCTAGATGTTCTCAGTACCGACCACCTGTGTTTGACATTAAACGTTTCCGACTCTCGTGAATAACAACAACAGTACCTTCTTCATTATCGTCATGGTACTGACTATATATATATATATATATATATATATGTGCGAATATAAGATGGTATCGCACATCACACGTCGTGCATCGAAGATCCAGGTCTGTCATAGGCTCATGAAGGTACACACACCACTGCAAGCAGGCGAGTACGTGTCTTCAAGATAGAAGAAGATCAGAGATGTTGTTCTTCTGAAGCGCGTCATTAGAAGCTAAATTTCAAGTAATTGGCTGCCGATAAAAAGTAATCCAACGTTCGAGATGTCACGATCATGGCGATAACGGAACTCGTGGAGATCAACCAACATGGAGGTGTTGCTGGAAGCTTTTAATTACTTTTTAATTACCGACTAACGCTCCGCGCCTTAAGTGCTGTCATATTTTACCTTTTTCTTCCACCATACCGTTCCGATCGTACTCAAAAACAATTGTTACACACTTTTTGTTCTGATGACTCGAAAATCTTACAACTTTATCGTATATATGTCACGGGTAAAGTTAGATAAGCGAGTAAACCTAGGTTTACCAGGGTAAACTGCATAATACCCAAGACTTTTGGGAAAAGTCCAAAATATATTTGGAATTGTACACGTTTCGGACTTTACCCGGGTAAACCACGTTTAATCCACTTTCGCTTGATTAAAGTTGGATGTATCATAAATGATTCATATAACTCAAGATGTTATTAAACTATATCTGCGCTTGTGTGAAGGGTGTCAAAAAAAATTGAAATCTATCACAAAAGGACTTGTGGTTAGGTTAGGTTAGGTTAGTTAAAGCTATTGGAAATCGTTGCAACTCGAATTGTGACGGCAGCTTGTCTTGTTTGAACAAATAAGTACTCGTGAGTAGATTACCTTCAAGAGAATACAGTTTTAGAATTCTAATTTTTATTTGTAAAATGTGTTTTTTGAATTAAATATGTTTTTTAAACATTAATGGCCTTGTCATTTATGGTACATCCAACTTTAACCAAGCGAAAGCGGATAAAACGTGGTTTAGCCGGGTAAAGTCCGAAACGTGTACAATTCCAAATATATTTTGAACCTTACCCAAGAGTCTTGGATATTACGCAGTTACCCGGGTAAACCTAGGTTTACCCGCTTATTTAACTTTACCCGTGACATATATATTACAAATATAAACAGAATCTTTATTTAACTTGGAAAAGTATCTTCCTTCGATTGTAGGCCAAAGCAAGAGGATACTTAACAATTAGTTTCGTGTGTAAATAACATTAGCAAATCGTTTCATTTTTAATTATAATATTACGTGCAATTATTCTTAAATACCTTTCGAGAGAAGATTAGAAAAGTGGAAGTGGCCACCAATAATAATCATCTATCTCTTTTGTACTAAGTAAGTCATACTAGAAGATTTGCGTAGAGTGGAATTAAAGAACACTATGTCGTAAACAGTTCAACAACGGTATTTTCAAGTGATAATGGATTAATTAAAATTCTTACATGAGTGTCTATCATAGAAAATGTTCAGCCTCTATAATGATAAGAATATCTGATTAAAAAATGTTATCTAATAACAATTTATTTGAACACGTTTGACAAAATGTGACGTAATCATTATTAAAGCGTGCTGTTACCGGTTGTCATATGCCCATTAGATTACGCTAAAGTATTAAAGAGAACATGCCACCTTTCAGCGTGAAACGATTTTAACAACAGGGGCCTGTCAAGGACCATTTGTAATCGTGATATTTAAAACTGCGATTCGATCAGATAAAATTTGCTAGGAGAAAAACGACCTTTTATGTAGAGTGAAAGTACAGATTGATACAGATGAAACTTTCATCCAACTAAACAAATGCATAAAAGTTTTTTTGGCGGCGTCCTTTCATTTTCGAAAATCAAGAAGCAATCGCAAAAATTAAAATAAAAACAACCATGGCAACTAACTATTATATTACGAAAAACTCGAACAAAAATAATGTTCGGCTGTAAAATATAAATTGTATTGTATTAATTAATTATCCGTAAACGTTGGTTATCCGATGGATACCGGCATGGGACGGAGCAGTGGGAAGATTCCCAAGTTTTTACCCCCACAACACGTGGGGTTAGTGGAATCTAATCCTGAGGGGCAACACTTGACAATATGTCTCGGATTTAAGGGACACTTTAACCCTTTAGTCATAGAAATTCCCAGGGATCGATAAACAATCTGTTCGGGCACACGGTGGGGATGAAACAGGGGGCGGGAAGAAATAGTAATATACAATAACAATACGCAAGGGGAAAAATAAAGGAATAAACTTATTTCAAAATATTTTTTAATATTCTGTTTGTAATATTAAAATAAACACTTTTTACTAAATACATATGGATATATATATACACGGTAGGTACATATTACAAAATAACATTTTTATTTTATTTTTGTCTGTCTGTCTGTTTGTTCCGGCTGATCTCTGAAACGGCTTGACCGATTTTGACGGGACTTTCACTGGCAGATAGCTAATGTAATATATATAACATAGGCCACTTTTACTTTAGAAATTAATTATTATTATTAATAAATAGTTATTAATTTCTCAAATAAAAGTTAGCCTAAGTTACGTCCCGTCAAAATCGGTCCAAAAGTTTCAGAGATTAGCTGGAACAAACAGACAGACAGACAAAAATTGCAAAAACGCCTCCCGCCACTTAATATGACAAAAGCAGCCTGTCGTGCGGGCTCAGAACGCGCGAGCGGGCTATTGCTAACGGTTACGGTTGTGTCTCAACGACTTAGTTTAAAATTTTAAAAATAACTTTTTTGTTAAATTTCACGCGGACGAAGTTTCGGGCACAGCTGGTTATTAAATATAATAAATAATAAATAAATTTAAAAGATTTATTATTTAAAATGAACAAAGGTACTTTTCAAACACGAACCTGTTTTAAAAACAATAAGAAGTAATGTGGTTGTCTAGATAGTCGAAGTCTATATTAGGAAATCACAGCATATATTGTATGGTAATGTATTTTAGTTTTTTATTAATCTTTTATGCAATTCAAAACCCAACTAAACAGCAAACTACCATCGATTGGGTCCAATAATTCCTTCTCTCTCTCTCTTTCTCTCTGTCTTACAAACAAAGGGCAGAGGTGAACAAATCTATTGTATAATAAACAGTTTATTGTTACACAAGGTTTCCTATACGAAGAAAACGGAAAGGTATTTCTGATACTGCATTTACCCAAAGGCTAAAACAATAATAACCCAATTTATACATAATAAGGGCAATATTTTCATCAACATCCTTTATATATAGGTAAGTATATATACAAATAATGTATCTGAAAGTAATTTTCTGGTAGGTTACTTATATGTTACGTATATCTATCTATCTTGAGTACAGTTCTCTCGATTGTTTTATTACTTAATTTACCCTGTACAAACCGCTTACATAGACAAACAAGAAAATACAATACTCGCGGTGTTTTTTTTTATTGCGATTAGCAATAGTTACTATACATGTATACATATACAAAGGAAGTCAATTCTCTCACGAAAGAAAAAGAGCCAGAGCTACAAGACTGGTCTCGTTAGATAAAAAGAGACGTGAAATATGGTCGAATAATGGCGAATAACCCGTGCAAAGAACAATAACGAAGAACGTTACAATGGAACTCATGATGGAGATCGCACCCACAAAATATACAGGTAGACACAAGTGAGTAACGGATTAATAGTTAGTTAGTTAGTTATAAATGCCTTCCTTAACTAATTAATTGTAAGATCAAATAAACCGTTAGAACTAGAAACAGTAAAATGTTCAGTACGGAATCAATTATATGTTAAGTGTGCCTTAATACTTACTTAGTAGTATCAAGTTCCTAAAAAGGAATTTAAAAACAAATGAAGATACTTAGTTTTTATTGGACACGGTCTACAGTTCAAATACAACTTCCGAAGAAGCTAAAGTTTGACGAAACAATTGTCAAGTGATAATTAAATTTGTTGAAATTTATAAATCAGTGTTTTATTCTAAATTAGTGTAATAGTTAGTTTTTTTCACAAGAGCCTGTTAGAATATTAGTTTTTTCCATGTTCAAGCTATATATCTACTTACACAAGAGTTAGATGACTAAAATCTCAGCAACTATGACACATTTTTTTGTGGTAAACTGAAGTTATTTCAACTAAACAATTTAGAAGTCACTACAACCCACCACCCCCCGGGTACAAAACTTATGTGCTGCTTAATTCTTACAATAAGCTCCTTATTGTTTTGTGTCTAAATTATTTATTCGTTCATTGTTTTGTAGCGATCAACATCCACTAAAACACCCTGTATATATACTTGTTGTGTATATATGTAAATAATGTCTTTGTATTTGTACTTAAATTTCTCTGTCTATTTTTCTCTTTACAAATAACTTTATTACCTCTGTACTTTCCTATAATCCTTTGCAAATTTTCTATTCTATTACTAATGGCATAACGCTATAATTCTGTACCTGTTTAGTTGCTTTTTAATAGTGAGTTTCTTCGGTGGTTGGCACTGTAATCTACTTCTTAGTATTTCTCGTTTCTAGTATTTTCCAATTATTCAAAATCCCCTCTATTGATACCCCACTTCTATCTGCTACCTTTTCTTCTCTTTTACAGTTTCAAAATACTTCAATTTTTCTTTAGTTCCTCTCGAATCTTTCTACAGTCCAGTCTAATTCTACCTACATATGCCTTTGTTATTTTTGTTAATATACAGGTTCATTCAAACTGAGTAGTACATTGGACGTTTTAGGAAAACTAAGCATGTTATAGGTTTGAAAATTTAGGAATAGGGATTATCAAGGATGATCTATCCATCCAGATATTTCCTACTGTTTTATTTGAAAATTATTGAATTTCTCTTGAATTTTTATTTAAATAAAGAATGGAAAAAATCCAATGTATCGAAAGATTATAAAAAATGGAATCGAATGACATTTGAAAAAATGAAGTTATTCGTGTTTGAAGTTTTTAAACTTTGTTTTTTTTCTGAACGCCCTATACAAATTATAAAGCTTAGTTTTGGAATGACGTTAACGTTAGCCTTATGACTTGACTTGGCTATAACTAGTAAAAATTTCAACATTCTAAGTCATTTCATTTTTTATGGAAGTTATGATCTTTTATAGTTTGGGTTGCGGTGCAATTTTTTTTCCAATAAATTAATTTATCTCAGAAACTATTCATCGCAGGCATATAGACATACAAGTTGGTTGGTTAGTTCAAAGTCACCTTAAAATTTTATTGTTCATACGAATTCATCGTAAACTCGTAAAAAATATATCATTCTATTTAAAATAACAAAGTTGACATCAACTTTCGGAATAACCGGAGGTGCCCGGCAGTTGAAATTACTTTAGTTAAATAGATAATCCTCCTAACTCCCAAATTTTTAAATCTGTAACATGGTTAGTTTCCCTAAAACGTCTAATGTACCATTCAGTTTGAATGACCCTGTATGTTGTTGTTATTTTTTCGTTATCTAGTTTTATTTCGTCGTTATTAAGTCCTCCGCAAATTCCCAGACGAAAAATAGTCCAAAAGACTAAAGTTTCATTAACCTCTATCATTAAGAGTAAGGAAGTTATTATGTTTTGTCTAAATTATTATACATTATACAGTATTCCAAAGACATAGAATAGAATCTTGCACTGAAACCTAACTGTATGTATGTATTGTTGCAAGTTCGAGAAGTTTGTGATGATGGCTTAAAGCTTAAAAGCATTGCGGTGCTGTATGAAAGATGATCATGGACGAAGGCTCCGGGCGACTGGCTACACTCTACGGCAACGTTCTCAAACCGAAACTGGTTTGCTGAAAACCATGAATCACGAGGAACGGCCGCAGCCGATGCTAAATGTATTGAAACGAATGGCGAAGAAGAAGAATAGATATAAGATGAGAAGACAACGAAAAAAGAAAAAAGAACGCAATGATATCCTTCCCATTGCTGCATTCTTTAGCTTTTTGTCGTGTACTCAATATTTGCTTAAGCTACCGATGAATAGTAATAAGTCCATCATTACTTATGTTAAAGGAATTTGTTTGACCAGAAGAAAGAGTGAACACCACAAAATTTAATATTAACACAAGCCGCTGAATTCAAAACTCACAAATGCAGATTTTTGTCTTTCTGAGAGGATTCTAAGTGAAACCAAAGTTCAAAACAACCAAGGGAGCCCATTTATCTCCTTTGTCGCTAAAATTAGAATCTGGGCTCACAACTTTCCCAGTACATGAATATTTTAAAATACTTTAACTACTATACAAAATCCAAATATTGCTAATTTGGTTCAATTTCAATATTTTAGGGCAATTCCAGACCCATATCAGAATTCACCTTTGAAAAATACACCGACAATGATCTTCCTCTTTGTGTTTTGTTTCCAACCCGACACTGGACACTACTTATTCTTGACTTCCCGACCGATTATGTTAAATGTATAATTTATTTTCCAGGTAGGCAGTCATTAATTAAAACAACGTTGTTAATTTATTTGTAACGTTTCGGTTTATTCTACCATCATCAGACTAAAACTACATAAAAAATGTAGTTCTACAAAAAAATTTGTTTATTTCTCGAAGATTTTTGCTCACAACAATTTTTAACTTGTTTTGTTTGGACACACACTGTTTACATGATCAAGTTTATTTACTTAATGGTATTCCGGATGGTGGGTAAACTGCAGATATACCCAAAAGCAATAACATTCAACTTGGTATGTTCTTTGAAAGTCCGATTAATTTTTTGGTAATTTTGTTTGTTTTTTTTCTTTGGCAAAGTTGATTATTAGTTTGATATATCTTCGTTTATTGTTGCGTTGTTTTGTAGAACTGTTTTTGCCTTCTTCCCTAGGCGTTTTTTCAAATTACTCTTTATTTTCTGACCGTTCTTAAACAGTTCTACAAAACATTGCAAAAGTATTACAAATTTACAAATACAATTACCAAAAAATATAATTGACCCATCAAAAAACATACCAGGTAGGAAGTTATTGCTTTTGGGTATCTCTACAATTTAGCTGCCATCCGGAACACCATCAAGTAAGTAAAGTTACTTAATAGTTTCGACCTTTACTTCATGAGAATCCATAATCCAAGGAATAAAAAACACCAAACTGATAGATTTTCAAAAATTTTATTAAATCAGTAGTAAAAACTCGCATGTCTCATGAAGCCAATGTTTAGCGAAACATGTTACATGATTTAACAAAATTTGTGAAAATCTACTTGGTTGGTTCTTTTATTCCTTTAACTAAACTTGATCATGTAAACAGTGAGTCCAAACGAAATAAGTTAAAAATTGTTGTGAGCAACAATCTTCGAAAAGGTATGTTCTTTGACACAAATGTCATAATGTTAAATTAAAATTAAACTGATTGAGTAAAATTTTTAAACAAAATTCTCAAAACAAAAAAAAATTGAGTAGAACTACAAATTTTGTATTTAGTTTTAGTCTGATGAAACGTTACAAATGATTTAACAACATTGTTTTAATTAATGACCGCCACCCTTGGTTGGATACTTTTGACACTATTGTGGAGGGTTTAAAAGACCTTTAGATTAGAAAGTATTCTTTGGCGATATATTCTTCAATGGCGAGGTCAAATGTAGTTCCGGAAAAGCTCTCTAGCGCTTTGCGAGTTCGAGAAAAAAAATTTGGCAAATGCACCGCGTCACTTGGCCGGTTTCTATCGATCTTAATCGTTATTTTATGATCTCAAACTGTTCCAAATCGATTTGGTCAACACTTCTGCTAATTTGCTGCAATAACCGATAATGTTGATTGCAAATATGTCGCACGTCATAAAAAGCGCCATTAAATTATTCACCGTGGTAAATGGTAATAATACTAATATCGTTTCTGCAGTAGTTAGTGATAGGTGTGGTCTCCTCGCTTGCTGGTAGTTGTTTATATATACATCAAATCTATTATGTATACGTTCGCACACATACAAGCTTGAGTGTAACTGTTTATTTCTCATTCTAATCAACCAAAAGCCGGAGCCAGCCAGCCAACCAACATGTTACTTGTTGCTTGTGGCCCGCAGTTGGATTTTATCTTCTGTCCTTCATCTGTTTTTCTTACTACAACATATATTATCCACGCTCCTTAATCCGAATCGCAACCATATAATTTATTAATATGTCTTGAGCCGTATCAACCTATATTGTCCGCAAAAAAATTGAATGATAATCACACACAAGCACGTCTTTATACACGTGTTTACACAGACAGTAGTGCAAGCATGTGTGTAACAGGAACTTTTATTTATTTATGTATTTGTTTCTCACGCCAGTACAAGAACGCTGTTGTTTGTTAGTCACTTTTATTGTTTTGTATTTATGTCATGCTAAAGTAAATTATATAAATCAACAGGCAGGTATCATATTATATAAATAAAATGGTTTTGTTCTTATATTATTTCTATCATGAAAGAAGAAATATTAACAGTGTTGTAGCCAAAAAATCTGATGCAAAAAAGTTTAGGATTCAATGATCTCTATTTATTAATAAAATTTCGCTTAGACTACTTTTATTTGTCTTGAATTTCTCCAGAACTGCTCATCATATATTCTTCTCTGAAATACCAAATGTTTAAACCTATCATAAGTAAATTGTAGTTATAAATTATTATTTATAACATATTAAACATCAGCCCCATGTCTGTATTTACAGTAGAACGATAATAATGAAAGATATCGTCAAACTTCTTCAGTAGATTTTAATTTATTTAGTAACACGTTAAGTTTATATAGATTATAATAATATTTGTATTTAATTCAGTTTCTTATGGTTTTTTTTAACGGTAATAGGGTTACATTAAAAGAACCGCAAACTTACTTAACCCGTTTTCTAACAACAATAGATATATTTGCATAATTGTATTTTACAAACAAATTAACGTATTTATGTAAACAACAAAAGGCGTGAGAATTTTTTTTACATACATATCGGTAAATACAAACAATAATTTTACCAGTGTTTAGGTAAATATTACAAAAATTATTATATCTACATACATATATTCATATTCTAATAAAAACAATTAATTAATTCAAACTGAGTAGTACATTAGACGTTTTAGGGAAACTAAGCATATTTCAGATTTTTAAATTTGGGAATAAAGATTATCAAGGATGATCTATTTAACTAAAATAATTTCAACTTCCGATGAAACATAAAATTTTAAGATGACTTTGATAACCAACTTGTATGCCTATATGCCTACGATGAATAGTTTCTGAGATAATTTAATTTATTGGAAAAAAGATTGCACTGCAACCCAAACTAAAAAATCATAACTTCCATAAAAAATGAAATAACTTAGAATGTTGAAATTTTTACTAGTTATAGCCAAGTCAAGTCATGAGACTAACGTTAACGTTATGCCAAAACTAAGCTTCATAATTTGTACAGGGCGTTCAGAAAAAAAATCCAAAGTTTAAAATCTTTAAACACGAATAACTTAATTTTTTCAAATGGCACCTAGCATATTTTATTTTGTTATTCGATTCCATTTTTTATCCTCTTTCGATACATTGGATGTTTTCCATTCTTTATTTAAAAAATTCCGAAATTATTCAAAAATTTTCAAATTAAACAGTAGGAAATATCCAGATAGATTGAAAGCGTATAAAAAATGAAATCGAATAACAAACTGAAATATGCTAAGTGTCATTTGAAAAAATGAAGTTATTCGTGTTTGAAATTTTTAGACTTTGGATTTCTTTTTGTACAAATTGTAGTTCAGTTTCGGGATGACGTTAACGTTAGCCTTGTGACTTGACTTGGTTATAACTAGTAAAAATTTCAACATTCTAAGTTATTTCATTTTTTATGAAAGTTATGATTTTTTATAGTTTGTGTTGCGGTGCAATCTTTTTTCCAATAAATTGAATTATCTCAGAAACTATTCATCGTAGGCATATAGGCATATAAGTTGGTTATCAAAGTAACCTTAAAATTTTATGTTTCATACGAATTCATCGTAAAAAATATACCATTCCATTTAAAATAAGAAAGTTGACATCAACTTCCGGTATAACCGGAAGTGCCTGATAGTTGAAATTATTTTAGTTAAATAGATCATCCTTGGTACCTAATTCCAAATATTCAAAACTATAACATGCTTAGTTTCCCTGAAGCGTTTAATGTACCACTCAGTTTGAAAGACCCTGTATGTAAGTATGTATAATAATATACATTGTCGAATCGAGATCTACATGATCGCTAATGAAATTTAGCGGTCGTGAGAAAAACGGGGGAGTTCCCGAAAACAATACACACTAACTTTGTGGAGTGGCCACGGTCCATTTCGCACCATATCCCAAAGGGCCCCCGCACTTTATACCGGGGTTAATTGGGCCATTGATTCTCTAAACCGAATGCAACAAACACGCTCGTGTGCGAAGTGGAGAACAGCAAGGTTCCAATCGAGGTCCGTTGTTGTTACAATAATGGTATCATTCTCTCGCTAGAGAACAGGGTAACAACAGATGGGCAAATTCACAAACCCATTGTACTATTTTTTTACTATTTATGCGTTTCATTGTATGCACATGTTTCAAGCCTATTCTGTGACAGGCGCGGTCTTTCTTCTATATACATATATATATATATATTTTTTTTTAGAATACACACTATTGTTTGTGGAAAGAATTTGGCAGAAATCTACCCTTCTACATATATGTTATGTGTGTAGCTACGTATAAAAAAAGGGAGAGTACTGTTTGTTATACCAAATTTGATTAATTGTCTTGATTTTGAGTAGGTAGGTTGAAAACAGGCTGGACGAATGTATGGTGAAAGTAAGGTAATAACATTCGTAACTAGCGCTCTAATAAATCAAAATTTCTTTTGGAGGTGCTTAATCAGTGTCAGTGTTGTGTGCTTGGTACATTGGTTGGGCAGGCCACACCGGAAAAACGCCGAATTAGAAACCAATTGTTCATTTTGCATAATTAATTTACGCGGTACCAAAAAGAACATCACAATAAATTCTCTATCAAATACAGATAAACTAATAATAATAAATTTTGTTAAAATTTAAAAATGTTTTACAAAAAGTTTTTAAAGTAAAAACACACAAGATATTGTTTTCAACTATTTTATTACAACTACTCTAACAATTGTTTCGACTGATTAGGTCATCATTTCAGAGTTGTAAATAAACTAACTTAAGATTAAACAGTAAGGTCTATTTATGCTACCCTCCTTATTAGCTAATGTCTGTGATATATTTGAATATAGGACCATTAAGCTCTTCCGTTAAATCATTTATCATTTATTTAAGTTTGAATTTACCGCTTTTTGAATTTCAAGTTTTTCCAAATAGTTTAGTTTATAACCTTTATTTTCTAAGTGAATAACCGATAAGTTATTATTATTAATAGAATGTTTCAATGTAATACAATGTTGTGACAGACCATTGGATAATTAGTTGTCTAAAATTGTTTTTTTTATGTTCTTTTAGTCTTGTTTCAAAGTTACAGCCAGTTTGTCCTATATAAATCACCTCACAGTTATCGCAAGTAATTTTATCTTATCGATTTTATTGTTAATTAGCAATTTTTTTATTTGCTATTTATTGTATTAATTTTAACATTTCTTAACTTATTACATATTTTTGGACTAATATCTTTATAGAACGGAATGGGAATGAAAAACTTGAAATCCAAAAAGAGCTAAAATCAAACCTAAATATCACAAATGAGAAGATAAGGGCTAAATAGTCCTATATTCAAATCATCACAGACATTAGTTAATTAAGAGGGGCAGCAGAAATAGACCATGCTATTTAATCTTAAGTTAGTTTCTTTACAGCTCTCAGATGATCTAACCAGTCGAAACAATTGTTAGAGTAGTTCTAATAAAATAGTGTAAAACAATATCTTGTGTGTGTTTTTATTTTATTTATTTTAAATGTTTTACAATTATCCAACCGCGGAATCAATTAATATTATTAAAAGTTTTTTCATATTTAACACAGTACGATTGTTGATATGGTTAGAAATTTTGTACTTACTCGCATGAAGAATCACCTCTAGGGGATGTTATACACACCCCTCCGTTCTTGCATGGGCTTGGTGAACAGGAGACAAAACCTGTAAAAGAAAAATGAGTCAATTTTCAATTTGAAAGTAGGTATGCGATTTATATACATATTTATTTCTTTTATGTTTTATTGAGTGACTTTATATTAATCATCCCCGCCCCTGAAACTTAATTAATAAGAGGAAGTTTAAAATGGGAACATGCAAATTTAACTAACTTAATTTCTAATTTTCCTATTATCTTTTTCAGTTGTTTTTGTTAGTAGACAAAGAGATTCTGTGAATTTTTTCATAAAATAATTTTCAATTACAAAGTTAAATTTTTAAAAATAAACAATTATGAATTGTGATGAAATTACAAATAAAAACACTGACTTTGTTTTTTATCACATTTATTTTGTAAATTGCTACTATAGTTTCGGCAACACAGTTGCCATTATCAAGCGGTACAGTTTGAATAAGTTTAGGTATGTTTTAGTCGGTATTTATACATTATAATACAATATAGAATTACCCCTTATAATTATCTAAACGTATTTAAAAATATGGAATGGTACGTGTCTACCTGCTCGTTTAACAAATGGTTATTGTCTGAAATATTTGCTTTAAAAATTTCTAGGGCTTCCATAATATTTAATTTAAATCCTTTATTTTCTATATGCAGTATTTTCATATTTTCTATGGTTGGAAATTGATGATCTGAATCAAAAAAGTGATTAGGAAAATTTGAATTCGTTTTTTGTAATTTATAGGAACAAAAGTGTTCATCAAAGCGAATTTTAAAGGTTCTTCCAGTTTGTCCTATGTAAAAGGCTGAACATCTGTTTTTTCGTATCTATTGATTGGATCTTTAGGATTGAAAAACAAATTTTTTATGTACCCAAAAAAGAAGGAATTAAGATCCTTATTCGTCTAAATATTAAAATCAAAAATAGTGTAATTCAATGCCGGTAGGGGTTATTAGCCCTCGAAGTAGTTGTTTCTGTTGACTCCATATTTATATTTATATTTTTATATTAAAAACATTTTATGGTTATATTTGGTTTAAAGTTGACTGATATATTGTTTGTGTGTAGAATAGTAACAATTTTTGTGGAGATATAATCAAAATATATTAGAGACATATATTTTCTGTTATCATCTTTTAAATATGGGTATATATTGTGGCACGCTAATTTAAATTCTTTTTTATTAAGAATTTTTTTAATAATATTTTCACTAAATCTATTATTTTTGGCTATTTTAATTATAGTATTAATTTCTTTTTTTTATTTTTCGGGGGAAAGACGGATTGAGAGGCTGCTAATTTTTGGTTTATATGGTGGCTTGAATTGTTGTGAATTTTAATATTCGTAAAGATTATTTTTCTATAGATATCAAAGCATATTTTATTGTCTGTACGTTCTAATGCTAGGTCTAAAATTTTTTTTTTTTTTTTATATATATTTTCTTTTACAATTGGGCGCTTAACAAAATTTTTAATTTGAAACAACAAATTATTTTCATATGTACAACTAGCATGCCTGCATGTATGTTCTGTGGGTGAGGCATGTTAATTTTCTTTTGTTTATAATAATGGTTCTCTCTTGGGAAGGTCAATAGGTCGAAAAATCATAATGAATACATTAAAGTTAAATTCTTAAAGTCCTTAACGGTACGATTATTATTATCACACTCGACGATTGTTTACAACAGCCTATAGAATGGAAGCATTACCATCCACCAAGAAGTTGTTATTATCTACTAAATAAGACAGAGAGAGACACACACAGAGAGAGAGAGAGTGTGTGTGAGAGAACTGACTGAGAAACGTGTAAATCTGTAAATGATCTTGTTTGTGCGATCACAACAAGCTAACTAACCACAGATAGTATTGCCTTTAAGATATTTATTAATTATCAGGTTGTAGTTTTTACGATAAAGTTGAAACAAACGGTATCGTAGGCCGGAAATTCTCGCGATCCAAGATCATATTTGCGTAAGATATAGCTATGTACTTCTAATACTACGGTTAGGTTATAAAAGATGGAACTTAACCGCGCCTGAATCCATGCAATAACCGTTTGTGGTCTTCCATTGGAGAAGTGCTTCCTTATAATCGGTCGCGAGCCTTTTTCTTAATTACTCGACCAGTACCACGTAGTGAACGACCTCGGCTACTGGTTGACGATATTTTTTATGACAGACCGCGATTATTATGTATGCATCGTTCAGAAGAATATGACCACAAGCTAGTTCTGTATTATGGGAGTTTTCAAGCTTGCGTTCTGCAACGGCATCAAACGGACGACCAAGCTCGGAGCGATCGACGCGAACGTAAGTGGAAGACCATCACGATAAAGCTGGACGTTTGGCAAGCAGCAGCTGCAAGAGCTATACGGGGTCCAGTTTTTTCGATGCATTTTCACATTCTACAAGAAGTACAAACGATAAACGAAACTAATGCGGAACCCAGACGCTCTCAGGTACCTGAACCTTACGTCAAGTAGGTACAGTTTAATTCATAAAAATCGTTAAAAAACAATGGGTAATCGACTCTATTAATTAATTATAGTATATAGATGAATGGTAATGTAGCAATCAACAATGTATGTATGTATCTTTAGCTAAACTTTCGGTTAGCCGAAATGAGTTATAAATAATAAAAGGAAATTTTGCGTTCTAAGAGCCTTTGTGAACAGTTAATCACAAAAATTTTCCTGTGGAAATTCATCATTTTCATTTTCCGCACTTTAGAATAATTGAAACTAGTTACATAATTTTTGTTTTTTAATTTGGATTTTAAACATTCCTTTGAACAAAAAAAAATATAAAAATTACCCTTTTATCCATTTTACGAGTAAATTTTGCCGACTTTAGAATAACCGCAATCCGTTACATAATTTTTGTTTTTTGCGTTAGATTTTAAGCATTTCTCTGAACATGAAAATACTAAAATTTCCCTGCAGGAATGTACCGTTTTCGTTTTACGAACAAATTTAGTCGACTTTAGAATAACCGAAGTCAGTTAAATTAAAACTTTTTTCCTTTTGAATTTAAATGTTAAATACAAAAACACGAAAATTTAACTAACTTAACCTAACCTAACCCACTATTTTACTTATTGTCTCTGAAATCCCCATATTTTAATCTAATACCTCGTAAAAGTTCCTAAAATGGAACTAAGTTTTTTTTTTTTAAACCATCTCTACATTATATTAATTATATATTCGGGATAAACTTCTGTGATAAATAAATATCAAACAAATATACCGACCACACACGTTGGGAACAACCGCGAGAGTTACAACAGATATAAAAAAACCTTTTCACCTCGTTATTATTATTGTTATTACTATATCCAGTGAAATACATTTTCCATGATTACATGAACAGATGCGAGCCGCGCTACGCCTTTTCGGCCGGCTATTATACGAACGTACCATGACCCAGAAGAAAAAGAATCACCGACACTGGGCGAATGAGAAACAGAGAGAGAGAGAGAGAGAGAGAAAGAAGAAGAGAAAGACAGAGCACAAAGGAGATGGAACACTTATGTCAGTAATTACATCCTTTAAATGCTTGAATCTTCATCCAACCGTGCAGTTGATGCCGTTTTCGACGATAAAAGCATATCGGTGCAAATTACATCAAACGGACCAGTTAAAACATAAAAACAAACTCTTCCTATTCCTGGTACTAAATGTCACAAATCAAAAACAAAAAAGAAAGGCTACGAATTCCAAATCAATTTAATTGAATTCTGCACACATTTTTAATATAGGTAAACTACCCTATTTAAATCACCGAGCACTTCTTTTCTTTTTTGTATCGTCACAACTCATATTTGAAGTACAACAGCATTCCATTTTTAATTCTAATTAAGTTTATAATTTATTTTGTAGGGTGGCGGGAATTGATTAAAACAATGTTGTTACATCATTTGTAACGTTTCGGTTTATTCGACCATCATCAGACTAAAACTAAATACAAAAAATGTAGTTCTACTAATTTTTTTGTTTACAAGTTCTTTTTTTTTTATTTTGTTTATAAATTTTACTTAATCAGTTCAATTTTAATTTAACAATATGATATTTGTGTCAAAGAACATACCTTTTCGAAGATTGTTGTTCACAACAATTTTTAACTTATTTTGTTTACATGATCAAGTTTAATAATGAAATATTTGAAGAGTTTTTTAGTAGGGGTAAATTTTAAATACATTAATGCGATATTAAAGTATTTTCTTTGACACAAATGTTAAATTAAAATCAAACTGATTAAGTAAAATTTATATAATTTCCAAAACAAAAAGAAATAAAAAATTAGTAGAACTACATTTTTGTATTTAATTTTAATCTAATGATGATTGAATAAACCGAAACATTACAAATGATTTAATAACATTGTTTTAATTAATGACCTCCACCCTGGGAACTAAATTATAAATTTAAAATAAACAGTCAGGAACACAAGAATAATTCTAATTAAGAACAATAAAAAACGTAATAAAAATGTGTTCTTCCTGTTCCTGTTGTTAAGGTCACTCATTAATAATAATATTAAAAAAAAAAACGAAAGGTTACGATCTCAAATGAGAAAGGATAGATAGTTCTTTTCCAAAAAGAAGATAGGTGGTAGGTATCATGTCAAAAGTTGTAAACGGTAAAAGTAGAGAACTACCTACCCATAGCAAAAGAAGTCAATGGGCAGGCAGATTACGCCAAATTCTGACAACTCATTTACCTCAAATCGCCACGAAACAGACATCAACAAACAACCGCGCGTCCATCTGTCTTCGTATTCATATTTCGGATCTTACCGAATAAAACTAAATTAAAGCAACTTGTCCACGATCTGCCTGCGCCTTCGAAGTGACAGCTGTTGGTTTTCGATCGCTGCAAATACATAACATACGAGATATACATAAGACAAGATGAATCCAAGGCCCCCCAGCCCCCCTTCCCATTTTGCTTCTTGTCAGCGTGAAAGGTAACGGGACGTACATGTATGCGTGAATAATACGCTCGGAGATCTGTATCAGCAGCAACAGAAAAAAAAATCGCATAAATACTGTTCCATTTCGTTCCGTCTGTATCTGTCTCTCTCTCTCTCTCTCGACTTTTCTATTTGGGTCCGTGTGTCGTGAATTACATAGCTGATTGGTTGTTGTATTTAAGTGACCCAGAATTACCATATCCCGGATGCTTCAATTAAATTCTGCGGCAACGACACAAGCAACAAACAAAACGCGGCGTAGAGCGTCTCATAGTTGGGTGCATGAACCAGAATGAACGAATGTACGTAAAATGTAATTTATGGTCTCGAGAATTATTAAACCTCGAGGAATTATCGGCTTTATAAACAGTGTTCATCGACTTTACTTGCTTGCGCTTGCTGAAAGCGGGCAAAGATTATTTTCATGGCCCCTGGCTAACAAACAACTCTTGCAAAAGGTTTATCGCGAATGCAAGTTTGCGCTTTTAATGTCCCCATTATTAAAACTATCTAATCACATAGACACGTTCATATGCCCATATTACGATTTCTTCCTGTTCACCAGAGGTATGGCACCCCCAACAGGAAATGAAAATTTATATTTATAAGTTGGTTTGTTGGTGATATTTTTAGTTTCGAAACGTATGACGTATTTTCTTAATTTCTTATCATCCTCATTGAAAATTCTCTCCTAATTTGAAACTAGTAAAATTCTTAATAATTAATAATAAAACTAAACACAAAACAGTTGGTTAGAAAACTTCTTATTGTTATCCACAATAATATTATTTCACCACACAGTGGCATCTTCAGGTGGAAATATAATAACTTAAAACTAAATATAAAATCCTTAAATACTAAATGAAACACGAGGGGGTGGAGGTAGGTGAACAAATTATGGGAACTAGATCATTTAATAATAAGCCTAATTTATAAAATTTATTAATTTCCATACATTCCAACAGATTTAATTTTAGACTTTCTTTTCAACATTTAATAATTTAAAAGTGTCATCAAAGTTAATTTTGAATTATTCGTTTGACAATGACAAGCTTTTTTGTCGAAACTATAGTCAAAAGGATTTGTAAATAAAAAAGTGATAATAAACAAAGTAGCGTTTATTTATTTATCGTAAAGATGAATTATCACAGAGTAACGGCTGAATCAATCCAATTTTTAAACATCCATAATGATTACGTATTTCTGTTTCAAAGATATGAATAACATTCAAAAAGAATCTTGTGATAATATTCACTGAGACGCGATTTTTGTTGTGAATGAAAATCTTCATCATCAAAATAAATGATATATTTAGGAAACGGAGGGTAATGCACATTTAAACAAACAGTTCGTGTTGTGTTTTATTTTACGGAGGAGGTAGTGCGAAGGACTCTACAACTCTACAAACCGAATGTCCTGCCTCTCTCCGTGACTGCTGGTTAAGATGCTACCCCCGGTAGATGGTTATTGCAGAGACAATCAATGGGGGTCATAAATAAAACGTCATACAAATGTTTTACTTATGTCCCAAAATATTTGTTTCAGTCCTCTACAAGTATAGCGTTTAAAGACAAATATCACACTAAAATAGTAGATCACTTGATCAAATTTAAACTAAAACAAAAAACCCGACAAACTTTATACAATGTAAAAAACGAAAAACCTGAACACATTTTTCATTCACTACAATATGTACCCTTAACAAGTCAAAAAATTAAATCAAATTTGAAAAAACACGGTATTCAAGCAATTATTTCGAACAAAAAATCTCTAGGTAAGCTACTTGTTAATAATAAACAAAAAACAGATATCCTTGATAACAGCGGCATATATAAAATTTTTTGTAAACAATGTGATGCTTTTTATATTGGACAATGTGGTAGAGCTGTTAAAACACGTGTAAATGAGCACCTATAAAGCATTATGTCTAAGAAGAATTGTACAGGAATGTCAGAACATGCTTTAAATTATAATCATAATATAGATATAGATAATACAGCCATATTACATATCCAACATAAAAGCAAAAAATTAAGCCTTCTAGAAAACCTAGAAATAAGAAAAGCTATTTTAAATAAACAGAATATCGTAAATTTACAAACAGAACTGTATAACAACAATACACCCCTCCTGTTGTGTAATTTGGGTAAAACCCAAAACCAGGTATAAATTAGATAATACCCATTATAACTTTAGTATAATTTTGTTGTACTCTTGAAAATGACGATATTTCGTCGAAACAATATTGTCGAGTTGATAATAAATTTAGTGAAAATTAACCAAGTGTTTGTTTTATACCTTTTATTTAAAGACAAATCTGATTTTTGCAGGAAGTTCTTAAAAAGTACCCAAATTATCACGTTACCATTTCCAATTAAATTCTGTTTACTGTTTATTACGAACACTATCGAAGTAGAATATCTCTCGGATTCGTTCGTTCGGATTACGCAAGCAATTCGATTAAAAATTCAAGTCGCTTGATTGTCTTTCCGAAATATTCTTCAGGTGTATGTATGCCTGCCTCTTACGACAATTCCTGAATACAAACCATTAACTTTATGCCACGTTAACATATCATTCTTTTGCTGTTACTGTTGCTGGTAAGGACTCCAAGAAACGACCGCAAACCACTTCCAGGGTGAATCACACCCCCCCCTCCCAATCCCCATACGTTCCTCTACTTCTCTACAACAACCTTTTTCCGTTACTACAAGAAAGTCGTCGGAAATAATATCGGGGTCGTTCGTTGATATATGATTGTATATATATATATGTGCAAGTTCGTTGGTGTTATAGGATATTATTACACATACATATATATGCATGTAGTAGTTCGTACCACCTGTCTGTGCCCTTTTGCCGTTAAAAGCACTGAGGTCTTGGGGAGGGTGGCCACAACACAGTGACGTCACCCATCGCAGCAGCTGCTGCTTACGGTGAGATAGTGCAGCAGAATGAGAAATGCCAGCCGGTTTTGACCCGCGCAAAACCGAGACTATTAATACGAATTAATCCTTTTAAAGTAATCACGGGTTTAACGTCGACTTTGTTAGCAAATGGGGTGATTAAAATACCAATGGGTGAACGAATTGTACTATGTTATATTCGTTAGTTAAACTAAAATGAATACGATAAGGTACGATATTTTCAGATTTAAGTATATTTTCTTGACCTGGCTTTAGCAATGGAAGAATGGGGTCCCATTTTTTTTATCGTTAGACCAGTAAACAAATGTCCTCAAGGGTCCTCCTTATTTAGAAGTATACTGGTGTTATAAATATAAATATGGAATCAACAGAAACAACTACTCCGAGGGCTAATACCCCTACCGGCATTGAATTACACTGTTGATTCCGATGGATTCCTAGACGAAGATATAACACATTCAAAAAATAAAGAAGGCATTAAAATCCTTTTTCGTCTAAATTTTAAGGATCACAGATTCCACATTTCGAACGCGTCTTACACAGTAGGCACAGCGTACAGAAAGCCATATCCCACGACCGGTTTCGACCTATCGGATCTCATCAGGTGGGCGCTGGCAGAAAGGCTTTTACAAGCTATATAATATATATATGTTATATCTTCGTCCAAGAATCCATTGGAGTCAATAGTGTAATTCAATGCCGGTAGGGGTATTAGCCCTCGGAGTAGTTGTTTCTATTGATTCCATATTTATATTTATTATATAGCTTGTAAAAGCCTTTCTGCCAACGCCCATATGATGAGACCTGATAGGTCGAAACCGGTAGTGGAATATGGCTTTCCGTACGCTGTGCCTACTGTGAGGATGCGTTCGAAATGTGGGATTTGCGATCCTTAAAATTTAGACAAAAAAGGATTTTAATGCCTTCTTTATTTTTTGAATATACTGGTGTTGTATTGGCATAACTTTTGCTGTTCTATATGAACAAAGGTGTCAAAGTATCGTAAATGTTACCCTCTACGAAAATAATTAACACACACAATAAATAATATTAAGTTAGTATGAGAGTATCATCATCGCCACAGATGAAAAGATAGGAGCTGGCGTGGCGGTCTAACCCCGCAAGATTTGCTTCGAGATTAAGCGGTTTTTGTAATCGATAAGATCGAAGAAATGGACGGCACATTGGACTCGTCATACGCTCGATTAGAACCAACGTAATTTGTCGGAGATACTGGAACGGCGGGCCGCTTTTCAATTGTCGAAACAATTCTTAACACACTGTCACCAAAATAATTAAGTATCTAAATCATCAAGTCATCCGCGCTCGTTAGGGTTCAAAAACGGTAACAAAATCGCGCTCGATTTTAACGGATCTAGAGGGCCTGCACTATCATACACGATGCGGCCAAACAAAAGAAACAAATAAAATAAAAAAGAAAAGACAACAGAAGAATGAACATGGTCGTTTTAAGCAGCGTTGTCTTGCGAATAGGTACGCCCTCCGACTCGAGTGGGTCATTGGCTGGTACTTGGCCCGCGGGTGGCTAATAACGAGGAGGTGAAGAATAGAACGAGAGTGCAAAACAAAGTGGCCAAGCCAACTTGGAACAATTTATTGTGCCTAGTTCTTCTGCCCCGGGAGTGTATCGTGTAAACGATGCTCCTTTGTTCTTATCTAGAGACACCTTTGTAGGTCAATGCACAACGAAACGGACGGACATTACATGCATGTATGCATGCATAAATCGAATACCTCAGAAGTTGCGTCACAACAATTATTCTATGATGCACAATGTGTATAAGTACCATAAATTAGACAGCTTTCTGTGTTAATAATAATAATAATAAAACAGTGTTCTAAAGTTTTACAAAATTTATTAGTAAGAATCTTTTACAATATTGTTTCGGCTTATAAGGCTATTATCAAAAAGTTATTTAGAAACTAAACAAAATCTAAAAAAAAAAAACATTTTGTGTTTCATTCCCACCAGCTGCTCGTGCTGGTGGGCGGGCAGTCCCTCCGACCGACCTTCACTGTAGTGCAAAGCCGGAGGGTAGGGCGTAATGCCCTCTTCAGCCTCCTTGCAGGAATCGTTAGAATAGGTGGGTGGTGTGGTTAGGGAGAGAAAGATGAGCGGACGAAATAAAGACAGAAGAGAAGTGAAAGATTATCTGTGAAATAATTACTGCCCCAGCATTTGCCTAAATGATCCAAGGAAACCTCAGTAAACTTGGACCAGAGCAGCCGGACCCGCGTTCGAACCGGCGACCTCCCGAATTCTAAGCAATGATCTAGAACAGTGTTTCCCAACCTTTTTTCCTCGCGAACCAAAAGAAAGGTCCGAAAAAATTGACGAATCCCCTATATGTAGTCGTTAATGACAGGTAAAAAAAGCAACAAAATTTGATAGAACATATATTTTTATATTGCAGAATAAATGTTTATATTAATCATGAAACATTTAAATAAAACATTAATAAGACTAAAATGATTGCTATAAAAGTTGGAAACAAGATAAACCTAACAAACTGCTTCTTATGTTTTCTAAAATATGTAGTAAACTGTCTTAATTTGATATTTATTTCCACTTGTTTTGCAAAAAAAATTACATAGAAGGGGAGACTGCTGCAATGATTTTAAATATAAAGCAGAACATGATACTAATAACTAAAATAATAGTATTTAATTATTTGAATAAGAAAAATAAATTATAATGTATAAAATTGTTGATATAATTTGATATTGATGAAGTAATTTTCAAAAACAAATAAAGAAAAAAGAAATGAAAATATTTAAATTTATTTTAGATTTCTTAACAAACAGGCAGCGAATAATCTGTTTTACAGTTGGTGTATTCTTTAATTTTTGTATCTTTTTTGTTTTTAATTTTAATGGTGTTTAAAAAATCCGCCATTACAATATTATTTTAGCGAACCCCTTCTGCAAACACTGCGAACCCCTAGGGGTTCGCGAACCACCAGTTGGGAATCACTGATCTAGAGCACTAGATCACGCCGCTCGGTAACTAAATCTAAAAGAGAGTCACTATTTATACCAATTGTGGGGCGGGAGTAACAGACCAATTATGACTAAAGTATGCTAGATAAAAATATATGACTGTTATGTCTTCCACATTTAGTGAAGTTTCTATTTTGACATAAGGCTTTTTGAATTTCTAACTTATCTAACATATTCAGTGTTCTACCCTTATCAATACAATGTAAAATTTTACAATTTATTTCATCAAAATGACGACTGTTTTCAACACAATGCTGGGAGAAACCTGTACAAAATTTCTTATTTGCAATGGATTTTTTATGCTCTTTAAGTCTGGTGTTGAAGGATCGCCTAGTCTGTCCAATATAAATAGCATCACAATCAGTGCAATGAAGTTGATATATACCAGATTTAGCAAGTTTATCTGAATTTTTAAATTTGTTATTAATTAAAATATTACCTAAGTTGGTTTTATTGGAACTAATGTACTTCTTACTAATAAATTTTGTAAAACTTCAAAGTTTACATGCTTCATTCGTTTTAATTTCGATTGAAAATATTCATGTAGTATATATTTTGGTATCAGTTGCTCTTTCAAATAAATTTCTGAAATACTAAAAACTTTTCATTATTTTGCACTTTCTAATTTTGTTACTACTAAATTTATTTTTCATTTTTGCACCCTGGTGATCAACATTAAATACTTGCTTGTTTTCTTTCTATCTCTCTCTCTCTATTTCATTCTACGTACAATAGATAAGAACATAATAATAACATAGAAACTGTTTTTGTAAACAAAAGAAAATCGGAGAAATATCGACGAACGGCCAGTCTATTTAATCAGAATAATAAAAGAAGTTGATTGTCATTTACTAATACTGGACGTGTCTACCGCGATAAGAACGTACGGTGCCTGTAGGCGAATAAACAGAGACGTATCTGTATAATAAATAATAAGTACCATTTACATTAATTGTTTACCGTCACATGTGTTACTGATTAACGATTATTTATAAGACGTAAACAAACAAATAAATAAAAGTCTAAAATTGCTACCCACATCCGTCCATAGCCACCTCGTTATTTTCGCGGGCAATTTACGTTTGCTTATATCGTCGTAATGTACCTTTCTTAATTTTTTGACAAAATAATTCACTGATGTGACGGTTAATACATAATTTCACGAGACGCCTACAACGGAAAAGAATTAAAATAATTTTTTAACACCTACTAACGTTAAATTACTGGAAATGCGTCCCGCATAAAAAAAATGTAACTTTATCTCCAAGAGCAACAAAGAAATATAAATGGTTATTTGCCTTTTAAGAAAAGCTGAAGTAGTATGAGCACATTCCGATAGGTAATTTGAGAACTATCCTTAGCTTTTGATATATATATATATATATATATATGCTAACGACAAATTTATAAAAAGCATTCGCTTGTTATTTTTAGTAAGAATAAATAACCTCAATTTTTAATAATAGAAAAACTAAACTAGGTGCAATCTTGAAGTAACATAATGACTAAATAAATTAATAAGAAAAACAGCACTTTTTGTTTCAACATATATTTGAAGATTTCTCTTACAATTGTTTCGACCTAAGGATTATTATCAAACTGTATTTACTACAGTACTGAGTAGACAAAATATGTACAAGTAAAGCAAAGTAGCTTTGCACATAATTCTTTTTGGTTGTTGACCAAAATTTTATTTTTGTCTTTTAGAGCATTTTTAATTTCAAGGTTTTCTAGAAATAATAAAAGATTATTTTTGTTTTCAAAACGAAGAATTTTAATGTTATCTAAATCTAGTGCGCGTTTGTTATCAATGTAATGTTCTGCCAAACCCGTTGATTTAAGTTGTTTCTGAAACAACTTTTCGTATTCACTGATGCGAGTTCTTATGACTCTGGCAGATTTTCCTACATCTATATATGTTAAACAAAAAGTGCTGTTTTCTTATTAGTTTATTTAACCTCAATTTGTTTTAAAAAAGTGTCAAGAGAATGGGAAAAAAACAAAAAACGTAGGTTCGTATTTATAGTTGTTTTAAAGGGGGTGCTTCTTTTTAATTCTAATTCCAACTCAAAATCTGTTTATACCATGAAATTTTGTATTTTTTTTTATATAAATTACTGTTCCAAATCGATATTAACCACTGAAAATTTACCAACTGTTTTTTATTTTTGATTGTTCTGTTTAGCTCTGTTTTCTTCAAACTTACATTTGACACATAGCATCAATTCATTTATAATTTCAAATGAAAATCTGTTTATTCCATGAAATTATTCATTCTTTAAGTGACATTTAGAGTATCGTGGTATTTTATTTCTAATTCCAATTAAAACCCATGAAATTATACACATCGTTTTGTACATTATTTGATTATTTTTTTTTACTATCAGAAGTTTGTTATATCGGCCTTTCTCTAAAGAACAACCATTTCTGAAATGTCATACAAAATATAAATTCCACTTCTAATTAAAAATCCAATTGTACTTTGGAATTGTGCGCATCTTCAGACTTAAACTACCCTTAATAAACTCAATAGAAATTGCGGTAGAGTAGTTGTGAAAAAAACATTATAATAACTTCAAAAACCGTTTATTAAAAATATACGTTTTTAATAAACGATTTTTGAAGTTACTTAAACTACCCTTCCAAATAATTCTTTAAACTATCGAAAAATTACGAACTATTTTTATAATATATTAATTATAATCATAATTGGTTGTACCCATAGCTAATTAGCGAAAAAATATTGTTTAATAAACAAAAGCAGGTGTTAATGCGATTATAATGGGATCGTTTTAATGGTACAGCAGATTTTGCGCACCGTTAAGTGTAACATTTATTAACAAACAACACAACAATAATATCATTTACGCGCCGCAGCCTATGAAAACGTCTGAACATCGAGAAAGCACAAGCGTGCTGAGACCAATACGTAAAATTTGACGGGTAAGGTAAGCAATTATCCATGAGAAAATTTTCGTTAGCGCTTAACTATAAGGGTTACTTAAATATTGCATATGACATTAGGACAGTTCATGTTTAGCTATAGTATGTATGAAGGATTATCTGCATTCTATAATCATAAAGCAGATTAAATTGTTGGACCTAGAGATTTCACATTAAGGGGTGATAAAATTTATATGGAGAAATCTAAACCGGCGGATTTAGAGATTTGCAATTTGCGAGGAATAATTCCTCGAGTGTTCTATAGGGGCTCAGTAAGAAGGGATTTTTTCTCGTATTAGAAAATACCAGATAATTTTGGATAGTACTATACAGGGTTTTGTTTTTTTCTTTCTGAACGCCCTGTACAAATAATAAAGCTTAGTTTATGACTTGACTTGGCTATAACTAGTAAAAAATTCAACATTCTAAGTCATTTAATTTTAATGAAAATTATGATTTTTTATAGTTTAGGTTGCGGTGCAATCTTTTTTCAATAAATTAAATTATCTCAGTAATTATTCATCAGTTACAAGTTGGTTATCAAAGTTACCTTAAAATTTTATATTTCACCCGATTTCATCGTAAAATCATAAAAAATATACCATTCCATTGAAAATAAGTATGTTGACATCAACTTCCAGTATAACCGGAAGTGCCCGACAGTTGAAATTATTTTAGTTAAATAGATCATCCTTGATAACCCCTATTCCCAAATTTTAAAATCTGAAATATGTTTAGTTTCCCTAAAACGTCTAATGTACCACTCAATTTGAAAGACCCTGTATAAGAACTGTATTTTAGTATATTTGCACGCTAATACCACACACAAACAACGAGTTCATTATTTGCTGTTTGCATTAATAAATTAATTCGCATGATTCCCATGATTACCAACAGCTCGAGCATCTTTTATTTTCTTTGGAGAAACTCGCGATTCATCAGTCCTGTTACCTACAAAATTCTCATACAAATTACGGTAATGTTGTAATGTTACCTGCAGACAGAACAAACGCATAGTAAAAATGAATCGAGTAATGTTTTTACTGGTTCCAGAAGTATGAGCCTGAGCCTCGATATGGTAGAAGATGGTAGTGAAAGAGATCTATCTGGTTTGGCCTGGTCTGGGTATCGAAAAAGAGGTCCTCAAAAGATATACTTACTATATACCGAATAGAAGGCAAAAGACAATCTTTTTTTAACAATGAACACATTTTAAAACGTCTTCGAATGGATTCTATTCATTCTAGTTTTTGTACGTCTATATCGAACCGGAGTCTGACGACTTTGGAATTTCTAGTACGCTTGATTTCGTCCGATCAAGAATAATCATCCACGCCCATTGGACGGCGGCGAAAATACGGGACTAAAAAATTGACACATTTGGAACACCGAGAAATACTATCTACTACTCTGCCACTTTCGTAAAGAATCTCTACAAAATACACACTTAAAAACCTTCGTAAGTAATATTATAATATAAAGACAACAGTATGTTTGTTTGTTCGGGATAATCTCTAAAATTACACGTCAGATTTTCAAAATTAGTTTTTCTTCGGAAAGTCTATGTTTTGAGGAAGGTTCTGGGTTGTACATAATCACTTTACACCTTATAAGAGAGGGGCAGTGATAAAAAATGTAAACCTCATGAAAATGCATAGATTTTTGTTGTTTGCGAGTTTATTCCTTGAACTAAAACAACTGCTTGCTATCTAGCCAACAACTATAGTAGTCATTCTTCAATTGCGTGCCAAAATGCGTGTACTAAAACGTGAATAAAATACAAAACACAATGTCATAGTATAAGTATTATTATTATTATTTTATTCTTCGAGTCGTTGGGTTGTCTGGCCTGTAGACCACGATCTCAAGAAGTTATAAAACTTACATAGGCGTATAAATATATATATATATATATAAGTTACTACAGATAAAAGTATAATAATAACTGACGTTATTAAAAGTTAATCATTAATAAAATAAACAATGGAAAGCTAATGGAACAACAGGTCGAAAAAATCTCTTGGTAATAATCGAATATACATATACCTATAACGAAGTGAAACACGTTTTTCAACAACGAAACCTGAAACCTGTTGCATTTTATGATATTTTATATCTTTGTAGGTAGTTATTTAAATATACGGTTACTTTTTACCTTCCGAGAGGGCTCGTTCGGTCAATAAAAATTTATACCTCTCGTCAACAATGGTTTGTTTGTTCTTTTAAGTTTGAAAATAATGTCCATCGTTGAAGACCGACCCATTATTGTACTTATACTAGGTAAAAAACAAAAACGCAAGCTCTAGGAAACAAAACACCGAGTCGCGTTGCCATAAAAGTAAACGTAATACACATATAAATATATACGTATTCATATTATGACCTGAAAATTACCTCGAAAGCTTTCTCACGGCATGTAATTGCTACACAGCTATGTACGATTATTATTACCCGGCAACTTCAACTTCGTTGTCTTAAAATCATTTCCAAAAGTCGTTGGACCGTTGACACACTCGGTAATTAGTTATTTGATGGACGAAAGTACGAAAATCAACAAAAACACCTGCCATTTTAACAATTATGCGAAATGTAAAAACTATTTTCAACAAGATCAGCATTACTTTGTGAAGAAACGAACTCATTAAGACCGACGAGTACCAAAAATGATAACTTAACCTACAAGTAGCCTTCTTTAATAACGAAAAGATTTTAATGTCTTTGTCTCAATTGTTTCATGGAAATTGTGATTCATAATGAATGAATTAAATATCGGACTGTTTGTCTATGTACAGTGTGAAGTTTGTAAACTAAATTGCAATACATGTAATACACTGCGCATAGGACAAACAGGCCGCTCTTTTAAAGAAAGAATTCGAGAACATGTAAAAAACTATAATGAGAAATCTAATTTTATGAATCATATAAAAAACAATAGTCATGAATTTGATATAGATGTTAACGTAAAAATTTTACATAAACAAGAAAAAGGAAAAAGATTAGAATCATTGGAAATTAAAAATAATGCAATAATAGTAAATGAAATAGAAAATGCATATAGTTTCATTATTACAGATAAACTAGTTGAAACATCCCCACCCCCAATTCAAGCTTGAATTTTGTACAAAAAATTGATAGTCTGGTATGAAATCGTAATATAACTTCTTCTGAAGATGCCCTGGTAGGGTGAAACAACTGTTAAGAGAATAAATGTTTTAGTAAATGGTTAAAAACAAACACTTGGTTATTTTTCACAATATTTGTTATCAACTCGACAATATTGTTTCGACGAAATTTCGTCATTCTTAAGAGTACAACAAAAATATACTAAAGTTATAATGGGTTCTATTCTAATTTATACTTGGTTTTAGAATGTATTGTTGTTATATAGTTCCGTTTATAAATTTAGTGAAAATGTTGTTTCGTTATTATTCGATATTTGATTCGATCACTGGTTTAATTTTAGGTTCAATATAACACCAAAATTCCAATGTAGCAGAAAAACATAAACAAACCATATTTAAGGTATCAAAATCCTTTTTGATATATATAATTAATTAATTGATGACCCCCCGATGTACTTCAACAAGTTAATCAACGTCATTTAATTATCAAGTTTCATTTCCTCTCAGGTAATTTAAAACCGTTCCGAAAAATAAATGAAAACAAACGTTTAAAATCCTGTATCGGTCTGAACTAACTAAATCAACAAGTTGTTGAAAAATCCGTTAGGGTTTTTATAATATAGCATAAGCAAGCAAGTTCGTGCTAAATGCTCGGTATTCCAATATTTTCAGAACGACTAGTAGGTAGAAATGACCTGAAGGCAAGGAAGGTAGTAATTCGACACAATTCAACTATAACACCCCTCGCCCTACAAAAGTACGGACAACGCACCCCTGTTGATGCGTAGCACAGCTGAAGCTGAAGAGGTATCGTGGTTGGTTTAAAGTTTAATGGCTTGGTTGCTATACCATCGCAATAACGAATTAAAATTGTGTAGGTATGGATGGTATTTTATTACTAGGTACTAAATTATATGTTGATCTTATTATCTCAGTATTGTTTTGGGTTTGCCGATTTATTGAAATTGTTACTGCAAAAGAAAACAAAATTCTCTTTATTATCGCTTCCTCTAAAGGTCAACTGATAAATTTCAAGATAATTTACATAATTAATATATGTTACATTGGAATTATACTCGGAAATACGATAAATAATTAATTAACGATTTTACACAATATTATTTTCTGTAAATTGAAAGTACGCCATTCGAGGAATAGAGAGACCGCAAATAAAATTTTATTTTTCAATTATTCGAATGCCTTGTGCAGGTAGAGAGCGGGAACAAAAACGAAAATTTGTCCTGCAAATAAACTCACAAACGAAATCTTTTCGAATTGAGGTAGCAACCAAAATTATCCAGTTTATCTGTACAGCGGACAAAAGTGAAATATTCAGAATTGGAATCTCAAATGAAACATTCGGAAAAGTTTATTTTTCACTTTCAGAAATGAAAAACTGAAATCAAATAACATTTGCGTTAGAATTGAACTTGACAAAGACGAAAATCAGTAGTTTTTCTTTCAGAATCAACCAAAAATCGCAAATATATCCTATAAAGCTCTTAAAAACTCACCTTTTGCACCCCGAAAACAGCAAAGAAACCAAATGCATGTAAATGTAATCCACAAGAGATCCTTTTGCGTGTATGTTATCCACATTTTATAGTGAGATCCCTCATGGGACACAAAATTTTTCACTTCTTACACTGCCACAGACCAAATAAAAGAGAACCGAAAAAAGAAAATCACACACACAACTAAGTACAATACATGTTTCTTTCTTTCTATTTCACTTTGGCTCGATAAAAAAAAAAGAAAAAGTAATCCTATTCTAAAAAAAAATTTGTGCACATATACAGCGGTGCTTCTTTTTTTTGATTTTCGCCACAGCCGCCGCGATCACGCGAGCACATACATTCGACGCTACGGCACACTCGATTCTGTTCAGCGGTGCATTGTTGTCTCGGCAACGCCAAGATGGCCGCCGAACATTTAAACGTATTACTACGCACAGCTGTCTCCGATCTAGACGATTTTTTGACAACTTTCGACCGTAAATGTACCCCATAAACAACCCCACGATGTAATTTTTATGATAAAGAATACATTCTCATTGATAATGAGTCTCCTTCGTGGTCTTATTACTTAAAAAATAGCGTGAGAAAATGCGAGGTACTAGTTTTCGACTTATACTTAAGGAATGTTGCTCGGGGGCTCGCAGCAGACCAATTGGATGCGAGGCGAGCGTTTTTTACACGACGACAGATCGGTTTTTCCACGAGAGACCATAAACAGATAGATGAATTCCGAGTGCCGAGTTCCAAGCTACTACACTCGAATCAAAAATGCATGCTTATTAGAGTTAGATACCCCTTTCGTGGTTTGTTTGTAAACGTGTCGCGCCCCGAGCTGTCGGCACTTCGCCTTTACAAAATATTTTTTTAAACGTTCACCCGTGTCTGGAACGTTGGATTCCTATCGCCGAATCAACTGTTTGTGGCGTAAAACAGACGCTAGAGCGAATTTTCGTGGAGACTCCAACGGGCAATCAGACGACGAACCCGTACGAAATGCGATTTTTTGTGCATTCACGAGAATTTTCATAT
The DNA here is from genome assembly GCA_963921985.1 of Agrilus biguttatus. Taxonomy (NCBI): domain Eukaryota; kingdom Metazoa; phylum Arthropoda; class Insecta; order Coleoptera; family Buprestidae; genus Agrilus; species Agrilus biguttatus. Next base: position 21,618,573 of record OY998126.1, on the reverse strand, counting down.
TGGTCCCCTATTTTAAAGTTTAGTGGAGTAAATTTTGAATGTTTCTTGTAAATATTGATGGTGATATATTAAGAAAAAAAAATACGAGAAAATAAAAAAAAAATGTTATGATTTCATAAAATTTAAAAACCACTAAGTATGGACGTATTGCAGTTTCAAGGTATCATGCCACAAAAAATTGTTGTAGTTTAATGATGGTCCCAGTTCGGTAAATTTATTAAGGCCCGTCATTGGCTACTGCATCATGCGTTCTCCTGTAACATAATTAAACATGACCTTTTTTGTTTTGTTCGTTTGTTTTGTTTGTTTGTTTGTTTGTTTGTTTGTTTGTTTGTTTGTTTGTTTGTTTGTTTGTTTGTTTGTTTGTTTGTTTGTTTGTTTGTTTGTTTGTTTGTTTATTTATTTATTTATTTATTTATTTATTTATTTGTTTGTTTGTTTATTTGTTTATTTATTTGTTTGTTTATTTGTTTATTTATTTATTTGTTTGTTTGTTTGTTTGTTTGTTTGTTTGTTTGTTTGTTTGTTTGTTTATTTATTTATTTATTTATTTATTTGTTTGTTTGTTTGTTTGTTTATTTGTTTGTTTGTTTGTTTGTTTATTCGTTTGTTTGTTTGTTTGTTTGTTTTGTTCGAATAAACAGTCCATCAAACTAGTTTGTCTTTCGAGGAAACTTGAAAGGAGAGTGACAAACAGAGAAAACTAACGGTTCAAATATGGACTTTTTTTAAGGTTATTTTCTTCAAAAATAAAACAGTTATTTATACTAATTTTGTATTTGGAAATTAGCGGGATAGCTCTATTAATATTCTGTTCTCTTTGAGGACTTTGTTGGATTACTCTCGGGAAAGAATTTGTTGTAAAAAGTAGCTTACTATTTTTGTTCATACAATATTTAATTGTAGATAATCATAAATGTTGAAGTGCGTTAATCATATAGGGAACGAATAACGATAGGGTTGCTGCCCTTAAGAAAAAAATGAGGATATTACACGTTTATTAGGGTATTCCACTTTATTATTTTTTTTTTTATTGGAGGTCGTATATAACTTTCTTTTTTAACATTACTCTTAAATTTCAAATACAAACAATCGCGTTTCGTGTAACAATTAACGAACTGCAATGGCCGACATCGATAACAATGTCGTAATAATGGGGAAACAAATATGGTAAATAGTACTCACTATTTTGTGCCGTCAATGAAATTCATAACATTTACGAACATTTTTGATACAATTAGACACATCAGTGTTATATACAAAAGAACTTTATCTGACGCTTTCAATGGATTTTCAATTAGACTTTAGCTAAGAAAGTCATGTCAGAAAATGCAGATTTTCGTGATTATATTAAAAAAAAAAAACTGACTATAAAATATCATGTAGAAAGTCTGTTCTTTTCGATTGTTTAAACATATTGCAAATTGGATTCACATTAAGTGAGCTACAACGTTATACAGAGACTTTTGTGTTTAAGAACTTTCTCAATCAGTAACTGTTAAAAAAAAAATGAAGGTTCTAGGGAGTCAAGTCAACATTGACCTTGTTATGTAGGAAAATTGATTGGTTACTTTTTAATGCTTAGCTAAATTTATTTCTTTTAATAAATTTTCAACACGCATCAACATCATTTAAATAAAAAAATGAAAATCAATTGTGCACACCCTGTATAAACCATTACATTGATATAAAATTTATTGTTCTACCTTTATGTTAAATTTAAGGTTTTGTAATTATAATTTAATTTAGCAATACTTTCTTTTTTTTATTCTTACGATCCCTTCCTGAAATTCAAGGATTACAATAAACAACACATTGCAGTTTAAAACAGGAAATGATTAATTATTTTCTAAAACAGTAGTAGCAGTAAATAAATAGTTTTTAAATTACTTTAAGCTCTATTTTATGAAAAATTGGTAGATGCAGTTCTCCTAAACACATTAAGAATAGAGCATACTTACCCCTTATTAAAATATTCTAAATATTTACAAATAATAAAAGATACCAAAGTATCACTCTAGAAATCGATCCTGTATTAAAAAAAAACATAAATCATCTATAAGATTTAAGAAATCTTTTAACAATTTTCTAAATCAATCAAATTTATCATATGTATATGGCGATTTTAATTTTTGGGCGGCTTTATGAGTTTCTCCAATAAATATAGTCTCAGATATTTGAAACAGTTTGCCACTCAGGCTATTTTGTAACTCAGTTGTGTATTGGGTTGCCGTCTCCACCATAAACATAATGGAATGAGTTATGATGTTTAATCGAGGAATATGGAAATTAAGCCACGGTAGTCAGTAACATTGTTTCAGTTAAAATAGTTTATCAACTTGAAAATTACAGTAGTTTATTAAATAACCTAATTAATATAATATTACTCAACGAGTTGTTTTGAGTTTTAAGACTTTTTATTGTATTTAAAAACTATTTTGCTTGCTTTGGACGAATTGTATTATTCCACGCTTGTTTGCAACATTGCTGCTTATCATGAGTTTTTTATATTGTTTGTGTCATTAAAGAAGAGTTTTTTAGAAAGACAAAGAAGCGAATATATGAAAGCCTGGTTGTATGTAAGAGAAGTTCGAGTAGTACAGAAAGTATTTGTTTCATTTTACTCGCTTTTTAACAATTTACTTTCGATCTCTCCAGCTGTGAAATATTTTCTACATGAAAATTAATCGTAAGTAAATAAAATACTACAAATACATTTATATTTACCTCACATGTGATAGGTACCTGAATATTATATTATAGCAGAAATGTTTTAGTGCACATTTTTAACATCGATTCGAATATCCTCCACCATATAAAGTAGATGATAGTAAACGTTTCTTTCGTGTTACAAATTGTTCAAAAAAAAAAAAAGATTAAGACATATAACATCATTAATCTATACATCTATACATCGGAGTGTCTGTTTGCAATATTAAAATAACCACTTTTTACTAAATGCAAATCGATGTATACCAAAATAATATTTTTTTAAATTTTTCTGTCCATTTGTTTATTCCGGTTAATCTCTGAAACGGCTAGGCCGATTTTGACGGAACTTTCACTGGCAGATAGTTAACGTAATAAGGAGTAAATTAGGATAGCTTTTTTTTAGAAATTAATTATTATTTTTAATGAACAGTTACTAATATCTAAAACAAAAGTAGCCTAAGTTACTCCGTATTACATTAGCTATCTGCCAGTGAAAGTCTTGTCAATGTCCGTCCAGCCGTTTCAGAGATTAGCAAGAACAAACAGACAGACAGACAGACAAAAATTGTAAAAACGCCACCCGCCACTTAATATGACGAAGGCTGCCTGTCGCGCGGGCTCAACGACTTCGTTAAAAATTTTAAAAATTATTTTTCTGTTAAATTCCATCCAGACGAAGTCGCGGACACAACTAGTTATTTATAAAACTAGTTGGCGATAAACCGACTATTTATTTATATTATATTAGAAACAACGCTGATAATTATAGAAAGATATTGAATTAGGATTAATTTAAGTTACACTTTTAGAATGTGTAAGGTTTTGAAATGTCGTTGATTTAAGATGTTCAACTGACAAATTCTTTTTGTAAAACCTATAATGTGTAAAATTAACGTAGCATACTATAAGCTGTATAATTAATCTATCCATAATCCAATAAAATTATGGGTGTCGATAATTTATTATTCTGTTTTAAATTAATTTTTGACCCATTTTCCAATAAGAGCCCCACCATAATCATTTCTTAACGTTATTTAGAGCGTCTTAATTATAAATTTAAATGCCAATGAAGTATGCAAAATAGACTGTTACATTTATAAATATTGAAATTAATAATTGATTTTATTGCAGATAGTTTTGGAGAAACATTACCAGACCACCCCTGCTAAGAGAGAAGGAAGGCGATTATTCAATTCGATTGCAACTAGAGTTGTAAGTTTTTCCAATAATTATGTATTTTTTACATATATTTCATCAGAGTATTGTTTAATAGGTCGAAAATTCTCGTGCGCGTTTTTATATCTAAATTTTTTCCGTATTTTCGTGTAATAACAGTTAAATTTCCTTTGATACAAACCATAGTCAAAAACTGTTGCTACTATAAAATTGTACATAAATTTCGTAATTTGGATTTATCAAAATAATTGTTTAACAGGTCGAAAATTAATGTGCGCGTTTTTATGTCTGATCTTTTTCGTAATTTTAGTTTTATAATAATTAAATTTGCTTTAATCCAAACAATAATCAAAAACTGTTGCTTCCATAAGATTGTACATATATTTTTACATAAATTTAATAATTTGGATTGATCAAAATAATTGTTTAATAGGTCGAAAATTCACGTGCGCGTTTTTGTGTCTATAATTTCTACGTAATTTTAGTGTTATAACAGTTTAATTTCCTTTAATCCAAACCATATTCAAAAACTGTTGCCACTCTGAGATTGAACAAACATTTTTACATAAATTTCGTTATTTGGCACTATCAGAACAATTGTTTAATAGCTCAAAAATTCACGTGCGCGTTTTTATGTCTTGATTTCTTAAGTAATTTTCGTGTTATAAAAATTGAATTTCCTTTAATCCAAACAATAATCAAAAACTGTTGCTTCCATAAGATTGTACATATATTTTTACATAAATTTATCAATTTGAATTGATCAAAATAATTATTTAATAGGTCAAATATTCACGTTCTCGGTTTTATGTCTGAATTGAATCTTTCGAAGCCGTTAGAACAATTGCTTAATAGATCGAAGATTTACGTGCGCGAGCTTACCTTTCTTCTCAAATAAAATAAAGATGGAAATTGAAACTCATAAGATATTTGGGTATATTATAGTAGAATGATGGTTCGGGCTTGTAGGCTGTGGTCGATGTGAACGGTTTCCTCCAGACGTTTCGTCGGCAATTGCGGCTAACATCTTCTGGACGAAACCGTTAACATCGACCACGGCCTACAAGCCCGAACCATCATTCTACTATGAATTCCGGCCGTGAAAGCTTATCTTCTTATATTTGGGTATATTATTAGGGCCGTGCCAAATTTGACTACTTAATGATTATAAATGAAAATAATTCTTTGTAATGGTTATCTACTCAATACGGAACGTTTTTACAGAAAAAAATGATAAATTTACAAAGTCATTAAAATATGCAATAACAAAAACTTAAATTAGAAAATTTCTTTTAGTCTGTTGATGTACTAACAAAGAGCGAGCAAATTTCCTATTAAAAATTTATTAATGAAGTAAAAATTTAAACATCAAAAATAAAATTATTTTTACATTTTGTCTTCTTACATTATTTCAAATCTTTTGTCCTATACAATTTGCTTACCATTAGCAAGAGTGATGAACAAAAAATTTTCGACACAACAAATTAGTTTTCTGTTTAATAGGAAGTAACTTTTCATATTTATGCCTCCTCTTACAATTGATAATTAGGAAGGATCAATTCAAAAACTTTTAAATGAAATTTACGATTTTTTTTTTCATTAAAACCTTTTTTAAATTGTAGCCGAGTTTATCTTTGAGTACCATCGTACTCCAGAATATGTATTTTTCGAATACGAAAGAACGATTGTGTTTAGTGCTCTTTGAACATAATTAAAAAAAATTCAAGATGCAATTTTTCTTGACAATGGTTAAAATTAATTTCAAATAAAATTTATTTAATTTGAAATTATTTAGGTCTTGTTTTAAATCGAGGATTCATTGAAATTGGGATGTCTACCCTGTTGAAACATTAATTTAATTATTTACGTTTAACCAAGGGTATATGGAAACTGACCCACGGTATTTAGTAACATTTTCTTGTTGAAAACTTTAATAATGTTAAAAATTACAATCTTTAATTAAACTGCGTAATTAATATGAAGATACCAAAGTAATTATTTAGATTTTCAAGGCATTTTGTTTTACTAAAAATTTCTTTTGATGGTTTTGGGTGAATTGAATTATGCCGAGCTTGCTGCTTATCGCGAGTTTTTTATATTGCTTATGACATTGGAATAGTTCATTTGGGTAGGGCAAGGAAAAAGTTTCAGTATATTGATATCAGTTTGACGTTGTAAGCGAATTTAAAATTGTATAGAAAGAAAGAATTGGTTTGTGTCTAGTTCTTCTCGTTTGTTCGTTTATTGTGAAACATTCTCTAGATAAACATGACAAGAACAGTTAAATATACACAGTTAAATAGAGAATAATATAATTGTTTTGATCAGTTAGGAGTTTATCATAGGTAAGTAGGTAGAATTATTTGATGTTTGTAAATTCTAATTACATGTGTAGTTATGCATACGGATCGATTATTTGTAAATTATTTACATAGTACATACGACTAACGTGCCTTTTCCCATAAAAATTGAAATTAACAAATAAGGCTTTCTGAAAATTCTGCCTTATTTAATTTTTATTGCACAGTAAGTGGGTAGGTAGTATAAGAATAGTATGAGACTGTGGCGATAAAAAATAGACAGGAATTTTTTATTCAGGACGTAATTGACTGACGCGTTTACTTTCGATATCCAGGATGTTATCGTTTTAACAGGATTATTGTTTAAAGGTAGTCAATTTTGACAAATTCCAGTTGAAAGTAGACAACTGCAAAAAAGTGGGCGGGGTTTAAATGTCTGTATTCTCAAGATTTAATTTGACTGCTACATTTTAACCTCACAATTTCTTAAAGTTGTGACATTTAAAGTATTAAGTAAATGGAAGTTGAAATGTAATATTAATAAAAGTTTTCATCCTAAATAAGTAAATATACATGAATAAATAAATAAATAGTAATTTTATGTGAAATATTACCGCATTTTTTGTGTTAATTTTCAGTGAAATAACTATTGTTTATGTAAATACGGGAATAAATCGGATAAATCTTGCGGAAATAATGAGTTAATTTAAAGTTACGTTTTTATTTAATAAATTATATAAAGGAATAGTAATAATGAAATTGAACGTTTTTGTATCGAATTGTTATTGAGTTTATATTGCAACCCTGTCCATGTATAGTTTACATATACTGATAACTTATTGCATTGATTAATATGCAAGTGAAGTTGCTGAACCAGATAAAATGAGAAATTTGAAATACAACAAAATACAGGTAATATTAATGTTTTGTATTGTGGTTCCATTAAATAATAAATGTTATTTAAAAAATAAAGGCTTTCATGGACGGAATTCGGGTTAAAGGGCCATTGTTTAAATTTTCGGTTTATAATAATAAAATTTCCTTTAATTCAAACTAAACTCAAAAACTGTTGCTATCATAAGGTTGTACGCGTGTGGAAGGTGGCCTTGAAGAGCTATGAATTTTTAAGTACGGTCCTGCTCATGAGATCGAATCTCCTAATTTGGCCTTTCGTTAGGGAGTAGAGAAATCAAAATATTACTGTAGAAGTTGATCCTGTATCAAAAAAGTCATAAATGATCTAAATGATTTAAGGAACCTTTCAAGAAATCAGTAGAAAGATTCGTTCTTTTTTAATTTGATATTTGCTACTTCTTGATAAGCTGCTGTCACTTATTCAACGATTTGTTTTTTATTATTTTTCTTGTAAACCCATGGTTGGTTATAATTAGAAAAGTGCGATTTATAACAATTAACGAACTGTCCTGTACAACATCGTTAACAATAGTGCAACAATTAAAAAGCCTAATGCTTGACATCAGCAGCAATACCATGACGACAAACTTGGTCGATTTAAAACAATAAAGTGCTCATAAACACAACACGTTGTACTCTCTAACAAATGAAAATTTACTTTTTATTTCAAGTTAATAGATATGAGAAGTTCGTTTTTAATTATAAATTTATAGATATTTTATACAGGGTCATTGAAACTGAGTGGTACATGAGACGTATTTGGGAAATTAAGCATGTTACAGATTTGAAAATTTGGGAGTTGGGAGTAGTTCGTAAACATTGGATTTTTATTCTCAACGCCCTGTATAAATTATAAAGCTTAGTTTTGGCATGACGTTAACGTTAGCCTTATTACTTGACTTGGCTATAACTACTAAAAATTTCAACATACTAAGTCATTTAATTTTTTATGGAAGTTATGATTTTTTATAGTTTGGGTTGCGGTGCAGTCTTTTTTTAAATAAATTAAATTATCTCAGAAACTTTTCATCGTAGGCATATAGGCATACAAGTTGCTTATCAAAGTCACCTTAAAATCGCAAAAAGTATACCATTCCATTTAAAATAAGAAAGTTGACATCAACTTCCGGTATAACCGGAAGTGCCTGATAGTTGAAATTATTTTAGTTAATTTGATCATCCTACTCCCAACTCCCAAATTTTCAAATCTGTACCACTCAGTTTGAATGAGACTGTATATTAAAAGTTAAGACTTTATTTTATTGGTGTTCCATTACTATTTTAAAGCGCATCGTAGCTTCGAGTATTACTTTAAAAACTCTCCGTAATTGGTTGGTCGACGACGCTATCAGTCTTTAACATTTAAAGGCCACAATGGCACTGTAGGTCGTCTTTACTTGGTAGAATTAGTTAGGCAGTTGTTCCGGACAAATTAAACGATTTTGTGATTAAATTACCTACAAATATTTTTGTGTTTTTAGTTCAAACAAAACCGAATGAGTAGCTTCATTACAATGTTTTCTGTCGTGAAATTTCATTCTGTAAGTTCATTTTTGTTAATTAAAGGTGTATTTCATTTATCACATATACGTTTTATATATTTAACATACAAGATAATGTAGATAAATTACAAATTGAAAATATTAGCATCAAAATTTAACATTTTAACTCGTAACATTAATGAAATTATAGTTTTTAGTCTATATACAGTACCAGATGTTGCACATAATTTACTTTTAAATGCCAGTAAAATGTGTTATATGTTAAATATTCATTGATAAGCAACATGCTTATGATTTATCATTTTTATACTGTGAGCTGTATCACTAATCTATGTATAATCCAATAAAATTATGGATATTAATAGTTTATTTTCTAGTTAAATTAATTTTTGACAATAAGGCTCCCACCATAATCAATTCTTGATGTTATCAGAGCCTCTTAATTACAAATTTCAAATCCCAATAAAGTATGCAAGAAACACCGTTACATTTATAAGTTTTGAAATTAATAATTAAATATTATTACAGATAGTTTTGGAGGAGCACCATCGGAGCACCCCTGCTGAGAGACAAGGAAGACGGTTAACCAATTCGATTGCTGCTAGACTTGTGAGTTTTTTTACCACATAATTATAAATAATTTTCATTTTTCGGAAATAAAGAATAATTGTTTAATAAGTCAAAAACTCACATGCGCGTTTTTATCTTCATAATTTATCCGTACTTTTCGTGTTATAACAATTAAATTTCCTTTAATTCAAACAATCGTCAAAAACTGATGCCAACATAAGATTGTGCATTTATTTTTACATAAATTTCACAATTTGGATTTATCAAAATAATTGTTTAATAGGTTGAAAATTCACGTGCGTGTTTTTATCTTCATAATTTATCCGTACTTTTCGTGTTATAACAATTAAATTTCCTTTAATTCAAACAATCGTCAAAAACTGATGCCAACATAAGATTGTGCATTTATTTTTACATAAATTTCACAATTTGGATTTATCAAAATAATTGTTTAATAGGTTGAAAATTCACGTGCGTGTTTTTATGTGTAAATTTTTTACGTAATACTCGTTTTATAACAATTAAACTTGCTTTATTCCAAACCATACTGAAAAATTCTTGCCACCATAAGATTGTGCATATATTTTTACATAAATTTCGTAATTTGGATTTATCAAAATAATTGTTTAACAGGTTGAAAATTAATGTGCGCGTTTTTATGTCTGATTTTTTTAAAAATTTTCGTTTTATAAGAATTATATTATATATATATTTTTACATACATTTCTCAATTCGAATTGATCAAAATAATTTTGTAATGGGTCCAGAATTCACGTGTGCGCTGTTATGTCCAAAATTTTTAAGTAATTTTCGTGTTATAATAACTGAATTTGTTTTAATTCAAAGAATAGTCAGAAACTGTTGCAACCATAAGATTGTACATATATTTTTACATAAATTTCATAATTTGGATTGATCAAAATAATTGTTTAATAGGTCGAAAATTCACGTGCGCGTTTTTATGTCTTGATTTTTTTAGTAATTTTCGTTTTATAACAATTATATTTCCTTTAATCCAAACAATCGTCAATAACTGTTACCACCATAAGATTTTGCATATATTTTTACATAAATTTCGTAATTTGGATTTATCAAAATAATTGTTTAATAGGTCGAAAATTCACGTGCGCGTTTTTATGTCTTGATTTTTTTAGTAATTTTCGTTTTATAACAATTATATTTCCTTTAATCCAAACAATCGTCAATAACTGTTACCACCATAAGATTGTGCATATATTTTTAGATAAATTTCGTAATTTGGATTTATCAAAATAATTGTTTAATAGGTCGAAAATTCACGTGCGCGTTTTTATGTCTTGATTTTTTTAGTAATTTTCGTTTTATAACAATTATATTTCCTTTAATCCAAACAATCGTCAATAACTGTTACCACCATAAGATTGTGCATATATTTTTACATAAATTTCGTAATTTGGATTTATCAAAATAATTGTTTAATAGGTCGAAAATTCACGTGCGCGTTTTTATGTCTTGATTTTTTTAGTAATTTTCGTTTTATAACAATTATATTTCCTTTAATCCAAACAATCGTCAATAACTGTTACCACCATAAGATTGTGCATATATTTTTACATAAATTTCGTAATTTGGATTTATCAAAATAATTGTTTAATAGGTCGAAAATTCACGTGCGCGTTTTTATGTCTTGATTTTTTTAGTAATTTTCGTTTTATAACAATTATATTTCCTTTAATCCAAACAATCGTCAATAACTGTTACCACCATAAGATTGTGCATATATTTTTACATAAATTTCGTAATTTGGATTTATCAAAATAATTGTTTAATAGGTCGAAAATTCACGTGCGCGTTTTTATGTCTTGATTTTTTTAGTAATTTTCGTTTTATAACAATTATATTTCCTTTAATCCAAACAATCGTCAATAACTGTTACCACCATAAGATTGTGCATATATTTTTACATAAATTTCGTAATTTGGATTTATCAAAATAATTGTTTAATAGGTCGAAAATTGACGTGCGCGTTTTTATGTCTTGATTTTTTTAGTAATTTTCGTTTTATAACAATTATATTTCCTTTAATCCAAACAATCGTCAATAACTGTTACCACCATAAGATTTTGCATATATTTTTACATAAATTTCGTAATTTGGATTGATCAAAATAATTGTTTAATAGGTCGAAAATTCACGTGCGCGTTTTTATGTCTTGATTTTTTTAGTAATTTTCGTTTTGTAACAATTATATTTCCTTTAATCCAAACAATCGTCAATAACTGTTACCACCATAAGATTGTGCATATATTTTTACATAAATTTCGTAATTTGGATTTATCAAAATAATTGTTTAATAGGTCGAAAATTCACGTGCGCGTTTTTATGTCTTGATTTTTTTAGTAATTTTCGTTTTATAACAATTATATTTCCTTTAATCCAAACAATCGTCAATAACTGTTACCACCATAAGATTGTGCATATATTTTTACATAAATTTCGTAATTTGGATTTATCAAAATAATTGTTTAATAGGTCGAAAATTCACGTGCGCGTTTTTATGTCTTGATTTTTTTAGTAATTTTCGTTTTATAACAATTATATTTCCTTTAATCCAAACAATCGTCAATAACTGTTACCACCATAAGATTGTGCATATATTTTTACATAAATTTCGTAATTTGGATTTATCAAAATAATTGTTTAATAGGTCGAAAATTGACGTGCGCGTTTTTATGTCTTGATTTTTTTAGTAATTTTCGTTTTATAACAATTATATTTCCTTTAATCCAAACAATCGTCAATAACTGTTACCACCATAAGATTTTGCATATATTTTTACATAAATTTCGTAATTTGGATTGATCAAAATAATTGTTTAATAGGTCGAAAATTCACGTGCGCGTTTTTATGTCTTGATTTTTTTAGTAATTTTCGTTTTATAACAATTATATTTCCTTTAATCCAAACAATCGTCAATAACTGTTACCACCATAAGATTGTGCATATATTTTTACATAAATTTCGTAATTTGGATTTATCAAAATAATTGTTTAATAGGTCGAAAATTCACGTGCGCGTTTTTATGTCTTGATTTTTTTAGTAATTTTCGTTTTATAACAATTATATTTCCTTTAATCCAAACAATCGTCAATAACTGTTACCACCATAAGATTGTGCATATATTTTTAGATAAATTTCGTAATTTGGATTTATCAAAATAATTGTTTAATAGGTCGAAAATTCACGTGCGCGTTTTTATGTCTTGATTTTTTTAGTAATTTTCGTTTTATAACAATTATATTTCCTTTAATCCAAACAATCGTCAATAACTGTTACCACCATAAGATTGTGCATATATTTTTACATAAATTTCGTAATTTGGATTTATCAAAATAATTGTTTAATAGGTCGAAAATTGACGTGCGCGTTTTTATGTCTTGATTTTTTTAGTAATTTTCGTTTTATAACAATTATATTTCCTTTAATCCAAACAATCGTCAATAACTGTTACCACCATAAGATTGTGCATATATTTTTACATAAATTTCGTAATTTGGATTTATCAAAATAATTGTTTAATAGGTCGAAAATTCACGTGCGCGTTTTTATGTCTTGATTTTTTTAGTAATTTTCGTTTTATAACAATTATATTTCCTTTAATCCAAACAATCGTCAATAACTGTTACCATCATAAGATTGTGCATATATTTTTACATAAATTTCGTAATTTGGATTTATCAAAATAATTGTTTAATAGGTCGAAAATTCACGTGCGCGTTTTTATGTCTTGATTTTTTTAGTAATTTTCGTTTTATAACAATTATATTTCCTTTAATCCAAACAATCGTCAATAACTGTTACCACCATAAGATTGTGCATATATTTTTACATAAATTTCGTAATTTGGATTTATCAAAATAATTGTTTAATAGGTCGAAAATTGACGTGCGCGTTTTTATGTCTTGATTTTTTTAGTAATTTTCGTTTTATAACAATTATATTTCCTTTAATCCAAACAATCGTCAATAACTGTTACCACCATAAGATTGTGCATATATTTTTACATAAATTTCGTAATTTGGATTTATCAAAATAATTGTTTAATAGGTCGAAAATTCACGTGCGCGTTTTTATGTCTTGATTTTTTTAGTAATTTTCGTTTTATAACAATTATATTTCCTTTAATCCAAACAATCGTCAATAACTGTTACCACCATAAGATTGTGCATATATTTTTACATAAATTTCGTAATTTGGATTTATCAAAATAATTGTTTAATAGGTCGAAAATTCACGTGCGCGTTTTTATGTCTTGATTTTTTTAGTAATTTTCGTTTTATAACAATTATATTTCCTTTAATCCAAACAATCGTCAATAACTGTTACCACCATAAGATTGTGCATATATTTTTAGATAAATTTCGTAATTTGGATTTATCAAAATAATTGTTTAATAGGTCGAAAATTCACGTGCGCGTTTTTATGTCTTGATTTTTTTAGTAATTTTCGTTTTATAACAATTATATTTCCTTTAATCCAAACAATCGTCAATAACTGTTACCACCATAAGATTGTGCATATATTTTTACATAAATTTCGTAATTTGGATTTATCAAAATAATTGTTTAATAGGTCGAAAATTCACGTGCGCGTTTTTATGTCTTGATTTTTTTAGTAATTTTCGTTTTATAACAATTATATTTCCTTTAATCCAAACAATCGTCAATAACTGTTACCACCATAAGATTGTGCATATATTTTTACATAAATTTCGTAATTTGGATTTATCAAAATAATTGTTTAATAGGTCGAAAATTCACGTGCGCGTTTTTATGTCTTGATTTTTTTAGTAATTTTCGTTTTATAACAATTATATTTCCTTTAATCCAAACAATCGTCAATAACTGTTACCACCATAAGATTGTGCATATATTTTTACATAAATTTCGTAATTTGGATTTATCAAAATAATTGTTTAATAGGTCGAAAATTCACGTGCGCGTTTTTATGTCTTGATTTTTTTAGTAATTTTCGTTTTATAACAATTATATTTCCTTTAATCCAAACAATCGTCAATAACTGTTACCACCATAAGATTGTGCATATATTTTTACATAAATTTCGTAATTTGGATTTATCAAAATAATTGTTTAATAGGTCGAAAATTCACGTGCGCGTTTTTATGTCTTGATTTTTTTAGTAATTTTCGTTTTATAACAATTATATTTCCTTTAATCCAAACAATCGTCAATAACTGTTACCACCATAAGATTGTGCATATATTTTTACATAAATTTCGTAATTTGGATTTATCAAAATAATTGTTTAATAGGTCGAAAATTCACGTGCGCGTTTTTATGTCTTGATTTTTTTAGTAATTTTCGTTTTATAACAATTATATTTCCTTTAATCCAAACAATCGTCAATAACTGTTACCACCATAAGATTTTGCATATATTTTTACATAAACTTCGTAATTTGGATTGATCAAAATAATTGTTTAATAGGTCGAAAATTCACGTGCGCGTTTTTATGTCTTGATTTTTTTAGTAATTTTCGTTTTATAACAATTATATTTCCTTTAATCCAAACAATCGTCAATAACTGTTACCACCATAAGATTGTGCATATATTTTTACATAAATTTCGTAATTTGGATTTATCAAAATAATTGTTTAATAGGTCGAAAATTCACGTGCGCGTTTTTATGTCTTGATTTTTTTAGTAATTTTCGTTTTATAACAATTATATTTCCTTTAATCCAAACAATCGTCAATAACTGTTACCACCATAAGATTGTGCATATATTTTTACATAAATTTCGTAATTTGGATTTATCAAAATAATTGTTTAATAGGTCGAAAATTCACGTGCGCGTTTTTATGTCTTGATTTTTTTAGTAATTTTCGTTTTATAACAATTATATTTCCTTTAATCCAAACAATCGTCAATAACTGTTACCACCATAAGATTGTGCATATATTTTTACATAAATTTCGTAATTTGGATTTATCAAAATAATTGTTTAATAGGTCGAAAATTGACGTGCGCGTTTTTATGTCTTGATTTTTTTAGTAATTTTCGTTTTATAACAATTATATTTCCTTTAATCCAAACAATCGTCAATAACTGTTACCACCATAAGATTGTGCATATATTTTTAGATAAATTTCGTAATTTGGATTTATCAAAATAATTGTTTAATAGGTCGAAAATTCACGTGCGCGTTTTTATGTCTTGATTTTTTTAGTAATTTTCGTTTTATAACAATTATATTTCCTTTAATCCAAACAATCGTCAATAACTGTTACCACCATAAGATTGTGCATATATTTTTACATAAATTTCGTAATTTGGATTTATCAAAATAATTGTTTAATAGGTCGAAAATTCACGTGCGCGTTTTTATGTCTTGATTTTTTTAGTAATTTTCGTTTTATAACAATTATATTTCCTTTAATCCAAACAATCGTCAATAACTGTTACCACCATAAGATTGTGCATATATTTTTACATAAATTTCGTAATTTGGATTTATCAAAATAATTGTTTAATAGGTCGAAAATTCACGTGCGCGTTTTTATGTCTTGATTTTTTTAGTAATTTTCGTTTTATAACAATTATATTTCCTTTAATCCAAACAATCGTCAATAACTGTTACCACCATAAGATTGTGCATATATTTTTACATAAATTTCGTAATTTGGATTTATCAAAATAATTGTTTAATAGGTCGAAAATTCACGTGCGCGTTTTTATGTCTTGATTTTTTTAGTAATTTTCGTTTTATAACAATTATATTTCCTTTAATCCAAACAATCGTCAATAACTGTTACCACCATAAGATTGTGCATATATTTTTACATAAATTTCGTAATTTGGATTTATCAAAATAATTGTTTAATAGGTCGAAAATTGACGTGCGCGTTTTTATGTCTTGATTTTTTTAGTAATTTTCGTTTTATAACAATTATATTTCCTTTAATCCAAACAATCGTCAATAACTGTTACCACCATAAGATTGTGCATATATTTTTACATAAATTTCGTAATTTGGATTTATCAAAATAATTGTTTAATAGGTCGAAAATTCACGTGCGCGTTTTTATGTCTTGATTTTTTTAGTAATTTTCGTTTTATAACAATTATATTTCCTTTAATCCAAACAATCGTCAATAACTGTTACCACCATAAGATTGTGCATATATTTTTACATAAATTTCGTAATTTGGATTTATCAAAATAATTGTTTAATAGGTCGAAAATTGACGTGCGCGTTTTTATGTCTTGATTTTTTTAGTAATTTTCGTTTTATAACAATTATATTTCCTTTAATCCAAACAATCGTCAATAACTGTTACCACCATAAGATTGTGCATATATTTTTACATAAATTTCGTAATTTGGATTTATCAAAATAATTGTTTAATAGGTCGAAAATTCACGTGCGCGTTTTTATGTCTTGATTTTTTTAGTAATTTTCGTTTTATAACAATTATATTTCCTTTAATCCAAACAATCGTCAATAACTGTTACCACCATAAGATTGTGCATATATTTTTACATAAATTTCGTAATTTGGATTTATCAAAATAATTGTTTAATAGGTCGAAAATTCACGTGCGCGTTTTTATGTCTTGATTTTTTTAGTAATTTTCGTTTTATAACAATTATATTTCCTTTAATCCAAACAATCGTCAATAACTGTTACCACCATAAGATTGTGCATATATTTTTAGATAAATTTCGTAATTTGGATTTATCAAAATAATTGTTTAATAGGTCGAAAATTCACGTGCGCGTTTTTATGTCTTGATTTTTTTAGTAATTTTCGTTTTATAACAATTATATTTCCTTTAATCCAAACAATCGTCAATAACTGTTACCACCATAAGATTGTGCATATATTTTTACATAAATTTCGTAATTTGGATTTATCAAAATAATTGTTTAATAGGTCGAAAATTCACGTGCGCGTTTTTATGTCTTGATTTTTTTAGTAATTTTCGTTTTATAACAATTATATTTCCTTTAATCCAAACAATCGTCAATAACTGTTACCACCATAAGATTGTGCATATATTTTTACATAAATTTCGTAATTTGGATTTATCAAAATAATTGTTTAATAGGTCGAAAATTCACGTGCGCGTTTTTATGTCTTGATTTTTTTAGTAATTTTCGTTTTATAACAATTATATTTCCTTTAATCCAAACAATCGTCAATAACTGTTACCACCATAAGATTGTGCATATATTTTTACATAAATTTCGTAATTTGGATTTATCAAAATAATTGTTTAATAGGTCGAAAATTCACGTGCGCGTTTTTATGTCTTGATTTTTTTAGTAATTTTCGTTTTATAACAATTATATTTCCTTTAATCCAAACAATCGTCAATAACTGTTACCACCATAAGATTGTGCATATATTTTTACATAAATTTCGTAATTTGGATTTATCAAAATAATTGTTTAATAGGTCGAAAATTCACGTGCGCGTTTTTATGTCTTGATTTTTTTAGTAATTTTCGTTTTATAACAATTATATTTCCTTTAATCCAAACAATCGTCAATAACTGTTACCACCATAAGATTGTGCATATATTTTTACATAAATTTCGTAATTTGGATTTATCAAAATAATTGTTTAATAGGTCGAAAATTCACGTGCGCGTTTTTATGTCTTGATTTTTTTAGTAATTTTCGTTTTATAACAATTATATTTCCTTTAATCCAAACAATCGTCAATAACTGTTACCACCATAAGATTGTGCATATATTTTTACATAAATTTCGTAATTTGGATTTATCAAAATAATTGTTTAATAGGTCGAAAATTCACGTGCGCGTTTTTATGTCTTGATTTTTTTAGTAATTTTCGTTTTATAACAATTATATTTCCTTTAATCCAAACAATCGTCAATAACTGTTACCACCATAAGATTGTGCATATATTTTTACATAAATTTCGTAATTTGGATTTATCAAAATAATTGTTTAATAGGTCGAAAATTCACGTGCGCGTTTTTATGTCTTGATTTTTTTAGTAATTTTCGTTTTATAACAATTATATTTCCTTTAATCCAAACAATCGTCAATAACTGTTACCACCATAAGATTGTGCATATATTTTTACATAAATTTCGTAATTTGGATTTATCAAAATAATTGTTTAATAGGTCGAAAATTCACGTGCGCGTTTTTATGTCTTGATTTTTTTAGTAATTTTCGTTTTATAACAATTATATTTCCTTTAATCCAAACAATCGTCAATAACTGTTACCACCATAAGATTGTGCATATATTTTTACATAAATTTCGTAATTTGGATTTATCAAAATAATTGTTTAATAGGTCGAAAATTCACGTGCGCGTTTTTATGTCTTGATTTTATTAGTAATTTTCGTTTTATAACAATTATATTTCCTTTAATCCAAACAATCGTCAATAACTGTTACCACCATAAGATTGTGCATATATTTTTACATAAATTTCGTAATTTGGATTTATCAAAATAATTGTTTAATAGGTCGAAAATTCACGTGCGCGTTTTTATGTCTTGATTTTTTTAGTAATTTTCGTTTTATAACAATTATATTTCCTTTAATCCAAACAATCGTCAATAACTGTTACCACCATAAGATTGTGCATATATTTTTACATAAATTTCGTAATTTGGATTTATCAAAATAATTGTTTAATAGGTCGAAAATTGACGTGCGCGTTTTTATGTCTTGATTTTTTTAGTAATTTTCGTTTTATAACAATTATATTTCCTTTAATCCAAACAATCGTCAATAACTGTTACCACCATAAGATTGTGCATATATTTTTAGATAAATTTCGTAATTTGGATTTATCAAAATAATTGTTTAATAGGTCGAAAATTCACGTGCGCGTTTTTATGTCTTGATTTTTTTAGTAATTTTCGTTTTATAACAATTATATTTCCTTTAATCCAAACAATCATCAATAACTGTTACCACCATAAGATTGTGCATATATTTTTACATAAATTTCGTAATTTGGATTTATCAAAATAATTGTTTAATAGGTATAAAATTCACGTGCGCGTTTTTATGTCTTGATTTTTTTAGTAATTTTCGTTTTATAACAATTATATTTCCTTTAATCCAAACAATCGTCAATAACTGTTACCACCATAAGATTGTGCATATATTTTTACATAAACTTCGTAATTTGGATTTATCAAAATAATTGTTTAATAGGTCGAAAATTTACGTGCGCGTTTTTATGTCTTGATTTTTTTAGTAATTTTCGTTTTATAACAATTATATTTCCTTTAATCCAAACAATCGTCAATAACTGTTACCACCATAAGATTGTGCATATATTTTTACATAAATTTCGTAATTTGGATTTATCAAAATAATTGTTTAATAGGTATAAAATTCACGTGCGCGTTTTTATGTCTTGATTTTTTTAGTAATTTTCGTTTTATAACAATTATATTTCCTTTAATCCAAACAATCGTCAATAACTGTTACCACCATAAGATTGTGCATATATTTTTACATAAATTTCGTAATTTGGATTTATCAAAATAATTGTTTAATAGGTCGAAAATTCACGTGCGCGTTTTTATGTGTAAAATTTTTACGTAATTTTCGTTTTATAACAATTACATTTCCTTTAATCCAAACAATAGTGAAAAACTGTTGCCACCATAAGATTGTACATATATTTTTACATAAATTTCATAATTTGGATTGATCAAAATAATTGTTTAATAGGTCGAAAATTCACGTGCGCGTTTTTATGTCTTGATTTTTTTAGTAATTTTCGTTTTATAACAATTATATTTCCTTTAATCCAAACAATCGTCAATAACTGTTACCACCATAAGATTGTGCATATATTTTTACATAAATTTCGTAATTTGGATTTATCAAAATAATTGTTTAATAGGTCGAAAATTCACGTGCGCGTTTTTATGTCTTGATTTTTTTAGTAATTTTCGTTTTATAACAATTATATTTCCTTTAATCCAAACAATCGTCAATAACTGTTACCACCATAAGATTGTGCATATATTTTTACATAAATTTCGTAATTTGGATTTATCAAAATAATTGTTTAATAGGTCGAAAATTCACGTGCGCGTTTTTATGTCTTGATTTTTTTAGTAATTTTCGTTTTATAACAATTATATTTCCTTTAATCCAAACAATCGTCAATAACTGTTACCACCATAAGATTGTGCATATATTTTTACATAAATTTCGTAATTTGGATTTATCAAAATAATTGTTTAATAGGTCGAAAATTCACGTGCGCGTTTTTATGTCTTGATTTTTTTAGTAATTTTCGTTTTATAACAATTATATTTCCTTTAATCCAAACAATCGTCAATAACTGTTACCACCATAAGATTGTGCATATATTTTTACATAAATTTCGTAATTTGGATTTATCAAAATAATTGTTTAATAGGTCGAAAATTCACGTGCGCGTTTTTATGTCTTGATTTTTTTAGTAATTTTCGTTTTATAACAATTATATTTCCTTTAATCCAAACAATCGTCAATAACTGTTACCACCATAAGATTGTGCATATATTTTTACATAAATTTCGTAATTTGGATTTATCAAAATAATTGTTTAATAGGTCGAAAATTCACGTGCGCGTTTTTATGTCTTGATTTTTTTAGTAATTTTCGTTTTATAACAATTATATTTCCTTTAATCCAAACAATCGTCAATAACTGTTACCACCATAAGATTGTGCATATATTTTTACATAAATTTCGTAATTTGGATTTATCAAAATAATTGTTTAATAGGTCGAAAATTCACGTGCGCGTTTTTATGTCTTGATTTTTTTAGTAATTTTCGTTTTATAACAATTATATTTCCTTTAATCCAAACAATCGTCAATAACTGTTACCACCATAAGATTGTGCATATATTTTTACATAAATTTCGTAATTTGGATTTATCAAAATAATTGTTTAATAGGTCGAAAATTCACGTGCGCGTTTTTATGTCTTGATTTTTTTAGTAATTTTCGTTTTATAACAATTATATTTCCTTTAATCCAAACAATCGTCAATAACTGTTACCACCATAAGATTGTGCATATATTTTTACATAAATTTCGTAATTTGGATTTATCAAAATAATTGTTTAATAGGTCGAAAATTGACGTGCGCGTTTTTATGTCTTGATTTTTTTAGTAATTTTCGTTTTATAACAATTATATTTCCTTTAATCCAAACAATCGTCAATAACTGTTACCACCATAAGATTGTGCATATATTTTTACATAAATTTCGTAATTTGGATTTATCAAAATAATTGTTTAATAGGTCGAAAATTCACGTGCGCGTTTTTATGTCTTGATTTTTTTAGTAATTTTCGTTTTATAACAATTATATTTCCTTTAATCCAAACAATCGTCAATAACTGTTACCACCATAAGATTGTGCATATATTTTTACATAAATTTCGTAATTTGGATTTATCAAAATAATTGTTTAATAGGTCGAAAATTCACGTGCGCGTTTTTATGTCTTGATTTTTTTAGTAATTTTCGTTTTATAACAATTATATTTCCTTTAATCCAAACAATCGTCAATAACTGTTACCACCATAAGATTGTGCATATATTTTTACATAAATTTCGTAATTTGGATTTATCAAAATAATTGTTTAATAGGTCGAAAATTCACGTGCGCGTTTTTATGTCTTGATTTTTTTAGTAATTTTCGTTTTATAACAATTATATTTCCTTTAATCCAAACAATCGTCAATAACTGTTACCACCATAAGATTGTGCATATATTTTTACATAAATTTCGTAATTTGGATTTATCAAAATAATTGTTTAATAGGTCGAAAATTCACGTGCGCGTTTTTATGTCTTGATTTTTTTAGTAATTTTCGTTTTATAACAATTATATTTCCTTTAATCCAAACAATCGTCAATAACTGTTACCACCATAAGATTGTGCATATATTTTTACATAAATTTCGTAATTTGGATTTATCAAAATAATTGTTTAATAGGTCGAAAATTCACGTGCGCGTTTTTATGTCTTGATTTTTTTAGTAATTTTCGTTTTATAACAATTATATTTCCTTTAATCCAAACAATCGTCAATAACTGTTACCACCATAAGATTGTGCATATATTTTTACATAAATTTCGTAATTTGGATTTATCAAAATAATTGTTTAATAGGTCGAAAATTCACGTGCGCGTTTTTATGTCTTGATTTTATTAGTAATTTTCGTTTTATAACAATTATATTTCCTTTAATCCAAACAATCGTCAATAACTGTTACCACCATAAGATTGTGCATATATTTTTACATAAATTTCGTAATTTGGATTTATCAAAATAATTGTTTAATAGGTCGAAAATTCACGTGCGCGTTTTTATGTCTTGATTTTTTTAGTAATTTTCGTTTTATAACAATTATATTTCCTTTAATCCAAACAATCGTCAATAACTGTTACCACCATAAGATTGTGCATATATTTTTACATAAATTTCGTAATTTGGATTTATCAAAATAATTGTTTAATAGGTCGAAAATTCACGTGCGCGTTTTTATGTCTTGATTTTTTTAGTAATTTTCGTTTTATAACAATTATATTTCCTTTAATCCAAACAATCGTCAATAACTGTTACCACCATAAGATTGTGCATATATTTTTACATAAATTTCGTAATTTGGATTTATCAAAATAATTGTTTAATAGGTCGAAAATTCACGTGCGCGTTTTTATGTCTTGATTTTTTTAGTAATTTTCGTTTTATAACAATTATATTTCCTTTAATCCAAACAATCGTCAATAACTGTTACCACCATAAGATTGTGCATATATTTTTACATAAATTTCGTAATTTGGATTTATCAAAATAATTGTTTAATAGGTATAAAATTCACGTGCGCGTTTTTATGTCTTGATTTTTTTAGTAATTTTCGTTTTATAACAATTATATTTCCTTTAATCCAAACAATCGTCAATAACTGTTACCACCATAAGATTGTGCATATATTTTTACATAAACTTCGTAATTTGGATTTATCAAAATAATTGTTTAATAGGTCGAAAATTTACGTGCGCGTTTTTATGTCTTGATTTTTTTAGTAATTTTCGTTTTATAACAATTATATTTCCTTTAATCCAAACAATCGTCAATAACTGTTACCACCATAAGATTGTGCATATATTTTTACATAAATTTCGTAATTTGGATTTATCAAAATAATTGTTTAATAGGTATAAAATTCACGTGCGCGTTTTTATGTCTTGATTTTTTTAGTAATTTTCGTTTTATAACAATTATATTTCCTTTAATCCAAACAATCGTCAATAACTGTTACCACCATAAGATTGTGCATATATTTTTACATAAATTTCGTAATTTGGATTTATCAAAATAATTGTTTAATAGGTCGAAAATTCACGTGCGCGTTTTTATGTGTAAAATTTTTACGTAATTTTCGTTTTATAACAATTACATTTCCTTTAATCCAAACAATAGTGAAAAACTGTTGCCACCATAAGATTGTACATATATTTTTACATAAATTTCATAATTTGGATTGATCAAAATAATTGTTTAATAGGTCGAAAATTCACGTGCGCGTTTTTATGTCTTGATTTTTTTAGTAATTTTCGTTTTATAACAATTATATTTCCTTTAATCCAAACAATCGTCAATAACTGTTACCACCATAAGATTGTGCATATATTTTTACATAAATTTCGTAATTTGGATTTATCAAAATAATTGTTTAATAGGTCGAAAATTCACGTGCGCGTTTTTATGTCTTGATTTTTTTAGTAATTTTCGTTTTATAACAATTATATTTCCTTTAATCCAAACAATCGTCAATAACTGTTACCACCATAAGATTGTGCATATATTTTTACATAAATTTCGTAATTTGGATTTATCAAAATAATTGTTTAATAGGTCGAAAATTCACGTGCGCGTTTTTATGTCTTGATTTTTTTAGTAATTTTCGTTTTATAACAATTATATTTCCTTTAATCCAAACAATCGTCAATAACTGTTACCACCATAAGATTGTGCATATATTTTTACATAAATTTCGTAATTTGGATTTATCAAAATAATTGTTTAATAGGTCGAAAATTCACGTGCGCGTTTTTATGTCTTGATTTTTTTAGTAATTTTCGTTTTATAACAATTATATTTCCTTTAATCCAAACAATCGTCAATAACTGTTACCACCATAAGATTGTGCATATATTTTTACATAAATTTCGTAATTTGGATTTATCAAAATAATTGTTTAATAGGTCGAAAATTCACGTGCGCGTTTTTATGTCTTGATTTTTTTAGTAATTTTCGTTTTATAACAATTATATTTCCTTTAATCCAAACAATCGTCAATAACTGTTACCACCATAAGATTGTGCATATATTTTTACATAAATTTCGTAATTTGGATTTATCAAAATAATTGTTTAATAGGTCGAAAATTCACGTGCGCGTTTTTATGTCTTGATTTTTTTAGTAATTTTCGTTTTATAACAATTATATTTCCTTTAATCCAAACAATCGTCAATAACTGTTACCACCATAAGATTGTGCATATATTTTTACATAAATTTCGTAATTTGGATTTATCAAAATAATTGTTTAATAGGTCGAAAATTCACGTGCGCGTTTTTATGTCTTGATTTTTTTAGTAATTTTCGTTTTATAACAATTATATTTCCTTTAATCCAAACAATCGTCAATAACTGTTACCACCATAAGATTGTGCATATATTTTTACATAAATTTCGTAATTTGGATTTATCAAAATAATTGTTTAATAGGTCGAAAATTCACGTGCGCGTTTTTATGTCTTGATTTTTTTAGTAATTTTCGTTTTATAACAATTATATTTCCTTTAATCCAAACAATCGTCAATAACTGTTACCACCATAAGATTGTGCATATATTTTTACATAAATTTCGTAATTTGGATTTATCAAAATAATTGTTTAATAGGTCGAAAATTCACGTGCGCGTTTTTATGTCTTGATTTTTTTAGTAATTTTCGTTTTATAACAATTATATTTCCTTTAATCCAAACAATCGTCAATAACTGTTACCACCATAAGATTGTGCATATATTTTTACATAAATTTCGTAATTTGGATTTATCAAAATAATTGTTTAATAGGTCGAAAAATCACGTGCGCGTTTTTATGTCTTGATTTTTTTAGTAATTTTCGTTTTATAACAATTATATTTCCTTTAATCCAAACAATCGTCAATAACTGTTACCACCATAAGATTGTGCATATATTTTTACATAAATTTCGTAATTTGGATTTATCAAAATAATTGTTTAATAGGTCGAAAATTCACGTGCGCGTTTTTATGTCTTGATTTTTTTAGTAATTTTCGTTTTATAACAATTATATTTCCTTTAATCCAAACAACCGTCAATAACTGTTACCACCATAAGATTGTGCATATATTTTTACATAAATTTCGTAATTTGGATTTATCAAAATAATTGTTTAATAGGTCGAAAATTCACGTGCGCGTTTTTATGTCTTGATTTTTTTAGTAATTTTCGTTTTATAACAATTATATTTCCTTTAATCCAAACAATCGTCAATAACTGTTACCACCATAAGATTGTGCATATATTTTTACATAAATTTCGTAATTTGGATTTATCAAAATAATTGTTTAATAGGTATAAAATTCACGTGCGCGTTTTTATGTCTTGATTTTTTTAGTAATTTTCGTTTTATAACAATTATATTTCCTTTAATCCAAACAATCGTCAATAACTGTTACCACCATAAGATTGTGCATATATTTTTACATAAACTTCGTAATTTGGATTTATCAAAATAATTGTTTAATAGGTCGAAAATTTACGTGCGCGTTTTTATGTCTTGATTTTTTTAGTAATTTTCGTTTTATAACAATTATATTTCCTTTAATCCAAACAATCGTCAATAACTGTTACCACCATAAGATTGTGCATATATTTTTACATAAATTTCGTAATTTGGATTTATCAAAATAATTGTTTAATAGGTATAAAATTCACGTGCGCGTTTTTATGTCTTGATTTTTTTAGTAATTTTCGTTTTATAACAATTATATTTCCTTTAATCCAAACAATCGTCAATAACTGTTACCACCATAAGATTGTGCATATATTTTTACATAAATTTCGTAATTTGGATTTATCAAAATAATTGTTTAATAGGTCGAAAATTCACGTGCGCGTTTTTATGTGTAAAATTTTTACGTAATTTTCGTTTTATAACAATTACATTTCCTTTAATCCAAACAATAGTGAAAAACTGTTGCCACCATAAGATTGTACATATATTTTTACATAAATTTCATAATTTGGATTGATCAAAATAATTGTTTAATAGGTCGAAAATTCACGTGCGCGTTTTTATGTCTTGATTTTTTTTAGTAATTTTCGTTTTATAACAATTATATTTCCTTTAATCCAAACAATCGTCAATAACTGTTACCACCATAAGATTGTGCATATATTTTTACATAAACTTCGTAATTTGGATTTATCAAAATAATTGTTTAATAGGTCGAAAATTTACGTGCGCGTTTTTATGTCTTGATTTTTTTAGTAATTTTCGTTTTATAACAATTATATTTCCTTTAATCCAAACAATCGTCAATAACTGTTACCACCATAAGATTGTGCATATATTTTTACATAAACTTCGTAATTTGGATTTATCAAAATAATTGTTTAATAGGTCGAAAATTTACGTGCGCGTTTTTATGTCTTGATTTTTTTAGTAATTTTCGTTTTATAACAATTATATTTCCTTTAATCCAAACAATCGTCAATAACTGTTACCACCATAAGATTGTGCATATATTTTTACATAAATTTCGTAATTTGGATTTATCAAAATAATTGCTTAATAGGTCGAAAATTCACGTGCGCGTTTTTATGTGTAAAATTTTTACGTAATTTTCGTTTTATAACAATTACATTTCCTTTAATCCAAACAATAGTGAAAAACTGTTGCCACCATAAGATTGTACATATATTTTTACATAAATTTCATAATTTGGATTGATCAAAATAATTGTTTAATAGGTCGAAAATTCACGTGCGCGTTTTTATGTCTTGATTTTTTTTAGTAATTTTCGTTTTATAACAATTATATTTCCTTTAATCCAAACAATCGTCAATAACTGTTACCACCATAAGATTGTGCATATATTTTTACATAAACTTCGTAATTTGGATTTATCAAAATAATTGTTTAATAGGTCGAAAATTCACGTGCGCGTTTTTATGTCTTGATTTTTTTAGTAATTTTCGTTTTATAACAATTATATTTCCTTTAATCCAAACAATCGTCAATAACTGTTACCACCATAAGATTGTGCATATATTTTTACATAAATTTCGTAATTTGGATTTATCAAAATAATTGTTTAATAGGTATAAAATTCACGTGCGCGTTTTTATGTCTTGATTTTTTTAGTAATTTTCGTTTTATAACAATTATATTTCCTTTAATCCAAACAATCGTCAATAACTGTTACCACCATAAGATTGTGCATATATTTTTACATAAACTTCGTAATTTGGATTTATCAAAATAATTGTTTAATAGGTCGAAAATTTACGTGCGCGTTTTTATGTCTTGATTTTTTTAGTAATTTTCGTTTTATAACAATTATATTTCCTTTAATCCAAACAATCGTCAATAACTGTTACCACCATAAGATTGTGCATATATTTTTAGATAAATTTCGTAATTTGGATTTATCAAAATAATTGTTTAATAGGTCGAAAATTCACGTGCGCGTTTTTATGTCTTGATTTTTTTAGTAATTTTCGTTTTATAACAATTATATTTCCTTTAATCCAAACAATCGTCAATAACTGTTACCACCATAAGATTGTGCATATATTTTTACATAAACTTCGTAATTTGGATTTATCAAAATAATTGTTTAATAGGTATAAAATTTACGTGCGCGTTTTTATGTCTTGATTTTTTTAGTAATTTTCGTTTTATAACAATTATATTTCCTTTAATCCAAACAATCGTCAATAACTGTTACCACCATAAGATTGTGCATATATTTTTACATAAACTTCGTAATTTGGATTTATCAAAATAATTGTTTAATAGGTCGAAAATTTACGTGCGCGTTTTTATGTCTTGATTTTTTTAGTAATTTTCGTTTTATAACAATTATATTTCCTTTAATCCAAACAATCGTCAATAACTGTTACCACCATAAGATTGTGCATATATTTTTACATAAACTTCGTAATTTGGATTTATCAAAATAATTGTTTAATAGGTCGAAAATTCACGTGCGCGTTTTTATGTCTTGATTTTTTTAGTAATTTTCGTTTTATAACAATTATATTTCCTTTAATCCAAACAATCGTCAATAACTGTTACCACCATAAGATTGTGCATATATTTTTACATAAATTTCGTAATTTGGATTTATCAAAATAATTGTTTAATAGGTCGAAAATTCACGTGCGCGTTTTTATGTCTTGATTTTTTTAGTAATTTTCGTTTTATAACAATTATATTTCCTTTAATCCAAACAATCGTCAATAACTGTTACAACCATAAGATTGTGCATATATTTTTACATAAATTTCGTAATTTGGATTTATCAAAATAATTGTTTAATAGGTCGAAAATTCACGTGCGCGTTTTTATGTCTTGATTTTTTTAGTAATTTTCGTTTTATAACAATTATATTTCCTTTAATCCAAACAATCGTCAATAACTGTTACCACCATAAGATTGTGCATATATTTTTACATAAACTTCGTAATTTGGATTTATCAAAATAATTGTTTAATAGGTCGAAAATTTACGTGCGCGTTTTTATGTCTTGATTTTTTTAGTAATTTTCGTTTTATAACAATTATATTTCCTTTAATCCAAACAATCGTCAATAACTGTTACCACCATAAGATTGTGCATATATTTTTACATAAACTTCGTAGTTTGGATTTATCAAAATAATTGTTTAATAGGTCGAAAATTCACGTGCGCGTTTTTATGTCTTGATTTTTTTAGTAATTTTCGTTTTATAACAATTATATTTCCTTTAATCCAAACAATCGTCAATAACTGTTACCACCATAAGATTGTGCATATATTTTTACATAAATTTCGTAATTTGGATTTATCAAAATAATTGTTTAATAGGTCGAAAATTCACGTGCGCGTTTTTATGTCTTGATTTTTTTAGTAATTTTCGTTTTATAACAATTATATTTCCTTTAATCCAAACAATCGTCAATAACTGTTACCACCATAAGATTGTGCATATATTTTTACATAAATTTCGTAATTTGGATTTATCAAAATAATTGTTTAATAGGTCGAAAATTCACGTGCGCGTTTTTATGTCTTGATTTTTTTAGTAATTTTCGTTTTATAACAATTATATTTCCTTTAATCCAAACAATCGTCAATAACTGTTACCACCATAAGATTGTGCATATATTTTTACATAAATTTCGTAATTTGGATTTATCAAAATAATTGTTTAATAGGTCGAAAATTCACGTGCGCGTTTTTATGTCTTGATTTTTTTAGTAATTTTCGTTTTATAACAATTATATTTCCTTTAATCCAAACAATCGTCAATAACTGTTACCACCATAAGATTGTGCATATATTTTTACATAAATTTCGTAATTTGGATTTATCAAAATAATTGTTTAATAGGTCGAAAATTCACGTGCGCGTTTTTATGTCTTGATTTTTTTAGTAATTTTCGTTTTATAACAATTATATTTCCTTTAATCCAAACAATCGTCAATAACTGTTACCACCATAAGATTGTGCATATATTTTTACATAAATTTCGTAATTTGGATTTATCAAAATAATTGTTTAATAGGTATAAAATTCACGTGCGCATTTTTATGTCTTGATTTTTTTAGTAATTTTCGTTTTATAACAATTATATTTCCTTTAATCCAAACAATCGTCAATAACTGTTACCACCATAAGATTGTGCATATATTTTTACATAAATTTCGTAATTTGGATTTATCAAAATAATTGTTTAATAGGTCGAAAATTCACGTGCGCGTTTTTATGTCTTGATTTTTTTAGTAATTTTCGTTTTATAACAATTATATTTCCTTTAATCCAAACAATCGTCAATAACTGTTACCACCATAAGATTGTGCATATATTTTTACATAAACTTCGTAATTTGGATTGATCAAAATAATTGTTTAATAGGTCGAAAATTTACGTGCGCGTTTTTATGTCTTGATTTTTTTAGTAATTTTCGTTTTATAACAATTATATTTCCTTTAATCCAAACAATCGTCAATAATTGTTACCACCATAAGATTGTGCATATATTTTTAGATAAATTTCGTAATTTGGATTTATCAAAATAATTGTTTAATAGGTATAAAATTCACGTGCGCGTTTTTATGTCTTGATTTTTTTAGTAATTTTCGTTTTATAACAATTATATTTCCTTTAATCCAAACAATCGTCAATAACTGTTACCACCATAAGATTGTGCATATATTTTTACATAAATTTCGTAATTTGGATTGATCAAAATAATTGTTTAATAGGTCGAAAATTCACGTGCGCGTTTTTATGTCTTGATTTTTTTAGTAATTTTCGTTTTATAACAATTATATTTCCTTTAATCCAAACAATCGTCAATAACTGTTACCACCATAAGATTGTGCATATATTTTTACATAAATTTCGTAATTTGGATTTATCAAAATAATTGTTTAATAGGTCGAAAATTCATGTGCGCGTTTTTATGTCTTGATTTTTTTAGTAATTTTCGTTTTATAACAATTATATTTCCTTTAATCCAAACAATCGTTAATAACTGTTACCACCATAAGATTGTGCATATATTTTTACATAAATTTCGTAATTTGGATTTATCAAAATAATTGTTTAATAGGTCGAAAATTCACGTGCGCGTTTTTATGTCTTGATTTTTTTAGTAATTTTCGTTTTATAACAATTATATTTCCTTTAATCCAAACAATCGTCAATAACTGTTACCACCATAAGATTGTGCATATATTTTTAGATAAACTTCGTAATTTGGATTTATCAAAATAATTGTTTAATAGGTATAAAATTCACGTGCGCGTTTTTATGTCTTGATTTTTTTAGTAATTTTCGTTTTATAACAATTATATTTCCTTTAATCCAAACAATCGTCAATAACTGTTACCACCATAAGATTGTGCATATATTTTTACATAAATTTCGTAATTTGGATTTATCAAAATAATTGTTTAATAGGTCGAAAATTCATGTGCGCGTTTTTATGTCTTGATTTTTTTAGTAATTTTCGTTTTATAACAATTATATTTCCTTTAATCCAAACAATCGTTAATAACTGTTACCACCATAAGATTGTGCATATATTTTTACATAAATTTCGTAATTTGGATTTATCAAAATAATTGTTTAATAGGTCGAAAATTCACGTGCGCGTTTTTATGTCTTGATTTTTTTAGTAATTTTCGTTTTATAACAATTATATTTCCTTTAATCCAAACAATCGTCAATAACTGTTACCACCATAAGATTGTGCATATATTTTTAGATAAATTTCGTAATTTGGATTTATCAAAATAATTGTTTAATAGGTATAAAATTCACGTGCGCGTTTTTATGTCTTGATTTTTTTAGTAATTTTCGTTTTATAACAATTATATTTCCTTTAATCCAAACAATCGTCAATAACTGTTACCACCATAAGATTGTGCATATATTTTTAGATAAATTTCGTAATTTGGATTTATCAAAATAATTGTTTAATAGGTATAAAATTCACGTGCGCGTTTTTATGTCTTGATTTTTTTAGTAATTTTCGTTTTATAACAATTATATTTCCTTTAATCCAAACAATCGTCAATAACTGTTACCACCATAAGATTGTGCATATATTTTTACATAAATTTCGTAATTTGGATTTATCAAAATAATTGTTTAATAGGTCGAAAATTCACGTGCGCGTTTTTATGTCTTGATTTTTTTAGTAATTTTCGTTTTATAACAATTATATTTCCTTTAATCCAAACAATCGTCAATAACTGTTACCACCATAAGATTGTGCATATATTTTTACATAAATTTCGTAATTTGGATTTATCAAAATAATTGTTTAATAGGTATAAAATTCACGTGCGCATTTTTATGTCTTGATTTTTTTAGTAATTTTCGTTTTATAACAATTATATTTCCTTTAATCCAAACAATCGTCAATAACTGTTACCACCATAAGATTGTGCATATATTTTTACATAAATTTCGTAATTTGGATTTATCAAAATAATTGTTTAATAGGTCGAAAATTCACGTGCGCGTTTTTATGTCTTGATTTTTTTAGTAATTTTCGTTTTATAACAATTATATTTCCTTTAATCCAAACAATCGTCAATAACTGTTACCACCATAAGATTGTGCATATATTTTTACATAAACTTCGTAATTTGGATTGATCAAAATAATTGTTTAATAGGTCGAAAATTTACGTGCGCGTTTTTATGTCTTGATTTTTTTAGTAATTTTCGTTTTATAACAATTATATTTCCTTTAATCCAAACAATCGTCAATAATTGTTACCACCATAAGATTGTGCATATATTTTTAGATAAATTTCGTAATTTGGATTTATCAAAATAATTGTTTAATAGGTATAAAATTCACGTGCGCGTTTTTATGTCTTGATTTTTTTAGTAATTTTCGTTTTATAACAATTATATTTCCTTTAATCCAAACAATCGTCAATAACTGTTACCACCATAAGATTGTGCATATATTTTTACATAAATTTCGTAATTTGGATTGATCAAAATAATTGTTTAATAGGTCGAAAATTCACGTGCGCGTTTTTATGTCTTGATTTTTTTAGTAATTTTCGTTTTATAACAATTATATTTCCTTTAATCCAAACAATCGTCAATAACTGTTACCACCATAAGATTGTGCATATATTTTTACATAAATTTCGTAATTTGGATTTATCAAAATAATTGTTTAATAGGTCGAAAATTCATGTGCGCGTTTTTATGTCTTGATTTTTTTAGTAATTTTCGTTTTATAACAATTATATTTCCTTTAATCCAAACAATCGTTAATAACTGTTACCACCATAAGATTGTGCATATATTTTTACATAAATTTCGTAATTTGGATTTATCAAAATAATTGTTTAATAGGTCGAAAATTCACGTGCGCGTTTTTATGTCTTGATTTTTTTAGTAATTTTCGTTTTATAACAATTATATTTCCTTTAATCCAAACAATCGTCAATAACTGTTACCACCATAAGATTGTGCATATATTTTTAGATAAATTTCGTAATTTGGATTTATCAAAATAATTGTTTAATAGGTATAAAATTCACGTGCGCGTTTTTATGTCTTGATTTTTTTAGTAATTTTCGTTTTATAACAATTATATTTCCTTTAATCCAAACAATCGTCAATAACTGTTACCACCATAAGATTGTGCATATATTTTTACATAAATTTCGTAATTTGGATTTATCAAAATAATTGTTTAATAGGTCGAAAATTCATGTGCGCGTTTTTATGTCTTGATTTTTTTAGTAATTTTCGTTTTATAACAATTATATTTCCTTTAATCCAAACAATCGTTAATAACTGTTACCACCATAAGATTGTGCATATATTTTTACATAAATTTCGTAATTTGGATTTATCAAAATAATTGTTTAATAGGTCGAAAATTCACGTGCGCGTTTTTATGTCTTGATTTTTTTAGTAATTTTCGTTTTATAACAATTATATTTCCTTTAATCCAAACAATCGTCAATAACTGTTACCACCATAAGATTGTGCATATATTTTTAGATAAATTTCGTAATTTGGATTTATCAAAATAATTGTTTAATAGGTATAAAATTCACGTGCGCGTTTTTATGTCTTGATTTTTTTAGTAATTTTCGTTTTATAACAATTATATTTCCTTTAATCCAAACAATCGTCAATAACTGTTACCACCATAAGATTGTGCATATATTTTTACATAAATTTCGTAATTTGGATTTATCAAAATAATTGTTTAATAGGTCGAAAATTCACGTGCGCGTTTTTATGTCTTGATTTTTTTAGTAATTTTCGTTTTATAACAATTATATTTCCTTTAATCCAAACAATCGTCAATAACTGTTACCACCATAAGATTGTGCATATATTTTTAGATAAATTTCGTAATTTGGATTTATCAAAATAATTGTTTAATAGGTATAAAATTCACGTGCGCGTTTTTATGTCTTGATTTTTTTAGTAATTTTCGTTTTATAACAATTATATTTCCTTTAATCCAAACAATCGTCAATAACTGTTACCACCATAAGATTGTGCATATATTTTTACATAAATTTCGTAATTTGGATTTATCAAAATAATTGTTTAATAGGTCGAAAATTCATGTGCGCGTTTTTATGTCTTGATTTTTTTAGTAATTTTCGTTTTATAACAATTATATTTCCTTTAATCCAAACAATCGTTAATAACTGTTACCACCATAAGATTGTGCATATATTTTTACATAAATTTCGTAATTTGGATTTATCAAAATAATTGTTTAATAGGTCGAAAATTCACGTGCGCGTTTTTATGTCTTGATTTTTTTAGTAATTTTCGTTTAATAACAATTATATTTCCTTTAATCCAAACAATCGTCAATAACTGTTACCACCATAAGATTGTGCATATATTTTTACATAAATTTCGTAATTTGGATTTATCAAAATAATTGTTTAATAGGTCGAAAATTGACGTGCGCGTTTTTATGTCTTGATTTTTTTAGTAATTTTCGTTTTATAACAATTATATTTCCTTTAATCCAAACAATCGTCAATAACTGTTACCACCATAAGATTGTGCATATATTTTTACATAAATTTCGTAATTTGGATTTATCAAAATAATTGTTTAATAGGTCGAAAATTCACGTGCGCGTTTTTATGTCTTGATTTTTTTAGTAATTTTCGTTTTATAACAATTATATTTCCTTTAATCCAAACAATCGTCAATAACTGTTACCACCATAAGATTGTGCATATATTTTTACATAAATTTCGTAATTTGGATTTATCAAAATAATTGTTTAATAGGTCGAAAATTCACGTGCGCGTTTTTATGTCTTGATTTTTTTAGTAATTTTCGTTTTATAACAATTATATTTCCTTCAATCCAAACAATCGTCAATAACTGTTACCACCATAAGATTGTGCATATATTTTTAGATAAATTTCGTAATTTGGATTTATCAAAATAATTGTTTAATAGGTCGAAAATTGACGTGCGCGTTTTTATGTCTTGATTTTTTTAGTAATTTTCGTTTTATAACAATTATATTTCCTTTAATCCAAACAATCGTCAATAACTGTTACCACCATAAGATTGTGCATATATTTTTACATAAATTTCGTAATTTGGATTTATCAAAATAATTGTTTAATAGGTCGAAAATTCACGTGCGCGTTTTTATGTCTTGATTTTTTTAGTAATTTTCGTTTTATAACAATTATATTTCCTTTAATCCAAACAATCGTCAATAACTGTTACCACCATAAGATTGTGCATATATTTTTAGATAAATTTCGTAATTTGGATTTATCAAAATAATTGTTTAATAGGTCGAAAATTCACGTGCGCGTTTTTATGTCTTGATTTTTTTAGTAATTTTCGTTTTATAACAATTATATTTCCTTTAATCCAAACAATCGTCAATAACTGTTACCACCATAAGATTGTGCATATATTTTTACATAAATTTCGTAATTTGGATTTATCAAAATAATTGTTTAATAGGTCGAAAATTCACGTGCGCGTTTTTATGTCTTGATTTTTTTAGTAATTTTCGTTTTATAACAATTATATTTCCTTTAATCCAAACAATCGTCAATAACTGTTACCACCATAAGATTGTGCATATATTTTTACATAAATTTCGTAATTTGGATTTATCAAAATAATTGTTTAATAGGTCGAAAATTGACGTGCGCGTTTTTATGTCTTGATTTTTTTAGTAATTTTCGTTTTATAACAATTATATTTCCTTTAATCCAAACAATCGTCAATAACTGTTACCACCATAAGATTGTGCATATATTTTTACATAAACTTCGTAATTTGGATTTATCAAAATAATTGTTTAATAGGTCGAAAATTCACGTGCGCGTTTTTATGTCTTGATTTTTTTAGTAATTTTCGTTTTATAACAATTATATTTCCTTTAATCCAAACAATCGTCAATAACTGTTACCACCATAAGATTGTGCATATATTTTTACATAAATTTCGTAATTTGGATTTATCAAAATAATTGTTTAATAGGTATAAAATTCACGTGCGCGTTTTTATGTCTTGATTTTTTTAGTAATTTTCGTTTTATAACAATTATATTTCCTTTAATCCAAACAATCGTCAATAACTGTTACCACCATAAGATTGTGCATATATTTTTACATAAATTTCGTAATTTGGATTTATCAAAATAATTGTTTAATAGGTCGAAAATTCACGTGCGCGTTTTTATGTCTTGATTTTTTTAGTAATTTTCGTTTTATAACAATTATATTTCCTTTAATCCAAACAATCGTCAATAACTGTTACCACCATAAGATTGTGCATATATTTTTACATAAATTTCGTAATTTGGATTTATCAAAATAATTGTTTAATAGGTCGAAAATTCACGTGCGCGTTTTTATGTCTTGATTTTTTTAGTAATTTTCGTTTTATAACAATTATATTTCCTTTAATCCAAACAATCGTCAATAACTGTTACCACCATAAGATTGTGCATATATTTTTACATAAATTTCGTAATTTGGATTTATCAAAATAATTGTTTAATAGGTCGAAAATTGACGTGCGCGTTTTTATGTCTTGATTTTTTTAGTAATTTTCGTTTTATAACAATTATATTTCCTTTAATCCAAACAATCGTCAATAACTGTTACCACCATAAGATTGTGCATATATTTTTACATAAATTTCGTAATTTGGATTTATCAAAATAATTGTTTAATAGGTCGAAAATTCACGTGCACGTTTTTATGTCTTGATTTTTTTAGTAATTTTCGTTTTATAACAATTACATTTCCTTTAATCCAAACAATAGTGAAAAACTGTTGCCACCATAAGATTGTACATATATTTTTACATAAATTTCATAATTTGGATTGATCAAAATAATTGTTTAATAGGTCGAAAATTCACGTGCGCGTTTTTATGTCTTGATTTTTTTAGTAATTTTCGTTTTATAACAATTATATTTCCTTTAATCCAAACAATCGTCAATAACTGTTACCACCATAAGATTGTGCATATATTTTTACATAAATTTCGTAATTTGGATTTATCAAAATAATTGTTTAATAGGTCGAAAATTCACGTGCGCGTTTTTATGTCTTGATTTTTTTAGTAATTTTCGTTTTATAACAATTATATTTCCTTTAATCCAAACAATCGTCAATAACTGTTACCACCATAAGATTGTGCATATATTTTTACATAAATTTCGTAATTTGGATTTATCAAAATAATTGTTTAATAGGTCGAAAATTCACGTGCGCGTTTTTATGTCTTGATTTTTTTAGTAATTTTCGTTTTATAACAATTATATTTCCTTTAATCCAAACAATCGTCAATAACTGTTACCACCATAAGATTGTGCATATATTTTTACATAAATTTCGTAATTTGGATTTATCAAAATAATTGTTTAATAGGTCGAAAATTCACGTGCGCGTTTTTATGTCTTGATTTTTTTAGTAATTTTCGTTTTATAACAATTATATTTCCTTTAATCCAAACAATCGTCAATAACTGTTACCACCATAAGATTGTGCATATATTTTTACATAAACTTCGTAATTTGGATTTATCAAAATAATTGTTTAATAGGTCGAAAATTTACGTGCGCGTTTTTATGTCTTGATTTTTTTAGTAATTTTCGTTTTATAACAATTATATTTCCTTTAATCCAAACAATCGTCAATAACTGTTACCACCATAAGATTGTGCATATATTTTTACATAAACTTCGTAATTTGGATTTATCAAAATAATTGTTTAATAGGTCGAAAATTCACGTGCGCGTTTTTATGTCTTGATTTTTTTAGTAATTTTCGTTTTATAACAATTATATTTCCTTTAATCCAAACAATCGTCAATAACTGTTACCACCATAAGATTGTGCATATATTTTTACATAAATTTCGTAATTTGGATTTATCAAAATAATTGTTTAATAGGTCGAAAATTCACGTGCGCGTTTTTATGTCTTGATTTTTTTAGTAATTTTCGTTTTATAACAATTATATTTCCTTTAATCCAAACAATCGTCAATAACTGTTACCACCATAAGATTGTGCATATATTTTTACATAAATTTCGTAATTTGGATTTATCAAAATAATTGTTTAATAGGTCGAAAATTCACGTGCGCGTTTTTATGTCTTGATTTTTTTAGTAATTTTCGTTTTATAACAATTATATTTCCTTTAATCCAAACAATCGTCAATAACTGTTACCACCATAAGATTGTGCATATATTTTTACATAAATTTCGTAATTTGGATTTATCAAAATAATTGTTTAATAGGTCGAAAATTCACGTGCGCGTTTTTATGTCTTGATTTTTTTAGTAATTTTCGTTTTATAACAATTATATTTCCTTTAATCCAAACAATCGTCAATAACTGTTACCACCATAAGATTGTGCATATATTTTTACATAAATTTCGTAATTTGGATTTATCAAAATAATTGTTTAATAGGTCGAAAATTGACGTGCGCGTTTTTATGTCTTGATTTTTTTAGTAATTTTCGTTTTATAACAATTATATTTCCTTTAATCCAAACAATCGTCAATAACTGTTACCACCATAAGATTGTGCATATATTTTTACATAAATTTCGTAATTTGGATTTATCAAAATAATTGTTTAATAGGTCGAAAATTCACGTGCGCGTTTTTATGTCTTGATTTTTTTAGTAATTTTCGTTTTATAACAATTATATTTCCTTTAATCCAAACAATCGTCAATAACTGTTACCACCATAAGATTGTGCATATATTTTTACATAAATTTCGTAATTTGGATTTATCAAAATAATTGTTTAATAGGTCGAAAATTCACGTGCGCGTTTTTATGTCTTGATTTTTTTAGTAATTTTCGTTTTATAACAATTATATTTCCTTTAATCCAAACAATCGTCAATAACTGTTACCACCATAAGATTGTGCATATATTTTTACATAAATTTCGTAATTTGGATTTATCAAAATAATTGTTTAATAGGTCGAAAATTCACGTGCGCGTTTTTATGTCTTGATTTTTTTAGTAATTTTCGTTTTATAACAATTATATTTCCTTTAATCCAAACAATCGTCAATAACTGTTACCACCATAAGATTGTGCATATATTTTTACATAAATTTCGTAATTTGGATTTATCAAAATAATTGTTTAATAGGTCGAAAATTCACGTGCGCGTTTTTATGTCTTGATTTTTTTAGTAATTTTCGTTTTATAACAATTATATTTCCTTTAATCCAAACAATCGTCAATAACTGTTACCACCATAAGACTGTGCATATATTTTTACATAAACTTCGTAATTTGGATTTATCAAAATAATTGTCTAATAGGTCGAAAATTTACGTGCGCGTTTTTATGTCTTGATTTTTTTAGTAATTTTCGTTTTATAACAATTATATTTCCTTTAATCCAAACAATCGTCAATAACTGTTACCACCATAAGATTGTGCATATATTTTTACATAAATTTCGTAATTTGGATTTATCAAAATAATTGTTTAATAGGTATAAAATTCACGTGCGCGTTTTTATGTCTTGATTTTTTTAGTAATTTTCGTTTTATAACAATTATATTTCCTTTAATCCAAACAATCGTCAATAACTGTTACCACCATAAGATTGTGCATATATTTTTACATAAATTTCGTAATTTGGATTTATCAAAATAATTGTTTAATAGGTCGAAAATTCACGTGCGCGTTTTTATGTCTTGATTTTTTTAGTAATTTTCGTTTTATAACAATTATATTTCCTTTAATCCAAACAATCGTCAATAACTGTTACCACCATAAGATTGTGCA
Source organism: Agrilus biguttatus (assembly GCA_963921985.1). Classification (NCBI taxonomy): domain Eukaryota; kingdom Metazoa; phylum Arthropoda; class Insecta; order Coleoptera; family Buprestidae; genus Agrilus; species Agrilus biguttatus. The sequence continues at coordinate 21,578,239 of OY998126.1, read as the reverse complement.
TATATTTTTACATAAATTTCGTAATTTGGATTTATCAAAATAATTGTTTAATAGGTCGAAAATTCACGTGCGCGTTTTTATGTCTTGATTTTTTTAGTAATTTTCGTTTTATAACAATTATATTTCCTTTAATCCAAACAATCGTCAATAACTGTTACCACCATAAGATTGTGCATATATTTTTACATAAACTTCGTAATTTGGATTTATCAAAATAATTGTTTAATAGGTCGAAAATTTACGTGCGCGTTTTTATGTCTTGATTTTTTTAGTAATTTTCGTTTTATAACAATTATATTTCCTTTAATCCAAACAATCGTCAATAACTGTTACCACCATAAGATTGTGCATATATTTTTACATAAATTTCGTAATTTGGATTTATCAAAATAATTGTTTAATAGGTATAAAATTCACGTGCGCGTTTTTATGTCTTGATTTTTTTAGTAATTTTCGTTTTATAACAATTATATTTCCTTTAATCCAAACAATCGTCAATAACTGTTACCACCATAAGATTGTGCATATATTTTTACATAAATTTCGTAATTTGGATTTATCAAAATAATTGTTTAATAGGTCGAAAATTCACGTGCACGTTTTTATGTCTTGATTTTTTTAGTAATTTTCGTTTTATAACAATTACATTTCCTTTAATCCAAACAATAGTGAAAAACTGTTGCCACCATAAGATTGTACATATATTTTTACATAAATTTCATAATTTGGATTGATCAAAATAATTGTTTAATAGGTCGAAAATTCACGTGCGCGTTTTTATGTCTTGATTTTTTTAGTAATTTTCGTTTTATAACAATTATATTTCCTTTAATCCAAACAATCGTCAATAACTGTTACCACCATAAGATTGTGCATATATTTTTACATAAATTTCGTAATTTGGATTTATCAAAATAATTGTTTAATAGGTCGAAAATTCACGTGCGCGTTTTTATGTCTTGATTTTTTTAGTAATTTTCGTTTTATAACAATTATATTTCCTTTAATCCAAACAATCGTCAATAACTGTTACCACCATAAGATTGTGCATATATTTTTAGATAAATTTCGTAATTTGGATTTATCAAAATAATTGTTTAATAGGTCGAAAATTCACGTGCGCGTTTTTATGTCTTGATTTTTTTAGTAATTTTCGTTTTATAACAATTATATTTCCTTTAATCCAAACAATCGTCAATAACTGTTACCACCATAAGATTGTGCATATATTTTTACATAAATTTCGTAATTTGGATTTATCAAAATAATTGTTTAATAGGTCGAAAATTCACGTGCGCGTTTTTATGTCTTGATTTTTTTAGTAATTTTCGTTTTATAACAATTATATTTCCTTTAATCCAAACAATCGTCAATAACTGTTACCACCATAAGATTGTGCATATATTTTTACATAAATTTCGTAATTTGGATTTATCAAAATAATTGTTTAATAGGTCGAAAATTCACGTGCGCGTTTTTATGTCTTGATTTTTTTAGTAATTTTCGTTTTATAACAATTATATTTCCTTTAATCCAAACAATCGTCAATAACTGTTACCACCATAAGATTGTGCATATATTTTTACATAAATTTCGTAATTTGGATTTATCAAAATAATTGTTTAATAGGTCGAAAATTGACGTGCGCGTTTTTATGTCTTGATTTTTTTAGTAATTTTCGTTTTATAACAATTATATTTCCTTTAATCCAAACAATCGTCAATAACTGTTACCACCATAAGATTGTGCATATATTTTTACATAAATTTCGTAATTTGGATTTATCAAAATAATTGTTTAATAGGTCGAAAATTGACGTGCGCGTTTTTATGTCTTGATTTTTTTAGTAATTTTCGTTTTATAACAATTATATTTCCTTTAATCCAAACAATCGTCAATAACTGTTACCACCATAAGATTGTGCATATATTTTTACATAAATTTCGTAATTTGGATTTATCAAAATAATTGTTTAATAGGTCGAAAATTCACGTGCGCGTTTTTATGTCTTGATTTTTTTAGTAATTTTCGTTTTATAACAATTATATTTCCTTTAATCCAAACAATCGTCAATAACTGTTACCACCATAAGATTGTGCATATATTTTTACATAAATTTCGTAATTTGGATTTATCAAAATAATTGTTTAATAGGTCGAAAATTCACGTGCGCGTTTTTATGTCTTGATTTTTTTAGTAATTTTCGTTTTATAACAATTATATTTCCTTTAATCCAAACAATCGTCAATAACTGTTACCACCATAAGATTGTGCATATATTTTTACATAAATTTCGTAATTTGGATTTATCAAAATAATTGTTTAATAGGTATAAAATTCACGTGCGCGTTTTTATGTCTTGATTTTTTTAGTAATTTTCGTTTTATAACAATTATATTTCCTTTAATCCAAACAATCGTCAATAACTGTTACCACCATAAGATTGTGCATATATTTTTACATAAATTTCGTAATTTGGATTTATCAAAATAATTGTTTAATAGGTATAAAATTCACGTGCGCGTTTTTATGTCTTGATTTTTTTAGTAATTTTCGTTTTATAACAATTATATTTCCTTTAATCCAAACAATCGTCAATAACTGTTACCACCATAAGATTGTGCATATATTTTTACATAAATTTCGTAATTTGGATTTATCAAAATAATTGTTTAATAGGTCGAAAATTCACGTGCGCGTTTTTATGTCTTGATTTTTTTAGTAATTTTCGTTTTATAACAATTATATTTCCTTTAATCCAAACAATCGTCAATAACTGTTACAACCATAAGATTGTGCATATATTTTTACATAAATTTCGTAATTTGGATTTATCAAAATAATTGTTTAATAGGTATAAAATTCACGTGCGCGTTTTTATGTCTTGATTTTTTTAGTAATTTTCGTTTTATAACAATTATATTTCCTTTAATCCAAACAATCGTCAATAACTGTTACCACCATAAGATTGTGCATATATTTTTACATAAATTTCGTAATTTGGATTTATCAAAATAATTGTTTAATAGGTCGAAAATTGACGTGCGCGTTTTTATGTCTTGATTTTTTTAGTAATTTTCGTTTTATAACAATTATATTTCCTTTAATCCAAACAATCGTCAATAACTGTTACCACCATAAGATTGTGCATATATTTTTACATAAACTTCGTAATTTGGATTTATCAAAATAATTGTTTAATAGGTCGAAAATTTACGTGCGCGTTTTTATGTCTTGATTTTTTTAGTAATTTTCGTTTTATAACAATTATATTTCCTTTAATCCAAACAATCGTCAATAACTGTTACCACCATAAGATTGTGCATATATTTTTACATAAACTTCGTAATTTGGATTTATCAAAATAATTGTTTAATAGGTCGAAAATTTACGTGCGCGTTTTTATGTCTTGATTTTTTTAGTAATTTTCGTTTTATAACAATTATATTTCCTTTAATCCAAACAATCGTCAATAACTGTTACCACCATAAGATTGTGCATATATTTTTACATAAACTTCGTAATTTGGATTTATCAAAATAATTGTTTAATAGGTCGAAAATTCACGTGCGCGTTTTTATGTCTTGATTTTTTTAGTAATTTTCGTTTTATAACAATTATATTTCCTTTAATCCAAACAATCGTCAATAACTGTTACCACCATAAGATTGTGCATATATTTTTACATAAATTTCGTAATTTGGATTTATCAAAATAATTGTTTAATAGGTCGAAAATTCACGTGCGCGTTTTTATGTCTTGATTTTTTTAGTAATTTTCGTTTTATAACAATTATATTTCCTTTAATCCAAACAATCGTCAATAACTGTTACCACCATAAGATTGTGCATATATTTTTACATAAATTTCGTAATTTGGATTTATCAAAATAATTGTTTAATAGGTCGAAAATTCACGTGCGCGTTTTTATGTCTTGATTTTTTTAGTAATTTTCGTTTTATAACAATTATATTTCCTTTAATCCAAACAATCGTCAATAACTGTTACCACCATAAGATTGTGCATATATTTTTACATAAATTTCGTAATTTGGATTTATCAAAATAATTGTTTAATAGGTCGAAAATTCACGTGCGCGTTTTTATGTCTTGATTTTTTTAGTAATTTTCGTTTTATAACAATTATATTTCCTTTAATCCAAACAATCGTCAATAACTGTTACCACCATAAGATTGTGCATATATTTTTACATAAATTTCGTAATTTGGATTTATCAAAATAATTGTTTAATAGGTCGAAAATTCACGTGCGCGTTTTTATGTCTTGATTTTTTTAGTAATTTTCGTTTTATAACAATTATATTTCCTTTAATCCAAACAATCGTCAATAACTGTTACCACCATAAGATTGTGCATATATTTTTAGATAAATTTCGTAATTTGGATTTATCAAAATAATTGTTTAATAGGTCGAAAATTCACGTGCGCGTTTTTATGTCTTGATTTTTTTAGTAATTTTCGTTTTATAACAATTATATTTCCTTTAATCCAAACAATCGTCAATAACTGTTACCACCATAAGATTGTGCATATATTTTTAGATAAATTTCGTAATTTGGATTTATCAAAATAATTGTTTAATAGGTCGAAAATTCACGTGCGCGTTTTTATGTCTTGATTTTTTTAGTAATTTTCGTTTTATAACAATTATATTTCCTTTAATCCAAACAATCGTCAATAACTGTTACCACCATAAGATTGTGCATATATTTTTACATAAATTTCGTAATTTGGATTTATCAAAATAATTGTTTAATAGGTCGAAAATTCACGTGCGCGTTTTTATGTCTTGATTTTTTTAGTAATTTTCGTTTTATAACAATTATATTTCCTTTAATCCAAACAATCGTCAATAACTGTTACCACCATAAGATTGTGCATATATTTTTACATAAATTTCGTAATTTGGATTTATCAAAATAATTGTTTAATAGGTCGAAAATTCACGTGCGCGTTTTTATGTCTTGATTTTTTTAGTAATTTTCGTTTTATAACAATTATATTTCCTTTAATCCAAACAATCGTCAATAACTGTTACCACCATAAGATTGTGCATATATTTTTACATAAATTTCGTAATTTGGATTTATCAAAATAATTGTTTAATAGGTATAAAATTCACGTGCGCGTTTTTATGTCTTGATTTTTTTAGTAATTTTCGTTTTATAACAATTATATTTCCTTTAATCCAAACAATCGTCAATAACTGTTACCACCATAAGATTGTGCATATATTTTTACATAAATTTCGTAATTTGGATTTTTCAAAATAATTGTTTAATAGGTCGAAAATTCACGTGCGCGTTTTTATGTCTTGATTTTTTTAGTAATTTTCGTTTTATAACAATTATATTTCCTTTAATCCAAACAATCGTCAATAACTGTTACAACCATAAGATTGTGCATATATTTTTACATAAATTTCGTAATTTGGATTTATCAAAATAATTGTTTAATAGGTATAAAATTCACGTGCGCGTTTTTATGTCTTGATTTTTTTAGTAATTTTCGTTTTATAACAATTATATTTCCTTTAATCCAAACAATCGTCAATAACTGTTACCACCATAAGATTGTGCATATATTTTTACATAAATTTCGTAATTTGGATTTATCAAAATAATTGTTTAATAGGTCGAAAATTCACGTGCGCGTTTTTATGTCTTGATTTTTTTAGTAATTTTCGTTTTATAACAATTATATTTCCTTTAATCCAAACAATCGTCAATAACTGTTACCACCATAAGATTGTGCATATATTTTTACATAAATTTCGTAATTTGGATTTATCAAAATAATTGTTTAATAGGTATAAAATTCACGTGCGCATTTTTATGTCTTGATTTTTTTAGTAATTTTCGTTTTATAACAATTATATTTCCTTTAATCCAAACAATCGTCAATAACTGTTACCACCATAAGATTGTGCATATATTTTTACATAAATTTCGTAATTTGGATTTATCAAAATAATTGTTTAATAGGTCGAAAATTCACGTGCGCGTTTTTATGTCTTGATTTTTTTAGTAATTTTCGTTTTATAACAATTATATTTCCTTTAATCCAAACAATCGTCAATAACTGTTACCACCATAAGATTGTGCATATATTTTTACATAAACTTCGTAATTTGGATTGATCAAAATAATTGTTTAATAGGTCGAAAATTTACGTGCGCGTTTTTATGTCTTGATTTTTTTAGTAATTTTCGTTTTATAACAATTATATTTCCTTTAATCCAAACAATCGTCAATAACTGTTACCACCATAAGATTGTGCATATATTTTTAGATAAATTTCGTAATTTGGATTTATCAAAATAATTGTTTAATAGGTATAAAATTCACGTGCGCGTTTTTATATCTTGATTTTTTTAGTAATTTTCGTTTTATAACAATTATATTTCCTTTAATCCAAACAATCGTCAATAACTGTTACCACCATAAGATTGTGCATATATTTTTACATAAATTTCGTAATTTGGATTTATCAAAATAATTGTTTAATAGGTCGAAAATTCACGTGCGCGTTTTTATGTCTTGATTTTTTTAGTAATTTTCGTTTTATAACAATTATATTTCCTTTAATCCAAACAATCGTCAATAACTGTTACCACCATAAGATTGTGCATATATTTTTACATAAATTTCGTAATTTGGATTTATCAAAATAATTGTTTAATAGGTCGAAAATTCATGTGCGCGTTTTTATGTCTTGATTTTTTTAGTAATTTTCGTTTTATAACAATTATATTTCCTTTAATCCAAACAATCGTCAATAACTGTTACCACCATAAGATTGTGCATATATTTTTACATAAATTTCGTAATTTGGATTTATCAAAATAATTGTTTAATAGGTCGAAAATTCATGTGCGCGTTTTTATGTCTTGATTTTTTTAGTAATTTTCGTTTTATAACAATTATATTTCCTTTAATCCAAACAATCGTCAATAACTGTTACCACCATAAGATTGTGCATATATTTTTACATAAATCTCGTAATTTGGATTTATCAAAATAATTGTTTAATAGGTCGAAAATTCACGTGCTCGTTTTTATGTCTTGATTTTTTTAGTAATTTTCGTTTTATAACAATTATATTTCCTTTAATCCAAACAATCGTCAATAACTGTTACCACCATAAGATTGTGCATATATTTTTACATAAATTTCGTAATTTGGATTTATCAAAATAATTGTTTAATAGGTCGAAAATTCACGTGCGCGTTTTTATGTCTTGATTTTTTTAGTAATTTTCGTTTTATAACAATTATATTTCCTTTAATCCAAACAATCGTCAATAACTGTTACCACCATAAGATTGTGCATATATTTTTACATAAATTTCGTAATTTGGATTTATCAAAATAATTGTTTAATAGGTCGAAAATTCACGTGCGCGTTTTTATGTCTTGATTTTTTTAGTAATTTTCGTTTTATAACAATTATATTTCCTTTAATCCAAACAATCGTCAATAACTGTTACCACCATAAGATTGTGCATATATTTTTAGATAAATTTCGTAATTTGGATTTATCAAAATAATTGTTTAATAGGTATAAAATTCACGTGCGCGTTTTTATGTCTTGATTTTTTTAGTAATTTTCGTTTTATAACAATTATATTTCCTTTAATCCAAACAATCGTCAATAACTGTTACCACCATAAGATTGTGCATATATTTTTACATAAATTTCGTAATTTGGATTTATCAAAATAATTGTTTAATAGGTCGAAAATTCACGTGCACGTTTTTATGTCTTGATTTTTTTAGTAATTTTCGTTTTATAACAATTATATTTCCTTTAATCCAAACAATCGTCAATAACTGTTACCACCATAAGATTGTGCATATATTTTTAGATAAATTTCGTAATTTGGATTTATCAAAATAATTGTTTAATAGGTATAAAATTCACGTGCGCGTTTTTATGTCTTGATTTTTTTAGTAATTTTCGTTTTATAACAATTATATTTCCTTTAATCCAAACAATCGTCAATAACTGTTACCACCATAAGATTGTGCATATATTTTTACATAAATTTCGTAATTTGGATTGATCAAAATAATTGTTTAATAGGTCGAAAATTGACGTGCGCGTTTTTATGTCTTGATTTTTTTAGTAATTTTCGTTTTATAACAATTATATTTCCTTTAATCCAAACAATCGTCAATAACTGTTACCACCATAAGATTGTGCATATATTTTTACATAAATTTCGTAATTTGGATTGATCAAAATAATTGTTTAATAGGTCGAAAATTGACGTGCGCGTTTTTATGTCTTGATTTTTTTAGTAATTTTCGTTTTATAACAATTATATTTCCTTTAATCCAAACAATCGTCAATAACTGTTACCACCATAAGATTGTGCATATATTTTTACATAAATTTCGTAATTTGGATTTATCAAAATAATTGTTTAATAGGTCGAAAATTCACGTGCACGTTTTTATGTCTTGATTTTTTTAGTAATTTTCGTTTTATAACAATTATATTTCCTTTAATCCAAACAATCGTCAATAACTGTTACCACCATAAGATTGTGCATATATTTTTACATAAATCTCGTAATTTGGATTTATCAAAATAATTGTTTAATAGGTCGAAAATTGACGTGCGCGTTTTTATGTCTTGATTTTTTTAGTAATTTTCGTTTTATAACAATTATATTTCCTTTAATCCAAATAATCGTCAATAACTGTTACCACCATAAGATTGTGCATATATTTTTACATAAATTTCGTAATTTGGATTTATCAAAATAATTGTTTAATAGGTCGAAAATTGACGTGCGCGTTTTTATGTCTTGATTTTTTTAGTAATTTTCGTTTTATAACAATTATATTTCCTTTAATCCAAACAATCGTCAATAACTGTTACCACCATAAGATTGTGCATATATTTTTACATAAACTTCGTAATTTGGATTTATCAAAATAATTGTTTAATAGGTCGAAAATTGACGTGCGCGTTTTTATGTCTTGATTTTTTTAGTAATTTTCGTTTTATAACAATTATATTTCCTTTAATCCAAACAATCGTCAATAACTGTTACCACCATAAGATTGTGCATATATTTTTAGATAAATTTCGTAATTTGGATTTATCAAAATAATTGTTTAATAGGTATAAAATTCACGTGCGCGTTTTTATGTCTTGATTTTTTTAGTAATTTTCGTTTTATAACAATTATATTTCCTTTAATCCAAACAATCGTCAATAACTGTTACCACCATAAGATTGTGCATATATTTTTACATAAATTTCGTAATTTGGATTGATCAAAATAATTGTTTAATAGGTCGAAAATTCACGTGCGCGTTTTTATGTCTTGATTTTTTTAGTAATTTTCGTTTTATAACAATTATATTTCCTTTAATCCAAACAATCGTCAATAACTGTTACCACCATAAGATTGTGCATATATTTTTACATAAATTTCGTAATTTGGATTGATCAAAATAATTGTTTAATAGGTCGAAAATTGACGTGCGCGTTTTTATGTCTTGATTTTTTTAGTAATTTTCGTTTTATAACAATTATATTTCCTTTAATCCAAACAATCGTCAATAACTGTTACCACCATAAGATTGTGCATATATTTTTACATAAATTTCGTAATTTGGATTGATCAAAATAATTGTTTAATAGGTCGAAAATTGACGTGCGCGTTTTTATGTCTTGATTTTTTTAGTAATTTTCGTTTTATAACAATTATATTTCCTTTAATCCAAACAATCGTCAATAACTGTTACCACCATAAGATTGTGCATATATTTTTACATAAATTTCGTAATTTGGATTTATCAAAATAATTGTTTAATAGGTCGAAAATTCACGTGCACGTTTTTATGTCTTGATTTTTTTAGTAATTTTCGTTTTATAACAATTATATTTCCTTTAATCCAAACAATCGTCAATAACTGTTACCACCATAAGATTGTGCATATATTTTTACATAAATCTCGTAATTTGGATTTATCAAAATAATTGTTTAATAGGTCGAAAATTGACGTGCGCGTTTTTATGTCTTGATTTTTTTAGTAATTTTCGTTTTATAACAATTATATTTCCTTTAATCCAAACAATCGTCAATAACTGTTACCACCATAAGATTGTGCATATATTTTTACATAAATTTCGTAATTTGGATTTATCAAAATAATTGTTTAATAGGTCGAAAATTGACGTGCGCGTTTTTATGTCTTGATTTTTTTAGTAATTTTCGTTTTATAACAATTATATTTCCTTTAATCCAAACAATCGTCAATAACTGTTACCACCATAAGATTGTGCATATATTTTTACATAAATCTCGTAATTTGGATTTATCAAAATAATTGTTTAATAGGTCGAAAATTGACGTGCGCGTTTTTATGTCTTGATTTTTTTAGTAATTTTCGTTTTATAACAATTATATTTCCTTTAATCCAAACAATCGTCAATAACTGTTACCACCATAAGATTGTGCATATATTTTTACATAAATTTCGTAATTTGGATTTATCAAAATAATTGTTTAATAGGTCGAAAATTCACGTGCACGTTTTTATGTCTTGATTTTTTTAGTAATTTTCGTTTTATAACAATTATATTTCCTTTAATCCAAACAATCGTCAATAACTGTTACCACCATAAGATTGTGCATATATTTTTACATAAATTTCGTAATTTGGATTTATCAAAATAATTGTTTAATAGGTCGAAAATTCACGTGCACGTTTTTATGTCTTGATTTTTTTAGTAATTTTCGTTTTATAACAATTATATTTCCTTTAATCCAAACAATCGTCAATAACTGTTACCACCATAAGATTGTGCATATATTTTTAGATAAATTTCGTAATTTGGATTTATCAAAATAATTGTTTAATAGGTATAAAATTCACGTGCGCGTTTTTATGTCTTGATTTTTTTAGTAATTTTAGTTTTATAACAATTATATTTCCTTTAATCCAAACAATCGTCAATAACTGTTACCACCATAAGATTGTGCATATATTTTTACATAAATTTCGTAATTTGGATTGATCAAAATAATTGTTTAATAGGTCGAAAATTCACGTGCGCGTTTTTATGTCTTGATTTTTTTAGTAATTTTCGTTTTATAACAATTATATTTCCTTTAATCCAAACAATCGTCAATAACTGTTACCACCATAAGATTGTGCATATATTTTTAGATAAATTTCGTAATTTGGATTTATCAAAATAATTGTTTAATAGGTATAAAATTCACGTGCGCGTTTTTATGTCTTGATTTTTTTAGTAATTTTCGTTTTATAACAATTATATTTCCTTTAATCCAAACAATCGTCAATAACTGTTACCACCATAAGATTGTGCATATATTTTTACATAAATTTCGTAATTTGGATTTATCAAAATAATTGTTTAATAGGTCGAAAATTCATGTGCGCGTTTTTATGTCTTGATTTTTTTAGTAATTTTCGTTTTATAACAATTATATTTCCTTTAATCCAAACAATCGTTAATAACTGTTACCACCATAAGATTGTGCATATATTTTTACATAAATTTCGTAATTTGGATTTATCAAAATAATTGTTTAATAGGTCGAAAATTCACGTGCGCGTTTTTATGTCTTGATTTTTTTAGTAATTTTCGTTTTATAACAATTATATTTCCTTTAATCCAAACAATCGTCAATAACTGTTACCACCATAAGATTGTGCATATATTTTTACATAAATTTCGTAATTTGGATTTATCAAAATAATTGTTTAATAGGTCGAAAATTGACGTGCGCGTTTTTATGTCTTGATTTTTTTAGTAATTTTCGTTTTATAACAATTATATTTCCTTTAATCCAAACAATCGTCAATAACTGTTACCACCATAAGATTGTGCATATATTTTTAGATAAATTTCGTAATTTGGATTTATCAAAATAATTGTTTAATAGGTCGAAAATTCACGTGCGCGTTTTTATGTCTTGATTTTTTTAGTAATTTTCGTTTTATAACAATTATATTTCCTTTAATCCAAACAATCGTCAATAACTGTTACCACCATAAGATTGTGCATATATTTTTACATAAATTTCGTAATTTGGATTTATCAAAATAATTGTTTAATAGGTCGAAAATTCACGTGCGCGTTTTTATGTCTTGATTTTTTTAGTAATTTTCGTTTTATAACAATTATATTTCCTTTAATCCAAACAATCGTCAATAACTGTTACCACCATAAGATTGTGCATATATTTTTACATAAATTTCGTAATTTGGATTTATCAAAATAATTGTTTAATAGGTCGAAAATTCACGTGCGCGTTTTTATGTCTTGATTTTTTTAGTAATTTTCGTTTTATAACAATTATATTTCCTTTAATCCAAACAATCGTCAATAACTGTTACCACCATAAGATTGTGCATATATTTTTACATAAATTTCGTAATTTGGATTTATCAAAATAATTGTTTAATAGGTCGAAAATTCACGTGCGCGTTTTTATGTCTTGATTTTTTTAGTAATTTTCGTTTTATAACAATTATATTTCCTTTAATCCAAACAATCGTCAATAACTGTTACCACCATAAGATTGTGCATATATTTTTACATAAATTTCGTAATTTGGATTTATCAAAATAATTGTTTAATAGGTCGAAAATTCACGTGCGCGTTTTTATGTCTTGATTTTTTTAGTAATTTTCGTTTTATAACAATTATATTTCCTTTAATCCAAACAATCGTCAATAACTGTTACCACCATAAGATTGTGCATATATTTTTACATAAATTTCGTAATTTGGATTTATCAAAATAATTGTTTAATAGGTCGAAAATTCACGTGCGCGTTTTTATGTCTTGATTTTTTTAGTAATTTTCGTTTTATAACAATTATATTTCCTTTAATCCAAACAATCGTCAATAACTGTTACCACCATAAGATTGTGCATATATTTTTAGATAAATTTCGTAATTTGGATTTATCAAAATAATTGTTTAATAGGTCGAAAATTCACGTGCGCGTTTTTATGTCTTGATTTTTTTAGTAATTTTCGTTTTATAACAATTATATTTCCTTTAATCCAAACAATCGTCAATAACTGTTACCACCATAAGATTGTGCATATATTTTTACATAAATTTCGTAATTTGGATTTATCAAAATAATTGTTTAATAGGTCGAAAATTGACGTGCGCGTTTTTATGTCTTGATTTTTTTAGTAATTTTCGTTTTATAACAATTATATTTCCTTTAATCCAAACAATCGTCAATAACTGTTACCACCATAAGATTGTGCATATATTTTTACATAAATTTCGTAATTTGGATTTATCAAAATAATTGTTTAATAGGTCGAAAATTCACGTGCGCGTTTTTATGTCTTGATTTTTTTAGTAATTTTCGTTTTATAACAATTATATTTCCTTTAATCCAAACAATCGTCAATAACTGTTACCACCATAAGATTGTGCATATATTTTTACATAAATTTCGTAATTTGGATTTATCAAAATAATTGTTTAATAGGTCGAAAATTCACGTGCGCGTTTTTATGTCTTGATTTTTTTAGTAATTTTCGTTTTATAACAATTATATTTCCTTTAATCCAAACAATCGTCAATAACTGTTACCACCATAAGATTGTGCATATATTTTTAGATAAATTTCGTAATTTGGATTTATCAAAATAATTGTTTAATAGGTCGAAAATTCACGTGCGCGTTTTTATGTCTTGATTTTTTTAGTAATTTTCGTTTTATAACAATTATATTTCCTTTAATCCAAACAATCGTCAATAACTGTTACCACCATAAGATTGTGCATATATTTTTAGATAAATTTCGTAATTTGGATTTATCAAAATAATTGTTTAATAGGTCGAAAATTCACGTGCGCGTTTTTATGTCTTGATTTTTTTAGTAATTTTCGTTTTATAACAATTATATTTCCTTTAATCCAAACAATCGTCAATAACTGTTACCACCATAAGATTGTGCATATATTTTTACATAAATTTCGTAATTTGGATTTATCAAAATAATTGTTTAATAGGTCGAAAATTCACGTGCGCGTTTTTATGTCTTGATTTTTTTAGTAATTTTCGTTTTATAACAATTACATTTCCTTTAATCCAAACAATAGTGAAAAACTGTTGCCACCATAAGATTGTACATATATTTTTACATAAATTTCATAATTTGGATTGATCAAAATAATTGTTTAATAGGTCGAAAATTCACGTGCGCGTTTTTATGTCTTGATTTTTTTAGTAATTTTCGTTTTATAACAATTATATTTCCTTTAATCCAAACAATCGTCAATAACTGTTACCACCATAAGATTGTGCATATATTTTTACATAAACTTCGTAATTTGGATTTATCAAAATAATTGTTTAATAGGTCGAAAATTTACGTGCGCGTTTTTATGTCTTGATTTTTTTAGTAATTTTCGTTTTATAACAATTATATTTCCTTTAATCCAAACAATCGTCAATAACTGTTACCACCATAAGATTGTGCATATATTTTTACATAAATTTCGTAATTTGGATTTATCAAAATAATTGTTTAATAGGTATAAAATTCACGTGCGCGTTTTTATGTCTTGATTTTTTTAGTAATTTTCGTTTTATAACAATTATATTTCCTTTAATCCAAACAATCGTCAATAACTGTTACCACCATAAGATTGTGCATATATTTTTACATAAATTTCGTAATTTGGATTTATCAAAATAATTGTTTAATAGGTCGAAAATTCACGTGCGCGTTTTTATGTCTTGATTTTTTTAGTAATTTTCGTTTTATAACAATTACATTTCCTTTAATCCAAACAATAGTGAAAAACTGTTGCCACCATAAGATTGTACATATATTTTTACATAAATTTCATAATTTGGATTGATCAAAATAATTGTTTAATAGGTCGAAAATTCACGTGCGCGTTTTTATGTCTTGATTTTTTTAGTAATTTTCGTTTTATAACAATTATATTTCCTTTAATCCAAACAATCGTCAATAACTGTTACCACCATAAGATTGTGCATATATTTTTACATAAATTTCGTAATTTGGATTTATCAAAATAATTGTTTAATAGGTCGAAAATTCACGTGCGCGTTTTTATGTCTTGATTTTTTTAGTAATTTTCGTTTTATAACAATTATATTTCCTTTAATCCAAACAATCGTCAATAACTGTTACCACCATAAGATTGTGCATATATTTTTACATAAATTTCGTAATTTGGATTTATCAAAATAATTGTTTAATAGGTCGAAAATTCACGTGCGCGTTTTTATGTCTTGATTTTTTTAGTAATTTTCGTTTTATAACCATTATATTTCCTTTAATCCAAACAATCGTCAATAACTGTTACCACCATAAGATTGTGCATATATTTTTACATAAATTTCGTAATTTGGATTTATCAAATAAATTGTTTAATAGGTCGAAAATTCACGTGCGCGTTTTTATGTCTTGATTTTTTTAGTAATTTTCGTTTTATAACAATTATATTTCCTTTAATCCAAACAATCGTCAATAACTGTTACCACCATAAGATTGTGCATATATTTTTACATAAACTTCGTAATTTGGATTTATCAAAATAATTGTTTAATAGGTCGAAAATTTACGTGCGCGTTTTTATGTCTTGATTTTTTTAGTAATTTTCGTTTTATAACAATTATATTTCCTTTAATCCAAACAATCGTCAATAACTGTTACCACCATAAGATTGTGCATATATTTTTACATAAACTTCGTAATTTGGATTTATCAAAATAATTGTTTAATAGGTCGAAAATTCACGTGCGCGTTTTTATGTCTTGATTTTTTTAGTAATTTTCGTTTTATAACAATTATATTTCCTTTAATCCAAACAATCGTCAATAACTGTTACCACCATAAGATTGTGCATATATTTTTACATAAATTTCGTAATTTGGATTTATCAAAATAATTGTTTAATAGGTCGAAAATTCACGTGCGCGTTTTTATGTCTTGATTTTTTTAGTAATTTTCGTTTTATAACAATTATATTTCCTTTAATCCAAACAATCGTCAATAACTGTTACCACCATAAGATTGTGCATATATTTTTACATAAATTTCGTAATTTGGATTTATCAAAATAATTGTTTAATAGTTCGAAAATTCACGTGCGCGTTTTTATGTCTTGATTTTTTTAGTAATTTTCGTTTTATAACAATTATATTTCCTTTAATCCAAACAATCGTCAATAACTGTTACCACCATAAGATTGTGCATATATTTTTACATAAATTTCGTAATTTGGATTTATCAAAATAATTGTTTAATAGGTCGAAAATTCACGTGCGCGTTTTTATGTCTTGATTTTTTTAGTAATTTTCGTTTTATAACAATTATATTTCCTTTAATCCAAACAATCGTCAATAACTGTTACCACCATAAGATTGTGCATATATTTTTACATAAATTTCGTAATTTGGATTTATCAAAATAATTGTTTAATAGGTCGAAAATTCACGTGCGCGTTTTTATGTCTTGATTTTTTTAGTAATTTTCGTTTTATAACAATTATATTTCCTTTAATCCAAACAATCGTCAATAACTGTTACCACCATAAGATTGTGCATATATTTTTACATAAATTTCGTAATTTGGATTTATCAAAATAATTGTTTAATAGGTCGAAAATTCACGTGCGCGTTTTTATGTCTTGATTTTTTTAGTAATTTTCGTTTTATAACAATTATATTTCCTTTAATCCAAACAATCGTCAATAACTGTTACCACCATAAGATTGTGCATATATTTTTACATAAATTTCGTAATTTGGATTTATCAAAATAATTGTTTAATAGGTCGAAAATTGACGTGCGCGTTTTTATGTCTTGATTTTTTTAGTAATTTTCGTTTTATAACAATTATATTTCCTTTAATCCAAACAATCGTCAATAACTGTTACCACCATAAGATTGTGCATATATTTTTACATAAATTTCGTAATTTGGATTTATCAAAATAATTGTTTAATAGGTCGAAAATTCACGTGCGCGTTTTTATGTCTTGATTTTTTTAGTAATTTTCGTTTTATAACAATTATATTTCCTTTAATCCAAACAATCGTCAATAACTGTTACCACCATAAGATTGTGCATATATTTTTAGATAAATTTCGTAATTTGGATTTATCAAAATAATTGTTTAATAGGTATAAAATTCACGTGCGCGTTTTTATGTCTTGATTTTTTTAGTAATTTTAGTTTTATAACAATTATATTTCCTTTAATCCAAACAATCGTCAATAACTGTTACCACCATAAGATTGTGCATATATTTTTACATAAATTTCGTAATTTGGATTGATCAAAATAATTGTTTAATAGGTCGAAAATTCACGTGCGCGTTTTTATGTCTTGATTTTTTTAGTAATTTTCGTTTTATAACAATTATATTTCCTTTAATCCAAACAATCGTCAATAACTGTTACCACCATAAGATTGTGCATATATTTTTAGATAAATTTCGTAATTTGGATTTATCAAAATAATTGTTTAATAGGTATAAAATTCACGTGCGCGTTTTTATGTCTTGATTTTTTTAGTAATTTTCGTTTTATAACAATTATATTTCCTTTAATCCAAACAATCGTCAATAACTGTTACCACCATAAGATTGTGCATATATTTTTACATAAATTTCGTAATTTGGATTTATCAAAATAATTGTTTAATAGGTCGAAAATTCATGTGCGCGTTTTTATGTCTTGATTTTTTTAGTAATTTTCGTTTTATAACAATTATATTTCCTTTAATCCAAACAATCGTTAATAACTGTTACCACCATAAGATTGTGCATATATTTTTACATAAATTTCGTAATTTGGATTTATCAAAATAATTGTTTAATAGGTCGAAAATTCACGTGCGCGTTTTTATGTCTTGATTTTTTTAGTAATTTTCGTTTTATAACAATTATATTTCCTTTAATCCAAACAATCGTCAATAACTGTTACCACCATAAGATTGTGCATATATTTTTACATAAATTTCGTAATTTGGATTTATCAAAATAATTGTTTAATAGGTCGAAAATTGACGTGCGCGTTTTTATGTCTTGATTTTTTTAGTAATTTTCGTTTTATAACAATTATATTTCCTTTAATCCAAACAATCGTCAATAACTGTTACCACCATAAGATTGTGCATATATTTTTACATAAATTTCGTAATTTGGATTTATCAAAATAATTGTTTAATAGGTCGAAAATTCACGTGCGCGTTTTTATGTCTTGATTTTTTTAGTAATTTTCGTTTTATAACAATTATATTTCCTTTAATCCAAACAATCGTCAATAACTGTTACCACCATAAGATTGTGCATATATTTTTACATAAATTTCGTAATTTGGATTTATCAAAATAATTGTTTAATAGGTCGAAAATTCACGTGCGCGTTTTTATGTCTTGATTTTTTTAGTAATTTTCGTTTTATAACAATTATATTTCCTTTAATCCAAACAATCGTCAATAACTGTTACCACCATAAGATTGTGCATATATTTTTACATAAATTTCGTAATTTGGATTTATCAAAATAATTGTTTAATAGGTCGAAAATTCACGTGCGCGTTTTTATGTCTTGATTTTTTTAGTAATTTTCGTTTTATAACAATTATATTTCCTTTAATCCAAACAATCGTCAATAACTGTTACCACCATAAGATTGTGCATATATTTTTACATAAATTTCGTAATTTGGATTTATCAAAATAATTGTTTAATAGGTCGAAAATTCACGTGCGCGTTTTTATGTCTTGATTTTTTTAGTAATTTTCGTTTTATAACAATTATATTTCCTTTAATCCAAACAATCGTCAATAACTGTTACCACCATAAGATTGTGCATATATTTTTACATAAATTTCGTAATTTGGATTTATCAAAATAATTGTTTAATAGGTCGAAAATTCACGTGCGCGTTTTTATGTCTTGATTTTTTTAGTAATTTTCGTTTTATAACAATTATATTTCCTTTAATCCAAACAATCGTCAATAACTGTTACCACCATAAGATTGTGCATATATTTTTACATAAATTTCGTAATTTGGATTTATCAAAATAATTGTTTAATAGGTCGAAAATTCACGTGCGCGTTTTTATGTCTTGATTTTTTTAGTAATTTTCGTTTTATAACAATTATATTTCCTTTAATCCAAACAATCGTCAATAACTGTTACCACCATAAGATTGTGCATATATTTTTACATAAATTTCGTAATTTGGATTTATCAAAATAATTGTTTAATAGGTCGAAAATTCACGTGCGCGTTTTTATGTCTTGATTTTTTTAGTAATTTTCGTTTTATAACAATTATATTTCCTTTAATCCAAACAATCGTCAATAACTGTTACCACCATAAGATTGTGCATATATTTTTACATAAATTTCGTAATTTGGATTTATCAAAATAATTGTTTAATAGGTCGAAAATTGACGTGCGCGTTTTTATGTCTTGATTTTTTTAGTAATTTTCGTTTTATAACAATTATATTTCCTTTAATCCAAACAATCGTCAATAACTGTTACCACCATAAGATTGTGCATATATTTTTACATAAATTTCGTAATTTGGATTTATCAAAATAATTGTTTAATAGGTCGAAAATTCACGTGCGCGTTTTTATGTCTTGATTTTTTTAGTAATTTTCGTTTTATAACAATTATATTTCCTTTAATCCAAACAATCGTCAATAACTGTTACCACCATAAGATTGTGCATATATTTTTACATAAATTTCGTAATTTGGATTTATCAAAATAATTGTTTAATAGGTCGAAAATTCACGTGCGCGTTTTTATGTCTTGATTTTTTTAGTAATTTTCGTTTTATAACAATTATATTTCCTTTAATCCAAACAATCGTCAATAACTGTTACCACCATAAGATTGTGCATATATTTTTAGATAAATTTCGTAATTTGGATTTATCAAAATAATTGTTTAATAGGTCGAAAATTCACGTGCGCGTTTTTATGTCTTGATTTTTTTAGTAATTTTCGTTTTATAACAATTATATTTCCTTTAATCCAAACAATCGTCA
The DNA here is from genome assembly GCA_963921985.1 of Agrilus biguttatus. NCBI lineage: Eukaryota > Metazoa > Arthropoda > Insecta > Coleoptera > Buprestidae > Agrilus > Agrilus biguttatus. The sequence continues at coordinate 21,558,142 of OY998126.1, read as the reverse complement.
ATAACTGTTACCACCATAAGATTGTGCATATATTTTTAGATAAATTTCGTAATTTGGATTTATCAAAATAATTGTTTAATAGGTCGAAAATTCACGTGCGCGTTTTTATGTCTTGATTTTTTTAGTAATTTTCGTTTTATAACAATTATATTTCCTTTAATCCAAACAATCGTCAATAACTGTTACCACCATAAGATTGTGCATATATTTTTACATAAATTTCGTAATTTGGATTTATCAAAATAATTGTTTAATAGGTCGAAAATTCACGTGCGCGTTTTTATGTCTTGATTTTTTTAGTAATTTTCGTTTTATAACAATTACATTTCCTTTAATCCAAACAATAGTGAAAAACTGTTGCCACCATAAGATTGTACATATATTTTTACATAAATTTCATAATTTGGATTGATCAAAATAATTGTTTAATAGGTCGAAAATTCACGTGCGCGTTTTTATGTCTTGATTTTTTTAGTAATTTTCGTTTTATAACAATTATATTTCCTTTAATCCAAACAATCGTCAATAACTGTTACCACCATAAGATTGTGCATATATTTTTACATAAACTTCGTAATTTGGATTTATCAAAATAATTGTTTAATAGGTCGAAAATTTACGTGCGCGTTTTTATGTCTTGATTTTTTTAGTAATTTTCGTTTTATAACAATTATATTTCCTTTAATCCAAACAATCGTCAATAACTGTTACCACCATAAGATTGTGCATATATTTTTACATAAATTTCGTAATTTGGATTTATCAAAATAATTGTTTAATAGGTATAAAATTCACGTGCGCGTTTTTATGTCTTGATTTTTTTAGTAATTTTCGTTTTATAACAATTATATTTCCTTTAATCCAAACAATCGTCAATAACTGTTACCACCATAAGATTGTGCATATATTTTTACATAAATTTCGTAATTTGGATTTATCAAAATAATTGTTTAATAGGTCGAAAATTCACGTGCGCGTTTTTATGTCTTGATTTTTTTAGTAATTTTCGTTTTATAACAATTACATTTCCTTTAATCCAAACAATAGTGAAAAACTGTTGCCACCATAAGATTGTACATATATTTTTACATAAATTTCATAATTTGGATTGATCAAAATAATTGTTTAATAGGTCGAAAATTCACGTGCGCGTTTTTATGTCTTGATTTTTTTAGTAATTTTCGTTTTATAACAATTATATTTCCTTTAATCCAAACAATCGTCAATAACTGTTACCACCATAAGATTGTGCATATATTTTTACATAAATTTCGTAATTTGGATTTATCAAAATAATTGTTTAATAGGTCGAAAATTCACGTGCGCGTTTTTATGTCTTGATTTTTTTAGTAATTTTCGTTTTATAACAATTATATTTCCTTTAATCCAAACAATCGTCAATAACTGTTACCACCATAAGATTGTGCATATATTTTTACATAAATTTCGTAATTTGGATTTATCAAAATAATTGTTTAATAGGTCGAAAATTCACGTGCGCGTTTTTATGTCTTGATTTTTTTAGTAATTTTCGTTTTATAACAATTATATTTCCTTTAATCCAAACAATCGTCAATAACTGTTACCACCATAAGATTGTGCATATATTTTTACATAAATTTCGTAATTTGGATTTATCAAATAAATTGTTTAATAGGTCGAAAATTCACGTGCGCGTTTTTATGTCTTGATTTTTTTAGTAATTTTCGTTTTATAACAATTATATTTCCTTTAATCCAAACAATCGTCAATAACTGTTACCACCATAAGATTGTGCATATATTTTTACATAAACTTCGTAATTTGGATTTATCAAAATAATTGTTTAATAGGTCGAAAATTTACGTGCGCGTTTTTATGTCTTGATTTTTTTAGTAATTTTCGTTTTATAACAATTATATTTCCTTTAATCCAAACAATCGTCAATAACTGTTACCACCATAAGATTGTGCATATATTTTTACATAAACTTCGTAATTTGGATTTATCAAAATAATTGTTTAATAGGTCGAAAATTCACGTGCGCGTTTTTATGTCTTGATTTTTTTAGTAATTTTCGTTTTATAACAATTATATTTCCTTTAATCCAAACAATCGTCAATAACTGTTACCACCATAAGATTGTGCATATATTTTTACATAAATTTCGTAATTTGGATTTATCAAAATAATTGTTTAATAGGTCGAAAATTCACGTGCGCGTTTTTATGTCTTGATTTTTTTAGTAATTTTCGTTTTATAACAATTATATTTCCTTTAATCCAAACAATCGTCAATAACTGTTACCACCATAAGATTGTGCATATATTTTTACATAAATTTCGTAATTTGGATTTATCAAAATAATTGTTTAATAGTTCGAAAATTCACGTGCGCGTTTTTATGTCTTGATTTTTTTAGTAATTTTCGTTTTATAACAATTATATTTCCTTTAATCCAAACAATCGTCAATAACTGTTACCACCATAAGATTGTGCATATATTTTTACATAAATTTCGTAATTTGGATTTATCAAAATAATTGTTTAATAGGTCGAAAATTCACGTGCGCGTTTTTATGTCTTGATTTTTTTAGTAATTTTCGTTTTATAACAATTATATTTCCTTTAATCCAAACAATCGTCAATAACTGTTACCACCATAAGATTGTGCATATATTTTTACATAAATTTCGTAATTTGGATTTATCAAAATAATTGTTTAATAGGTCGAAAATTCACGTGCGCGTTTTTATGTCTTGATTTTTTTAGTAATTTTCGTTTTATAACAATTATATTTCCTTTAATCCAAACAATCGTCAATAACTGTTACCACCATAAGATTGTGCATATATTTTTACATAAATTTCGTAATTTGGATTTATCAAAATAATTGTTTAATAGGTCGAAAATTCACGTGCGCGTTTTTATGTCTTGATTTTTTTAGTAATTTTCGTTTTATAACAATTATATTTCCTTTAATCCAAACAATCGTCAATAACTGTTACCACCATAAGATTGTGCATATATTTTTACATAAATTTCGTAATTTGGATTTATCAAAATAATTGTTTAATAGGTCGAAAATTGACGTGCGCGTTTTTATGTCTTGATTTTTTTAGTAATTTTCGTTTTATAACAATTATATTTCCTTTAATCCAAACAATCGTCAATAACTGTTACCACCATAAGATTGTGCATATATTTTTACATAAATTTCGTAATTTGGATTTATCAAAATAATTGTTTAATAGGTCGAAAATTCACGTGCGCGTTTTTATGTCTTGATTTTTTTAGTAATTTTCGTTTTATAACAATTATATTTCCTTTAATCCAAACAATCGTCAATAACTGTTACCACCATAAGATTGTGCATATATTTTTACATAAATTTCGTAATTTGGATTTATCAAAATAATTGTTTAATAGGTCGAAAATTCACGTGCGCGTTTTTATGTCTTGATTTTTTTAGTAATTTTCGTTTTATAACAATTATATTTCCTTTAATCCAAACAATCGTCAATAACTGTTACCACCATAAGATTGTGCATATATTTTTACATAAATTTCGTAATTTGGATTTATCAAAATAATTGTTTAATAGGTCGAAAATTGACGTGCGCGTTTTTATGTCTTGATTTTTTTAGTAATTTTCGTTTTATAACAATTATATTTCCTTTAATCCAAACAATCGTCAATAACTGTTACCACCATAAGATTGTGCATATATTTTTACATAAATTTCGTAATTTGGATTTATCAAAATAATTGTTTAATAGGTCGAAAATTCACGTGCGCGTTTTTATGTCTTGATTTTTTTAGTAATTTTCGTTTTATAACAATTATATTTCCTTTAATCCAAACAATCGTCAATAACTGTTACCACCATAAGATTGTGCATATATTTTTACATAAACTTCGTAATTTGGATTTATCAAAATAATTGTTTAATAGGTCGAAAATTCACGTGCGCGTTTTTATGTCTTGATTTTTTTAGTAATTTTCGTTTTATAACAATTATATTTCCTTTAATCCAAACAATCGTCAATAACTGTTACCACCATAAGATTGTGCATATATTTTTACATAAACTTCGTAATTTGGATTTATCAAAATAATTGTTTAATAGGTCGAAAATTCACGTGCGCGTTTTTATGTCTTGATTTTTTTAGTAATTTTCGTTTTATAACAATTATATTTCCTTTAATCCAAACAATCGTCAATAACTGTTACCACCATAAGATTGTGCATATATTTTTACATAAATTTCGTAATTTGGATTTATCAAAATAATTGTTTAATAGGTCGAAAATTCACGTGCGCGTTTTTATGTCTTGATTTTTTTAGTAATTTTCGTTTTATAACAATTATATTTCCTTTAATCCAAACAATCGTCAATAACTGTTACCACCATAAGATTGTGCATATATTTTTACATAAATTTCGTAATTTGGATTTATCAAAATAATTGTTTAATAGTTCGAAAATTCACGTGCGCGTTTTTATGTCTTGATTTTTTTAGTAATTTTCGTTTTATAACAATTATATTTCCTTTAATCCAAACAATCGTCAATAACTGTTACCACCATAAGATTGTGCATATATTTTTACATAAATTTCGTAATTTGGATTTATCAAAATAATTGTTTAATAGGTCGAAAATTGACGTGCGCGTTTTTATGTCTTGATTTTTTTAGTAATTTTCGTTTTATAACAATTATATTTCCTTTAATCCAAACAATCGTCAATAACTGTTACCACCATAAGATTGTGCATATATTTTTACATAAATTTCGTAATTTGGATTTATCAAAATAATTGTTTAATAGGTCGAAAATTCACGTGCGCGTTTTTATGTCTTGATTTTTTTAGTAATTTTCGTTTTATAACAATTATATTTCCTTTAATCCAAACAATCGTCAATAACTGTTACCACCATAAGATTGTGCATATATTTTTACATAAATTTCGTAATTTGGATTTATCAAAATAATTGTTTAATAGGTCGAAAATTCACGTGCGCGTTTTTATGTCTTGATTTTTTTAGTAATTTTCGTTTTATAACAATTATATTTCCTTTAATCCAAACAATCGTCAATAACTGTTACCACCATAAGATTGTGCATATATTTTTACATAAATTTCGTAATTTGGATTTATCAAAATAATTGTTTAATAGGTCGAAAATTCACGTGCGCGTTTTTATGTCTTGATTTTTTTAGTAATTTTCGTTTTATAACAATTATATTTCCTTTAATCCAAACAATCGTCAATAACTGTTACCACCATAAGATTGTGCATATATTTTTAGATAAATTTCGTAATTTGGATTTATCAAAATAATTGTTTAATAGGTCGAAAATTCACGTGCGCGTTTTTATGTCTTGATTTTTTTAGTAATTTTCGTTTTATAACAATTATATTTCCTTTAATCCAAACAATCGTCAATAACTGTTACCACCATAAGATTGTGCATATATTTTTAGATAAATTTCGTAATTTGGATTTATCAAAATAATTGTTTAATAGGTCGAAAATTCACGTGCGCGTTTTTATGTCTTGATTTTTTTAGTAATTTTCGTTTTATAACAATTATATTTCCTTTAATCCAAACAATCGTCAATAACTGTTACCACCATAAGATTGTGCATATATTTTTACATAAATTTCGTAATTTGGATTTATCAAAATAATTGTTTAATAGGTCGAAAATTCACGTGCGCGTTTTTATGTCTCGATTTTTTTAGTAATTTTCGTTTTATAACAATTATATTTCCTTTAATCCAAACAATCGTCAATAACTGTTACCACCATAAGATTGTGCATATATTTTTAGATAAATTTCGTAATTTGGATTTATCAAAATAATTGTTTAATAGGTCGAAAATTCACGTGCGCGTTTTTATGTCTTGATTTTTTTAGTAATTTTCGTTTTATAACAATTATATTTCCTTTAATCCAAACAATCGTCAATAACTGTTACCACCATAAGATTGTGCATATATTTTTACATAAATTTCGTAATTTGGATTTATCAAAATAATTGTTTAATAGGTCGAAAATTCACGTGCGCGTTTTTATGTCTTGATTTTTTTAGTAATTTTCGTTTTATAACAATTATATTTCCTTTAATCCAAACAATCGTCAATAACTGTTACCACCATAAGATTGTGCATATATTTTTACATAAATTTCGTAATTTGGATTTATCAAAATAATTGTTTAATAGGTCGAAAATTCACGTGCGCGTTTTTATGTCTTGATTTTTTTAGTAATTTTCGTTTTATAACAATTACATTTCCTTTAATCCAAACAATAGTGAAAAACTGTTGCCACCATAAGATTGTACATATATTTTTACATAAATTTCATAATTTGGATTGATCAAAATAATTGTTTAATAGGTCGAAAATTCACGTGCGCGTTTTTATGTCTTGATTTTTTTAGTAATTTTCGTTTTATAACAATTATATTTCCTTTAATCCAAACAATCGTCAATAACTGTTACCACCATAAGATTGTGCATATATTTTTACATAAATTTCGTAATTTGGATTTATCAAAATAATTGTTTAATAGGTCGAAAATTCACGTGCGCGTTTTTATGTCTTGATTTTTTTAGTAATTTTCGTTTTATAACAATTATATTTCCTTTAATCCAAACAATCGTCAATAACTGTTACCACCATAAGATTGTGCATATATTTTTACATAAATTTCGTAATTTGGATTTATCAAAATAATTGTTTAATAGGTCGAAAATTCACGTGCGCGTTTTTATGTCTTGATTTTTTTAGTAATTTTCGTTTTATAACAATTATATTTCCTTTAATCCAAACAATCGTCAATAACTGTTACCACCATAAGATTGTGCATATATTTTTACATAAATTTCGTAATTTGGATTTATCAAAATAATTGTTTAATAGGTCGAAAATTCACGTGCGCGTTTTTATGTCTTGATTTTTTTAGTAATTTTCGTTTTATAACAATTATATTTCCTTTAATCCAAACAATCGTCAATAACTGTTACCACCATAAGATTGTGCATATATTTTTACATAAATTTCGTAATTTGGATTTATCAAAATAATTGTTTAATAGGTCGAAAATTCACGTGCGCGTTTTTATGTCTTGATTTTTTTAGTAATTTTCGTTTTATAACAATTATATTTCCTTTAATCCAAACAATCGTCAATAACTGTTACCACCATAAGATTGTGCATATATTTTTACATAAATTTCGTAATTTGGATTTATCAAAATAATTGTTTAATAGGTCGAAAATTCACGTGCGCGTTTTTATGTCTTGATTTTTTTAGTAATTTTCGTTTTATAACAATTATATTTCCTTTAATCCAAACAATCGTCAATAACTGTTACCACCATAAGATTGTGCATATATTTTTAGATAAATTTCGTAATTTGGATTTATCAAAATAATTGTTTAATAGGTCGAAAATTCACGTGCGCGTTTTTATGTCTTGATTTTTTTAGTAATTTTCGTTTTATAACAATTATATTTCCTTTAATCCAAACAATCGTCAATAACTGTTACCACCATAAGATTGTGCATATATTTTTAGATAAATTTCGTAATTTGGATTTATCAAAATAATTGTTTAATAGGTCGAAAATTCACGTGCGCGTTTTTATGTCTTGATTTTTTTAGTAATTTTCGTTTTATAACAATTATATTTCCTTTAATCCAAACAATCGTCAATAACTGTTACCACCATAAGATTGTGCATATATTTTTAGATAAATTTCGTAATTTGGATTTATCAAAATAATTGTTTAATAGGTCGAAAATTGACGTGCGCGTTTTTATGTCTTGATTTTTTTAGTAATTTTCGTTTTATAACAATTATATTTCCTTTAATCCAAACAATCGTCAATAACTGTTACCACCATAAGATTGTGCATATATTTTTACATAAATTTCGTAATTTGGATTTATCAAAATAATTGTTTAATAGGTCGAAAATTCACGTGCGCGTTTTTATGTCTTGATTTTTTTAGTAATTTTCGTTTTATAACAATTATATTTCCTTTAATCCAAACAATCGTCAATAACTGTTACCACCATAAGATTGTGCATATATTTTTACATAAATTTCGTAATTTGGATTTATCAAAATAATTGTTTAATAGGTCGAAAATTCACGTGCGCGTTTTTATGTCTTGATTTTTTTAGTAATTTTCGTTTTATAACAATTATATTTCCTTTAATCCAAACAATCGTCAATAACTGTTACCACCATAAGATTGTGCATATATTTTTACATAAATTTCGTAATTTGGATTTATCAAAATAATTGTTTAATAGGTCGAAAATTCACGTGCGCGTTTTTATGTCTTGATTTTTTTAGTAATTTTCGTTTTATAACAATTATATTTCCTTTAATCCAAACAATCGTCAATAACTGTTACCACCATAAGATTGTGCATATATTTTTACATAAATTTCGTAATTTGGATTTATCAAAATAATTGTTTAATAGGTCGAAAATTCACGTGCGCGTTTTTATGTCTTGATTTTTTTAGTAATTTTCGTTTTATAACAATTATATTTCCTTTAATCCAAACAATCGTCAATAACTGTTACCACCATAAGATTTTGCATATATTTTTACATAAACTTCGTAATTTGGATTGATCAAAATAATTGTTTAATAGGTCGAAAATTCACGTGCGCGTTTTTATGTCTTGATTTTTTTAGTAATTTTCGTTTTATAACAATTATATTTCCTTTAATCCAAACAATCGTCAATAACTGTTACCACCATAAGATTGTGCATATATTTTTACATAAATTTCGTAATTTGGATTTATCAAAATAATTGTTTAATAGGTCGAAAATTCACGTGCGCGTTTTTATGTCTTGATTTTTTTAGTAATTTTCGTTTTATAACAATTATATTTCCTTTAATCCAAACAATCGTCAATAACTGTTACCACCATAAGATTGTGCATATATTTTTAGATAAATTTCGTAATTTGGATTTATCAAAATAATTGTTTAATAGGTCGAAAATTCACGTGCGCGTTTTTATGTCTTGATTTTTTTAGTAATTTTCGTTTTATAACAATTATATTTCCTTTAATCCAAACAATCGTCAATAACTGTTACCACCATAAGGTTGTGCATATATTTTTACATAAATTTCGTAATTTGGATTTATCAAAATAATTGTTTAATAGGTCGAAAATTCACGTGCGCGTTTTTATGTCTTGATTTTTTTAGTAATTTTCGTTTTATAACAATTATATTTCCTTTAATCCAAACAATCGTCAATAACTGTTACCACCATAAGATTGTGCATATATTTTTACATAAATTTCGTAATTTGGATTTATCAAAATAATTGTTTAATAGGTCGAAAATTCACGTGCGCGTTTTTATGTCTTGATTTTTTTAGTAATTTTCGTTTTATAACAATTACATTTCCTTTAATCCAAACAATAGTGAAAAACTGTTGCCACCATAAGATTGTACATATATTTTTACATAAATTTCATAATTTGGATTGATCAAAATAATTGTTTAATAGGTCGAAAATTCACGTGCGCGTTTTTATGTCTTGATTTTTTTAGTAATTTTCGTTTTATAACAATTATATTTACTTTAATCCAAACAATCGTCAATAACTGTTACCACCATAAGATTGTGCATATATTTTTACATAAATTTCGTAATTTGGATTTATCAAAATAATTGTTTAATAGGTCGAAAATTCACGTGCGCGTTTTTATGTCTTGATTTTTTTAGTAATTTTCGTTTTATAACAATTATATTTCCTTTAATCCAAACAATCGTCAATAACTGTTACCACCATAAGATTGTGCATATATTTTTACATAAATTTCGTAATTTGGATTTATCAAAATAATTGTTTAATAGGTCGAAAATTCACGTGCGCGTTTTTATGTCTTGATTTTTTTAGTAATTTTCGTTTTATAACAATTATATTTCCTTTAATCCAAACAATCGTCAATAACTGTTACCACCATAAGATTGTGCATATATTTTTACATAAATTTCGTAATTTGGATTTATCAAAATAATTGTTTAATAGGTCGAAAATTCACGTGCGCGTTTTTATGTCTTGATTTTTTTAGTAATTTTCGTTTTATAACAATTATATTTCCTTTAATCCAAACAATCGTCAATAACTGTTACCACCATAAGATTGTGCATATATTTTTACATAAATTTCGTAATTTGGATTTATCAAAATAATTGTTTAATAGGTCGAAAATTCACGTGCGCGTTTTTATGTCTTGATTTTTTTAGTAATTTTCGTTTTATAACAATTATATTTCCTTTAATCCAAACAATCGTCAATAACTGTTACCACCATAAGATTGTGCATATATTTTTACATAAATTTCGTAATTTGGATTTATCAAAATAATTGTTTAATAGGTCGAAAATTCACGTGCGCGTTTTTATGTCTTGATTTTTTTAGTAATTTTCGTTTTATAACAATTATATTTCCTTTAATCCAAACAATCGTCAATAACTGTTACCACCATAAGATTGTGCATATATTTTTAGATAAATTTCGTAATTTGGATTTATCAAAATAATTGTTTAATAGGTCGAAAATTCACGTGCGCGTTTTTATGTCTTGATTTTTTTAGTAATTTTCGTTTTATAACAATTATATTTCCTTTAATCCAAACAATCGTCAATAACTGTTACCACCATAAGATTGTGCATATATTTTTAGATAAATTTCGTAATTTGGATTTATCAAAATAATTGTTTAATAGGTCGAAAATTCACGTGCGCGTTTTTATGTCTTGATTTTTTTAGTAATTTTCGTTTTATAACAATTATATTTCCTTTAATCCAAACAATCGTCAAAATAACTGTTACCACCATAAGATTGTGCATATATTTTTACATAAATTTCGTAATTTGGATTTATCAAAATAATTGTTTAATAGGTCGAAAATTCACGTGCGCGTTTTTATGTCTTGATTTTTTTAGTAATTTTCGTTTTATAACAATTACATTTCCTTTAATCCAAACAATAGTGAAAAACTGTTGCCACCATAAGATTGTACATATATTTTTACATAAATTTCATAATTTGGATTGATCAAAATAATTGTTTAATAGGTCGAAAATTCACGTGCGCGTTTTTATGTCTTGATTTTTTTAGTAATTTTCGTTTTATAACAATTATATTTCCTTTAATCCAAACAATCGTCAATAACTGTTACCACCATAAGATTGTGCATATATTTTTACATAAACTTCGTAATTTGGATTTATCAAAATAATTGTTTAATAGGTCGAAAATTTACGTGCGCGTTTTTATGTCTTGATTTTTTTAGTAATTTTCGTTTTATAACAATTATATTTCCTTTAATCCAAACAATCGTCAATAACTGTTACCACCATAAGATTGTGCATATATTTTTACATAAATTTCGTAATTTGGATTTATCAAAATAATTGTTTAATAGGTATAAAATTCACGTGCGCGTTTTTATGTCTTGATTTTTTTAGTAATTTTCGTTTTATAACAATTATATTTCCTTTAATCCAAACAATCGTCAATAACTGTTACCACCATAAGATTGTGCATATATTTTTACATAAATTTCGTAATTTGGATTTATCAAAATAATTGTTTAATAGGTCGAAAATTCACGTGCGCGTTTTTATGTCTTGCTTTTTTTAGTAATTTTCGTTTTATAACAATTACATTTCCTTTAATCCAAACAATAGTGAAAAACTGTTGCCACCATAAGATTGTACATATATTTTTACATAAATTTCATAATTTGGATTGATCAAAATAATTGTTTAATAGGTCGAAAATTCACGTGCGCGTTTTTATGTCTTGATTTTTTTAGTAATTTTCGTTTTATAACAATTATATTTCCTTTAATCCAAACAATCGTCAATAACTGTTACCACCATAAGATTGTGCATATATTTTTACATAAATTTCGTAATTTGGATTTATCAAAATAATTGTTTAATAGGTCGAAAATTCACGTGCGCGTTTTTATGTCTTGATTTTTTTAGTAATTTTCGTTTTATAACAATTATATTTCCTTTAATCCAAACAATCGTCAATAACTGTTACCACCATAAGATTGTGCATATATTTTTACATAAATTTCGTAATTTGGATTTATCAAAATAATTGTTTAATAGGTCGAAAATTCACGTGCGCGTTTTTATGTCTTGATTTTTTTAGTAATTTTCGTTTTATAACAATTATATTTCCTTTAATCCAAACAATCGTCAATAACTGTTACCACCATAAGATTGTGCATATATTTTTACATAAATTTCGTAATTTGGATTTATCAAAATAATTGTTTAATAGGTCGAAAATTCACGTGCGCGTTTTTATGTCTTGATTTTTTTAGTAATTTTCGTTTTATAACAATTATATTTCCTTTAATCCAAACAATCGTCAATAACTGTTACCACCATAAGATTGTGCATATATTTTTACATAAATTTCGTAATTTGGATTTATCAAAATAATTGTTTAATAGGTCGAAAATTCACGTGCGCGTTTTTATGTCTTGATTTTTTTAGTAATTTTCGTTTTATAACAATTATATTTCCTTTAATCCAAACAATCGTCAATAACTGTTACCACCATAAGATTGTGCATATATTTTTAGATAAATTTCGTAATTTGGATTTATCAAAATAATTGTTTAATAGGTCGAAAATTCACGTGCGCGTTTTTATGTCTTGATTTTTTTAGTAATTTTCGTTTTATAACAATTATATTTCCTTTAATCCAAACAATCGTCAATAACTGTTACCACCATAAGATTGTGCATATATTTTTACATAAATTTCGTAATTTGGATTTATCAAAATAATTGTTTAATAGGTCGAAAATTCACGTGCGCGTTTTTATGTCTTGATTTTTTTAGTAATTTTCGTTTTATAACAATTATATTTCCTTTAATCCAAACAATCGTCAATAACTGTTACCACCATAAGATTGTGCATATATTTTTAGATAAATTTCGTAATTTGGATTTATCAAAATAATTGTTTAATAGGTCGAAAATTCACGTGCGCGTTTTTATGTCTTGATTTTTTTAGTAATTTTCGTTTTATAACAATTATATTTCCTTTAATCCAAACAATCGTCAATAACTGTTACCACCATAAGGTTGTGCATATATTTTTACATAAATTTCGTAATTTGGATTTATCAAAATAATTGTTTAATAGGTCGAAAATTCACGTGCGCGTTTTTATGTCTTGATTTTTTTAGTAATTTTCGTTTTATAACAATTATATTTCCTTTAATCCAAACAATCGTCAATAACTGTTACCACCATAAGATTGTGCATATATTTTTACATAAATTTCGTAATTTGGATTTATCAAAATAATTGTTTAATAGGTCGAAAATTCACGTGCGCGTTTTTATGTCTTGATTTTTTTAGTAATTTTCGTTTTATAACAATTACATTTCCTTTAATCCAAACAATAGTGAAAAACTGTTGCCACCATAAGATTGTACATATATTTTTACATAAATTTCATAATTTGGATTGATCAAAATAATTGTTTAATAGGTCGAAAATTCACGTGCGCGTTTTTATGTCTTGATTTTTTTAGTAATTTTCGTTTTATAACAATTATATTTCCTTTAATCCAAACAATCGTCAATAACTGTTACCACCATAAGATTGTGCATATATTTTTACATAAATTTCGTAATTTGGATTTATCAAAATAATTGTTTAATAGGTCGAAAATTCACGTGCGCGTTTTTATGTCTTGATTTTTTTAGTAATTTTCGTTTTATAACAATTATATTTCCTTTAATCCAAACAATCGTCAATAACTGTTACCACCATAAGATTGTGCATATATTTTTACATAAATTTCGTAATTTGGATTTATCAAAATAATTGTTTAATAGGTCGAAAATTCACGTGCGCGTTTTTATGTCTTGATTTTTTTAGTAATTTTCGTTTTATAACAATTATATTTCCTTTAATCCAAACAATCGTCAATAACTGTTACCACCATAAGATTGTGCATATATTTTTACATAAATTTCGTAATTTGGATTTATCAAAATAATTGTTTAATAGGTCGAAAATTCACGTGCGCGTTTTTATGTCTTGATTTTTTTAGTAATTTTCGTTTTATAACAATTATATTTCCTTTAATCCAAACAATCGTCAATAACTGTTACCACCATAAGATTGTGCATATATTTTTACATAAATTTCGTAATTTGGATTTATCAAAATAATTGTTTAATAGGTCGAAAATTCACGTGCGCGTTTTTATGTCTTGATTTTTTTAGTAATTTTCGTTTTATAACAATTATATTTCCTTTAATCCAAACAATCGTCAATAACTGTTACCACCATAAGATTGTGCATATATTTTTACATAAATTTCGTAATTTGGATTTATCAAAATAATTGTTTAATAGGTCGAAAATTCACGTGCGCGTTTTTATGTCTTGATTTTTTTAGTAATTTTCGTTTTATAACAATTATATTTCCTTTAATCCAAACAATCGTCAATAACTGTTACCACCATAAGATTGTGCATATATTTTTAGATAAATTTCGTAATTTGGATTTATCAAAATAATTGTTTAATAGGTCGAAAATTCACGTGCGCGTTTTTATGTCTTGATTTTTTTAGTAATTTTCGTTTTATAACAATTATATTTCCTTTAATCCAAACAATCGTCAATAACTGTTACCACCATAAGATTGTGCATATATTTTTAGATAAATTTCGTAATTTGGATTTATCAAAATAATTGTTTAATAGGTCGAAAATTCACGTGCGCGTTTTTATGTCTTGATTTTTTTAGTAATTTTCGTTTTATAACAATTATATTTCCTTTAATCCAAACAATCGTCAATAACTGTTACCACCATAAGATTGTGCATATATTTTTACATAAATTTCGTAATTTGGATTTATCAAAATAATTGTTTAATAGGTCGAAAATTCACGTGCGCGTTTTTATGTCTTGATTTTTTTAGTAATTTTCGTTTTATAACAATTACATTTCCTTTAATCCAAACAATAGTGAAAAACTGTTGCCACCATAAGATTGTACATATATTTTTACATAAATTTCATAATTTGGATTGATCAAAATAATTGTTTAATAGGTCGAAAATTCACGTGCGCGTTTTTATGTCTTGATTTTTTTAGTAATTTTCGTTTTATAACAATTATATTTCCTTTAATCCAAACAATCGTCAATAACTGTTACCACCATAAGATTGTGCATATATTTTTACATAAACTTCGTAATTTGGATTTATCAAAATAATTGTTTAATAGGTCGAAAATTTACGTGCGCGTTTTTATGTCTTGATTTTTTTAGTAATTTTCGTTTTATAACAATTATATTTCCTTTAATCCAAACAATCGTCAATAACTGTTACCACCATAAGATTGTGCATATATTTTTACATAAATTTCGTAATTTGGATTTATCAAAATAATTGTTTAATAGGTATAAAATTCACGTGCGCGTTTTTATGTCTTGATTTTTTTAGTAATTTTCGTTTTATAACAATTATATTTCCTTTAATCCAAACAATCGTCAATAACTGTTACCACCATAAGATTGTGCATATATTTTTACATAAATTTCGTAATTTGGATTTATCAAAATAATTGTTTAATAGGTCGAAAATTCACGTGCGCGTTTTTATGTCTTGATTTTTTTAGTAATTTTCGTTTTATAACAATTACATTTCCTTTAATCCAAACAATAGTGAAAAACTGTTGCCACCATAAGATTGTACATATATTTTTACATAAATTTCATAATTTGGATTGATCAAAATAATTGTTTAATAGGTCGAAAATTCACGTGCGCGTTTTTATGTCTTGATTTTTTTAGTAATTTTCGTTTTATAACAATTATATTTCCTTTAATCCAAACAATCGTCAATAACTGTTACCACCATAAGATTGTGCATATATTTTTACATAAATTTCGTAATTTGGATTTATCAAAATAATTGTTTAATAGGTCGAAAATTCACGTGCGCGTTTTTATGTCTTGATTTTTTTAGTAATTTTCGTTTTATAACAATTATATTTCCTTTAATCCAAACAATCGTCAATAACTGTTACCACCATAAGATTGTGCATATATTTTTACATAAATTTCGTAATTTGGATTTATCAAAATAATTGTTTAATAGGTCGAAAATTCACGTGCGCGTTTTTATGTCTTGATTTTTTTAGTAATTTTCGTTTTATAACAATTATATTTCCTTTAATCCAAACAATCGTCAATAACTGTTACCACCATAAGATTGTGCATATATTTTTACATAAATTTCGTAATTTGGATTTATCAAAATAATTGTTTAATAGGTCGAAAATTCACGTGCGCGTTTTTATGTCTTGATTTTTTTAGTAATTTTCGTTTTATAACAATTATATTTCCTTTAATCCAAACAATCGTCAATAACTGTTACCACCATAAGATTGTGCATATATTTTTACATAAACTTCGTAATTTGGATTTATCAAAATAATTGTTTAATAGGTCGAAAATTTACGTGCGCGTTTTTATGTCTTGATTTTTTTAGTAATTTTCGTTTTATAACAATTATATTTCCTTTAATCCAAACAATCGTCAATAACTGTTACCACCATAAGATTGTGCATATATTTTTACATAAACTTCGTAATTTGGATTTATCAAAATAATTGTTTAATAGGTCGAAAATTTACGTGCGCGTTTTTATGTCTTGATTTTTTTAGTAATTTTCGTTTTATAACAATTATATTTCCTTTAATCCAAACAATCGTCAATAACTGTTACCACCATAAGATTGTGCATATATTTTTACATAAATTTCGTAATTTGGATTTATCAAAATAATTGTTTAATAGGTCGAAAATTCACGTGCGCGTTTTTATGTCTTGATTTTTTTAGTAATTTTCGTTTTATAACAATTATATTTCCTTTAATCCAAACAATCGTCAATAACTGTTACCACCATAAGATTGTGCATATATTTTTACATAAATTTCGTAATTTGGATTTATCAAAATAATTGTTTAATAGGTCGAAAATTCACGTGCGCGTTTTTATGTCTTGATTTTTTTAGTAATTTTCGTTTTATAACAATTATATTTCCTTTAATCCAAACAATCGTCAATAACTGTTACCACCATAAGATTGTGCATATATTTTTAGATAAATTTCGTAATTTGGATTTATCAAAATAATTGTTTAATAGGTCGAAAATTCACGTGCGCGTTTTTATGTCTTGATTTTTTTAGTAATTTTCGTTTTATAACAATTATATTTCCTTTAATCCAAACAATCGTCAATAACTGTTACCACCATAAGATTGTGCATATATTTTTAGATAAATTTCGTAATTTGGATTTATCAAAATAATTGTTTAATAGGTCGAAAATTCACGTGCGCGTTTTTATGTCTTGATTTTTTTAGTAATTTTCGTTTTATAACAATTATATTTCCTTTAATCCAAACAATCGTCAATAACTGTTACCACCATAAGATTGTGCATATATTTTTACATAAATTTCGTAATTTGGATTTATCAAAATAATTGTTTAATAGGTCGAAAATTCACGTGCGCGTTTTTATGTCTTGATTTTTTTAGTAATTTTCGTTTTATAACAATTACATTTCCTTTAATCCAAACAATAGTGAAAAACTGTTGCCACCATAAGATTGTACATATATTTTTACATAAATTTCATAATTTGGATTGATCAAAATAATTGTTTAATAGGTCGAAAATTCACGTGCGCGTTTTTATGTCTTGATTTTTTTAGTAATTTTCGTTTTATAACAATTATATTTCCTTTAATCCAAACAATCGTCAACAACTGTTACCACCATAAGATTGTGCATATATTTTTACATAAATTTCGTAATTTGGATTTATCAAAATAATTGTTTAATAGGTCGAAAATTCACGTGCGCGTTTTTATGTCTTGATTTTTTTAGTAATTTTCGTTTTATAACAATTATATTTCCTTTAATCCAAACAATCGTCAATAACTGTTACCACCATAAGATTGTGCATATATTTTTACATAAATTTCGTAATTTGGATTTATCAAAATAATTGTTTAATAGGTCGAAAATTCACGTGCGCGTTTTTATGTCTTGATTTTTTTAGTAATTTTCGTTTTATAACAATTATATTTCCTTTAATCCAAACAATCGTCAATAACTGTTACCACCATAAGATTGTGCATATATTTTTACATAAATTTCGTAATTTGGATTTATCAAAATAATTGTTTAATAGGTCGAAAATTCACGTGCGCGTTTTTATGTCTTGATTTTTTTAGTAATTTTCGTTTTATAACAATTATATTTCCTTTAATCCAAACAATCGTCAATAACTGTTACCACCATAAGATTGTGCATATATTTTTACATAAACTTCGTAATTTGGATTTATCAAAATAATTGTTTAATAGGTCGAAAATTTACGTGCGCGTTTTTATGTCTTGATTTTTTTAGTAATTTTCGTTTTATAACAATTATATTTCCTTTAATCCAAACAATCGTCAATAACTGTTACCACCATAAGATTGTGCATATATTTTTACATAAACTTCGTAATTTGGATTTATCAAAATAATTGTTTAATAGGTCGAAAATTCACGTGCGCGTTTTTATGTCTTGATTTTTTTAGTAATTTTCGTTTTATAACAATTATATTTCCTTTAATCCAAACAATCGTCAATAACTGTTACCACCATAAGATTGTGCATATATTTTTACATAAATTTCGTAATTTGGATTTATCAAAATAATTGTTTAATAGGTCGAAAATTCACGTGCGCGTTTTTATGTCTTGATTTTTTTAGTAATTTTCGTTTTATAACAATTATATTTCCTTTAATCCAAACAATCGTCAATAACTGTTACCACCATAAGATTGTGCATATATTTTTACATAAATTTCGTAATTTGGATTTATCAAAATAATTGTTTAATAGGTCGAAAATTCACGTGCGCGTTTTTATGTCTTGATTTTTTTAGTAATTTTCGTTTTATAACAATTATATTTCCTTTAATCCAAACAATCGTCAATAACTGTTACCACCATAAGATTGTGCATATATTTTTAGATAAATTTCGTAATTTGGATTTATCAAAATAATTGTTTAATAGGTCGAAAATTCACGTGCGCGTTTTTATGTCTTGATTTTTTTAGTAATTTTCGTTTTATAACAATTATATTTCCTTTAATCCAAACAATCGTCAATAACTGTTACCACCATAAGATTGTGCATATATTTTTACATAAATTTCGTAATTTGGATTTATCAAAATAATTGTTTAATAGGTCGAAAATTCACGTGCGCGTTTTTATGTCTTGATTTTTTTAGTAATTTTCGTTTTATAACAATTATATTTCCTTTAATCCAAACAATCGTCAATAACTGTTACCACCATAAGATTGTGCATATATTTTTACATAAATTTCGTAATTTGGATTTATCAAAATAATTGTTTAATAGGTCGAAAATTCACGTGCGCGTTTTTATGTCTTGATTTTTTTAGTAATTTTCGTTTTATAACAATTATATTTCCTTTAATCCAAACAATCGTCAATAACTGTTACCACCATAAGATTGTGCATATATTTTTACATAAATTTCGTAATTTGGATTTATCAAAATAATTGTTTAATAGGTCGAAAATTCACGTGCGCGTTTTTATGTCTTGATTTTTTTAGTAATTTTCGTTTTATAACAATTATATTTCCTTTAATCCAAACAATCGTCAATAACTGTTACCACCATAAGATTGTGCATATATTTTTACATAAATTTCGTAATTTGGATTTATCAAAATAATTGTTTAATAGGTCGAAAATTCACGTGCGCGTTTTTATGTCTTGATTTTTTTAGTAATTTTCGTTTTATAACAATTATATTTCCTTTAATCCAAACAATCGTCAATAACTGTTACCACCATAAGATTGTGCATATATTTTTACATAAATTTCGTAATTTGGATTTATCAAAATAATTGTTTAATAGGTCGAAAATTCACGTGCGCGTTTTTATGTCTTGATTTTTTTAGTAATTTTCGTTTTATAACAATTATATTTCCTTTAATCCAAACAATCGTCAATAACTGTTACCACCATAAGATTGTGCATATATTTTTACATAAATTTCGTAATTTGGATTTATCAAAATAATTGTTTAATAGGTATAAAATTCACGTGCGCGTTTTTATGTCTTGATTTTTTTAGTAATTTTCGTTTTATAACAATTATATTTCCTTTAATCCAAACAATCGTCAATAACTGTTACCACCATAAGATTGTGCATATATTTTTACATAAATTTCGTAATTTGGATTTATCAAAATAATTGTTTAATAGGTCGAAAATTCACGTGCGCGTTTTTATGTCTTGATTTTTTTAGTAATTTTCGTTTTATAACAATTATATTTCCTTTAATCCAAACAATCGTCAATAACTGTTACCACCATAAGATTGTGCATATATTTTTACATAAATTTCGTAATTTGGATTTATCAAAATAATTGTTTAATAGGTATAAAATTCACGTGCGCGTTTTTATGTCTTGATTTTTTTAGTAATTTTCGTTTTATAACAATTATATTTCCTTTAATCCAAACAATCGTCAATAACTGTTACCACCATAAGATTGTGCATATATTTTTACATAAATTTCGTAATTTGGATTTATCAAAATAATTGTTTAGTAGGTGGAAAATTCACGTGCGCGTTTTTATGTCTTGATTTTTTTAGTAATTTTCGTTTTATAACAATTATATTTCCTTTAATCCAAACAATCGTCAATAACTGTTACCACCATAAGATTGTGCATATATTTTTACATAAATTTCGTAATTTGGATTTATCAAAATAATTGTTTAATAGGTATAAAATTCACGTGCGCATTTTTATGTCTTGATTTTTTTAGTAATTTTCGTTTTATAACAATTATATTTCCTTTAATCCAAACAATCGTCAATAACTGTTACCACCATAAGATTGTGCATATATTTTTACATAAATTTCGTAATTTGGATTTATCAAAATAATTGTTTAATAGGTATAAAATTCACGTGCGCATTTTTATGTCTTGATTTTTTTAGTAATTTTCGTTTTATAACAATTATATTTCCTTTAATCCAAACAATCGTCAATAACTGTTACCACCATAAGATTGTGCATATATTTTTACATAAACTTCGTAATTTGGATTGATCAAAATAATTGTTTAATAGGTCGAAAATTTACGTGCGCGTTTTTATGTCTTGATTTTTTTAGTAATTTTCGTTTTATAACAATTATATTTCCTTTAATCCAAACAATCGTCAATAACTGTTACCACCATAAGATTGTGCATATATTTTTAGATAAATTTCGTAATTTGGATTTATCAAAATAATTGTTTAATAGGTATAAAATTCACGTGCGCGTTTTTATGTCTTGATTTTTTTAGTAATTTTCGTTTTATAACAATTATATTTCCTTTAATCCAAACAATCGTCAATAACTGTTACCACCATAAGATTGTGCATATATTTTTACATAAACTTCGTAATTTGGATTTATCAAAATAATTGTTTAATAGGTCGAAAATTCACGTGCGCGTTTTTATGTCTTGATTTTTTTAGTAATTTTCGTTTTATAACAATTATATTTCCTTTAATCCAAACAATCGTCAATAACTGTTACCACCATAAGATTGTGCATATATTTTTACATAAATTTCGTAATTTGGATTTATCAAAATAATTGTTTAATAGGTCGAAAATTCACGTGCGCGTTTTTATGTCTTGATTTTTTTAGTAATTTTCGTTTTATAACAATTATATTTCCTTTAATCCAAACAATCGTCAATAACTGTTACCACCATAAGATTGTGCATATATTTTTACATAAATTTCGTAATTTGGATTTATCAAAATAATTGTTTAATAGGTCGAAAATTCACGTGCGCGTTTTTATGTCTTGATTTTTTTAGTAATTTTCGTTTTGTAACAATTATATTTCCTTTAATCCAAACAATCGTCAATAACTGTTACCACCATAAGATTGTGCATATATTTTTACATAAATTTCGTAATTTGGATTTATCAAAATAATTGTTTAATAGGTCGAAAATTCACGTGCGCGTTTTTATGTCTTGATTTTTTTAGTAATTTTCGTTTTGTAACAATTATATTTCCTTTAATCCAAACAATCGTCAATAACTGTTACCACCATAAGATTGTGCATATATTTTTACATAAATTTCGTAATTTGGATTTATCAAAATAATTGTTTAATAGGTCGAAAATTCACGTGCGCGTTTTTATGTCTTGATTTTTTTAGTAATTTTCGTTTTGTAACAATTATATTTCCTTTAATCCAAACAATCGTCAATAACTGTTACCACCATAAGATTGTGCATATATTTTTACATAAATTTCGTAATTTGGATTTATCAAAATAATTGTTTAATAGGTCGAAAATTCACGTGCGCGTTTTTATGTCTTGATTTTTTTAGTAATTTTCGTTTTGTAACAATTATATTTCCTTTAATCCAAACAATCGTCAATAACTGTTACCACCATAAGATTGTGCATATATTTTTACATAAATTTCGTAATTTGGATTTATCAAAATAATTGTTTAATAGGTCGAAAATTCACGTGCGCGTTTTTATGTCTTGATTTTTTTAGTAATTTTCGTTTTATAACAATTATATTTCCTTTAATCCAAACAATCGTCAATAACTGTTACCACCATAAGATTGTGCATATATTTTTACATAAATTTCGTAATTTGGATTTATCAAAATAATTGTTTAATAGGTCGAAAATTCACGTGCGCGTTTTTATGTCTTGATTTTTTTAGTAATTTTCGTTTTATAACAATTATATTTCCTTTAATCCAAACAATCGTCAATAACTGTTACCACCATAAGATTGTGCATATATTTTTAGATAAATTTCGTAATTTGGATTTATCAAAATAATTGTTTAATAGGTCGAAAATTCACGTGCGCGTTTTTATGTCTTGATTTTTTTAGTAATTTTCGTTTTATAACAATTATATTTCCTTTAATCCAAACAATCGTCAATAACTGTTACCACCATAAGATTGTGCATATATTTTTACATAAATTTCGTAATTTGGATTTATCAAAATAATTGTTTAATAGGTCGAAAATTCACGTGCGCGTTTTTATGTCTTGATTTTTTTAGTAATTTTCGTTTTATAACAATTATATTTCCTTTAATCCAAACAATCGTCAATAACTGTTACCACCATAAGATTGTGCATATATTTTTAGATAAATTTCGTAATTTGGATTTATCAAAATAATTGTTTAATAGGTATAAAATTCACGTGCGCGTTTTTATGTCTTGATTTTTTTAGTAATTTTCGTTTTATAACAATTATATTTCCTTTAATCCAAACAATCGTCAATAACTGTTACCACCATAAGATTGTGCATATATTTTTACATAAACTTCGTAATTTGGATTTATCAAAATAATTGTTTAATAGGTCGAAAATTCACGTGCGCGTTTTTATGTCTTGATTTTTTTAGTAATTTTCGTTTTATAACAATTATATTTCCTTTAATCCAAACAATCGTCAATAACTGTTACCACCATAAGATTGTGCATATATTTTTACATAAATTTCGTAATTTGGATTTATCAAAATAATTGTTTAATAGGTCGAAAATTCACGTGCGCGTTTTTATGTCTTGATTTTTTTAGTAATTTTCGTTTTATAACAATTATATTTCCTTTAATCCAAACAATCGTCAATAACTGTTACCACCATAAGATTGTGCATATATTTTTACATAAATTTCGTAATTTGGATTTATCAAAATAATTGTTTAATAGGTCGAAAATTCACGTGCGCGTTTTTATGTCTTGATTTTTTTAGTAATTTTCGTTTTGTAACAATTATATTTCCTTTAATCCAAACAATCGTCAATAACTGTTACCACCATAAGATTGTGCATATATTTTTACATAAATTTCGTAATTTGGATTTATCAAAATAATTGTTTAATAGGTCGAAAATTCACGTGCGCGTTTTTATGTCTTGATTTTTTTAGTAATTTTCGTTTTATAACAATTATATTTCCTTTAATCCAAACAATCGTCAATAACTGTTACCACCATAAGATTGTGCATATATTTTTACATAAATTTCGTAATTTGGATTTATCAAAATAATTGTTTAATAGGTCGAAAATTCACGTGCGCGTTTTTATGTCTTGATTTTTTTAGTAATTTTCGTTTTGTAACAATTATATTTCCTTTAATCCAAACAATCGTCAATAACTGTTACCACCATAAGATTGTGCATATATTTTTACATAAATTTCGTAATTTGGATTTATCAAAATAATTGTTTAATAGGTCGAAAATTCACGTGCGCGTTTTTATGTCTTGATTTTTTTAGTAATTTTCGTTTTGTAACAATTATATTTCCTTTAATCCAAACAATCGTCAATAACTGTTACCACCATAAGATTGTGCATATATTTTTACATAAATTTCGTAATTTGGATTTATCAAAATAATTGTTTAATAGGTCGAAAATTCACGTGCGCGTTTTTATGTCTTGATTTTTTTAGTAATTTTCGTTTTATAACAATTATATTTCCTTTAATCCAAACAATCGTCAATAACTGTTACCACCATAAGATTGTGCATATATTTTTACATAAATTTCGTAATTTGGATTTATCAAAATAATTGTTTAATAGGTCGAAAATTCACGTGCGCGTTTTTATGTCTTGATTTTTTTAGTAATTTTCGTTTTATAACAATTATATTTCCTTTAATCCAAACAATCGTCAATAACTGTTACCACCATAAGATTGTGCATATATTTTTAGATAAATTTCGTAATTTGGATTTATCAAAATAATTGTTTAATAGGTCGAAAATTCACGTGCGCGTTTTTATGTCTTGATTTTTTTAGTAATTTTCGTTTTATAACAATTATATTTCCTTTAATCCAAACAATCGTCAATAACTGTTACCACCATAAGATTGTGCATATATTTTTACATAAATTTCGTAATTTGGATTTATCAAAATAATTGTTTAATAGGTCGAAAATTCACGTGCGCGTTTTTATGTCTTGATTTTTTTAGTAATTTTCGTTTTATAACAATTATATTTCCTTTAATCCAAACAATCGTCAATAACTGTTACCACCATAAGATTGTGCATATATTTTTACATAAATTTCGTAATTTGGATTTATCAAAATAATTGTTTAATAGGTCGAAAATTCACGTGCGCGTTTTTATGTCTTGATTTTTTTAGTAATTTTCGTTTTATAACAATTATATTTCCTTTAATCCAAACAATCGTCAATAACTGTTACCACCATAAGATTGTGCATATATTTTTACATAAATTTCGTAATTTGGATTTATCAAAATAATTGTTTAATAGGTCGAAAATTCACGTGCGCGTTTTTATGTCTTGATTTTTTTAGTAATTTTCGTTTTATAACAATTATATTTCCTTTAATCCAAACAATCGTCAATAACTGTTACCACCATAAGATTGTGCATATATTTTTACATAAATTTCGTAATTTGGATTTATCAAAATAATTGTTTAATAGGTCGAAAATTCACGTGCGCGTTTTTATGTCTTGATTTTTTTAGTAATTTTCGTTTTATAACAATTACATTTCCTTTAATCCAAACAATAGTGAAAAACTGTTGCCACCATAAGATTGTACATATATTTTTACATAAATTTCATAATTTGGATTGATCAAAATAATTGTTTAATAGGTCGAAAATTCACGTGCGCGTTTTTATGTCTTGATTTTTTTAGTAATTTTCGTTTTATAACAATTATATTTCCTTTAATCCAAACAATCGTCAATAACTGTTACCACCATAAGATTGTGCATATATTTTTACATAAACTTCGTAATTTGGATTTATCAAAATAATTGTTTAATAGGTCGAAAATTTACGTGCGCGTTTTTATGTCTTGATTTTTTTAGTAATTTTCGTTTTATAACAATTATATTTCCTTTAATCCAAACAATCGTCAATAACTGTTACCACCATAAGATTGTGCATATATTTTTACATAAATTTCGTAATTTGGATTTATCAAAATAATTGTTTAATAGGTCGAAAATTCACGTGCGCGTTTTTATGTCTTGATTTTTTTAGTAATTTTCGTTTTATAACAATTATATTTCCTTTAATCCAAACAATCGTCAATAACTGTTACCACCATAAGATTGTGCATATATTTTTACATAAACTTCGTAATTTGGATTTATCAAAATAATTGTTTAATAGGTCGAAAATTCACGTGCGCGTTTTTATGTCTTGATTTTTTTAGTAATTTTCGTTTTATAACAATTATATTTCCTTTAATCCAAACAATCGTCAATAACTGTTACCACCATAAGATTGTGCATATATTTTTAGATAAATTTCGTAATTTGGATTTATCAAAATAATTGTTTAATAGGTATAAAATTCACGTGCGCGTTTTTATGTCTTGATTTTTTTAGTAATTTTCGTTTTATAACAATTATATTTCCTTTAATCCAAACAATCGTCAATAACTGTTACCACCATAAGATTGTGCATATATTTTTACATAAACTTCGTAATTTGGATTTATCAAAATAATTGTTTAATAGGTCGAAAATTCACGTGCGCGTTTTTATGTCTTGATTTTTTTAGTAATTTTCGTTTTATAACAATTATATTTCCTTTAATCCAAACAATCGTCAATAACTGTTACCACCATAAGATTGTGCATATATTTTTACATAAACTTCGTAATTTGGATTTATCAAAATAATTGTTTAATAGGTCGAAAATTCACGTGCGCGTTTTTATGTCTTGATTTTTTTAGTAATTTTCGTTTTATAACAATTATATTTCCTTTAATCCAAACAATCGTCAATAACTGTTACCACCATAAGATTGTGCATATATTTTTACATAAATTTCGTAATTTGGATTTATCAAAATAATTGTTTAATAGGTCGAAAATTCACGTGCGCGTTTTTATGTCTTGATTTTTTTAGTAATTTTCGTTTTGTAACAATTATATTTCCTTTAATCCAAACAATCGTCAATAACTGTTACCACCATAAGATTGTGCATATATTTTTACATAAATTTCGTAATTTGGATTTATCAAAATAATTGTTTAATAGGTCGAAAATTTACGTGCGCGTTTTTATGTCTTGATTTTTTTAGTAATTTTCGTTTTATAACAATTATATTTCCTTTAATCCAAACAATCGTCAATAACTGTTACCACCATAAGATTGTGCATATATTTTTACATAAATTTCGTAATTTGGATTTATCAAAATAATTGTTTAATAGGTCGAAAATTCACGTGCGCGTTTTTATGTCTTGATTTTTTTAGTAATTTTCGTTTTGTAACAATTATATTTCCTTTAATCCAAACAATCGTCAATAACTGTTACCACCATAAGATTGTGCATATATTTTTACATAAATTTCGTAATTTGGATTTATCAAAATAATTGTTTAATAGGTCGAAAATTCACGTGCGCGTTTTTATGTCTTGATTTTTTTAGTAATTTTCGTTTTGTAACAATTATATTTCCTTTAATCCAAACAATCGTCAATAACTGTTACCACCATAAGATTGTGCATATATTTTTACATAAATTTCGTAATTTGGATTTATCAAAATAATTGTTTAATAGGTCGAAAATTCACGTGCGCGTTTTTATGTCTTGATTTTTTTAGTAATTTTCGTTTTATAACAATTATATTTCCTTTAATCCAAACAATCGTCAATAACTGTTACCACCATAAGATTGTGCATATATTTTTACATAAATTTCGTAATTTGGATTTATCAAAATAATTGTTTAATAGGTCGAAAATTCACGTGCGCGTTTTTATGTCTTGATTTTTTTAGTAATTTTCGTTTTATAACAATTATATTTCCTTTAATCCAAACAATCGTCAATAACTGTTACCACCATAAGATTGTGCATATATTTTTACATAAATTTCGTAATTTGGATTTATCAAAATAATTGTTTAATAGGTCGAAAATTCACGTGCGCGTTTTTATGTCTTGATTTTTTTAGTAATTTTCGTTTTATAACAATTATATTTCCTTTAATCCAAACAATCGTCAATAACTGTTACCACCATAAGATTGTGCATATATTTTTACATAAATTTCGTAATTTGGATTTATCAAAATAATTGTTTAATAGGTCGAAAATTCACGTGCGCGTTTTTATGTCTTGATTTTTTTAGTAATTTTCGTTTTATAACAATTATATTTCCTTTAATCCAAACAATCGTCAATAACTGTTACCACCATAAGATTGTGCATATATTTTTACATAAATTTCGTAATTTGGATTTATCAAAATAATTGTTTAATAGGTCGAAAATTCACGTGCGCGTTTTTATGTCTTGATTTTTTTAGTAATTTTCGTTTTATAACAATTATATTTCCTTTAATCCAAACAATCGTCAATAACTGTTACCACCATAAGATTGTGCATATATTTTTACATAAATTTCGTAATTTGGATTTATCAAAATAATTGTTTAATAGGTCGAAAATTCACGTGCGCGTTTTTATGTCTTGATTTTTTTAGTAATTTTCGTTTTATAACAATTATATTTCCTTTAATCCAAACAATCGTCAATAACTGTTACCACCATAAGATTGTGCATATATTTTTACATAAATTTCGTAATTTGGATTTATCAAAATAATTGTTTAATAGGTCGAAAATTCACGTGCGCGTTTTTATGTCTTGATTTTTTTAGTAATTTTCGTTTTATAACAATTACATTTCCTTTAATCCAAACAATAGTGAAAAACTGTTGCCACCATAAGATTGTACATATATTTTTACATAAATTTCATAATTTGGATTGATCAAAATAATTGTTTAATAGGTCGAAAATTCACGTGCGCGTTTTTATGTCTTGATTTTTTTAGTAATTTTCGTTTTATAACAATTATATTTCCTTTAATCCAAACAATCGTCAATAACTGTTACCACCATAAGATTGTGCATATATTTTTACATAAACTTCGTAATTTGGATTTATCAAAATAATTGTTTAATAGGTCGAAAATTTACGTGCGCGTTTTTATGTCTTGATTTTTTTAGTAATTTTCGTTTTATAACAATTATATTTCCTTTAATCCAAACAATCGTCAATAACTGTTACCACCATAAGATTGTGCATATATTTTTACATAAATTTCGTAATTTGGATTTATCAAAATAATTGTTTAATAGGTATAAAATTCACGTGCGCGTTTTTATGTCTTGATTTTTTTAGTAATTTTCGTTTTATAACAATTATATTTCCTTTAATCCAAACAATCGTCAATAACTGTTACCACCATAAGATTGTGCATATATTTTTACATAAATTTCGTAATTTGGATTTATCAAAATAATTGTTTAATAGGTCGAAAATTCACGTGCGCGTTTTTATGTCTTGATTTTTTTAGTAATTTTCGTTTTATAACAATTACATTTCCTTTAATCCAAACAATAGTGAAAAACTGTTGCCACCATAAGATTGTACATATATTTTTACATAAATTTCATAATTTGGATTGATCAAAATAATTGTTTAATAGGTCGAAAATTCACGTGCGCGTTTTTATGTCTTGATTTTTTTAGTAATTTTCGTTTTATAACAATTATATTTCCTTTAATCCAAACAATCGTCAATAACTGTTACCACCATAAGATTGTGCATATATTTTTACATAAATTTCGTAATTTGGATTTATCAAAATAATTGTTTAATAGGTCGAAAATTTACGTGCGCGTTTTTATGTCTTGATTTTTTTAGTAATTTTCGTTTTATAACAATTATATTTCCTTTAATCCAAACAATCGTCAATAACTGTTACCACCATAAGATTGTGCATATATTTTTACATAAATTTCGTAATTTGGATTTATCAAAATAATTGTTTAATAGGTCGAAAATTCACGTGCGCGTTTTTATGTCTTGATTTTTTTAGTAATTTTCGTTTTATAACAATTATATTTCCTTTAATCCAAACAATCGTCAATAACTGTTACCACCATAAGATTGTGCATATATTTTTACATAAATTTCGTAATTTGGATTTATCAAAATAATTGTTTAATAGGTCGAAAATTCACGTGCGCGTTTTTATGTCTTGATTTTTTTAGTAATTTTCGTTTTATAACAATTATATTTCCTTTAATCCAAACAATCGTCAATAACTGTTACCACCATAAGATTGTGCATATATTTTTACATAAATTTCGTAATTTGGATTTATCAAAATAATTGTTTAATAGGTCGAAAATTCACGTGCGCGTTTTTATGTCTTGATTTTTTTAGTAATTTTCGTTTTATAACAATTATATTTCCTTTAATCCAAACAATCGTCAATAACTGTTACCACCATAAGATTGTGCATATATTTTTACATAAATTTCGTAATTTGGATTTATCAAAATAATTGTTTAATAGGTCGAAAATTCACGTGCGCGTTTTTATGTCTTGATTTTTTTAGTAATTTTCGTTTTATAACAATTATATTTCCTTTAATCCAAACAATCGTCAATAACTGTTACCACCATAAGATTGTGCATATATTTTTACATAAATTTCGTAATTTGGATTTATCAAAATAATTGTTTAATAGGTCGAAAATTCACGTGCGCGTTTTTATGTCTTGATTTTTTTAGTAATTTTCGTTTTATAACAATTATATTTCCTTTAATCCAAACAATCGTCAATAACTGTTACCACCATAAGATTGTGCATATATTTTTACATAAATTTCGTAATTTGGATTTATCAAAATAATTGTTTAATAGGTCGAAAATTCACGTGCGCGTTTTTATGTCTTGATTTTTTTAGTAATTTTCGTTTTATAACAATTATATTTCCTTTAATCCAAACAATCGTCAATAACTGTTACCACCATAAGATTGTGCATATATTTTTACATAAATTTCGTAATTTGGATTTATCAAAATAATTGTTTAATAGGTCGAAAATTCACGTGCGCGTTTTTATGTCTTGATTTTTTTAGTAATTTTCGTTTTATAACAATTACATTTCCTTTAATCCAAACAATAGTGAAAAACTGTTGCCACCATAAGATTGTACATATATTTTTACATAAATTTCATAATTTGGATTGATCAAAATAATTGTTTAATAGGTCGAAAATTCACGTGCGCGTTTTTATGTCTTGATTTTTTTAGTAATTTTCGTTTTATAACAATTATATTTCCTTTAATCCAAACAATCGTCAATAACTGTTACCACCATAAGATTGTGCATATATTTTTACATAAACTTCGTAATTTGGATTTATCAAAATAATTGTTTAATAGGTCGAAAATTTACGTGCGCGTTTTTATGTCTTGATTTTTTTAGTAATTTTCGTTTTATAACAATTATATTTCCTTTAATCCAAACAATCGTCAATAACTGTTACCACCATAAGATTGTGCATATATTTTTACATAAATTTCGTAATTTGGATTTATCAAAATAATTGTTTAATAGGTATAAAATTCACGTGCGCGTTTTTATGTCTTGATTTTTTTAGTAATTTTCGTTTTATAACAATTATATTTCCTTTAATCCAAACAATCGTCAATAACTGTTACCACCATAAGATTGTGCATATATTTTTACATAAATTTCGTAATTTGGATTTATCAAAATAATTGTTTAATAGGTCGAAAATTCACGTGCGCGTTTTTATGTCTTGATTTTTTTAGTAATTTTCGTTTTATAACAATTACATTTCCTTTAATCCAAACAATAGTGAAAAACTGTTGCCACCATAAGATTGTACATATATTTTTACATAAATTTCATAATTTGGATTGATCAAAATAATTGTTTAATAGGTCGAAAATTCACGTGCGCGTTTTTATGTCTTGATTTTTTTAGTAATTTTCGTTTTATAACAATTATATTTCCTTTAATCCAAACAATCGTCAATAACTGTTACCACCATAAGATTGTGCATATATTTTTACATAAATTTCGTAATTTGGATTTATCAAAATAATTGTTTAATAGGTCGAAAATTCACGTGCGCGTTTTTATGTCTTGATTTTTTTAGTAATTTTCGTTTTATAACAATTATATTTCCTTTAATCCAAACAATCGTCAATAACTGTTACCACCATAAGATTGTGCATATATTTTTACATAAATTTCGTAATTTGGATTTATCAAAATAATTGTTTAATAGGTCGAAAATTCACGTGCGCGTTTTTATGTCTTGATTTTTTTAGTAATTTTCGTTTTATAACAATTATATTTCCTTTAATCCAAACAATCGTCAATAACTGTTACCACCATAAGATTGTGCATATATTTTTACATAAATTTCGTAATTTGGATTTATCAAAATAATTGTTTAATAGGTCGAAAATTCACGTGCGCGTTTTTATGTCTTGATTTTTTTAGTAATTTTCGTTTTATAACAATTATATTTCCTTTAATCCAAACAATCGTCAATAACTGTTACCACCATAAGATTGTGCATATATTTTTACATAAACTTCGTAATTTGGATTTATCAAAATAATTGTTTAATAGGTCGAAAATTTACGTGCGCGTTTTTATGTCTTGATTTTTTTAGTAATTTTCGTTTTATAACAATTATATTTCCTTTAATCCAAACAATCGTCAATAACTGTTACCACCATAAGATTGTGCATATATTTTTACATAAACTTCGTAATTTGGATTTATCAAAATAATTGTTTAATAGGTCGAAAATTCACGTGCGCGTTTTTATGTCTTGATTTTTTTAGTAATTTTCGTTTTATAACAATTATATTTCCTTTAATCCAAACAATCGTCAATAACTGTTACCACCATAAGATTGTGCATATATTTTTACATAAATTTCGTAATTTGGATTTATCAAAATAATTGTTTAATAGGTCGAAAATTCACGTGCGCGTTTTTATGTCTTGATTTTTTTAGTAATTTTCGTTTTATAACAATTATATTTCCTTTAATCCAAACAATCGTCAATAACTGTTACCACCATAAGATTGTGCATATATTTTTACATAAATTTCGTAATTTGGATTTATCAAAATAATTGTTTAATAGGTCGAAAATTCACGTGCGCGTTTTTATGTCTTGATTTTTTTAGTAATTTTCGTTTTATAACAATTATATTTCCTTTAATCCAAACAATCGTCAATAACTGTTACCACCATAAGATTGTGCATATATTTTTACATAAATTTCGTAATTTGGATTTATCAAAATAATTGTTTAATAGGTCGAAAATTCACGTGCGCGTTTTTATGTCTTGATTTTTTTAGTAATTTTCGTTTTATAACAATTATATTTCCTTTAATCCAAACAATCGTCAATAACTGTTACCACCATAAGATTGTGCATATATTTTTACATAAATTTCGTAATTTGGATTTATCAAAATAATTGTTTAATAGGTCGAAAATTCACGTGCGCGTTTTTATGTCTTGATTTTTTTAGTAATTTTCGTTTTATAACAATTATATTTCCTTTAATCCAAACAATCGTCAATAACTGTTACCACCATAAGATTGTGCATATATTTTTAGATAAATTTCGTAATTTGGATTTATCAAAATAATTGTTTAATAGGTCGAAAATTCACGTGCGCGTTTTTATGTCTTGATTTTTTTAGTAATTTTCGTTTTATAACAATTATATTTCCTTTAATCCAAACAATCGTCAATAACTGTTACCACCATAAGATTGTGCATATATTTTTACATAAATTTCGTAATTTGGATTTATCAAAATAATTGTTTAATAGGTCGAAAATTCACGTGCGCGTTTTTATGTCTTGATTTTTTTAGTAATTTTCGTTTTATAACAATTATATTTCCTTTAATCCAAACAATCGTCAATAACTGTTACCACCATAAGATTGTGCATATATTTTTACATAAATTTCGTAATTTGGATTTATCAAAATAATTGTTTAATAGGTATAAAATTCACGTGCGCGTTTTTATGTCTTGATTTTTTTAGTAATTTTCGTTTTATAACAATTATATTTCCTTTAATCCAAACAATCGTCAATAACTGTTACCACCATAAGATTGTGCATATATTTTTACATAAATTTCGTAATTTGGATTTATCAAAATAATTGTTTAATAGGTCGAAAATTCACGTGCGCGTTTTTATGTCTTGATTTTTTTAGTAATTTTCGTTTTATAACAATTATATTTCCTTTAATCCAAACAATCGTCAATAACTGTTACCACCATAAGATTGTGCATATATTTTTACATAAATTTCGTAATTTGGATTTATCAAAATAATTGTTTAATAGGTATAAAATTCACGTGCGCGTTTTTATGTCTTGATTTTTTTAGTAATTTTCGTTTTATAACAATTATATTTCCTTTAATCCAAACAATCGTCAATAACTGTTACCACCATAAGATTGTGCATATATTTTTACATAAATTTCGTAATTTGGATTTATCAAAATAATTGTTTAATAGGTCGAAAATTCACGTGCGCGTTTTTATGTCTTGATTTTTTTAGTAATTTTCGTTTTATAACAATTATATTTCCTTTAATCCAAACAATCGTCAATAACTGTTACCACCATAAGATTGTGCATATATTTTTACATAAATTTCGTAATTTGGATTTATCAAAATAATTGTTTAATAGGTATAAAATTCACTTGCGCATTTTTATGTCTTGATTTTTTTAGTAATTTTCGTTTTATAACAATTATATTTCCTTTAATCCAAATAATCGTCAATAACTGTTACCACCATAAGATTGTGCATATATTTTTACATAAATTTCGTAATTTGGATTTATCAAAATAATTGTTTAATAGGTATAAAATTCACGTGCGCATTTTTATGTCTTGATTTTTTTAGTAATTTTCGTTTTATAACAATTATATTTCCTTTAATCCAAACAATCGTCAATAACTGTTACCACCATAAGATTGTGCATATATTTTTACATAAACTTCGTAATTTGGATTGATCAAAATAATTGTTTAATAGGTCGAAAATTTACGTGCGCGTTTTTATGTCTTGATTTTTTTAGTAATTTTCGTTTTATAACAATTATATTTCCTTTAATCCAAACAATCGTCAATAACTGTTACCACCATAAGATTGTGCATATATTTTTAGATAAATTTCGTAATTTGGATTTATCAAAATAATTGTTTAATAGGTATAAAATTCACGTGCGCGTTTTTATGTCTTGATTTTTTTAGTAATTTTCGTTTTATAACAATTATATTTCCTTTAATCCAAACAATCGTCAATAACTGTTACCACCATAAGATTGTGCATATATTTTTACATAAATTTCGTAATTTGGATTGATCAAAATAATTGTTTAATAGGTCGAAAATTCACGTGCGCGTTTTTATGTCTTGATTTTTTTAGTAATTTTCGTTTTATAACAATTATATTTCCTTTAATCCAAACAATCGTCAATAACTGTTACCACCATAAGATTGTGCATATATTTTTACATAAATTTCGTAATTTGGATTTATCAAAATAATTGTTTAATAGGTCGAAAATTCATGTGCGCGTTTTTATGTCTTGATTTTTTTAGTAATTTTCGTTTTATAACAATTATATTTCCTTTAATCCAAACAATCGTCAATAACTGTTACCACCATAAGATTGTGCATATATTTTTACATAAATTTCGTAATTTGGATTTATCAAAATAATTGTTTAATAGGTCGAAAATTCATGTGCGCGTTTTTATGTCTTGATTTTTTTAGTAATTTTCGTTTTATAACAATTATATTTCCTTTAATCCAAACAATCGTCAATAACTGTTACCACCATAAGATTGTGCATATATTTTTACATAAATTTCGTAATTTGGATTTATCAAAATAATTGTTTAATAGGTCGAAAATTCATGTGCGCGTTTTTATGTCTTGATTTTTTTAGTAATTTTCGTTTTATAACAATTATATTTCCTTTAATCCAAACAATCGTCAATAACTGTTACCACCATAAGATTGTGCATATATTTTTACATAAATCTCGTAATTTGGATTTATCAAAATAATTGTTTAATAGGTCGAAAATTCACGTGCTCGTTTTTATGTCTTGATTTTTTTAGTAATTTTCGTTTTATAACAATTATATTTCCTTTAATCCAAACAATCGTCAATAACTGTTACCACCATAAGATTGTGCATATATTTTTACATAAATTTCGTAATTTGGATTTATCAAAATAATTGTTTAATAGGTCGAAAATTCACGTGCGCGTTTTTATGTCTTGATTTTTTTAGTAATTTTCGTTTTATAACAATTATATTTCCTTTAATCCAAACAATCGTCAATAACTGTTACCACCATAAGATTGTGCATATATTTTTACATAAATTTCGTAATTTGGATTTATCAAAATAATTGTTTAATAGGTCGAAAATTCACGTGCGCGTTTTTATGTCTTGATTTTTTTAGTAATTTTCGTTTTATAACAATTATATTTCCTTTAATCCAAACAATCGTCAATAACTGTTACCACCATAAGATTGTGCATATATTTTTAGATAAATTTCGTAATTTGGATTTATCAAAATAATTGTTTAATAGGTATAAAATTCACGTGCGCGTTTTTATGTCTTGATTTTTTTAGTAATTTTCGTTTTATAACAATTATATTTCCTTTAATCCAAACAATCGTCAATAACTGTTACCACCATAAGATTGTGCATATATTTTTACATAAATTTCGTAATTTGGATTTATCAAAATAATTGTTTAATAGGTATAAAATTCACGTGCGCGTTTTTATGTCTTGATTTTTTTAGTAATTTTCGTTTTATAACAATTATATTTCCTTTAATCCAAACAATCGTCAATAACTGTTACCACCATAAGATTGTGCATATATTTTTAGATAAATTTCGTAATTTGGATTTATCAAAATAATTGTTTAATAGGTCGAAAATTCACGTGCACGTTTTTATATGTAAAATGTTTACGTAATTTTCGTTTTATAACAATTACATTTCCTTTAATCCAAACAATAGTGAAAAACTGTTGCCACCATAAGATTGTACATAAATTTTGGGTCATCTGTTTTTTTCCAAATCGAATAATTTTCAAATTTTGGGGACATATTTGGCATAGTTAAAAATGGTATTTTGATTGTTATCTCTTTTGAATGGATTGAGGTTTTAATTCTGTCTTTAAATTTACGAGGTATGGCCCTGCACTGCAGTGTGTCATCCGTCCATTATGTAACTGCACGTTTTCTTTGTGCAACTCATTTTTAATCACACCCTGTAAATATTTCTAATCGTAAGACATTCCAAAACTTTAGGCTGTTTGCTACGACGCATGTTCGTCAGATAATATTAACGATAAGCAGCTCTTCTGTTTTTTGCCCACGTTTTTATCGAGGTTAGTGAATGTCAGCAGATATTTAAGTTCTTCCTTTATACATACTGTGTTTTGCTTGATTTGAACGTTTTATTGTTCGGTAGAAATACTAGTGAGGAATTATGTTTGATTTAAGGTAAATTTATCTTATTATAGTAAATATTAGACACCTAATTGTCAATTTTATTATACGCTAATTCACGAGAATTATTATTATTTGATAATGAGATTAGGAACATGCACAATAGTTTAAGGATTTAGACAAAAGGCAGAATATTCGTGCGAATTGTAAATTTTAACTGAAATAAGCCAATAACTTTTATCACAAAAAAATGAACGAAATTCAAAATAATTGTTTAATAATCATTACTTTTTTATTAATTAAAGGCGTGCACTTTTTAATGGTATTAACAAATTTTAACTTAAACTTCAATGTGGGAAACAGCCAATTACATTTAGATATTAGTATTGTTAATTGTGGGTTTATTATTAAAACACCATAACAATTTATACCAATTAATGGACTTTTTTTCCTATATCAGGAAAAATATTGGTAATCAAAACTAACACAGTCTCGTGGCACATACCAAATGCCTGGCTACGAAGACGTTTGGAATTGGAGGACTTCTTTGAAATCTGTATAATTTTGGATACACAGTCGCAACATTCAAAAGATAAGTTGAATTATTTATTTATAAGTAATTGGTAATTGTATAGCTATACAGTGGCGTAACTACCGATGGGTTGGATAGGCAAGTTATCTGGGGCCCCGTGGCATAAGGGCCCCCATTAAAATATCAGGACAAAAAACAAACAAAAATTTTTACCGGTTTAAAAAATAGTGGATGCGTATTTTTTTGTCGCTAGGAATTCCATTTAAGTAAGTTGAAAATTTATTTCGTAGTCAAAAATTTACTTTTGTATAAATAGAGGGTTTTTTTCACTGATTAATTTCATATACTATAAATAAATTTTGATTCTTGATTTAATGCTTTTATTATATTTTATTTTTATTTTTGTCTTGATGAACATAATTTTGAAATGCAAATATGTACAATATCATCCTGCAGTAATGTGTTGATGCAAAAACATTTATATATGCTGCGACTTTGATTTTTTAGCAGTTTTTTTATATAGAGAAAACGTGGTGGAATTAGTTTAATTTCAACCTTTTCAGGTTATAGGTCCAACTGAAAAAAATATCTGGGGCCTCAGTTTTTGAAGTTACGCCACTGTACCTGTACACATGATAAAATTGTCTTGGCGGTCTACACTTCCTAAAACGAGAAACCTTTTTTTCATAAGAGGAGTTATTGAAAACTTTTTACATATATAGAGATATATTAGGGTGTTTTTTATTTTTATTTTTGGATATTTTCGGCCAATGTTTTAGTTTCTTTTTTTTTCGAAATCTCATTGAAACATTTTGTAGAGAATTAAATTTCAAAAAATATATATCCTGAGTACTTGATTTATCAATTCAGTATTTTAAAGGATATGTTGGTTTAACAATTATTTTTTAAATTGCGGATTATTCAATTAATTTTCAGGATCGGTTCTATAGCATACAATTGCTCTATAAAAATCCTATTTTATTTTACAAAAGAAAATCTATATTTAATTAATAACATACAACAAAAACACCTTAATATACATAGTCCTTTTTATTATAATGAATGTTCGGTTTCATAAAAGTTAACTTATCAATGAAACACTATTCAAAATAACAACAATAATGTCGGTTTTTAACGATTAAATTTTTATAAATATATTTAACATTTTTCGGTCGAATTAAATTTTAAAAAATTCTAAAAGATAGAAAATGTATTAATTCAATAAGGGTTTAAAGGCACTTTATTAACCGCGGTACATACTTCGATGCTTTTTCGTTAATTTTCATTTGTGCTGTTCGTCTTGGAATGCGTTTAAAGTAAGTTTGCAACTAACATTATAATTTTTTTTGTAAAATCTGTTGAATCGTTTGTTTGTATTGCAATTAAGTTTATTTCATTATATTCTATCTAAAGTAATAATTTTATTTTCCCAAACCTATTAGCTTATATTTAGACGAGAATTATCCTAATGATGTGTAAAAACAAACTATAGCAAACATTTTGAAAATATTAAAAAATAACGATGGCTACAGTGTTTCAAAATTTAACAACTTTTTTTGTTGAATATTA
This sequence comes from Agrilus biguttatus, assembly GCA_963921985.1. Lineage (NCBI taxonomy): Eukaryota > Metazoa > Arthropoda > Insecta > Coleoptera > Buprestidae > Agrilus > Agrilus biguttatus. Next base: position 21,518,508 of record OY998126.1, on the reverse strand, counting down.
CTTTTCCTTTTTGTATATTTATTTAATACACTCCAATGTTCAATATTTAAAAATAGTATATAAGTACGTTTTTGTTACACGTACAGTGTTAAATTTGTATCAATTACAGTCTAATATTTTTTTATATACTTATTACGTTTCAAAGAGACCCTGTTGAAGTTCTTTTAACAATATGTCTGGAAATAGTAAAAAAAAATTAGCAAAAGTGTTTTGTTGTTACATTCTCAAGATAATTCTATGCTATTGAAAAAACATTAATTGTAGTTGCAAACTTGGTCAAATCGGGTAAAAATTTTGGTATTTTTTGTGAATGGTGTTGGTTTCGTCCATCAAGATCATCAAATAGGTAAGTTGTTAATACAAAATATTATAGCTAGGATTTTATTTAGGAAACATATTTTTAATTAAAATTAAAAAATTAAATTAATATTTATTGAAATCAACTTAATTTTCTTTATAAACTAAATGACGTTGAAAATTGCAAATTTGATTAGTTTAATCACCTCACAATCAGTCTAGACGTTTTATTAGAAATTTTATAATTGAGACGCTTGAGAAATATTCAATCAACAAAGTCAACTGTTAAAATTTTTACAAACTATAATGGTTTTTGAACTTTTGAAGCTAAAGAAACAGTTAAAAAAATAGTCGTCTTAGTAACAAATCATTATTAAATTAATTAATTAATTTACTCCGGTTCAGTTAAAAGTAATTGTGTAGATGAATAAATATCACGTCTAGTTTCGGAGTAGGGTAATTACTGTGTCAAGAGAGGAACAAAACAACTAGTATGTCTTAAAAGTTCTTTTGCTTAAAATAACAACAAATTATGTTAAACTGTGTATTTTTAGATTTAATTAATTAAAGAACTTTTAGGGCATTCTAGACCCTATCGTTTTCATTTTCATTCAACTGGGGAGCGGGAGAACGACGGATGCTGCGGCTACCTGACTCGCCCCGGTTCAGCTTTTCCTTGGCCATTCTCTATAATGGTACCTAACGCCTGACATGGTCTAAAAAAATGTACTGGCTTGCTGGCTACATTTTTTTACACCCTCAAGGTTTAGGGTCTCAGACTTCCTTCGACTGTGGGGCGGTTTCAAAGTGGAAGAATCTCCCGTTCCGTCCCATATCATCACGCAAAATGTGGAGTTGATAGGATCAGACAGAAGGGGGGGCGCTTCCCGCCAGGCCTTCGCGGTCACTTTATTCACGGTGAGCGGTTTGGCCGACACGTTCGTTACACTAATCATTGAGTAGTAATTGGTAGGTATTGTATTTTTTTATATTAATCATACTGAATTATCACCGTATAATGTTTGGTGAACACGAATGTGATTAAGCTGGCCGTTTATCGCTATTCTTGAAGGCCTACTAAAGGGAACATCAGTTGATGGTAGATGACGGATGTCGGTTACGCTTCCTGATACCACAGCAGGTACATCTTCAACTTCCTTCGATCGTTACATAAAGAGGTGGGTCTGGAAACATCGATATACTGTATGGGACTGTCTTGCCTTGGCGAACACAAAACTTTTATCTTTATCTTCCATTCTTTTTTGACATAAGTATGAGTTTTTATTATTTTTTTTTTATAGTAAAATGCACCTAAAATACTCTGACGATTTATTTTAGGACCTGTTTCTTGAATTTTATTTAATAGTTACAATCGATAATTTGAGAATTATATTGAATATTTAGTATATATTAATTCTTCAGGCAATAGGTTATAAATATGTAGGTTCAATAGGAATTTTCCTTTCAGGGAATGAAGATTTATTTGAATATCTTCAAATAGGTAAGTGACATGTTTTGTACATACTAACGTATAAGGATGACTAAATCGATACGTTCATATAACATGAGTATAAAAAAAAAATGCAAATACAAATAACAAAATTGAAAAATAATATTTGGATAACTCTATCGCTTAAATACATATTTATAAAAGTATATCAAAATAATTAAAAAAGCTGAAAATATAATAATTTTCAAAAAACTGTGCACGATAATTAATTTTTCATATTTTAAGTTGCGTAAAGTCTATTAAATTAGTATTAAGACATTCATAATTTGGCTGGCATGATGTTAACATTGGTAGATTTTTTTTTAACTTTGAGCAACGACCACTTAAATTTCAGACATCGTGGGACCAACATTGTTTTGACTTACTGCAATTATCATCATAGTCATTGACTTCGTGTCAATTGACGACTTTTTTGGGAACTGCTGCCTTGGGTTTCACGACCTAAAGGTGCGGTCCACCCTTGACCAGCAATGGTCGAGGGATTTAATTTAAATTAGTACCAAACTCCCTGCCCTTTGTCGTTGACTTTGTCAGCTTTAACGTTCCTTTCCTAAAGCTATGATTTTGGGTTTTAAAAACCTAAAAACATAGTGATCATTTTCAGGCTTCGTGGGACCAACACGGTGGCAATTGCAATAGGTCATTAGGGTGAAGGCCTGACCTGCGATTGTCATCGTAGTCATTGACTTCGTGTCAATTGACGACTTTTTTGGGGACTGCTGTCTTGGGTTTCACGACCTAGAGATGCGGTCCACCCTTGACCAGTAATGGTCGAGGGATTTAATTTAAATTAGTACCAAACTCCCTGCTCTTTGTCGTTGATTTTATCAGCTTTGACGTTCCTTTCCTAAAGCTATGACTTTGGGTTTTGAAAACCTAAAATCATGGTGAATAATTTCAGGCATCGTGGGACCAACACCAACACGATTGTAATTGCAGCAAGTCAATCATAAGGAGTGGTCTTCTCCTGACCAGCAAGGTATAGGGATTATTCATTGAAATCATTACTATATATTTCATTCTCTGTCATTGATTTCATGCCAGCTATGATGTTGCTTTCCAAAATATTGCATATTTATGTGTTTAGGTATTAAAAACCTGAAATGGTTATTATTCTCGGTCTTCGAGAATTTTCTCTTATAATAGTTATAATTTTTTCAATATTTATTATTGTTTTCACCTACTTATTTTGTCTTATTTTCGTAATTTACATATTTATATTGTAAGTATTACTTATATTTTATTTTATTTATATGTGCAGGATGAATTACATATTTATATAACTATTTCTCTGTGTAGATGTTCATTGGGACGTTTGCATACTTAACTGGACATCATCCTGAATTCTTCCCTGTTGGAACAAGACTCAAAAGTACTTGAATTTCGTCATGGTAATTATATGGGTAAAGTATAAAATAAAGTAGATAGAATACAGAAAATATAACTTTTTTCTTTTCATGTAAATAATAGGGTTTGTTTTAATTTCCAAAAGGCTTTTTTAAAAAGATTACTTATATTGATAGGTATACATTTATAAATGTATAATATGTAAAACTAGACTATTTCTGACAAAATCATTATTTCAGCTATTAGTTTATCTATATGTTGTGTTATATCTTATCATTTCAATTGTATTGTTTCCTTTTTAATAATAATTACAATTTTCGCAATTAGATGAACTTTATAACTAGAAAAGCTAAAAACAAGACAGTTTTTTTTTTTTTAATTACTTATAATACAGTTCATTTGAGTCAGTACATCTCAAAATTGTATAGAACATTATATTTTCATTTGAAAATGCTAATTATAGTGTGATGGTTCTTTATTAACAAAGTTTTTAACATTTATTTGTTTTAGGTAACAACTAACCAATCATAAAACTACTTAAGTAGAAAATACGCTTTCTACGTGAAGTATTTATTGTTTAATATATTTCATCATAGATCTTAAATTGCAAGCGTATTTCTTACTTAATTAGTTTCGTCTCTCCATTAGAAATTGGGTCCAACTGGTTACTCAGAATTTTTCGAGGAAGCCTGGAAAATTACTTGCACCTTCAACAGTGAGAAATAAACCCTCCATCTACTCCCAGAATTGTTTCTTTTTGGTGCAATTTATCAAAAGTAGTATTTTCTGCAGACTTATAACTTCTGTCTTTTCCAATAAATTAATTAATGAAATATTTGCCTTAGAAGTTACTAAATAAAATATATTTTAGAAAGAAGCAGATCCAGATCCTGCCTGCCAATTTGCTCCCGTTCCATTCGCAGACATGATCAAAGAGTTCGTCGATGCATTTACAACAGTAAGAAATCACTTGCTGGATATTTTACTTGTGTTATTGTAAAATCAGGTATATGTTTAATGTTTTCAAAAGCAAAATTTTTATTAAAATATGACTTATCCATATTACTTAATAAGTTTATAAAAATTTTACTTCCATGCAATGAACTTTGCTGTTTAAAACCGCAATTAAATAATCCCAAGTTTTAATTTAAGATACTTCTGTATTTATTTAATAAAACTGATATATGGTGTTGCTTATTTAGTGTAAGCTGTAGAATAAGGTAATTTTAGTTAGATTTAATCTATTTAATAATAAATACACAACTGTTTCGTTTTTTATTATTATCTAGAGTATAAAATAATGTTAGAGTAATTTTATGAATTATTTTACGATTGTATTTTATTATCATTAACCTATTAAAAAGTATGTAGTTAAGATGAAATTAAATGTAACATTTATTGTAATGTGTTAGCTGAAGACTTAGCATTTAATATCCATTTAGTATTTAAATGTTTCTAATCGTACAAATATCATCTAGTGTAGTTTGATTTATTTCAATAAAAAATAATGCATTATTGTATTTTTTGGGTACCCAACAAATGGTGCCATTGTCAGGTAATAGTGAAATTAGTATTTAAACAAGGGTGAAGTTTTAAATATTAATACTAGTTCCACTACTGCCCGTCAGATGGCAAAACACTAGTTCCGCTAAAATACGTCAGGTGGGGTATTCGCCATTTTCCATGTCTTTTGTTAACCATTTCTAATGGAACGAAAGACTTCAAATGAGGGGTTCGTGGGTGGGTGGAAGTATAGTATCTGCGCCGATCCCAGTAGGTTGAGTAGATTAAAACATGCCGGGCCCTTGGCCCGGCATGGTCATGTATAACAGATTAAGATGCTAAAATAGAAACTATGTAAGAGAGTAAGATACTAAAATATAAGAAACTATATAAGAGAGTAAGATACTAAAGTATAAGAAGCTATATAAGAGGGTAAGATATTAAAATATAAGAAACTAAATGATATTACAGAACCCTGTAAAAATTTATAGAAACCTGTAATTAAAAGCCTTTGCTACCCATTCCTAGATGTCGCTATAATAAATTAAAAATACTAAATCTTATATGAATTTTACTGAAATACAAATGACAAACGTTAATGATGTTATACACGTTAATATTTCCACATTCTGTCCAAACAAAGTATATTACTTCACTAGGATGAAACTAAATCAAAATGTAGTGATACTTACCTGTTATATACAGTAAAACATTTGTTTCTTCTGTATCTCTTCAATACACTTAATTGAAATTAGACACTTTCTTATATTGACACGTTCATGCTTCTCTGACCTTGCTAAATATGAAGGACTAAATAAGCAACTGAATTATTCACATGGTAAATTTCGTTGAACTTTGAAATGTTACTTTCCATAATTATTTAGAATAAATCCAACTTTACACTATCGCACATTTATATAAAAAGACAGAGCTTTACAAAATTGATTCACCTCATAAAGGTATCTTCAAAAGCTGAAGAATATTTTTCATTGAATGATTTCGATCTACAGATACTTTATAAAATAAATAAAAAGTATGTTAGCTAGATATTTATTAAGTTTAAATGTTACTAATAACTTTAATAATAACAAATAAAAACAGTTACATTACAATACAAATATGTACTTATAATATGTTAATTGAAACTCTTTTGTAACAATTTTATGTGTTAACAACAACAATTAATTAAACAAATTTCTGCAACAATGTTTTCAAACATCAAAGGTTTTCCGAAAGTGAATTCTAAAATATAAATAATGTTTAAAGAAATTACTATAGTAATAAATGTTATTGACCCTTCAAGAACTTTATAAAACGACTTTTAAAAACTTAGGATACTAAAAATACTTCGTTAATATTTGAAAATTAACAAGAAAAATGATTCTTAGCGTTGTAGTTTAAATGCCACAGCGATTGTAGTTCAACTGATTACCAACAAGGGTTTTTGTTATTAGGGGTTGCCGTTCTGTGCATCTAGGGTTTTTGATATTAGGAGTTGCCGTTCTGTGTGGTAGTTCGCATGTGACATAAGTGTAGTTCAATTGAACCACAGTTAGTGTTTTTATTTATTTGGGGTTGGTGTTTCTGGCAACCAAAGCAAACAGCTGCTAATTTCAGACAAGTTATCGACATAACCTTAAAATATCAAAACATTGGCGTGAAGACCACTTTAAGGTATTCTCAATCTCTAGTTTTAATAAGTATTACTTTTGAAGGTAATGAACTTATTACTTACTTTGTTAAATTGTTACAATAATATTATCGTTTGTCGTCTTCCTAAGGTATAACTACTTCCAGCTTTCTTGAAAAGTTTAAAGGCTCAGGTATCTGAAGAAAATTCTCGGAGATATTGACGATGACGTTCGTTGAATCATCCGGTCAAGAGTTGGTTTCTCGGCTGAAAAATTAAAATTTCGATAAATATCCTTTCAATGGCAAAAGTTGGAAAATTCTTATTAAAGAATTCCTGAATTTTGTTTAAGTGGTACGTATATAAATAAGAATTACTTCAGTTTTAAAATTGGCGTTTTTCAGGTTGCTGCTTGTATTGTAGTCTTTAGATGGAATAATCACCAAGGAGATATCATATTTATCAATTGCGTCCAAATAGCACAACAAACTGAACAAGTTTAGAATGGTTCCGAAGATATTGAACTTCTCAAACAACAGTTTTAATCCCTTCATGAGATTGAATACCTTATTTGGCAGTTTACTTACGTGTGCTACTAATAAATAGAAAACAAATAAAAGTTTGGCTTTTTGATTGAGCTGGCTCGTCTTTGCAGAATTTTTAGGTTAAAATGCAATTATTAAATTGGAAAATTGTTTCTTAGCGTTGTAGTTTAAATTCGATAGTGTTTGCAATTTAATGGGTTCTGTGCATGTAGGGTTTTTATTATTAGGGGTTGCCGTTCTGTGCGTCTAGGGTTTTTATTATTAGGGGTTGCCGTCCTGTGCATCTAGGGTTTTTGTTATTAGGGGTTGCCGTTCTGTGTGGTAGTTCGCATGTGATATAACTGTAGTTCAACTGAACCATAGTTCGCGTTTTTATTTATTTGGGGTTGGTGTTTCTGGCAACCAAAGGAAACAGCTGTTAACTTCAGACTAGTTATTGACATAACTTTAAAATATCAGAACATTGTTGTGAAGATCGTTCTAAGGTATTCTCAATCACTAGTTCTGCAATTATCTGTAGGTTTAATAGGTATTACTTTTGAAGGTAATGAACTTATTACTTACTTTGTTCTATTGTTGTTACTAACATGATCGTTGTGTCTTCTTAAGGTATAACCGCTTGCAACTCAGTTGAAAAGTTTAGAGGCCCAGATATCATACGAAAATCCTCCAAAAGATATTAAAGATGACATCCATAAAATCATTCGTTCAAGAGTTGATATTTCTCAGCTGAAAGATTAAAATTTCGATAAAAATCGTTTCAATGGCGAAAGTTGAAAAAATTTCTTATTAATGAATTCTGAATTTTATTAAAGTGGTAAAACATTTATAAATAAGAATTACTTCAGTTTTAAAATTAGTGTTTCAAGTTGTAGCTTCTATTATATTCGTTACATGGATTAATTACCAAGGAGATATCAAATAGCACAAATAGTATGGTTTTGAGGATACTGAAGTCCTCAAACAACAGTTTTACTCCCTTTATGAAATTATACACTTTTTTTTAGCATTTTACTTACGTGTGCTACTAATAAATAGAAAAGAAGTAAAAAGTTTCGCTAATTCCTAAATAAATATTAGGGATAAAAAGAAAATTATGATACAAAAATTCTATAAATCATAACTAACAATTGACGACAAGGAAAGATAAGGTTTCAATTAAACTTCTACGTTATGAAACATACAATCATTATTTTAATTAAAATGAAGAAAAGCAGCAAAATAATTGAAGACGGCAATTGTGACGACTATTCTATGTTAAAATAAAAAATATTTTTCGAGTGTAGTTCAAATCTACAGCAGCTGGGGTTTTTCTATACTAATGATTGGTATTGCTGTTTATCAAATCTAACTTCAGTCAAGTAATTGACATAACCTGTAAGTGGTGTGGAGATTTCGCTTGTAAATACGATTTTAAACGTTTTTCGAACAGTAATCATGCAATTACCTCCTGTTTTTATAGATATTACTCCTGAAGATCAAGTAAGTCCTAGTTTTCTGTTGTTATTACTCACATGGTTGTTTTGTCATTTCTTTTAGGCACAGGAACTTCGTGCATATTTAAAGAGTTTAGGGGCCGAAATATCTGAAGAGAAGTCTCCGAAAGGTATTGAAGATGATCTCCATAAAATTATTGGCGTATGTGACGCGTGTTTCCGTGAAGAGAAGGAGGATGAAGTTGAGTCAGTGTTAAATGATATTGTTTCAATAATGGTTTTGGTAAGTAGAGGTTTCTTGTCTGAAAAAATAAAATTTTGACATTTTTCGTTGAAGATTCCAATGGAAAGAGCTGAGAACATTATTCTTGCGTTTTGTGAAAAACTTACCAAAGCTCCTGGTCAAAGGCTGAGTGAAGTTTGTTTGAGAGCGTAAGGTTTTTCATTCAATGTGATTACAGTTTTAAAATTAGTGCTTTTTAGATTATGGCTTCTCTTTCAGTCTTTAGATGAGAGATCACCAATGAGATATCATGTTTATTATCATTTGATTCAAATAGCAAAACAAACTGATCAAGTTAAAAGTGTTTTTAGAGATATTGAACATCTTAAACAACAGTTTGCTCAATCTCCCCCATCAAGTGAACAATTACAAAAGCTCTACCGTCTGTTACATGAAGTTCTATTAAAAAGTAACCAAAGGTAACAAGCATGATTTTTTTGTTGCATGACATATATAAATTAAATTCTAGTGAGCAAGCAGCTAAAGTTATGATTGAACTTTTGGGAACTTACACCTCAGAAAACGCTTCACAAGCCCGAGAAGATGCGATTCGTTGCATCGTTTCAGCCCTGGCAGACCCCAACACTTTCCTTTTAGACCCTCTTTTGTCTTTGAAACCAGTCAAGTTTTTAGAAGGAGAATTAATTCACGATTTACTTTCTATTTTTGTAAGTGAAAACTTACAAAGTTACCTGAATTTTTACAAGAACCACAAAGAATTCGTTACGTCGCATTTGGGACTTAATCACGAAGAGAATATGCGCAAAATGAGGCTACTTTCTTTCATGCAAATGGCTGAGACAAACCCCGAAATTACATTTCAGTCAATTGAGAGTGAACTTCAACTTGCACAAGATGAGGTGGAACCTTTCATAATTGAAGGTAAATTAATTAGAGATAGGTTAAAAACTAGAAAATTAAGTTTTCCATTTCTTTAAAGTTCTTAAAACTAAACTGGTCAAAGCCCGAATGGATCAATCTGCAAGGAAAGTGTATACTTCAAGCACCATGCACAGGACCTTTGGTAGGGCACAGTGGCAACAGTTACGAGATCTATTACATTGTTGGAAAACAGATCTTCAAGGTGTTCAAGATCATTTAAAAACAATCACTGCTGCCCAATTAGAAATGATGAATCAGCAATGAGTTATTCCATATTAATTTGAATAATTGCTAATTAAAATTAATAAATGACTTATTTGTAACATTTCAATGTTTTTTTTTCTAAAGGATAACAGGGAAAACTACAAAGTAAAAATAAAACTACTAAAACTAAATGTAAATATAAAAAAAAAAACAAAAAAAGGAGTGAATAAATGTATTACAAAATAAAAACACATTTAGAAGGCAATCAATAAGAATAATTAAAATCATGCATTGCTTTATACTCAAATGATAAAACTAAAACCTTTCAAGGATATAAAAAAGACAAAATACTGTTCAATAGAATATACGTGTGCATGCAAATGTTAATAATCTTTATAAGATTACAATAAAAATGTAAACAATTCGTTTAATAATTGGGACTTAAGTTGCTCGACATACAAAATACTTTTACAACAACAAAATTAAAAAAAACAAACGTACTTTGTACTTGGTTAAATTCCATCAGTTCGTTACTTCCAAAAAAGAATAATAGAGGAGATAAGAATAAATAGAAATAAATAATTATTTAAAGAAAACGTACTTATTGCCCGTTAACAAGTGTAGCTTCCTTGAACCGTTTCTCTTGGGCCAATTGTAACTTCTGTAACTTTTTAATGACACCTTTACTGAGTTCCTTCCCTTCGGCGTCATGAGTGGGTAAACCCTAAAAAAACAACATTTAGTTATAAAAAAACTCTCGAGCACAATTATTACGAAACCTACGTGTTCATCGAAATTGGAGTATTTATCTGTATCGCTTTTAAACATTTCAGAAGGGGGTATTTTTTTTAGAGCTTCCTTTGCCGCCTGTGCTGCTGCAAGTTCTGCCTTTTTCCTCTCTTTTTCCACTGCCTTTTCTTGTTCCATTTTTTTCTTAATTTCTTTTTCGCGTAACAAAGTATCTTTGTCTACTAATTTAATTGTACTGAGTGTTCCTAGTCAAAGTCAAATTAATAGAGTTAAATTAAAATTATCTTTATCAAAGACAAACCTTCTTTATCTTCAAGTCTTACTCCGAGATTGGGCAGGACGTCGTCCCTAAGTTTATCGCACTCCTTTAAGATATCAATAGCCTTCAAGGTTCTTGAGTAAGCTCTTACATTGTCCCTAAACTCCGCTATAACGTTTAAGTATGGCATAAGAAGGCATTCAGTCTGAAAAGCAATAACGTATTATTAAAAATATGTAAATTAACAAACTTTATGATAAAAATACCTCTAGTTCACCAGACTGAGCCTTCATTGGAAAACCAATTTGGGAGCCTTTAGGAATTAAACCAAAAACTTGGAATATGTGAGTTATGTAAAGGGCTATATCATCTAAAAGTATTGTGATAGGCTTCTTCTGATCTCTTAAATACAAATTGCAGACACCAACTAATTCTCTAAGGGCTTCCATTGCTGTTCTTGTATCAATGTTATCTTTAAAAAAATGTGCATGTTTAATTAATTATATATTATTGATGAGTAGGTAATAGTTTTTTTTTCGTACCACACAGAGCGGCATGTACATTCTCCTTTACTTGTAAATATTTATTATTCAATTCCAATTCTTTACTTTCCCATTTTTCAAAGTCCATTACAGCTTTGCAGTTTCTTTTAAGCCCCTTTACATTTAAAAAGAATTCCTGAAACACGCAGTAAATTTTTATCTGTCCATAAGACATTAAAGTTAATGATAACTCACATTAAATGTTTTTTCATAAGACATAGCAGATTCCATGGTATTTGTACTGTAGTCAAGGGTGTCTTTCCACGAATGCAAAAGGAACGCTAGTCTTAGTTGTCTCGCTGTATGTTGGGATAAAGCTTCTTGGATTGTTATAAAATTCTTCAAAGATTTGGACATTTTGCAGCCTTGAATCGTTAAATGTCCAGAATGTAGAAAATATTTTACCCACTCAGAAGAATCGAAATGGGCCTGCAAATGAAATGAATTTGTGTTAAAAAAACAAAAAGTATTTTAGGGATGTCTTTTAAACATACTTCACTTTGAGCAATTTCGTTGTCGTGATGCGGAAATTTGAGATCAACACCCCCTGAATGGATATCCAAGGTGGATCCACATATTGCTGCTGCCATAGTAGAGCATTCTATGTGCCATCCAGGCCGTCCTTTGCCCCAGGGGGAATCCCACGCCGGTTCACCCGCTTTACTTTTCTTCCACAGTGCAAAATCTATTGCAGATCTTTTCTCACTTTGTTGGTCAATAGTTGTTAGGTCACCTAAAAGGAAATAAAACAAATAATTATGTGTAAGATGAATATATTTCAAAATAGAAAAAAAAAAAAATAAAAATACCTTCACCCTCTTGTAAGCTGCTTGTGTCACCATAAGCTTCAGGGACAAGTTTTGCATAGTAGTGTTTATCACTTTTATCAAAAGTGGCTACATCAAAATAAACCGATCCATTGGCAACATAACCGAATCCGTTTTCAATAATTTTTTCTATGTATTTTATTATTTCAGGAATATATTCACTAACCCTAGTTAATACATGAGGTCTAAGTACCTGGAAATAATTAAAGTTAATGTAATTATGCAAACATGAAAATTTGTAAAATTCTTACATTGAGGGCATCCATGTCTTCATGAAACAGTTTTTCAAAATACTTTGGTAAGGAACTAAAAATTGCATTATCAGTTACAGTAGCACCATACTTGTGATCAAGCCATTCTGACAAGGGGTCCTTGCATTCTTCAAGTAATTTGTTTTGCATTTGTGCAATTTTCTCATTATCTCCACATTTTACAACTTCTTCTAAAGATTCTACAGACACAGTTAGTCTAAAATTTAAAAAAAACACTCTTAAAAATAAAATCTTATGATTCGCTTGGCTTTCTTTTACTTATTAAGGAGTTTCTCCAACATTCCTTTCTTGTCTACACAGTTCGTTTCTTTTGCTTTATGCAAAAACTGATTCATTACCTGTAAAAAAAATTGTATATTATTGTGATAATAAATAAAAGACCTAACTATAGCATTCTTTTAATTTTGGCTTATAGCTATAAGTAAGTACCTCATTGGTATCTTTCAGCATTTGCTCTAAAGGTTTACTTTCGGCTACATATTTATCAAATAAATAATTCTGCCTTGCCCTTCTTATAATTTTGTCATCAATATCAGTTATATTCATAACATAGAATATATTGTATCCAAAATAATCATTAAGCACCCTTCTTAAGATGTCAAACGATATATATGATCTATAAGCAAATATTATCAATAAGCAGCTGTTAAATTTTAAGATATTAAATAGAAAAAATAGCAAATATGGTAAATATTACCTTGCGTGGCCCATATGTGAAGCATCATAAACTGTGGGGCCACAACTATACCATGTCACAGTATTTCCTGACTGAGGGACAAAAACTTCTTTTCGTCTTGTTAAACTGTTGAACAATTTAAGGACAGGTTTTTCTGCATTTTGTGGCGGTGACCACGTTGGCTGCACCCTTTTAGACATTGTATTAATAGTAAAGATCGTAAGAATGTTCCACACTTCTGAACAGCTAGCCTACAATTAACAAAACCGTTGGTTTCAATGCAACTATTTAATTAACAGGAAAGTATTTGTGACGTAAATATTTATTGGAAACGGAAAGTCCGATTTATTAACTGATAACATTACGTACTTCTCAGTAAAACACTTTTTAAGATAATAATTCTGACATTAACCTCCGTTATTTCATCATCTTTTGGTTTTTACACGTTTTTAATCACACAAAGTTTATTTGAACTACAAGTGATAGGTATGCAATTGAACTAAAAAAGAACAATAACAGAAATTCAAAATTACCTTTCTTAGATAATTATAAAATACCAATCGTAGATTAATTATATTTTGTTGATTTTACTAAAACTTAACCAGTTGTTGTTAATTGCACATGTTCTAGGTATCTGTATACCCGTAAATTACTCATTTAAATGAAATTAAACATTGAGCGCCGTTTTTAATTGCGAATATTGCTGAAATTTCTTTTAAGTAACTGCAAATATAGTAAATTCTACAATACATCATAAAGTTTATCATATTTCTAATGTAATGTGGATCCCTGTATGCCTATAAGTAATTTATTAAAATTGTTAGAAATTGTGGGCTTAAAAGCGCGGTGTAATTGTTGAAATAATCCCACTGGTTTACAGCAAATCATTTTTTAAATTATTTTACAGCACTTTATTCTTAAAAAGACCTTAAAGTTCAGCGGATCTATTTTGTAAAGTCCGTTATACTTCCTTGTTTTTTTTTTAGGAATAACGACTTTCATTTCTTTACTAATAATTATCTAGAAATCAGGAGAATTTGAATGCCAAAACTGCAGACGTTGAATAGTAAGTATTATACGGTTATTGTGTAATAAAAAAAACTGAAGAAAATAGGCGAACATTGGGTAAAATGTACAATGAAGTCAGCGTGAAATAATGAACCGAAAATGTCAATCATCGTCTAGTTTCCGCCTACTTGACTTCCGGATTACCGAAAAACCAAATATGCATAAGGAAACAATGACAAATCGGAACAAAAACGTTTGCATGCGAAATGCAACAATTCGAGGACAGAAAAAAAAGAAAGACGCTTATTTTGTCCGACGAACGACGTCACAATACAGACGTCAATCTGTGCATTTTAGGCGACAGCTGAAACCGAATTTCTACAAATGTGGGCACTCTCAACTGCTCTTCAATGATTAATCGGATGGAAAACGCAAATTCGATTGATACTTATCGCGATAAGCGTTATTTAAATAAAATAAACTGTATTATGGTAAGCAATTCATAATAAAACGTGGAAGTTGTTTGAATCTTAAGATCGTTATCAAACACATGTGTCCAGAATGTGGACAAAATTTAAATGGTATTTTAGATTTCCTATTCTATATATACGTTTTAGATAAATTTAATTTACCATTGTAGAATTTAAAGCCAAATTGCATAATTTAGATTGTGGGTTTAATACATTTGAAAATCTTGTCCTCGGAAATTATGTCTTTGCGTTTAGTGTTATTATTTTAATTAAAAACTAGAAACGAGCAAAGATAAGGAAAAATATTAATGCTACTTCTAACGATTTTCGTTGAATAGTATTTTTTTTTCGTGTGTCGTATTTACTGTCAATCAAAATACAATAATCTCTAAGTGGAAACCATAAAAAATGCGCCTTCTGACTGACTGCAAATAACAAAACACTAATGAGTATCAGTTGTCTAGATTGGGGGAAGTACATACACGTGATGTCAAAAAATGTAACAGTCAATTAACTATTATCGAAAGTGGCGTTTTATATTTGATACTCTCATAATAAAATGCCGAATAGCAAAATCAGAAATTTGCGGAGGGCACAATCTAATTCTTAAATCCGCTGGTCGGCTATTTCAAAGAATTCAAAGAAATTCAAACAGAATAGAATATTTTTTATACGTACTTATTTCATTGGACAAAAGCGTAACGGAAAAAGTTGAAGTAGAAATTATCTTATTATTATCTTTTTTCTTTTAGTAACGATAGCTTTTTACTTTGTAATATGAAATGAAACAAACTTCAGTTCACGTTGTCCTACGGAATGCTCTAGTAAATGTTGGAAGGCAATAAAAAATATTATATTAAAAAAAGAAGGAATTAAAATCCTTATTCGTTTAAATATTAAGATTTCTCACATTTGGAACGCATCCTACCAAGTAGGCACAACGAACCGAAAGCCATATCCTACGACCGGTTTCGACCTATCGGGTCTCATCAGGCGGGCGCTGGCAGAAAGGCCTTTACAGGCTATATTATAAATATAAATATAAATATGGAATCAACAGAAACAACTACTCCGAGGGCTAATATTATATAATATATATATATTATATTTATATTTATAATATAGCCTGTAAAGGCCTTTCTGTCAGCGCCCACCTGATGAGACCCGATAGGCCGAAACCGGTCGTGGGATATAGCTTTCGGTTCGTTGTTCCTACTTGGTAGGACGCGTTCCAAATGTGAGATCTTTGATCTTAATATTTAGACCAATAAGGATTTTAATTCCTTCTTTTTTGAATATGTTATATCTTCGTCTAAGAATCCATCAGAATAAACAGTATAATTCAATGCCGGTAGGGGTATTAGCCCTCGGAGTAGTTGTTTCTGTTGATTTCATATTTATATTTATAAAAAATATTATAGGCATCTTAATAATTACAAAACACATTTTTCTTTGTTATTATGTAATGTTAACTATTTTTGTGAACAGGTGGGTAAAAAAACTAATATACTATGCTTGGGGGTGAATTTACGTTTTTATATTTGATATCTACTGAATGTTCAAAATTGTAGGATTTTCATTTGTTAATGTGCCTGCCTGTTCTTAGCAGACTTTTTTATTGTGTAAAAGTCCATAAAGTTTATGGACGATTTAAGGTGGAATAAAGGGTTGCTATACCTTTATAAAGGTGAAATAAAGGGTTTATACTCTAGATTGTTATATTTACTGCTATTACATAACCGGTTTGTCGTGAAAAACCACAGGATCGTAAAAATGACTATACCAAAACTTGGGTCATAAATTTTATCAAAAAAAAAAAAAAATCGGGACGGATAAAACTTACTTTCTTTGAATAATTTTTGGAAAAAAAGTCTCTTAGTAAAAAACTTTTCAATACCTATCGTTACAAATTACCAAAAAGTACAAAAATCCTCTCTCAGTTAGAAATTTGTAAAATGTAATTAGAATGTAAATTAATTATTTCTTTCAGTAGCAGATGAGTTGAGTTAGAGAGTTACGAAATTGTTGTTGAAATTTTGTTCGCCGCTGGGCTTGATATTAGAGTTGAGAGGGGGTGAAAAGAGGTGCGAGAGGGTAAACTTCATCTTGATAAAAGCATTTTTTCGTTAACATTCTCTGCCGTAATTGCTTGTGAAACAAAGAATATATAAATTAATTATTATGCTCTTAGCAATCCATCATGTAACCGTTTTGACGCCCGATGAGCCTCCGGGTACAATACAAAAACTCCATTATTTTAAAATAGAATCTTTATTGATTATTTATTGGAAGAACAAAAAATGCCACGATTATTCAAAAGAAGACCTTTACACTGCTTAAAAGACGTTAAACAAATGCATTTTAATAATTTCTAATGCAATAAGGACGTTGTTCTTATTGACGATATTCAATTGTTCAAATTTTTATCGAAACTGGAACAATTGAAGGACACAAGTAGTATTTAAAACAGATTACCCTTAACTGTGTAGTTACCGAATTAATAAAATATTTAAATTGGGCCTGAAACAATGACTCATACCACCCCCTGAATTTTTTTTTCAACCCCTGCAGTTTACCACCATTAAATGGCAGCGCCTTGCTATTAACTGTGATCCCGAATTTAAAAACGTGTGTACAGACATTTCATTCTGGTACAGGAATAGGAACAGGCACGTGGAACGTGGAATTTTTTATCCATTAAGATCGCTAGCCCTTTTTTGTCGTAAGTTTAGGGACGTTTAATACTTTCACTCTTCCTTCAATAACATCCCCTTAATAATTTTAGCAGGAAAAAAACAAAAACCAGGAAAACAAGCTTAAGATTTACCCATCCATTCATGAGTAATTTTATACGAAACAGATATTTTTACAACTACTCATGTAACAATAACATAGTATAAAACAAAAGAAAATAACTAAATAAGTCATTTTAATATTAAGAAAAAACAAAACACTTGATATATGTTCGACATTTTTTTATGTTATTAAATACTGACAATTTGTTTCGGCTGTCACTGTATTGTCAGTAATTAATATGGTAAAAATTGTCGAACATATATCAAGTATTTTGTTATTTCTTAATATTATTTCTCAAATATCATAAGATTCCAAATTAGGTGAGCTCTTTATAGAACTTTTGCAACAAAAATTTATTACGAAATTTGAATTTGTGATATAATAAATAAATTTAAGGATTTGTAGTTAAAGAAATGTTTTATAATTAATGAACCGATAAAACCACAGTAGTAAATATATTTACAATTATAGATTATTAATGATCAAATTTTAAATAAGGTAAAAACACACACAAGATATTGTTTTACACTATTTTATTAGAACTACTCTAACAATTGTTTCGACTGATTAGGTCATCATCTGAGAGTTTTAAAGAAACTAACTTAAACAGTAAGGTCTATTTATGCTACTCCTCCTAATTAGTTAATGTCTGTGATATATTTGAATATAGGACTATTTAGCCCTTCTGTTAAATCATTTGTGAAAAAGTTACAAATTAAACTATTTGAAAAAACTTGAAATTCAAAAAGTGCTAAATTCAAACTTAATAGTCCTATATTCAAATCTATCACAGATTTTAGCTAATTAGAAGGGGCAGCATAAATAGACCTTACTGTTTAATATTAAGTTAGTTTATTTACAACTCTCAGATGATGACCTAATCAGTCGAAACAATTGTTAGAGTAGTTCTAATAAAATAGTGTAAAACAATATCTTGTGTGTGTTTTTACTTTATTGAAGATGTTTTAACAATTTTAAGGTAACTAAGTAATTGTTTACAGAAATAATACCATACTCGTATATCTTGTTAGAAACGTCGTTACCATTGTTTTTCGGATGAGTCAAGTGAGTGTATCTATCTCTGGATGTATAAAAACGAAAGAGAAGGGTATGGGGGAAGTCAATTAGATTATTTTCTACAGGAATTTCCTCTTATATTCTGTCATGATGTTCGAGAAAGTTATAATTCTCATAAAGAGAAGAACATCCCGGTCCTCGGGGAGCAACTTAAGAAAAAGTATAAATTCGATAAGGAAAATTCGCCCCGAACAGAAAGAACGCCCGTTTCCACCCCCCTCCCCCTTCAACCGCCCCATGCATCCCATCACCCCCTGCATGCCCGCTGCTCGCGGTGGTAGATGAAGGATAAGTAATTCCGCCTAAGAACCCTAACGTAATTAGTTGGGGTTGAAAAAATAAGGGTTGAATATTTCATTCTCGGTAGCTTGTTTCAGCTCTTGTTGTAGAAGAATTTCATACCTTTGATCTTTACTGTTCCCTCTACTTTTTTCTTTTTTTTTTGATCCTGCATTAACAAGAATAAATAATAAAATAAATTGTATCCACTAAAAATCCCTCAACCATGAAAGTATATTATTCTCCGCTATCCTTAAGAAAGTGTGTTATAGACAATTAAAATCTACTTTTGACTGACAATGTCTGGTTTTCATTATGATTCACCTTGATTTTCGCCAGTCGCCATGGTGTTATAAGGGCGGTAATGAAGTGATAAAGAAGCCACAGGATGCGGCTCGATATTTGAAAAAAAAAAGATTAAATGTTACTCCAGGGAAATTAATTCTACATAGACAAATGAATAACTTGAAAAATTGTTCTTCATCTTAAGAAGAATATAAAAAAATCTTGAGTGAGCTGACCGTTCGCAGTTGAGGGGCAACTCGAAAAAATGCGAATAATAAATCGTTGTTTTTTATTTTTTAATGAAAGCAACAAAAGAACAAAAGACAGTTCTCGGCCATTTTGAATCGTACAATTAGTGTTTTGTAAATTGTTAGTTACAGTTAGGTACTTTTATCTCGTTTTTATTTACTCCTGCAAAGAATAGCTAACGGGTCTTTAAGGAAGAAAGTCAGCAAAATTTTTAAATATGCAGATGCTACCTGGGAATAGCCAAACGAAATCTGGACAATAAATTAAAAGTTTACCGTTGCTACCGAAAAACCGAAATGCTTCCTATTCAAACGCAAATCGTAACATAATGGAATTTTTACAGCACTTATAACACGCTAATTTTAAAAATCTTTTGCCATGTCCTTCGCAGTATTTTTAAAAGAAATGGTTTAAAACTGAACGATCGTATTTAAATTGCCAGTCATAAATATCAACAGATTATATTATAGTTCTTCGAATTTGAAATAGGGCAGTCAAAAAATATGATCCCGGATTATTTACGATTCTGAACTATTTTACTCACTATAAATTTCTAAATCGAGTAACATGTGTTAATTGAACAAATGAAGTTAAAAAACAAACGCAAAAACAAAAACCTCAATTAAAAACAAAAGATGTTTAAAATAATTATTTTATAAAAGAAAAATTTGATTGCGTTTAATTGCCATGAATTGTTTGATTTCTACTGAAATAATAATGGAAATTAAACTTTACCGTAAGTAAATTCCTGCTGAGAATTTCCCCAATATTTTCTTGTACCCTCGACTACGAAA
Organism: Agrilus biguttatus; assembly: GCA_963921985.1. Classification (NCBI taxonomy): domain Eukaryota; kingdom Metazoa; phylum Arthropoda; class Insecta; order Coleoptera; family Buprestidae; genus Agrilus; species Agrilus biguttatus. Next base: position 21,498,587 of record OY998126.1, on the reverse strand, counting down.
TCTGAAAAGATAAGAGAACAACACTTTAAATTTGTTCTACTAAAAAGGCCAACGATAAATTAGTGGAAATAATATAAATAAACAAAGAAAACAAGAACTATTTGCTAAAATATGGACATAAGATAGTCAGTATTAGTCTTGCGGTATTTGACATTACTTAGATCCTACTGATAGGAAATAAATAATAAAATAAATTTCTTATCAGTTTGAATGAAATCCTGGGCGTGTTCTTTTTTGAAATACGCGAGAAAAAATCTGCATAAAAAATAAGGAGGCTTAGCAGAGGCAATTTCTGCAAACGGTAACCATTAGCGGGACGGCCATTGTTTAGCTCGGCAAATTAATTTAGTTCCCCCTTTTGTTTCCTTCCGTTGCCTCTGTTGATGCTACAACAAGGTACATACATATATATGTATATATACATAAAACGTACACTTTGTAGCAAGAAAGCAAGTAAGCCTTGCTTTAACGCGTTATCTTTTGTCTTCTATTTTCTTCTTTTCTTTCCTTGTTTTTTTCGTTTGTTTCGTCGTAGCCAAGGCGCGCCTGTTTCCTGATAGTGGTGCTATCTTGTTTAAATAATGGGCGCGGAACGAGGGCGTTAGTTTTAAATGAAGCAAGTCTTAAAGGACATCTATTAAAAAGTTCGATTCTTCGTTTAGAGGAAGTAATATAGCTGCGCGATCCGCACCAGACATACAGGGTGATCGTTAATTGAAAAAATTAACAATAGCCAGGAAAAAAAGTTGAAAGTCGTACTTTCCATCAATCGTCAATTTCAATGTAATGACTTATTAACAAATGAAAGCTTGTCGGTATGTTGGTGTTAAACTAAAAAAATGAGAATCAGGACGAAATAAGACAGGTAACGCAGATGAATACTGAGGAATGAGGCGGGAATACCTGATGGCTGATGTGAAACTGAGAATGTTTTCTTGACCAGGATTTCCTGATTTGGAATTAGTTTAAGATTCTCATTGCGTTATCAAAAACTTGATATAATAAAAAATAATAGTACTGCTATTAGTTTAAGTAAATAAAATACAAACTGTTTAAATTTTTTACTAATAAAGTAATTGTCCACTACAATTGTTTCGGTCTCTCGACTTAAAACTATTTAAAGCCATTTATAAGTATCTAGACTCTAAGGGTAGGTATACCAATTATTTAATGACTGCCATATATATATATATAGGGCTATTATGCCCTTCTGTTGTTCATTTGTAATATTTTTATTATTATATATAGCTTTATCAATCTCTAGTTTTTCGAGGAAATTTAACTTTTTGCTTTTTTGGTCTGTATGTAATAATTTAAAATTGTTTTTAGAAAAATCGTGTTAATTTAAAATATAATGGTGGGTAAAACCTTTATCTTTTCTATTATTTTTGATAGAGTTTTCATGTTCTATTATTCTTTTTCCAAAATTTCTGCCTTTTTGATCTATATATATATGGCAGTCATTAAATAATATGTATACCTACCCTTAAAGTCGAGATACCTATAAATAGATACTAAATATATATATACGGAAACACAATTTGAGCATTCTAAGTAATACACATCTGATTTTTTGAATCTATTGTTTTCTTAAAGTGTTTATATTTGTACATATTGTGTTTGTATCTAATTTCTTAATTGTATGAGATATTTTTGAAATTAAACCGTGTATGTAGTTGAAGAATGACCAGTTTTTATTTTGTTTGTAATTATTTTTGTTATTAAATGTCCACCATTGCATTGTAGACAAAAAACGATTTAAAAATTTTACATACAAACCAAAAAAGCAAAAAGTTAAATTTCCTCGAAAAATTAGAAATTGGAAAAGCTACCTATATAATAATAAAAATATTTAAAATGAACAAACAGAAGGACATAATAGCCCTAAATATATGGCAGTCATTAAATAATTTGTATACCTACCCTTAGAATCGAGATACCTATAAATATATATATTAAATAGTTTTAAGTTTAGTTTCCAGTAGGAACTCTTTGAGAATGGTCGAGAGACAGAAACAATGGTGAGGGACAATTACTTTATCAGTAAAACAATTTAAACAGTTTGTGTTTTATTTATTTAAACTAATACCAACTAAAAAAGTTTTACGAATTTCCCATCCCAAATACAGTATTTAAAGTTAATAATAATGCGTCTATCTAAAAAGACATTTTTATTTTGCTACATAATGAAGTGAGATTTATATCCAATATGTAATTTACCCTACTAACACATTATATGAGTTTTTTTTAATTGGAAGACCCTATGACCGCCCCAATCTTTTGCGCTTTGTGTTGCAAAGTATATCTAGATGCTAATGCTTTTAAAATAATTTTGAATTTTGTCCTCTAATGGATTATCTAGATTGCAATTTAGTTTAGAATCGAAATTAAATAAGAATTCTCGCTTTTTGTTTATCTTCTGAATGGCGTATATTAAAACCTAGCAAATGTTGCATACTACATACTAATGTCTAATGAAGGCTCACTTCAAATCGCAAAGCTGTATTTTAGAAGGTTTACATTTTATGAATATTTTGTCGAACCTCTACAAAATGGATAAACGATAAAAAAACTCAAAGTCAAATTTTTCGCTAAAATATATATTTGTTTGGTCATTTTTGAAAACTTAGAGATCAAAAAAGTAATCAAAAACAATCTAAATTTATCCAAAAAAAGGAGGAATTAAAATCCTTTTTTTTTTGGATATTTTTCGTATTTTCGTCTAAGAATCTTCCCAAATCAACAGTGTAATTCAATGCCGGTAGGGGTATTAGCCCTCGGAGTAGTTGTTTCTGTTGGTTCCATATTTTTAATGTAAATTTAGTCAATAACCAATTAGAACTAGATACAACCAAACCTTCGCTAATATTGTACCATCTTTAACCCCACTCTACCTTCCCTTCGTAGATTATATAAAGGGTACGTGGTCTAGTGCTCTAGATTATTGCTTTGCATTTGAGAGGTCACCGGTTCTAACTTGGGTCCGGCTGCTCTGGTCCAAGTTTTCTGTGGTTTCCTTGGATCATTTAGACAAATGCTGGGGCAGTAATACTCCACAGATAATCTTTCACTTCTCTTCTATTTGCATTTCGTCCGTCTCGTCTCATCTTTCTCTCCCTAACCACACCACTCACCTATTCTCAGGAGGCTGAAGAGGGCCTTACGCCCTATCCTCCGGCTTTATACTACAGTGTAAGTCGGAGGGACTGCCCGCCCACCAGCACGAGTAGCTGGTGGGAAAGATACACAAAAAAGATTTTAATTACTAAAGTATAAAGTAATTCAATTGATACTCTTGATAATGGCCGTTTTGACCGAAAAAATATTGTCGAGACAATAAATTATTTGGTGAAAACATTCTTGTGTTTCTTTTCTGATTCTAATTATTAAAAAATGTTTCACAATCCATGCACCCTGAAGAGTTTGAATTATATTACAAAAAACTTTTTGTATCCGAAGTGATGACTGACTCTTAACCGCAAAGCTGGTGCATTTTAAGAAAATTTTTGTGTTACATTGGAGTATTACTTCGGAATGGTTATGCCCTACGTTTCGACCTTATCGTCGACAAACGTGTTGAGATTTTTGTGAACTCTAACAAACTTTGACGAGAATATTAACACGAAATGTTTGTTACATAATAAAGCACAAAAGGTTAGTAGATATTTAGTTAATACATGGATTATATATGAAATGTTCTTTAATATGTTTTTAGTAACAAAATTACTTAAATTGCGGCCCTGCAAGTAATGGAGGATGTTCATTGTCGGATCTTTTGAGGAATTTGGGAAAAAATGCGGGCTTATGTTTAAATATATATATATGAAATTAAAAGGACCGGGATGGAAGGAAAAAAATTAATTAAGGGTTTTAAGGAAGCATCCTTTTGTTCAAGGAATTCTATAGTCGTTGTCGACAATGATAAAGCTGGGCCTTATTTGCAGGGAAAAGTTCCATTTACGCGCTAAAATTCATTGGCTAATGCATTGTGTTATCTATTACAAACTGTCTTTTCCTTGAACATTAAAGAAGATAAATTAAAAAACGTAATTACGAAAAGCCCCCGGAATGCCTTACCCCCCTCCCCCGACAAAAATCTTCAGCCAACGCTCAAGTTCTCTCTCTCTCTCTCTCTCTCGTTTTCCAAACGTCAGCCCTTCATCCCCGTCCCTAGTTACATTTTAACTGCCATCGGCATAACACACGCACAAACAGGGGTATAAAATAAGGTCCCGGAAAAAATTACTAATTTATTTTTTAGTAGTCAACGAAAAACACGTTATTAATTGCTTAATTTTATAATAAGACAAATTGAGCTTTACCTTCTTTTTTTCTTTTTTTACTGTATATTACATCCACTATTGAATTGTTTCAAACACGTTTTTGTTTTTGTCTTCCTAACCTACTGGTAATCGTCCAGTATAAAACAATTACAGTGAGAACAACTTCGTTCAACAATTTATCAAACAGTTGCCTACTATGTTACTATTCGATGCTTAAATGTTTGGTAAACAAAATTGTCTTCTATTTGACTATATACGTCATTAAATATTTTTCAACATATTCAAGAATATAGATGTAAATAAGGGTTCAAGTTTTCTTTAATCCTAAAATTCTTCGCCATCAAAAGAATTGAGAAATACTAAAAGTAGTTGCCAAATTATGCATTAAATATTTTATAAGAAAAAAGTTTCACAATTGTATCGATCTATACATCATTTTATTAATAACTTGTACTGTAAGATTTTTCTTAGTGCCGAATTTACAGATTTTAGGGCAACAGGAAGTAGTTACCGTAAAGGTCATAGAGGCATAAAGGCACCCTTCCTTTTCACTAAGAGATCAATTTATTTATTTTTACTGTTGTTATTTTTTTTATTAAGGTCGGTTTTTTAGGGTGGGAGGGGGGTGCGATCTGTAGGTATTTCAAATTGTTAATATTATGAAATTCAATATATTTATCGTTTGTGCCATTGTCTCGTTTTATTTTTCGGCCAAGTGAACTGTGAACTTGCGAGATAAGTACGTACCAACAAAAGGTGATGTTTATTGTTAGAAGTTATCAACGGGGAACGAAATAAATTACCTGTCGGAATATGTTCGCGACATGGTCGACGTTCAGCTTTTTCTTCTTCATTTATTATTATTTTTTTTAACATTTATCGCGGCACGCCGGCATAGCATTCATTGTCTTTCCCGATGTTCTTCCGTTAATTGAAGAAATTGGTAGCAGAAAGCACAGTAATTGAGTAGAAATGACGTGATATCTTAAGTTGCGTGTTCGCTGGCACCTGCTGTACAGTTGCTATAGAAACACTCATCTGGGGATGAAAAAAAGCGAGGGTGAAAAAAAACGTGGGGGTGACTCAAATAAAAAAACGGATCAATATTAACTCTTTGCTACCCCAAGCGGTTGCTTGATTGTGTACACTCGAGACAACAGTTCCTAAAAAAGAAATCGTCTTTTGTTTTACCATATCTAAAACATCATAAGCTCACATTAGTTATCCATCACAGGCCGAAACGTATTTAACGTCATATATCACAAAATTTCGAAAAAAAATGTTTTTAGAAATTTCATACCATTTATTGCCTTTTTATCTTATTGCACTACTTCACATAATACCAGAAGTTTCAAAAAGATCCTTATCCTGTTGCTGATCAATTAGTAGGGGGTTGAAAGGTTTGTGGACAATTAGACGAGTGGTATTTCAGTTTTTATCCTTTTCACTGATATATTCAAAAAAGAAGGAATTAAAATCCTTTTTCGTCAAAATATTAAGATCAAAGATCTCACATTTGGAACGCGTCCTACCAAGTAGGCACAACAAACCGAAAGCCATATCCCACGACCGGTTTCGACCTATCGGGTCTCATCAGGTGGGCGCTGGCAGAAAGGCCTTTACAGGCTATATTATAAATATAAATATAATATATATAATATATAATATTAGCCCTCGGAGTAGTTGTTTCTGTTGATTCCATATTTATATTTATATTTACTTTTCACTGATAGTTTTATTACGTTACCCTTTGTACGGATATTTAAATTTCGATTGTCCAGTTGGATTATCACTTTTTGAATATTCGTCGTGATAAAACAGAGAACGTTTCGAGTAAAGGATGAAGTGGGTGTAAAGGAATGTCGGAGAAGAGATGCGGAATCGGTTTCTAACGTAAGTGGCATAATAATAATACGTGCTACATATGGCACATATGTTCGCATCAAGCAAGCAAGCAAGCAAACGGTGGTTAAGGCAACAACCGAAAAACCTGATGAATGAAATAGCGTGTTCCTTTCATTCAAGGAAATGCCACACGATTCGAACGAAATTCGTATGCAAAAATTCGAAGATTTGTATACGCACACGTCGTATATCTTTTTTCGTGATATCCATAAAAAAAAGAAAGAATGAAAGAACTCGACGTATTCAATGAACTTTTAAGTTAAAAATAAGAAGTTTATAATGAAATCCGTATTTCATTAACAAAGCACGAATTACAACTGGATTGATTAACAGTTATAATAAATTATAAGTTTTGACTAAAAGAACAAAAGGAAAATGTTATATAATTGTTTCAACACACATATATTTTCTCGAAGAATCGTTTCGACCAAGGCGGTCATTATCAAGAATTTCGATAGATGTGGCGGTTGGTATACTATGAAACATTTAAAAAAAAATTGCTTTTAAATGTTTCACATTTGCTTTATTATAGTTTAGACTTATTAGGTCTTAATCAAGAGTAATTAGTTACTAACTGTACCTGTTTACAAGATGTCCTTAAATACTAGTCAATTGACGTCATCGGTCGATTAGAAATCCCTATATTGGTCAGACAGGTAGGAACATAGATGTGAGACTTAAAGAACATAAAAAAGACATCAAAAACGGCAAAACAACAACCGGCTTAAGTACACATTGCATTATAAATAACCACAGTATAAATTGTAATGATGTTGAAATTTTACACAAAGAAAGTAAATGCAGAAAACTGAATATATTAGAACAACTGGAATTTTAAACATAAACTACCCATAAATAACGACCAAATAGATTTCAAGAACAACCCTATAATTGACCAATATCTAGGGATTTCCAATCGACCGATGACGTCAATTGACTGGTATTTAAGAACATCTTGTAAACAGGTACAGTTAGTAACTAATTACTCTTGATAAAGACCTAATAAGTCGAAATAGCTGTAGAGTGCTATAATAAAGCAAATGTGAAACATTTAAAAGCATTTTTTATTTCCTTCATATTATCAAGAGTACTTGTTAACTGTAGTATAATATAGTATAACAAGTACTCTTGATAATGACCGTCTTGGTCGAAACGATTTGTCGAGAAAATATATATGTGATGAAAAAATTTTTATTTTATTTCTTATGTTTCATCTACCGATCACCACCAACAACATTGATAGGAAAATGTTATATTGATCAACTTTTGATTGCATTTGACAATTAATAAATAAACAACTTCCAGACTGGAAATATTTTCATATTTAAATCCGGATCTAATCGGATTTTCGTGTTGTATGATCAGTAAAAAGTCTGATCCGGTTCTGATCATAAATTGTTTTTAAAAACAAAAACTGATTAAGATTATCGAATCTGTTGGAGATCACACGATTTGTCTTTTTGTTGTTTCCAACTCTGCCAACGATTAAACATATAATAATATTATTTAGTGATCACGATCACGATCCTGATCATAAATTGTTTTTAAAAACAAATTAAGATTATCGAATCTGTTGGAGATCACACGATTTGTCTTGTTGTTGTTTCCAAGTCTGCCAACAATTAAACATATAATAATATCATTTAGTGATCACGATCACGATCCTGATCATAAATTGTTTTTAAAAACAAAAACTGATTAAGATTATCGAATCTGTTGAAGATCACACGATTTGTCTTGTTGTTGTTTCCAACTCTGCCAACAATTAAACATATAATAATATCATTTAGTGATCACGATCACGATTCTGATCATAAATTGTTTTTAAAAACAAATTAAGATTATCGAATCTACTGGAAATCACACGATTTGTCTTGTTGTTGTTTCCAACTCTGCTAACGATTAAACATATAATAATATAATTTAGTGATTACGATCACGATCAAGATATTGAATATATATACTTCACCTGAAGAAGCTTATGTTTAGGCGAAACAATTGTAGTCTTGAAACTTGTTGGTGTTTATTTTTCTCTAAATTAAAAGTTAAATTTTTATTGTGAGTGACACAGTAATTAAGTATGTAAAATGCAAAAATAAGTAAAGAAAAAGAAAGATTTACTGTTTTTTTATGTATTTGTTGTTGTTTTTCAATGGGTATGTGATGTATTACTTTAATTGAATAACTGTTGAGGCATTAATTTTTTGAAACTCAATTATAATCTTTCAGTAAATAAAACAAATACATCATCTCAAATCCCAAAAAATGGAAGAATTTAATTCAATGTTACATATATCAATTAACATTCCCTTTCCAAAGAAAATTTCGATAAAGAATTAACCCGAATATGTGTAATTTCCAAAAATAACGGTTAATAGACATACTTCTAAACGATAAATTCAATTTATCGTGTTATACAACCAAATAAATCAAAAATTTTTATATATCGAAAATAGCTCCTTAAAAATACGAAAAGTAATTAATCAATTAATTCTTTAGGAAAAATAATTTAAAGTAACAAGTATAATATGGTAAAAGTTTGGGGTTTAAAAGTTAAAATGTGAAGACTGTAACAAAGGCTACATGGGACAGACAGGACGTTTCTTCGAAGAACAAATAAAACAACACAATAACGCCTATCGATTAAAAGATTTAACCTCTACATATGCAAAACGCCTTTTATTAGAAAACCATAGTTTTGACAATAATTTTGAAATTTTATATCACATATTATAATAATAAAAGCTGAAAAATAAGCTTATTTTAAGAAATGGAAATAAATAGGCAGAATATCACACTTAATGATCGATTAGATGTGAATATACACCTCTTTTAAATTTAAAATTCTAAAATTGTAACTACTATAACTTATACAATACTAATACTAGTATCTGATATAATTGAAACCTATTTAATAATGTATGTATTTCGTCATATGGTGAAGCTACCGTGTAGCGAAACAACTGAAGTCGTTAAAACTATTTGAAACTCAACAGAATTTGATTTATTTAATTAAAATTTATATGTATTACTGTTTATGTAGGTCTATTATATATGTATATATTTTAAATAACATTCATTAACGTGAAAAAATTGATTCTACTACATTAGTAAAATTACGTTATAGATACTTTTGAACATTTTACGATTAAAACATCTTTACGTTGAATTTCCTTAAGGACGCGTGTGAGTTATTATGAAAGAAATAAGAAAATCGATTGAACTAGGCGATAGAATTCGATCGAACTAAAACGAATCGAACTACCTGCAAACTATTGTTCATTATATAGTTCACGACTATCAAGGACGATTTCTGGTATCCGCAGAAGGACTGCACACACACACACACACAACACACACATATTTATATATATATTCGTAGGTTTGAAAGGGCTGTTACTCATTCAACAGCATAAGGCAACCACCCTGAAATGTAGGGCAAGTTTGCAGTTTCCTGGAAACTAGACCATATGTGCGCAATTAACTGTACCATGGGCATAAAAAAAATCGAAAACAAAATGTGTATATATATAATATAACATCCACCTAACGGGTGTTGGCAACTCCTCAGTTGGAATCCGCAAAATCGTCCACAAGAAACAGGAAAACAAATTTTAAAATAATATATTACCTATTGCATTTTAAGAATGGTTCCTTGGGGATATTTTAATAAGTACGACAATTACTTAATAAACTTCAGTAAAACAGTTAGTAAGGTTAGTAATCCCACTTAACAATTAAGGGTTGTTCAGATCAGAAGGTGGTGTTAAAAACAAGTTTCCGTTGATTTCCTTCTTTCCAATATCCGCACACGTGTCTGCATCTTCCCAAAATGATACAATACGAGACAGAAATATAAAGGTGCATTTAAATGTGTGTTATGTCAGAAAAACGAGGTTCTCGCGTCAAGGGGTGAAAAAATAAAGGGTCGAAACCATTTTTTCTAACGGTGAGCTTCATACCTTTTTTCGTTAATTTAATTACAGTGTGTCCTAAATATATCCACTTCAAAAAAAGAAAGAAAAAGTGCAAATTCATTAAAAGGTCTTCAGCAAGTTTTGAAAACATTTAATTTAATAATTAAAAACAGAAACTTTTTTTATATTGTAAATTCTTACAATATTGCTTCGGCTTACTAGGCCATTATCAAAGAGTTAAATAGAAACTAAACTAAATAAACGAAATAGAAAAAGAAAAGAAATGTTTCAACAAAACTGTTTATTGTTTCGACTTCTAAAACGTCATTTTCAAGGGCACAATAGTAATAGTTACTATTTATTGTAACAATTGTCGAGAAATAAACAGTTTTGTTGAAACATTTCTTTTCTTTATCTGTTTCCTTTGTTAAAAATGTTTCATCGAGAATACACCAGTGAAAGTTTAGAAACTAAACTAATTATAAAAATACGTCACTATTTATACCATGCAGTTAGACTTATAAATTTTCGAAAACGGGCGATAAATATCAGACTATCATGTCATTCACATTTTTCATTGGTAATATTTTTATTCCAAAAATTGTTAAATTTCCAGTTTTTTTTACAAAATTTGATCTATTGCTTTTGTCAATGCAATATAAAATTCTAAAATGATTATATATATTAAAAACGTGGTTATTGTGAGCATTTTTTATCGTCAATATATTTTGTATGTTCTTTAAGTCTGATTTTAAATAGTCTACCACTCTGTCCTATATAATAGATAGCTCATGTAGACTCCAATTACGTAGTTGAAAGTGTATTATTAACCAAAATTCTTTCCAAATTCATTTTATTGGAGGAAATATGTTACTATTAAATTAAAAAGATTTAAGCGTAGGTAGACATGTAATATTTTAAGAACCAAACTGTCTACTATGCATTTACAAAACTTTTTTTTTTTTTAATGTAGTGGCCTGACATAGTAGTACGCGATCTGGGGGTGAACGTTAGCCTCTCTGGGTAGACATTCACCCCACGCAGACGAATTTAACCCCACGGAAGAGTTATATCGATCTTACGTCTTACCCAGAGCCAAACGAGAAGGGTTACCCCACGATTCTTTCTTTTTTTTTCATATTCAAATATTAAAAGCACTGATGGTCAATGAATTATTCTAATAGGAGATTGGAACGCTCTAGTAATCGATATCTGGATGTCTTACACCCTTGCAACTAGCTATTTAAAATGATGGGATACTTGTTTTAAATATAATATACATAATATATTTTCTTCGTAATCGAGTCTACCGTTTGAAATTGGTTGAAATTCATGGTATAACTAAATAAAAAGTGCACTGACGATTTTCAACTTTTTTTATTGATCACTTGACGACCGTTTCGCTAAACTTTGGCTTTGTAGGAAGTTTGTAGTCAACTTGTTGAAAAAGTTGAAAATCATCAGTGCGTTTTTATTTAGTTATAATATATTTTATCGTAGTTGCCAAAAAACATTAATAGATAATGTTCAAAATATTAAGAGTAAAAAGAAAATGTTTTTGAAACACTATTCGATACTTCTACTAGGGGTGGAGGAATGATGAAAAATGCAAATGAAACGACAAAAATTCAGTTTCCGATCCAACTTTTCAAGTTTGGTTGAAAAAATTGAAAAGTATAGGCATCAATGTGGTGAATTTTTAATGGATAATTGGAAATGGTTTGGTAGAGGGTTGTGGTCATAATGAGTGAGTGAGTGATAATAAAAATACCTGATTAAGAACAAATATTTTACTAATAATAAAATAACTCAGGACAATAATTTATTGATCAAGACATCGAGTTTTCGTTCATAAACCGGGTCACGTGATCACATGTGTATTGTACATTTATTCAGGGGTATCATTAGGTATAAAGAGATTAAAAATTAAACACGAGCAAGAGATCAGCTTTTTCGACGAAATCTTACCTAATATTATTTAGGGGGTTTCCCCCATCCACCCGGAATCAACCGAATCTTCTTATGTTACGATAAAATTTTCGTTATTTGATCTCGCGGAGGATGTCAGAGAAGCCCCGAATTTTTTTTCGGGGAATTAAGATTACGAAACCTTAAAAATAAATTCTTTTCTGTATTGCGTGTGTAAAAGTAAGATTTTCGTCAAAACTTGTGATATATGTATAATAGATAAGTAATAATAATCATTGAGGTAGAAAATAGCATAAAACATTTACGTATCATTACTATTATTATTATTAATAGATATTATTTACAAAAAAATTCATTCACATGGATCTTTTTTATTCACTAATTAATACAGCGCATTCTGTCGTAGCTATTATTATTATTATTATTATTCTTATTTTTTTATCTATTAAAAATCAGTCTTATCAGTCAGTTTATCAGGTGAAACTGTAGGTAAAGTTTTTCTATCGTATTTTACAAACAGGAGGTAGATTTTTGTACATTTGTTGAAAAAATCCTTAACTTATAACGATATTAAACATAACAAACATTAATATGTACTAAATAAGAATATTCGAGGTGAAGCCCTTTCACTAGAATATTCAATAAGTTCAGGTAACTCATTCCAACCATTGGCGTAGAATATCAGAATATATTCGAGACCAGTTTCTTTGGTAAGAAGCTATGAAAACGTTTAGAATGTACATTTAATTAAAATTCTAATCGAGTAGACCGGAAATTTTGTTTTGATCATTTTGATTATTGTTATACGATATTTAATGGAGTATTTTTTTAAGCAACTTGAACTCATTCTCACGTTAGGTAGATACTAAATAAAATAATAACAATACAGCACAAGATAACAATAAAAAGAACATCAATACAACACTTTTTATATATAAATAATAATCATTGTATTCTTAAATCTACAAAAATATAGAGATATTTACATATAGATTTCTTTTTTCTTACGTTGACACGGGAAACAATCAAAAACGTTCTTTTTTTGTTATTAGAAAAACAAAAAACTAAAACAGTTCGTTTTTTTTTTCTTTAATTTAAATCTAAACCATTTCATAATAACAATAATACGAGAGGATAAAAACTAAGCATGCATATAAATAATATTTATACATGCAGGCAAGTATGAAATATCGCAGGTATTAGGAATAATTGTTTCGTAAACCCTTAGGAAAAATTTGATACGTATAACACATTCCCCGTGTAATTCCAACGAAACTGATAGGTTTAACGACATGTTCTCGAGCAGGTTCTTGTGTTACCTGATAGGGGTTCTCAACAAAAAATTCAAAAGTACCTAATAATAAGCAAGTTAAATTAAAATAGAAGAAAATGTGCCCGAAAGAAATGGTTTACGATGACAAAAGCTGCGAAACCGAAAACGAAAAATTCATCCACTTCTCATGTTTTTGTTCTTGAACGACTTCCTTCCAAGAAATCGGTTCGAATGTATAACGGTTTCATGCAATTCCAGATGCAAATTTTTGAAACGACTCCCGAACATTTAAAAGGTACCTACAATACAATATCTTTTGTGGACAAGGTCTTTTGGGGGTTTGTGTTTATAACGCTGTAATTTACGATTTTGCGACAATATGCAAACCAGTCTGTCCGAAACCAGAGCAAACACAATACAATTGTGATATCTTATATCGAGCAGGTAGAAAAAAGGACTTTTGTTACCACCTATCGGTATAGAAGTGATATTTTATTGCCGGCTAGAAATTTTTAAGAAAGTTTAACTTTCTAAACAAACTAATAAAGGCTATGTACGTCCAATAATATATTGCATACTTATATGTATAAAGTTAAAAATATCTCACCGGTTATATCATCCGTTCGAATCAAATACTAAATGTACAAATACATACCCTTAAAATCTATTGATTACCCCCCGATAGAAATACGAAGAAATACCTAAAAAAACAACAGAGGCATTTGGCACATATTTTTTGTTTATGTTAGAAAACAAAAGATTGCGTTTTCGATTGTTTCCTATTATTATTAATTGAGTCTGAACAAAAAAAAAAGAAGAAACAAATGCTTAAAACAATCGTAAGCATCGTCATTTGTTTATGACACAGGAACTCGCACACCAGATTGATAGATTATATGATAATAACTTTATAAAATATAAATTTGTACAAAAAAAATTAAACTAATAATTAACGGAAAACCTATTTATCGGAACAATAAAGAAATACGTACAATATATGAATAATAATCCCTGAAAACATTGACTTGAGATACCCGTAATATGAATTTCTAGTTTACTATTTATTACCTTTTTAGTATAATTCGTTACAGGACTAGGAATGGGACATGGAAGGCATCGCAGATGTATGTTTAAAAAAGAGGGAAGTTGTTTCCCGCGGGGGTTCTTCGTCCTCTTCCATGTCATCCTTAAAACTCGGCGGTGATCGGGACCTCGTCGATTCGCCGCTGCTATGTGAATGCAATCCTGTCGTCATACTTAAATCTTCAGGTTCCGTCTGTTCGGGAAGATTAACACTAAGGGGAAAAGTGAGCAGAGGTTCGATAGGGACTCTCAGGATATTTCGGGATGGATGAAGGTGATCGTCTTCGTGGATGTCGGAAGGATCGGGACTAGGTTCTTTGTCCGATGAAATCATTGTTACGCCGCATTTGTGATGGAGAAGATGGTGCCTTCGACGAAACCTGCGACAATAGAAAACAAGTTTAATATTTTAAAAACAATTGACGTTCAATCAACTAACCTGGTGTGACATTTTTCACAAGAAAACGGTTTCTCGTCTGTGTGAATTAGAAGGTGGGCTTTCAGCTGATTGGAGTCAGAAAATCGCGCTTGACAGTGTTCACAAGCGTACGGACGTTCGCCGGTGTGCACCCTCAGATGACGCCTCAGGTTCGCTACTTGCACGAAATGCCTATCGCAATGATCACAATGATACGGTCTCTCGCCAGTATGCAACCTCATGTGGGTCTTCAGGTGATGGTCTCTGGTAAACCTGAATCGAAAACAACTTCACAAATTCACGAAACGTAAGCAACCAAATCGAAACGATTTTTTTTTGTCCGCTGCTCTTTTTTTATTCTTTTCGCGTTTATGGTGGATTATTTGACAGTAAAAGTGTTGTTGTTTTTTATGACATATAAAATTTTATTGCAGGTTTTATATTTATTTATTTATTTATTTATTTACCTTTTATGGCATTCTGGACATTCGAACGGTTTCTCTCCCGTGTGGGTCCTTTCGTGATTTTGCAGGACGTGTTTGTAGCCGAAGGACCTCTTGCATACGCCACAAGTGAACTGTTTATCTCTGTTATCTTTCACGCCGAGATCAGCGGTACTGGACGGAGGAGACGACGTGGACATCGGAGGACTGAGGGGCACGACCTCCTCCTCAATTTTCCTCGCAACTTTCCTCTTGGTAGTTTTAACATCTGAACTACTACTACTAACCTATATAAACGATAGACAAAACAAATGATATCCATTCTATCTATGATTTTATACGATAATGAACTTACCACATTGTTGTTGTTGTTTTTTCTCGACTTGAATGCTGGCGAAACCTGTTCGGCACTATTCGGGGGTGAAGGGGGTGAGCTAATGGGCCAAGTGGTTGTAGTGAAAAGTCCGGGATGAAAAAATGCCGGATTGGCCGGAAGTCCCAGACCGGAGGCAGCCATTAATTGACTGGCCATCAAAATCTGGGATGGGGTAAATATTCCTGCATTTGGGAAAGATGGGAATGCTACAGAGGTCAAAGAGGATTTTATTGATGTGTCGTCCGATTCCACTTTCATTTTGTCCCGATTGGAAAAAATATCTGGAACAATAGCGAACTGAAAAACTGGCTACTATACATGCTGTTAAGTGACCCAGAATTAGAAACACAACAGAATACACAGGCAAATTCGTGATTCAAAATAATTCTACGAATGTACCAACAATTTCAAAAAAAGTAAATCTAAACGTTAAAATTTCATTTACGAATCAACTAATGAACCTACGATATGATACTTCAAATACGGAATGCGAAAGGGAATTTATGTATAAAAAAAGGGATAATAATATAATAATCAAAAATTGTTTATTTGCTACATTTGCACACAATATATAAGAAATTTAATCTTGGCTAGGCACTTGGTGAAACATATTTAATAAGATTAAGAAATAAAACATTTGGTATACTTTTGTTTCACAGTTTTTTTTAAAACACTTTAACAATTGTTTCGGCTGTTAAGCTATTATCAAAGAGAATAATTTTACAAAAGTAACAACGATCTTATATATACCTATGTAGGGGTTAGACGAACAAATTTAAGAGTGGGGAGGTCCAAAATTCAGATTGGTCGTTTAGTATGTTATCTTGATGTTTGCAAGCTTTTTTAATTTCTAAAATTTCATACAGATCTAGCCGTTTGCCTTTATTTAAATTATATAACAATTTACAAATACAAAAAAAAGCGATAAATGAATAAACACTACTTTGTTTATTATCACTTTTTTATTTCCAAATCCTTTTGACTATAGTTTCGACAAAAAAGCTTGTCATTGTCAAACAAATAATTCAAATTGAATGAATATAAACAGATTAAAAAAAATAATTAAATTTGTTCATCTAATCCCTACATAGGTAAACAAGATCGCTTAGCAGCCGAAACAATTGTTAGAGTGTTCTAAATAAAAACTGTGAAACAAAAGTGTACCAAATTTGCAGACAAATCGTAAAATAATTCATTGGTTGCTTTGTTTTCTTTCGATAAAGTTGAAGTTATTTATACAATAAGGAAGTGAAATTCTACATATAAAGTTTCATTTATAATACAAAAAAGGACGGAAAGGATCGAAAATTCGTTGCCAGGATTCATTCGATGTTAAAAGCGCCCCTTTGGTGCATAAACGAGAGAGGAATAACGAGAGAAATCAGTGGGGTTCCGCAATTTTAACCGAAAATATCCATTTATGCAAAAAGGGTGCTTTTTCGATTCGAAAACTGCTCAGTCATTCGGTAAGGTCCATTTACAATAATAATACCATACTGTAACATGCAACATCAGAAGCCACACTGAATTCACTTCCATAATACAATTGTCGCAAAAACGAGGAAAAAAAACATTTTTTCCGACATGTATGGTTCTGTGTAAATAAACGACGCGTCGAATTTTGTACATAAGGTACGGGGGAGGCCTGGGGGAGCAAGCCAAAAAGGACATTGCACGGGATGCCGTTGTTTGTGGTGCCTCTGCTACCGTCTGCATTCGAGAGCTTTTATCATTGATGTGAAACGTCTTAAAAGTATCCAAAACTCATCACAATGCCTTGCTTGCTTCTCCTTGTCATACTTTCCTTAACACTCCATTGCTGATGAATAATAAGATTGAATATCAGTAGTCAATGGAGGCAACAAAACACGTGTGCCACCAGAGGGAAAATACACTAGTAAAACCCGTTCAATATACATTACATCTATTACTTTTAATAATGAAATATTTTAATCTTGTAGTCTAGTGGCAGAAGCATTGGCGCGTAAAGCCAGTAAAGGGTATAAATTAATTCAATAATTAATATCGCATTAATGTATCCATTACTTATTAAGGAATAATATTTACTAGAAAATCCCGTCTTCTAATTCACATAATCATCCTTCACACGCATACAATTTATATTTATGTACGTTTTATATATATATTTTTAATTATATGTAAAGTAGATTTTAATTGCGATATAACATAAAGTATCGATCGATGTCAAGTATCGTAGAGAAAAAAATTATGTCGGAGGAGCCAGGATCATTAAATTTTTAACGAATTTTGAAATGATTGATCTGTTTCGTGAATAGTTTTGTAGTTGTAAATGCGGCCAGTTAGCCGCGATCTTTTCCCTCATTGTTATGCAAAATAGTTGAATGTATATCGAAAGACAATAGCACAAATTTGCATCTATATGGATCGAAACAAATGAAGACTGACAAAGCTGTTTATTTCATGTGGTAGTAGGCAAGATGATATGCTTCCATTTATCGTTTGTTTTAAGCATCCATCAATTGTTTTACTTTATATATGTTGTTGTAAAATAAAGTAAAAAATTGTTTCTGTCTAATTAGTTTCAAACTTTGTAGAGCACACAGGCTACGACGAAACAAAAAAATTATTACAATTTCGAAAAATTCATTTTTATTATCGATAATACGAAAGGAAGTTAAAGAGAAGCGCCCATATAATAAACCAGCCCTCTCATAAGAATAATAATCTATATCAGGCAATTAAAATTAAAAGTCTCTTAATTAGCTGAGAGTAGGTAGGGGATTGATTCCTTGAGCGGGATTTAATTCAAGGATTCTTGCTTCTGGGGAAGCGAATTTTGAACGATAGGTAGTTGTGTTGATGGTGGTGGTGGTGGTGGGAAACGAGAAAATTCGGGAAAGGTAGTAGCGAGGGGATTGGAGACGTGGATGGAGTGGCCGAACGTTTCGTAAGGGAAGGGTTGTTCTGTGCTAAGAAGACTTCGACGGCGACGCTAATGAAGGACGCCGAGCGGCGGAGGCGCGGGGAGCGTCACGTCGTACGGAAGGGAAAGCGAAGCGCCAGGAATAATGGGGAAAGATAATGGGAGCCGCGACTGCGCTTCTTCTTAGTTAAGGATATTGGGAGGAGTCCTGATAGCCCGGTCATTTCGTTATAACGGCGTCAACGTAATTAGAATTGTTATTATCCTTTTTAATGTACCGCTAAACATGTTCGGTACGATAAGGAATTGTCTACATGTTCCTCAGAACATTTATTTCAAATGTTGAAACGTGCACAAATTAACAGAAGCAGAATTATTTTTACTATTATTGTACAATCCCTTAAGTATGGTTAAAAAGACATGACAAGATTAGGAATTAATGTCCTTGAAATTAGAAAAAAACAAAAAATAGAGAATTTAATTTCCAATCCTAAAACATCGCGATGTATGATAAAGCACAGAAACTATAAAACATTCCTATATATGTTTAGATAGTTATCCTTCTCAATATCCGGTTAATACCTTTGATATAATCAGGACTTTCTGATTTCTAATCTTACGCCCCTTCAGAAATCAATAACACGTAAACTTTATGATTAATTATGTCACTTAATTATGACAAATTGGAAAATAACAAATGCTTTCAATAAAGAAAAACAAATGCAGATAACCGTTACAGTACCCATGAAATGCACTGATAAATGACCTAGGACCCAAAAGCCTCTCAAACAATTTATACCTACTAATTAAAATTATAATAAATTGTTTCATTCGAATGTGCTAAAGTATTTTTGCAATGAAAACAATTCAAAAATAACTGTGTGTATTACGATTACAAGATACAGGTATAATTTTGTAAAAATTAATAAAACACCTACCTACGACTGTTTCAGAATAATTCAGTTAAAAACAAAACACGATAGGAACTCGATATCTATTACGTGTTAGTTTGTGTTTTTTTTTATTGCCGACCAAAAACAATTAACAAACAATTTTTGCTACAAGCAGACATTTTATAGGATAATGTGCAATTGGAGATAAATTAAATGTAATTACAAATATATCTATTTTACCCGTCGCATTACAAATAGAAAATTGAAAAGAGAATAACCCATTAGTTACTAATGTAAAAACTGTAAAAAATCAATTAGTCAAATACCATTTAGTATAATAAAATAATACGCAGGTAGAAAACCCAATAATGAGGTAATACACATTGTGTATTCGTATGTCTAAAACTATTTCCTAAATTTTGATTGTTCATTTACTACTTTGAGCCTAAAGCCGTAAGCCAATGTGAAAAAGAGTAAATTACTTAAACTTTTGGTCTATCGAATGAATATCACTAAATGTAAACAAATATGGGATAATATAGAGCTTTCTAATTATGTTACTTAATAAACAGTCTAAATCAGACAGAAAGGTGATATGATAAAATTTTACTGAAATCAAATGTTTGTTGTTAAAACAATTAATATTATCAATATAAGTAAATAAATAAATATTAAAGGATATATAACGTTATATCATGCAAAAGCTCACGTAGTCTTGCACAAAATAACTTTTAACAATGGTATATAATATCTATTGTAACGAAAGTTATTTTAATTTAAAGCATCATCAATAAAATTGTAAACAAATAAATGCTAAGTGTTTCATAGTTTGAAAAAGTTTTCTGAAGAGATGAACGAAGTTTTCTCAACATTACACTAATAGAAAACTTACTTACTTACATTCAGTCAAATAATTAAATTGCAAGAACAATTAAGTATTTATTATCGTTAGGTATTAATATAATAATTGTGAAAGGCTTTCGAATAATTTCTAACATAGGAAAAAAAGACTGGACAGCTTATAAAAATAAATACGAGGAGATGTTTTACGAAAGATAATAACAATTGAAACAAAAACAAATTTTATCAGACAATCCAAAAAAGTTTTTCCTTACCTCCGCTTTTATTTTCCTGCAAAAGGGGCATGTCGTCGAGAAATCGCCGGCTTCATGAAGTTATTGAGCTTTTCGCGGATATCACTGCCACATATTTTCATTAGAAGGCAAAATGAAACTTATTCTATTAATAATAATAATAATAATATGTAATCACTTCGTTGCGTTGAGTTACGTGAGTGGATATTGTTTGGTCAAAGACGGACCTGCACACATGCTTCACATTTGACCACAGAAATTGTACTGAATGTAAATCCAGACGCACGAGGGATGACCTAACCTAGGCCAACGTAACGCACTTATCCCCACCGCGGGGTGGGAGTTTGGAGAGGGGAGAAATGGAGCAACCCCTAAGGACTACAAGGAAGTTGCAGCTTTTAAAATTGCGAAGCTACGGATATTTCTAAGAAATTTTCGAAAGCGACCGAGGCGGCAGCAGGTCAAAAATTATGGGCACGAAAGAGGGCAGAAACTACCCTCTCGAGGCCTATCTCTTTCTCTCTCTCTCTCTCTCTCTCTCTGTCTCAACATATCACTCTCTCTCATTCTTTCGTCCAGTTTTTATCAATGATCTCGTGAATAGTAAACAAATGATAAAATTGTTATTTAGTAGTGTTTCTTAAATACAGACATTTCATGATTAGAAATGTGAGCTTTTATACAGTGGTAGCTCGAGGACATAATACACACTAAGGTATATTACAACAATGTTCTAACGAAGTATTAATCAATTTATTTCACCACTAATAAACAAATGACGTGTTTTGAGGGCGACACAATTCACGTGACCGCGTTGTGAATAATTTTTTCTACTGAAATATCTGCTGGATATCGGCTAGATGTACATGTGTTTTTTCTTCGGGGGCTCTCTAAACTGGTGACCCTATTAGTAAAAAGTATTTTTTTATAATATATACGCATTCAATTTAATTGCTTTAAATTTGTGAAATAAACAAGTACAGTCGCTACAATCTTTTGTTTTTGCACTAGTTTTTGTTTCTTGTCGTTTTCTTATATCTCCGTATAATCGTTAAAAATAATCGTCTCTTCAACCACAGTCGGTTTCACTTCCAATTTACAAATGCATCCTCTAATATTTACCACATCCGAAATAAAAATATAATCGTGCGTCGTATTTCGCTTAAAAACACAAAAAAAAACAGTGACATTGGTAAAGTCTACGTCTTCATTTAATTTAAAATCGAATTATTAATTTTTAAAGGGCGGGCATCACATAAATGTGGGTATATGAAGTAGCTTACAATTTTAAAATAAATGATTACATAATAACAGAAAACAGTTTCAAGATTATTTATTTGAACATAGCCACTGCAATTGTTTCGCTTCATTTAAGTTTCTTCAGATAAAGACTATTGCTTCCTTGTACAAATATATATTCTCGAAACTGTTTTTTGTTTTTATTTACTTTAATTGGGTAATAAATTAACTCTTTAAATGTACATCAAGTTGTAAGGTATTGCAATTAAATTAATATAGATATCAATTGATGATTTTGTAATTTGTGTGCAATTATTTTACAATTCCATTAGTAATTTTAGTACATAACATATTACTAATTGCTGTATCCATTTTATGTTAATTTACGTAACGCACCTGGTAATTTATATACCCACTTATATTTATGTAACAAAATTGAGAATTTACAAATCGATATAGGGGTGAATTGTTATTTAAACTAAGTATCAAAAAGGATTAGAATAAATTGCAAATAAATAACGTCATCAATATATATTTGAACCAAAATTGTTTTTCGTATGATAGTAATTTTCTTCCACAAGTTGACATATTACCAATGGGCTCCCCCATTTCACAATTATTGGCGGATATTTTTATGGCAAATTTTGAGAAACCTTGTTCAGTAATAAATCAGCCACCAACAAAATATTTTATTGGACATGATATGTGGACGATATTTTCTGCATATGGAAAGGAATTGAACGTCAACTTAATCAATTCTTAACACATTTAAATAACATAAACAAGAAAATTAAATTCACCTTAGAATTAGATGACAGCATAAGCGGTTTAAATTTTTAAGACGTAAATATCACAATTAATAACAACAAATTAGACTTTAACATATACAGAAAACCAACGAACTCAGACACAATAATCAATTTGAAATCTAACCAATCACAACAAATAAAATTAGCCAGTTTCCGCAGTTTCATCTGCAGACTATTAAAATTCCCTTTAAATAAATCTAACTTCATTAAAAATTAATAAAACAAATCGCCATAAATAATTATTACAGTCCTATAATCGTAGAAAATATCTTAAAAAAAGAAATTTAATTATGAAAGAAATTTATGCTGGATTCAACAAAGCAACCACTCATTATAACTTAATTATTTATTGTGGCAAGTTTAGTAACAAAATATGTAATAACCTTAATAAACTAGATATAAGCACTGTGTCTGTCACTAAATGTAACATTGGGAAAATATTAGTTAATAACAAACCATAAAATTGCATGTACAAAAAGAGTGGATCTTACAAAATAAATTGTAAAGATTGCAATGCTTTCTATATAGGGCAGACGGGCAGGAATTTAGAGACTAGAGCAAAAGAACATGTAAAAAGTATAGAAAACTTAAAAAGGCATTAGCGCACATTGTTTAGATTTCAATCACAATTTAAATATAGATAATTTAAAACTATTACATTCAGAAAACAAAGGCACTAAATTGACATTATTAGAAATAGAAAAGATCTTTACTTTAAAAATTAAATATAACGAACGACCAACTAGATTTTAAAGACACTCCTGTATTAAACCTGTATTAAGGTATTTCCCATATTAACAACCCTCCGTAGATATATAAGACCTGAACATATTTTAAATTTTAGTATTATCTTATATACTCTTGATAAAGGTGTTATCCACCAAATCCACCGATTTGAAACATTTAAAAGCGTTTTTTATTATATATATTTTTTTTTTGTTTAGAATAAGTAATTAACGTTTGCCGTTGGTGGTTGATGAACTGCTTAAATTACTTCATGGCAAGACCATAAAGAGTACCTACAAAGGTACTCATGCTCATACAGCATCCCTTAACGAAACAATTGCCTATCATGAGTCTAATAATAATAGTAATTTTTAACGAAAAAACGTATCAAATATGTGTATTAATTAAAGGAAATAATAATTACACCATAACCTAAGTAACCACCATATTTTATTTTTGGGTAAAATAAAATTAAACAATTAAAAATTTAAGTAAAGTGAATTTTTTTGGTTTAGAATTCAAAAAATGGACATGTTGACATACCCAGTGATATTGTTATAATGCGAAGCTAAACATTAAAGTAAATTAAGACGGTACTAGTTGGAGCAATTACGAAATAAAACATAAATCCTGCACACGATGCTTTTAAGGGATAAAAGCCCTTTGTGAAAGAAAACATCAAAAAGCTCTTTTGCTGGTGACTCTCCTTTGAAAAATTCTCTTTCTTCTTGAAAGTTAATTATTAATAAAGATGCCGTATTACTGCCGAAGAAAAATCTTATAGGACGACCCGTGCCTTATACATCTCTGTCCCTTTATTATTATCCTTTTTTATTTTCCAAAAAATGATACCCTCTTATAATCATCAAATCTACATTCTTAAAACCTCGCCACACTATGAACAAATATGAATTAATTATAAACAAAAGACAATTAAAATTCATATTCAGTTATTTTTATAAATCCTGTAAATAAATTTAATAATTTTAAATACATTTAGATATGATGATAATAATTGATTATAAAGATAAACTGTAAACTGCAATTGGAAATTCTACAATAGCTGATTGTTTTTTGTTTTGTTAATTTATTCATTACTTGCTCGTTAAAATCAATTTAAAGCTTTGGCAAGTTTGCATGTCATTGGTAAATTGAACAATTATTATTGACGTTTTTTTCAATTTAAGTTGATTAATAACTAATTGTTTCCTTAACACCTAATATATGTTCTGAAATAATTCCAGTAAAAAAATGGTTATAAATATTGGAAAGATCACAAAACGTGTTACAGGTGTAAATTTTTGGTAAACGTTAATGACTTTTATGTTAACTAATTAAATATTTTAAGTAAACAAATTAATAATTCGTATGCAAGGTACAGATTTCTAAGAACGATATGTCAGTCCCATGTCCGTATAATTGATTTTTAAGACGATCAAATTTTGGTGGCAATTAGACTGTCTGTCCAAGTTATTATTGTTATGTAATAAGATATACGACTCTATGTGGTATCTCGTCGAACTTCCAAAATTTTCATATCAACTCCCAAGTACATTCAGGAAAACAAAGATAAAAACATGAAAACCATTATCACCCGAAACGTCTGTTTAATCATTAAATAAAGAGTATTTAATTGATAGATAGTTAATTGTATTGCGTGCACAGAATTCGAATGCAACACTGTAGCCGTGTTATCGGGTTATCTTGAGGGAGATGATAATACGAAGGCCAATTCTTACTTTCATATCTGTGCCAGTATACAACGTGATCATTTGGACCCTAACCTAAACTAAACTATGTAAATAAACGTATACCAACATTAAAAATAAATGACATCTATGTCTCTTTCATTTGTTTACATTGTTAGCTAGTGTAGGTACACCAATAAAATGCGGTTGTGCAAGAAAAAAAAAAATAAACATCGACCCTCTTACTACATTGTTACCTACCACTTTCAACTGTTTCTTCTATTTTACTTTGTACCCGTTGGCATTAAAAACAGAAAATTTGAAACACATGTAAACAGTTTTATGGTTTACTGTTATAAAAAAGTGTTAAAAGTAGCTAATTTATGACATCAAATTAATGGGTTAGTCGTAAAATTTGATAATTTGATAACGACAAAATATGCCCACGATAGCTACAGCTTAATGGGTTATTAATACTGGTATTTCTTTTAATTGCAAGAAGAAAATTACCAAAACACCTTTCACAATTCGTCTATCCTTTATTGTAAAGTGATAAGTAGATTTTAATGAGTAAAGAAGTCAAAAAACGTCAACATCTTGTGATAGATTACGACAAAAAAAACAAAAACATTAATAAACAATGTATCACGAGGAATCGGTGGCGTTTTGATTCAAGGTCGTATTCAGAAGTGTTCTTAAGGGGGGCAATGGTGAAAGGAGGGTGTGTATGAGCGGGAGGAAGTTGACTCTGGAGAAATGCCTTCGAATGCAGCACCCAAATTCTTACGAAATTCAAAAATCGAATAACCCAAAACATTTAATCCAAGCAATTTTGAACGCTGGGTTATGGTGTTTAAAAGGCGTACGTTATAGGGCTGTGGGGTTTAAATGGAATATTTATGGTTTAGGTCAAGGGGTTGATGTGCTTAAAACATTTAGGTTTGATTTTTGGGGGACAGATTCAGTTTGCCAAGTACTTGCCTACTTTTGAAGTAACTTGAGGTAAATTAAAACAAATGTAATTAATGTTTTCACCAGTTTTATTTCGTCACCACTCGACAACAATGTTTC
This sequence comes from Agrilus biguttatus, assembly GCA_963921985.1. Classification (NCBI taxonomy): domain Eukaryota; kingdom Metazoa; phylum Arthropoda; class Insecta; order Coleoptera; family Buprestidae; genus Agrilus; species Agrilus biguttatus. The sequence goes on along the minus strand of OY998126.1, from coordinate 21,472,535 downwards.
GGTACATTGCTACCATTATCATAATAATTAATGGTAGTAGTGAAGCCTCACTTGTTCAAACACCATTTCAAATAAAGAAAACGAGAGTAAAGTTTCAAATTTTTTTTAATTGTTCACAGCAATTGTTTCACCAAAACATTGGCTTCCTCAGGTGAAGATGTTCTAATTAAAGTAAACAAAAAACTCCACAATAAAATTTTAAATTCAATTTACCCGGTTATGAAATCTAAATCTAATAATTACAGTGAAAATAATGCGTGTATCAAAAAAATCATATAATAAAATTACTTCCTTTAAAACTAGTAATAATATATAAAACATAATAATGATAAAACTATGAAAGAATCAAAATCTGGAGTTTATTTACTGGAATGAGGACACTGTAATTAAATTTATGTGGGACAAACTGGCAGATCCTTCAACCAAAGTGTTAGTGAACACAGGAGATGCTATGCCAATGGGAAAGCCGATTCTATTTATCCACAACATTTATTACATGAAAAAAATACTTTTAACGATAATTTTCACATTTTAAAAGAATTGCTAAAAGTCACAAATTAAACTTAACTGAAAGTTTTTATATTAATAAATACAATAAATTGAAGGTTTTACTAAACGATCAGACTGATGTTAATAGTTCTTCTTTATTAAATTTAAATCTGTATTCAGAAACTTAAGGTTTATCTCTTCCTTTTATTGTTACCCACCCCATAATAATCTATCAATTTTTAGTATTTAAGCTTATTTTGCAAGAACTTTAATTAGAAAATTTTACCCTGAAGAAGCCAATGTTTTGGCAAAACAATTGTTTTGAAAAATCAAAAATATTTTTAAAACTTTACTCTCGTTTTAGTTGTCCAAATAAACTTTGTACTCTTGATAATTGTAGCAATCTATTGAAACAATATTGTCGAGTGATGACAATGTAAAACTGGTGAAAACATTACATTTGATTTAATTTATTTCAAATTACGTTACACAATAAGTGCACCAAAGACAGTTTATGGTTTATTTGAAATAACACAATTAGCAGTAAATATCAGTAGATGGTAATATGATGGTTATAACTGGACATTCCACCAAAGAGCAACTTTGATTTGGTGGACGATTTATGGCGCGCTAATGAGAATTGATAAGTTTGAAATCGCGATCTCCGTCTGGAATTATCTCCGATAAATTAAATTACCGATGTAATCGTTTTGTATTATTATCATTATTATTAAAAAGTGACACCCTGTATATTTCTTACCGTTTAGTTTTAGTGAAAGGAACGGTTTGAGTTCTGTTATTACATAAATAGTAGGCGCCTTATGTAGATTGAGAGGACAATAGAGGACCGTGTTCCTAGCCGTTTACAAGGGTTGCAGCGCAAACTTTCCGGGGTAGTTTGTTCTGAGATAAAAGTGTGAAAATGTTTGGTCACGTTATCGCTTATCACGGGAAGTTGATGGCAGTTGTGGAATATACTTATCCGTTTTGTGTTTCCTTTCTATTTAGAATTATTGCATCATGCCGATACAGCTGTCTCAATTAGTTTGAGTTTGAAACAACGAAAAAAAAAATATATGTACGTTTAGAATAAATACCGTACTACGAGGGTGGATCAAATATAAACGAGACTTTTTAAATTGCGCGCCGGATAGTTGTTCAAGGTGCATTCGGGCGTTAGGAACTTGAAGTGGGGATATTATGTGGCATTATGAATGAGAAAGATGTGCATAGCATAGAGGTGTTGCGCAAAGAATTATTATTAAGTTTCTTACACGTGAAAACGTAAAACCAGCTGAAATTTTTCGTAGATTGCAAGCACAATTCGGAAATGGAACGCTTTCGTGGCGACGTGTAAAAGTTTGGTGCAAAGAATTTAACGATGGGTATAATCGTGTCGAAAATGTAAATCATCCTCGTCGTCCTCGCACCAGCATTTCACCGGTTAACATTGCACGCATTAGAAACCTTATTGAAGGGGACCGCCCCGCTACGCAACGTCACTGTGCTTCAGATATCTGGTGAACTCGGCATCAGCTATGGGAGTGTCCACACAATCATAACGAAAAACTTGGGATTCCGAAAATTTTCAGCTTGTTGGGTTCCAAAGTTCAAAAAGCTGCTCGAGTTCGCATCTCTCTCGACTTAGAGAACAAGGTGAATTTTTTTTTTGCACAAAATTGTAACCTGCGATGAGACGTGGGTACATCATTACACTCCAACGTCAAAACGAGCAAGCATGGAGTGGCGGCGCAAAGATGAATTAAACCCAGTAAAGCCGAAAACACGTCTGTCTGCAGGCAAGTTTTAGCTACGGTTTTTTGGGACTGGAGAGGGGTGCTGTTGGTCGATTTTTTGCAGGAGCGAAGAACCATTAATGCAGCCTACTACTGTCTGTACTACTGACTTCTGAGTCAGGTAAAACTTGCTTATTTCTGGAAGGAGGACGCACCCCATTCATGACGTGTTATCCTTGCACGATAACGCTAGGCGTCACATCGCAGCTTTAACGCAGGCCCAAATCGGTGAAATGCACTGGACTCAGCTGGAACATCCTCCATATAGCCCAGACCTTTCCCTTTGTAATTTCCACATGTTTGGGCTCCTCAAAGAATCACTCAGAGGCGAGCGATTTCAGGCCGATGAACAGGTGGAGGCGTTTGTGCGCAACCGGATGAAAACGGGATGAAAAAACTACCAATGCGTTGGGAAAAATGTTTAGACAAACAAGGGGGATATTTTGAATAATAGAGACATTTTGTGCTTTTCAAAATAAATGTTATATGAACAAAAGCTCGTTTATATTGAATCTATCTTCGTAGAAGAGTTTGTCTGAAAATGTTCAGGATTTGGTCAGGCATGTCTCGCGTGCCCGATCAGGATGAAGGAAGGCGTGAAATCCAGATGAATACTCAGGAACTAGTCAGGAATGCCTGATGTAGAACTGACAATGTTTTCTTGGTCAGAATTTACAGAATTTATTTACAAGGGTGGTTTGATATGTCCGTAACTTTTAAAGGAAAACATTTTTCTACATAATCTCCTTTTAGCTCGATACATTTAGTCGATCGTGTTTCTAATGTTTTTATTCCTTCTAAATAATAACATTTTTCAAGGCCCTCAAAATTTGTTTGTTTCCACGATGACCTCTTCATTCGACCCAAATCTTTTACCGCCCAGCCATTTCTTCAGGTCTGAAATCAGGAAATAGTCGGAGGGGGCTAAATCCGGAGAATAAGGTGGATGGCATAGCAGTTCATAGCTCGTATTACATAATGAAATGAGATTTATATCAAACACATAACCTATTAACATATTTATTTATATAAGGTTTTTTCTTAATCGAAGGACTCTGGCCGTCTCAATATTTTGCGTTGTTCGTTGCAAAGTATATTTAAATGATAATACCTTTAAAATAATTTTCAATTTTGTCCCCCAAACGAATGCCAGAAAATGGGCAACAATTTTTTGAGCCTTTTTTGCTTATTTTCAGAATGCTGTATTTTGATTATTTTGGGAATTACAGACTGATATTTAGTGTAGCCTCGCTCCAAACCTCTTCAGAATTTAAGTTGAATATTTCACTTCCGATATAAAATGACCTATTTCCTAGAAGGAGGATTACGAAGACCTTCTACCCTACCCGTCGGCTTTGCACTGGAGTGGCCTGCACAATCACCATATCGCCTATGTTAGTAGCTGGTGAGAATAAAACACCGAAAAGTCTAATCGACTACCCCGTGTAGAGAAACAATCGTCAATAAAATTTGTTTGAAACTTAACAATCAGGTTTTAACAATTTCCACCCCACCCCTTATTAATAAAACTATATAGGTAGTAATATGAATGATAACATTAATACTGGTAACGTTTTTGGTAGCGCAAAAATTTTAAAGTTACCGTGGACACCAGTAATCCTTGTTACGACCTTTCTTTACCAATAACCTTTAATGTGTTTTATTGGAACGTCCAACAGGTACAAATTTATTATTTTGATGAAAATCCATTGTTAATGGTTTTGAAAACATTCAATTGCCTTCCTCTTGTGTTTTGTTAATGACGTCTAACGCACGACACAAAATATGGTTGTGTTTACTTAAGTCACCCTTCTAACTCATTCGATTATTTTAGTCGAAAGTTGGATGGTTTCGTTTATCGTCTACCGTCAATTTTTCATTCTTGGGTTGCATTTTAGTCGAAACCGCGTGTGCGTATGCGATGGGACATTGCTTCGAAAAGGTTCAACGATTGTTGGCAAATGAAAAAAAAAACCACCCTCTCCCGTCCGTCCTTCTTTGTGGCGTTTTTTAGCCGTGATGAAATTCCCCGTTTACGGAATATCTGAACGCAACGTAGGTTACCTATGCTACTAACAGTTGCACCTGGTGAACGCGTTGATCCAAGCACGTGGCTCCAAGACACGCTTTTTCATATATAGCACACTGCGATTGGCGGTAGCACGCGCGTAAAAAACTGACGATCGAGGGTGCACAGCACGCAGCCACCCTTGATCCGTCGTCTTTATCGTTTTCGCTATCCCGACAAGTATACACACACACACTCACACTCACACAAACACGAGTGTGATCACAGTTCCTTTTTTATTTTATAGTTGTGTACATTGAGGCTTTATAGTAGATGCGAATTTGATAGAGACGACATAAAGTGGAGCAGCACTTCAAAGGGACCACAACGTCATCTCCGCTAATCACCTGATAACTGATTACCATTATCCTTAATCTAAATTTAATATACCTAACCTAAAATGTCAACAAAATCAGAACGCATTCTTCAAGTTCTGCTAATTACCCACAAATAGTTTTAACATACTTTTTAACATTACCATTGATGGCTCCGACAAGTATAAACAATTTAATGAAACACAGATGAGTTACAGAAAGTTTAAACTGAGTTTAAGTTTAGATTACTTCACCACCTGAAGAATATTATTGTGGTATCAATATAAAGTTTCTGTAACTTATCTGTGTTTTGTTAAATGTGATTATGGATTTACAATATTTGAAGGCTTCGATTCAAGTATAAACAATGATTTACTGAATGTATTTTTTTTTTGGTACTGATACAATTGCTTACTGGGTAAGTAGGTGCTATTTATCATTGTTCCCTTTCTTCGACAGAATCTGTTTATAGAACAGCTAGTTCATAAAGATTTTCAACGAGATAAAAATACATAAATAAAAATAATTCAGATAAAATAACAATAAGTGACTGTTGTTGACAAGAGCTCTGGGCTACACGCCCAGCTCTCGTTTTTTAAATGGACCGACTTACCCCCCTTGTCAACGTACCGCAGAATCTATAGCTATCATAAAAAAAAGGAAAGGTGCACAAATAGCCCTACAATGCGCTATACATATTATGTATCTATATCGAGATAAAGTATTCAGAAAAAAAGTGTCCACATTGTCTCGAAGTATTGTCAATGATTGCAACAAATTCTGAACATGTTTTAACATGAAAAAAGTTCTTTATAGTTATGCACTTAGAAAGGGTTGAAATTTTGTGACGATTTAGAGAAAAGGTAGAATATCTATGAAGATTCATAGGAAAAAACTGAAAGGTGAAGTTTATTATGAAGAACTAAAGAAAGACTGAGTATTTATGAGTCATAATTAGACTCGAATAATCGACTTCGGTTTTCTGGTGATTTATGATTAGCGAGAAGGTTGTAGTATTGTGCGGACTCAAGAAAAAAACAATGAACGACTGTGAAGATTCAGAAAAAACACTCATGTTCTCTCAGGGGTTAGAGAAATGATTGAAGTTTTGTGAAGAGTTAGAGAAAGAAAGAGTTAGAATCAAAGAAAGCGCTGAAGATTTCGGACGATTTAGACAAAAGACTATATTGTTTTGAAGAATTACTCTCGGAGGAAATCCCTATGTTCTGATAACAGACTTAGTGAAAAGATTAAAGTTTTATAAAGGTTTATGACGACCGGGAGAAAGAGTTAAAGAAAAGATTGATATTTAGAGAGGTTGCGGTTGGGAACTTGTAAAACATTTTTGATATATTCAAAAAACAAACACACTTGTTCAAAAGCTTTACAAACATTATTAAGAATACTCTTACAATCGTTTCGGCTTAATTAGGCCATTCTCAAGGAGTCAATTAGAAACTAACTAAAGATAAACAAACATAACTACTTATACCTAACATGTGGGTGGGGGAAGTGACCCCACTTACAGTTTTTGGAAACATGCACGAAATATGTTTGTTTAACTTTAGTTAGTTTCTAATTGACTTTTTGAGAATGGCCTAATTAAGCCGAAACGATTGTAAGAGTATTCTTAATAAAGTTTGTAAAACCTTTGAACAAGTGTGTTTGTTTTTTGAATAGATTGATGTTTTGTGAAAAGTTAGAAAACGTTTGAGGTTTTCTAATGAGTTAGGCCCAAAGAAAGGGCTGAAGATTTCTAAATATTTAGAGAAAAGACTATACTGTTTTGAAGAATTATTCTCGAAGACTGAAGATTTGTGAAGAGTTAAAGAAACGCGGAACTTTTCTTAAGATTTAGAGTTACAGCTGGGAAGCTAAGTATAGTCTTAAAAAATCCAACTTGGACTTCACTAGTATATCAATAAACATGCACAAAGAGTATTCTATTCTTCCAATAGAAGAAAGATTGTTGTTCCAATTCTTTCTTACTTCTCCACGGTCTCTAGACAACTCTAAAGAAGAAGTTAATGGTGCTTTGTATTGAATAGTTTAGCAATATTGCGTATATATATGTAGTTAAATTTTGGCACCCTCTTCTTCTAGAACTGCAGACACCTTATATGTACCACTAGAAGTATGTGTGTTCATATATATTGTATGTGAGGGAGGTATTGCGATGTATGCTATGTAAACGACGCTCCCCCTTCGATTTATCATCGTCTTGAAGGGACGGTATTATTGAATTAATATGGAATGCGAGTGACAACCAAAAATTTGACCAAAGACGCGATGACTTGTCAAAAACCTATTAAACAGCACAAAGAAATTTCGACCCATCGTTTCATTTCTAAATAACATTCAAATAAAACTGAAAAACAATTTGACAAAATAAAAAATAACTTTTACAGATGTTGTCGTTCAAATTAAAAAAGTATCCTAAAAAAGGTAACTCCAAAAAAATCTCCATCCTCGTGCTGCATCACCTGCGAAAGATGTTTACAAATAACATAAAAATGGTACTGTAGCCAAATATACTTATATATTCCAGGAAGGGAGATTTAACCGATAGAATAAAAAAACACATTACAGGAAGCGTACCGATAAAGCAAGCATCTTTTAAGGGTATTTTTGCGTCAGGTTAAATATAAAATCTGCGACACAATAGGGGTACAGATTATGATATTCAAAAGATCGCAGCCGATCAAAAACGGTCAGTTGTTGTTGGTTTTGCAAGGGGCTACAGCGGCACCAGCCTTGTTTCTTCGTATTTTTCTTGCTCCAGTTCAAAATCCTTTGTCCTGATATTATTCTTTTCCTTTGACCGGTGATCGAAACATCTTTTATTGGGGCACGCACCGAAGGGACGAAAGCTAACGTCCAGTAAACGTGGAATATTGCAGCTGAGACTTTCTTTCATACCTGTTTGTTTGAATAATGCACTTCTTTTTACGGTTTATGTTATCCTGGACCTTTGATCTTATAATAACGATTACGTAAAACGGTTATTCCTTTTTCCTGGATTGTCCAAATATATATATACACACAATATTTAACGTTCAAGTCCTTTAAGTTTTCTCGTGAATAAGGGAAGCCAGTAATACTCCTTGATACGTTATCCTTTCACAAGGATCTGTAATAATAGCACAACTTCCGGTGAGTATCGCGTACAACAAACGATAGAGTAGGAGGTAGCAAAGGTTGACATTTCAGGACAAAACTTCAATAATTTACTCGAAAATGTAATAATTTCAAAGAGAAAGTTTTTCTCAAAGCAAGAGTCCTCTAAAAAATATTATGTATGTTACATAAATGTCAACAAAAGTTGTTTTAAACGAGAAGGATCCTGCAATAGTTTTCTTGAAAAATTGAGATCCCTCTGGATCAAAAACAATAAGGATTCAGGATGGAACGGTGTAAAAATTGTCCGTTTTCTGTCTACATTGTGAAAATCAGTTAAAATAGTAAGTAAAAGCGTCGAAATCAATAGGGTCGTTAACTGAGAGAATAGTGGACGGAGAAAAGGAAAGAGTGAGAGAGGGTGAAGGGCTGTCATGAAACATTTTGGCAAATCACCCCAAAAAAGCTCCCGCTTCCCACACACGTCCATTAAGACAATGTGCAAAATAAGATCAAAAGAGGCGAGTATCCTATCCAAAATGACCCTTACGTAAAACTAGTCGAAGGACCAGAGTCTCTTTCGAATATAGATATTAACAGAACAACCCTTCGAATCGAACCCATTTCATATACAGTTTAGATCAGTCGCATTATACGAGGACAGGACGATGAAGGGAGTATTCGAACGGTCTTTCCCTAATTCTGTAAAAATGAAGGGTGTTCAAAGGGGGTGCTAGAGGAAAGGAGAAACATATAAAACTCTAGCAGATCTGACACGAACATACTGCAGCCACTAGAATTAATTGTACGAAAAAATATCGCACTTGCAACTACATACACATTATTGACAATATTTTTCATCCCTCAAAATTGAGAAACCTTTGCAATAAACATCACGCGTCATAATTATAAAAAATGATTTAATACACAACACAAAATTGACTCTAATTAATTTTGTTGCAGTCTAGCTTAGTTTAGAGAAGTGTCTTGTTGGATTTCGGATTTTTATGATTTCTTTGAATTATTTAGGCAAATGTTCGGGCAGTAATATATTCTATAGATAAAACTGTAATTAATTCAGTCACAATATCTTTATAATTGTCCGCTTTCACATTGCCTAAATAATTTGCAGCAACTGATTTAGAAGCATTCCAAGCTCGTAATTCAATTTCATTTAGAGCACTGTCAAATACATCATCCTTGATGAGTTTCTTTATTTGTGGATTCACAAATATGCCCTCTTTAATTTTTGCCTCACTAAGTCTCGGAAATGTTTGTTTTAAATGCACAAACACTCTTCCATTTCGATAAATAACTTTCACAAAATTCTTCATCAGTCCCAACTTAATATGCAATGTTATCGGCCACTATTAGTCCACTAATAAACGCAATATGCTCTCTAAACATAGAGCTCGCATCTAATAAACAGGAATAGACAATAATAGACATCGTTACGTATTGTAATTCATATATAAGTATATGTTACCGAATATCTGTGGGTTATAGAAAATTTCTATTTTTAGATTTGATTTTAGGGTCTCAAAATACATAAGATACACCCAAAACTTGTCATATCACAAATACTGTGTAATCTTTCACATTTCTTACGTCTTCATCTGCTCTGTCCCATGTTTCTTTTCCCAACGATCACACCCACCTATTCCCACAAGGAACCAGAAGAGGACCTTCCCCCCTACTCTCCGGCTTTGCACTAATTTGTAGGCTGGAGTCACTGCCCACCCATTAATGTAAAAGTTTACTTTTACCACAGGGAAGATTAAAATCGCAAAAGCTATTTAGATTGAGTCGTCTGTTTCAATAAAAGCACTGTGATATAGGCTAATCTTATATAAAATATACATTAAACAAAGGATAAGATTAAGATAAGCCAATTTTATTAGTGAATTTGGCGAAGAACTGTCCGTTATTTCGTATGGAACAAGAGGATTAGACGCTGTTAATAAAGTTTGAATTGATATTACTCTTACTACAGTTTGTAACATTATTTTTTATAATGACCTCTTTACTCTCTATTTTGTTGGTTTATTACAGTTCTTCATAGTAGTATACTTTGCAATCTGCCTATACTGAACTCGCATATAATGGACCACAAATCTGATAATTATTGGCTGCAGTAGTGTTATGACCATTTTTTTACGAAAAGCTGCAATCTAGTGATTGCTGTGTCTTAGAAAATCTAACGAAGGACTTCTATATATACTGTACGTGTGTATTCAAGGATCTAAGGTTTCTATCTATTTTTGCAGAAAAGATTTGTTTGATAGGAAATGGCTGGACAGGTCGTATTATATTACCAAATATTATGTAAACAATTTTATGCTTCTTCTCGTTTTTCTATTCTTTTCGTTTTTTTTTCCGTTTAATATAACGTTTGACAAAAAAATGTTGCCCTTATTTGCCCAATTCGATCTCAAAGAACAACAGTTTTTATTTCCTTAAAGAGCACGTTACGTCAATTTGTAATTTAAAATGTGGAGCACTATTCTTGAAAGAATTAACTAAATTGGCCTCTACCATATGAAAGTTGTTCATCTTGAGAATATGTAATAAAACAATTTGACTTATTTATTAAAGGAGACAGACTTAAGAGTCTTAAGACTCCTTCTTTTTAGGTTGAAACAAATTTGTTGAGAATTATAGTAAATAAGTCAAAGTTAATTTAAGTATTTTATTTTACATATGCAACATAAATTAGCATTTTTTCACTCAAGGTTAGATAGACTGATTAATATACCGATGGATAAATCAGATTACAATATGGTTACAATCCCTTAATCGTTACCTAACTTTTAGATAAAAAAAACTTAGAAAACAAACCTTAAATTTAGTTTATTCACATGTTGCCAACTCTCCTTTAGAACTAACAACACCTTAGGTAATTTTATTAAAAATAATAAAGTCACTACTAAAAAAGAACTCAAATTAGGAGTATATTTACGTAACTGTGGGGATTGTGATAAAGCTTACATATTGCAAATCGACTGATCGTTCTCATAACGAATTAAAGAACATAAAGAAAGTTATGAAAATAAAAACACAGTTTCAACTTACGCTGAACATCTAATAAACCATGATCATAACTTCAATGATAATTTTCAAATTGTACATTTCAAAAATAAAGGTATAAAACTTAACTTATTGGAAAGTTTGAAAATTAATAAACTCAATAAAAAAAGGCAATATTCTTAATGATCAAATTGAAATAAGTAAGTCACTATTACTGAACATTTTTGGATATTTACCCTCACACTTACTTAAGCTTAGTTGGTATATAATATACAGGTTGATTAAGGATTTCGCGGCCAGTTGATGAATTGGAAGCAATTCCAACCGACTACGGCCTGTACACCCGAAGAAGGACAACACTAATAATATACAGGGTTTTTCAAGTTGATGGGTTATTAGAAGTATATGAATTAGTAGAATGAATTCAATTCTGAAACGTGGGCTTATTTGGTTATTGTTTATACCGCTTCTTTTAAAAATATTTTCAAATTCGATTTCATCCGGTTATACTGCAAGTAGATCTCAACTATCTTATTTTAAATGGAATGACATACTTTTTTTTACATTTTCCGATAGAAAATCTGAATTCATGCGTATTTTATACAAGACACTACCCCGAAAATATATCTATTTTTTTTTTAAATTTTTGACATTTGCACGTTAACATTTAAAAAACCCTAATTCAATTAATTTTTGAGATTTGGCTTTATAACTCGTAAAAATTATTTATAACTATTCACATTATCGAAAAAAAAATTGTGATCTTTAACTAAAATGTACAGGGTGTTCAAATTTTGTGGTCAAAGTTGGTCAACTTCAAAGGGGCATAAGTCAATTTTTTTAAATGGAATGACCCATTTTTGACTGCATATTCGAATTCCTCATTGAATTTGGCGTCTATTGATATGGGACTAACGTATACTTTTGTTTATACTTTTTGAGAAAATTTACAATCTGTGAAGATGTTGCTTTTTTGCACTGCATACGTATAATTTTAATGAAAGCAGTGTGCTGTGATTTCGAAAAAATTGAACAATCAATTGTTGTTAAGTGTCAAAAAGCGTATGCCATCTTCCAAACCCACAATTTTGAATTGTTGCAATAAAGCATCCACAATGAATAGTTTAGATCAATACTACAGCAATCAAGATATTTTAAATTTATTTTATTTACATGGGAATGTGGAAAAATTACAGAAAGAATTTGGAGACTTCTTAATGAAAGTTATCCAAACAAACCGAGAATGACTGGAAAAAAAAAATTAAAAGAATTGAATCAAATTTTCTACAAAATGGTATCGGAAAACAAAACAATCACACGAAACCAATTGTAGACAGAGAAGATAATGAAATAAGTTGTCTTGCCTATTTTCACACTTTACCTGACTGATCATTATAAATGTTTAGTAAAACTTAAAATAGAAACATTACTTAATAACTAAAAAAGAAAAACAATTACAATTACAATTACATTAAATGTTCAAAATGTTTCAGAATTGAATTCGTTCTACTAGTTCATATACTTCTAATAGCCCATCAACTTGAAAAACCCTGTATATATAGTGAAGAAGATACAGTGTATCGAAATAATTATTGTGTTTTTAATAAAAGTTTTGTAACCTACATTTGTGTTTGTTTACATATATTACACATTCTTAAAATGTGGAGACGGTCGAGAATTGGATTTGCAATTCTCGAAGATAAAAATCACCAAATGAACAAATACGTAGGTATATTGAAAAGGATGTTGCGTAATGTGAAGTATTTTAATAAATTCGAAGAAGTGGTCCCTTTGAGGCATATTTTTGGGCAATATGGGTCCAGTTTCTATCCGTTCTACCTGGAGTTCAGTCAACCCGGTAGAGAACTAGCCTTTCAGAATATATTTTCTGATGCACAAAGGGCCTCTTGGCCTGATCCCTTGGTTTCTTCGGACTGTATTAAAATTGTGAGTTTTTGAATTCCGGCAAAAACCGAAGGGAATCATTTTTCACTTTCATTCGCGTAGGTTCGGTACCCGTAGTGGGTGCAGTGCGATTCTCAGCTTTAATTGACAGCGATAGAAGGACCTTGAAGGAACCATACAGCTTCCGCCTGCATACGTGAAAATTCCGCTTTTGTTGAAATACTCTCGAACAAATCAACCAAATCATTTTTAGTCAGTGTATCCAGCCGATTCTCGGCCTTTCTTTTAATCGTTCAAATATATTCCCTTTTTTACCTGTTCTTTATAACTACATAATGGATTTTTTCGTATAGGTACTATTTGCGAAGCAGGCATATGGTTCTCCGACCACGATGGAACACATTGTATTAAGTAGATGGTTATTTCCATACTACACTGTTTCTTTCAAGTGTTTCCGGTCGAAAATATTAGTTCATATGTGAGGGCAAGCTAAAACCGCTTCCGCTATAATAAATGTCTTGGAAAGGGCGTTTTAAAATCGAAAGTTTTTTTCCGAATAGGTTTCTAGTTACAATTAAAAAAAAATTGCAAAACATATTTACACTGGGATTAGAACAGTTATGTAAGGTAAATTAACAATAACTGACGAAAACCATGACACGTAGGATCAAATCAATAGCAGTTGTTCGTGCAATGGAATCATCCTGTAGGATTAAGGATAATGACAACCGGTGTGTTAAAAAGGCAATAAATTATGTTCTACGATAATCTATATGGGTTTCTATTTGGAACTTTGCAATACAGCTAAATTAACAAACTATTGACATCTGAATTTTGTCCAAAAGAGGATAATAAGCCCTTATGTGCGCAATTGAAATTGGTAACCCCTTCATTTCGTCCATATTTGATATAAATCCGATTGGATTAATAATTAATTTGGTAACACCCTAACGCAAGACCACGATTGGTCAGTTGTTGCCCTTATTTTCTAACCCTTTCGTTCGGCTTTGTTATTACAACTACGTTCCCCCATTTTAGTCGTATGTACTCACGGCTTTAAACCGTAACCCTTTTTCTTTACCCTTCGCTTGCGTTTTCGAAATGGAAAGTGAGTTACTACCTGCGCCATTGGTGCCTTACATAACGTCAACCCTTATCGCATATATTGCAACCCTGCAATGTTTTGCAATCCTTTTGTACTGGGACTAATGGTCGTCAACCCCTTGATCAACCGGTTATTGTGAAGTTTCAGAAAAAGGACATGAGAACCTGTTAACTCTTTCGGTGCTATTGTTACGATCTTGTGGGAATCCCCGACAGGTGGTTCATATTTCGAATAACGTAAATACAGTAACATGTGTATTTCGTTTGTTTTTTGTTCAATTAGGAAAATCTACAGACATTTATTGGTTATTCTGCTATTAACTGTGGACAAAATGGTATAAAAAAGACAGCAATTTGATCAACAAACTGATGTTTTCTTTAGGACTAATCAAGAGGGATGATTAATGTCAAATAGAAATATAAAACAAGAGATTTACTATTTATCTTTTCCTAACATTCTATCAATTTTAGCAGTTTACAAAGTTCCTTTTTTGTCTAAAAACAATTTAATGAGATGAAAGGTATTTATATATTTCTACTTAATAAATAAAAAACACTTTTTCGAATTTCACAGTTTATTATTTATTACTTGACAATATTGTTTCGCTACACTGTAACTTCTTCTGAAGTTATATATAAACCTATGCTATTACAAATATTCTTTTCTTATATTCTAACCGTTCCAGGAGGGGGTGGTAAATGAAATAAATTTAATAATGGAGAATTGTTGACTTCCGCTTGTTCATTAATAATATCTGGGCTATATTTGTTTTTATTAATTTCTAATTCTTCTAATAATTTTATTCTATATGAATTATTTCCTGCATGTATTATTCTGAAATCTTTATTAAAATTATGTTATCGTTTAAGTGTTTTGCGTAATTGGAATCTACTTTAAAGTAGAAAATAAACATAATCTAAATAAAGATTTTAGAATAATACATGCAGAAAGTAATTCATATAGAGTAAGATTATTAGAAGGATTAGAAATTAATAAAAACAAATACATCCCAGATATTATTAATGAATAAACTGAAGTCAACAATTCTCAATTGTTAAATTTATTTCATTTCCTACTTTCCCACCCCCTCCTGGAACGGTTAGAATATAAGCAAAATATATTTGTAATAGCATAAGTTTATATATAACTTCAGAAGAAGCTACAGTGTATCGAAACAATATTGTCAAGTAATGAACAATAAACTATGAAATTCGAAAAAGTGTTTTTTATTCATTAAGTATATAATGGAATTTCATCAAGTATCACTAGACAAAATCAATTATATATTCAAAAAGGAAGGTATTAAAATCCTTTTTCGTCTAATTATAAAGGATCACAGATCCCACATTTGGAACGCGTCCTGCACAGTAGGCACAGCGCACCGAAAGCCATATCTCACGACCAGTTTAGACCTATCGGGTCTCATCAGATAGACGCTGGCAGAAAGGTTTTTACAAGCTACATAATAAATATAAATATGGAATCAACAGAAATATTTATTACACAACTTGTAAAAGCCTTTCTTCCAGCGTCCATCTGATGAGACCCGATAGGTCGAAACTGGTCGTGAGATATGGCTTTCGGTGCGCTGTGCCTACTGTGCAGGACGCGTTCCAAATGTGGCATCTGTGATCCTTTATAATTAGATGAAAAAGGATTTTAATACCTTCCTTTTTGAATTGTTATCTTCGTCTAAGAATCGTTCGGAATAAACGGTGTAATTCAATGCCGGTAGGGGTGGGTATTAGCCCTCGGAGTAGTTGTTTCTGTTGATTCCATATTTATATCAATTATATATTTCTATTTTGACTATAATAGTTGCAGCATTAAGTGCTTTTTAGGTTTTAATTTTTGTAATGTTTTCCCAGTGAATCAAGTTTCTCTGTAATATAATAAACAAAATGTGCTAGGTTAGTTGTTCAAGTTTTCACGCAATCGTTTGGTTATTTTCGACCGTTTTTGGTAGAAGACGATTGAATGGTCTGATAGATTGTATAAAATTAATCTTTGTTCTGAAGATCTTTTGAATATAGGCCTATGCAATTCGAGTTGAACGAATTTTGTGCAAGCATGTTTAAGATACACAACCATGATGGTAATAAGAATGCATATGTAAGCTATTTCGTCCCACACAAAGCCCTGAACCTTTCACGTATCCGTGTATTGATGAGAACGAAATTCGGAAACTAGACATAATGGGGTTTGCCTTTCAGGTAAGGGTAACAAAATATTTCTGATGCATTCTTATATTGACCAGGTAAACATGGTGCAAATTCAAATATATCGACGACGGATCGGCAGGTTATCATCTACTCGTTTCTATGCAGGCTTTAAAGAGAGAAAGAGAGATAATTCGTGAATTTGAAACTTGCTTGGATTTGTAAGGTCTTCGGATTGTGCACACGTGGGAAAGTGAATGTCTAACCCCTGTAAGCATTAAAAGAAATGGGTTGGATGGACACTAGTTGACGTTATGCATTTTTCGATGTTATTGATTGAAGAAACTTCTGAATTGCGAAATGTGAGAACACACGTCATACATAACGACCAAGCGGGTGGATTTATTAAATAAACAACCCGGGCATGGGAATCTTCCTGAAACGTACCATTTGTTGACCTTGTTTACAGTAGAAGCCAAAACTTTCATATTTATTTAAACATATTCCATTCACATGTTGCATAACCCAAACTGCTTCAGAAATACGGATTAAACTAATATACCCGAAAAAATTTGCGCGCCAACCCCTAGGCGCACAAAATTTCTTTTATCGACTTAATTACAGTACAATTTTATTTTGGTCCCTAATCTTTGATGGTAGAGGAGAATAGTTTTTATTTTGCTTTTATGTTCCCATGTAGAATCAAAATAAAGTTACAGATTAAACTGTAACTCATGTGAAATGTTTTACATAGGAAAAGCACGTAGAAATTTTAAAACAAGAATTAGTGAATACAAGAGACAAAAACATTGATTCATCCAATTATGCAAACCACCTAATCACTCATAATCATCAATTTAATGAAGATTTTAAAATATTACATATAGAAAATAATAAAGTAAAAATGTCTCTTCTAGAAATTTTAGAAATTAATTAACTTAAAAATAGAGATATTCTAATAAACGAAAAAATAGAATTAAATAGTTCCCCACTACTAAACCATTTCTCTCTACTCCTTCCCTCAACTAGCATATAAGCCAATTTGTTGTTAAATTAATTTAAGTTCAAATATAACTTCCGAATAATAATATTGAACTTTTTAATGCCGAAAACCCTAAAATGATCATTGCGTACTTTTTGTTTATTGCTGAAATTATTTCGCTTGTCATGAAAGTTGTATTACGTGATGGTTTCTAAATGGATATATATATCTATATATATATTTGTTTAAAACATTTGCGTAACTAAACAAGATAAACACGAAAATTCTTTCGAAACTTATTAAAAATTCAAGGTATTTCTGCTACAGTCCTTCAGGAATCTAATGTTTCCAGCTCCTATAGTAAAGATCTCCCTTAAAATTCACGGAATTATTCATCAGACTCCTCGCGTATTATGAATTTTGTTTCCTTGTAATCAATACATTTCCCACTTTAGCTCATTATTAATTCAACAAAAAGATAGAGGCTTTCAAGATCTAAAATTTCAAAGACAATAATTTCTAAAAACTCACCCACCTCTCACTTTTATAAAACCGTCAACTCATACTTAATAATTATCACTTTAAAATATACAATACAGTACAATACAATATGCCAAATATCTTTGAAATTGTATATTAATTGTCAAAATACACTATTCAATAACATAAAATAGGTAGTTAAATTAAAATCAACAAGGTACAAGTACATTGGACAAATAGCAAGATAATTTCATGAAAAGAATAAAGAACATTTCAATTTTCATCATCAGATAAACAAAAATTAATTCCTTATTACTTTAAAATTAGTTCCTATCCCCTCCCCTTAAGCTAGTACTTAAGAAAAACATTTTGTAATAATTTTAAGTAATTTGTATACTTCCGAAGAAGTCACAAGGTGACGAAACAGCTGTCAAGTGAATAAATAGTATATTGAGAGTTAGCATAGTGTGTTTTCATTTCATTATTATGAATCTCAATCAAGTATCAGTAGATAACAACTTATAAAAATTAATTTAACACAATGCCAAACAACTTTCGAGAGAAATCTTGAAATTTTATTACCATACAGGTAAATATAAATCGAATTTAAATTTAAATACTACTGTCACAAAAAAAAGTGATTCAGGGTTGTTTTATGTTTCTGTTGAAAACATTAGGAAAATTTTGTTGTTGAGTAGATACTGACTTGGTTGGTTCACAGTAATAATTCACTAGAAAGCTCATTCTTTTAACTGGCTGCTTGGTAATAAAGTTAATTAAACGTTTCAATAGGTCAACTACTTGAATAAGAAAAATGGTTCGGTCACAAAAGCCAGACTAACTGAGTTCTAAATATTCTTTTGTGTGTTCTCCGTGCCCTTTTTCCATATTGGTATCAATCAAAATAACAAAAAAAGTTCTCGATTCCTATTCGTCATAATATACAACTGGATTTGTGTATCGATAATATACAATTTACTACACATGTTGTTTCACACAGATGTGGGGGTCTATTCATGACACCAAATTGTCTTTAAATAATTCGGAGACACCCTACTGACAGTTGTTAACCATATATTCTTACGAAAGTCTTCGGAAAATTACTAATTAATGAAGTAAGTACTCCTGTTCTGTTTATACAATGAATAAATGATAAATTTATAGATTTATTTATTCATCCATGGAAATTTTCCTTCGGACAGAAAATGGAAAGCGAAATTATTTTGTGAAAATATTAAATGTTTAATTTTTAAATAAATTGTTTCAGAGACATCGAAAAGGTAAGCCACACATTTTGTTGCTTAAACGTTATACGTTTTAATGGCCAGTATATGTTGTCGCAAAGATGTGGTCCCCATGGACAATGGGGGTAGATGAAACCCCAAGCCAGTACAAAAAGTGACCAATAGAAAGAGGTTCTATTTGCGAGGGTTGAATCCGTTTTCATGTTCGTACGTAGAAATCGATGTTACACGTACGCTGTTAGCCATTTTATCTTAAATATTTATAGGGGTAATTTTGTAAATGTTTGATCATTAGTAACTAACGTCAAATTAACATTAACTTAATTAGGCAACCTTTACACATACGCCCCCTTATAATAAACAACTGTCTCTACAAATAATTATTCTTGAAGTTTTCAAATTTTTTATTTCGATTCAAAAATACAACTTTTTGTGGGGTGCTTGATCTTCATCCATTTGAGAAATAAAATGTTTCAACAAGTGATAATTAAATAAACTAAGTGGTTAGGTTGAAATCTGTTATGAAAGAGAGTTACGGAGTGAAAGGACGCATACCTTTTTTATAAATGAAATGATGAACGCGATACAGTGTGTAACCCTATAATTTTTATGATTGAATCGATGAAGCCTTCAAATAATTCCATAATCGCATTTAATAAAACACAGATGAGTTACAGAAAGTTTGTATTGATACCACAATAATATTATTACTTATTACATACAATGTCTTCTTTAGGTGGTGAATTAATCTAAACTTAAACTAATTACAAGTCGACTTAAATACTAAATTATAAGGCTGGGGTTGAAAAGTTTAAATGTTTAGTAGAGGAGAATTGTTCAAATCTGTTTGGGCATTTAAAATTAATCCTAATTTATTTAATTAATTTATTTATTTCCATAGTTTCTAGTATGTTCAATTTAATACTAAATAATAAATTCATCGTTATCATTCGATATTTTTAGAAAACCTACCCATACGGATGTAATCATACCTTCAAGCTCCTCACACCCTATACAAACCAAATATATATATATTGAATATACTGTTATCAAAAGAGAATTACGTAAAAGAAATAAACACTATTAAACTTATAGCCAAAAATAATGGGTATAAGCTGCTATCATTGATAACTTAATCAATAAAAAAGTTAAGAAATCAATTTCAAAATTAATTTATAATGCCACTTCCTCAGAAAATACAAATTCTGAACGTTATTGTTCCATTAAATTTATAAACAACATTAGTCACAATTTTAAAAATAATCTTAAAATAATAGAAACAAATAATATCAATTTAAAAACCTTACTTGTAAAAAACAAACCATCACGACCTCTGGAATCAAAAAGCGGTGTATATAAATTGGTTTGTAACAACTGTGATGCAATTTACATTGGAAAGAGTGGAAGAACTATTGGTACGCGATTAAAAGAACACGATTATAGCATAAATAAAAAATTCAAAAAAACAGGATTCCTAGAACATTGCATTGATTCGAACCATTCATTTGATATAAAAAACACGAAAATCATTCATACTAATATACACAATAGCAAAAAACTATCGATGCTAGAAAATATAGAAATCAAAAAAGCTATATTCCAAAAACGAAACTTAGTTAACAATCAGACTGAATTAGAATCCACAAGCTCCCCACTAGTTCTATGTAATCTGTAATTAGTATAAATATGTTGGCATTAGTTTGAAGTTTTAGTTTAAGTACTCTAGAGAATGATCGCTGACGATAGAAACAATATTGTCGAGTTCAATAAAAAATTAGTGAAATAACATTGTTTTATTATACATTATTTTTAACAGTTTAAAAAATGTTTCACAAACGTTGCACTATCGAAAGTTTAAGTTCAATTTAATACCTCTAGCATCAGTATGCAGTATTTCACCACCTGAGTTGAAATAATATTATTGTGGTATCAAAAAAAACTTTCTGTAACTCATCTGTGTTTTATTAAAAGTTGTGTTTCATTCCCACCAGCTTATTCGTGTTGGTGGGCGGGCAGTCCCTCCGACCTACACTGTAGTGCAAAGCCGAAGGGTAGGGCGTAAGGCCAGGAATCGTGAGAATTTGTAGGTGGCGTGGTTAGGAACAGAAAGATGAGACGGACGAAATGAAGACAGAAGAGAAGTGAAAGGTTATCTGTGGAATATTACTGCTCCAGCATTTTTATGATCTTAATCATGTAATACCTAATCCTTTATTTGCTATAACTATTTTTTGTTCGAATTCTTGTGAATGCCTTGGGGTCCAAGAATTAACCCTAACGCTTCCGGATAATCACTTGGTATAAAAAAAACGATATGTATTGCCTTTCGTACCCCTTTTCTACCTGATCGCGTGCTCGTTTGTTATAAAACGGTCCTAATAACTGGTTAACCACCTCTTATAACTTAATAAAAAAGAACCGGCCGTGGGGAGTCGAGTCGCCTGCTTCGATTACAAAGTGTCGTGTCGTCGTTCAACCCTTGCAACGGCGGCGGACGTTTTTTAAGGGTTTTTTTACCTGGACACGCGCCCATACCCAAGCAAAGTCGGAAGGTATGATATACCTAGCCATCATGACATACCTAAGTATCGTAAATATCCAGTAAACCGTAAAAAAAAACGAACGTGAAAGGGTGAAGATATACGTAGTACAACACAAAAAAAACAGAACCAAGATTTGTGACCTTTATTTGGTGTTGTTTTTATGAGTTTTTTTTATGGTAAAAAAGGGTTACCTTACCTTTGATTCAACCGGATTTACTACTTACTTACATTTACACCCTCGTGCATATGTAATAAAGGAATTAAAAAAAATAAATAGTAAATAAAACAAACCCTGTTTAATGGTTACAAATATTTTTTATTATCACGATAATTATTTCGACATCGCAGTGTCTTCTTCAGGTGAACATTGTGATGTCGAAATAATTATCGTGATAATAAAAATTATTTGTAACCATTAAACAATGTTTGATTTATTTACTATTTAATATGGAGTTTAAGAGTTAAAAGCCTCATCTAAACAATTTTTAAAAAAAATAAGACGTTCATGGATTTGGTTTAAGCTTAAGTTCTACTGAATAATTTAGCAAGGAAATTATAAAACTAATAAAATACCACACGGTTAAGAAGGTATACCTACACTAAGGGTTTATTATTGACGCATTTGCACCCCTTTTTTAACGTCAACCCTATTAAATACATCGTTTACCATTATATGAAAGGGTAAGCACCTGTTAATACGTAAGGGTGAAATTTTACTTGAATATTATTACTTCACCTGCCCATATTTTCGTATAAATTATTAAGGATGCATCAACCCTTTCTTACAGGGTCTGTTACTTTTCTTTAGTTGAGGACTAAAAATATGATGAATTTACATGTTTTAGTATTCATACCTATCCAAAATAAAATAAAAACTAAACCACAAAATTCCACATAAAACGCATTTTTAAACGTTTTATGTGACATTTTGGATTTTAAACAAAAATAAAATTCGAGGTTCATATTTAACAACTTAACAATTGTTTCACCCAACATGGGCATCTTTAGATGACATAAGTTATAATTATGCCCATGTTGGGTGAAACAATTGTTAAGTTGTTAAATAAATCAGTGGAACATTGAACCTCGAATTTTATTTTTGTTTGAATCATTATTTTCCATAATATAATGGCTGAATTAATTAATAATTTGAATTTTAGTGCTATATTTAATTCAGTTCAATGTTTCCATGCCCATAACTAAATTTTTAAACTTCCTCTAAACGTTTTATTCAATAATTTTATATAGTCGTTAACTTTTAAAAACGTGTTAACATTATTTTAAACATTAAAGGATTTAATGCAAAACGTTAAGGAATTCTGGATTGAACAGTTGTGAAAAAAGCTTTAAATAAACTAGAAAGCGAACGTCGTTATTCAATAAGGAGCTGGTCAAAAATGCGTACCGCCCTTAGAAACCTTTTTAATACATTTACCTGCAACCCTTTACGAAATGCAACTGTCATTTTTACAAAAACGAAATTGACTAATGATTGATGACTTTGCAACAACAAAGTTAAGTGATTTTTAATTTGAAAGATATTGCTTTGACAACAGTCTTACAGTAAAAGTTTAGTAAAGTGACTTTAAACAAAGAAGCAAAAACCCAATTTATCACCACAAACTTTTATGAACGTTCAGAAAATAAATACTATAGTCTCTTATAAGAGAAGAAAGGGCGGAGGAAGAAATAAAAGGGTTAATTATTAAAAAATTAAGAGGCGAAATGTTCGAGAAAACATGCGATGTTTTTAAAGGGGTAGATCCAATATTAACAGAAAAAGTTAATTATGAAAAACTCTATGCTGGTCAATCAAAAAATACAGATCATTATAATTTAATTAACCATTACGGTAAACTAAGTTATAAAATTTATAATTCTCTCAACAAATTAGATATAATAGTCGTTTCAGTTAACAAATGTAATTTAGGCAAACTATTAGTTAATAACAAAGACAAAATTTGTAACTCTAAGAAAAGTGGTATATATAAAATCAATTGTAAGGAATGTAACACATTCTATATAGGACAAACAGGTAGGAGTCTAAGCATAAAAGAAAAAGAACACATAAAAAACATAAAGGATAAAAAGAAATCTACAGGGTTTAGCACTCACTGCATAGAGAACCAACATAATTTAGATCCAGAAAAAACAAAATTATTACACCTTGAAAACAAAGGGAAAAGACTAACCCTATTAGAACAACTTGAAATAAAAAGAGCTTTGTCCAAAAACTGTAATATAACAAACGATCTAGACTAGAATTTAAAGAAACTCTTGTTATTAACCAATACTTAGGTATTAGTAATTATGTTCGCACACATACATGTTATGTACAAATTTTATATATTTATATGTTATTTATTAGTATATATATATATATATTATATTATTAATTACACGTAAACAAATACTTTAAACCTGCTAGTATATGAGACCTGTTATTAACTGTAACCGTTAGTAATACATTACTCTTGATAAAGGGCTAACAACCCGAAACAGTTGTAGAGTGATTCTCATTAAAAATTTTGAAACATTTAAAAGCAATTTTCTTTTGTTTCCTTTTATTAATTCAAAATATTTCATAAAACCATAACACAAGAATCGATATCGTTTATTGAAAAAGTATATTTGAATATAGTATAAGGGGTAAATTTAAAAATTATAGAGAAATGAAACAGAGGAGGGAAAAACAAAAATGTTGATTAAAGTTTGTAGTTTTAAGAGGATTGTTATTAAAAGGAGCAATTCGCTAAAATTTGTAAGGCATACAAAGAAATAAAGTATTATTATTATTATTACTATAGTCTCCTATAAGTTTTGTAGAAAACACAATTGTTTCTGTAATTTTGAAATACAAAAACTGGATAGTTAAAAATTAAAAAGCTGAACGAATATATGTAATTATTTTGACTTTTTGATTTAGACAGAATTTTCAATTTTGACTTTCGATTTCAGTGGTTTCCAATTACTTTAGACATAATTATTTAATTATGATAGGGAGGTCTTTGGTCCAGGTAAAAAGATGACCAACAGCGGCCGGTATCACAGTGGGCATAACGTATCATTAACACTCCGACGAACCGTCCGATTTTTTGAACAAACAGAAAATTGCATTTCAAACTTCTAAAATAGAACAACAAAGGTTGGCGAAAGCATTAATCTCGCTCTTCCGGTCAAGAAACGTATTAAGATTGGGCAGCCTTATTATTTTTTCTATTGCTTGCCGCCAAAGGATATCGACGGCTACGGGGCCTTTTTTGAATCGGCAATCTTGAACTAAAGTGTGATTTTTAATGCCTTTTTGCCATATTGTCCACGGTAAAAGCCCTTGTAATTCGTTCCATCTTTTATATAAAGAATTAAGATACAGTAATATGATGGCATTTGTTACCAAATAAAACAAATATAATTCTATAATATAATATTTCTTCTGAAAATTCTAATATTTAATGAAACAATTGTTAAGAAATAAAAATAATTTATTTCATCTACCATTGCTTTATGGAAAATTATATTATTTAATTAATTAAATAAAATACAATTTCAAACTGGTAAATTTTCCACTGTTTTATTTTTAATTACCTTTCCAATTTTTACGCCCAACAAGGGCATCTTCAGAAGACTTATAAGCGATAATGATTACATTATTCTTCGAATTGCAATCAATAACAGATACGTCAAAACTAATAGACGTGTTAATAATAGTCTAGACGATTTAATAATAGTCAACAATTAGTATATGCAAATAATATAAAAAATCCAAAAACTTATAATAACTACAAATAAATTTCATATATAGGGAACATTTCAAACAAAATTTTTGAAAAAAATAAAAAAATATAAGTAATGAATACAAACTAGCTTTTAAAACAAAATAAATTATCCAAATATTTGATTAACGACAAAAATAAAAGGGAAAAAATGAATAAAAGTGAGGACTATTAATTACAATGTAATTTTTGCATGGCAGTATATATAGGACAGACAGGAAGTACATTTAAAGAAAGAGTTAATGAACATGTTAAGGACTACGGAGGAAAATCAACATTTACGAATCATATAAAAAATAAGAACCATGAATTTAATATAAAAGATAATTTTAATATATCACATTGTTTGGAAAAAAGTAAAAAGCTTGACCTTTTGAAATCCTACGATTTTAAAAAATACAATAAACAAAAATAGAAAACGTATACGAATCAACAATTTTAAACAAACTGGTAAAAATCACCCCTATCACGCCAGTTTTAGACTAATTTATATATATGATAGTAATATAAAAATTATAAGAACATAAGATTTCACGGCCGGAATTCATAGTAGAATGATGGTTCGGGACTTGACTGACTGTAAGTCGCTGCCGAGACTTCGAGGTATAATCTTCGCACACATAGTTAACACAGCACCCACTGAAGATGTCAGCAGCAGTTGCCGACGAAACGTCTGGACGAAACCGTTTGCAACGACCACGGCTTACAAGCCCGAATCTTAAAAATAAAGCGGTGGAAAATTTACCAATTTGAAATTGTATTTAATTTAATTAATTAAATAAATATCATGTAATTGAAATTCTACAAGGTATAGACGCCGATACAATTAAATATTTGAAGATACAGTAACTTTAATTTTTTCATTACTCGTCAATATTTTTGGAAAAAGTTTTAGTGTTGTTTGAATTATGATAGGAAACTTTAATAAATAATACGGAAAGTAATGATTTATAGCCAGGCGACAAATGACGTGTGGTCTGATGATGTCAAATATTAATTGAGAGTATAGCCCTCCATTGGAAAAAGGGTGGGCATTCATATAAAAAATGTTATTGCGATGGGGTTAGAAAGAGACTATTTTTTATTTAGGGGTGACAAAATGCATCAGGTATTAACAATTTGAGGGTTACCATTCTTTCGTTCATTGTCATTTCGAGTGTGGCAACAGTAACTGAAAATTGTGTTGATTGTCAAATCTGCGGGAGGTTTACGTACATAAGAATATTTTTACTTAAAAGTGTAGGATGCTCCTTTCAGAAAAATATTGAATTTAAATATGAATTAATTGTTGAACTGGTCGGGTCGGATCCTTGTGAAACATTATTTTAATAATTGTAGGAGTTAAATTCATTTTTAAATGTTTCAAAATATTTTATTGTAAACTGTACAGTATTGTGTCGACATAACAATATCTTTCTCAGTAAATCTGTTACCATTGCGAAAGACATTGTTATGTCGAAATAATATTGTACAGTTTACAATAAAATATTTTGAAACATTCAAAAATGAATTTTAGCAAATTTCCAAGAAAAATGTAAAAATTAACCAAAATTTCAAAACAATGCTATTACTACGTATCTAGATGATTTGGAAGATATTTAAGAAAAATTGAATTTTAGCGAATTTTCGAGTAAACTGTACAAATTAACCAAAATTCTTAATCGTTGCTATTTCTACGTATATCGACGATTTGGATGATATATGAGAAAAACTCAAATTTTAGCGAATTTCCAAGAAAAATGTAAAAATTAACCAAAATTTGAAAACGATGCTATTTCTATGTATCTAGATGATTTGGAAGATATTTAAGAAAAATTGAATTTTAGCGAATTTCCGAGTAAACTAAAAATTAGCCGAAATTATAAATCGTTGCTATTTCTACGTATATCGACGAGTTAGATGATATATAAGAAAAACTGAAATTTTAACGAATTTCCAAGAAAAATGTAAAAATTAACCAAAATTTGAAAACGATGCTATTTCTATAGATATATAAGAAAAATTGAATTTTAGCGAATTTCCAAGAAAAATGTAAAAATTAACCAAAATTTGAAAACGATGCTATTTCTACGTATCTAGATGATTTGGAAGATATTTAAGAAAAATTGAATTTTAGCGAATTTCCGAGTAAACTAAAAATTAGCCGAAATTATAAATCGTTGCTATTTCTACGTATATCGACGAGTTAGATGATATATAAGAAAAACTGAAATTTTAACGAATTTCCAAGAAAAATGTAAAAATTAACCAAAATTTGAAAACGATGCTATTTCTATAGATATATAAGAAAAATTGAATTTTAGCAAATTTCCAAGAAAAATGTAAAAATTAACCAAAATTTCAAAACAATGCTATTACTACGTATCTAGATGATTTGGAAGATATTTAAGAAAAATTGAATTTTAGCGAATTTCCGAGTAAACTAAAAATTAACCGAAATTATAAATCGTTGCTATTTCTACGTATATCGACGAGTTAGATGATATATAAGAAAAACTGAAATTTTAACGAATTTCCAAGAAAAATGTAAAAATTAACCAAAATTTGAAAACGATGCTATTTCTATAGATATATAAGCAAAATTGAATTTTAGCGAATTTCCAAGAAAAATGTAAAAATTAACCAAACTTTCAAAACAATGCTATTACTACGTATCTAGATGATTTGGAAGATATATAGGAAAAATTGAATTTTAGCAAATTTCCAAGAAAAATGTAAAAATTAACCAAAATTTGAAAACGATGCTATTTCTGTAGATATATAAGAAAAATTGAATTTTAGCGAGTTTACAATAAAATATTTTGAAACATTTAAAAGTGATTTTAATTCCATCAATTACGTAAATAACACCCACATCTGTAGTTAATCTTGCGTCCAAACGGCGTCATGGTAGATACGTCTGATTTTCAGTTATGATTTTTTAATCGAACCTCTGTATAAGCGCATTTCTATCGAAGAAATCAAAGTCCGGTAACTCGCTTGGGAGAAAATCAAGGCATATGTTTATTGTCATATTCTGACTCTACAGGTCCAAACTATTTCATAACAAACGATTCTGTCAAATCCAAGGCTGAAAGGCGAATTTCGATTTCTTAAACTACCTGGTCGGCGAGACCTTCTTGAAGCTATAAAGACCAAAGTATGAAATTTTCATCAAGACAATACACCGTGTCACAAATCAATGAAGTCGAATTGATTCCGCATCCACCGTACTCTCCAGATCTGGCCTCCAGTGACATTTTTCTGTTCTCAAGAGGATGCTCGCTGGACAGAAATTTCGCGCCGATGAAGAGGTAATCGCTGAAACCTATCTTGAGGCTAAAGACAAATCGTATTATAAAAATGGTATCGAAAAATTGTATGACCGCTATAATCGTTAATAGTTGTATCGCCCTCGAAGGGAACTATATTGAATAATAAAATCAAATTCTATCAAAAAAAGATAATGTTTTCTATGCTAGTTTATGAACTTTTCAGCCCGACTGTTATGAATTGCGCCGGACCTCACGGGGTTTCTATTAAGTTTTACCGCAGATTTTAAGAGAGCTTGGTCGTTGGTGTTTTAACAACAAAAAAAGAGTCGGTACAAAACATTGAAAATAATATGGTAGCCTTCATCCTGGCAGGCTTTTAGGATAGGTCGATGTGTACCTAGTCCTGTTCTCTTCGAATTTCCGCAAACTTGTAATCTAATATCCATCAATGGAACCAAATGAATGCCGGGGGTGTAACGCCATATGGCCAAAATTGCATACATGCATATAAAGACACGAAAATTTCAATTACTATTTCGTAAAACCGATCTTTCAATAACCTGAATCAAATGAAAAAGAAAAAATAAACCAGAGGCTGCCCCTAATTATATAACATGTACACATAGACAGGGATACAAGCTATGTATACATAAGAACTGTAAATTAAAGAATAAAGTAAAAAACAAACAAAAGGAAAACCAAATTTTATTAGAAAAAGGAAAAGGAAAAAGGAGTAGAGTAAAACAAATACCAAAGTCTTAAAACTAAAACAGCTCTATATATAACTACAGATTAGCCAAAATAAGTGGGGAAACAATGTAACTTAACTCTAATTGGTTATTTACAATATTTTGGTTGTGCGAGAGAGCTTTTTTGATGTCCAAGCTTTCTAGATGAGACAACTTTCTGCTTTTTTAAATATAACTATGTAAAACTACTACATTTTCTTCGTCTAAAGTGTCGTTAAAGGAGGTGCAATGCTCTGAGAAGCCAGTCTGGTTTTATTGTCTTTTTTAGTAATACTATAAATATGTTTTTTTATTCTTATGTTTACAGCTCTCCCACTCTACCCAATGTAATAATTGTGATACCCTTTACATAGAGCTGTTTTAGTTTTAAGACTTTAGTATTTGTTGTACTCTCTCTTTTGAAAATGGTCGCGTTGACCGAAACTTGTTACAATTTTTCTAATAAAATTTGGTGAAACTTTCCTTTTGTTTGTTTTTTACTTCATTAAGTATGTTTCACAACAGTGGTTATGTAAATTAAAGAATTAATAATAATTTGAGAGAATAAAAATTGCAATTGTTTTGAATATTCTTGTTAACGAATTGTGCAAACGCGTCCATACGAAAATTCACACATGTGTATGACGTCATTCTACCCTTCGTTAGCAATGGACAATGACCACTCCCTGCGAAGGGTCGCGTACACCACAATAAAGTAGCCGAAGGGATGCTGGTGATCGAAAGTCGACGGACGCGGTAAATTCTTTCGTTAGTAGAAGTACAGCCCCTATGTATGTAAACGGGGTGCAGAGCCGAGAAAAAAGCAATAAATTTGATGGCCAAGATGCCGTCATGATAGGTTGTAACGTAAAAAAAACCCAAGTGATAACAACGGACGATAGTCTTTTGTAATTTAAGCCCCTCTGTACAATCAGCAAGTTTAAATTAGATGTAGTCGACGAAGATAATCATTGTCGATCAGTTTCTCACTCTCATTCTTAGTCTTCAATTGTTTCTCAACAGACTAAAAAATAAAATAGTGTTTTAAGAATAGAAAAATTACTTTTCTATTACTATACATATATCATATAAAAAGGATTTCAAATATTGATCGAAATTATTAATCCAAAACGATTTCGTAAATATACTGTATAAGTATCTGAAAAACATTAAAAACATGACAAAAGCATAGCTAAAATTTGGTCAAAGTTCGTGCAAAAAATGACCTAACACAAACCTAAATAATGACTAAAAAATGGCATATTAAAAAATTATGTAAAACTGTATTGAAATTAAGAACATAAGTTTTCACGGCCGGAATTCATAGTACAAGCCCGAATCATCATTCTACTATGTATTGAAATTGTAATTCAAATATTGCAAATATTGGTTGAAGTTAGGCCAAAAATAACTGTTATAAATTTGAATTGTGTACAGAACTTAATTTTTGTTTGGAGTTAATCCAATTGTATCTTATAAAATACCTAAACTATGGAACAAATATGCCAAAACCATGTCTATTTCAGACTGAAAACGAATATAAATTTGAATTTCTGATTAGATACTGAAGTTAGGCCAAACAATAACTAAAAACGCCTTAGGGTAGCAGCCGATACATGTTGAAATATCCTTAATATTTATAAAATAAAATACAAAAACAGTTTCAAGTAAATTATATTGTATTCACAAGAACATTGTTTCATCACACAGTAGCATCATTAGATGATGAATTAATATATGTGCCACTGTGTGATGAAACAATTTTGTTGTGAATACAATATAATTTACTTGAAACTGTTTTTGTGTTTTATTTTTTAAACTAAAAACGTGTCGATATCAATTACAATCAATGGATGTAATATCTATATTAGATTAACAACACTATGTTGAGTTTAGTTTTGATAAATCACTGAACTTAACTTTAACTTTTTTGTGTTTTATTCCCACCAGCTACTCGTGCTGGTGGGCGGGCAGTCCTTCCGACCTACACTGTAGTGCAAAGCCGGAAGGTAGGACGTAAGGCCCTCTTCACCCACCTTTCAGGAATCGTGGAAATGGGTGGGTGGTGTGGTTAGGGAGAGAAAGATGAGACGAACGAAATGAAGACAGAAGAGAAGTGAATGATTGTCTCTGGAGTTTTACTGTCCAGCATTTGCTAAATGACCTAAGGAAACCACAGAAAATTTAGATCAGAGCAGCTCATTGACCAAACCGAAATTGTTTCGTGAAAGCAAGTTCATTAATACCAAGTAGTTGCTGCTATACCGCCATCTGTAGATATTCACTGCTAATAGGTACTTTGACTTATGCAATGGTTATAAACTAAAACCAAACTGAACTAGACTTCATAAAAGAAATTGTTTTCAACTATTAATTGTTTATTAAAATAACACCCTATGCAGTAATAATGATTATGTACTCGATATTTTATCGTCGGTTAAAAACGACCTAAGATGGCAGACTTTTTGATGTGCCGTTCTTCAGAAAATTTACTAGCGACACATGGCGCAGTGGTGGATGCAATTTTTAACCCTCGTCGTCGAGGACTTTTATAGAGTAGAGACAGTTGCAGTTAAACAGCGCCGACCGTACCCTCCCGCTGTCCAGTTCGAATTATTTATTGCACAGGCCGGACCTGGTCCACAACAACATGAAGGGTATCAATGTATGCGACCTCTACTCCTATACATTTACACTCGTGTATGCAGTGTGTTATTGTGTTATTGTAAATATGTATATATGTATGTATGGCGTCGATGGGTTGCAGCCGGCGTGTAAAAAATCGCCACATCCCTTATCCTGCTTATTATTGCATAGATAATCTGCAGCGTTAGCGTAAATTCACTCGAAAAAATCTTGTTGCACAGGGGTCGAATGAAAAAAGACCAGTGGACTGCAGAGGACACCCCTACCGGACATTCATATCTGCCTATTTACTAATGTGCTATATTTTTTTTAAACGAAACTGGATCTACTGACCGTTATGCCTGAACATTGTTGTTAAATATACATTTGTTATAAAAGTTATAAATGTTTTACATAGTCATACGTCGAATTGCAGGTTATACCGTCTTAAGTGTAGTAAAATAGGACGAACCGGTGAAAGTAGATCATAACTAACTTTGTATAAAATCTGGTTATGGCAATATACCGTTATCTATTGATATTTGCTACTAAGTGAAGTATTTCATTTATTAAATGACGCAGCTTTTACGAGGGTTGTTATTTATATTTTGAGCCTTGGTAATACCAAGTATTTACAGGCGCCAGCTGACGTTTCTAATTGAACGTTGGACCTTTCTAACCATAACCTTCTTCAAAACGTTTTGTCATTTGAGTCATCTTTAGGCATTAGTATGACGAGTATCAATAAGACATTGCATGAACATTTAGCTGTGACAATTAATTGTTCGCGTTGGATTGGGCATAATTTGACAGAAGCTCCAATTTGTGAACAAAAAGCTGAAGAAATACAATCGCGGTGCATCAAAAGATTTGTATAACATATACACAGGTGAAGAATCTTGAATTTATGCATATGAGCCCGAAACAAAATAGCGATCCACCGTATAGGTCTTCCAAGAAGAGCCAAATCATCGGAATAACTGAACATGTGGCAACCGTGCCGTTAGAACAACGTAGAACGGTGAATTCTGATCTGAATGGTACACAACCATTGGTTTGCCAGAAGTGCTTGGTCAAATACGTAAAAGGTAGTGAGAATGAAGCATCACTCTTCATAATGGTCAAAACGTCGAATTGATAAGTCATGCTCCGTACAGCCCTGATTTGTCCCCAAATGACTTGTTCTTATTCCCGCCTATCAAGAATAAATTACTTGGCCAACGGTTTTCGACGCCTGAAGCAGTAGTTGATGCATTCTGAAACTATGTTTTGGAGGTACCTCAATCAGTGTGGAAAAAGTGTAATGAAAATTAGTTCGAGAGCATCCAAAAGTATATTGATCATCATGAAGAATACTTCGAAAAACAATAAAGCCATTTTCGATAATAAATTATTGTCCTTTCATTATTATGCTCAATATATAAATAGCGACCCTCGTAAAGAGCTTCCCTAGTTTAGGTTGAAGTCCTGATCCACGTCTGGTAGTTAAATTAGTGATCAAGAATTTATACTGTTTTTAGAAACGTTTTGTGTTGAAAATTATGTTGCACATTACTACGACAAACACATTAGTTTTATCGAAAAAAATATCTACAGCCTTCTGTGAAACGAAATCTAGTTTTAAACGTGATATTGGTCGTCTGGTAATGCTATACGAAGTTATAACAACACACTGATTACAATCGGCCTCCAACTGAATTGCCTACAAATTAATAAAGAATGTTACGTCTTTATTTCGCCATTTATACCTGTATTGGTCTCTTCTCTAACTGTAACGTGTTAAAAACAAATAACTACTAAGTAGTTTAATTTTATCGTATAATAAATTAACTGTTTTAAATATGACTATCGAGTGTAGTAACTAAATTATTCAATAATTAATATAATTTCAAAAGAGAAAATAAATAAAAGAATGGTAAAAGTTTCACCAATTGTTTATTGTACTCGACAATATCGTTTCGATCTACATGATCATTATCAAAAATGTTTCACAGTAAGTGTACCCTATAAAGTTTAAATTTTATATATATATATATATATCAAAATACATTAATTAATATAATTTCCTGGTGTGCTGTATCCGAATTTGTTTAGTTGTTCTTAAAATTATACTTAGCGTCCGGGATACTCGTATAATTCACCCCAACATGTAGTTTCAGCCCCTGTATATACGTAATATCTTACAAATCTATCGGTATAATTGCGACCCCTTCTTGATTGATCAGTCCTCTTATTCTAGCAATATGGCGTCTCTGGCAATTTATTATTTACCCCTTCGTTAAACTCTCAGCCATTCCCACCCTCTGACGCCTACGCAACTTTAATTCAACAAAATTCCCGAGAGAGAAGATAGGTTGGCACATCACCACTCAATCAGGTTCCAGAAAAATTCTCATTTTGCCATGGTTTCAAAAGAAATTCTCCTTATCGTTAATTTGTTGATTAGTCATTAAAACGAATAAACTATTGAACAGTTTTATTTATTTGTAACTGTTACATTCAGTTCTCGTATGATATGTATGAAATGTCCACGGTTGATTTGAATACAATTTGTGCAAAATTACGTTTTAGAAATTTGCATCAGAGCCTTTTATATTGCAGCAGGGCAGCTGCTGTCACGCTACAATAAAACACACAAATTGGGGGAAACACACAGAATGACGTAGACACAGGCTGATTGTGAACTAAACCTTTCCGGGTTTTCAATGTACTGAAACGGATATAAATGATTCTACCTAATCTAAAAGATGCACATTATTACGATTACCAGACCAGATAGTACTATTTTAAATTAATCCATTTCTTTAATATTTTAACTAAAAATCTCGAGGGTTTTAAAATATTATTTGGGCTCCTAATAATAACAAACAAAAATAACGAAACAACTGTACTATTCAAAATACTTGAACGAAGACAAATTGTTTAATATGCTATACTCGCATCTGAAGCGAAAACAAAAACTGTTTATTTTTAATAAATACTTAAAATAAATATGCTGAAGGGGTTGTCCATTATTTAGGTAGAAATTTAGGGTAATATTAAGCCTTTCGGTCTGGATAGTTATGATGAACGGTTTGGGACGACTATTCGATTCCAAACTGTTACTTTCACTTTCATATAAGACAGACTCAGGTAAAAATTTTAGATGCGGATGTTCGATTTGAATTTTAAGCAATCGATAAACTAAACGCCAATGGTTCTATTAGTATAATTGATACGATGCGGTTAAGTGAAATATTTATGCCGCACTTAGAAAACCTATTATTTATTTCTCAAAATCCGCTTATACGGAAAGTTTTGTTTTGGACTGGTCAGGTACAGATAGACAAATTGAATCGTTTTTAAATCATTTGAACTCATTATATAAATAATTTAAATTTACTCATGAAATAGAAAAATCCGGCTCTTTAAATTTCTTAGATTTAACCCTCACTGAGAACAATAATAAAATTGAATTTAACATTTACCTTAAACCTACGTATACTGACACACTTTCACATTGCAATTCGAAACAATCTATAAACCTCAAACTCAGTACCTTTTATTGTTTCGTACACAGGTTATTAACTTTACCTTTAAATAATATTAATTTCAATTCGGAAGTCCTTTTTCTAAAAACTCTAGCTAGAAACAATGGCTATGATGAACATATTATTGATACGCTAATAAAGAAAAAACAAAAGAAATTTATTTAAAAAGATTTCTATACCTTACCAAATACAAAAGAGGAAAATCAATATCAGTTTATTAATTATATACCGAATTTAACCTGTAGAATCAGTAACAGATTGTCTAAATACAATATAAAAACAATTTAATCTAAGTACACTTTTAGTCAACAATAAAGAAAAAACTGATATGTTAAAGAAAAGTGGTGTTTGTCAAATTAATTGTAAAAATTGCCATGCAATTTACATTGGACAAACTGGTAGAGCCTTACAACTAAGAATACGTGGACATCAAAAATCAATTTTAACCAAAAACCCTTGTATTGGCTTCGCTGAACATTGCATTACAAAGAATCACAATTTAGAAATTGATAACATTAAATTAATCCATAATTGTAAAAAAGCAAATTGTTAAACTTACTAGAAATTTTTGAAATTAATAAAGCCCTTAAAAACAAGAAATTACTAACCAATGACCAACTCGATTTTAATGTATCCCCACTCTTAAAATCCATCAAGTAAATCTAGTATGTAAGCTCAACTAATCATGTAATTATTTGGTATTATTTTGTACTCTATTGATAATGGTATAACAGCCGAAATGACTGTCTTCAAGATTTTTAATAAACTTGTGAAACTACCAAGTGTTTTTGTATTATATTCTTCAGTTCTATTAGTTTTTAAAAGTCGTCATAAATATGTAAAACAAGAAATTAACAATGATTGACTAAAAGAAGTTCCGAGGTTTTTATAAATCTGTATTTTTGCAAAGATCAGGTACCTATATAATAATTTTTTTTTAATTGCAATAACAACTTAGTTAATCATGTTTTTTATTGAACTCGTTATGTAGATTATGTGGTCTGTGTATGGAATGGTACTCAAGAGCAACTATGAGAATGTTTGGATCTTATTAACTCTTTTCATGAAAGGATACAATTTACAATAGAATTTGAAAAGAATAAGAAGTTAAATTTCTTAGACTTAGAAATAACAAATTACACCAATCAATTAGAATACAACATCTGTAGGAATGCTACTAGTACAGATTTGATAATTCCTAATGACTAATCAATCGATAAAAATAAAAATGGCAGCTTTTAATAGTTTCATACACAGCTTTTTTATGATTCTTTTAAATAATGACAATTTTCAAAAAGAAGTTTGCACAATCAAACAAATTGCAAAAAACAATAGCTGTAAAACGAGTTTAATAGACAAACTTATCAAAAATAAAGAAAAGAAAATGATTATGAATAAATTTTATAGAAACATAAATGTAAATAATAACAATAATTATAGTTATATTAATTACTGTAGTAAAACCAACAATTTAGGCAAAATTTTAGTTAATAATAAAGAAAAAATGGAATTACTGCAAAAATAGGGATCCATAAACTTTCGTGCAACACATCCGATACTTATTATATTGGCCAAACGGGCAGAAATTTAAAAATCCGTCTAAATAGACATAAGAAATCTATAATAGATAAAAAAAACATAATACTGGTACCGCCTCAAATTGTATCAATAATAATCATTTTGTAAATTCAGACGCCCTAAAACTTATCCACAGTGAAAGAAAAGGCAAACGTTTAATCAAAAACTAATGAACAACAAAATTTCATAAACACACTCATAATGCTAGATTAACATAAACACGTTATTATTGTACTTCTTAGGAATCAGTATTTAGGATTTTCCGTTAATTATAAGATTTTCATTATTGTAGGTATATACAGGTGATAGGTATTGATTTAAATTTTAGTATACAGGGTCACTCAAACTGACTTTTAGGGAACCTAAACATGTTACAGATTTCAAAATTTGAGACTGATGACCTTTTTAACTAAAATAATTTCAACTGTCGGGCACTTCCGGTTATACCGGACGTTGATGTCAACTTTCTTATTTTAAATGGAATGGTGCTTTTATGATTTTTACCATGAATTCGTATGAAACATAAAATTTTAAGGTGATGTTGATAACCAACTTGTAGGCCCATTATACCATGAATAGTTTCTGAGATAATTTAATTTATTGGAAAAAAGATTGCACCGCAATTCAAATTATAAAAAATCATAACTTCCATAAAAAATAAAATGACCTAGAATGTTGAAATTTTTACTAGTTATAGCCAAGTCAAGTCATAAGGTTAACGTTAACGTCATGCCAAAAATAAGCTTTATAATTTGTACAGGGCGTTCAGAAGAAAAAAAGTTTAAAAACTTCAAACACGAATAACTTCATTTTTTCAAATAGCACCTAGCATATTTTATTTTGTAATTCAATTTCTTTTTTATCCTCTTTCGATCCGTCTGGATATTTCCTACTGTTCTATTTGAAAATGTTTGAATAACTTTGGATTTTTTTTAAATAAAAAATGGAAAACATCCAATGTATCGAAAGAGGATAAAAAAAGGAATCGAATGACAAAATAATACAGGTTAAGATTAATGTTAATCTTAATTAATCTTCACCTGAAAAAGACTCTGTGAGTTGAAATAATTATTGTGTGTTAACAAATAAAAGTTTTGTAACTAAAAACTACGTATTTAATTTTATTTTAGAGTTACCAGAGCTAAAAGCATCATGTATTCAATTTTCTATTTTGAAACATTTAAATATGATTTTAATTTATTTCGTTGTACTATTCAAAAATGTTTCATAAAACTCCCACTAACACCACCATTAATAATATAATAAATTCCCTTTAGAGATTTTTGCATCCTTTTTGGCCTTGAAATTAAGTAAATTGGGAGCAGATATTTCTTGGTAAACAACCACCCACTGTATAATTTACAACCCCAACACGAAATCCTGACTTTCTTCTCCTAAAAATTTCCTTTTTTTTATTGCGTCCATAATGACCCAAGTAGATACTCTAATTTTGTTTACACATTGCTCTCTATTCATTCCAAAGAAGGACCCTTTAAAAGATTCGTGCTCTTTTAAAAACAGAACAATAAACATTTTCCCTTATTTATGGGACTTGCAACGTCCCTGCTAGCCCAACATTGTGCAATCTTTAAAATTTGCATAATTTATAATACCATCTTAAACAAATTTGCACAAGTTTCAATACTAACAATGAGACTATTATAAATACCTGCGACAAAGTGCCTTCTTAATACTGCTTAGTTAGAGTGAAAGCTTAAAGAAATAAATCTAAAATTGAAATATACAATGAGCTATTTTTTCTATTTTGAAGCAATTTAAATATAACTACACACAAAATGCTACAGAAAACGTCTTCAATTTTTAATCATATTGCAATGTTTATTCATAATATTTAGACCCGATAATAGGAGGCTTCTGTGTTGATCTTTTGCAAAACTTATGGTACACAATGACTTGGTGCCATAAAATGTCTCCCGTGTCAGGTAAATAATTGCAACAATCGACACAAAATCGCCGAATGCTTTTAAAGGGTTGTAATATTAATAAGGGGTAGTTTGTCGGCTTCTCTATAATTCGGACATTTCAAGGTGATTTGCCGATATTATTGAGGCATTTCTAAAGAGTTTAATTTGGGCAAACCCGGGGGGGTGGGGTGTGTATTATAAAGTTTTATATTTAAATGAAGGCGACAAAGCAGATAGTATTAATATAAATAGTATATGATCGCCTTTAGTTAATTTACTTCGCCGTTAAAGTTGATTTTTAAAAATAAAAATAATTCAAACTTAAATGAATTTATTTATTAAAAATACGTCGTAACGGGAAGGAGTCGTTAATCAAGAGGTGTTGTTGTTTTTAGCTCAAGATTACAACTAAACTTTTAATGTGAAATACATCTACAGCTGCCTGAAAATGCTTACTCTATATTTTTGCAATTATCTAGAATTTGCCGTTCTCACAGTTACAGGATGTGTCAGCAGTTAAATGTTATCCATGTTTCTACCTTTGATAACTCTTTTCCGTACTTTGGTAAACATTTGCAGATTTTTAATACAATTTAAACTTTGTTCAGTGCAACTATTGTATAACATATATATATATATTGTAGATTTCAATGAAACACTCAATAACGTTTAAATTGTTTTATTGGTTTGTAATTATCTCTTACAATTGTTTCGGTCTCTCGACCATTCTCAAAGAGTTATTAACAGAAACTAAACTTAAAACTATTTGTGTAACAAATTATAGGTACTATTCTATGTAAATGTATATAAGCTTATGTATATGAATTCTTGTTGTTTAAAAAAATTTAATTCATGCTAGAATTAGAAAATAATAAACAACTAAACTTTTTAGACTTATCAGTTTCAATAAATAACGAAAACCATCTTGAATTTAATATATATATAAAGAAAAAACACATTTATTGATACAATAATACCATCATTCTCTAATCAAAATTATACCATAAAAATGTCAACCTTTAACAACCTTATACACAGACTAATTAATTACCCCCTATCCAAAGAAAACTATTTCAAAGAAACCTTGACAAGGAACAATGGCTATAAAGAGGACATAATCGACAACATCGTTAAAAAGAAACAAAGATCTAAAATTATGGATGAAAAATATCATAAGAACATTTATAAATAAAACGAAAGGTGGTCACTTATAAATTATGTTAATGGCTTAAGTCCGAAAATTTGTCACAGAATTAAAAAACTAGACATAGACACAATATTTACAAACAAAAATACTTTAGGAAAACCGAAAATAATAAACTCAATAGGTCTGGAGTATATCAACTAAAATGTTCAGATTGTGATGGCATATACATAGGGCAGACAGGCTGAAATTTTGAAAAAAGGTTAAAAGAACACGAATATTCTATTAAAAATAATAAGCATACAACAGGTTTTGCTTAACATTGCATCACAAACAAGCATAATTTTTCAAAAGAATTTTTTAAAATTTTACACACTGTCCAAAAAAGCAGAAAATTAAATTACCTCGAAAAACTAGAAATTGAAAAAGCTATACAACTAAATAAAAACATTACCAACGAGCAAACAGAAGACCACAAAAGCGCTATATATATATATGGCAATAAATAAATAACAAGAATTCATATACATAAGCTTATATACAATTACATAGAATAATACTTACAAATTGTTACACAAATAGTTTTAAGTTTAGTTTCTGTTAATAACTCCTTGAGAATGGTCGAGAAACCGAAACAATTGTAAGAGACAATTACAAACCAGTAAAACAATTTAAACGTTATTGAGTGTTTCATTGAAATCTACAATTTTATTAGGAATGTAATATCTAAAGATATATTTATAAGTCTATATAACATTAAATAGTTATGTTGATACCGATGACATGATAGATTATTGATAATGATATCTGTGTGGGTTTCTTTGTGAAAAATAGCAAAACTGTGTTTATTATTCTTTCGAGTGATAATTAGGTCTAGGAAATTAATTAGTTTATCTATTTCTAATTCAATTGTAAATTTGATGTTTTCGTGAATATTATGTATTTGTCTATAAGTACCTAAGAAGCACATCAGGACATCATCAATATATCTATACCAGTATATACTTTTATGAAATAGTTCCAAATGGTACATAAATAGTTCTGTTAAGACAATTGTTAAGTTCATTAAACAAATTTTGTGGAAATTTGTAGTGTTTAATTTTTGCTAAGTATTTAAATTACCTACATATCTTTTTAGACTTGTCTTATGAATTGTATTGATTAATTATTTGATACTATTTACTGCGTTATTGTACCATCTTGGGTACAGTTGGAAGTTTGGTTAAGTGTCTCTTTTATGTCTTACTTTCGACAACTATTAAAAGATTATCGATCTGCGTCACCTTTTGCGAATGTTGTTAACAAAACTGTAGAAAATCATTAATTATTTTTGGAGACCCTCAAGCCCAAGAAGAGGACATTTAATTATCAGTTATTTAGAAGAGCGAGGTGTGTCGTAAAGATGTAAGGGACACCGGTAACTTCTGCTGACCTATTTTTACGAAAATGATCGGTTCAGAAAGAGGACAATGTAAATAGTGATTTCGGATAATCTTTTGCTGTCAAAGAAGGGTTACAAATGGTCCGACGGACAGACGTATAGTGTCCAGTTGGCTATGTAGCCGTAAAAGTCCGAAAATTCGAAAGCGACAACAAAAAATCGTCAATAGAGGAACGGTAGCCAAAGCCAATGGTAACAATACACGGGGTCATAAATGTTCTGGTAAAAGAATTATCTAACCCATTGTGAAGCATCCCTTTGGTTCTAAAGACCTGCTGCACATGGTTACTTATTACGAATTTCACACAAGATTTATGTCTTTTTAAGGAAAAAAATGCAAGACATACTGCCTTTCAAAAGAACACACATTTCAGAAACCGAACCGAATCAGTAGCGTGCTATCAACGTGGGCAAATATTACCAGCAATAACTTTACTGTACCTATATCCTATAGAAATATACTGCAAAATTCATTACTTATTACTACAGAACATTTGCCCTAAATCTGCATCAATAAATTAAATTACTACGTAATTTTTTACAGATTAAACTTCTTTTCAACAGTATTTGTTGATATTGAATAAACAATAAATAACACTAAAGTTTCAAAGAATATATTGATTACAATCACTACAATCCGATCGCAAAACAGAAACATACTAAATTTAATTGTATTACCAATTTAGTTGTATAATTTATTTTCTAGTGTGGCGGTCATTTATTAAAACAATTAACGTTTCGGTTTATTCAACCATCATCAGACTAAAACTTTTCGAAGACTGTTGCTTACCACAATTTTTAACGTATTTTGTTTGGATACACACTGTTTACATGAAGTAACTAATTACATTGAAGTAACTAAACTTGATCATGTAAACAGTGTGTGTCCAAATAAAATAAATTAAAAATTGTTGTGAGCAACAATCTTCGAAAAATTTTAGTCTGATGATGGTTGAATTGGTTACAAATGAATTAACAACACTGTTTTAATTAACGACCGCCACCCTGGAAAATAAATGACGAATTTAAAATAAACGGTCGGGAAATCAAGAATAATTTCCAATTTAGGTAATATTTTAATTTAATAAATATAAAACACCTCAAGATGATAACTCAGGTAGTCAGGTTACTTAATTGTAATGATTGTGATAAAGTTCATTGTAGGCCAGACAGGTAGACCTTTTAAAAAACGTATTCTTGAAAAGCATAAAAGTTTCTTAAATAAAAAAAAAAACGGATTCAGCTTATGCGTTACATTTAAATAAATTTAATCATAATGTTAATCTAAATTACAAAATACTACACGTACAAAATAAAGGAATTAAATTAGACTTGCTAGAAACAAAAAGATAAAATTAAATAGTAAGTAACCATATCCGTTCTACTTTGTTCCATTTAGTATATAAATCCATGTATGAGCGACGTTTAAACAATTTTCACCTGAAGAATTAATGTTTACCGAAAAAATTGTAGTGTTTTTATTTTCCATTCGATATGTACGAGTTTCAACAATTATCAGCTTCCACAATTAACATTTGTTGATATTATATATTTGACAAAGGTAATAAGCTGTATATCATATCGAACTGCAATCTTTGTGAAAGGAGCGGTGACAAATGGAGTCAGAAGTGGCAGGTAATATTTATCTAATAAGTATCATACTCGTAGATTAAGAGCTACCGTCATTTCTATTTTTGATGTCGAAACCGTTATAAATAAATATGTAAGTACATTGTCATTGAATTAATATAAATATGGAATCAACAGAAACAACTACTTCGAAGTCTAATACCCCTACCGGAATTGAATTACACTGTTGAAACCGGTCGTGAGATATGGCTTTCGGTTCGCTGTACCTACTGTGTAGGACACGTTCCAAATGTGGAATCTGTGATCCTTTATAATTAAACGAAAAAGGATTTTATTACCTTCTTTTTTTGGATTGCTATCTTCGTCTAATAATCGTTCGGAATCGACAGTGTAATTCAATGCCGGTAGGGGTATTAGACTTCGAAGTAGTTGTTTCTGTTGATTCTATATTTATATTTATATTTATTATATAGCTTGTAAAAGCCTTTCTGCCAGCGCCCACCTGATGAGACCCGATAGGTCGAAACCAATCGTGCGATATGGCTTTCGGTCCGCTGTGCCTACTGTGTAGGACGCGTTCCAAATGTGGAATCTGTGATCCTTCATAATTAGACGAAAAAGGATTTTATTACCTTCTTTTTTTGGATCATTGAATTGGTTGTTTTTTCTACCATAAAATTCAAATAAAAACAATTTTCAATTTTTATAATTTTCATCTACGCCACTGCTTCCACAAACGAAGAAAGAATTTATCAGGGAGATTTTATGCACACATTTGCGCAAACTTGAACAGAAAAATGTGTTTCAAGACATAGGAAAGGGATTTTTGACCAAACTGGTTATTGGATATAATTGCTTGGCTAGTGCCGATCTACATGGGATATTATTATATTGGAAGGAAAGATTAATATGGTGAGTGTCGAATACTGAACCTTTTCTTTCTCGTGAAATTCTATACAACACCAAAGAAGTCCGAACTAAAGCATTTAAATGTTCGGTTATTCACTCCTTACATTATTTCTATACAATGCGAGTGTTGAGGAAGAAAAATACTTAATGCTATCAAAATTTGTCTGTGTTTTCGTGTGTTATCAATAAATAATATTAGAGTGCAAAAATATAATTAAATAATTATTTTTAATGTGATTATACTTACTGTGTAACGTTTAATAATCGTTATTTTCTTTCACTTACCGGAAATGAAACTTTTAATATCTCACATAACTTAATGACACGTTTTTAAT
Source organism: Agrilus biguttatus (assembly GCA_963921985.1). Taxonomy (NCBI): domain Eukaryota; kingdom Metazoa; phylum Arthropoda; class Insecta; order Coleoptera; family Buprestidae; genus Agrilus; species Agrilus biguttatus. The sequence goes on along the minus strand of OY998126.1, from coordinate 21,428,474 downwards.
AAAACTCCACCCATTTTTTCGATACTTCAGAGACTTTCTAGTCTAAAATATCGCAGTAAGCATTTTAATTTATACAAAAACCTATACCGTAATGCAACAGGTTCAAAAATGACGTGGTTGTTTAAGGAACACTATTAATTTTATTTTTTTACTTTTGAGTAGAAAACCCAAGACTTTTGTATTAATTACATCATTAATTTCATCAGTATTTAGCATATTAATGTTATTGAATTGAATATGAACCAATATTCGTTTATAAAACAGCGCAACAGCTACAGCATGAGTCTGATTGGGACGTAGGGGCCTCTTTTGTTTCGTTTATAGACCCAGGGGGACCACTGGTATGAGACTCATCTACGTTAAAACTCTCTGGTGGACCACTGGTATGACAATCTGGTGGACCACTGGTACGATGTTCAGGTTCATGTAAATCTGGTGGAGGACCGCCGGTATCATGTTCAGGTTCATGTAAATCTAGTGGTGGGCCACCATTATGCCGGTCATGTTCATGCATAACTGGTGGTGGACCACCGGTAAGGTGTTCCGGTTCATGTACACCTGGTGGTGGACCACCGGTATGACCTTCAGGTCCATGTAAATCTGGTGGTGGACCACCGGTATGACCTTCTTGTTGATCAAAATCCGGTGGTGGTCCGTTATGGTGATCCATTTTAAAAAATGAGTGATTTTTACGTACCTACTTAAATGAACACAAGAATCTAGAATGACAAACTTAAAGTTTTACAAGTTTTTAAAACTGTAGAAAATGTTTTCTATTGGCTAAGAGTGAGAATGTTCTACTTACTCTATTTATACAACTTCTAGTATCCAAAACGAATTACGATAAACTAAAACCAAGTTATGCATGTGCAACAGTTTTCGATAATAAAGGTTTATTTCAGTTGGACTGGAGTGCCATTCTTTATCAACGACTCTGGTTTGAGATTATTACCTTTATCAGTTATGATAAGGATGAGTTAAATTAGTAATATTACGAATTGTTGTTTCAATTAATAATTTAATAGGAAAAAACATAATCGATGATAAATATTGACTTATATAGAATACCTGTTTCCTTGCAATAACAAACTTTTATTTTAGCAAGATATAAGATAAGAAATACCATTTATTTATGTTATCTAAACCTTAAAAAATCAACCATAATATTTTCTTTCTTTTTCTTTGTTAAATAAATGTGAATAGATAAGATACATTTAACATCACAGATCCTGTTGCATTACGTATAGTTTAAGGGGGTTGAAAACTGGTGATGTAACTATACAGTTTGAAAAGAATCTACTATCGTACTTACTTAATCCTTTGAATACACCACCCTCACAATGAACACAATACCCTTTCGTGCCAAGTCAACCGCGTAAATGGCCGTCAAAACCGTATCAAACCCCGTCGGTATCTTTGTAGACAGAAATAAATATTTTCTACGGCAAAACTTACCTGCAACCAAAAGAAATTATACAATGTCAGTTAAAATTAAATTAAATTTACATTTAGTTTTATTTCACGCTAATTTTGACATTAAAATAATAGTTATATATATAATCCAAAAAAAGAAGTTATTAAAATCCTTTTTCGTCTAATTAGAAAGGATCACAGATCCCACATTTGGAGTTCCAAATTTCATTGTTTCATTATTATCTTTATCCAATAATCGTTCGGAATCAATGGTACAATTTAATGCAGGTAGGGGTATTAGCCCTCGGAGTAGTTGTTTCTGTTGATTCCATATTTATATTTATTATATAGCTTGTAAAAGCCTTTCTGCCAGCGCCCATCTGATGAGACTCGATAGGTCGAAACCGGTCGTGGCATATGGCTTTCGGTGCGCTGTGCCTACTGTGCAGGACGCGCTCCAAATGTAGGATCTGTGATCCTTTATAATTAGACGAAAAGGATTTTTATACCCTCTTTTTTTGGATTGTTATCTTCATCTAATAATCGTTCGGATTCAATATATATTTGTTATAAATGTAGTTTTAATAAGCACCTCATTTATTTATTTAGTAACTGAAATATGTTCCTCTAGCTTATCATAATTTTATTAATCCTTTTGGACAGTATTAGTAACCATAATTTATTATTATTTTGTATCCCGTACCTTTTTATTTGTTTACTGAAGGTAAAAAGGATATTGGATGGGTATCCTTTCAATAAAATGATTTCAGCTTTAATGCGTTAGTTTAAAAGATCCTAAAGGGATTAACTCCTTTTTACTCATCAAATCGGCTGTAAGAAAATATGAAAGGTCGTATGAAAGAAAGGGTAACAAAAAATATTTTTAAACAGGTAAGGAAAACATCTGAACATCATGTGACGATTCGCTTTTATCCACGCAAAATACGTATCTGGTAAGATCAGGTATTAAAAACTCAGACGCGAATACAATGGATTCAATTTTATTTGAAATTTGTTTTGACCAATTTCAAAATTTTAAAATCGTTACAAAGACATCATTAGTTTAATATTTAATAATATTATTACATACAAAGTTACTTTAAATAAAATTGTTTTTCCTTTCTTTTTAAAATAGACAAACAGTATTATTCAAATGCGAGTATAGGGTAGGTACATGAACAGTAAACTAAAATATTATCAATTTTCTGGAAAATAGATGAAAAATCACACAAAACTTGCCCCCCCCCCTCCCCGCTGTGTAAAATCCTGTATTCGTGCTTGCAAAAACTACATCAACTTTTTCACAATGTACTACATTTTGTTTTAAACTTGTGTAAAGCATTGTATTTGTTTTTTAGATATTGAAATCGTTCCTCGACTGCCTGCTAGCGCACTCTGTGAGTTGAAATACTAAACGATGAAGTTCAGATGTTGGTTTGTTGTCGAAACATTTACAGGACACGCTAGGATTCACATAAATGGCTTCAGCATAGAAAATCAGTTTGATCAGAGACAGACAGATAACACAACTGATGGAGGAGTTATTTTGCTTTAATCTAATAACGAACAGTTTCAAAAAAGCTAACGATTAATGATTAGAATAATAGTCAGAAATTCTTTACGTTTTTAGAATTGTAATCTGTAAGATGTAAAACAAATTTGATTATATCTACTTGTAGTTTCTTAAATACATAAATGTGGTTTTAATTATTGAATTAATTTGTACCCACTACAGATTACCTCATATTAATGAGGAAATTTTTTTTTAGCGTAACAGCAGTAACAAATTTTTCCTCAATAACATGATAAGAAGTAATCTATAGTTAGTACAAATTAATTCAATAATTAAAATTACATTGATGTATTTAAAATTTACCCCTAGATACTAAAAATTCTTCAAATATTTCATTGTATTTTTTTATTTCACTTCTGGTTATTATCTACTAAAGTAATAATAAAAGAAGTTAACGATGGGTTTCAAATAAGGCCTTTTTAATTAATAAATATTCGTATATATTTAATTAATTATGTAGAAGACTGAATATGTAGAACAGCTCTCGAATTTAAGGGAATATTAAAAATTAATTCATTTCTCTAGGACTAAATATATCTGAAGCTGCTTATTATAAATACCTATCATAAAAATTGGTCAAATAAGTTCGGCGGTTACATTGCTAGTATTGGTTTCTATTGATTTGCAAACATATAAACAACAATATTTTTGCTACCAATTAATTTGTTAAATTATCAAACTTACATTTCTAATAAAGGCACTGGTTCTTGTCGTGGACACTTATTAAACATCAATCAAACACAAAATCACATTCACTTGCACTTTATATTAGTTCTAATTATTATTAGTCTTTAAACTAAGCGATAATACTAATAATTATTATGTCTTCTTCTATTACATTTACATTTTAACACAGTCCCGATTTTAACACGCGTAAAACAACACGAGTACGACTAATTTGCCACAGTTATGTATTATTTTATCTCTGCTTAAGCCGGCTTCGATATAATTTTGTTTACACTTTGACCTCGAAGCCGTTTTTTGTGTGCATTCTTGAAGGTGAACTTGGATGATATAAGTTAAAGGGCTTGCTCAAAAAGTGTCGCATGGTTTTATCAGGTTGGTTCAAGAAATATTGGCCATTGATGATAATTCAATGTTTGTATTTGCGTTTCTTCAATTAATTAATTAATAAGCAAACGAGTTAACTAATTAATGATTAGTATGAGAAAAAATTTTAGGTTTGAGCTTTTTTGTTTAATAATGTTTAGTATAGATACAACAACATTCAGGTAATGTCAATATATATTAGGGTAACCATACTTTTTAATAAATTTTATTACTTATGTATATAAAAACAGTTGACTAGTTCCATAATCACCTCTATATCCAGAACAATTGTTATCAATAAATAAATTTGAAATGAAGTTTATTGTTATAAAATCGCACAGCAACAAACAGCAGGTTCAGGATTATAGTAAGGACCTGGAGGTGGAGGATGCGGGGGAGGAGGTCCAAAAGGGGGCGGTGGGGGTCCAAAATGGGGTGGCGGGGGTCCCAAATAGAGTGGAGGAGGTCCAAAGTGGGGTGGCGGAGGCCCAAAGTGTGGGGGCGGGGGTCCAAAATGATGGGGTGGACCATAATGGTCTGGAGGCCCAAACGTGTGAAAAGACATTATTATCCTTTAATGTGCAAGAATTCCAGTTTCCTAATCTAATAAGTCAACAATTAATAACAATAACTGTATGTATTTAGTCATGTATGTAATTACCTGTTTTAACCAGCAGCTTCTTTTCCACTTGATTGATAATATAATTAATTGTATAACAACAACAAAAAATGGGTTCAAAAGATTTACACAATGGGCTTATTTAAACTAAACCTTTAAAAAAACAATTTCTTATGGCTGTCTACAAAGCAGCAGTACAATACACATAGTACCCATTATGTTGTATTAATCATAAATGTGATAAGGTCATTATCAGTTCTTATCATAAGCGACATTTTCAAGAACTATTGACTGATATACACATTACACAGGTGTGTGACTAATTAGCAAATTTAGAAAGAAGTAATCCACGTAGGAAAAATCAGAATATGAATATTCAGAAATTAACAAGTAAAATAATTATTTATCATTGGTTTGCGAAAGACTTACAATACAATCAACTATAATCCCCGCTTAAGCAAGGCAAGTCAGTCTTGTTTTCCTAATAATCTTTATCAGTTTGTTTATCAAAATAACTTTCTAGTTAGTTTTTAATTTGCGCAGTTCTGTAGCGAGTTTATGCTACAATACAATTGATCAAAAACTGATACAAAATTTAAAATTAAAAATGAAATATAGTGTCTATAATCGAATCTACATTTACTTGATGGAATTTCATTATGAATATTAATAAAACATCAATTTGGTTAATTTCCATATAATTGTATAATCACTTAACACGTGTTTCGCGCGCACTGCGGCTTCTTCAGAAGTTTTACATGAAACTTAATCTATTTTACAAGGTTTGTTGTTAAATACTATTGGGGTGGGTGAGGATAGGGAGAGGTTCATCAATGGTAAGGTACTTACTTAATTCTATTTGTTTATTTTTCATTTTTCATATTTTTATGCTTATTTATTTCTAGTATTTCTATAAATGACAATTTAAAACTATTATTGAATATGGTATGCAAAATTTCAAAATTATCATTAAAAACATGGGCACGGTCTATTATTAAATGCTTTACGTTTTTGTGAAGGTAGGATTTTTTATGTTCATTTATTCTAATATTGAAATTTCGGAAAGTTTTTCCTATATAGTAATTGTTACATGAGCTGCAAAGACAAAATTGATAATAAAAACAAATCCGGTGTTTATAAAATTTCATGCAGCTCATGTAACAATTACTATATAGGAAAAACTACCCGAAATTTCAATATTAGAATAAATGAACATAAAAAGTTCTACCTTCACAAGCATTTAATAAACCATGACTATGTTTTTAATGATAATTTTGAAATTTTGCATACCATATACAATAATAGTATTAAATTGCCATTTCTAGAAATACTAGAAATAATAAAGCATTAAAATAGTGATAATTTAATAAATGAACAAATAGAATTAAGTACCTCACCATTGCTGAATCTATTCCCTATCCCCACCCACCCCAATAGTATTTAACAACAAACCTTTTAAGATAGATTAAGTTTCATGTAAAACTTCCGAAGAAGCCGCAGTGCGCGCGAAACACGTGTTAAGTGATTATACAATTATATGGAAATTAACCAAAATGGTGTTTTATTAATATATAAATATAGTACCGTTTTAAAACATCTTTTAGATACCTATCGACTTCAATTAAGAGAGCAATGAAATAAGAGTAGCATTTTAACATTAATCATTAAAAACTTAAGAAGTCAAATATAGAGCGTGAAACTTATAATCATTAAAGGGTGAAAATATAAATATAAAAGTATCAATGTAGAATTGACATTAAAACATTTATTTTGCAGTCAATTATTTTGTACATCGGGACACCAACGATGAAAGTTTATTGTGTACATTAATAAAAATAACATTTCTATTAGGTAAATTGAAAATGGTCAGTCACAACATTTAAAAATGTATTATTATATTTTATTAAACATTATTGTTACTGTCCGGTATAGTTTAGAATCGTGGTTTGTTGTCTTACATATATAGAATAACACTTAATAATATCTGTATGTTCCTAATGTACATGGATTGTCGTTAACAACAAGATATTGGATCACCAATTATTTGGATTAATTTGCTAAGTAATTAGGTAACACCATCACACGTAAGTATTATGTATTATGTATGTAACTGATTCTATTTTAAAAATACACATCGAGTAAAAATTTATTAGTTATAGGTAGGTGGGTACCTTCAACGTTTCGACTATCGTAAAATGAATTCAATAATAAAGTTATTTGAAATAACAAACAAATTAACTTGATTGGTGATCCCAATGGAAGTTCTTTAACCATTCACTTACTAGGTTCAATTCAGAAATTATTTAATTATCACTAAACTAAATAAAGTACAAAATCTAAAGGGGTTTGTTTTATAAACACGACTGGACTTTACGATCAACGTTTTCTGAAAGATTAATGGTTGAATTTACAAACAATACAAAATAAAAAAATAAAAAATAAAAAACGACGAAAAATTCGTTTTGTTTCAACTGTTTATTATAAGAAACTCTTGCACTTGTTTCGATCTACAGATCATTGTCGAAGAGACAGTTTTAAGTATAAATCTGTTGATCGAAACAATTGTAAGAGTTTCTTATAATAAACAGTTGAAACAAAACGAATTTTTCGTCGTTATTTTAATATTTAACATGTTTTATCAAGACTGCACCATGAACAGCCTTTCTTATAAAAAAAAAAAATGTAAATCTTTAAAAATGAAATATGTGTATCTATACTAGTGTAATAAATAATAAATAAATTTACGTATAATCTCTGTACAAAAAAATACAATCTTAATCTAGAAACTATGATATTTACAACAAGCAATATAATCTAATTTTCAATACAGCGGATTAGGAGATTAGTTCTGATTAACTAATGACAATAATTAGGTACCGATCGACATGTTTCATTTAACTGCAACAATTAATCCTTTTGATATCGATTTATTTTGAAATTTATTTATACTGCATTCTTGTTCCATATGTCAAAATAAGTAAATTTTATCGCACACGTTACTATTTACTAAACGGTAAAGAACTTAACGTGTCACCAATAACTCTAATATTTCTGTTCTTTAATAAATTGAAACTGTCTGCCGTTAACACTTAGTGAAACATGTTTAATAAAAATTATTTTAATAGAAGAAAACACTCATATCTCACATAAATTTATTAACAAACTCTACACGTGTTTCGCCTTTTTATGGCATCTTCAGGAGTTATTGAGTTACAAGGTACTACATCTAAACTAAAGTAATTCCAATTTATACATCTGTATCTTACACTAAATTTGCATCAAGGAGGGGGTACTTTACAATTTAGGGCTTTCTTAATTTCTAATATTTCATATTTATCTAATATTAATATGCCTTTTAGATTGTGTAATAATTTTACGTTTTCTTTTTCTATTTTGTGATTATTATTAATCATTATTTAATAATATTAATTAATAATATTATTAAATTAACAAAGTAGAAAAAAAACGTAAAATTATTACATAATCTAAAAGGCGGATTAATATTAGATAAATATGAAAAATTTTAAGAATATATAATAATTAAGAAATCCCTAAATTGTAAAAAGAAACTAGCCAACGACCAAATCATGTTCGGAAGCAACCCCCTCCTTGATCCAAACTTAGTGTAAGATACAGATGTATAAATAGGAATAACTTTAGTTTAGATCTAGTAACTTGTAACTTGTACTCAATTACTCCTGAAGATGCCATAAAAAGGCGAAACACGTGTAGAGTTTGTTAATAAATTTAAGTGAAATTTTTCAAAGTGTTTTATTCTATTAAAATAATCTTTATTAATATTCCAATAATGATATGTAAAAATAACCGCACCAATGCACCGATTAGATATCGGATTGCAAGAAATTCAATTTATGTAAATATTTACGTTAATTAAATAAATAATTAAGGACTTTTTGAAAAAGGTTTCTGTGAAAGGTTATTTTTAATTTTTAGTTTACATGCTTCTCGAACATAATTTTTTCTGCATTCTGGAAAGAATTTAATGGTACTTTATATGCTTGTTATAAGTTCCTCTACTGGAGGTTTCTTAAAAGGTAAATTAAATTTCAGACCTTTTTCTAAAAGTTCCATTTCCTTTTTAGTGAAAGTCTCAGAGGTTTCATTCTTAACTAATATTTCATTTTCAAAGACATTTTTAATCGGTGCAAAGTTAGATTTAATAAGGTTTTTAAAATTTTTGGTAAAGAATTTTATTTAATTACTCTTTTACCACAGTCTTCTATTTTCTACATTTATGTTAATGTTCAATCGAATTTTTATGAACCAGTAAAAGCAACTAGTTAAAAACATAATTTGAATGTTGGTATGATAAAATTCCTTCAAACATTCAAACTTTTGACCCCCTGAAGAGTTGAATGTTAAAAAATCCCTTCTTTGTCAGTCTCCACATTATCCATAAAATGAAACATAATCCGCTGCGTTCTATACATAACAAAAAGAAAAAAAAACACGACTTACCAGGGTTGTTCAATCAATTATTTAACAAACAGATCCTTCAGTGTGGAGCATATCGAAGAAGAGTCACAAGAATCACTATATTCCCCTTCTTCTTTATTCGACATCCACGTGCTTTTGGATTTGGCTCCAGTTACTTTTGTTGTTGTTGTTGTTGATGATGTTTTCGGCGTTGCTCCATTACTGCTCTTATCATCCTGGCCTCCTTCGGGACCTGATTTTCTCAGAAACACCTCGATGGCGTTTCCAATTACCTCAGCATCCACAACAGATCCACTCTTTTCATCCCACACAACCTTGTTCCTGTCCGATGTAGATTTTGGAGAGGAGGATTTCAGCTGGAAAGCTAAATCAACAGTAACAATTGACCAATTTAATATTAATTAAGTTTTTAGGTGTATTCAAATGAAATAAGTTATAATTTTGTACCAAAAGGGTCTTTATCCAGCTTGTTCTTTCTACGTATTCGCTGTTAATGTTGTTTTTCTTAACTATTGTAGGTACTAAGTACTAATTTTAGTGTGCAATTGGGGTGTCTTCAGTGTTTTGTCATTTACCCTCTTTGAATATGATTTTTGAAGGGATGGAGTCCTTCTTCTGTTGCTTCTTGTTGCACATGGGTTGATGTCTCTTTGCAAACCAATTGGCCAACGACTGGGTGGGATCTGCAGATTTTTCCTTTTTGTCAGACACTCCCTGCAAAATTGAGACGTCAAAACTGTTTGATCTGCTTGTTTTCAGTCTGTTTCTTCTCTGTTCCAACGTCGTTGCGGCGGGAGTTTCATCTAATTCTTCTAGAAATAAGTTTTAAACTTGACCGAACCCGATTTAGATAGTAACATAACTTACCAATTCGATTGATTTCTGTGGCCGACGATGTCAAATAAGACAGAATGGATATCAAATCGGTATTGGAACATACGATACCGGATGAAGTACCCGGTTTTTGGAAAGTGGAAGCAGCCAATGACGTATTTGGTATAAATTCCGAAGCTCTTCGGAACGGAGCTGATGGTAATGGAGACAACGTTGTTCCTAATGAATTAAATTAAGATCCAAAAAGAAAATAAATAAAAATCGTATTACCGGTAAACTCTGAGAATCTTCTGCCAGCGGCATGTGTGTACCTCTGTACCTCCCCTTTGTTTTCGTCGAGAGGCTGTACTTCACACACCCGTTCTTTGCTTGTGTTCCACATTTTCATTCTAACCTTGCGGGCCTTTACAATGTCATCCATAATATCTAACTATAAATAAATTGCTGTTGATTTGAAAGAAACAAATTTAGACCATGATATTCTTACTTGTAACTTGTGAAGACTTCCAATGGGTTCTGTGGAGGGTGGGCAAGCTATGGACTCCCTTCTGTTTGGCAATACCCTATTCATAGCTCCAGTGGAAGAAGGAAAAGCAGCGACCGATTCTCTTCTTTGTGGTCCCATCCCAAAAAGTGCTGTTGGTAATCTGGAAATCGTTACCACAGAATGTCTTCTTCCTCCAGGAGATGCCACAGGATTGCTTTGGAGTGTAGCGAGAAAGGCTTGCTCTCTGGCCTTTTTCGCCGAACCATCTTCACCACCTCTCTCTGATAAACGACGAACTTGACTCGCAGTTATTCCTATGACCAAATCATCAAAAATGACAGATAAAGAATGACGGGCTTTTATTGGACATACCGCTACATTGAGGGGTTGGTAAAGAGTGTTTCCTTGGTTCCCTCCACGGTGACAGCAGATAAGGGTTTGTCGGTGAATCTTCTGTGAGATTATTTGGGTCACACTGACGAAAAAGGTCGGTGGAAGAACTGAGTCTTTTTTGTTCATCTTCATCAGTTGCTTCGGACTCTTCCACCACAATGAGCGGTTCAGAAGTCTGTCTAACCGTCGATCCTCTTCTCATCGTGCTAGAAAAACAGAAAAAAAATATAACTACCATTAAGATGTATTAAAAGATGGGCATGGAATAAAAACAAACAAAAATATACGAGGCATAATATTTAAGTAAGTACCGTTTTGAAATTCTGCCGCCGCAGCGCTGCGGTCAGCGTTCCGCACATGCGCACTGAGTACCTACATCTCTCACCTACGCATTACAGTCTGATTCGCCCTTGTTTACGTTATTTACTGAGTGTTTAAGATGTCTCCGATAATCGTCAGTCCCGCCGACTGTGAAGTCCGGAGTCCGGGTTTTTATACGATTCCTTAGTCTGTCCAGTAAGGAAGTGGGTGAGAGCATTTAAATATGGCCGCACAAATGTGAATGACAATGCCTGTCCGCATGTGGCTAATCGGACCAAAGATCTCATCACATCTTTTCACTGGGAAACTCTAGATCATCCTCCGTACAGCCCTGATTTGGCGCCCAGTGATTACTATTTGTTCCTGTACTTGAAGAAATATCTGGGCGGTCAGCTTTTTCAAGACGATGACGAAGTCAAAACAGTTGTGATGCAGTGGTTAACAGTTAACAAGTCAGGCGGCAGAGTATTCAAAAACTGGTCACTGGTCAAACGTTATGACAAGTGCTTCAATGTTGAAGGAAATTATGTAGAAAAGTAGATTAAGGTACAGGCTTTCATGTAAAAATATAATTATTAAGATATCTTTCCACGTTTTTTTATTTATTTCAAAACGGTGTTTACTTAAAAAACATACCTCGGTAGGTTTGGATATAGAAAAATGTGGTTGTGCGTGTTTAATCAGTTTTCGGACTGACGAGCCTGTGATGATGATTGAAATGTTTAAATTACTATTACTTTAGGTACCTAGTCGAATAGAAAGACAGAAACGGGGGTTCAGTCTTTGCAAGATTATTTTTGGGAGAAGTTAGAGTTATAACTCAACGGTAACGCTTCATAATATTCTTCATTACCCTATCTCAACACCGTTAGAGGATCAAATAAGTTAATTTAATATCACAAGGAGCGTCAGCAATCGTAGCACCTAATATCGATTCTGTTTCCTGTGTCAAAAGCAAATCTCAAGAGGTGAACTCGAAGGGATGCGAATGAGTAAATTCACGGAAAATTTTATTTGATTTCGAAATTATACAGATAAATTCTAGAAAATGTTGACGATGGATTCCAGTCTCTCACGTTAAATGGACGTTTAAAAACTAAAACTTAAGCGAAATGCGAACCATCTACAATTGTCTTTCAATATACAGAACAAATTGGTCTTTATGATTTTCATTTTTATCATATTATCCTTATAAAGTGTAAATTGTAGAAATTGCTCTCAAAGATAATAAGCTCATTTAAATTTCCATTTGAAGAGTTTCCTTCGAAAGGCACTAGACAAATAAAATATTAACTGTAGTAACTAAGAGAATTCGAATGTTCTGTAAACGACCCAAATTTAATTTATTCTGCACGAATCGAAGGAGCCATCAAATTTTGTAATTCCATAAGACGTAATAACGACAAAAATAGAAGAAAGGCTGATCATGGTGCAGTCTTGATGAAACATGTTAAATAAATAAACTAACGACGAAAAATTCGTTTTGTTTCAACTGTTTATTATAAGAAACCCTTACAATTGTTTCGATCAACAGATCATTATCAAAGGGACAATTTTAAGTAGAAATGCTGCTTTATTGTGTTTCATTCCCACCAGCTACACGTGCTGGTGGGCGGGCAGTCCCTTCGAACGACACTGTAGTGCAAAGCGGGAGGGTAGGGCGTAAGGCCCTCTTCAGCCTCCTTGCAGGAATCGTGGTAATGGGTGGGTGAAATGAACACAAAAGAGAAGTGAAAGATTATCTGTAGAATATTACTGCTCGAGCATTTGCCTAAATGATGCAAGGAAACCACAGAAAACTTGGAACAGAGCAGCCAGACCCGGACCCGGGTTCGAACCGGTGACCTCCCAAATGCTAAGCAATGTTCTAGAGTACTAGACCACGCCGCTAGCAAGTTTAGAAGTTATTACACGAATATATATACCTAATATACCTTACGACTACCTGATATGGAAAAACCTTTACTTAACTAGGTATAATGACGACAACAACAAGGGTGTATTGTGCGAATATATGTCGGTTTGATTATTTACTAAGTTATCATTCTTATTCTTCAAGGCCTCATGAATTTATAAATTTTCTAAAAGGTTAAGCAATCTGCCTTTGTTTGTTTTGAAAATGTAGTACCTTGGTGTGTCTTCATCTAATACGTCATTATTTTATTTAAGACAAAAATAGACACAACGTTCAAGTTAAAAGAAAAACCACGTTTATTAATTGCCACCACAATAATTTTTTGGTGGAGGAAGTTATAAAAATTTATTTCTTCTACCTACTGACTTAGATAATGGATATTTAACACTATTCTCAATATAAAATCTGTTAAAAATAGTTTGTAATGCCTTTAAAATCAATTTATTTTTAGATAGCATCAACAGTTCACCCTTTGACATGACGGACGGGTGTTCAAAATCGATAGTAGATACTGAAAATTCAAGTTTTAATTAATTTATTTATTTCTAATAAATTATCCAGCTCATTTCGCCCACATTAAACCAGAATAACCAGAGCATTGTTAATTACGGTTTTGCTTTATGGTAGTGGATACATTTCAACTATTAAGTACGTATTTAAACTTTCACAGGTGTATTCTCGATGAATTATTTTTAATAAAGGAAACAGAAAAATAAAAGAAATGTTTCAACAAAACTGATTATTTCTCGACAATTGTTGCGCCCTCTAAATGGTCATTTTCAAGAGTACAATTGTAACTAAGGCTAAGATGTTAAACATAGGCTTTTAACATAAATAAATTATAAAGTGGGGGTAAACATAAACAATCAGAATTGTGTGATTATTAATGGTCTGTTGTATATATTTATTTCTTTTTGATTATTAACTAAATTTTTACAATTCAGGATGGCATTTTGTATTTCCAGATTTTCTAGCAGCGTGAGTTTTTTACCTTTTGATTGAGTATGTAGTAGTTTTACGTTACTAGTATCTATGTTATGATTGCTTGTGGTACAATGTTCTGCTAGGTCTGTTGTGTATTTTTTGTTTTTTTATGCTATCCAAATGTTCTTTTAAGCGTGTATTAAAAGAACGACCCCTCTGGCCTATGTAAATAGCATCACAATGTTCGAAATTTATTTAATAGACCCCACTTCTTTTTTGTTTGTCTATTTCTAGTTTATTGTTAACCACAATTGATTTAAGGTTATTTTTATTTATTTCGATGGCGTGTATATTAAAATGTTTCAATTTATTTTTAATTTTATTACTAGTGTTTTTGATGAATTTTAAGGCACAGAAGTTCGTTGATTTTGTTTTTGGGGGATTGTGGAAAATTTCTGCACGAGTTTTTTGGCGGACTTTTTTATGAAGTAGGTTTTCAATTAATTCTAATTTGTACCCGTTGTTTATTGCAATCTCCTTTATAATATTTAATTCTGTTTTATAATCTTCCACGGAAAGGGGGTATGTTGATTAGCCTGTGTAGTAAACTGTGAAAAGCAGCTATTTTAATTTGAAAACATTGGTTGGAATGAGCAAGAATGATTGTATCTTTTGTTGTTGGTTTTCTGTATATTTTAAATTTAATTTTATTGTTGTCTCTACTAACTGTTAGATCTAGAAGGTTTAGCTGGTTATTTTGTTATATTTCTTTCGTAAATTTGATTTTACTATTTAAACTGTTTAAATATACCAAAAAGTTGTGAAGTTGTCCTTGTGAATTAATAATCATACAACTCTAATTGTTTTTGTTTACCCCCACTTTATGATTTATTTATGTATAAAAGCCCATGTTTAACATCTTAGCCTTAGTTACTATTGTGCTCTTGACAATGGCCTTTTAGAGGCCGAAACAATTGTTGAGAAATAAACAGTTTTGTTTAAATATTTCTTTTCTTTTTCTGTTTCTTTTATATTAAGTACGTATTAGAATTGTCCCATTTATACGTCTAGACCTGATACCTTTTTAATTAATTTCAAGCAGGGATTTGACAAGTGTATCTAATAAAAAGAATAAACTTAACGAATTAGAAAATATTAAGAACTAGAAAATGAAATTGAAAAATTGCCAGAATTTGCGAACCGTTATTGTTGTGCTGATTTGTTGAGCATTGGATTCCCCAGTTTAGTACTATTTTTACCACCTGGTGTTGTTCTCTAAATTAGTTCATTTTCTCTTGCACTAATAAACATGTCATAAAATTATAAAAGTCAAAAAATTGTGCTCAAAATTTTCTGTTATAAAAAGAAACATTACCTATGTATAATTACAAACCAACTAATTTAGAATCTACGTAAGTATGTAATAAAAGTAAAATATTTCCCTTGGCGATTGTATTTCTTGAAAAAACAATGTAATATTAGCCTAAATTTTCCGTTTTTAATTGACTTTTCATGAGCAGTGTCCGGCGCATTCGCCATCTTTGTTAATTACATTTAAAAAAATTATCTGTAATATTGTATAGATGTTTAGTTTGTCTTAAATCTGCAGTATTGCAACAAAATCTTTTAAAAACTACCTCATTATTTTCTTAAATGTTATTGCAAGTTTAGCTTTCGATTTCCCATTTTTATTGCCATTTTTATATCCTTACGGAGAACAACAACACCTGGTAGTAAAACGAAGCCGTTCAGTTAGTATTGTAAGGTCAAGTACCATCATTAAATCAACGATATCGTAAAATGGCTATTCTCTGAACGTTTCAAAGCGGATTTGTTTTATTTCAGGTTATAATCTTACGTTAAGACGGGTAGCTTTCCGAATACAAAAGCCCTTTAACTGGCATCAGTTTCTAATGTGTGCAGTCGCTCCTGGTACATAAAGGACTTCACCAAAAGGATATTAAACAATCATAATTGACTTTAAACTTACACAGGCATTGTATTTAATTATATATCACATTAATTACAAAGCAATGAATAATCAAAAAAAATAATGCAATAAAATCCTTTGTCATCTATTTATAAAGGATCACAGATCTCACATTTGGAGCGCGTCCTACATAGTAGGCACAGTGCACTGAAAGCCATTTCCCACGACCGGTTTCGACCTATCGGGTCTCATCAGGTGGGCGCTGGCAGAAAGGCTTTTACAAGCTATATAATAAATATAAATATGGAATCAACAGAAGCAACTACTCCGAGGGCTAATATCCCTACCGGCATTGAATTACACTGTTGATTTCGAAAGATTATAATTATAATAATTTAATAATAATAACGATTATAATCGTTCGGAATCAACAGTGTAATGCAATGTCGGTAGGGGTATTAACCCTCGGAGTAGTTGTTTCTGTTGATTCCATATTCATATTTATTATATAGCTTATAAAATCCTTTCTGCCACTGCCCCCTGATGAAACTCGATAGGTCGAAACCGGTCGTGGGATATGGCTTTCCTTTCGCTTTGCCTACTGTGTAGGATGAGTTCCAAATATGGAATCTGTTATCCTTTATAATTAGACGAAAAATGATTTTGATACCCTCTTTTTTCGGAATCAACAGTGTAATTCAATGCCGATAGGGGTATTAGCCCTCGGAGTAGTTGTTTTTGTTGATTCCATATTTATATTAACCAAAACTCTTTACATGCAGGACTTTATTTTGAAAATACATGAGTGCAGTTTGTAAACTAAAAAAAAGAAGACCATCGCCGGTTAACATATCAAGTTTACAGGCCAAACCAAAGTTATACCCTCCATTAAATTGGTCTGCAGAGTATGGGGAGAATTTTTCATCCCCTTTGGTATTATGCGAAGGGGGTGCCAGTAAGTTGAATATCGATCTAGAGACATGTAAAATAAATACTGTGAATACGACCCAGGATTTCTTTTGTATTTTTCTTAGTCAGGGTATATTTATCGCAACCAGACGAATCGTTTATATGGGGAGGTCCTCTCAATGCCAAGTACTTATTTAGGAATATCACCTTCCACTGGAGTTTGAGAAAAAATGAAGGATCAGAACATGCGTTTAATGACAAACATTATCCTGTCGAAATGCAAGTTGTTCATGAGAAAATAATATCAGAGGACGACAGTGAGGACGCAAAAGACGCAGACAATTTTCTTGTTGTGTCCTACATGTTTGAGGTATAACCTAATAAAATATTGACCCTTATTTCAACAAGAACCCCTATCCAGGATTTAATAAGAACGTGTAATCCTTTATTTTCCCATACAGAAAGAGACCTCAAAAGAAAATTATTCTAGGTTCAATAGAAACTTCTTAACAATTAAAACACATAGAATGTTTCACTAAAAATTTACTTCGAGAACCTCGACAAATTTGTTTCGACCTAACCGAGGTCATTCAGAGAGGAATACAAAAAGACTAAGTACTAAAATTTACAACTAAAACTAGATTTGAGTATAAAATCAACTCCAGTGGTATGGCGGAGCACTGCATCATGTATAACCATTCATTAGACGAGTCGAATGTTAAAGTTTTACACTCGAATGTCCCTAAAAGTAAAAAGTTATCTTTTAGAGACATTAGAAATTAAAGAGGCCTTATATAATAGAATATATTTAGTCAATAGTCAGGTATAAATGTCTGTTTATGATTCTCCTGTCCTGTTATTTAATTTGTAATAGTATTTAAGTCTAGTTGTAGTTGTAAATTTTAGTAATCTTTTTGTATTCCTCTCTAAATGACCTCGTTTAGGTCGAAACAAATTTGTCGAAGTTCTCGAAGTAAATTTTTAGTGAAACTTTCTATGTGTTTGATTTTTCTCATTCTTAAAATGCAGTTTCACAAACAGTGCACCATTCAAAGTTTGAGTTTTCTTAACAATTCTCTTTTTAAAACCATATATTTTTCTGAGCAAATTGCGCTTTTATGGTTTCTGATGTGCTTAACGTTTCTTTCTAGTTTTTGTTTGTCGAACCGCTCCATTGTTCTTTAGTTTGATTACTCAGTTAAATCAGCGAATTCAGATTGCAGAATAGCCGAAGAACAATGTAACAGAATTTGCAATTAATTCGCAAAGCGTGGGAGAGAAGGCGCTTTCGCAGCCCGGACACAAAATGGCTGAGAGTCATATTAAATATCATTTTTATTCTTTCGGTCGTGAGACGACACGCCAGGTCTAAATCCAAATTTAATGACCCAGGAGTAACATTATTAACAATGATATCTATATCGGGACTTTATTTGGAATAATGCGATTTTGATTTCTAAAAATAAGAACTTCTAGATGATAAAATCAGGGGCGGATTCAGAAGTTTTCATTAGAGGGGGTTGGCTCGCTTAAGGAAGGGGGGCGAAGACTTGTGTATTTCTTAATTAACTTTCAGTTTTAATGTTTTGAGTCAAGTCTTGAGGGGGTGAGGAGATCGCTCCTCCCTGGTTCCTCTTTGCTAATGCATTTCCTTTTAAAATTACTTTAGCTTTCAGATATTCCCAACGAACCTTTACAGAATATCCTAGACGTGCTTCCAAGATCAATTAAATACGCCGATCATCTTGTACCATCAGAGCCCTTTCAGCTTTGTGATCTGCTCGAAAAGTTTACGAGGAATTATCTGTTTTATAAAGGACAATTGACAGAACCAGGATTCGATACGTGCTACTGGCTGTTTTGTCCTTGCAAACAATCCTTATCCCCGAAACAATTGTGTATTTTCAAAAAATGCGCGGATTACAAACCCGAAATGGCCGACAACTGTAAACCGATTCAACCATTAAATAAAAGAAAGGTTTTTTACGCAATGTAACGTAAGTAAAAACACATAGTGTCAGTTTTTAAACCGAAAAGGATAATTTGTATTAAGTATCTGTGTATAAAACGTCAAAACGAAAACTAACCAAATTTTTTTGCGGATTTACAAAATTATTTATTTATGTCGTCAGGTATGATTTTATTATTAAATATGAAGCCATGTTTTAAGATAAATGTTTACGATTTTTAGGTAAATGCGTATGTGACCTTTGTGCAGAGAAACGCAGAAATGATTCGAAAACATCCGATGAGAAAACGTCATCAGAAGTCAATAGCGGCACGAGTAATTGACAATTTTTTTTATTACAAAGGTGGTTGTATACATTTTAGTTTTCCAGAATCTGGAATTAACAAGTGCCCCAAGTTCAAATGCGAAATATGCGAGAAATACGCTGCCATAGATGAAGGTGTGCTGTGTTCATCCTTTTGCAAACATCTCTTTAGTCCTGCTGGCCAGGAAGATAAATGTACAGGATCATGCAGTAAAAGGAGCAGTACCAAAACTGAAAACAAGTCGGTTTAAGAAATACTAATAAAAAAATTGCAAACTAAAAGCTGTCTTTTATTTTATTCACCCTATAAAAACTTTGGGTAGTATTTACCGGTAGGATTTTCAAAGAAAATACCCAAAACTTTTTGAAAGTAAGCAAAACTTTATTTGATACAAAAGGAGAACCGTAATTAATTATTTATTAGAGCATCTATTTTTAATTACTAAGCACCCTGGTGGAGTCCGTAATAATTCGATCTAGGATAGCCCTTTAAAAATGATTATTTAGATGTTTGTACATAAATTAATTACTTATACGGAAATTTATCAAGGTCAGTTACGTATTTGAGACCCGTAGGTAGTTTAATTTTGCTTTACAGACCAAAATTATGTATTTTTATATACCAATCAAAGGAAGTAAGGACGTGATGTGACATTTCAATTAAAAATAATAATTAATAAGCAGGCTCTCAAATAACGCTTTATGTCACATTTCGCAGTAACCTAAAAAGAAAACTAAGAAAAATTTTAGTGTCCCGTAGCACTTTAATTCATGGAAATAGGTTTGCATATTTTCTACCTTAATTACATCGCTTCTAACTAAACAACACTCTCGAGTATTTTTGAGTAAAAACAGATCACTGCCATTTTGTAATTTGACTGCTTACGGAATCTGATTCCAGATAGAGGGTCCCTCCTGCAACGGTGCAACGCTTTCCAATTAAAAAAATTGAAAAAGAAAAACAAGAGACCATCGAATGGTAGTGGGTGCAAAGCTAGTCAGGGTATGTATTATAAGACTGGTTTACGTACATTCTGGAAGTAGACATACCGGGTCTAATCCAGGACATAACTATATTTTATTACGAGGGTGGATCAAATATAAACGAGCCTTTTTAGATTGCGCGCCGGATAGTTGTTCAAAGCGCATCCAGGCGTTAGGAACTTGAAGTGGGTATATTAGGTGGCACGGAAACGACGCGTCATATTGCTGCGTTCGCTTGGTTAATAGCTATAACAATGAGTGAGAAAGAGGTGCATAGCATAGGGGTGTTGCGGAACGAATTATTATTAAGTTTCTTACACGTGAAAACGTGAAACTAGCTGAAATTTTGCGCAGATTCCAAGCACAATTCGGAAATGAAACGCTTTCGTGGCCACGTGTAAAAGTTTGGTGCAAACCATTTAACGATGGGCTTAGG
This sequence comes from Agrilus biguttatus, assembly GCA_963921985.1. Classification (NCBI taxonomy): domain Eukaryota; kingdom Metazoa; phylum Arthropoda; class Insecta; order Coleoptera; family Buprestidae; genus Agrilus; species Agrilus biguttatus. The sequence continues at coordinate 21,407,955 of OY998126.1, read as the reverse complement.
CCCATTACTCGTGTCGAGGATGTAAATCATCCTCGTCGTCCGCGCACCAACATTTCGCCGGTTAATATTGCATGCGTTCGAAACCTTATTGAAGGGGATCGCCACGCCACGCCACTGTGCTTCAGATATCTGGTGAACTCGGCATCAGCTACACAATTATAACAAAAAATTTGGGTTTCCGAAAAATTTCAGCTCGTTGGGTTCCAAAGTTGCTAAGTGAAGATGAAAAAGTTGCTCGAGTTCGCATCTCTTAGGCGCTTCTCACTTGATTTAGAGATGAAGGTGATTCTTTTTTGCATAAAATTGTAACCTGCGATGAGACGTGGGTACACCACTACACTCCAAGATCAAAACGAGTAATCATGAAGTGGCGGCGCAAAGATGAATCAAACCCAGTGAAGCTGAATACACGTCTGTCTGCAGGCAAAGCATGAGCGAAGAACCATTAATGCAGCCTACTAGATACTACTGTAACCTTCTCAGTCAGGTAAAACTTGCTTATCGCTGAAAAAAGAAGACGCACCCCATTCGTAACGCAGGCCCAAATCGGTGAAATGCACTAGACTCTGCTGGAACACCCTCCATATAGTCCTGACCTATCCCCTTGTAATTTCCACATGTTTGGGCTCCTCAAAGAATCACGCAGAGGCGAGCGATTTCAGACCGATGAACAGGTGGAGGCGTTTGTGGGCAACCGGATAGACATCCACCGTGCATCTTTTTATGAAAACGGGATGAAAAAACTACCAACGCGTTGGGAAATATGTATAGACAAACAAGGGGGATTTGGATATGTAGAAAAATAGAGAAATTTGTGTTTTTGTGAAACTTTTCAAAATAAATGTTTTATGAACAAAGGCTCGCTTATATTTGATCCATCGTCGCAGTTACAGTGAAATAAAAACGGTTTTAATTATGTGTTTAGAATCTTCCAATAAATATTGAAAATAATTTTTATCAGTGTACTAAAAGTTTGTGTGTGATTTTGTGGAAATATAGCAATAAATATAGGCAAGTATACCAAACAATATTCTGGAATAGACCCATAGTAATATTCTGAACCAAAAAGTAAAGATTATTATCAGTTGTTTTATCTTTCGTTCGCAGAAAATGGTTGTAAATGTCCTACAAAAAACCGGGGAACATCGACTACCGGGTTTGGAATGTTCACTGGGTCAGGGCAGTATTCCAACCTTTGCGCACTTTTCCAAAAAAAAGAAGAAGTAACCACGTGTTCCAAAGCGCCATATTACTGTGCCATTTGTGACAAATACGACCAGGTGAAAAACGTCTTGGATTGCGATTGGTGCAAGCGAATTCTGTACGGGGAAAGCGGACTTGAAAGAGCACAGACGTCTTCAGACTGTGACAAACAAGACGCTACAGCTGAGACCTGTGGAGAAGAAACTGCTGAAAGCGTAGATGCAGGAACGGAACCTCCACCAGCATCAGATGAGGAAGCTCCAAGTCCAGTAGAAGAAGCTGTAATTGAAGGGGATGATGATGAAGGTGGTGCCAACACAGTGGCAGAGACAAGTGTGGGAACTGATTATGGTAATAAAGCAGTCAGTACTTCTAGCACGTGTCCCGTAGCGGCAGAATGTATCGTTATGGATGATGACAGCGGAAATTCATGCCCAGCAAGAGCAACAAGGTCAGATACGAATACTGTAGGGGAAAGGAAGGGCGCAGACGGATTCAAATGTAGTGGTACCTGTACGTCGTGGTGTACCAGCAGGGGGGTTTAATAACAGAAACACTATCTTGATTATTATACCTACGATAAAGTTACGAATAAAGAAATTAATGTTACAACCGAAGCGTTTTTATTTAAACATTTATCATTCTGCGACAGAACCGCTGAATATTCTCGTAAAATTCATCTGACTTTTTCCTATTTGTACGTATTAATTATAAATATAAATAAACAAAACAAATGATTGCTTCTAAATATTTATTTTAATTTAAAAATTCCTCTACAATTCTTTCGGCCTATTAAGACTTTTTTCAAGAGTAACTTAGGTACTAAATATGTTTACAAATGGTCAATATATTTAACATATAATGCTCGAACCATACACTACATCTACTACGTTATAATTTTAAATAATTATCTGTACAGGGGGTGTTAAGAAAATTCTGTTGGTCGTTAATTGCTTTATTATTATATTTAGTGACCTTTTAACTTCAAGAATTCCTAAAAGGTCTAACCTTTGGTCTTTGGGTTGGCTGTGAAACAAAATATAGTATAAAAAAGTTTAGATCTTTTACAAATTTTTGAAATAAAAAGATCACTTTAGTTTAATAATGCAACTATTAAAGACCAACATGATTTTTTAACACCCCCCCTGTACAGATAAATTATTAAAAGTTATTACGTAGTAGATGTAGTGTACGATTCAAGAATTGTTTCAATAGGCTAAGGCTTAGTAGACCGAAATAATTGTAGAGGCATTTTTGAATTAAAGTTTATTGTTAAAATAATGTTTCAGAAAGAACCATTCCTAGAATATTTAAATATTACTAATTATAAATTAATTCAAATTAAATTTTACGTACTTTAAAGCCAATATACACCTTTCGAAGGTGATATAAGATTCACTCCCCTCTTTATATATAATAAATACTAAACATGGAACCACAATGTTTGATGTTCAAGAATTAATTTATAAAATAAAGCTTTTAAATAACTACGTGATGATTAAAGCAAGACCTTTTTTTACAGGGATTGAAACGTATTGTGCATGTTTATTAGTGCCTTTTTATTATAAATATTTGGAAAATGATGGGTATAAAAATTTTGAGGAGTTATTGTTAGGAGAAGGTAAACTTCACATTACTAATTGATATTATCGAACTTCTATATACCTAATACAATTTAATTGTTCTACATTTTCGAATGCAGATTTTTGGATGACATCAGAAAAAAGGTGCTGCTGTAGAAGCAGTAGAATCAATTCATCCCCTATCAATAAAAGTGAGTGAAATAAATTTTAACTGTATTTGTATACTTCTGATATCGATATATTCTATCTAAATGTGATATGTGAATGAATTGTAGATATAAATGAAGAAAATATATGTCCAGAAGAAGAAAATATATGTCCAGAAGAGGAAAATATATGTCCAGAAGAGGAAAAATCAGCCCCAAATGGTGAATATCTAAATGTAATAGAAGTGAAAAATATACACTGTAAAAGTTTCAAAAATTCTTATTTGTGTTGCTACAATATTGTTTCGCTAAACAATAGCTTCTTCAGGTGAAGATAATGATACTCCCATTAATAATTTTAATATATAAAACCAGATTGCTAAATCAATAGTCCAAAGCAATTTTTTTTAAACTTTTACTGTGTGTATTTTTCACTTCATTATGTTTACGTTTGAATAAGTGACATTATCAACAATCAACAATTTAAATGTAATAGCTTTTTATAATGTGTTTCTTAAAAAAAACAAATCCATTTTAGATTTTGAAGATTTCTGCAAATCGCTGGAAGATGGTGGTAGAAAAAAGAAGAAGGAAAAGCAGTCTTGCGGCTGCAAAAGTGAGTCACAAAATAGATAAAGATAAAGGAGCCATTTTTTATTTGCTATTTCAGAAATAATAAGTGTTACACCCCCTTGCAACGATAGGAGTTGTCGGAATGCATGCGAAGATGAGCGTGGAGAAGGGGGTTGTAATGACGACTCGTGTGAAGTCACCCAAGAAGTTCTTAGAAAACTAGGAATCACTATGAACAGTTAAGAAAGTCCAGATGGTAGTTTTTGTTGATAAAATTCATCGCAATATTTTACGGATTTTTTAGATGATAGTAACGATGGCAATAACGATCCATCGTCGGGACCTGCGGGAGGAGGTGGAGGTAAATGTTCAAACATCGTTCAATTAATAATATTTTAATCTGAATCGCTTTTGGTTCTAGGAAATGAAGGTTGTAAGCAAGGTCGAACCAATCAGAGCGAATGCGGCACGACTCCAAAGTGTGCCAGCAAACAGAAAAATATTCCCAAAGGAGAAGGTTGCAAGTCCTACGTCAAAGGGAATGGTAACATATATTTTAGGAAATATACTCAAAATATCGTAGTAATCTATAACGTAATAACATATTCGCTTAACGACGTGCAGTTTGGAACACCAAAGAATATCGGGTTTAATAAAACTATAATAAGGTTTACTAATCATTAATCATTGTTACTAATTTTTCAATTAATTTGTACCTACTACAGATTACCCCAAATTAATGAGGATTTTTTTTGTTGCTGCTGTCACGTCCTCGTCGGAAATCGAACCCGGGACCTGTGGCTTTACGCACCAATGCTCTGACCACTAAGCTATGATGGGTTCAATTCGACAGCAGTAACAATAAATTTTTCCTCGTTAATTTGAGGTAATCTGTAGCAGGTATAACGTATTTATAGTATGGAGATTATAGGTTTCCGGGCTTGTTGGCCATGGTCTAGTTTTGTTGAAAATTCTACCAGACGTTCCGTCATCAACTGCGGATGACATCTTCAGTGGCTTGCCGTTGGCTTACACTGTTTCAACCAAACTAGACCATGGCCAACAAGCCTGGAAACCTCTAATCTCCAAGTTGACTCCGGCCATGAAAGCCTACATCACTTATTTACAGTATGTTAAGTTTTGCCAACCTACAGTCCACCATTGACACAATGGGTAGTCACTCGCGATATCCCGAGTAGAAATGAAATAGAGAATGCCCTCTTACAAATTCCTATCCTTTCCTATCCCTCTTCGGACCTGATTTGATTATCTGTTTGTATTCCTTTTAGGGAACATCCTATCTATGCTGGTCGAATCCTTGCTTGACTGCAATCCCAATCTGGCTCTGATTTGATTACCTTATCGTAGTCCTTTTAGGGAACCCCTTATCTATCCCAATCCGGTCCTAATATTATTTTTTATTTTAATCCTTTCATTGAACCTCTTAGATTTCCCAGCTGACCCTGATGTTACTACGGTTTTCTAAATTCTTCTAGGGAACCTTTTTCTTGATTTTATTCGGTATTCGATGCTGATACGTCTTTTTGAAATCTCTTTTTAAATCGTTAAAACAAACTGTTTGAAAAGATATTTTATTAATCATTTTTATTTATTTTATATAAATATAGGTAGTTTTATTGGAAGGAAAACAACGAACATTGAATTAAATGTTTTTGATCTGAATATTTTTTTTAATCTACATTCTTTTAATCCTCCTGAGGTTAGAAAATGTCACAAGTGATTCCTTTCTACGCATGTAGATTAATCTGATTAGAACCACACAGAATCATCCTGGTTAGGGCTATTTAAGTTGGCCGAATTCGAATCGAAGGATTTCAGACGTTACAAACTTGATCCGCCCCTGATCAGCTTTTGCTTTTTAAACCCTAATAGGGTAGTTGGGATGGCTTATTTTCTATTCGGAATTAAATACACTTACACACTGTTCACCATGACGTACCGAGCGGCATGGTGTAGTGCTCTAGATCATTGCTTAGCATTCGGGAGGCCACCGGTTCGAACCCGGGTTCGGCTGCTCTAGTCCAAGTTTTCTGTGGTTTCCTTGGATCATTTAGGCAAATTCTGGAGCAGTAATATTCCACAAATAATCTTTCACTTCTCTTCTGTCTTCATTTCGTCCGTCTCATCTTTCTATCCATGACCACACCACCCACCCATTCCCACGATTCCTGAAAGGAGGCTTAAGGAGGCCTAACGCCGTACCCTCCGGCTTTGCACTACAGTGTAGGTCGGAGGGACTGCCCGCCCACCAGCATGAGTAGCTGATAGGAATGAAACACAAACGGTTTTTTTTTTACCATGACTTAATGTCTTCATAAATAGCCGAAGTTTGACTTCTTCATTAAATTATTATCATTTGCTTGTAGAATGCATGCGACACGCATCTCCCATAGACATAGACGATAGTAGTGTCCAAACTGCCGACTATCCCCCAATAGAATGGAGCAGAAACTGCCCCTACATCTCAAATACGACCCTCGTCTGCACAGATCAAACTGGTGCGTTACAAAATTATGTGACAAACTGTATTTAACATTAACATTACTTTTTGGTTTGTAGTGAAATTATTAATAGATAATCCGACCGAATTTAACGTTTCTGGTGGACCACTGAAGGGTTGCTATAAAATGAGCGAGGTCCATTTCCATTGGGGCGAAGATGACGACGATGGTTCGGAACACACATTCGCGGGAAAACACTATGCGTTAGAAATGCATGTGGTGTACCATTTGAAAAGGGCTGATGAACTTGGAGCTCCCCGTCATCTTGTTTTGGGCTATATGTTCCAGGTAAGTAGTGTTCTTATTATAAACCCGATTTTACAGTAATGATTACAGTTCTAGTTATTAATATGAGTGTGACGTGTTCAGTCACGAAAACACAATTAAACGAACAAAAACAACGAAATTTATTAACAACTAAAATTAAAATAACTACAGTTCTGATTAACACAAGTCTACACAATTCTTCACACTAGTAAATCTATTTTTCCTATCACCGTATTCATCGCCACTACTTATACTCGCGTTCCAATGCCTCCACTCTATGACTATCGCCTGCCTATCGCTCCTATCATTTGTCGACACACGATGTAAACAAACTGATACGGTCCGCCCAGTGCACTCGCCTTTATAGTTTTCAGCATTCCTCCTAGAACGTTCTACAACCTTCCCGTATTACTATTATCTTTTTATTGATCGTTGCTAGATTATTCCGGACGTAACAGGCAGACTGAAAAGTTCGTAGGCTAGCATAGAAAAAAATATTTTTTTTTATACATTTTGATTTTATTATTCAATATAATTCCCTTTGAAGGCGATACAACGATTAACGATTATAGCGGTCATACAATTTTTCGATACCATTTTTATAATACGATTTGTCATTTGTCTTTAGCCTCAAAATAGGCTTCAGTTTCGGCGATTACGATTACCTCTTCATTTCTGTCCAGCGAGCATCCTTTTGAGGTCTGAGAACAGAAAAAAGTCGCTGGGGGCCAGATCTGGAGAGTACGGTGGATGCGGAAGCAATTCGAAGCCCAATTCATTTTATTGTCTTGATGAAACAGCATTTTCTTTTTGTTAAAATGAGGCCGCGATTTCGTCTTTTATACGCTCCAATAACGCTATGTAATAGTCGCTGTTTATGGTTTTCCCCTTTTCAAGATAGTCAATGAAAATTATACCATGAGCATCCCAGAATACTGATGCCTGATGCCATAACCTTGCCAGCCGACTTTTGCGTCTTTCCACGCTTTGGAGTCGGTTCATCACGTGCAGTCTACTCGACTCGACTGACTGTCGATTGGACTCCGGTCTGAAATGATGGAGCCATGTTTCATCCATCGTCACATATCGACGCATAGATTCGGATTTATTGGAGCGTCCACTGCGTGCATCGTTTTCGGTGCTCATTTCGCCTCGTTTAAATTACATCAGCTGTCAAATTTATATACGCGATTTTTTGAAAGTTAGGGCTAATTAAAAATCATATGGATTTGAAACTAGTAGCGCCATCCATGGATCAGCCTACGAACTTTTCAGCCCGCCTGTTATCTAAGAAGGTCGAGAATATCCATTATCTTTTCCAAGAAGTTGATGTTAATTAAGACTGAACCAACACAAACCGCAAGTACAGTTCGTAACAAAAGTTATCAAACGAAGGACAAACATGAGCGAGCATAACTCTATTTACTATTCATTATAATAACTCATGATTGCTCATAATAATTTACAAAGGTAATCGTCCTTTTTTGAGAACCACATTCGCCAACATTTTAATATTGTTTCGGAAACTCCCTATTTCAATATCCAAACTATTTCTCTTTCTCTTCAATTCCTATCATATCGATTAAATTCCTTATAATGTTAATATGTTCAATAAATCGTAGCTCGATTCTCGTTATATACATATAATTACGCTCCATTGCACTTTGACTTATTTTATATCCGATGGTCACTTAATTAAGGACTTAGCTCTTCAGTCAGAAAACAAAACAAGAAGATTGAACGTTTATTACATATGTTTAGTTAACTTTCGAAACCAACGGAGAAATGGTTTAGGTACACTTTCAAAACTGAGCAGAATCTCTTAGAAAACGTTTCAATAATTGAATGAGGTGCTAATGTGAGTGAGTTAAAGTTGATTTTATTGTCACCAGTAAACACTAAACGAATTGTTTGAAAAGCGCGCTTAAAGTGACAGAGGATCGTTCTGCATTCCTGGGATAAAATTCCCACGGGAGCTTCACAAAGCTACACCGACAAGTGTTGATGTTCCTTTAAACGGACTGTCCTCAGATAAAAATAGTTTTTTCATGGAAATGTTGGCATTTAAGCAGCAGCACAAAATCAATACATCATTTACAGGTTTTGTCGTCAATTTACGTCACCAATAACCCGATAAATAAATTGTCCTATATCGGGGAAATATTTGTGCTCAATCTGTTTTGGTCGTTTGTTTAGCGAACTCCTTCCATGCAGAGGTTGCTTGCAGAAGAAAACATTGACACCGTTATGACCACCATTCGTATTTGATTTTGATTTCAGATTTCCGAAAACGACAACTGCTTAATGGATAATGTGTGCGAAGGAATTTTAGAATCGTTGCAGATGTTCAATGCTACGATTCGGATCCCTAACTTTGTTCTTCGAAGCTTGATAAGGAAAGACACGACTAATTATTACACTTATAGTGGATCATTGACAACGCCGCCGTTTACGCAGCCAGTCCAGTGGATTATATTTTGGAAACCTCACGCCATATCGTCCAGTCAGCTTTCCACTTTTCGAGAGATTATACCATGTAACAGAATGAATATATTTCCTGAAGGACCTACAACCGTTTACCGCCCTACAGACAGTGAGGGTGGTCCATCAGCTAATCCCCAATCTGAATCAACGCCTGAACCAGCAGCCGAAGAATAAATATATAAATAAATAACAGCATGAAAATGAAAATAAATGTAAATATGTAGAACTCGTTCCAGAAAAGAAAATTCCCCTTTTTTTATCTCTAACGTAAAAGAATTACCCTCATGTTTGTTGACAGTGGGTTCAGAGACGGCTAAAATTTAATGCAAAGCCGTATTCCGGTGGCGTAAATTAAATTTGTGTCGAAGGATAAGTCTCAATAATCTTCAGAGTTTACGACTATATCTGCTATTGATTTTTAGATTAAATATCAACTTAAAAATTATTATGCAGTTCAAACTATCGATGGTGCAGATATTGTGAAAATACATTTTAAGAAATAATAAAACGAATAAAACACTTGGTATATTTTTCACAGGTTTATTGACAGAACTCGACAATCGTTTCGACAGGGGTCTGTTATTATCAAGAGTAAACAGAATTACTAGAAATATAAATGTGTCCAAACATATTTATAGTGAATAATAATGATGGGGAAATTTCTCAATTACCTATAATAGCCATTGTTGACAGGGATATTTGTGAATTGTATTTTTCTATCTAAGCTATTTAGGAAAATACAATTCACTTTACAAAAAGAGGTAAACAACTCACTTAATTTCCTAGATGTTACAGTTACAAGAGTAGATCATAAGTTAGAATTTAGTATCTTTCGTAACCCCACCACTACTGATACTATAATGCCTTCTTCCTCTAATCAAACTAATAATATTAAACATTCTTTATTCCACAGTGCATTATTCAGATTAACAAATATACCTTTAAACGAAAAAAAAAAAATTAAAATAGAACTGGATATAATAAAACAAATAGCTGTAAACAATGGCTGTGATACCAAAATCGTCGATAGTATCTTAAACCAAAAACTTAAAAATAAAATACGTCTGCTACTCTATAACCCTCAAATTATTCATAATCATTCTAATAAAGTATTTTGCTCCATACACTACGTTAAAAAAACAGTCAAATTATAAAATCACATCTCAAAAGATAAGGTATCACAGCCATTGTATCCAATAAAATTACTGTTAAAAAATTACTTGTCAATAATAAACCAAAATTTTCTCCCCTAGATAATGGCGGCGTAGATAAAATTCAATGCAATGATTGTGATGCTGTGTACATTGGTCAATCAGGCAGATCCATTAAAACTAGTAAAAAAGAGCATATAAAAAGTATCTTAAACAACAACAACTGTACAGGTATTTCTATACATTGTATTTCAAATAAACACAATATTAATGAAAATTTTGAAATACTACACATACAACCAAAAAGTAAGAAATTAAACTATCTTGAAAATTTAGAAATTAAAAAAGCTATGTACAACAAATATAACATTGTAAATTCCCAAATAGAAACATATTCAAACAACTCCCCTTTACTTTTGTTCAAACAAGGTAATTATGAAATTTCCCAATCATTATTATTCACTATAAATATGTTTGCGCACATTTATATATTTAGTGATTCTTCTTACTCTTGATAATGACTGACCCTTATCGAAACAATTGTCGAGTTCCGTCAATAAACCTGTGAAAAATAAACCAAGCGTTTTATTCGTTTTATTATTTCTTAAAAATTATTAAACTGAAGCAGCAGGGTGGATCTAGAAAATGTGGGGTAAGCTAGCTTATACGAGTAAATAAATGGAGTGTTTACAAAACAATACCCAATGACCAAAAACATTAAACCCAACTGATTTAAACTCAGTAACCCTATGACCTAAGCGTCTTAAACGCCCTTACCTAAACTAGAAATACAGCCATAAGTCCATAACCCAGATGTTTTAAACTCCTGACCCTATCACCCTAAATCGCTTGGTTTTTAATGCATTAGGTTATTGGGTTTTTGAATTTCGCGATCTACACTCGTGAGCAGCGTTTTGGAGTCAAGTCTTAGGGAGGGGGCGAGTTGACGATCGCGATCCTTTCGTCCCTTCCCTGTATCCGCGCCTGTCGAACAGTAAGTTATGGAAATGTGTTGATCCTTCAAAGGAAAATAAATGTTCAGGAAGATGTATTTATTTTGTATATTTTGAAAGCAACAAGCATGCATTCGTTTTGAAAAGGTCTTTTCCAATTGGATTTAAAAGCATCTGTAACGATATACGCATGCAGGGATTGAAACAATATATATATACAGAAGAGTGGAAATATAAAACATTAAAATTATTGAAAAGCAAAATTTAAAGTACATGGAAGGTAAACTTTAAAATTTCGTTCTGTAGATAATGATTGACAATATTAAAATACAGTTCTATTATCAACATTTCTGTGGGAATTAGGAAAAGCATAAACAAAAAGTCATTCCGCTAATGTAGAAACTTCTACTTCATTCCTTTGAGATATCTACGTATTTTATCGACAAAGGGGTGCAATGATAAAAAGGCAATAAGAAAAAAGCAGTCATACAGTGCCTGGATTTTTTGTTTTTTCCAATATTCTTTTGTAGCATTTTCATCAAATAAAATAATACGTACGACAAGATTTCATGAATATAAAGTAGCTGAAACGCTAAGAGGTGTGTTATAACAAAATATGCGCGAAATTACTCACAGAAGAGACTACACAAACTACCGAAACAAATGGGAACAATTCTTACACCAGAAAATTACCATTGGTGGCAGTGAATGAAAAAAATATTTAAAAAGTGTAAAACCCAAAGTCGTAATAGACAATTCTTTGTAAAAATTTACTTCTCTTTTAGAGAAATAGTATGTATAACACATGGGCTGAAAAGTTCCAGGCCTAACAAAAAAATACGGTTTTGTTCAAAATTGGATTTATTTATCAAGGTTATCTCCATCAAGAGCAACACAATCATTCCAGCGCTGCTCTAAAATTTCAATATCACGTTTGTAGAACAATTTATCTTTTGCTTTTGCTTCAAAATAGGTCTCAGCCTCAGCTTCAGCGATAATCTCTTCATTCGGGCGAAATTTCTTGCTGGCGAGCATTTTTTTGAGGTCAGCGAACAGCCAGTAGTCGCTGGTAGTAGTCTCCAAATCTGGAGAATACGCTGGATGTAGCAGCATTTCGAAGTTCAATCCATTACTACAATTCAATGTTGATGGTATTTCGGTATTTCCCTTCTCAAGATGGCCGATGAATATTACACCACACACATCCCAAAATACCGATACCATAACCTTTCCAGCCGATTGTTGTGCTTTCGGGCGCTTTGGACGAGGTTCACCAGTTCCTCTGATGACGATCATTTGATTTGATTGATGTCAGCTAACTCACGCAAATTCACTTTTCGATCATTCGAAACGATTTTGTGGATTTTTTTGATGGTGTTGGTTTTCTGGTGTTACCGCCCATTTGGATGTCCACTGCGTTCTGCATCATCAGTGTCTCTGTCTCTACGGCCACGTATGAAGCAACATTTCAGCAAACCAACGTTTTATTTTGTTTCGGTTGTTTCCGATGCTGGTTGCTTCACTTGAACGGTATTTTTTCTCATCAAGAAGCAGTGTAAAATTAAAACAGGACATTGTTTTTGATCGATTGTTTTGAAAATAGCAAATGTAGCTAGATAAAGTAATTCTTAGGACAATAACTCACAAATTAATGAACAGAATATCCTGAAATTTTAAGAGTTGTCTTTTGAAGGTTAGTACTAACTGAAAAAGAGATGAATACATTAAAACTAGCGCCATTTATGTGTTAGATCCGGGACCTTCCAGCCTATGTGTTAATTATTTTAATATGATATGCATTTTTGAATTAATTTATACTCAAATAAATGAGTAAAATTTTATCATCATGTCGAGAGCATGACAGCAGTAACAAAATTTTTCTCATTAATTTGAGGTAATCTGCAGTGGGTATAAATTAATTCAAAAATGAATAACATGTTAAAGTATTTAGATTTGCCTCTACTAAAACAATGCTCCAAAAAATTTATTAATATGTATAAATTCTTGGCCAATAATCTATCGAAACTTATGTTAATATCTAGTTATGGCAGTACAGGACTCATCCTGATAACATGCCTAATTTAAATCTCCAGCTATCTTCTTCTTGCTATTCAAATGGAGTGCCAGAAATAATTAGCAGTAAAATAAACTATGCAGGTAAAATGCCAGGTTCTTCGTAATTATCCGGGAATTGTTGTACTGAATTGTGCACGAAAGCTCAAACTCCTTAATCAACGTAATAAAACAAAGACAGGGGAACATACACTAATACCCTAACACTACACACGTTTACATATGTGCCTCTATGTAAATGTTCACACATACGCTTGTGCAAATCAATCAATAATTCATTTCAATTAGGCGAACTGCGTTAGTGCTTCATTAACTAGGACTTCGTGCCGATTTTTATCCATTTATCCATATCTCATGAGATTCACATTAATTTCATATTCAGCGTTTACGGAAATTATTCCGTTACGACCGTCATGCAAAATGAACTCAGTTCGTATGAAATGTTTCCATGAATAATGTAAATGCGTTCCGAAATTTCCACTAGACTGTTCTCGTTGGTTGTTCATTAAATAAAGTTTTTTTTTTGTAATTTGTGTTAAACTGATGCACTTATCAGTGTAGGTGTAAGATAAAACTACGTCTTTTCGTATTAATTGTTCTGGATTTGTATTTGAGATTCTGATTAATACGGGACTTTTGTTAGAGAAACTTTTTTCAAATAAAAAGTATGCCCTTTGAGTAATTTTTTTTTCGGTCGTTTCAAGGAGAACGAAAATCGATAGAAAGGTCCTCTGACAGAGCCAGCAGCAGTGTATCTTTTTATCCAATTTCGTTTTAATTAAACATCAATTTTTCCTTTTCGCTTGTAAAGCGCCACGTTTTTATCATCTCTGAACTCATAAACTGACTCAATAATTCAAAACATTTTTCGATCGCACAACACACATCTTCCATAAAAATCAACTAACATATGTAATGAAAATATTCTTTTGTTTTTTCATTATTAAACTTATTTGAACCACTTTAAAATATTACTTTTACAACAATGGTTTCCCTTTAAAAAATTGCGAATCAAAACAAAAATTCAGCGATTTGTTTGTTTGTTATATTCATGGGTTTATCAGATGATTATTAAGGCTTAATAAAGGTTTTTGAATCAATATCGCGGAATTAAGATACAAAAATACCTATAATTCATTGCAGCTGATAATTTAGGGTGATCTACGATATTCAATAAATATAAATTACGATAATTCTTAAACTTTCCGTAGAAACAAAAATAAAAAAGAAATGAGAGAACAATAAATTCTGAAGTTTACACTTATTTTATTTTTAGAAGAGCTCTTAAATTTATTTTAGAAAGCACAAGGCTTAAAATCACACGTAAAATAGTTTTATTGGCAATTAAGTTTATTTATTGTTGGTAATTATCCATTGCACAGTTTGGAACAAGCAAAGTACTCCAACATTTTCAAAACTGCCAACATAATTATTCAGTAACATAAAAAATTAAAAAACAAAGCATTGCTTGTTACGCCAATCAACTGGCGATCCTGAGCCTTCCATCAACTTCTATTTATTTGATTTAATGAAACACATTACAGATTCCTGCACAAATTAAAAACAAAAATCTTCCCTCCCCCTACTAATGCTAAATTACTCTTGATAAAGGACTTAGGTACTACCAGAAACAATTGTATAGTTTGATACATTTAAAAGCGTTTTATTTGCATTTTATATATCAACAGGTACGCCAAATAAGTTCTTAGTTCAAAAATTAACCCTTTATGTAATTCATTACCCAAACAGGATCTTATTGAAACCACTTCGTCCCTGAAACTTATTGTTCAAATGTTTCAATACTTTTAAAATACAAATAGCAGTAGTGATAATATTTTGAGTAATATTTCAAGCCTATACACATCCCTAAAATCCCTTAGCTTAACAGTCAGGTAATTTTACCTCGTTGTTGTTATTATTGTGGCTATTGTTATTCCCGGATGCTTCCAAAACTCACTGAGATCAATAATTACAGTAATAAGTGTGTGATAAGCAGCAATGTAGCATAAATGAATTGTTCACATCGTTCAGATAACGTATCGAGCGTCACGACGGCGTTACGGGAGCGTCGCGGGCATCGGGAACACTGACCAGGACTCAGGCGGGTACAAAGAAAGGGTGTAGAGGCGGGAGAGAGATAGAGAGGAGTGTAGAGAGTCCCGGTCGGTATTGGGATGCGCCGCTTTATGCTGCTCCCGCTTACTCCTCGGGATTTTAGGAGCTTAAAGGATAAAATACGACATCTGTACAGGGACGGATCTGGAAACCAATATATCTATAGGCGGCCGATAATTTTCGATTAATTGATTTCCTGCTATAGGCGGTCAGTAAATAATAATAATAAAAATTACTAGCACAACCCGTTCAAATTCATATACATTTTTAAATTTACATGGGTTTTTCAATAAAAACTCATAAACAAATGCTTCTTGGAAAATTCGTTTAACAGAGGATGTTTTCTACCAATACTAATTATAAATTAATTTAATTGTACATGCTCTAACGACAACATATACAAATGATTCTTGTTTCGTAATAAACATTTAAAAAGGGTACCATAATTTTCGAAGTCCTTTAAAAAATAATACAGACAAATAAATAAGGGATGAATGATAATGTGTAGGTACATATTGCAAAAGTATTATTACGAAATAATATATATGTCAGTTAGTTACCTAATAAATTCCATTGCCCTTTAAACAGATTCTAATTTTTTTTTAGTTTATTCTGTTGTAGATACTTCATATGACCACAAATAACATATGTTTTCTGTTAATTTTCAATATATCACCATTAAAATTGTGATCATTAACCTTTTATGAATAGTTATTAGTCGATGTATAATTAAAAAATATTTTTTCTTTATTTTCTATCGAGTTATTAAACGTCCAGGATTGTGTATGATGGCATCTTTCAGAGGATAAAATAATTAAACCAAAATTTAATTAAATACATGGTCATGAATAGTTTAGGTAATCAGCAGACAAGTTTGAGCCTTTCTAAAGTCTCTAACTTCATCTTCTTCTCTGCCACTGTGCCTCTTTCTCTTTTTCTAGTATTTTCATGACGGAATGTTACATCCTGTCTCACAACCCATCAGCATACATTTCAACAGGATTTATGAACGCATTTAAAATTAAATAAGGATAATCTCGGATTATACCGTAGCCACGGAGGATTTTATGCTGTTCTTAAAGCTTTGAATTCCAAATTCAGATTTCCAAAAGATTCTCTGGTATCTGAATATTCATACCCAGTGGTACCTCTGATGCTGGACAAACAGTACTTCTAGTTATGGATTTCAACGTATTTCTGACTTCCGGTTCCCAATAACCATTTTCGAATCACAACAACATAATATATTAAAAAAAAAGAAGGCGTTAAAATCCTTTTTCGTCTAAATTTTATGAATCACAGATCCCACATTTGTAGGTAGGTACAGCGCACTGAAAGTCATGATATGGCTTACTGTGTAGGACGCGTTCGAAATGTGGGATCTGTGATCCTTAAAATCTAGACGAAAAAGGATTTTAATGCCTTCTTTTTTTTGAATATGTTATATCTTCGTCTAAGAATCCTTCGGAATCAACAGTGTAACAGGCGGGCTGAATAGTTCGTAAGCTAGCATAGAAAAAAATATTTTTTTGGTAGAATTTGATTTTTTATGATATATTATTCCCTTCGAGGGCGATACAACCATTATAGCGGCCATACAATTTTACGATACCATTTTTATAAAACGATTTACCTTTAGCCTCAAAATAGGCTTCAGTTTCGGCGATTACCTCTTCATCGGTGCGAATTTTCTGTCCAGCGACCATCCTCTTGAGGTCTGAGAACAGTCGCTGGGGGCCAGATCTGGAGACTACGGTGGATGCGGAAGCAATTTGAAGCCCAATTCAGGGAATTTTGCCATCGATTTCATTGATTTGTGCACGGTGCATTGTCTTGATGAAACAGCACTTTCTTTTTCTTCAAATGAGGCCGCTTATCCGCAACTTTGTCTTTTAAACGCTCCAATAACGCTACGTAATAGTCGCCGATAAGGGAATTAGCCTTCGGAGTAGTTGTTTCTGTTGATTCTATATTTATATTTATCACAACAACATAATACACCACCCCTAGTTTAATACTGCATGAAGCCAAATTAATACCAGTAGCGTCTTTTATACCTCTCTTGTATGTCACTTTATAAATAGGTTTGTTTATATATGGTAATTAATTAAGTGTCTCCCTCAAATAATTTAAGGGGCGAGTGTTCATTAATAATTCTAAATAAAATTAACATTAGTTTTGATATAAATTCGTTGCTGTCCACCTACAGTCCTACCCACAGGTTGGATCTGATATATTGGTTGGTATCTTTAATATATACAGTCAGTCATAAAACTTATTAATGAACCATTAACTTATTCCACCTCCTTGATTGCTGTTTTGAGGTAAATTCAATCAATGTACCTACTTTAAATTTCCATTAAATTAATTGTAAATAAACACGTAATAGAAGTTTTAGTAATAATTTACTTAATTTTTTAGAGATCTGTTTGGAACAGAATTAGTTCACATTTAACGAGAGGTTTTACTGGCAATTAGAGGGCCTCCCTATGGGGTCGCCTTTATCAGCTGTATTGGCTGAAGTGTTTATGGCTCATTTTGAAAGAAAATTATTTAGTTTGGTAAACTTCTAAATTCTTTGAACAATAACATCTGTTTTACGATCGAAAAAGAATTGAACAATAGTATCAATTTCTTGGACATATCTTTGAAGAAAGAATAAAATAAATTTGTTTTTAATATCTTTAGTAAACCTACTACAACTACAACTACAGTTATTCCAGCAAATTCTTCACATCCCAAACAAGGAAAGCATTCAGTATTTCATTCCCTACTAAATAGACTGATTAACATACCTTTATCAAATACAGATTTCAATACAGAGTTATCAACTATTAAATATATTGCTTTTGCCAATGGTTATTCCCCGCTGACTATTGATAAATTACTAAATAAAAAGTTGGAAAAACAAGTTTCTACCATATTGTACAATAGTTCTTCCCTTTGTCAACAAAAAACTATCTTTTGTCCTATCAAATATGTTAATAATTTTAGCCATGAATAGAAGTTTCTTTTACAAAATAAGTTCAACTGTAATATAATCTCAACTAACTCCAGTAATCTTAGTTTCATGATATGTAATCCTAAAGTTAATGTTCCCCAGTCTAAAAAATTGGGTATCCATCAAGTTTTTTTTTGTAACACTTGTGACGCTACATACACTGCACAATCAGCCAGGGCTATCGGTAAACGCATTTCAGAACATGATGAGGCCATAATAAACAAAAAATTTAATTCCAGTGGGAGAGTTGAACATTGTATTGAGTTAGGTCATTCCATAGATGTAAATAATTTCAAACTTCTACATTCAAACAACATTCCCAAATCAAGAAAATTGTCCCTTTTAGAAAATTATGAAATTAAGAAAACTATATTAAATAACCTTAACTTAGTTAACATTCTATTAGAACCAACCACCTATAACTCCCCCCTTCTACTTTTCAATTTGTAATTACTTAAATAGCAGCGAGTAGTTCTTAATTTTAGTAATCATCTGTGTTTCTCTTGTAAATGGCCTTATTAGGCAGAAACAAATTTATCAAGTTGATAAATAAACTAGTGAAACTTGTCCTTTTATTTTCCTTCTTGTGCTTCGTAATAGAAAAACATGATTTTTTAATACATGATAATATAAATCTCAACTATTGCATGTTATTACTAAATTTTTGGACATGAGTTAGTGGCGAGTCTCACATGACTGTTCATTGGCATTCCCTGACATTCCTCTATTAAATTTTGATGAAATCTCTCAAGATCTTTCGAAATTTGATTTAAGTTTTCGAATAAAAACACTTTGTCGCAACTTAGACATACATAATATATTTGAGAAGGGATAATGTGGCAACTTGTGGATATTGACGAGTTTCTAAGGGTGGTAAATCGATTCAGAAAATCTTGAGATCCTTGCTGCTAAAAATGAACGGTCTTCTTATTTGCAAATACGTTACTTTCACCCTACATGCTTTCTATATAATATTATTCATTTCATGTTAACGTTTGAAACGAAAGTTTAATTAAAACAACAATTACTTTCGCTATTAAAATAAACCTTGAATTAGACGCAAAGTTTTCATGGAGAAAATTCGCAAAGAAGTACTGAGCTTATTGAATTTCTCGACTTTTGCGCATTAAAGTTCAAAAGGGAGTAGTAATTTCAGTCCCTTTTCAAAGAAGCTTCGACATACAACTAAATTGTTTGCTCTGTGGTAGTTACATAATATTAAATATTCCATGAAAGCCTGGAGCTTGATACTGTCAAGTTTTCATGCAGACAAAATTATCTTAGTAAAGTGAAGAAGAAATCCAGTGTTTTACATCAACAGGCACTTCTATACATTATTAGAAATCGCAAAATAAAATACATGTCTACTTAATTAAAAATTTACAGCATGAAAAACAAAACATTCGCAAGAACTACTATACATAAATCATTCTATTCTTTTATATACTTACTTATTAAAACGTTTAGCCATAAAAGCAAGAAAAACATTCACCCTTTTTCTCATAAAATCGCCGCTTATCATTCTATGATTCATAGACTTATCTCTATACCATTATCAAAAGAAAAATTTAATACAGAACTTTGCCGTATAAAAACTATTGCTATTAATAACGGATTTCCTACTACAATCGTAGACAGTATTTTAAAAAATTAAATTAAAGAAAAATATCTTAAGATCAATATACCCTATACAAAAAGAGGTACAGAATTATTCTAGTTTTACATATGTTGGTAAATTTACAGAAGAAATTTCAAAAAAACTTAAGAAACTTAACATCCAAACCGCCTTTAAATCTAATAATACTTTGGGAAACTTACTTAAAAATAACAAGGATACTAGTGATAACACATCGGGTTCAGGGGTTTATTTGCTTAACTGTGGGAGTTGTCAGAAAGTCTATATTGGTCAGACAGGAAGGAAGTTTTGCGAAAGGATAAAAGAACATGAAGATGCCTTTACTAAAACTAAAAATACTTCCACTTATGCCAACCACCTATTTCAAGAAAAACATCAACCCAATTTTGAATTCAAGATTTTAAACAAACAAAATAAAGGTTATAAATTAAATTTTCTCTAATCTTTCGAAATTAATAAATATAACCATTCTAAGCTTATTCTTAATGACCAGTTAGACATCAAAAATTCTCCCCTATTAAATATTCCCCCCCCCACTCTTTGATTGTATAATTGTATATATTACTGTAGTTTTCTTATTTTTGTACATTTCATCACCTGATGAAGCCTTTGTAAGGTGAAACGATTCGTCGTGATATATTAAAAGTTTTTTGTTAAACTCTTAAACATTTGTATTTTATTTCGAATTAAGAAAAACTGTATCTGTCTGTCTACTGGACGACTTTCATGTTATTTTTGATGAGATATTAAATATGAAAACCATGGAATTAAACTTATCAAGTTTATTAGCAAAATCCAAGAAAGAAGGCATTAAAATCTATGTTCGTCTAAACATTAAGGATCACATATCCCACATTTGGAACGCGTCCTACCAAGTAGACACTGCGAACCGAAAGCCATATCCTACAATCGGTTTCGACCTATCGGGTCTCATCAGGTGGGAGTTAACAGAAAGGCCTTTACATGCTATAAGATCAATATAAATACGGAATTGAACAAACTTTATTTGCTTCTAAGAATAATTTCATTAACTGCGTACTTTCATGGTCTCGTTATGTTGACGATGTCTGCTGTGTTTGGAAGGATTCAGACGGACAATTAGATTTATTCTTACAATTTTTAAAATATAATTTTCACAATTGAAAAAGATGAAAATAAAAGTTTGAACTTTCTTGATTTATATTTATCTATTATAAACAAAAAATTGGAATTCAATGTTTTCAGAAAACCAACAACCACTGATACCATCATTCCTTTCGATTCAAATCACCAATATCAAACTAAATTAATGGTATAAATGAATAAACACTACTTTGTTTATTATCACTTTTTTATTTATAAATCCTTTTGACTATAGTTTCGACAAAAAAGCTTGTCATTCTCAAACGAATAATTCAAATTGAATGAATATAAATAGATTTGTCAAAACAAATGATTACAAATTAAATGTATGTAAAAGATGTACATGTAGTGTTGATATATATTTTTTAGAAATACCATTAATTATTAAATGTATTGAATAGTACTGAGTGGTACAAATCTACCTGGTCATCTAACAAGTTATTTTCCGAAATTTTTGATGCTTTATATATTTCTAATGATTCTAAAATATTAAGTTTAAAGCCTTTATTTAGATTATGAATAATTTTATGATTTTCTATAGTAGGAAACTGATAGCCTGTTTCTAAAAAATGGTTTGCAAAATTGGAATTATCTTTTCCTAATCTAAATGATCTATAGTGTTTATTCATTTATAGTAAAGATGAATTATCACATAGTAACGGCTGAATCAATCCAATTTTTAAATTATTGGTGTTTCATTCTTTAATGAACAGATTGTTGCATATACCACTTTCACCGAATAGCTACAATTCAGAATTAAAAATTATTAAAACCATAGCTTATAATAACGGTTAAAACCTCGCCTTAATTGATCAGCTTATTGTTAACAGAAAAAGTTTGTCACAAAATGCTATACAATAACAATGTTACAAATAATACACAACAAAAAATATACACCTCATTACATTTTAGAAAAAATGTTACACCAAGATTCAAAAACCAGCTTAATAACGTAGGCATCATGGCCATAGAAAATAATAAACGTAACTTTAAGAGAATGCTAGTTAATAATAAAACCTATGTAGACCCACTTCTGAAAAGTGGTATTTACCAGATCTTTTGTAATGAATGTAATGCTACCTACATTGGTCAGAGTGGCAGATCAATAAAAACCAGGTTAAAGGAACATTTATATTTGTATAGCATAAACAAACATTAACAAAAAACCGGTATTTTTGAACATTGTGCGAAATTTCACCACTCCATTGATCTACAAAATGTTAAAATATTACACAGCAATGTAAATAAAAGTAAAAAATTAAATATGCTCGAGAATCTCGAAATTAAAAGAGCAATAGAAAGTAAGCTAAATATTGTCAATAATCAACTGGAATTAGGCCAAACATCTTCCCCCCTACTAATTAGCAAAAAGTGTGTAAGCTGATACGTATGAATTAGGGATAAGTGCATATTAATATTAGTAATTCTTATACTCTTGATAATGGGCTTTGCCCAAAACATATGTCGAGTACAGTAATAAATTAGTGAAACATTTATAGTTGTTGTTTTATTCTACTTATTAAATATGGAATCAATAGAAAAAACTACTCCGAGGGCTAATACCCACCCCTACCGGCTTTGAATTAAACAGTTAATTCCGAAAGACTTTTAGACGAAGATAACATATTCAAAAAAGAAGGCATTAAAATCTTTGTTCGTCTAAATATTAAGGATCAAAGATTCCACATGCCAATGCCGGAAGGGGTATTAGCCCTCGGAGTAGTTGTTTCTGTTGATTCCATATTTATATTCTCTTTTTTGTACTATTCTAAATGCAATATCTATATTATTATAGGACACAAACACAAATATAAACGATACACACCCATCTCAAAGTTCTCATCTACCAGAAGGATTTATGTAAACGTAAACCCCAAGAAACAACACATATTTCCCTCCGACACCAACACAGTTCAAACGTCAGAACATCTCTTGAAAAATCAAGCCAAAACTACTGAAGCGCCAGCAAGTTTAGGTACTGTTGGTCAGCTTTGCCTTTTTCCACCCCTAAATATTATTCCCCTCTGTATTGGTTTCGATAATTTCCTGACCAATAAATTAATGTTCTTCAAACAATAAACATGGAATCAACAGAAACAACTACTTCGAGGGCTAATACCCCTACCGGTATTAAATTACACTATTAATTCCGAAAGATTCTTAGACGAAGATTCGAAAAATATCCAAAAAAGAAGACATTAAAATCCTTTTTCGTGTAAATATTAAGGATCAAATACATTTGCTCATTTGTGAGATTTAGCTTTCGGTTCGTAATGCCTGCTTGGTGGGACGCGTTCCAAATGTGGGATCTTTGATCCTTAATATTTAGACGAAAAAGGATTTTAATTTTCGGAATCAATGGTGTAATTCCTTTCGTCTAAGAATCTTTCGGAATCAATGGTGTAATTCAATGCCTTTAGGGGTATTAGCCCTCGGAGTAATTGTTTCTGTTGATTCCATATTTATATATTATTAACAAAATAAATCATTTTCTTTGTTAGTGGAACTTAAGATGGCGCTTACTTCCAGCCCAACTATTTTCGTATAGAAACATTTTAGTATAGAAAAAATATTATGAACAGGTTTTTGATATAAGAACATAGTCTTTCACGGCCGGAATGCGTAGCTTAGCTAAATGAATGAATTTAGACCAGTGTCCTTTAGCCTGAATTTGAATTCTACTAAGCTTTTCGACAATAACAAGAGGCAATTGTTGAAACTTCAAAATAAACTGTTTTTATTTTCCACGAAAAATATTTTTCCATACAATGAGTTTTTCAGATGCATACAATAATGCACCTAATGAAATTATTTCTTTTACCTGAACAATTGTTTATTAATCTGTTTTCAATAAACAAGACACACAAAACTTTTCACAGATCTTATTTATTTAACACAACTATAATTTCGCTACACTGTAGCTTTATCAAGTGATGAATGTATTCTTTAGATTGGTACAAGGCTTAAAGAACATTTGTAAAGTATAAAAAATAAATCTTAACACGGGTATAGCAGAATATTGCACCCTGAATAACCATGTATTAAATGAGGATATCAAACTACTACATTCACAAGCAAAAAGTAGAAAATTAAACCTACTAGAATCATTAGAAATTAAAAAAACAATTTTATCAAAAAAGAATGTAACAAATAATCAAATCGAATTGACTACATATAATACACCTTTATTATTAACAACATTGTAAAATTAATTTAAGTACCCCCTACCCTTAAGTACCATTTGTATATATATATATTTGCACATTTACACTATAATATTAGTATTCTGTATGCTCTTGAAAATGACGACATAGTGGTCGAAACAATATTGTCGAGATCAATAAATTATTTCAAAAAAGAAGGAATTAAAATCCTTATTCGTCTAAATTTTAAGATCAAAGATCTCACATTTTGAACGCATCCTACCAAGTAGGCACAACGAACCGAAAGCCATATCCCACGACCGGTTTCGACATATCGGGTCTCATCAGGTGAGCGCTAGCAGAAATGCCTTTACAGGTTATATTATAAATATAAATATAAATATGGAATCAATAGAAACAACTACTCCGAGCGCTAATACCCCTACCGGCATTGAATTACACTGTTAATTCCGATGGACTCCTATACGAAGATATAACATATTCAAAAAAGAAGGAATTAAAATCCTTATTCGTCTAAATTTTAAGATCAAAGATCTCAAATTTTGAACGCGTTCTACTAAGTAGGCACAACGAACCGAAAGCCATTCATATTTATAATAAATTATTGTTGAAACTTTGTAAAACATTGCTATTATTGATGAATGATTGTGGTACAAATACATACAATTTTTTGCTTATATAAACGTAATCGGGGTGGGGGCGATTTTTGAATATATTTAATAACGGTGAACAATTCAAGTCGATTTGATCGTTTAGTAATAGATCAATTACAATTTTTGATTTTATTAATTTCGAGGGATTCTAAAATGTTTAACATAGCACCTTTACTAGAAACATGAAGTATTTTATAATGTTTGTTAAAATTATGTTTTTCTAAATGCAAATGGTTGGCATAATTTGAGTTCTGTTTTTCATTATCAAAACTTTTAATATGTTCATTGATCCCGATTTTAAAGGATCTGCCCGTTTGGCCGATGTAACGTTTTTCGCACGAACCGCAGTTTAATTGATAGATACCTGATGGAATCTGATTTGTCTTTATTGTTTTTATTGTTATTGAAAATGGATAATAACTTTTACCAAGTATCAGCCAACTAAATCAAATTTTTGTTAATTTTATGAAAGAAAAGTAATTTTTAATACTTTTTCCTATTTATTCTCAGTTAGATTGTTTTAGGGAAGGTTAATAATAGGTAACAGATGATAATGCAATTTTTGTTCGTTGTCGAAAATATGTAATACTTGGTACAGATTGCGCGTGGGCTTTTAACTAAATTTAATCTACATATAATGTATGAATTATACGGAGGTTTTCAATATATGAACTATTAACGAGAAAGAACAGTTTTCAAGGTGTTTTTGAATGAACACGTCATAACAACTGATCATCTAGATAGGGGTATATAAGATCCAGTAAATTGCTGTAAATTATCAAGTGGTAAAACAACATCAGTAGCTCAACAACACCCTTAGAGTCATCCATCCTATCTATCCTACAGGTGAGAAATAACTTTTAGAAATTATTATTTTAAACTGGGACTGTCTGAAAAAAATTGTAGCTAGTTTTTTAATTGTAGATTCATGAACGATAAAAACTACGAAAAATATAATTTCTTTAGAAATCTCTATAAACACAAATCTAATTCATTATAGTCCTTTCATTTTTAAAATGTTATCACCAAGTAATCAGCCTAACTGTAATTATTATTAGATAGAATTGTAGGTAAATTTTCGTTCCCAAAAGCGCCCCTTTTTACTTTTGGTTTTTACGTATTTATTATTTTCTTTCAGATAATGAAACACCTTTTGATTTCATGTTGGCTTTGTGTCCTCACAACAATCCTATCATCGTCCTACGGCCAAGTGCAACCGTATGCCCAAAAGTATTGCGGATCTCGATTTGCAAACACGTTATTTGCCTTATGCACAAAAAATATAACCAAAAAAGTTCCAATGGGTAAGACATACTCCACTATTTATACAGTATCTTTGTTTGTACAGAAAATTACAAAGCCTTTTTTCATTTGTCATCTATTTATTTTGCTCGTTAAAAATTGCCTTAATATATTTTTCGTATTTCTGAAATTAGATTTGAAGGATCATTTCTATTAGATTACAGAGACAATTATCCGGATTATCCCTCAGAAGAAAACAACGACTTATCGACGTACCTCTCCCTGTTCCGCCCTAAGCGGATGTTACAGCTCAGGTTGCCCTTTGACCTGAGGAAAAGACAGAAAGCTGCCGATGAATGTTGTCATAAACCTTGCACCATGAAACAGCTTCTGGAATACTGTACCAGTTACTTGGTTTAGCCAAAACATTCTGAATGTTAAGAAACTTACGTAATATATTTTTGAGTGTTGTTGTTATTGTGTATAAGTCTCTAGATACTTTCATTAAAAAAATCGCAAACCAACGCCTGTCAGTATGATTAAAAAAATGGTAATATAAATAAACGATACTAGATATTAAAAAAATAATATAAAAATATACACTCATTTTGTTTCGATAATAATCAATAAGTATTGTAAATAAATGTTAGTAAAGTGTTTGACACACTACTCTCTCGTTAAATAAACAATGAAAGAATTTTACCAAGCTTAATTAGTGTAAATTGTAGTATGTAGGCTTTTGGGACCAAACCACAAACGCTTCTGAAGATGTCAGCCGCAGCCGCTGACGAAACGTCAGGCAACAAAAAAACCTATAGACCACGACCCAAAAGCCTGGTAAGTTATCATAATTCGATTAATTAGTGTAGTTTACCAAAAAAATTATTTAATTTAACTGTTAAAAATAATGTAGAATAAAACACAATGTTATTTCACTAATTTTTAGTGAACTCAACAATATTGTTTCGATCGTCAGCGATCATTCTCAAGAGTTCAATAAAAATTAGTGAAATAACATTGTGTTTTATTCTACGTTATTTTTAAAAGTTTATAGAATGTTTCACAAACGTTGCACTATCGAAAGTTTAAATTTAATTTAACGGTAAGAATTGCTAAGTAATTCTTTTTTTGTGGTACTATCAGTGAATGGTTTTTCAAAGAACTAAAATTTGAATTTTCTTTTCATTTGTAACAATTAATAACATCTTACTTACGATACATTCTTCAAACCATTTTATAAATATAAAATGTAAGATTGAGTCTACCATTACTTGGTTAAAATTCATTATCACTTCGCGAAAATGAATTGCTAGTGTTTTATTTTTGGCAACTTGTAAAAAAAATAATTTGTCATGATAAAAAATAACGATAGACTAATACTAACGAACGATTAATTGCAATTAAATATATATGAAACAAACAACCAAGTTGTTTAAATGAGTATCACCACCTCCCTTAAACAATTCTCCCTATAAACGTTTATAATTTATTATAATTTTTTTTATTATTATATATAATTACGGTCTGCTCTTAAATAAACAGAAAACTATCGGGTTTTCCACTTGTTGGGTTACGTTTTGAAATCGTGTCTTCCTTTTCACCGGGAAATTCTGTCCCATGATACTTTTGAGCCTGCGCGATGCTCTCCTGCAGAAATGTCGGTCAATATGTTGCTGTTGTCGAATCTGCGGCGTATCTACATGCAAGCATTTAATTTTCAGTCCAAAATGAGTTTTATTCATTATTAATTAATGTGAATATCGGAAGTGCAAATGGTAATAACGCTACCGTTGAGTGTTGTCTTCCTGCTTACCTCCCTTCTCAGTAAGTAAATGAAAAATAGAAATTGTCGCTAATAGATGTCCCCAGATGGCAGTAAAATACTTTAAGTACTCGTATGATTTGATAGACATTAAAATTAAATTATACAAATCATTTTCTAAAATTTAAAATGCTAAATAAATACAGTTAAGTATGTTTCACAAAAGATTTATTAAAACTCTTACAATTGTTGCGACTATGAGACTATTATCAAAGAGATATTACAGTTAATGTTAAAATTAAAGATGTATAATATTTATACTTGGTTTACAAAAATAAATTCAGTAACGGTGAAATGAAGAAATCTAATTGGTCGATGGTGATTAACCTGTTGTTGTTACTAGCCTTAGCTATTTCTAAAGTTTCTAATAAATTCAGACGTTTACTTTTCGGAACATTGTGTAGTAATTTTACATTATCTACATCTGGGAAGTGTTTATACAAAATACAATATTCCGAAAGTCGTGTACATGTATTTGAATTTTGTATGGGTTTTAGGTGATCATTTATCCGAATTTTTAACGAACGACCAGTCTGTCCAATATAAATCGCTTCTTTGTAATAAAGTATTATTTTTTTTTGCAATTTCACCAAGTGCCGTGCGTATTTACAAATCATTTTCTTCCACTGAAATATCCTTACAGCAGAATGTAGGTCACTAAAGCCTTGGTAGCCTATTCTTTTAAATATGTTATATCTAGTTTGATAACCAGTTCGATAGTATATTAATTAACTAGTCTTGTAGCTGTTGAAAACAATGTAAAATTACTGTAATGTTTTTCTCGGAGATAATCATATTATACCAGTCACAAGTTGATCTATCACGGTTAATTTCTTTTTCGATATAATTAGCACACCAGCTTGGTTCTTGTTATGTAGCGAAACAAAAGCTCTGTACAATTTTAATCTTCCTGGTGATTAAAAGCGAAAAGTTTAAATTTTCTTTTCTAGACTGTACCAGCCAACATGTCAGCAGTTTCGTTCACAAAACACAAGCAGCATCGGAAAAAGTAAGTGATCTTTGGTGTTACCGTTGCGATTCCATGGTAGATGGAGAAAGATGCTTAGATTTGCAAGATAACAGCAGCTTTTTGCACACCAAATGTCACCATGATCACAGAATATGCAGGGTAAGAACGACTGAATAATATTTAGAATTAAAAATTGGTTGCATTTATTCTTATTTTTATTCTATATTCTGTCCGTCGGTACAATATTTGATAAACAATTATACATACTACGATTGCATGTTTTTCCTGTGCTCAGATTATTTCTATGCTTTTTCTATCATGTGTTTTCTGAGTTCAATGTTTCTTCAATTCTTTTATGCCAAGTTTTCTCGGGTCTGTCTCTAATTTCTTTTTCTCTTTGTACCATTACCGAGCGGCGTGGTCTAGTGCTCTAAATCATTGCTTGGCATTCGGGAGGTCACCGGTTCGAACTTGGGTCCGGCTGCAATGGTCCAAGTAGTCTGTGGGTTATTTAGGCAAATGCTAGCTAGGGCAGTAATATTCCACAAATAATCTTTTACTTCTCTTCTATCTTATTACCTATTCCTACGATTCTTGCAAGGAGGCTGAAGAGGGCCTTACGCCCTACACTCCGGTTTTGCACTACAGTGTAGGTCGGAAGGACTGCCCGCCCACCAGCACGAGTAGCTCGTGGGAATGAAACACAAAAACTTTTTTTTTTGTACCATTGCTGTCCAGATTCGGTTTACTTGTTTGCTGTTATTCATACGAAACAGACACCCAAACACTCTAATTATTTCTCTTCTGTCTCTTTCCTTCTCTTATATAATTACTTGATTTTTTATTATGTCTTTTCCAGTTACTTCTGAAAAATTTCATTTGCTTTGTAATTCCTTATTTTGTATCCAGAACTTGCTTCCACAATACAACTTTAATTACACTTTTATAGAGCTCTGTCTTTGTTTCTGTTGATATCCAGGGTTTTATTGAAGAAATCTTTCATCTGGTAATAATCATTTGCTGATCTTGTTTACCTTTGTCGTCAGTAATTATTCCTAAATATTCAAATGCATGTATTTATTGTATTTTATTTCCCTCTAACCAATGTTTACACATCTGTAGCTTTTCTGCTGGAGAATCGTGACTTTAATTTTCTGATTATTTATTCTCATATTCCATTATTTCACAACCTATACCCTTAATGTTGGGGTTTTCAGAATCTCGTGTAAAGATTATCCTGTTTCATACTTAGGTCAATCAGGTAGGGCTATTAAACATAGGATAATGAGCACTTTCAATAAGGAACAACAAAAATATAACAGGGATAGCTCAACATTGTTTAGAATTTACTCATGTATTAGACATTAACTCAATAAAATTATTTTGTAATATACAAAAAAGTTTTAAATTAAATTTGTTAGAATCTTTAGAGATTAAGAAGGCAATTAATAATAATGAAAACATAGCTAACAATATAATACAAGAAAATAAACTGCTTTGACATGTGTCGATAGTAATTAAACTGTCTTGGGTGCATTTTTTGTGAAGCATGGTTATTAATACCAATAAAAATAAAACAACAATTTCAAATGTTTCACTTAATTTAATATGTACCCAACATATGTTTCGAGCATAGCACATTATCAAGACTAACATATATACTAAAATTACAACGTATTATTCCTATTATATATACCAGAACAGTTACAAATTCAACTAAATAGTAAAATGTTTGCTCTAATTCAATTTGATTGTTGACTAAATTTAAATTTTTATCTTAAACCTTGTTAATATCTAGATTTTTCAACATGGATAGTTTTCTGCTTTTGTTTACATTATTATGTAGTATCTTAACATTATCTACATCTATAGTGTCATTGAACGAGGTGCAATGGTCCGATATGCCAATTTTTTGATGTTTTTTAGTGACACTATGCACATGTTCTTTTATTCGTGTTTTTGTTGCTCTACCACTTTGCCAATGTAAGTGGCATTACAATCTTTGCAAAAAAAATTGATACACATCACTTTCTAGGATTGGGTCTATTACTTTTTTATTTTTAACTAACATATTTTGCAATATTTTGTGTCGATACTTTTTACTGAGTAACTAATTACTCTTGAAAAAGGGATAATACCTCGAAACAATTGTAGTGTTAATGAAAAACCACTAAAACATTTAAAAGCAGTTTCTTTTCATTTATTATCGAAATACATATTTGAATCTATGTCCAATTGTAGTAATCGTTATTGAAAGTTCCCCATTTTGGTATAAAACACTCTCATTCGCTCTTTACCTTTGATATTCATCATCTTTGTGCCATTTTCGGTTTCCTATTAAGATCTATTAAACACCACACCCTTCTACTTGATTTATATACCCATCACCATCACCCAATCAAGCATAAATGTTCAGCCAACCGATTTGAGCATTAAATGCTTCACCTAATTGCCTATTAAATGATCCATTGGTTTAAAAAGAATTTTTTTCGGTAAAAATATGTACAAATTGGAGGTGATTATCACTATTATTCATACATAATTAACACGTAGAACGTTAAAAATAATTAACAGGCTTACTAATAAAATGGGGATGCTTAATTTTCTTTAGGTGTTCCCAGTTTCCCATTGAATTTACCTTTTTGTTTTATAATTGCGAAGATGGTAGAAATTCAATTCAACTCAAATTATTTGTTACGAAGATCGGAAATTCCAATTTCGAAAACAAAAAAGTACGAAGTAATCAAGAGTTGAAGCGCTATGTCATTGTTTATTCGTTTGTGCTTTGTTTTGTGTCAACTTTTATGCTTGTTAATTTTCTTCTCGACACGTTTCCATGATCCGTTGCAACTGTGTCCCCTCCAATTCCTTGTGGGACTACGTGTCGTCCAGAATTTGCTTCTATTTCCAATTAATTTTCCGATATCTCTCGATCAATGACAGAACATCGCCGTAACATAATTAATCTGTTACATGTTACAGTACATATATATTTGTGCATGATGTGAAATATGCGCTAATGTCAAAGTTTGTTGGAAAAACCCGTGGACTAGTGGAAATAGTAAAAAGAATATTACATTTTTGAGGAAGTAACACATGGGCTGAAAAGCCTCGGGCCTAGCTTCAGCAATAACCTCTTCATTCGAGGGAAATTTGGGGTCTGAGAACAACCAGTAGTCGCTAGGAGCCAAATCTGGAGAATACGGTGGATGTGGAAGCAATTCGAACTTCAATTCATGTTTTGCAAATTTTACCATTGTTTTATTGTTTTGATCGACTTGTGACACGGTGCGTTGCTTTGATGAAGAGAAAGTTCTTTTCTTTGGCATATGCAGTCGTTTCTTTGTAATTTCGGTCTTCAAACTCTCCAATAACGCTATATAATTAGTACAATTCACTGTTGATGGTATTTTGGTATTTCCTTTCTCAAGATAGCAAGATAGTCAATGAATTGATTGTTGTGCTTACGGGCGCTTTGGACAAGGTTAACCAGCTCTGATGACGATCCACTTAGATGACGATCGTTTTGATTTCGAAGTGAAGTGATGGATCCATGTTTCATCCATTGTCACATATCGATGCAAAAATTCAGGTTTGTTACGTTTAAACATGGGCAAACACTGCTCAGAGTCATCAACACGTTCTTGTTTTTGCTCAACAGTGAGCAATAAGAAAACGAGGCACCCACTTTGAATAGAGATTTTTCATAGTCAAATACTGATGCAACATGAAATATAAAGCCAACACGTTCTTTTGATATCATTTAATTTGACTGATGTCAGCTAACTCACGCAATTTCACTTTTCGATTATTGGAAACGATTTTGTGGATTTTTTTTTGTTTTCTGGTGTTACCGCCTCATTTGGACGTCCACTACGTTCTGCATCTTCAGTGTATCAGTGTCTCTACGACCACGTTTGAAGTCAGCAAACCAACGTTTTATATTGTTTCGGTTGCTTCCGATGGAGCGAAGTCTCCAAACACTTTTCAAGCCATTGATTCGCTTGAATGGTATTTTTTCCCATCAAGAAGGAGTGTAAAATTAAAACAGAACATTGTTTTGAAAATAACAAAAGTAGCTGGATAAGGTCACTCTTAGCATAATAACTCACAAACTAATGAATATAGTGATATATAATATATAGTGAAAGAGGTAAATGCAATAAAACTAGCGCCATATATGTCTTAGACCCGGGACTTTTCAGCCCATGTGTTAATCTTTATTGTTGGAAGTTAGGTTAGTTAGAAAGCTCTAAAAGTCTAAGTTCTTCTAAGACTTCCCTCAAACTGGAACATCTTGCAATCCTAACTATTTACGAACAATAATCTAATTTAAATATTCCTCTGCGTCTATTTACCCCTATTCTAATATGTTTGTAACTAGCTCTTCATGTCTCAAAAATGTCCTATCAACGTATCTCTTCATTTCCTCATTTCTAACCGTTTCTATCCACGGTATTTCCATCATCCGCCTATAACACCACATCGCAAAAGCTTATACTTCAAATTTACACTTTTCAAATTTCCAAATTAACCAATTTCTATTCGTTAAAAGTCTCTATCGGCGAAATTCATTCAATATGTGTGGGTAATTAATGTTCTATTTGCAAAAAAAAATTATCTACCTATGTTCTTTTGGACAGACCGTCGCAATATGCCTGTCTAATTAGGAAATAAATTAATTGTAAATAATGATGAGAAGTGATCGCTGCTTGCTGCCAATCGATCTTCAACGGTTCAAATGAAATCAATTATTCAATCTCGATGCATTCAACCGAATTGGGTCAAGCTTGTTGTAATGGTTGTTCAGAATGTCAGAAACACCTCCAGCCCTATACACTTACACTGATTACATAAATTAGGGTACAAGCAGCAATAAGAGCAAGGGAAACTGGTTACAAACAGCAGCCTCAAAAAACAAATTTTTCTAACAAATATGCAACTTGTGATTTTGATTGATTTTACTCTTTAATAGATAAAAAGAAGTGTAAATACGGTTAGTAAAAGATTGTAAATATTTAGGTGAAACGTATATCGATGTCAACAAGTACTGAGGATACGACAGGGAAACCGAAACTGTGGCTGCTTCAAAGAAACTGTTCGAAAGTGTGCGAAGCGGGTTGCATTGTTATAGGAGAAAGGACCAAGCTACACTCCTGCACAACTTGCTGCGAAAACTCCTTCTGCAACGCGGGAAACACTGCTCGAAGTTATTACGAACACATTTCGAACGTTTCCCTGATTTTCTCAACTTTCATATCGATTCATATCAAAACGTATAGACATATCGTTTAACATTTTACTTTTCAAAAAGCACCCTTACAAGTTACAAGCACGTTTCTTGGCCGGGAAAATAACTGTACCAGGTCAGTTATCTCCATCACCATAAAGACAAGTGATTGGGTTTTCTTTTTTGTTTAGATCAAAAAAATATCCGTCTCCACAAATACCAAAGACACAACCGGAGAACCGAAACTTTGGTGGCTCCAAAGGAACTGTTCGAAAACGTGTGAGGCAGGATGCATAGTGTTAGGAGAGAGAACTAAATTACACGCATGTACCACGTGCTGCGAATTTTCGTTCTGCAATTATGGAAAAAGCCACGGAATCAGTTTCGTCACATCCTCCGTTCATCTGTCGATTTATGGATGCCTTTATATACTATTATTGTACAACTGTTCAACCTAAAATTAATTTTTTAATATAAACATCTCATGTTTTTGAACTTTTTTGTACCTGCAGTTTTTTAACAATAAAACATCTCTGCGTACGTTTAGTTTTCTTCCTAAAAATGTAACGACAGAGAAGCTAAAATATTGCACTTGAGAGATCTCCTTTTGATTATGTTTATATTTTATTTAAATGAATGCATCGCTGGAATTAATGAGGTCGTTTGTTATCCAGAAGCGTGAGTGAATGTGTAAATCCAATTGTTTTTTTTATAGCTTCATGCAGATATTGTACGATGTTCATTTGCATCACTTTGATTGTGCTAAAGCAATTTCAACAGAAACAATTGCACTGTATCACTACAGAAATGCTGTAAATTTTAGCAATTTTATATCACATTAGCAGAATTGAAACTGTCTGTCTATTTGGTCTATGGTATTTGGTGAAAGATTTACATGTGTTAAATAAAATATACTGGTGAAGATAAAATATTTGTGAATTTATTTATTTGTAAGCCGCGTCGAATTTAACATAAAACCTATTTTAAAAATTTTAAACGAATCCGTTGAGACACAACCGTTAGCAATAGCCCGCTCGAGCGTTCTGAGCCCGCGCGACAGGCAGCCTTTGTGATATTAAGTGGCGGAAGCGGTTTTACAATTTTTGTCCGTCTGTCTGTTTGTTCCCGCTAATCTCTGAAACGGTTGGACCGATTTTGACGGGACTTTCACTGGCAGATAGCTAATGTAATAAAGAGTAACTTAGACTACTTTTATTTTAGAAATTAATAACTATTCATTAACAATAATAATAAATTTCTAAAATAAAAGTAGCCTAAGTTACTCCGTATGATATTAGCTATCTGTCAGTGGAAGTCCCGTCAAAATCGGTCCAGCCGATTCAGAAATTAGCCGGAACAAACAGACAGACAGACAAAATTTCAAAAAAAAATTATTTTGGTATATGTATGTGGTTATTTTAATGTTACAAACAGACACTCCAATTTTATTTATATGTATAGATTGAATTCTTCAACGCGATATTAATTATTGAATTAATTAAATGAATTAGGAAAAAAAATCCAAAAATTTCCTTATTAATTTGAAGTAATCTGTAGGTAATGAGTACAAATTAGTTCAATAATTAATATCGCATTGATGTATTTAAAATTTACCCCTACTAAAAATTATTCAAAATTTTCATTATTAATTGTAATTGAATGTTTATTATGGAAACTGAAGTCGCTAGTGCATTTAGGTCGTTTCTTCAATTCCACCACATTAACTAAAGACACTGTAGCTGTTGTTTTCCATCATAACAGCGACTTAATGAGTAATTAAGTCAAGTGCAGGCCATGTGTTAATTTGCTGCTACCAATACGTTAGCGAACGTCCGCCAACATATATTTTATTAGTCATTACAGACAGGCTTGACAATGCACATGTCATCGTCTGTTCTTCTTCTTCTTCTTCGATTTCAATCGATTATTTTTTGTATTGTTTTCGTGTTATGTAACGCCAAAAAGACTCTTTCTAAAGATGTGACGTCTGATGACGGTGATTTTATACCATTCGCAAACGCTGAGGATCATCATGAATACATGTCGAAACAATCTTATGGTGAATATTTGTAAAAGTGTTAGTGTTTGTAGCATATTACGTTTGGTAAGGCTTCTAGTAAAAGATGAATCGGATTTTAATGAGAGGACAGAAGCAGTTTCTTTAAAATCTTTACAGTTTTAGTAAACATTCATGTCAACAAGTATTTATTATATTATGAATATTAGTAAATACACCTACTAGAAAGTTATTCGTGTTGGTTATATATAGAAGATACGTGGGTAATTATTTTTTGAATGACTGAATAGGGTCGATGTTTCCGAAAGAAAAATAACTAAGATAATAAAGTGTGCGTTTTTAATTCAATAGTAAAAACGTAAATTTTCTTCTTGATATATTCAAAAAACAAACACACTTGTTCAAAGGTTTTACAAACTTTATTAAGAATACTCTTACAATCGTTTCGGCTTAATTAGGCCATTCTCAAAGAGTCAATTAGAAACTAACTAAAGACAAACAAACATAACTATATATACCTCACATGTGGGTGGGGGAAGTAACCCCACTTACAGTTTTAGGAAACATGCACGAAATATAGGGCTATTGTGCCCTTCATACTGTTCATTTCTAATATTTTTATTTAGAAAAAAGGCTTTTTGGATTTCTAATTTTTCTAACAAATTTAATCATTTGCTTTTATTAAGGAAATGTAAAATTCTAAAATTATTTTCAAAACAATGTTGGGAAAAACCAGTACTACATTTTTTATCATCAATTGACTTCTTGTGTTCTTTAAACTTAGTTCTAAACAATAAAAACAATAGCATGTAATAATGGGTACAATCCGCATACTATTACAAAATATTAAGTAAGAAATACAAAAAACACATGATTAAGGAAATATACTCAGGTAAATGTTTTGCTAAAAATAGAAATTGGCATTTCATTAATCATTACAAAAATATTAGTGCTGGTATTTGTAAAAGATTAGCTAAAATAGGAATTAATACCATATGTTCAAATAAAGTTAATTTAGATAAATTATTAGTTAACAATAAAATTACAAATTCTGACAAACTATGTAAATCTGGGGTATATGAAATTCATTGTGCAGATTGCGATGCTATGTATATTGGTCAGACAGGATGACCGTTTAGAACTAGGTTTAAAGAACACAAGAAGTCAATTGATGATAAAAAATGTAGTACTGGTTTTTCTCAACATTGTTTTGAAAATGGTCACACTTTTAACGTAGAAAATAATTTTAGAATTTTACATTTCCTTAATAAAAGCAAAAGATTAAATTTGTTAGAAAAATTAGAAATCCAAAAGCCCTTTTTCTAAATAAAAATATTAAATATGAACAGTGTGAAGGGCACAATAGCCCTATATTTCGTGCATGTTTCCTAAAACTATAAGTGGGGTTACTTCCCCCATTCACATGTAAGGTATAAATAGTTATGTTTGTTTATCTTTAGTTAGTTTCTAGTTTGACTCTTTGAGAATGGCCTAATTAAGCCGAAACGATTGTAAAAGTATTCTTATTAAAGTTTGTAAAACCATTGAACAAGTGTGTTTGTTTTTTGAATATATTAAAAATGTTTTACAAGTTCCCAACCGTAACCTCTCTAAATATTATTTCTTCTTGATGTTTATTTTAAACCACTGAAAATTTAATTGAGAACTAATTAAAATTTAGTCCGAAATTAAGCAATTAATTCACTAATAACCATTAGGTTCCAACATAAGAGATAAACTAGGCGATGATGTAGAAATTGTCATACCCAAAATTTCCCATCACAAACGACGTATGAAACGTGATCTAAGTCCGTTGACATCGTATGAAGAAATAATTCATAAGGTCACCGTGGATTTAGGAAAATTGAAGCTTGAACTTACACGTAATGATGATTTAATAATCCCTCCGAAAAGTATTTGGATTTACGGAAACTTTACGAAAGAGATAGAAATGGAAAAATGCTACCCAACTAAAGGGGAGTCCCAAAACTCTTCTGCTTTTATTACTTTGTGCGGCGGAAAAATTATGGGTCTTATTTATAGTGCCGACGAAAGCCTTTCTATAGAACCCCTTGAAGGGTCACACGAATTACACATTCTGCGCAGAATTACCACTCCCAAAAGGCAAGTATCACAACAAAAACATAAATAATTCTTCCTTTTCAAAACTCGTGACATTCGGTTGTAGACTAATTAGAACGAAAAGAGAAAATACAACTCCCGAACCTTCCTGGGAATTCTTTAATCTAACAGGGGACACTTTTGATATAACTGGAGGTTTAGAAAGTTTCGGTCTAGAAGAACTCCACAAAAGAACAAAGGATTTAAATGACGTCGCCGACATATATGGAAATCAGGGACGTACACAACAAATTTTTACAATCGCCGTTGAAGATAACTCGTTATGGACCATGCAAGACAAGAACGACGACGATATCGGATATTTTGTAGACTCTGCATGGGATATAAAGCTTAATAGTAAGATAAAGTGAAAGTAAATGGATAATAAGGGTTGAAAATTATAATGGAAATTGTTTTGTTTAAGAGCACCGTTCGCGATCATCTTCAGGATCTCCACAACGTTGGTTGGAAATTGCAGTAGCTGTTGATAATACCGTCATATCATTTCATGGCAAAGATAGGGTTGAACATTATGTTCTATCGTTGATGAACATAGTAAGTAAAATTAATCCGGTCAGGAACAGTTAAGCTACCCAAAAGTATGTTAAATTTTACGGATTTTATTGTTAAGTGGCGATATAACTAAGGATTTATAAAAATAAAATCGAAATGGCTGTCATTTGGTGTAAACACGATTAAGTTACACAATTTTATTGGTAATACCGCAATAATTATTTCGCCCTACTAGGACTTCTTCAGGTGGAAAAATTAATAAACTTAAACTAATTACATTTCTCTTATATAGAGAATTTTTATGGTAGGTGGGGTAATAGTTGGTACTTGATCGACATAGGAATGAATACTTCCAAATAAAATAATTTTTTTTTGAAAAATATCTAATATAATTAAACTACAAAAAACTTTTCTTAAAATTAATGTAATGAATATAGATACTTCTAAACAGTTGGAGAAATTATGCCAGAAAATATTAAGAAGAGTTTTTTATTTATATCGATTTGGTCATTGAATATTAGATCTTCTTTTTTAATGTGTTAATTTCTAGACTTTCGAGCAAATTAAACTTTTTACTTTGGTTAGCCAAATGTAATATTTCGAAATTATCATTGAAATTATGTTCGTTATCAATTAGATGTACAGCATATGTTGAATTTTGTATCGATGAGGCTCCATAATAACTAGTAAACCAACCTTGTTTTGGTTACAAAATACTTTTATTTTCACTACTATGATCATTTCGGCACACAGTGCCTTCTTCAGATAGAAGATTTACAAATATATTTTTACAATGCAAGTCCTTATATACTAACTTACTCATCTAAGGGTCTAAATTTTTAACAAAGGTGAATTACATACTTCTAATTGGTCGTTTAGAGCCAAAACTTTTTTATAAAGTTTATTTATGAAGGATTTTAAAATTTTCATACAGAAAACAAAGGAATGAAACTTAAACTGCTGGAAAGATTAGAAATAAAAAAACTCTATAAAAAGGTTTGGCTCTAAACGACCAATTAGAAGTATGTAATTCACCTTTATTAAATATTAGATAAATTTTAAGTATCTTCCCAACATGTACCCCTACCCTTAGATGAGTAAGTTAGTATATAAGGACTTGCATTGTAAAAATATATTTGTAAATCTTCTATTTGAAGAAGGCACTGTGTGCTGAAATGATCATAGTAGTAAAAATAAAAATATTTTGCAACCAAAACGAGTTTGTTTTAATAGTTAATATGTTGAATTGTTTTTATTATTTCCATAGTTTTTCTTGTACTCATTAATTCGTTCTGCGAATGATCTACCTGTTTGCCCAATATATGCTTTTTCGCAATCTCCACATTCAATAAGTAAACTAATAAATAAAACAGAAGAAAATTTTCAAAAATGTTTTAATTGTACACGACAATTGTTTCACCAAAACATTGGCTTCTTCAGGTGAAGATGGTTTGAATAAAATCTTTACAAAATAGGCTTAAATACTAAACGCTTAATATAACGGGGTGGATAACACCTAAAGGGGGGTGGGGGTGGGTTAAACTTTAAGTTTTTGAAGAAAGATCCAAATTTAATAACGGGGAATTATTTACATCAGTTTGATCGTTAAGTAAAATTTAAAAAAATGATAATTTTAGGATTTTAAAAAAATTGTCAAAAAGTCACAAACTAAACATAGCTGAAAGTTTTTATATTAATAAATACAATAAATTAAAAATTTTAACCCACCCCCACCCCCCTTTTAGATGTTACCCACCCCGTTATATTAAGCGTTTAGTATTTAAGCCTATTTTGTAAAGATTTTATTCAGACCATCTTCACCTGAAGAAGCCAATGTTTTGGTGAAACAATTGTTGTGAACAATTAAAATATTTTTGAAACTTTTCTTCTGTTTTATTTATTTCACATGGAGTTTCAACAAGTAAGGTCTATTACCATTTATTATCAATAAGTAAACTCCCGATTTGCTCTGTTTACTAATAGTATCTTTGTTGTTTTTGATAAGGTTTCCCAAAGTAATATTAGTTTTAAATAAGACCGTGCTGTTTGTAAATTTGTCATTATTATATTTAACATAAGGGTATATTATTCTTTTTTAAGGATTTATATGTTAATGAAGTAAAAAAGATACACAGTAAAAGTTTCAAATAAATTTTATTTGTATTGCTACAATATTGTTTCGCTATACAATAGCTTCTTCAGGTTAAGATGATACAAACCTAATCTACTACGCAAGTATTTATACCTAAGATGACTATTAACTGTGATGGGGTGGTAGGGGTAGGGGTAGGTAACACATTTAAATTTAGCAGTGGAGAATTTTATGATTTCAAGTTGGTCGTTTAAAATAATATTTTGTTTGTTTTAAACGACCAACTTGAAATGACAAATTCTCCACTGCTAAATTAAAATTTGTTACCTACCCCTACCACCCCATCACAGTTAATAACCATCTTAGGTATAAATACTTGTGTAGTAGATTAAGTTTGTATTATCTTCGCCTAAAGAAGTTATTGTATAGCGAATTTGAAACTTTTACTGTGTATATTTTGCACTTCACTATGTTTACGTTTCAATAAGTGACATTATCAACAATCAACAATTTATATGTTAACTTAGAATCCACTCCGTAGGTAAGTGCGATATATCAAGATCCTTCGCTTGAAGCCAATATGCAGCTCGTAATAACCCGTATATTTTATTACGAGCATAAAAAAGAGAATGTCCTTCGTCCAGGAAATTCCAAGAGATCACTCGAAAATGTGAACGCTTGGAATCGTAGATTACATTTGAGTTTGGCCCCCGGTGAACCACAGCACGACGTAGCAGTCTGGTTGACAAAGGTTGACATCGGTGGTCCTTCAGGATACGCCCCCATCGGTGGTGCCTGCGATCCAAAAAGAAGCTGCGCCCTCAACAAGGACGAAGGCCTGTCTAGTGCCTTCATTATTGCACACGAAATGGGACACTTGTAAGAAAAACGTTAACCACAATATCATATTACACCCTTCTGCATCTCTCATGTAACATATTGATATGTTTTATCATAACAATAGCACAGCTCAGGTTTTATTTAGAGAAAAAATTCTGCAGGTTAGGTTTGACCCATGATGGTGATATAAAATGGAACAATAACTGCGGCGATGATGCGCTTGATGGAAGCGTTATGGCTCCAATGGTCGCCGCAACATTTCACAAGTTTAGTTGGTCCCAATGTTCTAAAGACGATTTTAAAACAAAACTAAAGTAACTGATCAATATTTACACTGTATTAGAATTTATAAATTATTGTTTTAGTAAATGGCATTGCTTAAGTAATTCTCCCCCAAATCTGGGAGAAATTCCGCTTAATGGGACTGTCTACACAACCTTTACC
This sequence comes from Agrilus biguttatus, assembly GCA_963921985.1. Taxonomy (NCBI): domain Eukaryota; kingdom Metazoa; phylum Arthropoda; class Insecta; order Coleoptera; family Buprestidae; genus Agrilus; species Agrilus biguttatus. Next base: position 21,366,018 of record OY998126.1, on the reverse strand, counting down.
ATGGACGAACAGTGTAGAACGGAATTTGGAGACGGGTAAATCAACAAACAATACACGGATTTACAATACAATAGATTACAAATGAAATATTAATCCTGCTGTTATAGATACGAATTATGTAGGGCATTCGATGTTTCGGAACCATGTTCCCATTTGTGGTGTAGTCACGACAAGACCCCTTTAGTTTGCAAGACCAAGAAGGGTCCCCCTTTGGAAGGAACAGAATGTGGTTTCAACAAGGTAAGAAGACCAATTCAATTTTTGGATATACTAAAATTGAAATCCACAGTTCTTTTTATCTGTATTTAATACATTTATAAGTGGTGTATTGATGGATATTGTCAAGATGTTGATGTAAGCAAGTTTGGAATGGACCCTGTAATTCACAATCCCCAAGACGGTGGTTGGAATGACTGGACTGAATGGGGTGCATGTTCCAGAAGTTGCGGTACAGGAGTTCAGTTTAGAACTCGAAAATGTGACAATCCACTGTGAGTAAAATGCAATTCAATAACAGGCGGGCTGAAAAGTTCGTAGGCTGGCATAGAAAAAACTTTTGTTTTTATTAGAATTTTATCATTCAATATAGTTCCCTTCGAGGGAGATACAACGATTATAGAGGTCATACAATTTTTCGATACCATTTTTATAATACGATTTGTCTTTAGCCTCACAATAGGCGGTGATTACGATTACCTCTTCATCGGCGCAAAATTTTTGTCCAGTGAGCATCCTCTTGAGGTGTGAGAACAGAAAAAAGTCGCTGGAGGCCAGATCTGGAGAGTACGGTGGATGCGGAAGCAATTCGAAGCCCAATTCAGGGAATTTAGCCAACGATTTGATTGATTTGTGACAGGGTCATTGTCTTGATGAAACAGCACTTTCTTTTTCTTCAAATGAGGCCGCTTTTCTGCGATTTCGTATTTTAAACGCTCCAATAACGCTACGTAATAGTCGCTGCTTATGGTTTTCCCCTTTTTAAGATAGTCAATGAATATTATACCATGAGCATCCCAGAATACTGATGCCATAACCTTGCCAGCCGACTTTTGCAACTTTCCACGCTTTGGAGTCGGTTGGACTGACGATTGGACTCCGGTGTGAAATGATGGAGCCATGTTTCATCCATCGTCACATATCGACGCAAACGCAAAAATTCGGATTTATTACGATTGAACAGCTCCAAACAATGCTTAAAATCATCGATCCGTTGTTGTTTTTGGTCGATTGTGAGCTTCTGGCTCGCGTGGCACCCACTTTGTACAGAGCTTTCGCATATCCAAATATTCATTCACGATGTGACCAACACGTCCCTTTGATAACTTTAGACTCTAGGGTCTCAGCTATCTCAATCAACTTCACTTTACGGTTATTAAAAATTATTTTGTGAACTTTTTTGATGTTTTCGTCGGTAACAGCCTCTTTGGGGCATCCACTGCGTGCATCGTCCTCGGTGCTCATTTCGTCTCTTTAAATTTAGCAAACCAACCACTTTTACAGTTGATTTTTCTGGTGCAAAGTCCGAATAATGTTTATCAATCCAAGCCTTGGTTTCAACAGTATTTTTTTCGCCAAAAAGCATTGCTTTATTATTTTTAACACACGAAATTCCTTTTTATCCATTTTTTCAAAGTAGCAATAGTTCTTTCACTAAAAATCCTGTAACTCAGACACTAATAGTGCAACAGCTGTCAAATTTATACACGCGTCTTTTGAAGGTTATGGCTAATTAAAAATCATATGGATTTGATACTAGCAGCGTCATCTACAGGTCAGCCTACGAACTTTTCAGCCCGCTTGTCACAGGTAAAATTATGAAGAATATATAATGGGGATAGCTACATACCAGAAAGTTCTAAATTGAGGTCCATGTAACAAATGTTACAGTGGACAGACGGGTAGTACTCTTAATACCAAAATAAATGAGTATAAATTTCTAATTATTATAATCATTTGGTAAAGACTAGATACAAGTTTGTTCCTGAATTTAAAATGTCATATAGTTTGAAAAAAGGTCAAAAATTAAATACTTAGTAAACTAAATATTCGAAGATAAATAAAATAATAAGTTATAACGAATGCTGACTTGAAATTAAACGAGCATAAATAGTTTACTGTACTTATATATGGATCAGACCATCTTATGGGGGTAGCGAGTGTTTCGGATCGTCCGAAGAATGGAGGGTGTGCAATCTTGACAAATGTCCAGGACCCATGACAGACGTTAGGGCTCAGCAGTGCAAAAGGCTTCCACAAATATTGAATTTAAGAGATGATAGAGCCAATGTGACCTGGCTGCCATACGAAAGTGATGACGGTAGGAAATTTAGATATTTTATTTTCGATCAAATTCGGGTTGCTACATCCATAAAACTTTAATCAAAGTTTTATGACAGAGAATAGCAACAAAGAAAAATCGTGACGTGAAAGAGAGTCTCTAATAATAGATAGTAAAACTATTCGTAAGAAACGGTTTCCTTGTTTTTTGATAAACTGTAAAATAAATTATTAATCACATCCAAATCTACTTGCTAGAAGCTTATGGTAATCCCAACAGAATAAAACTACTGTTTGTTTCCACAATTTATTTAAAAACTTAACAATTGTTTCGCGTTACTAACCCTTCCTCAGAAGCATACCTAACAGTAAATTAAACTTAAAAAAAAATACTTATATAAGTTAGAGCTAGGGAGGGGATGGTTTAACGAAAAGATTTAGTAGGGGTAAATTATTTATGTCTATTTGATCATTTAGCAATGTAGGTACTTTTATTGCCCTTCAGTAAATGTAAATAAGGTGATCTTTAAATTTTGTATCTATGTAAATATGTGCAAAATTATTTTGTATAATATTTCTTTGTGTCTCTGTGTCTGTATAAATATTTCTTAACGTTCTATTCTAATTTTTTTGTATTTCATTTATCAATGCCAATAATTTTTATTACTGTACTTTCCTATAATCCCTGCTTACATTTCAACTTCGCGTACTAACCGCTTGACATCTGTACTTTTTTTTAATGTTTTCGTGGAAGAGGGGATATCTTCGTCCGTACGACTGGGTAGTGTCGGATTCCCGAGGAAGGTGTCCTCGGACCTACCGACTAAAACCCCTCTACCTCAGGCCGTTATATGAACTTGCGTTCCTCTTCAGCCGAAAATGTATCGTAGTCAGCAGGTTTCGAACCTACGCTACCAAGGAATCTGATTTCTAGTCAGACGTATTAATGACTCGGCCATTACCGCCGATATACACCTTACACACTACCATTGACCAGTATAAGAACAAAATGAATAACCTAAAGTAAAATAGATAATTCATGTTAGACAGATAGTACCCGTCCATGCAATCTTTTAATATTTCCTTATTATGAATACATACATTACATTTCATGTAAATTATTTTTAAAATAAATGTATATGAAATATGAAAATGCGGGTCTAGATTTGGGGAAGTTTCGGACTTCTGAGAAGATTTAACGATTTCTAAGGAAAATAACAACTGATATGTATAACTATTGCAAAAAAGTAAAATGTATCGTAGTCAGCAGGTTTCGAACCTACGCTACCAGGGAATCTGATTTCTAGTCAGACGTATTAATGACTCGGCCATTACCGCCGAAACTGTACTTCGCTGTCCTCTCTAATTGCTATTTTAACATACGATGGGTTTCTTCGATGATTTGGGTCTTGATTATATTTCTTGATATTTTTTGTCTCAAAAATTTCAATGCTTTCATACTTGTCTATTGATGCCCTACTTTTACCTACTACCCTTTCTCTTACTTCACAATTTCGACTTATCTTGTTTCGCTGCCTTTAAGTTCACTTTTTTATTATCGCGTTTCCATTTCTATTTTCATTGTTGTTTATTGTTAAGTTTGTAAATAAATGTTGATTGTTCTTCATTAATAGAGTGTTCTTCTTCAATGAGGTGCTTTGTATAATTTGAGTCGAGTTTTTTATTTTCGAAAGATTTTCTGTGTTCGTTAATAGTATTTTCGAAGGTGTGTCCAGTCTGCCCAATGTATATTTTATTACTCATTACAATTCAGTTTGTAGACACCTGATCTATTGGTGTCTGACTGGACGAACCTTTAAAAAACAGAATTAAGGAACACAGAAAATCTTTCGAAAATAAGAAACTCGACTCAAATTACGCAAAGCACCTTATTGAAGAAGGGCATTCTTTTAATGAAGAATACGACAATTTTACATTGTTAAAACTAAAGCTACAAACTTTCTCTTCTATATAAATAAATAAACTTAAAAATACTAACACATTGCTAAAAATAGTTCACCCTTACTAAATATTTTCGTTAAACCATCCCCTCCCTAGCTCTAACTTATATAAGTCACTTTTTCTTAAGTTTAATCTACTGTTAGTTATACTTCTGATGATACGTTAGTAACGGGAAACAATTGTCAAGTTCTTTAAATAAATTGTGGAAACAAACAGTGAGTTTTCTTCTGCTGTGATTGTAAAAGAATTTTTTTAGGGCATTCACTAATACTTGTTGAAACTTTTCCATATAAAACAAACACAAAATTAGTTTCAAGATAATTATATTGAAGAACACAACAATTGTTTCACCACACCGTGGCATCATCAGGTACTGAATCTGCAAGCTTGTCTATTACATTTAATTTTATATAAACTAAGAGGGTGAGGGGTGGTTACAAAATGTATTGAAATTGATATTAAGTAGCGGCGAATTGTTCACATCTAATTGGTCGTTTAAAATAGGTATCATTTTAAACTACCAATTAGTTTATATAAAATTAAATGATGATACCACGGTCTGGTGAAACAATTGTTGTGTTCTTCAATATAATTATCTTGAAACTAATTTTGTGTTTGTGTTTGTTAAATGTAAGAGAAATATCTGATTATTAACAGATTTATTATTTAGACAATACTTTTGTGGATTAATGACACATTAAATACTAACACTTGGTTAAGCAATTAAATTCTGACTGATTGAAACTCTGAAAATGTTTCAGAGCGACTTAAGTGTCAACTAATTTGCCTCGGCAGGGAGACCAGAGAACTGTTTGTGACAGGGGAAAATTTATTGGATGGCACCCCATGCAGTTATGACAACGGAAGCGATATTTGTATTCAGGTTGGAACACAAGCAATACATTTCAAACAGATATTTTGAAGCAAAAAAAAACACTGCACGTGTTTTACGTAATTTGTTTTTCTGGAGTACATGCGTATAAAAATAATATTTTTAATTAACTAACGTATAGTCTTTGCAATATTAATTGACGGTGTTCATTAGGAAGCGATAATGCTTCTTATTTGTTGAAAGGGTTGTAATTTATAACTGCGAGTGGTTTCGCAGGATAAGCAAGCAACTTTTCAGCAAAACCAAAAATTATTTCAATACATTAATGCGTTATTAATTATTGAATTAATTTGTACCCACTACATATTACCTCATATTAATTAGGAAAAATTTGTTACTGCTGTCTCACCTCGCCACTAAGTTACTAGAGGTGACAGCAGTAACAACAACGAACGTACTTAATAAGTCACAGAACGTTGGAATCAATGTATATTATTATTAATTATCAATAATAAACTATTTGAAGAATTTTTTAGTAGGGATAAACCCAAAGATTCCGAGTTCGAGTTTTCCCCTCATTGTATGAGGTAATCTGTAGTGGGTATAAATTAATTCAATAATTAATATAGCATTAATGTATTTAAATTTTACCCCTACCAAAAAAAATCGTCAAATATTTAATTATTAACCAAGAATTATTTTAATTTATTTTTCAACAAAATCAAAAACCGTTTTAACTTACAATGACAATAAATAAGCCGTTTATGTCAAAAGCGAGAAATTTGATTTGGGCAAAGGTTTTTTGACTTATAGACTGATATCTTGTGAAGGTTCAACCCAAAGCGCAATGCTGTATTTTAGATGGTTTAGATTTTATGATTTTTTCTCCGAAGCACTGCAAAATGGATAACGATAAAAAAACTATATAAATAACCTAAAAACCTGTTGCTCTTAATACTTCCTTTATTTGTATAAATTCTACAATTGTTTCGGCCTATTGAGCCTTTCTCAAGAGTATTAGAGTTAAATTATTTATGGTATTGAATTTTGTGTGTGATGTTTCCAAATTTCTTCCAATCTCCTCTTTTCTTCTCGCGACAGCTGTTTCGTTTTCCGGCATCTTCCGGCTTGTCCTGTAGTATTGAATCGGTGTGCGTGTGCATGCTTTGTGTGCGTGTGTATTTGTACTTACGCGCCATTTACAGTTGCCATAGCATTTTAACAATTTGTCTATACAGCGTGTATTTATAAAATTTTGTTTTTCATTGGTGGTGTTATTATTAAGTTTAAACAATTTCTTAATTTCAAAAATTTCAAGTAAATCTAGACGTTAGCCTTTAGGTTCACTATGTATTAATTCAATGCTATTGTCTAAAGTAAGGTTCATTTCTATACAAGGGGTGCAATGCATTTACTATTGACTTAATAATATATGTTCTTTTAATTTAATGGATAAGTTTCTACCTGACTGACCTATGTAGGTCCTCTTACAATCTTTACAATTTATTTGATCAATTCCTGTTTTGTCCTTATTATTAATTAAAATTCTACCTGAATTGTTTTCATTGACAGAATGGTGTATTATCTTTTTTTACAATTTTATTGCTAAAGGGAGTGCCAAAATTAATTAAATTGTGTGTTTCCTGTTTTCTTTTTGTTTCATGGTACAGTTGTTTTCTAATAATTTTCCTGGTTTTATTTTTTATTAAAAATTTAAAAAGACAGATGGTATCATCCACATATCCCTTCCAATAGACAATATGATTAACAAGGGGTTGTTTACTATTAAACAAGTTCTTTTCAAAGTTGGCCATAAAAATTTCTGATATCAATGGTGAAATCGTGGATCCCATATGTAAACTTTACGTATTATTGATTAAAAAAACTTCTTCCAAGTCAAATGTCTCGCTTTCAACCCGTAGAGCTGAGCTTTGGCACATGCAGCAAATTCATAATACAAATACTATAACTAGTTATTTTAAGGGTTTATGTCAACCGGTGGGATGCGACGGTAAGCTGTTTTCTGGGGTAAAAGAAGATAGTTGTGGGGTTTGCGACGGAGACAACAGTGACTGCAAGGAAATCAGAAAATTCCACCAGAAGAAAATTAAACGAGGTTGGTAAATTAATAAAAATTAAAAGTGAATATGAGTATTTTGAGTAACAAACAAACACTGGGTTACGTTTCACCCTTGAGGGTCATTCTCAAGAGCTGTGGTGTTTCCAAAGATGTAAATAATGTAACAGACTTATATAAATGAATGACAATAAGCAATGGGACAAATTAACTGCAGGTAGTGGTTATCTATTTGGAAAGTTAATAACATCGGAGAATCCAAAGTGAACATTTCAATTTGATTATTTACAATATTTGGCTCATTATTAATGGCTTTCTTAATTTCCAAAGATTCAAGCAAACTCAATTTACGACCTTTTTGTGCAGAATGTAAAAATTCAATCGAATTATTTGAAATCTAAGCAATGTTTATTGTAAATATAAAAAAATAAAAATAAAATCCGCAAAAAATTGCTTTAAGAATTCCTTTATCACGCCCTCAAGTCTACACTTAATAACTTTTGTTCTATTAAATACGTTAAAAACACTAGTAATAAAATTAAAAATAAATTAAAAACCTTTCATTTACAAACTATTAAAATAAACAACAACAATTTGAAAAAACTACTAAAAATAGATAAACCAAAAAGAAGTGGTGTCTATCAACTAAATTGTATGCAATGTAATGCTATTTACATTGGGTAGAGCGGACGTTCATTAGATATACGTGGAAAAGAACATTTAGACAACATTAAAAGACAAAAAACTTCAACGGGCCTAGCCGAATATTGTGTCACCCATAATCACAGTATAAATATAGACAAAATGTTATTATTACATTCACAACCAAAAGGCAGAAAACTTACTCTCCTAGAAAATCTAGAAATAAAAAATGCTTTTCAAGTAGGTAAAAATTTGGTAAATAATCAAAAAGAAATTTTAAATTACAACACACCTTTAGTCATTTCTAACTAAAATTCTAATTCTTACCCTTTACAACCCCCTACCCCCCTAATTTTAAGTACCTATATAAACATTGTTATTTCCAATTTAAGATTAGTAACCATTTGTAGTACTCTTGAAAATGACCGTTTAGGTTCGAAACAATTGTCGAGTATAATAAAGTTTAACTGCAGAAACATTTGTTTGTGTTTTTCTTTTTTTTTTATTTAAAATTTTTCACAAAGAATGCGATACGCAATCTATCAACTTTATTAATAAAAATTGTTACCGTAATACTTGGGGCCCGTGTCATGGTAAATCCTTTTCCAGAATTAAGTAGACTAGCAGTGGTTCCGAGGATGTCCAGAGAAATAAAAATCCAAGCCAATCTAACCACCCACGCTTCTCTAAATCTATCGGTAGCATTCATATTAAAAGATAGATTGAGACGAAAATATCTCCTGCCAATCCCCAACACGAATTTGTACAATGAAATTATCGAAGGGACTAGATTTATTTATACGAGACGGGGATCTGTACATAATCTGCAAGCTAGAGGACCAATTTTGGCGGAAATAGTAGTTTTGGTAAAGATTTGACCCTACCACAAAACTGCTGTCTGTATATGATGAAATTCCTTCCAGCTTCATATATCCAAAACGGATATCGAAATCGGAGTGAACGTTTCATACAGTTCGAGCTTCTTCCTTAATAAAACTTTATTGAAAGATGACGGGAGATACGGATGGATACAGGGCGGTTGGGGTGCGTGCACGGCTAGTTGTGGCGGCGGAAAGAGACAAAGGACAGTCGCATGTTGGGATCGATTACACGAAATGATTGTACCAAAGAGGCACTGCTCCTTGGCCTTTAAACCAGCAACACCAACCGAGAAATGCAACACTTTTAGGCAAGTATCAAGTACAGCAAAAACCAATTTGAATTTACTCCAGGTATTCTCAGAAGGTTTCCAGCTACTCATGCTGGTAGGCGGGCAGTCCATACAACCTACACTGTAGTGTAAAGCCGGAGTGTAGGGCGTAAGGCCCTCTTCAGCCTCCTTGCAGGAATCGTGGGAATGGGTGGGTGGTGTGGTCAGGGAGAGAAAGATGAGACGGACGAAATGAAGACAGAAGAGAAGTGAAAAATTATCGGTGGAATAGAATAATTACTGCCCAGCATTTGCCTAAGTGATCCAAGGAATCCACAGAAAACTTGGACCAGAGCAGCTGGAGCCGAGTTCGAACCGGTGACCTCCCGAATGCTAAGCAATGATCTAGAGCACTAAACCACGCCGCTCGCTTGTAATTAAATGATCGCTAACACAGAAGTGGTTTGTTTGAGTTAAAAGCGATTCGATTCTGCCTTTTCCTTTGTTTTACGTCTCTACCACGTTTTTTATCCTGAATTATCTGACCTCCTGTACCTATATCGATAATCGGAGACATCTTTAGTTTTTTAATGAACCATTGACCAATATTTGTATTTTATTCTTATTCCAATCTAATCATTTTGCAGTTGTAATTTTCAATGGTTGCCAGGGCGATGGGAACCGTGCAGTGCCACGTGTGGTTCCAATGGTATCCAGTTTAGAGAAGTATATTGTGTCCATAGGTCTGTTTGGTATGCCGCATTGGAATTAAAAAATGAAACGATACGCGACAGCCCCTGGCGTTACATGGTTAGTCCGAACAAATGTGCTGGTCAAAATCCGCAGACCACCAGGCCCTGCTACAGAATACCATGCCCATCGTATTGGGAATTTGGAGAATGGTCTCAGGTAATAGTAAATCACAATACTGTTACAATACCGTTACAAAAAAAATACTTTTGGATTAAGAAATAATCCCTATATAAATCGGTAAAGCCGGGCTTGCGTTGATAACGCATTTATCACTTTTATCTCCATTAAAATAAATATACATTTATATAAATGTAGGTCGTAGCTGGGGATATCCCTTTTCTTTAATCTCTGTATCAACAGAAAATTTTATTATCAACAGTATCAATACAAATCGCAAACTGATTTTTAATAATGACTTAAATACAGTCTGTCAAATATTTTAAGCCTTTCTCTCAAATCCGCATCTAAATCGATCAATAAATAGCATTAGTTATTTAATACAAATACTCAAAGCTAATTAAGATGTTCATTTATCAGTTGCAAAGTAGGCGTTGTCACTAGGTATATTAGCACTAACACAATGACCTCCTTGTTATTCATCACTTTTATTTAATGAAAACAAAAGTAACTTCTTGTTTCTGATTCGCTAATGTTTTTGTGTGACCAATTAAGAACAACATTCATTCATTTTCCTAACGCCACATTAAAACCATTATCCATTAAACAATAGAAGCAGAAAGAACAAAAACAAACACCTGTGAATCTTTAACTGATTTGAACATTTGTTTAAGTGTTCTGCCTCGTGTGGTACTGGTCTTTCGACGAGACAAGCTCGATGCACACCTTTTTCGGAAGACGAAACGTTCTACACCTGTGGTCCGACTCCTCCCGTTCAGAACAGGGTCTGTACAGGACCTACCACAAAAAGTGAGGAAAAACTGTGCAGAAAAAAGAAAAAATGTGCCGGCGATTTGTCGAAATATTGTTCTATTAAATTACTTCGACATTACTGCCAGGTGACCGGATTCCGGAAATTATGCTGCGAAACGTGTAAACAACACAGGAAACTCGCTCCAGTCAGCTCATAATTTTCAACATACACTATATACCTACCTACCTTCATAATATATATATCTATATAAAATGTAAATTTGTTATATCTATTTAATAAGCGTATGAATAAATAAATAAGTTTTATCAGTTATCATTATTCCATCGGCTTTTTTAATTAACCATTAAAAACAAAACACACACATATATGTATATTATACAGGGTGATTTAAACTGAGTGGTACATTAGACGTTTTAGGAAAACTGTAACATGCTTTACAGATTTGAAAATTCAAGGATGATCTATTTAACTAAAATAATTTCAACTGTTGGGGACTTTCGGTTATACCTGAAGTTGACGCCAACTTTCTTATTTTAAATGGAATGGTATATTTTTTATAATCAATTTTATGAAATTTTAAGATGACTTTGATAACCAACTTGTATGCCTATATGCCTATGATGAATATTTTCTGAGATAATTTAATTTATTGGAAAAAAGATTGCACCGCAACCCAAACTATAAAAAATTATAACTTCCATAAAAAATGAAATGACTTAGAATATTCAAATTTTTACTAGTTATAGCCAAGTCATAAGGCTAACGTCATGCCAAAACTAAACTTTATAATTTGTACAGGGCGTTCAGAAAAAAAATCCAAAGTTTAAAAACTTCAAACACGAATAACATCATTTTTTCAAATGGCACCTAGCATATTTTATTGTGTCATTCGATTTCATTTTTTATCCTTTTTCGTTACATTGGATGTTTTCCATTCTTTATTTTAAAAAAATCATAATTATTCAAAAGTTTTCAAATGAAGCAGTGGGAAATATCTAGATGTTTTGAACGAGCATAAAAAAGGAAACCGAATGACGAAATAAAATATGCTAGATACCATTTGAAAAAATGAAATTATTCGGGTTTGAAGTTTTTAAACTTTCGATTTTTTTTCTGAACGTCCTGTACAAATTATACAGCTTAATTAGCGTTATGGCTTGGCTATAACTAGTAAAAATTTCAACATTCCAAGTCATTTCATTTTTTATGGAAGTTATGATTTTTTATAGTTTGGGTTGCGGTGCAATCTTTTTTCCAATAAATTAAATTATCTCAGAAACTATTTATCGTAGGCATATAGGCATACAAGTTGCTTATCAAAGCCACCCTAAAATTTTATGTTTCATACGAATTCATCGTAAAAAATATACCATTCCATTAAAATAAGAAAGTTGACATCAACATCCGGTATAACCGGAAGTGCCGACAGTTGAAATTATTTTAGTTAAATAGATCATCCTTGATACTCTCAAATTTTCAAATCTGTAACATGCTTAGTTTCCCTAAAACGTCTAATGTACCACTCGGTTTGAATGACCCTGTGTATCTATCATCCATTTATTTTCTTCCAGCAAAAATACAGTTCTTGATGCTGCAGAAGTTTGCACGAATTAATTCCTGAATAACTTCTAAAACTGATGCGAATAACTTCATTTTTTCAAATGGCACCTAGCATATTTTATTTTGTCATTCGATTCGTTTCTTTATCCTCTTTCGATCCTTCTGGATATTTCCTACTATTTTAATAAAAATTAATCATAAATTATCAAGAATATAATTATACTACATATATTATAAATTTTCAAATCTGTAACATGCTTAGTTTCCCTAAAACGTCTAATGTACCACTCAGTTTGAATGACCCTGTATATATATATATATATATATATATATATATATATCCAGCTCTTAATAACTAATAGAGTTATCATTAAATTAATACATTTACACACACCACTGACACTTAATATTTAATAACAGATTTTGTCGCGGTGTATATTAACAAACTGTATCTCCTTTTTTATCATACGAATTCTATAGCTGATAATATTTATACGTAACAAAAGATAAGTAAGTGGCAAACTTTATCGAAATTAATTTTATTTCCATTTTTAGAGAAAAGCATTAGTTGTAAGTAATAAATCACGGCCGTCATATCTTAAAATGTTTCGCAATCACGTCTAAATCAACGACAAATCGGATAATGTGATACACGATATAATAAAATATATGCAACAGTAGCAGCTAATTGAAATTGCTTTGTTTATTATTTGTTTAATAAATGAAATGAAGTTGTTGTTTGTGCACGCAATTTTCTTTGTCGTTCTGGTGTCGATTCTGTTTGCAAATCCGTCGTTAGGATGTCTTGTGCAAAACGCGTTATTCGTTGAAGAAATTGCGAATAAAATCGAAAATCCTATTGCCAACTCATACCAATCGAGATATCTTGTAAGATTAACCTTTTTTATTAATAGAGTTCAAATATTCTATGGTGTAAATATTGTGAAAATATATACAAAAGTAAAACGAAATAAGGCACTTGGTATATTTTTCACAGGTTTTTTGACGAACTCGACAATTGTTTCGACAGAGGTCTGTCATTATCAAGAGTAAACAGAATTACTAAATATATAAATGTGAACGAACTTATTTATAGATAGAAGATAATAATGGGCAAGATTCTTAATTACTTAGTTTATACAATAATAAGGATGAGTTATTATAATATATTTCTAGTTGGGAATTTACAATATCATTTATTTCCTAATTTCTAGGTTTTCCAGGTTTTGGGTTGTATATCTAGTGTTTCAAAAATTCTTTTTTTCATATACGTACAACCCAAAAGTAAGAAACTTAACTTTAAGCAAGCAATGTATAACAAACATAGTATTGTAAATTCTCAATTAGAAATATATTCCAATAACTCACCCTTATTATTGTATAAAGTAGGTAATTAAGAAACATGCCCATTATTATCTTCTATTTATAAAAAACGTAGGTCTGTTCACATTTATATATTTAGTAATTCTGCTTATTCTTGATAATGACAGACCCCTGTCCAAACAATTATCGAGTTCGTCAAAAAACCTGTGAAAAAAATACCAAGTGCTTTATTTTGTTTTTACTTTTTGTTAATACTTTCACAATACAATACAATGATTTTAATCGCCTATCAGTGAACATTGCACTGATTAATTAAGTAAATAAATATCACAACTTTTCAATATCATCATGTTCATGTTCAGCTATTCGATTGTAATACTCATTTAATATTTTCCAATTCGTTTCGTTTGCAGAGAGACAGCGTCAGTACTAAATACTGCAGATTTCGTAATCTGAATCTCTATCCTCAGGAATTATGGATTTGGTTGACGTCTGGAATGTGCTACTATTACAGAGACACTTCTATGTTCAATCAAAGATTAAATTTCACCACCGTTGTCTACCCTTTCAATAACATTAGTTATAGTCTTCTGGCCATCGTGGTAAGTTTATTATTACATTCTGTATGCTCTCCGTTACGAAATTTTCATTATATCCTAGGGTAAAGTGATATAATAGGCTCCACATTTCAAAAGAAATTAATAAACTCGAAAGTTATTTAACATAAACTACTTCACATTATGCAAGTCAAAATTCCAAAAAATATATAGTGGAGTGAATTACTCACCATGTGTCTTAAATATAATCTTATTTCATTCCTACTTAAAACTATCTCTTTGATAATGATCTGTTGATAGAAACAATTGTAAGAGTTTCTTATAATAAACAGTTGAAACAAAACTAATTTTTCGTCGTTATTTTATTTATAAACTTATTTCTTACAAACCATACACTGAATCCAATCATTTTTTGATTTGATTCGACAATACTCTTCTCCACGGTCTGTGCCGTCAATCTTTGAAACCTCAGTTGCATATTTCCTGATGATTCTTCTGAAGAAGAGTCATAAGACGTTTTCTTACTCATAACTGTTCGTTAATAATTAAATATTTGGAGATTTGTTTTAGTCAAGGCAAATTTAAATACATTAATTAATATTTTTGCCCACTACAGATTACCTCAAAATTTTCCTCATTAACTTGAGGTAATTTGTAGTGGGTACAAATTAATTCAATAATTAATGTCATACACTAGATGGACCGCTCTACTAAGACCTTTTCCCAAAACTTTACAAACATTATATTCGGGGCAAAGCCCATATGTGAGACTAGTCTTTTTTCATGTTCTCTGCCTAGGGTTGATATTTCTTAGGACTGTTAATGGCTACGTGTCTTCTTAGGGTTCTTGAAGTTATACCGCACTCCCTACTTACTGCATCCACCCCCATTTGTCCAGTTTTTACAAAACTAAATAATGTGAATAACATAAACGGAATGGGGTGTAATACAAGGGTTCCTATTTATATTTTGAGCATAACAATAAAAAGACAGTAATTTATTATCGAAAATGGCTATTGTTTTTCGAAGTACTCCTTCTGATGATGATCAATACATTTTTACCTTGCTCGAACAAATTTTCGAAATACTTTTTCCACTCCGATTAAGGTACCTCCAAGACATGGTTTTTGAACGCATCAATTGCTGCTTCAGGTGCCGAAAAACGTTAGCCACGAAATTTTTTCTTGATGTGAAGGAATACGAAGAAGTCATTTGGTGACAAATCAGGGCTGTACGGAGCATGACCTATCAATTCGACGTTTTGACAAGTCAAATAGTCAAATAGGTGATTGTTTCAGCCGATGTGTAATAGCTTACATTGTCATGATGAAGAATGATGCTTCATTGCCGCTTCTTTTTTCTTATTGTGTACCATTCAGATTAGAATTCACACTTCTACGTTGTTCTAACGGCACGGTTGCCACATGTCCAGTTATTCCCAGGAAACAGGCGATCATTTGCTTCAAAGTGCTTCGCGCTAAAATCACTTTTGTCGGATTTGGCTCATCTTGGAAGACCTATACGGTGGATTGCTGTTTTGTTTCGGATTCACATGCATATATTCAAGATTCTTCACCTGTTTAAATGTTATACAAAGCTTTTGAAGCATCGCGATTGTATTTCTTGAGGTTTTTGGGCACGAATTGGCACGAGCATCTTTTGGAGCTTCTGTCAAATTGTCACAGCTAAATGTTCATACAATACCTTATTGGTACTGTCATACTAATGGCCAACGTTATGGTTAAAAAGGTCAAACTTTCAATTAGAAACAGCAGATGTCGCCTGTAAACACTTAGTATTGCCAAGGCTCAAAATATAAATAACAACCCTCGTATAACCCGGGGTACATCATACCATTTTACCCTATGATGAAGCAAACAGAATATTGTTATAAAAAAGATAATTTTGAAACGCTAACACTGACTGTGGTTTATTGTAATGAAATAGGTAAACCAAACGTATGGTTTGTTGTTTGATTACACTAACGAAGAATCCAATGCGTTGGTGGCAAGTTCGTTTCTATCGGACAGATTTTACCAAAAATGGTACGACTGTGCCAAGGAAGCTGATACATGTTGTTCTGAAACAATGGACGCCGAAAATATATACCCCAGTAAGTAATTATAACAAAAAATACAACAAATAAAGTAAAACAAGAGTAAACGGTTACAAAACTTTTTTATTGTAAATCCACAATAATTATTTCGCCACACTGTGGCTTCTTCAGGTGGAAGAAATATAAACTTAAATTTAAAAGTAATTGTCTTATATACTATATTGTGGAAAAAGAAGAAGGTTTTTACCTATCAATGTACAATACTAATATACAACCAATAATACATTAAGTTTATTTTAACAAATGTGAAATGAATGAAAAAATTAAAAACATTTTTTTTATTATTTTTTTTAAATTATTTTTTAGTTTTAAAGTTAGAGAGTGATGTATTAAAATACAATTAGATTTACAATATAAAAGAAGAAATTCTGTTTAACCAAATGTTTAAAAAATATTTAATAGATGTGAATTCTTTAATTCTAATTGATCATTTAAAATCAAACCTTTTTTATTGAGTTTATTTATCTCGAGGCTCTCTAATAAGTTTAGTTTTTTACTTTTATTTGCAAAGTGTAGGATTTTAAAATCGTCGTTAAAATTATGTTTATTTTCAATAAGATTTCTTGTGTTCTTTAATTCTTTCTTTAAAGGATCTACCTGTCCGTCCAATGTAAGCCATTTCGCAACTACCATATTTCAATTGGTATACTCCCGATTTACGTAATTTATTAGTGCTATCCTTATTGTTTTTAATATAGTTTCCTAGGGTATTGCTAGTTTTAAAGGAAATTGTATTATTACTTTTATTGATACGTTTCCGACGTATGATAAACTGTTGTAATTGTGATTCTCTTTGTTGTTAACAATGGGGTAGATTTGATTTAAAGTTTGTTTACTTAATTTTTTATTTAAGATTGATGTGACTATATTATGGTTATATCCGTTATTATGAGCTATTTGATAAATTCTGTCTAATTCTATGTTAAAATTTTCTTTAGATAGAGGTAAGGTAATGAGTCTGAGTAAACTGGAATAGAAAAAAGCTAGTTTGTGTGACATGGGATAATTTGATTTTGAATGTATAATTGTATGTGTTTGGTTTTTTTTTGTGATATATAGAAAATTCGTGTTTGTTATTTATGTTTTTTATTGTTAAGTCTAAAAAGTTAATTTTGCGATTTGCCACAGTGTGGCGAAATAGTTATTGTAGATTTACAGTAAAAAAGTTTTGTAACCGTTTACTCTTGTTTTACTTTGTTTAATATGGAATTACAAAAAGTGAAAGCATCATCTATATTATTTTTAAAAAATACAACAGTGCATGGTATAATAATTAATTTTGTTAAAAGCCGAAGAATATCCTTGTCCCGTAATATGGGATGCCTGGACCTGTTATCCTCAAGCAAAAGCAGGAACGACTATTTCGATGGAGTGTCCTCTTTACAGTGTTTCCGCCACTTCGTTCCCTTGCACACGTAAAATCGAATTTATAATAATTTCTTGATCTATTTAAGAAACTAAATATAACTTTAGTTCACAGTCAGAAAGAATGTTTTTCCAATGGGACTTGGAACCAAGTTACGGATTATGGGGGCTGCTCGTCTGCATCACTATATCGTCGAAGACATAATTTTCACGTTATTGTCCTGTACATATCGATTGTCCTGTCATTCCCGGCTGTTATCATTTTTTTGTGTTACGAAAAACTGAGAATCCTACGAGTCAATCTTCATAGAAATCTACTAATAGCTTGCATCCTAAGGAACATTTTAACAATAATGAGTAAAGTTTTGGTCATTTTGGACGCTCTAGATTCAAACGGGTCAAGAACCATGACCAACAATGGGGTAAGACAATGACACAATATCAGACATAGAACATAGGTAAATCACTTGTCTTGTCGTCCCCCTTTTCTTAGGTATGGTGTAGGATATTGGCATTTTTTGAAAATGCAGCAGTCAATTCTATTTACGCCTGTATGGTAATGGACGGTTTTTATTTACATAAGTTGATAGTAAGGGTGTTTAGCGACGATCCAAACACTCATGTATTGTACATCGTCACCATGGGTAAGGTCCCTAGATATAAACAAAAGTGGAACTCCATATGGACAAAACATTTCATTTAGTTTCTAGTTTCCTGCCTTCGATTGTTTGGGCCATCGTCAGAGCCATTATAGACGACAGCAATTGTTGGATGTCGGACACTACGGGATATTCGTGGATAGGAGACAGTTTTCGGATGGCCGTTTTGGTTATAAACTTCCTCCTGCTTATTGACATTTGCAGAGTTCTGTTGGTAAAACTGCAGAGGAACAACACCAACGCACAAACCAAGTAATATCAAAATTATAATAGTTTGTAATATAATCATTTTTTGACAGAGTTTTGCATTTAAAGTAATTAAATATACTCATTAACTGTCTCTTTATTTGAGCAAGAGAAATTTTGACATTGATCTACGTAACAAAATCGAATCGAATCTTTAACGTTAAATCCTGTATATTGATTTACTGGAATATTCCCTTAAAGGTCAACACTGAAGGCAATGATATTCCTTGTTCCTTTATTTGGAGTACCCTTTCTTCTAACCATAGATACAAGAATTGCAGGAAGGTCTTGTGTATGGGGAGATATATTTCACTATTTCAGTTACAGCTTTCAAGCACTACAGGGTGTTTGCGTAGCGTGCATTTTCTGTTATTTCAACAAAGAGGTAAGAAAGATACATTTATACTTTACAAATAACATTCAAACTTTGTTCGGTGCATGGGTTACATTTTTTTGACTGTTTACTAGTTTTATCTTATTATTAATGACCATCCTAATTTCTAAAATTTTCTAAGAAAGAAAGATCCTGCTTTTTTGCTATATTACTATGAAGGATTTTTGTTTTTGTTAAATCTAAAGAATGTTCCGACATTCCTGTGTTGCAAACCTTTTTTATGGATGACATACATGTGTTCATTAATTCGTTTTTTAATAGACCTGTCACTTTGACCATTGTAATTTGCCTCACGCGAATCACAAAATAGTCGAGAAATAAATTTCAGTATTTTATTGTTTTTTTAAACTAGTCCTTAAAGTAAATTGATTTGTAACCTAATGGACCCATATAAACAATATTGTAACGAATTTTCTAGTTCGCTTATTTATTTAACAATTATTTATTTACAACTATTTATTTAATCACTTAAACACTAGTAACAAATTTAAACTACTTATTTATCTGACAGACAATAATGCACTTTATTTATATCACTTTATATCTCTCCGTTGAAAATTTATTTACGCGTCTAGAAATCAACTGTCTCGCTGACCCGGAGATGAGGGTATTTATTTACCGAAAGAAATTACTAGAAAACACGCGAATAATTCGACCGCTTTCCAAAAAAAGTGACTTATTATAACAACAGAATATTCTCGAGCTTCTACTGTTCGGCATCGATCGGTCTCGACATCAAACGCGCCGCCCTCGGAGTGCGTCAGCATTAATCGATACACCGCACACACGTACACGTTCGTTACAATATAAATGACGAATATTCTTTTAGTTTAGTTTTAAATTCGTTTCCTTTTTTTATTTAGGTGCAAAATCACCTGAAAGGTACATACAGAAAATTAAGAATAAATTTAGAAGAAAGATACGGCTGGCCTAAGAAACGAGACACGTCATATATTAGACGAGCCACAGCTACCACCCTAGTGGGTCGACCAAGTCATTACAATCAACACGGTCAACCACCAAAATTAGGAACCAGTGAAATAAAAGCTGTCCCTACAATCGACCAGTCTTGCCCTTCAAAAACAAACAATTCACTAAGAAGAGTGACAATGGTTTTAAAACAAGAAACAAATGAGAAAGATGCAACAGAGTGTTAAACAATTATTCAAATTAAATATTTATTATAAAAATATATTATATGTTAGATACTTATTTATATGACTTTTTATTTGTATAATAATAACAGTGTGTAGTCTTTATTGCCTTGTAAATACCCTTTTTATCCTTGTAACGATAATAAATGTCAAAAACAATCCACATTGATTTATAAGTAAAATAAAAAATAATTGCAATATTGAAAAATATTATTTCTATTGTTTTGAAAATTGGAATTCTAACGCTGTATTTTTAACACAACTTTATGCCTACATAATCTGTATTATCGAATTTATACATGTCATGTTTTGATCACATCCACCAACAGCTTTCACGTATTTTAAATCCAACTGTTTTTGTGACAATAAGAAAAAAAAAAACAGTAGAAAAATTAGTGTTATAATAACGTGAAATGTAAAGTATATAACATACGTACTTTATTAAAGTACAGAATGCACAAGTAGTAATCATAAAAAAAGACAAGAGAAGGTTGAAAACAAGATGATTGTCGCTCATCCAGGGCTATCTTCTTTACAAATGTCTCGCATTTAACCTACTGAAAGTTGAAAGTCGTTGGCTTTATAATAATAACAAAAGAAGAAAAAATATTTTCTTTTGCAAGGTTGACCTCTCATTACACTTGCGTTAACTAAGATAAGTAATTTTGTAATTTTAAAGAAGTAATTTTATACACCACCAAAGACTTGAGGAACAGAATCCAAAGAAAACCTTCTTTAATATGAGTACACCCATAATAGCTTGTTTTTTTACTGCTAATAAATGACTAGACACTTTAGGTGTCAACAAAAAAATATTTTAGCATAACATTTTAGCCGGTTTTCCTCTTGTTCATCTTTAACGTTTATTTTTGCAGTTATATTTGTAAGTCAACAACCTTTTAAAGACGCTAAATGCCTATAACAATTTATTTTTATTTGAAATTACTGGGAGATACTGTGAGTCAGAAGCCGTTCTCTAACGTTTGAGTTAAATGTAAAATTTGCATTTTTACGATAAAATAAGAAAAGTTGTGGTCCAAAAGAAATAGTTAACACGTTTTGTGTGCTTCTTTAACAAAATACAGTATGTCAAACAGCGTTACAGATAGGTACAATATTATTTATTGCAATTGTCAATTCTGAAGTTACTTAAGAGTTATCTTCTTAAACAACAACAAAAAAAAAAAAAACAGTTGAAGAATGGACCCGAAAAACAAAGAAGAGTCAACGTTTCATTTAACAAATGAAGTAAACTAATAATAAATGAATTCTTTCACTTGCTGTAATAGATATTCAATGTTTACAATATATTTGAAATGTTAAATGAGGTATTAGAATACAGTTAGCGGGCTATTGGGCAGGTTGTTGACGTTAATAGTGGAAAATTTAGTGATTAAAGTCCAACAATCGTTAAAGGTATGGACTATAAAATTGTAGAACTAGATAATTAAATGAAATATTACCAGAAAGAAAGTTAAATATATACGATGGCAATCAATTTCAAAAGATTTAATAATTTTAATGAATTGATACAGTAATAGATGTCGAATAAACTAACTAGTATCAAACAATTAAACAACTATTGTCTATATGACTTTGATGTGTAAGAATACCAACCCCTTTTAAAGCTATCATTAACACAAGGAATACATGTAGCATTTGGTAACATTAAGGATATCTTAATTAAGAAAACCATTAAAAACTAATTTGTAACCTTGTTATTGACCTGAATAAAGCAAAATATTTTGCAACGAAACAAAATTTTTTTTAAAATATCGCTATATTTGCGCATTATTTACTTGATTGTTTAATTAATTAAATGAAATACAATTTCAAATTTGTAAATTTTCCAGTGTTTTATTTTTAATTGTCTTTACAATTGTTTCAGCCTACAAGAGCTCCTTCAGAAAACTTATAAACGACAATGTTTACGATGTTTACAATGTTTACATTACTCTTATACAATAGGTAAATTAGTCTAAAAGTGGCATGGTGGGGGTGATTTTTACCAGTTTATTTAAAATTGTTGATTCGTATACGTTTTCAATTTTTGTTTATTGTATTTTTTAATTTCGTTGGATTCCAAAAGGTCATGTTTTTTACTTTTTTCCAAACAATATTACATATTACAATTATCTTTTATATTAAATTCGTGGTTTTCATTTTATATACGATTCATAAATGTTGATTTTCCTGCGTAGTTCTTAACATGTTCATTAGCCCTTTCTTTAAATGTACTTCCTGTCTGTCCTATATATACTGCCATGCAGGATTTACGTTGTAATTTATAGACCCCACTGTTATTCATTTTTTCCCTTTTATCTTTGTCGTTAATCAAATATTTTGATAATTTATTTTCTATTTTAAAAGCTAATTTGAATTCATTAATTATGTTATTTTTTTTTTTTGTAAAATTTGTTTGAAATGTTCCTTATAGGATGAAATGGATTTGTAATTATTATAAGTTTTTGGATTTTTTATATTATTTGCATATACTAATTGGTATCTATTATTAAATCGTCTATTAGTTTTGACGTATCCGTTATTAATTGCAATTCAAAGAATAATGTAGTCATTATCGCTTATAAGTCTATATTTCTTGTAGGGTGAAACAACTGTAAAAATAATTAAAAATAAAACAGTGGAAAATTTACCAATTTGAAATTGTACCTTATTTAATCAATTCTTTATTTAGTGGTTACTGGCATTATATTTCTAATAATGTTTCCTCAAAATATTTCCTGTACCAAAGGCATTTTAAAAATATTTTTAGCAGGTAAAAATTTGTAAGTTGTGCATCGATAAAGGTAAATATTCTGTCCTCGACTGAATGAATGGCAATGCCAATGGCGCTGTTCAGACCCAGCTGGAGTGAAACAGGTACCATTGTCACATAAATAGGAACTGAAGAAGAAAAATGTTAATATCCCTCAATACTTCTCTTGCACCACGTTCAAGCAGCTCCGCTAATTAATTTATTAACGGAGGGGGTTTTCAGTTACATTTCTGTTCATTATTCATTGTTTTTAAAGTGTTATTTAAAATAAAAAGAGAATTTTGTTGGTAAGTACCCTCTACATTATCTTTTTATACGTGTTTTCAATAAATAACATTAAATAAATGATCAAAAATAAACACTTGGTTAATTTTCACAAATTTAATTATCAGACGCGACAATGTTGTTTCAACAGAAAAGTAAGAATTTAAGACTCCTAGAAAACCTAGAAATAAGAAGAGCAATTATAAATAAACAAAACATTGTAAATTTACAAAGGGAATTATTTTTGGGGAAAACCCAAAACCAGATATAAATAAAAATATTTCTTATTATAAACTTTAGTATAATTTTGTTGTACTCTTGTAAATGACGAATTTCGTCGAAACAATATAATTAAATTTATAAAAATTAACCAAGTACTTGTTTTTTACCATTTATTTAATATGCATTTTTACAATGAATGTACCGTACAAAATTTAAACTGTATTAAATAATATTAAACTTTTAATGTAGTAAAAGTCCTTTTACTTTAATTTTCATATTTGATTAATTCTCTTTGAAAAATAACTATGATTTAAATTGTATTTAAAAAAGTATTTATTTGATTCGTTTTGTAAGAATATTTTAAACATTTAAGAAATTTAAATAGTATTTATTGTCTCTAAATATATAAGAGTGTTCTCACATTTATGCAAACAAAACAAACAATTTTTAAAAATGTTAAACAATGTTTTTATAAAAATAATTTAAAGAGCCCCACCCCTATTACCACACAAAATTTTGATTAGCACACGTGTTTCGCCCACATTAATGCCAGTGTCTTGAAATTATTTTTATTTGCTTTCTACGATCTCCTAAAATATTATCTCAAAGTTTTTATATTTATAAACTACTACGTATTCCCCAGTGTTACTAATGTTTTGGATTGAAAGTCTTTTACAAAGTTTTTTACAAATATTTTAATACATTACATTAAATCAAACACTTGATTAAATTAACATTGTCTAAATTTGTGAAACTATCCAAGTTTTTGATTTAATTCGTTTTATTGGAAAAGTTTCATCAAGACCTTCTTTCAATGATTTCCCCTTCACCCCGAAAACAAAAAAAAAACAAGAGCTTAACACGAAGTCTTTATTTTATTTTATTTTTAAATATAATTGTATATTTCAATATTGTACCCATATTATGGAGTAAAGGTATCGATTCCCATCATATCAAGACTAGAATTGTTAGGCAATAATTACTAATAACACAGATATTTTGTAAAAATTTAAATTAAAATACTTTACTTTAATGGCCATATATATCTAAATATTTACTGACCAGGGATACTTTCAACTTTTTAAAAATCTTTTTAAAATGTAAATAATATAGATGCCCAGATATCAGCCAATTAAACAATTCATTAACGACAATTACTATAACTTAATTATGAGTAGGTAATAATTTTTAATTTTCCTATAATGATAGTGCATAAAAGAATACTTACCTAAGTAATGCGAGCAGCTGTTATTTTAATAGACACATCAAAAGGAAATAAAAAATTTTACAATCTCACCATAAATGCAAATAATTATTGTTATTACAGATATCTTCTTAAACTAAGGATACTAAAAAAATCTGTTGCTAGAATATATATTTTTGTAGTCACAAATTAATAAGATACTATAATAATTAATGTCTATTGAAGATTACCGAACTGTAAAAAAATACAAGTTGCAATGAAACAATTTATTAAAAGAATTACAATAGGCAAAAGTAAAACAATTGTGAATCAATTTTTTTCTTCTACAAAATTTTCCTAAATATATTCCTTCATGTGTAAGTAATGGTGCACATCAAACATTTAGTATCTTTTCATAGTTTAATGTTACATAAAGCGTAAGTATTTATAAATAAACAACAAAACAAAAGAGTTGCTAATTGTAACGAAAATTTCACGCTGCTTTTCCCATAACTTAATCGAGAAACCTTACAATTAATAATTACCGTACATAAACGAACTGACATTGAATAAATTTATTTAGTTACGCAGTCCTTCCTGTATTCAAAAGCCGAAAGTTTAATTTGTTAATGTACTCGTAAAATTTGTTTTACACGTATTTCCTTGCTTGTAAAATGCGTTAGCGATAATATTAGACGTAACGTAGAATTAAAATAGTTTGGGACATCAAAATCAAAGAAAAGTAGTATGAATCTACCGATTCTTACAGTAACGTCTTTAACGGGGGACATACGAGGGTTAATCAAATATAAACGGTAATTTTACAATTTAGCTTAGCACGTAATTCCGATCTAGAGGATTCGATGCTCGAGTGTTGTTTGGTTTATAAGGAAGGGCAAAGCTGCGCTCGGTTCTGTCCGCAGTACAGCCATGACTGAACGCAAGGTCTGTTCCACAATCACAATGCGCATCATCATAAATCTTTTAACCAATGAAGGCGTTAAACCATCGGAAAATCGGAAATTTTCACTTGTTTGAAGGCACAGTTGGTAGATGCTACACTATCTCAGAATCGAGTGTATATATGGGCGAGAACGTGTCGAAAATGAAGTCATGAAAGTTATGATAGACGCCCAAATAACAACATTAACTATTGAACAAATATCATCAGAAGTGGGTATGTGGGTATCAGCTATGGGAGTGTTCAAGCCATCATCACTGATGAATTAAAAAAATTAGTGCTCGGTGGGTTCCAAGGTTGTTGACCGAAAATCAAAAACGTGTCAGATCAGGTGGCAGATCAGTGAAAGACTTCTGAATCGATTTTGACAAGAAGGTGACTTTTTTTTGAGGCGTATGGCGTATCGTCACTTGTGTGATGAGACGTGGGTCCACCACTACACTCCCGAATGAAAAATGGCGAGTAAGGAGTGGCGAAAAAAGGATGAAGGCTGCCCTTTTAGCTGTCAAATCCAAAACCCGTCTCTCAACCGGAAATGTGCTTTTTCACTGTTTTCTTTGACTCAAAGGCAAGGGGAGTTTTACTCATTGATTTTCTTCACGATCAAAGAACAGTGAATGCGGCTTACTAAGAGTATTCTGAGTTGTTACAGTCAACAAAAATCGTAAAAAGCGTATCGAAGCAAACGACGGGGTATGCCGTTATGCCCACTCGAGACGTCATCCTCCTTCATGACAACGCCACACACCGCAGTTTTGACAAGGAATAAATTGAAGGAAATGGGCTGGGAAACCCTCGAGAATCATTATATCGTCATTATAGCCCTGACTTTTTACCCTGTGATTATTTTTTGTTTACGCACTTGAAAGAATCACTTGGAGGCAAAAGATTTGAACGCAATGAAGAAGTAGAGGCACATACTCCTCTGTGTGCAATTGGCTGACAAACTCTCAAACCCTCAAACTTTTCATGAAGAAGGAATATTGAAGCTTCCAAATGGGTGGCAAAAGTGTGTAAAGCACGGAGGTGACTACATTGAAAAATGTTAAATGTTTAGTTTGTGTGTAACTACCATTAATCAATAAATTTATTTTACAAAATTACCGTTCATATTTGATTTACCCTCATAGCTGTTTACAGTGGATCAGCGAGTTTTTCGATCACCTGTCGCAGACGACCATCCACAATATCGTTGGTTTGACATAGTGTATTAAATTTCAAGAGGCCTACGTTCTTAATGACTTCATTCATCGGATTTTTTCCGTGTCCGAAACTATTATACAAACGCAAAACCTATTGTTATAATCTAACGAAATTCAAATGTTTTTCATTAATAAAAATGACAAATGAATTAAATATTATGCATACAACGGACGTGAACGTCAATGGAAATGTGTTGGGAATTACGAGATTTTAATCAAAACCTATTAATTTCCTTGTCATGTTACCATTCACGATCTACGTATTAAATATTGTCTACTGACCACAAAATACTCTTACGGAATATCAAATTTACCTTAACAAGGACATTTTATTTTATTTCAGAAGATACTTAACAATGCCCGGTACCATGAGATTTCCTACAATGGTAATGATTACGGTAGCGATTTTCATTACGATGTTTAACGCTAGTCATCAACGTACTTTAGAAAGAACCGCTTTAGATAATTACACGCCTCTCTTGAGACAGTTCCGAAGACTCTACATGTCACTTATAGGAAGACCTAGTCATTCGGCAAGAAGTCTTCAAACGGCCCGTTCACGAAATGTAAGGCTTTTTGCACTTGTTGAAACCATATAAAACAAAAACAATGTCTATTGTATTGTCTGCCATTTATTTGGGCAAATTTCGAAAAGGTTCACAATCGGAAATCAATATTACATATTCATTTTGATTAAACCTTACCCAGAAAGTGCGGGGGGCAGCCCCCTGGACCAATAATGTTAAATGTACCGATCTTTTGGTATTTGTACCAGTTTTTAATTATTTTTATAATATGCCAAGGTACTACTGCCTTTACTGGCTTTTGTTCTGACAATTGTTATAGTTATATGCCGGTCTATGTGTAATGTGGGGTTGGAGACCCCAATTCATTGTTATTGTTCATTATATATTCCACATTTCGTATATTTATGTTATTATTATTGAATTTAGTTTATGACATTTAGTCAACGGGTAATTAAAATATTGTGTATACTATACACTATTTTTACTTCGATTTATTAACTACCGTGGCCAATTTTCTGTTTTTATTTTCGATAAGTTTTAAACGAGAACTCTCAAACGTTTTGTTATTAACAGACTTACAATAATTGTTAAGAGTCATGTTAATTACAATGAAAACTATTTTTTCCCAAACGTCAACCAAATAATGTTGGGTACATGGATTCCTGTTTTACCGTTTGGGTACAGAACCCTAAAAACAATAGTTTGTTAGGATTGCTTACATTTTGATAAACTATGCTTAGTTGAGCAGGATTCACAAAATGTAATACAGCCTTTCTATTGATAATATTATTATCAGTTGTATCAGCAATAACAGAAAGACCAAAACCAATTTGTTCAAGACCTGTGACTATAATTTTAATTATTTCAAATAATGGTTTTGCGGTTAATTTGTGTACTGGAAGAATATGCACTACGTCTTTACATTTTGATATAATACTTTCAATCATAAAAGTATGAGCAGTTGTAGCCAAATTTGATTGATTTGAGGACATTCTAATAAAATTTTCACGAGAAAATTGAGTACTTTTACTTAAATATGATGGAGCTCCGGGCAAAATGCAAGGAACTGCATTTTCTTTCAATTTTGGATTTTTCAAATAAACTGTTAAAATCTTACCTGTTTTCCAATCAACTTTTGAAATAGTGTAAACAATATCGGTTACCTGGAAGTGAAAATGGAAGACGACAGAATGCTCAGATATTATAAAATTTTCTCGGTGTATTGCACTTAACCACCTTTTACGAAGATCTTCAGCTTTGGGAAACTCGAAGACATGAACTTTAGTCTTATTTGTTTTATAGTTGCTGCTGCAATTTGGGACACTACACTTGTTCACCATGCTCGATGTTATAATTATTACAATAAACGATACACTGAAAATATTCCCAGTGTCTCAGTGTAATAACTAAATATTTCAAAATTGCACAATAATTTTAATTTGTACCAACTTCGATTTTGCTAATACTTTTCGTGTTGTAAGCAAGGTTTAAGTAGCTCTGAACAAATACGTATTCTAATAATTGGTTGTGAGGCTTTTAAATTGGCGGTGTTGGGTTTACCCGGGTAAACTGCGTAACACCCACGACTTTTAGGTAAAGTCTAAAATATATTTGGAATTGTACACGTTTCGTGCTTTACCCGGGTAAATCGCGTTTTATCCGCTTTCGCTTGGTTAAAGTTGGATGTACCATAAATCAGAAGGCCATTAATGTTTGAAAAACATATTTAATTCAAAAAACACATTTCACAAATAAAAATTACAATTCTAAAACTGTATTCTTTTAAAGGTAATCTACTCACGGGCACTTATTTGTTCAAACAAGACAAGCTGCTGTGACATTTCGAGTTGCAAAGATTTCCAATAGTTTTACCTAACCTAACCTAACCTAACCTAACCTAACCTAACCTAACCTAACCTAACCTAACCTAACCCAACCTAACCTAACCTAACCTAACCTAACCACAAGTCCTTTTTTGGCAGATTTCAGTTTTTTTGACACCATTCACACAAGCGCAGATACAGCATAATAACATCTTGAGTTATATGAGTCATTTTTATGGTACATCCAACTTTAACCAAGCGAAAGCGGATAAAACGCGGTTTACCCGGGCAAAGCCCGAAACGTGTACAATTCCAAATATATTTTGGACTTTACCCAAGAGTCTTGGGTATTACGCAGTTTACACGGGTAAACTTGGGTTTACTCGCTTATCTAATTTTACCCGTAACAACGGTGTTTTTAAAGATTTGCTCAAATTAAGGATTAATTTTGATGATGAAATGTTGAACATTTAGAAAATGGATTTAAAAATGCCCTAATTAAAGGCATAATTAGAGAAAATTTAGTCGACGATATAACAACTTTAAGCGTGCAAGCGTCTTTAACTATCAATAAAGATACAGCTTTATTTGTTTCGAAAATAAGGAGAATCTCGAAACTTTAAAGACAACAGGCGTGATTCAACTTGTTATCCTAACATTAAAACAACTCTAGGTATTTTATTTAATGCCTTACATTACGGTTATCATTAAAAATCTCAAGCGGTTAAAAACCTGAATGAGGTTAACAGTGGTGGAAGAATGGCTAAGCGGGTTTTGTATGCTGAGGGTGATTCTTTCACAGAACTTGTTTTAAGCCGATTTGCAGAAGATCCAGAAAGAGTGCTTTTAAAATATTACTATTATAAATTAACTAATACCTAATCTAAATAAAGAAATAATTTGTCCCTACCACCCTCCCCCCTTAATCAAAAACTATGTTGTAGATTATATACATACATGATTTGGAAATATTTTGTAGAAACTTCAAAAAGAAATGGACGATACAGTTAATTTTCCATGTCCTTTAAATAACACTCGAAGTGAAAAGAGACCTACAAGTGTCCATGCCCTCCGTCCCGGTGATATTGACGTGGTGGGGGGGATAGGAGACAGCCTCACTGCAGGATTTGGTTTGGCTGCTACCACTGTAGCAACAGTTTTTGTGGAGAACAGGGGAATTGCTTTTAGCAGTGGTAAAACATATACACTTATAGAATATTTAATAAGCTATTGGTAGTGTATTGTTAATGAAACATATTTTAAATCGAATAAAAACCAAAGAAATGTTTCAACAAAATGTATTAAGTAAAATTATCTTACAATTATTTTGACAGATCTGTCATTTTCAAAGAGTAATAAGAAATAAGTATTTGATAAGGACAGATCTGTCGAAACAATTGTAAGAGAATTTTTCTTAATAAATTTTGTCGAAACATTTCTTTGGTTAATAAAGTTTAAGTTTTGTACGGTGCATTCAGTGTGAAAATGCATATTAAATAAAAGGTATAAAACAAACACTTGGTTAATTTTCACTAAATTTATTATCAACTCGACAATATTGTTTCGACGAAATATCGTCATTTTCAAGAGTACAACAAAATTATGCTAAAGTTATAATGGGTATTATACAATTCTTCAATTTTTTTTTTTTTTTTGAACAAAAAATCTCTAGGTAAGCTACTTGTTAATAATAAACAAAAAACAGATATCCTTGATAACAGCGGCATATATAAATTTTTTTGTAAACAATGTGATGCTTTTTATATTGGACAATGTGGTAGAGCTGTTAAAACACGTGTAAATGAGCACCTATATAGCATTGTGTCTAAGAAGAATTGTACAGGAATGTCAGAACATGCTTTAAATTATAATCATAATATAGATATAGATAATACAGCCATATTACATATCCAACATAAAAGCAAAAAATTAAGCCTTCTAGAAAACCTAGAAATAAGAAAAGCTATTTTAAATAAACAGAATATCGTAAATTTACAAACAGAACTGTATAACAACAATACACCCCTCCTGTTGTGTAATTTGGGTAAAACCCAAAACCAGGTATAAATTAGATAATACCCATTATAACTTTAGTATAATTTTGTTGTACTCTTGAAAATGACGATATTTCGTCGAAACAATATTGTCGAGTTGATAATAAATTTAGTGAAAATTAACCAAGTGTTTGTTTTATACCTTTTATTTCTTTGGTTTTTATTCACATATAGAACACCTAGCAATATTTTTTACGAAACAATACCTGAAACAAACAATTTCTTAAATAAATAAAATAACGACGAAAAATTCGTTTTGTTTCAACTGTTTATTATAAGAAACTCTTACAATTGTTTCGATCAACAGATCATTATCAAAGAGACAGTTTTAACATAAGTAGAAATAAGATTAGAAGTTATTACACGAGTGTATATACCTAATCTACCTTACGACTGCCTGATATGGAAAACCCTTTACTTAACTATAATGACGACATCAACAAGGGTGTATTGTGCGAAAAAATATCGAATTGAGTTTTAAAATCAAACAGATCGCACATAACAATGGTTACGATCCCAATCTAATCACTAAATTATTAAATAAGAAAATCAAAATTAAAACCCCAAATTTTTTTTCAAAAATGTCCCAAACAAACAGGAAGATTTCTTCTTGTATCTTAGATTACATCCAAGGTTGTAGCTACAGAATTAAAAATCAATTGAAAAAATCAAACCCTGATTGTAACATTATTGAGGTCGACAAAGTCAATTTAGGAAATCTGTTGGTCAATAATAAAGAAAGAGTAGATACATTTTCAAAAAGTGGGATTTATAAACTATTTTGTAAAAATTGTAATGCCACATATATTGGTCAGTCCAGGAGAGCCATAAAAAGCTGCGTTCGGGAGCATGAACATTCCATAAAAAACGAAATTAGTAGTACGGGTTTCTCAGAACATTGAATTTCTCATAGTCATGTAACATATTAGATGAAGACAACACCAAGGTACTACATTTTCAAAACAAAGGCAGAATACACCCTTGTTGTTGTCGTCATTATGGTTAAGTAATGGTTTTTCCATTTCAGATAGTCGTAAGGTATAGTGTACTCATGTAATAACTTCTAATCTTAGCATTTCTACTTAAAACTGTCTCTTTGATAATGATCTGTTGATCGAAACAATTGTCAGAATTTCTTATAATAAACAATTGAAACAAAACGAACTTTTCGTCGTTATTTTATTTATTTAACATGTTTCATCAAGACTTCACCATTAACAGCTTTTCTTATATTAAAAAATTTCTTTCAGGAGGACAAGGTTCGTGGAGAAGTTTTCTTACTTTGCCAAACATATTAAAAGAATTTAATCCAAACCTGTACGGATATGCTCTTGGGGACTACTTCACAATTGATAAAGAGTCACGGTTCAATGTGGCTGAAGGAGCAGCTATTTCGAACAACATGCCGTACATGGCAAAAGTTTTAGTTAACAGGATCAAGACGGATCCGAAGGTCGATTTAAAAAACGACTGGAAGGTAATAACGTACAGCAGGTCTACAATTTAAATTTGTTTTTAATTCTTCATCTTCTTACGATTCGCAGTTTTAGATGATAACGTTTTCGATCGGTGCGAACGATTTCTGTACGGAAATGTGCTACAAACAGAAACCGGAATCGATCCTTGAAGACCATAGGGAAGATGTAATAGATGTTTTAAGGACACTTCGGGACAATTTGCCTCGCACTTTTGTCAACGTACTACCTCCTCCGAGTAATACAATCATTAAAATTATTTGCCGTTAACTCTTGGTTAAACATGATTAGTAATATAACAAAAATTAATAATAAAACACTTGGAGTGTTTCACTTATTTATTTACTTTGCTCTATACGTATTTCGCCGTGTTACGTCATCCTCTGGAGCTTATATTAAACTACAGCGTTTCTTAGTATCTATTCAATTTATAATACATACTTACTTACTTTAGGGGTGGGGTTGTTTAAACTAAATCTGGACTTAACAGAGGGTTGGTCATTTGCTAGTGTTTTATTACATTTTGTAGCTTTCGTTATTTCCATAATTTCATACTTATATAGAACTAAATTTATTGCAATATTTTTTATAATATTTAATTCTGTTGCAATAAATAATGGAAATCACCCTAGTATTATTAAAAAGCTACTCCATAAGAAACAGAAAATGAATTTACAGAAAGCAGTATTTCTAGGTATACCAATAAACGAGTCAAATAAACATCTTTATTGGCGTAAAAACCCATATTATGGTACCATCAGTTCAAAGGTAGGTAAAATATTAAGAAACAGAAATGTAAATGCACCATTCTTCAACAATAATACCGTAGGGAAAACATTAATTAACAATAAAATGAATAAAAAGAAAAACATACAAGAAAAGTCCGGAGTATATGAAATAAAATGTTCTGACTGTGATACGGTTTACATAGGAAAATCTAAAAGAAGTATCAGCATAATGTTTAAAGAACATAAAAACTATGTGAAATATAATAAACATTCAAATGGTTTAGCAACACATCTAATTAATAACGACCACAACATAGAACTAAAAAACGTAAAACTACTTCATAACTTAAAAGGCGGTTTAGTTCTAGATAAGCATGAAATTATGGAAATAACAAAAGCTACAAAATGTAATAAAAAACTAGCAAGTGACCAAATAGACTTTGGTAACAACCCATTGTTAAGTCCAGATTTAGTTTAAATAATCCCACCCCTAAAGCAAGTGAGTAGATAATATAAATTGAATAGATATTAAGGAACACTTTAGTTTAATATAAGCTCCTGATGGTGCCGTAACACGGCGAAATACGTATAGAGCAAATTAAATAAATAATTGAAACTCTCCAAATGTTTTATTACTAATTTTTATTATAATAAAATGAAATACGATAAAAATAATTTTATTTTATTTTAATTTGTACCTTCGATTAGATCTAGAAATAATATCACGATTCACCAATAAACCGTCACAATGCTACATCACCCACAGCTTTGAATGTCCCTGTATTTTTGGACTATCATACGCGAAGTACCAGAAGAGGTTTGGAAGGATTATTCGAAAATGGCAGAAAATCGAAGAAGATGTAGTTAATATGGCAGAATTCGATACTAACGATTTTACAGTGGTATATCAACCATTTACAGAAGAATATTCGGTACCAAAGACGAAAGACGGAAAGACCGATTTAAGTTTCCTTTCTGAAGACTGTTTTCACTTGAGTCAAAAGGGGAATGCTCAAGGTAATTCTCTTTAAGGTATAAAATAGGAGACTGTGGTAAAAGAATAATTAAATAAAGAAAGACTCACTCTAATTACCACTAACTAAATTTTATATGAGCGGACACGTGTTTCGCCCACTTCATCAACGCAAGATAATGCCCACGTGTGAAGTGGGCGAAACACGTGTCCGCTCATATAAAATTTAGTTAGTGGTAATTAGGGTGAGTCTCTCTTTATTTAATTGTAATTCTTTTTATATCAAGCCGTTGTCAGTATATCGCCATCTACTGATGTCCACTTAACTCTACCATTTCATATTTTCACGTGGTGGGCTTAATCTTTTTTTTAATTAATTTTCCTTCGGTTAAATCTTTTTGCTTTCTAGCGGCTAATAGCTTGTGGAATAATATTATGGAACCTGTGGGACAAAAGGACACTTATGGGACAATGCTGTTTAAAAAATTCCGCTGCCCTACCGTAAATCACCCTTACCTCTTTACAAGAAGAAATAGCAACTTATGACGGTTGTTTTTCTATCAATAGATTAAAACATTATTATTTAATAGTTTCGGTAATTGTATCTTTAGTCGATTAATGAATGAATTAGTCTGTGATAACCGTAAATGTAAAAAAAAAAAGATTATTTTAGCAGTGCAAACTTATAATTTATTATTATTATTTATGAATACAAAATAGTAGGTCTGACGCAAGAGTCAAGGTTACACCGATTTTAGCTTGTCTTGTCTGTTAAACCAAGACAATATCAACAACAAGGTGATCATATGTTATGTTATTTATAAATAACAAAACACAAACTGTTGTTTTACACTTTATTATTAGAAGACTCTAACAATTGTTTCGACATTGCTGTCATCATCAGAGAGTTGCTTAAAACTAACTTAAAATTTAGAAGTGGGTACAATTTATACTAATGTTCTAGTTGCTATTTATTTATTTGGAAAATTGGTTACCTGTTTGTGACATCACTTTCAGAATAGGGTTATTCAAGTTTTTCGTGTTCTCGTTTGTAATATTTAGATTGGCATTAATGGTTTTTTGTATTTGTATTTTTGTCCTTTATTTTCTATATGAATGATAGAGAGGCTATTATCATTAATTGAATGGTTTGATGTGATACAGTGTTGTGCTAAACCTGTAGATATATTTTTTTTATCGAAAATACTTTTTTTGTGCTCTTTTAGTCTTATCTCAAAATTACGTCCAGTTTGTCTCAAATATATAGCATCACTATTCTTTTATTTGTTTTTTATCTAGTAATTTGTCTATTAAAACTGGATTATAGCCATTATTAGTTGCTAACAACTTCATAAAATTAAGTTCTTTATCAAATTTTTTTGTATTTAAAGGAAAACTAATTAGTGTGTGTAGTAAACTGTGAAATGTTGATAATTTAATATGTGTATCTTGGTTTGAATTATAAGGTATGATGGCATCTGAAAATGTGTCTTTTCTAAAAATATCGTATTCTAAACGGTTACTTATATCTTTAATATTTATATCTAAGAAATTTAAGGTACTGTTCTTTTCCAATTCGGTAGTGAATTGGATTTTTTTTGTTAAATGAATTTAGGAGTTGTAACTTATTATCTAATTGTCTTGTTGATCCCGAATAAATAACAAAGATATCATCTACGTATCTCAAGTACAAAAATGTGTTTTTAATTAGAGGGCTGTTTATTGTGAATAGAACGTTTTCTAAACAATTCATATACATTTCTGCTAATAGGGGTGACAATGGGGAGCCCATGGGTAAACCCTGTAATTGTTCGTAGAATTATTATTGAATCTGAAATAGTTTTGTTTTAGACAAACATTAAGCAATAGTAAAATTTCTTGTTTATGTGAATGTGATTTATTTATCTATTAACTTTTTAGATTTTACTAATAAAAATATTCATATCAACCACGTATTTTCTATATTTCATAAAGAATCACAAACTGATACAATAATTCATTCAAAATCGTTTCATCCTTAATCACATAAATTGTCCTTTTTCCATTCTAGCCTTCATAGACTATTAAATGTACCATTATCAAATCTCGATTATAAAACAGAATTAAATAGGATTTATCAAATTGCTCTAAATAACGGCTTATTAAAGAACAAATTACATAAACAAATATTAAATTCAGTGTACCCCAATGTAAAACCTAAATCAATACCTGTATACAAATCAATTACTTTCTTAGGCAACATTTCAAACAACTTGAGCAAATATATTTCGAAACATACAGAAAACAAAATTTCATTTAAAACTAATAATAATTTGAATAATATCATAAAAAACAATAAGGATAAAACAGATAAAGTCCTAAAATCAGGTGTACCTACTTAACTGTGGTGATTGCGATAAAGCTTACGTGGGACAAACAGGGAGATCTTTTAAAGAAAGGATCAAAGAACATATATCTAGTTTTAAAAACAACAATTCAAAATCAACCTACTCCGAACATCTTCATGAGTTCAGGCATAACTTTAACGAAAACTTAAAAATTCTTCATTTAGAAAATAAAAGCTTAAAATTGACATTTTTAGAAAAAATGGAAATCAACAAATTATGTAAAAATGTGCCTTAAACGACCAAACAGAGTTTTGCAATTCTCCTCTACTTAACATTTAATTTATAAATCCCCTCTCCTGCACGTAGTTATAATTAGTAGTATATAAGGCAGGACTGTTTAGTTTTAGTTTATTATACTTCACCTGAATAAGACTTTGTATGTTGAAATGGTCATTGTGATCTAAAATAAATATTTTGTAACCTAAAATTTTTTGTATTATTGTTAATACTCTTATTTATCATATTGGTGATTATTGTTGTGAGTTCTTTTACAG
Organism: Agrilus biguttatus; assembly: GCA_963921985.1. NCBI lineage: Eukaryota > Metazoa > Arthropoda > Insecta > Coleoptera > Buprestidae > Agrilus > Agrilus biguttatus. The sequence continues at coordinate 21,328,990 of OY998126.1, read as the reverse complement.
GAATCGATGTAAACAAACTTTTGACGTCGAATGAGATTAATTTAAAATTTGTGGGTACTTTTTGATTTTTTGTTTTATTAATGAATTCCAAAGAGTTTTTTACTGACCATTGGGATTTAAATTTTAAGAGGGAGGGTAATTCTTTGTCGGTGAATGTTATGTTATTTTGTTACAGTATCAAAAGGAACAAGTCGAAATACTTATCTTGTCAGGACCTCTTGATTTCAGTTATGGCATGACGATAAAATTAAAAATAAAGAAAAAGGGAAGATTCGAATTTTTAAAAAATATCCTATTCTCTCATTTTGCGACAGCCCTACAGAATAATTAATATTTTTCTACACTCTTTTAAATACATATAGGTACATGAATATTCCATTAACCATTAATTTTATATTCAGTAAGTGTTACATATAGAGAACTTCATATTGTTGTTACTTCAATTTTCATTAGATACAATGGCAATCTCAAAGTTTAAGAAGTCATAAACATTTAAATTTTAATTAAAAGGTTAACGATTAACTTTGTCCTCCAAAAACTAGCCCCGGGCCTATTGATTCATCACCAAAATTGTTACTTATTTTAAGGCGAAGGATCATTCAAAACATTTTATTATTTCTAGTGTTTGCGACGTCGCGCTTCCTACTGTATCAACAAGATTCCCAATTATTGTTAACAATATTTTTTGTCATCTAAGTCATTTCTTATTATTTAGTAACGCTTACATTATTATCCTTACATTTAGAAAACGTTACGATGGATTTTTTAAATCATAAATTAAATGTAACGATGTTGATTGTAATTTTCGTTATGGTTTTCCACAATAGTACACAAAATCCGCTAGAGAGAAGTTCTATCGACAGATATAGACCGTTATTGAGACAATTTAGGAAATCAATAATGTTATCATTAGGAACACGCTCCAATTCCGAAAGAAGTGCGAGAATGGCATATGCACGAAACGTAAGTAACTGTAAATTATAGATGAGACAGATATCACAAAATACAAAATCTGAGGGTCAAAAATAAATTAAACAAATGCATACCCAATCCTAATGTAATTTTATCTTATTAACAAATACATTTTATAAATTCTACTAAACTCTTGAAGAACATGCAGTTTCTGCATTTTTAATCTATATACGTAATAGAAATTCAAGTTTTAATGTGTTGGGGAGATTCGAATGTTACTACAAAAAACACAAAAATAGCCCTGCCATAAAAGCCATCTATTTACTACAAAATCGACTAAATTTTAATAAAAAATATTCCTTTTCAAAACCATTTATGTGCAGGCAAAATTCATTTTTGAAAAAATTAAAGTTACATGGCATTTTACCAATTATTATATGACGACATTGCAAATATATCGTGACTCCGAAACATTATTAGAAAAAAGCAAAAAAAGTTAGTATGACAACGCAAAATGATGATACCCAATTAATAATTAATTAGTTAGTATTGGAAAAAATACTTAGAAAATCTTGTTACTTATGATTATGTAAATTTTAAACTTATGTAAATGTTGGTAAAAGAATTAATAAATAGTTAGAAGATAATCAATTGTTTCAGCCTTTACCATATGGAAATTGGAATTCATAATGGATAATTTAATATCGAATAATAACGAAACTAAATTTTTACTAAAACGTTTAGTCTCTTAACAATTGTTTCACCCTACAAGGGCATCTTCAAAAGAAGTGATATTACAATTTTATACCAGACTATCTAATATTTATACAATAATCAAGCTTGAACTAGGGGTGGGGATATTTTAAAAGTTTATGTATAATAATGGAACTATATACATTTTCTAAACAATAAAAAAGAACAATAATTTTTATGTATTATATAGAACTTGTAATAACTTATCCAAAAACATTAAAAAATAGTAAGGACAAAACAGAAAAGATGCACTCATATGGAGTATATAAACTAAATTGCAATACATGTAATACACCGTACATAGGACAAACAGGTCGATCTTTTAAAGAAAGAATTCAAGAACATATAAAAAACTATAATGAGAAATCTAATCATATAAAAACAATAGTCATGAATTTGATATAGATATTAACGTAAAAATTTTACATAAACAAGATAAAATATTAGATATATTAGAATCATTGGAAATTAAAAAACAAAAAATAATAATGCAATAATAGCAAACGAAGTAGAAAATGTATATGGTTCCATTATTACAGATAAACTAGTTCAAATATCCTCTCCCCTAGTTCAAGCTTGAGTTTTGTATAAATATTGGATAGTATGTTATGAAATTGTAATATCACTAGTTCTGAAGATGCCCTTGTAGGGTGAAACAATTGTTAAAAGAATAATCGTTTTAGTGTAAATCTTGTTTCGTTGTTATTCGATATTAAACTATTCATTAATTAGAAGATGTTGTGATGTTATTTGTCGCTTGGTGAAAAATGTGAAATAGTTAAATATTAAAACTGTAATTATTTAAACAGAAACTCCAGAGGCAAATTGACAAATCAGTTCCCTTTCCATGCCCTTTGAATAACACTCGTAGTCGTGAAAGACCTACAAGTGTCCATGCCCTTCGACCTGGAGATATTGACGTAATAGGAGCAATGGGAGATAGCCTAACTGCAGGATTCGGTTTATTGGCTACAAATTTGCTTACAGTTCTGATAGAAAATAGGGGCATCTCATTTAGTGGAGGTAAAAAAGACTTCGTATGTTATTGACATTATTCAGTTAACATAAGAAATAAAGCCTGTTAAAGGGTAAAAATAAATTCTGTCACAGCAAACCACAACCGACGTGCAGGTGCAACCCTTTGGTATAAATATTTTTCAAGGCAAATTGATCAGTTGTGGTTTGCAATAACAAAACGTTTTTTTGTCCTCGATGAAATAACAGGCGGGCTGAAAAGTTCGTAGGCTGACCCATAGATGGCGCTACTAGTATCAAATCCATATAGCTTTTAGTTAGCCCTAAATTTCAAAAGTCAGGTGTATATAAATTTCACAGCTGTTGTACTATTAGTATCTGAGTTATAGCATTTTTAGTAAAAGAACTTTTGTTACATTGAAAAAATGGATAACAAGGAATTTCGTGTGTTAATCAAGCATTGCTTTTTGGCAAAAAAAATACTGTTCAAACCAAGGCTTGGATTGATAAACATTACTCGGACTTTGCAACAGAAAAATCAACCGCAGAAAAGTGGCTTACTAAATTTAAACGAGGCGAAATGAGCACCGAGGACGATGCACGCACTGGACGCCCCAAAGAGGCTGTTACCGACGAAAACATCAAAAAAGTTCACAAAATAATTTTTGATCACCGCAAAATAAAGTTGATTTAGTTAGCTGAGACACAACCCTAAAGATATCAGAGAAACGTGTTGGTTATATCGTGAATGAATAATGTATACTTCGATATCCGAAAGCTCTGTACAAAGTGGGTGCCGCGCGAGCTCACAATCGACCTAAAACACCAACAGATCGAATCGATGATTCTAAGCAGTGTTTGGAGCTGGGAGCTGTTCAATCGTAATAAATCGGATTTTTTGCGTCGATATGTAACGATGGATGAAACATGGCTCCATCATTTCACACCGGAGTCCAATCGACAGATTGACAGTCAGCCGAATGGACTGGACGCGATTAAACGACTTCAAAGCGTGGAATGACGCAAAAAGTCGGCTGGCAAGGTTATGGCATCAGTATTCTGAAATGCTCATGGCATAATATTCATTGACCCTCTTAAAAAAGGGAAAACCATAAACAGCGACCATGTAATCGTAGCGCTATTGTAGCGTTTAAAAGACGAAATCGCGGAAAAACGGCATCATTTGAAGAAAAAGAAAGAGCTGTTTCATCAAGGCAATGCACCGTGTCACAAATCAATGAAATCGGTGCCAAAATTCCATGAATTGGGCTTCGAATTTTCTTCCGCATCCACCGTACTCTCCAGCTCTGCCCCCCAGCGACTTTTTTCTGTTCTCAGACCTCACTAGGATGCTCGCTGGACATAAATATCGCGCCGATGAAGAGGTAATCGCCGAAACTGAAGCCTATTTAGGGGTTAAAAACAAATCGTATTATAAAAATGGTATCGAAAAATTGTATGATCGCTATAATTTTTGTATCGCCCTCGAAGGGAACTATATTGAATAATAAAATCAAGTTCTATCAAAAAAAATATTTTCTTCTATGCTAGCCTACGAACTTTTCAGTCCGCCTGTTATCTTCGTAGGGATGAAATGGAAACTGATCCTCTGAGAAATTCGTAACAAGTTATTAACAATGAAGCGAAATTTTTTAGGTGGTGAAGGAACGTGGAGGAATTTTCTGACTTTACCCAATATCCTCAAAGAGTTTAACCCTAATTTGTACGGTTACGCTCTGGGAAATTATTTGACATCTGAAGAAGGATCAAGGCTCAATGTCGGGGAAGGATCAGCCGTTTCCGACAACATGCCATATATGGCTAAGGTATTAGTCGAAAGGATAAAAAAGGATCCCAATGTAAATCTACACCAGGACTGGAAAGTAATAAATAAATAAATTTATATTACTCTTTATGCAAACATGTTTTCCCACCTTTTTGTTCTCGAATCTACCTTTTGACTTGACTGTTTCAATTGTTAATTACAGATGATAACTTTATTGATTGGAGATAACGACTTCTGTTCAGAACTATGTTACAAAACTAATTTTAAATCAGTGTTTAACAAGCATAAACAAGATTTACTCGAAGTTTTACGAACTCTACGTGATAATTTGCCCAGGACATTCGTCAATGTTTTACCACCTGCTAGTAAGTGCAAACCAATAAATTTATTTAAAAAAGAACCCTGAGTTAAGAGATATTTATCATGTGTACTTGTAGATGTTGTGAATTTAAAATTCACTTATACTCCAAGCGTATGCATCTGGACCCATAGTGTAGAATGTCCTTGTGTATTTGGATTGGCCTACAGGGATTCCCAGAAGAAGTTTTCAAATTTTGTACGAAAATGGCAGAAGCTCGACGAAAAAATAGCCAATTTGGACGAATTTGATACCGACGACTTCACAGTTGTATATCAGCCTTTTATAATTGACACTTCACTTCCAAAGAATGAAAAAGGTGAAACAGATCTAACCGAATTCTCAGAGGACTGTTTTCATCCGAGTCAGAAAGGAACAGCAAGAAGTAATATTGGCATTTTCTTTTATTTTTGTTTACGACTTACATATGTTGATAGGGTAACGACTGCTATTAATTTTTGTTTTTGTTTTTAGCTGCGAATAATTTATGGAACAATTTACTCGAACCGGTCGGAAGGAAGAGAACCAATGAAACAAAACCGTTTGATAGATTTCTTTGTCCAAGTGCCGAAAATCCGTTTTTATTCACAAGAAGGAACAGCAAACCATAGTCGCAATTTAATTATAAAAATTACTAAAAACAAGCAACAAACCAAATTAAATTTAAATCAACTTTTTTACAGTATTCTATTACCAAATTGGTATATATAAAAATACCTAACGGTACTAGATACCTAAATAATGAAAATACTGTTCAGTAAAATACAAACCATAAAGAAAATATGATCTAAAATATTACAGAACTGTAAAATTTATTCCGATACATAATAAATATTCATGTAGGTAATCGATATTTTATTAGTTTTCTTCAGTAATTACCATCTAATAGTGGTATAAGCACACAACACGTGGGTACGATTTGACTTGTTAATAATAATAATTGTCATTTAGACATTGCCCATCGAGAATTGCGGTGTTGTAAATGTATGCAGATAAGAAATTATAATATGTAATTAAATAATAAATCTAAATGTTGACCTCCACTAACTATATAAATATGAAAATAAAAAGATGTTTAACAGTTTAACGGAAAAGATAGCAGGAGTAGTAAACAAGGGGGTTGAAGAATTTAGATCGGTTTTATGTTTATTGAAATTTAGTGGGTATTTTTACCAATTTCTCAGTTTGCTGTCATGGGTGTTTTAGCACTTGTAACGGTTGCCCTTCTTATTAAAAACAGTTTTTCTTTAAATATAGAACGTTCGGCTTTTGATACACTTACTCCGGCCTTTAGATTATATCGATACTGGACTAGATCTACGTTTGACACATGGTTATTCGATATTAAGAAGGCTCAGTCAGAAAAGGTAAGTTTTTTGTCTTTTTTTAATTTTCCGATTCTCAAATGTACCTAACAACTATTTGTTAGAAACTTCAACCCCAAATAGACGTAAGTGTGCCCTTTCCATGCCCGCTAAACAACACAAGAAGTCCAAAGAGGCCACAAAGTGTTCATAAACTTCGACCTGGTGATATTGACGTCATAGGGGCAATGGGAGATAGTTTGACCGCAGGATTCGGTTTATTAGCCACAAATTTATTTTCAGTTGTTTTTGAAAATAGGGGATTGTCCTTCAGTGGGGGTATTGAAGAATAAATTAAAAGCACCATTTACCATTTAATCCTTGTCAGGTATTATTTTATTTAGGTGGTGACAAAACTTGGAGGAATTATCTTACTTTACCAAACATACTGAAGGAATTTAATCCAAATTTATATGGGTATGCTACCGGAAACTCTTACACTTTTGAAAAAGAATCACATTTTAACGTAGCCGAAGGTGGTGCTGTGTCAGACAACACCCCGTATATGGCAAAAATGTTAGCGGATAGAATCAAACTAGATCCCAAAATTAACATCAAAGTTGACTGGAAGGTCCCATAATAATAACTAATTTAAAAATATACATATTCTTAATGAATAAAAAACACTTTTTCGAATTTCACAGTTTATTATTTATCACTTGACAATATTGTTTCGCTACACTGTAGCTTCTTCGGGAGTTATATCTAAACTTATGCTATTACAAATATTATTCGCTTATATTCTAATCGTTCCAGGAGGGTGTGGGAAATGAAATAAATCTAGTAATGGAGAATTGTTGACTTCAGTTTGTTCATTAATAATATTAGCGCTGTATTTGTTTTTATTTATTTCTAATTCTTCTAATAATTTTAGTAACAATAAAGTAGATTCCAATTATGCAAAACACTTAAACGATAATAAACTTCCGAAGAAGCTACAGTGTAGCGAAACAATATTGTCAAGTGATAAACAATAAATAAACTGTGAAATTCGAAAAAGTGTTTTTTATTCATTAAGTATATAATGGAATTTCATCAAGTATCAGTAGATAAAATCAATTAATATACATACTGTTTACAAATTATTATTTCAGATGATTACGTATTTTATTGGCGGAAATGACTTTTGTTTGGAAATGTGCTTTAGAAGAGATCCAGAATCAATTGTGGACAAACATAGAAATGATCTAATAGAGTCGCTACGAATATTACGAGATAATTTACCAAGAACCATTGTCAATGTTATAAATGGCCCAAGTAAGTAAATATTAAATCTATTAGAAATGTTTTTTATAACTAAAGCTGCTTGTAGACATTGAAATAATTGCAAATACTCCAAACAGACCATCCATTTGTAATATAGTTAATAGTGTAGAATGTCCATGTATATTTGGGTTAGCGTACAGAAATTATCAGCCTATGTTTAGAGATATTATAAGAAAATGGCAAAAAGTTGAACAAGAAGTAGCTGACATGGACGAATTCGACACAGATGATTTTTCGGTTGTAGTTCAACCGTTTATTTTAAATTATGTGGTACCAGACATGAGTTACATGTCTGCAGATTGCTTCCATATAAGTCAAAAGGGAGGAGCTCAAGGTAAAACGTTTCAAATAGCTATCGTTTCTCTAAAATATTTTTTTAGCTGCCAACAGTTTATGGAATAATTTGTTAGAACCTGTCGGTATGAAGAGTACAAAACAAACAAATCTTTTCAGTAACTTTAAATGTCCCACCGCCAAAAATCCTTTTATTTTTACAAGACGAAACAGCAAAATGCCTACATAAAATAGATAAATTTAATCTAACTGAAACCGCCACTTTTTTAAATATTCAGTTATTGAAGTACATTATATAAACATTTATGTAAAATTCTTCAATTTTTAACTTTAGATGTATTCACAATTATCACACTTTTTGTGGGTATCATGTACTTTTTGTACATCTGAGTAAAAAGTGTTGCATATATTTCATTTCGATTTAACAATACTTTAACCTTTTCGCTGTCTCTAGAAACCATGGTATAATACATTGGTTCAATATATGATAAAACCCACACCGGACTTCTTACCCTGGCAAATTTAATAAAAAAACACTAAACTTAAAATATTTATAAATTGTTATTTATTTTAAATAATTAAATGAAATAACATTTTCAACAACAAAACCCAAAACGACTGCTTCAGATAGTAGTCCCTTCGTCCCTTAACTATCCCTAAAAAGCACAACGACCGTAGATTAAAACAAACATTAACGCGAAAGATTCCAATTTTAAAAACATCAGGTTCGTCGCTTAACCGCACATTGAAGTCTCCTCGTATTTTTTTATATTACTCTCAAATTAAAGCAGTTACAAAAATTTAGTTCCAATAAAACTTGTTCTGCTATTATAGATCTTTCTTTTGGTGTTTAAAAAATTTTCGTACAACATGTTTCAAACAAGTAATTTCAATTTAAATACGTCAAGACTAAGACTACTACACTGTATGCTATAAACGTATAGATTTAACGGTCTTAAATTCTTTATAATAGCTCTTCAGTTGGCTGACATTTATCTTTTAGTACTGATAAAGAAAGTGAACACGAAAAACGTTTTGACTTCAAGATATTGCGTAAGAAAAAACAATAGCCAAACAGACATCGCGGTTAGTTTGGTTTCAAACAATGACAACTAAGCAGAATGCAAGTACAATTTAGGCAAAAGTACATCAATATGCACCATACCGAGCGTTCATTAACGAAATAATATACTGCGAAAAAGAATTCATAGAAATGCATTTCAGGCTTCACCAACCAAACTAATATCTATTAAAGGAGGATAAAATTAAATTAAACACTGGAGGGTTTCACTTTTAAAGACTTTATTTCTCAACAATATTGTTTCGGCCAATCGGCCATTCTCAAAAGAGAGTACAAAGATTACTAAATTTTTAAATGTTTAACACTAAATTATAGTACTTTAAGGGTAAATGGTGGGGTAGGTTACAATTTGTGGAGGATGAGCGGGGAGTTGTAGGTACAGAGTTCTTTCTGGTTGTTTACTGTATTGATATTTTATGAATCGCTTTCTTAATCTCTAGGTTTTCTAATAGACTGCAAAACAGGTATAGCAGAACACTACACCTTAAATAAGCATAATTTTAATATAAATCAAGCAAAAATTTTCCATAGGAATATAGGAAATAATTTCCTACTTTTTTCTATATTCCTATGGAAATATTTGCTTGATTTATATTAAAATTATGCTTATTTAGGGTGTAGTGTTCTGCTATACCTGTTTTGCAGTCTTTTTTGTTTATAGAATATATATGTTCATTGATACATTTTTTAATGGAACGGCCAGTTTGACCTATGTTAGTTGCATCGCAAGTATCACAGAACACTTGATAAATCCCACTTGTCTCCAGAAGGTCTGTGTTTACTGCGTTTAGGCACTGAACCTTCATCAAGTTACTACTTGTTAGTGTTCACTGCTGCACAGCCTTAATTAAAAAGCTGTGCCACTTATTATTTCTGAATATTGAGGTATTGTGCGTATTGTATTGCACACCGATTTAACCTTTTTGTGAAATTACCTAAAGTCATACGATTTGAATTTAATATCTTTATTTCATGTTACTATACAATTATTACTACCCTCTTTATCCCGCCAGACAGGCCATACAAAGCCCCATTGATCTACCAGTCTTGATAGTAAAACCCATTGTTGCTGTTACCGCACGTCTTATGAAGATGTACCGACGACAAACATCGTCACAACAAAAAAAATATCTAACTGATTAAAAAATGTACAAATATAAACACAAATCAGACTAAACAGTCTGTATTTTTGTTATTATTAATTAATACTGAAGCTAGGTTGAAGTTATTTGTTTCAATAATTTTATATTCAGAACATTTTTGTATTTTATATTTAATTTTCGGGCTTAATTTATCAATGAAACAAATGCTTGCAAATTTGATTCTGAGTATCGTTGTTGCTGTTATCGTTATATAATTTTCTTTTTAAGTTTTTTGTTCAAAATCTTATCTATTAATTTGTGTGTACAGCCATTTTTTGAAGCTATATATTTTATAATATCAAGTCCTTTGTTGAATTCATCTGGGTACAGTGGGACATTACATGATTTATGTATCCAACAATTAATGACGGCATGTTTTGTTTGCAATTAACCTACCCCACCATTTAAAATTTAGTAACCTTTGTACTCTCTCTTGAGAATGGCCGATTGGCCGAAAAAATATTGTTGAGAAATAAAGTCTTTAAAAAGTAAAACCCTTTAATTTCATACTCCTTTAGAAGAATGTTTCACAAAAAGTGCACCGAACAAAGTTTAAATAGTGTTAATATGTATTAGTTGTAATAATAATAATAATAACAGCAATAATATAATAAAAAATACTTGAAGATGTTATAATAACTTTTAATACCTGTTTTCAATCAGTAGAATTAAGTTACTGAACGCAATGAGTTGATTTTTTGTTTATTCGAATGCGTAAGCATTAGGTAAAGTTTAATAATGTCTCACGTGATATTTTAAAGTAAAAACTTACAAGTGTTTTTCATGTATCACTGCTACATTAAAAACGTGGAAAGTTTATTATAATTAATTTTAATCGGAGTTGTGATATAATTTGAATGTTGCGTAATTAAAATGGATGCCACATGACATGTATTTAGTTACATCATAATTCTAACATCAACAGACATAATGTCAGACTCGCGCAAAACGGCCAGAATAGGTAAAATTACTACATTAGTACAATACATTGTTGTGTATAATAAACGGTATACCTACCGTCTTGACTAATGTAACAACAAAGCGTAAACAACAATTCTGTTTGGATAATAATTGACTTTGGTCATTGATTTAAAGAGATGAAACAACAACAATTAATTATTGTCGCAAACTAAACATAAAAAAAATCCAACAATAAGAATAGCGGAAGTACATTATATAAATTTTGTAAAGAATTTTGGGCATTTATTTCTCTATATCAGTATTTTTGCTTTCTAATAATAAATATCCTCAATTGTTTCAGCCTTTACTATATGGAAATTGGGGTTCATAAGGAATGAATTAAATATCGAATAATAACGAAACAAAATATCCACTAATACATTTATTCTCTTAACAGTTGTTTCACCCTACAAAGGCATCTTCAAAACAAGCGATATTACAATTTTATACCATACTATCTAATATTTATACAAAACTCAAGCTTGAACTAGGGGTCGGGATATTTCAACTAATTCATATGTAAAGTAAAAATACACACGAGATATTGTTTTACACTATTTTATTAGAACTACTCTAACAGTTGTTTCGACTGATTAGGTTATCTGAGAGTTGTAAAGAAACTAACATAAAATTAAACAGTAAGGTCAATTTATGCTACCCCTTCTAATTAGCTAATGTCTGTGAATAGATAAATTATTGTACAAAAACAGAAAAAGAGGATACATAACCAATTTTACCAGTCTCACCACCACACAAACAAAAGTGGTTTCCCATTCCATTCGAAAATATGTAATAAGTTAAGAAATGTTAAAATTAATACAGTAAGTAGCAATAGAAATACTTTAAAAAAATTGCTAATTAACAATAAAATCGATAAGATAGATAAATTAAAGAAATCGGATGTATACAAAATTACTTGCGATAACTGTGAGGCGATTTATATAGGACAAACTGGCCGTAACTTTAAAACAAGACTAAAAGAACATAAAAAAACAATTTTAGACAACAAATTATCCACTGGTCTGTCACAACATTGTATTACATTGAAACACTCTATTAATAATAATTAATTAATGGTTATTCACTTAGAAAATAAAGGTTATAAATTAAACTATTTGGAAGAACTTGAAATTCAAAAAGCGCTAAATTCAAACTTAAATATCACAAATGATTTAACAGAAAAGCTAAATAGTCCTATATTCAAATATATCACAGACATTAGCTAATTAGGAGGGGTAGCATAAATATACCTTACTGTTTAATCTTAAGTTAGTTTCTTTACAACTCTCAGATGATGACCTAATCAGTCGAAACAATTGTTAGAGTAGTTCTAATAAAATAGTGTAAAACAATATCTTGTGTGTATTTTTACTTTATTGAAGATGTTTTACAATTATCCAACTCCGGAATCAATTAATATTATTAATTTATATGTAATAATGGAACTATATACATTTTCTAAACAATAAATAAGAACAATAATTTTTATGTATCAAATAGAACTTAAAATTATCCAAATACATTAAAAAATAGAACGACAAACCAAAAAAAATGCACTCATGTGGAGTCTATAATCTAAATTGCAATACATGTAATACACTGTATATAGGACAAACAGGCTAATCTTTTAAAGAAAGAATTCAAAAACATATAAAAAACTATAAAGAAAATATTTATGAATCACATAAAGAATAATAGTCATGAATTTGATATAGATGTTAACGTAAAACTTTTAGATAAACAAGAAAAAGAAAAAATATTAGATATATTAGATGCATTGGAAATAAAAACATAAAAAAAATGCAATAATAGTAAACGAAATAGAAAATGTATATAGTTCCATTATTACAGATAAACTAGTTGAAATATCCCCACCCCTAGTTCTAGCTTGAGTTTTGTGTAAATATTAGATAGTATGGTATGAAATTGTAATATCACTTGTTCTGAAGATGCCCTTGTAGGTTGAAACAATTGTTAAGAAATAAAATAAATGTTTTAGTGAAAATGTTGTTTCGTTATTATTCGATGTTTAATTCATTCATAATAATATTACTGTTAAAATTTGTTTATACAAATTCTTTATCGATTGGGTTCATAAAAACAAACACGATTTATTACAAAATACTATTAGATCCCTAAATATTCGCAACCCGTTAAAAGAAAGTAGAATTATGTAAATAAATCTCTCACCGAACCATAATAATAATTCATTCCGTTTTGTCTGGACGACCCTTTCTAAGGCCATGGTGCAACTGGCATTTTTTGTTTTAATGTATTCGTCTCACGTCTATTACGAACGTGGCCCCAAAGGTCCCCACTTAATGGTACACAACTGTACCCATGTGTACTCTACGTAATAATGTACCCACTTCTATCAAATTGAAAAACATTGGACGTCAGTTCTTGTGATGTTTTAGGGCACAGTGTTTTCTAAGTAATACACGCGGTGATTTTATTCCAACTTGGAAAAAATGAATACGAAGTGCTTTTGAACATTATACGTCGGAATGGTAAGCAATTCTTTTAATAAATAAATTTTAAAATGCCTTTCTTAATAGGCACAGTAAAGGTAAATATTTATAGACTAAAAAAGAAAAGTTGAAAAAAATTAACCCAAAACCTTCAAGCATATTTACAAAAACCAAAGACTTAAACTTTTAATGGTGCACTCTTTGTGAAACTGAATTTTAAACAAAACGAATAAAAAAGATGGAAAGTTTCACTAAAATTTTTTAATTCGAGAACCTCGACACATTTGTTTCTTAAGAAATGAAAAAGTAACTTCCAGTAGTAAGGCTGAAAATTGTGTTGTTATGTTTGGCCACTGTTTAGATAAAGACAATGTAAAGGTAATATACCCTAATATTCCAAAAAGCAAAAAGCTATCGCTGTTAGAAACGTTTGACATAATAGAGGCAATATACGACAAATTAAATTTGGTAAATAACCAGATAGAAATGTTTGTGTACGATACCCCACTCCTCTTGTGTAACCAGTAGTTGTATTTAAGATTAGTCTATAGTTTTAAATTTTAATAATCTCTATATTCCTCTTTAAATGACCTGTGTTGGGGTCGAAACAAAGACTATATATAACGGGATAATACAGTGAAAATTGGTATGTGCTCAATTGTAATTTCGAATTTACCATTCGAAAGGACATAATTGAAAACTCCTTCAGATAAATTTTCAGCCCTCTAAGTGGTCACAAGGTGGCGCTATCGTCAATAATGTATTCTTTGGAAATTAATTTCTCCTGCTTCACTGTTTACTTTAAAAAATCTGAAAAAATTAATGAAGGTTAGTCATTGAGAAGGAAAATAGCCTGATTTGTTTCAGATTTTTAGAACCTAAACTGAAGCTAGAAAAAATATTTTAATTTTCCAATACCTTCTTAGGACATGAAGGTTCCTTCAAAATTGGATAGATAAGGCATTAAGTTCTTGCAACTCCATGATAATCACAGTATAAAACAAAAACATACGTTTTTTGCTTGCAAAAAAACTTTTATTGTCTCCACAATAATTATTTCAGCACACAGTGTTTTCTTCAGGTGGAAGAATTTTAGTAAAGAATTTTTAGTTGCTAGCATGCTATATACTATATATGTTATAAGATTATTAACGGAAATCTTTCAACATTATTTAACTAAGCTCTTTGCTATTAAAGCGACTTATTACTTGATCCGATAACTTTGTAGGTTAAAAACGAGTATTTAAGTATATTTAAGACTTTTAATGCTTAAACGGCTTGTTAATTTCAAGATTATGGCTCAAAATTATGGAAAAAATGCAAAACATGGTGTTTTTTCCCAATTTTGGGAATTTTCCGGTCTAAAAATGAAAATATACTTACCGGCGTCGTAAAGTACGAGGAAAATACATGAATAACTGTTATTTTTATTTCTGCCAAATGGAACCTTTATGTCCTAAGAAGCTATTGAAAAATTAAAATATTTTTCCTAGCTTCAGTTTAGCTTCTAAAAATCTGAAAAAAATCACGCTAGTTTCCTTCTCAATAACTAACCTTCATTAATTTTTTCAGATTTTTTAAAGTAAACAGTGACGCAGGAGAAATTAATTTCGAAAAAAATACATTTTTAACGATAATTTAGCTGAAGAAGTTTGCAATTATGTCATTTCAAGTGGCCAATTCGAATTTACATTCGAGCAAGGGGCAATTTTCACTATCTTATCCAGCCATAGCCTTTGTCGAGATTCTCGAATTAGAACATTTTAGTCAAACTTTCCATGTTTTTTATTTATCTTGCTTAAAACCCAAAGATCGTATTAATTTAACTCTTGAACCCCGATTTTAAGAAATCGAAACTACAATTTTTAAATATCTTACATTAATGTTATGTAAATAATTTAAAAAATTAATTCCAAAAAACCTTTTACGAAATCTGTTAAGGTTAATGAGTGCGACAGTGGAACTTTTATGAATATAAAGTTTTTATTAAAATGACTTTATTAAAATTCGTAAAGGTTTAAGTCTAGTCTTTCAGTATTGCAATAGAGACATAACTTTTAACAAAATCTATTCATTACGTATTGTAATTCGGGCAACGTAGCAAATATAAATTCGAATCTTATTATCAAAAACTTTATTTCTGTACTTTGTTTATTTACATTTGAAAATAATCAACCTGTTTTCTTGCAACGGGCGATTGCTGGTTGTGACCTCGTAACCCTTTTGGTCGTTTAATATTGTACATACGTATACAGGCTTATCCGACGACTGAATTCTGCAATAAATCCACTATCTAAAAGTATAAATAACGTTGAAAGGAATAATAAACAATTCTTTCCCTTTAATTATCTATACGACAATACTGCATCGTACATTTAAAACAGTTTCTGTGACAATTTTTCTAAACCAACAATTAAATGTAGAAAATAAGAGACTGTAGTAAAAGAACAATTAAGCAAAGAAAGACTCACCCTAATTACCACTAACTGAATTTTATATGAGCGGACACGTGTTTCGCCCACTTCACACGTGGGCATTATCAACGCGAGACAGTCTCTTGGTTGGTGGTAATTAGGGTGAGTCTTTCTTTGTTTAACAAGATAAATGAAAATGCCTATTATGCCTAACTCGATAAATTAAATGCTTAATGGAAACTATTTGTTAAATGTTTTTTCAGGAAATATTTTCTAATGTTACTTAGAATAAAGATAGAGATAGCATGCTAAAGTTGAAGAGATTTGTGCTTCTTTGTTTTCTCGTTTCTTTAAAATGGGCCAGCCTACAAAGGGTAAACTACAAAACCTACGAAAATTTGATCGAAGTTACATTACAGGTAATGTTGTAATTGAATAAACTAATAACTAATTTACAGCAAAATATCTTTTAGTAGCATGCATTTGTTTATTAATCCAATGTCAAAGGCCAACGATATTGACCGAGCCTGTTTACAACTTTCCATTTTATAATGCTTACGATTAATTGTAATTCTGAATGAAGTAACGAAAGCTATGTTGTCTTTACATACATACATACGTGTATGTACATGACGGAGCCTCCTACCAAAAAAAATAAATACATCCTGATGAATAAATTAATTATGCACATTTTCACTATCCAAAAATTATTTATTTACGATTTCCCCGACGCCACGCGACAAAATAAATAAAGAAACGACTCTTCATTATAAGCATTCACTCACGTTTGAAAACATTGATTCTTTGATAAATAACAGGCGGGCTGAAAAGTTCATAGGTTAGCATAGAAAAAAATTTTTTTTTTTACAATTTGATTTTATTATTCAATATAGTTCCCTTCGAGGGCGATACAACGATTATAGCGGTCATACAAT
The DNA here is from genome assembly GCA_963921985.1 of Agrilus biguttatus. Taxonomy (NCBI): domain Eukaryota; kingdom Metazoa; phylum Arthropoda; class Insecta; order Coleoptera; family Buprestidae; genus Agrilus; species Agrilus biguttatus. Next base: position 21,312,279 of record OY998126.1, on the reverse strand, counting down.
TTTTCGATAAGTACCATTTTTATAATACGATTTGTCTTTAGCCTCAAAATAGGCTTCAGTTTCGGCGATTACGATTACCTCTTCATCGGCGCGAAATTTCTGTCCAGCCAGCATCCTCTTGAGGTCTGAGAACAGAAAAAAGTCGCTGGAGGCCAGATCTGGGGAGTAAAGTGGATGCGGAAGCAATTCGAAGCCCAATTCATGGAATTTCGCCATCAATTTCATTGTCTTGATGAAACAGCATTTTCGTTTTCTTCAAATGAGTCCGCTTTTTCGCGATTTCGTCTTTTAAACGATCCAATTACGTTACGTAATAGTAAGGTGACCAACTATACTCATTTACTGAGTTTTGTACTCTTTTTTCGCAAACCGTACTCTTTTCAAATCCTGTACTCTGAAAGTACTCATTTGTATAATTTTATACTCACTTGTATTTCTAAAACATTTTTTTAGATTATTTTATTTCAATTTTATTAATTAAAATTTTTTAATTATTTTGACAGTGATTTGAATTTCTCGCGCGCATATTGCTTGCCGTTTCCGGCACGTCAGAGGACAGGGCAAACACCAGACACGAGTTTGACAGTGATTTGAATTAAAATGAATTTTTAAAAGAAGTTAAAGAAATTTATAAAATTTGCTATGAATATATCGAAGAATGGATAGTGAACTTTAGAGCATTAAATTGTTTCAAATGGACCCTTCTAAATAGTAAAATTGAATGGAAAGAAGTTTCTTCAGCAGTCGAATTTGTAACGAAGGAAGTAAAAGATATTGTTATGAATGACAATTTTCTCTTTGAAGAAATTCCAAGAGTAAATTTATATTTAAATGAAGAAAAATTGAAGAAATGGAACGATGAGAAAATAGAACTTGACAAAAGATGGTAGAAATCTTTCGGCATTTTAGAGTAGAACATATCTTACATGAAAATTTAAAAGTTTTAATAGAAATTTCCTTATGTTGTCCAGGCAATAATGCTGCTGTTGAAAGGGTATTTTCAGTAGGGAATGATTATTGGAGAAATGAGAAGTCGCAACTTTCTGTAAAAACAGTATCTGCCGGATCTGTTCGGATGTAGCTACATTATTAGACGAACATCCTCATTTAGCAAAAAAATCCACTCCGAAGAAAAATATGTTTTTAAAAGAAAATAAAGTTTTTATCGCTTTTTCTTCTTTTTTTTTCACCTATGAAATACTTGCAAAGTGTACTCTTTTTGAACAAAAAATAGTTGGTCACCTAAGTAATAGTCGCTGTTTGTCGCTATGGTTTTCCCCTTTTTAAGATAGTCGATAGTCAATGAATATTATACCATGAGCATCCCAGAACACTGATACCATAACCTTGCCAGCCGACTTTTGCGTCTTTCCACGCTTTGGAGTCGGTTCATCACGTGCAGTCTACTCGACTCGACTGATGTGAAATGATGGAGCCATGTGTCATCCATCGTCACATATGGACGCAAACGCAAAAATTCGGATTTATTACGATTGAACAGCTCCAAATACTGCTTAGAATCATCGATCCGTTGTTGTTTTTGGTCGCTTGTGATTGTGTTCCTTTGATATGATATCTTTAGCGTCTCAGCTCAGCTATCTCAATCAACTTCACCTTACGGTTATCAAAAATTATTTTGTGAACTTTTTTGATGTTTTCGTCGGTAACAGCCTCTTTGGGGCGTCCACTGAGTGCATCGCCCTCGGTGCTCATTTCGCCTCGTTTAAATTTAGCAAACCACTTTTCTACGGTTGATTTTCCTGGTGCAAAGTCCGAATAATGTTTATCAAGCCAAGCCTTGGTTTCAACAGTATTTTTGTTTGCGAAAAATCAATGCTTTATTAACACACGAAATTCCTTTTATCCATTAATAGTGCAACAGCTGTCAAGTTTATGCACGCGTCTTTTGAAGGTTAAGGCTAACTAAAAATCATATGGATTTGATACTAGTAGCGCCATCTATGGGTCAACCTACGAACATTTTAGACCGCCTGTTATATAATCAATTCTATTACAATAAACGGTTTTAATGATGCCGGCCAATAAAATATAAATTATTTTGTTATCTTCACAACAAGGGTTTTGACCCCATAAGTACTTTCCGTCCTATTTTTTCCATTATATATATTAATTATTAAATGTAAAATTCAAACTTTTGGTTGTGGATTTTTTCTAATTTATTATTAAATGTTTTTTTAGGAAGCCCGGAAAAGATTGTCTCTACAATACTCGAATAACAACGTAAGAAAGCAAATTGAATTCCCCGAATCTTTCCCATTTCCGTGCCAAAACGCTACAAGGTTTGGAAGATCCCCAACTCGTCCGACCAGCGTTCATAAACTGCGACCTGGTGACATTGACGTGATAGCAGCAATGGGCGACTCTCTGGTGGCGGGAAACGGTGCCATGGAAGATTTTGCTCTGGGTAACATGATAGAAAGCAGAGGCGTATCGTGGTGCATTGGTAATCGTGAATTACAAAAACAATTTTCAGTTTTTTAATAAGATTAACGGAGGACTGTGTCAGCACTAGATGGAATATATTTAATAGGACAAAATATGAAAAAACACTTGGTGAAAATGTTCCATAAATTTATTTAGCAACTCTGTACGTATTTCGGCAGTTATGCTATCGACAGGAGTTTAGTAACAACAGAAGCAATAAACTTAGGTATAATATTACAGTGTATGAGGGTTAATTACTGGTTTTTTCCATAATAAACATCTTAGGGTTTAACAGCGGTGATTGGCTTAAATCTAGTTGTTCGTTTAACAAGTTATCTTTATCGTTGCAAAGAACTCTTTTAATTTCAAAAGTTTCTAAAGCGTTTAATTTAGTTCCTTTGTTAGCAAAATGTAAAATTTTTACATAATTAGGAATATCCTGATTTTGAAAATGATTATTCTTTTAATAAATGATTAGCAAAATTAGAATTCTCTTTTATTAATCTATAGCTTACAATATGCTCTTTGCAACGGCTAAGAATACTCCGACCAGACTGATCTATATAATAACATTCACGCTGTTTACAATTAATTTTGTAAACACCACTATTATGCAAAGGATCTGATTTACACTTGTTATTTAAAAGAATTTGTTTTAGTGTATGATTATTATAAAAAGCAGCGGTTATGTTATCTCATTTTAAATGTTTCGGTATGTTTAGACTGGAATTTCCTATATAAACTATTTTCCTATAAGTTAGGTCCTCTTTTATAGGGCTGAAGGGATAAATTGACTTTAAAATAGCTTGTTTTTGTTTTTCGTAGAGTATCTTATCAATTATCTTCGTATTGTAACCATTATTTTTGCAATATTTTTTATAATCTTTAATTCTTCTTTAAAGTTTTTTTCAGAAAGCGAAATGTTTAATAATCTGTGTATGAAACAATTAAATGCTGATAATTTTGTTTTATAAGGGTGGTTTGAAAACACTGGAATTACTGTACAGTGTAAGAAGATTTTCTATAAATATTAAATTCAAGTTTATTTGACCTTCGTATTGTTAGGTCAAGGAAATTAAGTTCACTGTAAATTTAATAGTTTTGCTTAAGTTGTTGATATATTTAAGAAGGATACCTAATTCTCTGTTTGTTCCCGTGAATATACAAAAGATATCGTCCACATAGCGAAACCATCTAAAGACATTTTTAGCGTAACTAGATAATAAAATTGTATTTTCTAAATCATCCATAAATATATCAGCTAAGAGAAGCGACAAAGGAGACCCCATGGGTACCCCATCTCGTAATTTGTAAAATTTTGAATCGCCTATTGCAAGCTATAGATTAATAAAAGAGAATTCTAATTTTGCTAATCATTTATTAAAAGATAATAATCATTTTCAAAATCAGGATATTCCTAATTATGTAAAAATTTTACATTTTACTAATAAAGGAACTAAATTAAATGCTTTAGAAACTTTTGAAATTAAAATAGCTCTTTGCAACGATAAAGATAACTTGTTAAACGAACAACAAGATGTTTATTATGGGAAAAATCAGTAATTAACCCTCATCCACTGTAGTATTATACCTAAGTTTATTGCTTCTGTTATTACGAAATTCCTGCCGATGGCATAACTGCCGAAATACGTATAGAGTTTCTAAATAAATTTATAGAACATTTTCACCGAGTGTTTTTTCATCTTTTGTTCAATTTTTTGATAGAAATCGGTTTTGTAGGCGGTGATGGTACATGGCATCAGTTCGTTACCTTGCCAAATATTTTGAAAGAATTCAACCCCAATATAACGGGATATTCGACGGGAATTGGAGAATTTACCGCCCCTAATTCAGGATTAAACATTGGATTCCCAGTTGCTGCTGATGCCGACGCTTTAAAACAAGCGCACATTTTGGTAGAGAGGATCCGAAAAAATCACAAAATCGACATAAACAAAGATTGGAAAATGGTAACGGTTTTCTTCGGAGCTAATGACTTGTGCTCGGCCCAATGTTTCGATGCCAAAAGAGGATCACCTTACAATCACGCTGTGAAATTAAGTAAAGCATTGGACTATTTACAGCGTCATTTACCACGGACATTCGTAAACTTAATTCCTGTAATAGGCAAGTGGTTTTTAATCTTTTAATGTCCAAATTAACGATTTCCATTTTCTTTTATTTATTTAAGTAGATGTCACCGTTAGCGTTAGACTGAAGAGGTCTTTGATGTGCCGGCTTATGCACTCGCTTTACTGCACCTGTTATCGAAACACTAAAAGCAACCCTGTTGATGAACTTTCGGAGATGACGAGAAAGTATCAGCAAGCCGAAGAAATTCTGGTAATAAATCAACAAATTATTTCAAATACGATTGCTTAACGTCGCGGCTATGTGTTTATTTTTAGATCTCGAGTGGGCGGTACGACCAAAAAGAGGACTTTACAGTTGTAATTCAACCGTTCATTAAATATTTTAATACACCGAGGAATCACATTCTTCGACAAAGAGAAGCCATTGATATATCGTATATTACTTACGATTGTTTCCATTTTTCACAGAAAGGGCACGCGTTAGGTATGTGTTTAACGTTAAATTAATTACAAAATTTAATCAAATACTTGGTTATATGTATATAAGTGGAGTGGGATTTTTTTTCAATTTATTCGATTTGATTTGATGTTTAAAAAAACATTTAATAATTAATATAATTTTACTCAGAAATAAAGAGGGGAGATGAAGGCGTGCGTGAACAAGTATAAATATATTTGGCTGGCTGACGACTGCAAACAGGCGTTCTCGCTCATGGGAAGTTATCACATGAAATAATAAAAACACTTACAGATCTGTTGACATGATCATAAAGTAATTAGGTACTCACCGGGGTTCCTTCGGAACTCCTGCCCCTCTGGATTACTTGCCAATTAATCTTCATCGGTCTAACAGAATCCGTCAATCAGCAAATCGTATTAAATACCTGTAATCATGAGTTTGCACTCCCGCGCCTCCAGACGGGTTACACACCTAACCCCGTACTGCTATAGCACCATGCCTACCCCATCACCACAGATATCTGTGTCTCTCATGTACAATACTGGGATGACAGATCGTCGTGGCACATTAGCCACAATTCAACAACTAGCTCTTATAACCACAATGGCCAATGATAACGTTTTAACACAATCAGATATTTCTCGAGTACTGTGTACAATATAAATAATACATATACATATATATATAATATATACCTAAAACCAGTAATCACATTAGTAAACCAATAATTTACTACACAAATTATCTACGCATAATAAATGCACCTGCAACGCAACGCATCGCATCGCTACGCTAGCAAAACTCGCCACTGCAATCGTGCACGACGTCTATACACATACTATATATTATAAAAATGTTGCCCTCGCATCATTTTATTCCTTCCTATGTCTTTCGTCATCCTTAGATAACATAAACAAAACATGTGGGGATGCTAGTCGCCAGCCTTTACGACGTTAAATATAAGATTCACGGAAAAGCAAATACAAAGATGATAATTATTGAATATAATTTTGATATACTCATTTCTATTTATATTTCACTAATGTTTTTATTAAAACAAATACACTCAACAATCGTTTCGGCCAAAGGCCATTTTCAAGAGTAATTTATCAATACTTTGTATTTGTTTTAATAAAAACTTTAGTGAAATATAGCCAAGTGTTTGATTCAATTTTGTTATTAATCATGTTTCACAATGAATTCACCATACAAACTTCGGAACTTATTAAATTAATTTACGGAAGCCCCTTTATGTTCCAAACAATTGAAAATAAATCTAATAACAATTGTATCGAGGAAGCTTTTAAATATTGTAACTCCCTAATATCGTAGAAATAAAATAACACAAGTTACAAACACAATTTATTGTACCACAATGCACATTTCGCCGCACTGTGGCTTCTTCAGGTGGAAGAAAGAAATACAAGTTAAACTAAGTAACAATTCGCATAACTACTAATTACAAAAGGGGGGAGAAAATACATATTCTATTAAATGTTCAACAAAGAAACATTGTTGGTGTCTAATTCGTCATTAATGATCAAACTTATAGTTTATTGATTTCCAAATTTAATTTAACGTTACTTAATATTTGCTCGTTGTTTTTGAAAATACCTATTACCAACAAGAAGGCCTTGCAATGGGTAACCCGCTGAACTCTTTATTGGCAGAATTATTTTTGAATGATTTAGAAATAACAATTAGTAGAAATATTCTATTTAAGAAATGCTTATATTGGTACCGTTACGAGAATAAAATTTTAGTATACTTTTTAGGAACTGACAGACAAATATCTCAACTATTAAATTTTTTTAAATAAATTTCACACAAAAATTAAATTCACATTAGAAATAGAACAAAATAGATCTATAAATTTCCTTGACCTAACAACTTCTAATAAAAATAATAAACATTCTTTCTCAATTTATCATAAAAAATCACACACTGACACTATTATTCATTCAAAATCCTTCACAAATTGGTCTTTTTTGTTCATCTCTTCATAAACTCATAACGATACCTATGTCAGAAGAAGATTACAATAAAGAACTGAACAGGATATATGTCATTGCCAACAATAATGGCTTTAATACCTCAATAGCAACAAAAATACTTAATAAAAAATTATCTAGAAAAACACTTAATTTTGTTTATCCGTATATAGCTAACAAAAAACTACTTCATATATTTAGGACAAACTGGTCGTTCAATAAAAACACGTTTAATTGAGCATCAAAAAACAATAACTCATCTCTCAAAAAATACTAACTTTGTAAACCATTTCGTACAAAACAATCATACATTAGACATAAATAATTTCAAATTGTTACATACACAAAATAAAGGTAAAAGATTAGATTTACTAGAAATTCTAGAAATTCTAGAAATTACAAGAGCAAATAACAATAGCAAAATTTTATTGAACGACCAAATAGATTTTGGGGTTTCCCCCTTATTAAAAGTTGTTACAGGTAGAGAAGACTCCAGGTATTTCAGTCTATTTAAGAAAAAATTTTACCCATTCTGATTTAGTTACTTTAAAACTCTTTGATAATGGCATAATAGCCGAAACATATGTTAGAGATTTTTCAAATAAAAATAGTGAAACAAAACCAAGTGTTTATTTTCTTGAATTTATTTTGAATAATGTTTCACCAAGAGTTAAGCCAGAACACAATTAATATTAAAAAACTAATTTTAATTCACTTAATACATAGGTAATTTTTCAGTTAAAGTAGGCAAATACATATCAGATTACACTAATTCAATAAATTCCTTTAAAACGAACAACAGGCTTGGTAAATGCATAAAAAGCAATAAAGATTTTTTTAAGAGAGATACAAAATCAGGGGTTTGTAAATTAAATTGCAGTAGTTGCAATAAATTTTATATCGGCCAAACTGGTAGGTGTTTTAAAGATCGTATTAAAAAGCACAAAAAGAGTTTTGTAATTAAAAACGATAATTCTACTTATGCCCTACATCTAATTGAAAATAATCACAGTTTCGATAAAAATTTCAAAATTTTACATATAGAAAAGAAAGGTCTTTAATTAAATTTATATGAATGTTTAGAAATCAATAAACTAAATACAAAAGGTATGATCATTAATGACCTATCAGACACCAACAATTCTCCTTTGTTGAACATTTAATAGAATATGTATTTTCTCCCTCCTTTTGTAATTAGTATTTAAGCGAACTGTTACTTAGTTTAAGTTGTATTTTTTTCTTCCACCTGAAGAAGCCACTGTGTGGCGAAATGTACATTGTGGTACAATAAATTGTGTTTGTAACTTGTATTATTTTATTTCTACGAAAGTTAATAACAGTTACAAACAGTGTAGGTTCATGGTCAGTGGTTTATCGATTTCTATCTTATTCAAAGAAACTCTTTAAAAGCCAGTTTAGATAATCCATCTACTAATATCCGCTGCTAACTGACGTATTTCATATGTTAGAAAAAGCCATCGGGCCTCACTAAGGCATCTACTTGTCCAACTGAATCAACGACACAGCTTATGTGCCCTAATGGACACGTAAACCAAATTAATCTTCTTATTCCGTTCTTATTAATTCGATTTACACGCATATTAGATTAGATTAGTTTCCATGAAGTTGTATTAAAATAAAAACAAGTTGACACACACCTACTAGGCGAACAATTTATTAATACAAAAAATATCGTTTATAAAATCAAAATCTATTGATTTATATGGCTAAATTTACACAAAACACGATACAAACTCGCTATAATTCATATCAGGTATAAAAATAAAAAACACAAATTGTATAATTCATGTTATAATATATTTTTTTGAAATTTACAATTTGTGTTTTTAATTTTTATGATGAATTTCATATTCATATTATATATTATCCATACAGAAAAAAACATATTCGTACTTATATAACATTGTTAATTATGTTACGTACATAATTTTTTCGTTCTTACTTAGAACTTTAAAACAGTTGAAATTGCAAATGTAGCCAAGAACATGGACGTCAGGTTTTTTTCAGTACCCACTAAAAATATAATAACTCCTTTAAGTTATTGCATAAGGCAGTCGCGAGCAAAAATGTTCTTTGTTTTAAGTATTTACCTAGCTCTTTATTAATTTCAGTTACGTCAAATAAAAAACAGTGATAAGCTGATAACTGATAATTTGTCGGTGTTGTCAATTAATTTTTGACACTGTTGACCTCAAAAAGAAGTACACTGATAAATTAAATAAATATTCAAAAGTCATATTAGTTTTTAAAGACAACTATTTGTTTATTTACATATAATCATGTCGTTAATTTGGTAAACGAACAAACGATGAAAATAAGAAAATTGCTTCAATCCAGAAATAGTTTTTTTTTTAATTAAATTATATAAAATTTTAATTTTCAATTAAATTTCGATGTGTTTTCAGTAAGAGGGCTGTACAGGGTCATTCAAACTGAGTGGTACATTAGACGTTATATATATATATATATATATATATATATATATATATATATATATATATATAAGTAATACAGGGACTATAAATTATGGGTGTTACAATGACATACAATAATCTGTAATTAACAAAACAAGCATTACTACACCAATACATTACGATTAAACGATAGTAACAAATGCAAGAAACAGTAAATTTTCGCTTCTTTACGAATTGATTAATTTTGATCTTTACAAATTTACTTAATGATTCGTTTCATGTTTGATTAAATTGTCGAATTAAATTGTCGACTTCTCTAATAAAAAATTGAATCTATGACGCAAATCGAGTCAAAATTCAAAATGAACATTAACCAGTATCATTTTTTTACTTTTAAATGTCTAATTACCTCAATCATGCTGGTTGAAAGAACTAAAGGAATGACAATGACCCCCAATTTGAATGTCAAGCTTCCTAGAGCTTCCTTTGGTAAAAAAAATACCAGGAAACTTTTCAACATTTTAAAAAAGATTTACAGTTCAAATATGCATCAATTGTGACGTCAAGATTAAATAAATAATACAGTATTTAATATATATAAAATATATCACTTTTGGTCCTTTTTTATCTTCCAAGATTAAAAAATAAAATAAAATTTCGAGTACTGTTTATTTTAACATAATAAATTATGAAATTAGAAGTTTTGACATGTGACATGTGACATGTGACACTTAAATTCAAATTCAAATTCAAATTTATTAACCATATATAATACACCTATTTGTTTTACAATTTTTCTTATATTATGCTAAATGTATATAATACTATTGAGGATATGTTTCAATTTTTAATACACGTGTATCTGTGGCTGTAGGAGATGTCATTGCACCCGTATACAGTCATGGTTTATTTAAATAATAACAATTTCACATAGCTTAAATACTTCTGGTTGTATTTTAAAATAATATTTTTTAATATACTTTTTTTCAGGGGCTAATATGGTATGGAATAACCTTCTTCAGCCAGTGGGACTAAAAAGCACAACCATGATTGATGGTCTAATGAAAGATTTTCTGTGTCCTTCAAAAAATGCTCCTTATTTTTTCACATATAAAAATTCAAAAACTTTTTTTGAAACTGGCCATCAATGACTAAATAAACTACTTACAAACACGACTGTTTTATTACAATACTTATAACTCAAATGCAATTTCCCGGTTCAGGAAGGAAATCCATAACTTTAACTAACTGACGAAAACAATTCGGGTAAACTTTCGTTTACACGAAATGACTTATAAACTAAAAAAATTAAATTTAAGAGCCTTTGCGAACAGTGCATCACAAAATTTTTCATGCGCAAATTCGTCATTTTCATTTTTCGGACTTTAGAATAACCGAAATCAGCTACATAATTTTTGTTTTTTAATTTGGATTTTAAACGTTCCTCCGGACAAAAAAAAAATCGAAAATCACCCGTTTTCATTTTACGAGCAAATTTAGTCGACTTTAGAATAACCGAAGTCAGTTAAATTAAAACTTTTTTCCTTTTGAATTTAAACGTTAAACACAAAAACACGAAAATTTAACTAACTTAACCTAACCTAACCTAACCTAACCTAACCTAACCTAACCTAACCTAACCTAATCTAACCTAACCTAACCCACTAATTTACTTATTGCCTCTAAAATCCCCATATTCTAATCTAATAGCTCGTAGAAGTTCCTAAAACGGACCTAGGTTTTTTTTTGCAAAATCGTCTCCACAAATATTCGCACAGTTTATCGAAAAATTCCTCTTCTGGAACATGCTGACCTCTTAAATATTTTTTGGCAGCATTCCATTGAGATTCAATTCTCTGCGTATGGGTACCATCATCAGCAACAAACTCAACGCTGTGGTTAATAGTTTGATGAAAGTAACCATTCGTAGAAAGTTGACTGTACCCTCTCCATAAGTCCGTATGTATTATGGATCCCAGCTCAATATTAGCTTTAATTAAATTAAAATTAATTAAAGTGGTTGAATCTTCTTAAATCTTCGGAATTTCCCGCAATCATACCCAATACCCAATGACCTTCAATAATTCACCCCCGATTATATTTGTCTGGAAAATGAAAGAAGTTCTTAAAAGCAAAAAAATACAATGTCTTTTATATAACTCATTTCGGCTAAACGAAAGTTGAGCCAACAATTCCTTAAAGTCCTTGAGAGATATCAGAAAACTTATATGTTCGTGACATCTAACAAAATGACTACGAATTAAGGCATAATTTTAACAGGAAAATACCACGAAGCTATTTCCGCAAACAAACAATTGTAGGTGAAGGCAATTTGTCAAAGTATCACGCGATATTTTGCTTGATACGTAATATTTGCTGTATGTAAATAAATGTTTCAGTAAGTAAAGGTCCTGTACTTGTAACCTAAGATTTACGACATAATTAACAATAAATCTCAGAAAATCGTGAGATTAATAAATTTCCTTCTTTATATTGATATTAGTTACACACAATCCAATATACAGTATTTACATTAAAAAGTGTATCTATCGATTAGACTAATAAATAGGTAATTATTTTTTACAAAAAAAAAATGCAAAACATTTATTTACATCTTAGGATGAAAATAAAACACAAAAATAGTTTAAAGTAAATTATATTAAATAGTGTTCATAAAGACATTGAATTCACAGTAGAATTAGAATCAAACAATTCCCTAAACTTTATTGACCTAACCATAACACGTAAACATTCACAACATAAATTTGATAGTTTTCATAAACCAACACACACGGGCACAATTATTCATTCAAAATCATTTCATCCAATCCCCCATAAATTAGCAGCATTTAATTCATTTTTACATCGACTAATTAACGTACCATTGTCAACAGATAATTATCAAATAGAATTAAATCGATACAAAATCGCATTAGTGAACCAAACTCATAACAAAAACTCAAACAAAAAACTTTGAACATTATCTATCCGATAACTAAAACAAAACCGAATAGCTTTGATTGTTTTTCTTATTACGGTCATATTTCTCTAAAAAAGAGTAACATTGTAAAGAGTATGAACAATAGTTTTATTAGCTTTAGGACTAACAATATAACAGTGTTCATAAAGACATTGAATTCACAGTAGAATTAAATCAAACAATTCCCTAAACTTTATTGACCTAACCATAACACGTAAACATTCACAACATAAATTTAATAGTTTTCATAAACCAACACACACGGGCACAATTATTCATTCAAAATCATTTCACCCAATCCCCCATAAATTAGCAGCATTTAATTCATTTTTACATCGACTAATTAACGTACCATTGTCAACAGATAATTATCAAATAGAATTAAATCGATACAAAATCGCATTAGTGAACCAAACTCATAACAAAAACTCAAACAAAAAACTTTGAACATTATCTATCCGATAACTAAAACAAAACCGAATAGCTTTGATTGTTTTTCTTATTACGGTCATATTTCTCTAAAAAAGAGTAACATTGTAAAGAGTATGAACAATAGTTTTATTAGTTTTAGGACTAACAATATAACAGTGTTCATAAAGACATTAAATTCACAGTAGAATTAGAATCAAACAATTCCCTAAACATTTTTGACCTAACCATAACACGTAAAAATTCACAGCATAAATTTAATATTTTTCATAAACCAACACACACGGGCACAATTATTCATTCAAAATCATTTCATCCAATGCCCCATAAATTAGCAGCATTTAATTCATTTTTACATCGACTAATTAACGTACCATTGTCAACAGATAATTATCAAATAGAATTAAATCGATAGAAAATCGCATTAGTGAACCAAACTCATAACAAAAACTCAAACAAAAAACTTTGAACATTATCTATCCGATAACTAAAACAAAACCGAATAGCTTTGATTGTTTTTCTTATTACGGTCATATTTCTCTAAAAAAGAGTAACATTGTAAAGAGTATGAACAATAGTTTTATTAGCTTTAGGACTAACAATATAACAGTGTTCATAAAGACATTAAATTCACAGTAGAATTATAATCAAACAATTCCCTAAACATTTTTGACCTAACCATAATACGTAAAAATTCACAACATAAATTAAATATTAAATCGAATAGCTTTGATTGTTTTTCTTATTACGGTCATATTTCGCTAAAAGTGAATAACATTGTAGAGAGTATCAACAATAGTTTTAATAGCTTTAGGACTAACAATACTCTAGGTATATATATATCATCAACCAAAAATGTAAAACTCCTAAACATCCTTGTTCAAGAGTTTATTTATTAAATTGTAAAGATTACCCTATAGTGTACATAGGACAGACAGGCAGAATGTTTGAGACTCGCATAAACGAACATTTGAAAAGTTTTAACAAAAACAAAGTAGACTACCTAAGCAGAACATTTGTTAGAGAATAATCATAAGTTTAACGTAAATTACAAAATTTTACATAGGCAAAATAAGAGTTTTAAGTTAAATTTATTAGAACAATTAGAAATAAACAGATATTATCAAAAAGGAGTGATCCTAAATGATCAAAATTTCACTTTTCAGCGCGAGTACCCACTCAACCATGTTGGTGGGTCACCGATCTCCCAACGCTTCCTCCCGCCCACCTCCCAACCAAATGCTACCTAATACTACTCCCACCCTTTTTCTCCCGGGATGTATAACATTCGGGTTGAGCTCTCATCTCGAGGTTCTCGTCTGGGGCTGCGCCCCTCCCCATCGCCAACAACTTCTCCAAGGCACCTACATGTGGATTCTCCGCTCAGCATTAAACTACCCAAATTCTGAAAGAAACCGGTCTACCTTCTCTCCCCGACGCTGCAAATACATACGCGGCAAACCTTCGGGCCTCCGTGTCAGGCCACCCAAACCCCACCATCTCGATACTCTCCAATTACGCCCCAAAACCGAACGACCACTTTAGAAGGCCTTGTCACCTTCTACCCTGAGCCGCCCTTATTCGATCACCCTAGTTTCGCTTTTTAGCGCAAGTGCCCACACTTCACATCAGAGGTAGGCCACCGACTCTTTGAACCCCCCCATCGCTCCCGTCCCTTCCCCCCACAACTCTGCCTCCTCCTCAATCCACTTCCCTATCCCTACCTCTCCGCATCTACCCTGGGGATGTTAAAACCTTCGGGTTGTTAATCCCCACTCGAGGTGGGTTTTTAGTCAGTAAGAATCTGACACTACCCCCCTTCAAGGGGTGCCTATGTAAGGTTTTCCCACCTCCAGTTAAATCTAAACAAAAAAAATCTCATCTCGAGGAGGGGCTTTAGTCGGTGAATCCGACACTACCCTCGGAGGTGTCTTTTGAAGATTTCCCCTCCTCGAAAAGAAAAAAAAATGATCAAATAGAAGGTAATAGTTTCCTATTACTTACACAATTACCCCAAGTCACCTATTTAGTATAAATAGTCCTAGTTTTAGTCGAAGTTTGTATATTCATCACCTAATAATGCCACTGTGTGGTGAAACAATATTGTTGTGAATACAATATAATTTACTTGAAACTATTTTTGTGTTTTATTTTTTAAATTTATTTACATAATTAAACTCTCAAAAACCATATATATATACAATGTTTTCAACTAATTTGGTGTTTAAATAATTAACCTTTACGTTGGTATTTTTTTGGACGTTTAGTTCACGCCTATCACTTTTAATGCTCGTTTTTTTTTACATTTTACAACAGTCAATTATTCATCGAAGGTCTTACATAGGGTACCTACATGAGACTCATGGTTAATAAACAACACAGGGTGGTTAGAACAAACAGGATAACACGATACTAACATCAAACGTATCATTGTATTTATTATAAATGTGGTTTTGTGTCTAATTCGTTTCATAACAAATTAATGCACCTCAACAACAAATTAAAATCAAATTACGAACTGCTGCAAATAACATCTGTCGTAAATAAATTTCTGAAGGCTTCTTACACGTTTGCCATGTCACAAAACACGTGAGATATTCGAAGAAATATTATAGTAATCCCTGACGTTAACACTGAAAATTATCTATTGTAATTTATTGTTGATTTATTGACACTGAGGAATTTTCAAAATGGCCATTCATTTTAACTGAAATATTATGTAATATCAATAATGAAATATTTAAAGAATTTTTTAGTAGGGGTAAATTTTAAATATATTAATGCGATATTAATTATTGAATTAATTTGTACCCACTACAGATTACCTCATACAATGAGAGGAAATTTTGTTATTGCTCGAACCCGGGATCTTTAGCTTTATCCCTACTAAAGAATTCTTCAAATATTTCATTATTAATAATTAATAATAATATACATTGATTCCAACGTTCTGTGACTTAGTAAGTACTTTCGTCGTTGTTGCTGTTGTCACCTCTCGTAACTTAGTGGCAAAAGCATTGATGCGTAAAGCCAAAGATCCCGGGTTCGAATTTCGGCAAGGGCGAGACAGCAGTAACAAATTTTTCCTTCAGGTTAAAATAGAAAAATCGAAGTTATGGTGATTAAATAAAATAAAATCAAAAAATATTCATGCCTTAAAAAGTGGGCGAAACACCTGTCCACTCGTTAAAGTTTTTGTATGGTGAATAAGGGTTAGTCTGTTTTGATTTTCTTTTAATATCAAGTTAACTTGTCTACTCACTTTTATAGAACAACCGAAATCGCGATCTACGTCTGCTAGTTCCAAATAATTATTTGCCAAGGGCTTAATGCATTTTATTGTTACTGTTATATATTCAAAAATAACAAATCAATTTTTAACCAAAAAAAATTTAGTAACATACGAGGCATGTTTTTAAGTAGGTACCGTTTTGAAATTCTGCCAGCGCAGCACTGCGGTCAGCGTTCCCCGCATGCGCACCTAGTACCTACCTCTCTTACCTAAGCACTGACGCCATTACACTCTGATTCGTCCTTGTTTACGTTGTTTACTGAGTGTTTAAGATGCCTCCGATAACTCCGATAATCGTGAGTCCCGTCAAATTTTAAGTCCTAGCTGTTATACGATTCCTTAGTGCTAAAGGACTAAAACCGATTTATATTCGTCATGAGCTTTGTGCAGTTTACATTATGAGTGATGGAATGGTAAGGAAGAAGCATTTCAAGATGGCCGCACAAATGTGCATGACAATGCCCGACAATAGACTAAAGATCTCATCACATCTTTTCACTGGGAAACGCTAGATCATCCTCCGTACAGCCCTGATTTGACGCTCAGTGACTACTATTTGTTCCTGCACTTGAAGAAACATCTAGGTGGTCAGCGTCTTCAAGACGATGACGAAGTCAAAACAGCTGTGATACAGTGGTTAACAGTTAACAAATCAGGTGGCAGAGTTCTATGAGAAGGGTATTCAAAAGCTGTTCACTGGTCAAACGTTATGACAAGTACCTCAATATTGAAGGAAATTATGTAGAAAAGTAGATTAAGGTACAGGCTTTCATGTAAAAATAAAATTATTAATATATCTTCGCACGTTTTTATTAATTTCAAAACGGTACTTACTTCTAAAAAATGCCTCGTATTTGAGTTTTTCGTCTTGCATGTAAAACTATATATTATTTCTTATGTATTCCAACCACAATCCCTAATTACACGATAGAATATTATGTAATCAATTCTTTAAAACGAAAAGCAGGAAATTAATAAATAACAGCTTCTTATGGTTTATATTTGTTGTTTTATATTTTACTTTGCTAAATACGAATTCCTTTTAGGCAAACTAATTAACGATCTTATTTACCATAATTAAACATGCAACATATTTAAGACAATTTTAACTAAACAACAAAGTAGAAAATTGGAAATTTATATGTAAATATTATTCATTAATAGGCTTCCACAATATGTTTGAATAAATTTTTTAGCTACTGGTCTATAAAAGACACAACTTATAAACCTACAATCCTAACATTTAAATTTTCATTATTGTTATTATTACAGCAATCTAGATAATCCCTTGGAAGACACATTATCATCTACAATAATTTGCTACGTAAAAGATTCGGACGCCGCAAAAAAATGAAAAAACCTTATGTAATACATTGCGAGGGTTGTAATTTATATTTTGAATCTTGGCAATACTAAGTGTTTACAGGCGCCATCTGACATTTCTAATTGAAACTTTAACCTTAACCTAACCAAACCTTAACCTAACCTAACATAACCTAACCTTGTTAACTATAACCTTCTTTATAACGTTTTGTCATTTGAGCACAACTTGTGTTGTTTACAGTAACTTGAATATTTTGTCTTTCGATAATAAATTACTGTCTTTTCATTATTAGTCTCGAATTATAAATAACAACATAATGAAAGGAAATAAATAATATTGCGTTTTTATTTCACACTTGAAACAAACAATGGTTACAAAACAAAACTAATAGATAACCTAATAAGAACAAAAAACAATAAGAAGATTAAACAACAATTATATGCGGAATTAACTTTAAGTAAAGAAGCAAATTTTAAATTTATTAATTATATGCCCAATATAAGTAATAGGATCTGTAATCAACTTAGCAAATTAGGTATTAAAACAATTCATGTAAATAAAAATAATCTAGAAAAAATGTTAGTAAGTAATAAATCCAAAATTGACATACTAGATAAAAATGAAGTTTATAAATTGAAATGTAATAATTGTAACGCATGTTATATAGGCCAAACAGATAGAAACCTAAGAACCAGATTTAACGAACACAAAAAAGCAACCCTTGTAGCAGTTATGTATAAATCTCATTTCATTACGTAACAAATAAAAATACCGTTTTATATAAATGTATTACTATTTGTTTTAATTATGTCAAGTTTTATAAAACGCTAGGTATCAGTTCCAAATCAGGGGAATCTTAGTAGTGCCAAATCAGGATATCCTGATCAGGAAAACATTATCAGTACAATATCAGCCATCAGGTATTCCTGACTAGTTTTCCAGGATTCATCTGCGTTACATACCTGACCAGGGTCTGATGATATTAATGCAAATTTTTCTAATCGGGCATGTTTCAATATATCTTGATTCCAAAAACGGAATTAAATTACTAAAAAAGTACGAGTCTTTCAAGTTCATGAAAAGGCGTTCAACGACAAATATCATTCAAAAACAAACACTTCATGTTTTATTTACAACATGCAGGACATTATAGTCTACATTAAAAGAATGTTTTATATCATAATTTGACTCGATGTTGTTTGTTTCAAAAGATTTTTTATGTTCGCTGATTCGTTTTTGAAAAGTACGACCCATCTGACCCATGTAGAATTTACCACAAGGGTCGCATTTTAGTCTATACACATCTAATCTATTACCCTTTTCCGTCTTATGTTTGTTATTTTTAATATGCTTACTTAAAGTATTAATCGTATAGAAAGCTATATATATTTAAATTAAGGTTTCCAAATATTTTTCCTACTTGGTTTGAAGAACTGCCTAAAATTGGTATAGTTTTATAACTATTAATTTTATCTTTGATTGGGGGATAGACATTTTTTATAAATTGTTTGAAAAATAATTTGCTTAATAAACTATCTATAATCCAGCTATCATAGTTGTTACGAACAGCTAAATGTTATTCTATTTAATTCATTATTAAAATCCGATTTATCCAAAGGTACATTGATTAATCTATATAAGTCCGATCTGTATTAGTTTAAGTTTATTATACTTCTGAAGAAGCCTAAGTTAGGCGACACGTAACATATTTGAAGTGTTTTAATATATAGTGGAAATTAAACTTTGTGTTTCATTTATTTGTTAAAATGAGTTTCCATCAAGTAAACTTAGATATGATAAATCATTTCATGTTTGTCTATAGATATCATACTATCATTTTTTTTTAATAATAACTAAGCGTTTAAATATAAAATTATATAAACTAATATTAACGTATAGCTAATAAGAAAACATTCACAGTGTCTTTGTTAAAATAATCTATTTATTTGAGCAGATATCAGTACGAAAAGTACAACATTTTATAAGAAAAATATATATATACAAACTATCACACTAATTACATTAATTGTAAATTTTCATCATTGTCGTCATCAGGTTCATCATCCTTAATCAACGAATTCTAACACTTCATAAACGAAGATCTCTCAGTTGCATTCATATTTAATTTATCTATAATTGATCTGAAACAATAAATCAATTGTTAATTACCTTATTAATTAATAAAACTAATTTTTTTAACAGCAACTTATGCTTTCTTTAAAACAGCATCTAATGCTAACAGGTACTCACCATTAAACAATTCAATTCCTCAGTTTAATTCGAACTTTCCTTCATCCGAAAATTTTTCCTGTTCGAGAGCCCTTCGAGGATGTCGATGCCGTACTTCCACAGCTTTTAAGTGATTCCTTAGAGGAACTTTTGCTGCGACTGTTATTTTTGTTGGGATGCAAAATGCTGTCAATAACTTGACGCATTGTTGAATGCTTTCTGTTGAACGGATTCGTGTACATTCTTCCAATGAATACAGCAATATGTGTTCACTAATAACACAACAACAATTTAATTTTTATTAACTCGGTTTCACTTGCGATATATCGTTGAGAACGTGTTAACGATTATTATTTATGAACCGTCTCACTCTCGAGCTTCGAGGTACTATGTTTACGGAAAACACATTACCTTGCTTTTATACTTGATACCTGACGCGATTCCCACCTTTACATTTATAATTAGTATCCGAGAGTATACAGTGTCGTAGGTGTCAATATTGACGTGCTATGGGTAATTTTGACGTAGTAATATAAAAAATATTAAAAAATAACTGTTTCAACAGGAATGACAGGCCATCAAATAAAAAACTGTTTACACAAATATGTTTCGGCATGTTACAAACGAAAACAAATGATTTTTCGGTTTTATTTACTTCTTTACCCTGTCGTGTTTTCCTAATTAATATGAATGGTTTTGTTGGTTTCAGAACTGCAGGGATTTCCTTTTTGGTCTTAACAAAATAACATAAATAATTAATATTGTGATTAATTAATGTGAAATTATAGAAATTTTTTCAATTAATGCTGTTATTCTCGTTAATTAGGTACTCGATTCTTTTTTGTCTATTTCGTTATCATATATTGTGTGTCAAATGGATGAATGAACTAATTCAAAAGGATAATGACCAAGATAAAATTTAAAAAAAAAACATACTGATAACAAATTACAGCTGGTAACAATCAGTTTCATTTAAAAATAGTTATCAAAAATTAATTCGAAATTAAAAATTTCAAAATAAACTCCTTTATCGTTCTGTACTTTTCTGTAAAGTAAAAATAATTTGAATTTTTAAATAGGAGTATTTGAAATCCAACGTTTCATACGAATTCAGTCCACCCTCGGGCCCGGTGCACTCGGATTCGTCCCCATGAGGTAATTAGCGCTTATCAGCAACATGGATTCGTCCCCGTTCGAAAAGCAATCCTTTCTTAATATTATTACCCAGAAAACAATGGCAGCGTTGCCATATCTGAATTAATTTTATTCGGTCCACCCTAACATTTTCCAATACTTTGAAGTTCTGAAAATTTTTTAAAAAAATTCTTTTATAAAATAAACTGCATTTACTTAAATATGTTTTTAGAAGTTTGGCAAAAATAGTTATTTATACATTTGTTGTTGTTATGCTACTTAAGAAGGGGTAAAATAAATATAATAACAACATTTTATTGGATAATTATAATAGTCGGTTATTGATATGCCTTATCGGCAACAGGAACCGGATTCAGGAAGGGGTTTACGGTAAGAAATAAGGTATCAATAGTTGTAAATCATTTTAAATTCAATTTTCATAAAAAGTTAACAGATGAAAATTCGCGGTGGAAATGTAGGCAGCATAATTGTAAACCATTTTTAAAAACTAAGGGCGAACTTGACGGAGTGCCTTTAATATGAGATTGTGTTCTGATACATAATCATGAAGAGGACACGAATAGAAGAAACTTACCTACTTAAAATTGCAAGGCTTAGTAAGGCTTAATTGTGGCTGTATGCTGTAATTTCTGACATTTATTTAATATTATTGTTACCTCATTTTTACATTTTGACAAAATAAAATTCATATATGATATTTATCACTGTCTTTTATTCCAACTTGCAACAGTATTACAAGAAGAAATATACTTCGATGATACAAGGCAACCATGTACGTTATTCTGCTTTATTTTGTGCTTTTCTGGGAATTTCCAATAAAACTGTCGCGGGTAAGAATTCGTGTATTTACTTTTCATAATTATAAACCGTTCCCAGCAGTACCTACATTGTGGGGACGAATTCGAGTGCAGCCCTAGGGCCACGTGTAATGTTTACCATATGGGGAAATACATTTAAAATCCTTGAACTGTCTGACATTAATAAATCTTGTAAGTGACAGAAATTTTTTGAGTATTAATGAAATCAATTAATTTCATTTCCACGTGCAACAAAACAAACGTATTAAGTGTTATTGGATAATACAATACAATAAATTATTCCTATCAAATAAATATCTGTAGAAGCCGGTGCATTTTTAGGAAACCTTTATTCAAGGCTCGGAATGTAAGTAGCAAATGTTGTTTTATAGATGCAATAAATAAATTTTTTACCTTGAATTTCGCGATCGAAATCAACTTTATGTATAAGCAAAAACATGCTTGTATATATAAATGTACTTTTCTTTATTAACAGGTGTATCCTTCAGTAATCCTAGAGACATATTACAACATCTTAGATAAACATAAATATACAATTACAGTAGGTGTTTTATATCAATTTTTACTGAAATTTAGTCAAAGTATTTCCGGTTGACGAAGGCAGACAGTTCCTATAAGATTTCCTTCACGCCAGGTCAACAATTTTACCTTGCTCTTACCATAAATTTACCGTCACAATTTCCCATTTTAGATTACAATGTTTCTTAAAAATGATAAAACTCTTAGCATAAAATATAACAAACGAAAATACGAGTGTTTAAATAAAAACAAAAGTATGTTAATAATGAAATGTTTTGTTGAATTTTTTAGTATAGGCAAATTTAAATACAAATTATGTAACCATTTATATTTCAGAACTTACCACATGAAATCAGTATCAAAAATTATCTTGGATAAACTGTTTACAATCTTTGAAAATTCTTACGATCCATAGTTAAAACCGTTATAAATTCTATTACCATTTAACCATTAAACGGATTGATAAACATTGTTTTATTATTAATGTTTTAAAAGAATAGATTTGCCCATTTAACTGCAATAGGAAGGTGCGTAAAAGACTAATAAAACCCTGTCTAATATCTCGTTATCAAGCAAAAAGTTGTTGATAATCCCAAAAAGAAGGTCATTATTTTGAGATGTTTATTTTCTTTCGAATTTCCTCTTTTTTTCTCGCGACAGCTGTTTCGCCTTCCGGAATCTTCAGGCTTGCCTCAAAGTTGGAATCATCACACACAAAATTTAAGTCATTATTTTTTATAAAATAAAACACGTAGTTTTTAGTTACAAAAATTTTATTTGTTAACACAATAATTATTTCGGCTCACAGAGTCTTCTTCAGGTGAATATTAATAAACTAAGTGTATACTAAATTATAAAATAAGGGTAGATGGAGGGATATTTAGAAGAGGGGACTGGAAAACTTCCAGTTGATTGTGTAAGGATAAACTTTTTTATTTGATTTGCTAATTTCTATTCTTTTCTGGTAGATTTGATTTACTAAATGGAGAAATATAAAATTTTCATTAAAATTGTGTTTAAATTCCAGCCGATTTTCTGTAATGTGTTCTTTAATTCTACCTTTAAAAGTCCTGCCTGTTTGTCCAACGTATGCTTTATCACAATCCCCACATTTCAATATGTACACTCCTGATTTCAAAGACTTTTCTTTTTATTTTGTTATTTTTAATGATATTATCTAAATTATTGAATGAAATATTGTTTTTAGTGTGATTTGAAATAATAATAAATTCTGTGAGTTGAAATAATTATTGTGTCAAAAAATAAAATTTTTGTAACTAAAAAGTACGTGTTTTATTTTATTACAATGGAGTTACAAGAGCTGAAAGCGTCATCGATTCAATTTTTCATTATTTTTAGTTTGAAAATGCCCTAAATATTAGGATACGTTGTATGTTGCTGACTTAAACATTATTTAATTTAATGATAAGATTGTACATGTTTCAACGCCCGATTTTTTTTCCAGTAGCAGTATGATAAAAGTTTTAAATTTTCTTAATTAATAAGGAATCACTATTTATCTGTCCCCGTACCTGGTAATGTTAAATGTCCATGACCGTAAGTTATAAATAAAATATAAAGGCGAACAACAATCATTTTAACTTAAATTAACCTACTTGCAAGGATTGTTTGAAAAGATTTATTCAGATCAAATTAGCGGAAAGAAGAAGTCGATCTTGAAAATCCATAAACATACTATTATGTCTTATTTTGCACCTTACAATATCCTACCCTTAGGCATTCCGTGTTGGAAGCAAAAAGTGTCAAACATTTATGATTTTTTGTTTAATTTACTTCCAATTTGCGAAATAATTTTAATACTTGAAATTGAAATAAACAAAAAAGCTTTTTTTTTCTTCATTACACCTAAAACGTCACTAAGAGTTTTTGAAAACACTCAAACATATAAGCTCATCATATGACATAATTTCTAAATTTATTTATTTGTAATACGACATACGAAAACCGCGTTATTAATTCAAAATAATTAATCAAAGTTTTTTGTCATATTCACTATTAAACGTCATACTTGTCTTTCAATACAACAATAAAGACAAAGAAGGCATTTATAAAATAAGCTGCAACAATTGTGAAAAAGTATATATAGGATTAACAAAAAGAAATATACATACAAGATTCAAAGAGCATTTCCTACATCTAAAAAACAATCAAGCAGAAAAGTCAGCGGTAACGTCACATTTTCTAAATACCAACCATAGCGTTGACATAAACAACTTAGAATTACTTAAACCCTGTTACAACTTCTCGGAACTCGTTACCAGCGAGGCTGTCTACATATATAAACATAGGGAAAACCTTATGAACTTCGATGTACACCACTTAAACAACCCCCTGATATCTCTGGAGTCCAGACATTTATAAGAATATAATTATATTTTCTTTTCTGTTAATTTCGATGATACACTGATGATGACTACATTGTAGTCGAAATGTATATCTGTATTTGTTAAATAAATTTGTGTGAAGTTTTAGACGATTTATTTTATATTTTATTTCTTTTATTCTACTCTCTAAATTATAATCTCATTATTAAGAATAGTTTGTGTACGTTTGGTACCCTATTATTGTAAATATTTTCGACATCAATTTCTTTTGTATAGTTAATGTATATATATATATAAAACAAAGGTAAGCACAGGGTACTTTACAGGTTATTATTATTATTATTTCGCATGCTCTGAAAATCATTACCTGGAACTACCCCCAGAATAAAACAAGTAATTGGTTAATTAGTGGTATTTCCAGGTCCTCGATAAAATGCAAAATTGGCAAATAACTGCCATAAATTTCCCATTACGGCTAATAGAAAAAAGAAATATGTACATAACTTATATATATATATATATAAAACTCGGTTTTTTATGAAACATTTTATAAAACAATAATAAACAGATGAAATTGCAAATAAATGTCTCAAACAGTTTGTATTAGAAACTCTACGTATGTTTCGGCTTATTAAGCCTTGTTCGCGAGTATACAAATGCAATACTAAATATTAATGTTACAGTACAAAATATTTATATCTGGAACAGGGGTGTTCAACCATTGTTTGTTGGAAAACCCAAGTAATAATCGATAACAGGGTATTTCTTAAATTCCAGTTGCTCATTTGTAATATTTTGTATATATTGTTTAAGTTTTATGGATTTTTTAATTTCAAATTGTTCAAGTAAGTTTAACCTTTTTCCTTTATTTTCTGCATGTAATAATTATATATTCTGTTCGTCTAAAAAGTGGTTGTTTTCTTTACAATGGTTGTTCATTCCAGTTTTAGGTTAAGATTAAGGTAAGATATCAATAATAAAAAACCCTGTTATCGATTATTACTTGGGATTTCCAACAAACAATGGTTGAACACCCTTGTTCCAGGTATAAATATTTTGTACTGTAATATTAATATTTAGTATTGCATTTGTATACTCGCGAACAAGGCTTAATAAGCCGAAACATACGTAGAGTTTCTAATATAAACTGTTTGAGACATTTATTTGCAATTTCATCTGTTTATTATTGTTTTATAAAATGTTTCATAAAAAACCGAGTTTTATATATATATATATAAGTTATGTACATATTTCTTTTTTCTATTAGCCGTAATGGGAAATTTATGGCAGTTATTTGCCAATTTTGCATTTTATCGAGGACCTGGAAATACCACTAATTAACCAATTACTTGTTTTATTCTGGGGGTAGTTCCAGGTAATGATTTTCAGAGCATGCGAAATAATAATAATAACCATTGGGGTGGAGTTATAAAACTATTATTTAAGATCAAATTAAAGGGCAAACAGCAGAATTCCATGTTTATAGGTTCAATAACTTAATTCAAGTAATATGCAAAGTCAAATGTAAATTTTGTAAATGATGGTATAGCGTATAGTAATAAACTAAATAAAACAATAATGGTAATAGAGTGTTGCATATCACGAGCCTGGATATAAGATACTGTCTAACAAAACAGTGTATTTTATAAACACGACTTAAATAGATAAATATTAGCATTCAATACTTTAATGTAATTTAAACTATTTGTGATGCAATTTTTGTAACATTAGACGATTAATTTAAAAAAATCGAATAATAAAATAAAGACAACCAAATATATTGTAAAATTTTCCATTTGAATTTATTAGATTTTTTTTTTGTTTAATTAATTTATTATTTAATCGTTTTATTTTCATTTAATTGTCGATATCAAGTTACCTAAATTGGGGTCAAACGGCAGGTTCACTTTCAAGGAATTTTAGCGTAATTTTCGGGGACTGGGAAATACCTGATACTATGCAAATTTGTGAAATTTGAGGATGATAGATACGATTATTTTTTTGCAAGTCATTTATATTAAAAAATACGTAATATTGTTGGAATTTCAAGGTTACTAATGTGCTACACACATTTATTACATATAATATTTTCATGTTTTAAACCAGTTTTCACAAAAAGATGATGCTGAGCAACCATAAGAAAAAACAAAATCGTACAACGAATGTCGTTGTCACGAAGAAGAAGCCAACAACAACACCTGCATCTACAGATGCAGTAAACAAAAACATAACGGCATTGTTCATAAAATCAAAGAAGAATCGGCAAAGTATTAAAACATAAGAATAACCGCTTCATAAAATAATTTTCTAGTATCAAAAATGATAAACACTTGATATCTGCAAATTCTTGTATATTACATATTTAGGCATAACTAACATCCTACACATATTCAATAGCGTTTTAAGAATCTCAATGCTTAATTAATTTAATATTATAAATAATATCCTTAATGGTGTATACGTTAATTAATTCACTAACGGTTTTCTAGAAAACCAGATTCAACGATTTGGAAACGTAAGCTATATAAACTAATAAATTTGACTGGATCAATGGGTTTTAACAAATTAATTTTTAACTAGGAAATAAGTATTTTGTGATTCTGGAATCTAACATAAGCTGTAAACGCGTGACTCATTAATTTTTTATTTTGTTAATTGTTTTGCATTAAATAAAACTTCCTAAAATTAATCTATTCACTTCTGATCAAGAAAACTGAACGAAATAAATAAGCAGTTTTTTTTTAACAAGATAGTTTGAGACGGTTTTGACGTCAACTTTTTAAACTTAACCGATCAACAGATTCTTAGACGATAGCTTAATTATAAATATGTATTTTATAATCGAAGTGTTATGTTTGACAACTTTTCGTTAAGCTAATGACAAAGAAGAAAGAAATAAATTAATGTATTACATTACCAAAATGACGTATCCAGTTCAGGTCATTTAAACGATATGTTTCTAAAAACGCTACAAAAGTCACGTCTTCCACTAATAACGCCAATTAGTAGATACGTTATATAGTTAAATTACAATTATTGTTGTTTTTAAATAAAACATATTTATACAATCAAAACTCGGTTTTTAATGAAACATTTTATAAAACAATAATAAACAGATGAAATTGCTAATAAATGTCTCAAACAATTTATATTAGAAACTCTACGTATGTTTCGGCTTATTAAGCCTTGTTCACGAGTATACAAATGCAATACTAAATATTAATATTACAGTACAAAATATTTATACCTGGAACAGGGATGTTCAACCATTGTTTGTTGGAAATCCCAAGTAATAATCGATAACAGGGTTTTTTATTATTGATATCTAACCTTAATCTTAACCTAAAACTGGAATGAACAACCATTGTAAAGAAAACAACCACTTTTTAGACGAACAGAATATATAATTATTACATGCAGAAAATAAAGGAAAAAGGTTAAACTTACTTGAACAATTTGAAATTAAAAAATCCATAAAACTTAAACAATATATACAAAATATTACAAATGAGCAACTGGAATTTAAGAAATACCCTGTTATCGATTATTACTTGGGTTTTCCAACAAACAATGGTTGAACACCCCTGTTCCAGATATAAATATTTTGTACTGTAACATTAATATTTAGTATTGCATTTGTATACTCGCGAACAAGGCTTAATAAGCCGAAACATACGTAGAGTTTCTAATATAAACTGTTTGAGACATTTATTTGCAATTTCATTTGTTTATTATTTTTAAAACACATTTATTACCCGCCAGATGGACTAATTAATAATCAAACAATTCTATTAATTATTGTCATAGGGTCATCCCTGTCCACATCCTGAACTAATTGCGAACATCTTCCTCTAGCCCTCTTTATTCCTACTTCTGCCTCTAATATGTCTTATATTCCCTTCCCATTTCTATTCACGATATTCTCATCATCTGCCTATAACACCACATCTCAATCATTTAATAATATTTTTGGAATTTCCAAAGTACCCTGTGCTTACCGTTGTTTTATGTTCTCTTCCGCAATTTGGGATTCTATTGTTAAAATAAAATATTTGAGTTGAAAACAACACTACTTTATTGGATTTTTATAAATAATATTTTAAAGCCGAATCAAAAATTTAAGGACTTAAAAGTCTCCTAAGTAACTAAAGATATTGTTTGTTTGAAAGTAGTCGCAATACTTGAACACTATTTTCTGTCCTCAGCGAAATGTTTACAAACTCCCTACTAACTGCTGATTCTTTTTTTATATAATAAAAAAAATAAACCAGTAAATTATATTCCGTCAAAAACAATAACCATCATTTAACGTAAAATTATTCTTAAAAAGATATGACAACTTAAGCATTGCTCATATTTAAAAAGTTAATTCATGGTAATTTATAATTCTTAAAAATATTCATGTAAAACATAACATTTTATTAGACTAACACACTTGTTAAAACAGTTTTTTTTCTTACGGGTTTGCAACTGATAAAAAATTAATTAAATTTATAGTTTCTAACTGTCTTAAGAATCATAATTAACAAAGAACAACGAATGTTATAAAGGTTATTTACAATTGGATATCTCAAAATTATTAAAAAAGTATGTTCAGTAACTGAAATTAACCTTTTTCATAAATATTACTTATTCATTTAAGTTTCAATTGTTCAATAGTTTTAACGCTTCTCAAGTCATTATACAACATCAATTATACACATTTACTTGATGTTCGATCATAATTACATAAGCTACTGACGTAAATAATTTACCTAACAACACACCTACATAATTAAAATAATAATTGTATCCCAGTTGAAAGAAAAATCACTTTGGTTAGATGAATTATAAATAATGCTATTTGTTTACCTACTCGGTAAATTAAACAATTACAAAA
Organism: Agrilus biguttatus; assembly: GCA_963921985.1. Taxonomy (NCBI): domain Eukaryota; kingdom Metazoa; phylum Arthropoda; class Insecta; order Coleoptera; family Buprestidae; genus Agrilus; species Agrilus biguttatus. The sequence continues at coordinate 21,282,885 of OY998126.1, read as the reverse complement.
GTTTTTTATATATTTTCCCAACGAATTGTTAGTTTTAAATGAAATTTTCGAATTTAAAAAATTTGTAGTAGAATGATGGTTCGGGCTTGTAGGCCGTGGTCAATTTGAACGGTTTCGTCCAGACGTTTGGGCAGCAACTGCGGCTGACATCCTCAGTAGGTCCTGTGTTGATTACGTGTGCGAAGATTATACAAAAGTCAAAAAGTAAGTCTCGGCAGCGACTGCTGAGGATGTCAGCCGCAGTTGCTGAAGAAACGTCTGAACGAAACCGTTCAAATCGACCACGGCCTACAAGCCCGAACCATCATTCTACTATGAATTCCGGCCGTGAAAGCTTATGTTCTTATTAAATTAAATGAAAATATATATAAACAAAATGCTTTTAGATGTTTCAAATATGTTTATTAACACACTCTACATATGTTTCGACTTCCGAAGTCATTCTCAAGAGTAATAGATATTTACTAAATTTAAACTGTAACTTAATGTTATTTATACAAAAGTCAAAAGGTATTTATAGTTAGGTATTGCAAGTAATAAGATGTACAGGTACAAGTATATTAGAGGTAGTTATACAAAGGTATAGTTATTTAGGGAAAAACCCTTGTCGGGTTGTAATTCTTCAGAAATTGGTCAATCACCGGTGTGTCTTGGAACTCGGATTTATCATTTGTTATGTTACAATTATTTCTAAAGGCTTTTTTAATTTCGAACTGCTCTAAAATATTTAGACGTTGACCTTTATTTTCTATATGTAATAGGTTGAAGTTATCTCTGTCGATTTTATGGCCATTTTCTACATCTTATTACTTGCAATACCTAACTATAAATACTTTTTGACTTTTGTATAAATAACATTAAGTTACAGTTTAAATTTAGTAAATATCTATTACTCTTGAGAAAGACTTCGGAAGTCGAAACATATGTAGAGTGTGTTAATAAACATATTTGAAACATCTAAAAGCATTTTGTTTATATATATTTTTATTTAATTTAAACGATGTTTCATAATTATCCAACAGACAATTCAATTGAAATTATGTCCTTATATTAAGAAATTTGATAGATATTTACTTATTCTTATAAAAATATTGCCTAAGAATGTAAGAGATTTATACTGATTTGGATTAATCAAAAACCAAAAAAAAGTTAAATTTAGTTTACCCACTCATTACAAAAAATCAAAGTCAGTACAACTCCCTTACTTTCTTAGGCAATATTTTTACAAGAATAAGTAAATGTCTATCAAATTTCATAAATTCGAAAATTTCATTTAAAACTGACAATTCGTTGGGAAAATATATAAAAAAACAAAAACAACAATGATTCTTCAAAAAAAGATACCAGGTCTCGATTCTATAAATTGAATAGTGGGAGTTGTAATAAATCCTACATATAACAAACCGGCAGGAGTTTTAAGGAAGGAATTAAAGAACCTATGAAAAGTTTTTTAAACAAAAACAAACTTGACATATGCAAACCATTTAATTAAAAATACGCACTCTTTCAATGAAAATTTTGAAAATTTACATATTTAGTAGAAAGGCCTAAAACTAAACTTATTAGAAAGTCTTGAAATTAATAAATTAAATAAGTTAGGTTTAATTATTAACGACCAGTTAGATGTAAACTCTTTTCCATTGTTAAATATTTAATCTAGTTTAGTTTTACCCCACCACTGAGGAAGCCACAGTGTGGTGAAATGTACATAGTGGTACTAATAAATTTTATTTTGTAGCTTGGTTGTGTTTTTCTATAATAATTTCACTTTATTTCATAAAACAGAAGTTTCAAGCTATTTAATTAAAATAATTGAAAACTTGATAGTATAATAATTATGTTTCTTGAAACGTTTTCATGTTCTTATTTCTCTACATTTCAATACATTTTTTAAAGAATTTTCTCTCCAAAAGTTTGTAATCACAATCACTTTTCAATCATTTACGTACGTATATACGTCAAAAATATAATTGCTTCTTGTAAATCGATAAGGTGCACTGAATGCAATGAATAATTAATTTCAATTATAACGCAAGTAATGATAAGGTAATTAGAAAATCTACATATATTTAAATTATACATTTACGATTAATTTACTTGAGTATTCTTTTAAGGAAAACTCGTAAATTTAACCACTTCGTATTGCTTGCGTAAATTTAAGATGGACATTTGATAACAATGACGAACAGCTGTTGACGTTTTATTGTTAACTAGAAGATTACATACTTAACAAACAATATACTCTCGAAAAAAAAACATTTGTATAGGTACTTGTTAGTTAAAAGTAATTATAAAAAAAAGCTTCATTTGAAAACAATTATCGTGTATTACCTAGCAAAAGCGAGACAGAAACAAACACGAACGCGTTAATTAAAATCGATAGCTTTTTATTCTAAGAAAAACTGGCTACGTCAAGTACAACATAATTCATGGGAATCGTCGTAGTACGTCATTTCATCGGCTTCAATTAAGATCAATCAAGTTAATTCGCAAAAATGCCGGGAAAAACATAACTGTAAATAACTTATACAACACAGGAAATTAAAAAGAAGTAAAATTTCCCATCCATTTTCATACGTAAAAGAATATTTTAAGTAACTTACATTGATTGTTGAGGCTCTTCCGGGTTGACAGTCTGAGGATAATCTGATAATATCCTAAATAAATTAAAATACAGAATATTAAATGTAGCATTTAAAAACGAGAATTATCAATAACATTAATTGCAAATAATAATTAAGAGGCGTAAGCATTTTTTGTAATGTAATAACTTTCAATATTTATTAATTACGAAATAAAGGGAATTAAACATTAAACTAATATTGTTAATTACCTACCAGTTGATTTATATAAAACATCTGCCAGATCTTCTTATCACTAACAAAAATGTACTCAATGCCACTCATATTAAACAGTGGCGTAATTAACTTCAAACTAATTTATTCGGATCGCCATAAAATCCATCGCGTTCTAGCAAAAATACACGACAAAAGCCTGTTCTTTATCTACATTCTTCGGTCTGATTGTGTTCAAAGATAGCAAGAAAGAAGGGATCATCACCTTCGTTGACCTTTAGGTCGCTGTCTCACTATAAAATTTTACATAAAAGGCGAACTCGAGAAGAAACAAGACAATTTAACGATGCAAATTTACAAAACAGTTGATATACGATGAGCGTCCAAAAAGTTAAAATTTTTAATGGAAAAATTAAAAACAAAAGCTTAAGCATCCTTGTAGTTAGTTATTTTAGTTCATTTTCAGATGGTTGACAGACCTTCTCAGCCATTTTTTTCTAACAGGCACTCTTCTCACTCATCTTCAATGCTATTACTTTCTGATTATTATTTTTGCACTTTGTTTAATTAATTTTTTTAGATTCGATTTGTAATTGTTAATTTATTATTTATTAAAAAGGACATTAGCGAACTCAAATTGTTTATTGTTTTTTATCAACGCTAACCGATATTAATAACCTTTTTTTCTGTTCTTCTTTAAATAATTGTTTGAGATCTATATTTATTTCTAAGTATAAAAATTATATACTTTTTCAATGTATAGCTGCCACTTATAAATGTTATCGTTGATTTAAGTCAGAAGTTCAAATGCAATTGAACCATTAATAAAATTAAAAAAACAGCGATATAAAAAATATGATTATGTAATCGTTTTAATTATGGATAAGTTAATTAAGACAAATGGTGGCAACTTTTTAACATTTGAAAAAAATTTATGTCACACATTTTATTGGTTAACAAAAACTAAAATTGTTCTTAAATAAATCAACGGTATTTTAAGTTACTAAGTACCTGCAGAGTTATATTTCTACATTTGTATTTTATATAACTTCTGATAAACTGTTATTTGAGCTAATAATAGTCGTTAATATATATATATATATATATAGAAATGAACTTCGTAGTTTACTGTTTGATAAAATTTTATTTTATAAATTACACAAATCAGTTTCTGTTGTTACACCACTACAGGAAGCCTTACTAGAAAACTTATTAACTACGTATTTAATAAAAATTTTTTTGCAAATAAAACAATTTTTTGTTGAATTCCATTCGTGCAACAAATTGGTTTTCCTTCCTAATTTAGTGCTGTAATATTCTGGGGTTCCACATTTGCTGTGAAAAAACCTGAAACAAATAAAGAAAAATTACTCAACATGAACTGATAATGCATGTTTTAATTATGCAATAAAAATGAACAAAATCTAGGTATAATGAAATGAACTTTCAATGTGCATAATTTAATACAAAATTCCAATATTTCGAACTCTTGTAAAACCGTTTACATGTTCATCGTAAAGAAATTATGTAATGTGCTATGAAATAAGATAATTAAGATAAATGAAAAATTACTTTTAAAAAAGTTACAATCGTAAAAATGAGCAAAATAACAGAATTTTGTCTTAGACTATTTGACTTCTAACAAAAGAATTTTTAAACAAAAGAAAACTACATACCATGAGTAAATCCTGGCAAAGGATGCCTGCCCCCTTAATTTTTCAGTCTTTCCATGAACTAGTCTTAATTTTGCTTTGCGAATTTCCTTTTGGATAGGCTTTATTGTTCCTTGCCGACTCTTTGGAGATGTTTCGAGGACAGAAGTTTTTATCATGTTCGATGTGTAAAAGTTTGTCAATTACATGACGTATTTTGCAATGTTTACGTCCCAAAGGATTCGTGTACATCCTTCTTCTATTAGTAACAACACTTTAAACAAAACACTAACGAAACTCGCTGTTAATAAAACATACGAATGCTTCGCAATCTAAGAACGGAATAATACAATAAAGCGGAATGGCGATTCTTTTATATACAAATATTATCTCAACCGGTGTAACAGACTACAATAAACATCATACAAACGCCTTTCCATCTCTGTCAGACCACAGTAAAACATCGCCGTGTCGTACAGCTTGTTACACTCCCAATCGTACAACAAAGTTTAATAACTTTTTTTATAATCTCTACATATTTATAAATGTGTGTGTGTTTATAGACACTTGTGTCGTTAATTAATTGTGTTGGCTATATTTGATCATATTTTAATCTACAAGTGGCATAATTCTTATCAGTTACTTCACACTATTGAAATAAATTTATTTAAATCCATATTTTGCAATAATTGCACAATTTCCTCCATCAATGTCTCTTGCAAATAGTTTTACGTTTTAACTTTAGTAAACTGGATGTGATGAATGACACAGACATCCTATCACAATTTATCTTTAATTAAGCCAATTCACTACTGTAATTCCGACGAATTAACAGAGTTTTCGTGTAGGGAGGAACAAAAACAACAAATTAGCCAAGCAACTCCGCAATAATTTCGTAAACATTAGCAAAACTTGTTTACTACATAAAAACAGTTAATTTTTTCAAACCTATTTTTAATATTTAAATTATTGTTTAAATTAAAGTTAACATTCGGGACTCTCCAAGATTAAAAAAGGTAAAAAATTTATGTTTACTAACAAATAATAAAAACGTTCTAGAACATTGCCGTGCACTTTAAAATGTTTTGCGCAAAAACAAACACGTTGTATTAGTTAATAAAAAATTGTTTTCTAGCTATATTAAAATATCATGTCAACAGATAATCATGCACTCATTATGAACGAAATAAAGAGTAACTATAAAATTTACGTTAACTAATAAAAGTTAAGAAGAACCGTAAATATTTGGCGCGTAGGTGTAAAAATATTTGATTGTAACTACGTAGGATTCGAAGAAGGACGATCTGACGATGAGACTGCATACGTGGGAATTCCCTGAAGAAAAACTTATTTACATTTCGTATTCAAATTCACCTAAAATAACCCAACTGCTATATGGTCCGAAAATAGATAGAAATATCAAATAAAAAAATGTGATACGTATATATGATGTTTTTAAAAATAAATAACTATTTTCTTGGAAATAGATAAAGTCAGATTATTTTGACTCAGTTACATATAAAATCGATGCCATTTTCTAAAGACTAAGGACAAATAGAGACCAGGGGTAAAGAGGAAATACATGGACCAACTGAATGAATATGCAAAAGTGATTAAAATTTGGAAGGAAGTAAAGAAAATTGCACAAGATAGTGTTAGGTTTAAACTTGTATCATGTTGAAATAATCAGACAAACAATAGAATTGTCCTCCTGGAGCTGTTCAAGGTTATAATTCAGTAGATTATTACGAGGGTAAATCAAATATTAACAGTAATATTGTAAAATAAATTTATTGATTAATGGTACACACAAACTAAACATTTAACATTGTTCAGTGTAGTCACCTCCGTGCTCTACACACTTTTGCCACCGATTTGGAAGCTTGAATATTCCTTCTTCATAAAAAGTTTAAGGATGAGTTGTCAACCGATTGCGCATAGAGGAGTATGTGCCTCTACTTCTTCATTGCTTTCAAATCTTTTACCTCAAGGGTGCTAACAAAAAATAATCACAGGGTAAGTAAGCATAAGTCAGGGATATAAGGAGGATTATAGAGGCTCGAGGGTTTACCAGCCTATTTCTTTCAATTTATTCCTTGTCAAAACTGCGGTATGTGGTCTGACGTTGTCATGAAGGAGGATGACATCTCGAATGCTCGAATGGGCATACCCCGTCGTTTGCTTCGATACGCAATTTGTAACAACTCAGTATAGTAAGCCATGAATAAAATTAATGAGTAACTCAAACAAACCTCTGAGTCAAAGAAAACAGTCACAAGCACTTTTCCGGCTAAGAGATAGATTTTGGCTTTGACAGCGACAGGGCAGCCTTCAACTTTTCTTCGCCACCTCTTACCATCCCTCGCCATTTTTGATTCAGGAGTGTAGTGGTGGACCCACGTCTCATAACATACGAATACGATACGATACGCCTAAAAAAAAACTCCCCTTTTTGTCGAAATCGATTCAGAAGTCTTTCACTCATCTCATTTTCAGTCAACAACCTAACAACCAACCCAGCGATCACTAATTTTTTCTAAAGCCTAAAGCGAAGTTCATCAGTGATGATGGATTGAACACTCCCTTAGCTGATACCCCCTTCTGATGAGATATGTTCAATAGTTAACCGGCTGATGGTGATCACCTTCAACAAGTTATAAGCTGTCGAACAGCACGGATGTTGTCATTTGTGAGACTTGTTTTTGGGCGTCGATCATGAGTTTCATTTTCGACACGTCGACACTAGATTCTGACACAGTATAGCATCCCCAAACTGTGCCGAGTGAAAATTTCCGATGGTTTAACGCCTTCGTTGGTTAAAAACTTTATGATGATGCGCATTGCGCTTAGTCATGGCTGTACTGCGAACAGAACTCAGCGCAGCTGCTACCTAACCGGTTTCCCTCTCCTCATAAACCAAACAACACTCGAGCATCGATCGAATTTTCTAGATCGGAATTACGTGCTAACCTAAATAGTAAAATTACCGTTTATATTTGATTTTCCCTCGTATATGTAGGTATGTATGCATGAGTGTCGATGTTTATGTTGTTGTACTCTTGGCGTTGTTGTTTTGATTTCGGGAAATCTATGGGTCCATCTCGAAGTCCCAATGTATGTGTATTGTAAGAAATTAAGAATAATTATTGTTATGGCGGAACTTCGTCTATGGTTCGAAAATAAACTTGTGTCCGTCGTAGATTTTCCTTCCTCTATTGGAAGGAGAGTATTTCCACAATAAATGCACAAAAAACTAACAAATCTAAATGATTCACTTTATGAGTCCCTTTATAATTTTGTATTAATTATGATAGTAATAATACCCCAGTATTATAACCACTTAACTAGAACACAAGAAAACTCAGTTGAAACTTATTAGAACATTATTCTAGCATCAGGTACAAGTCAACTGTCAACTTTTTTCGTGTGGACGGTATTTTTATCCCTTTTAGCAAAAAAGGGTGTTTTTACTTATTTCCTAAAGGCATACAAAATGTCTTTGTCACTAACGATAATGGCATTAATTAACTGCCGGAAAAGAAAAATTTGGATTCCAAATCATTCTGACATTTATCTAGACAGCTAAATATTTGTAGTGACATGTCATACCTTTGGCGGACAGATTTCAATAAACTTTATTTTATAAATCAAGTTTTGTGTTTGTTCTTAACAATAGGTGCAGTTAGCGATTGCCACACCGATAAGTGCCTGGCACTTAAATAATGGGTTGGAATTGAACCAATTTCCAACACGAATCAAGAAAAGACTTGAAACTTGGCGTTTTGGTAGAGTTCAGATCTAGTGCTCTAGGTCATTGCTCAACATTCGGGAGGTCACCGGTTCGAACCCGGGTCCGACTGCTCTGATTCAAGTTTTCTGTGGTTTCCTTGGATCACTTAGGCAAATACTGGAGCAGTAATATTCCACAGATAATCATTCACTTCTCTTCTGTCTTCATTTCGTCCGTCTCATCTTTCTCTCCCTAACCACACCACCTACAAATTCCCACGATTCCTGGAAGGAGGCTGAGGAGGGCCTTACGCCCTACCCTTCGGCTTTGCACTACAGTGTAAGTCGGTGGGAATGAAACACAAAAAAGTTTTTTTTCCTCAACAACTCAAGTTTATTACTATACCATCCGAATCAAGATTTACTCGAGGAGGACTCGATGGTATTTTTGGTAAATTTGGCTTTCGAATAGTCTGCAGTTCCAATTTAACTATTTTTAAATCGTTCTAGGATCATTAGTGACAACTTTAAATTAGTTAAGGAAATAGTTACCTACTTGATAGTGCTTATTCACTGTGTAATATCCAACAATCAATTTTTATTACGCATACCTGACGTTTAAATCAAAATAAAATTATAACAACTTAAACACATAAATAAAATCCGCAAAAATAGACAAGTCCGTCAATAATTACATAGTACATTATTATATCATGCTATTTACGTAGTGTACCGTGTTTAGAAATATTTATAAACAAATTATTATATCAATTGAAGTCATACAGAAATAAACTTGTATGTAATGTTTTACTTACTATTTATCTCATATATTTTTTTCCCGGAAGGCTCAATAAATATACGTTGTTTTAAATAAAGAAATTGTCTGATTTACGTCAAACAAATTTATTTTTAATTTTAATGTTAATAAATAACGCGAAAAGTAATTTCTAGTTCTATTTTTAATGCATAACCATGAATGCAACGTATTGTAGCACTGTAAATAATTAACTTTCGCATAAACGCATGGCGTTACTTAAAAATACAAAAATTGTAAACATAATTTGCAATTCAAATAAAAAATGAGAATATTTTTAGCAACCCGATGCGTAAATATATTCAAAACTCAAGTTTTATTATTCTGTTAGATACATGGTGACGTTTAGGTCTCAATTACTCACATTTTTACTTGCTTTGGTCAAATATTTAAAATTATTCATTGCGCGCGTTTTTCACGCTCTTTTATTCGCGCCTCTTTGGGTTCAAATATATTTTCATGATGGCCGACATGCATCGCCCATGACAATCAACGACAACCGTTTATGCGCTGCGCGACATTACTTGACATCTTAGCTTGATTCATAGATATTCTTGTTTCTAACCTATTATTTATACTGTTTACATTAGTTTTATGCTTTTTAAACAAATGTCTGAGCTGGACAAATGGATAGAAATAGCAAGGGATTGCAAATATCTTCCCGAAAACGACCTAAAAAATCTGTGCGATATCGTCGCAGAATTATTACTAGAAGAATCTAATGTGCAACCTGTCTCTACCCCTGTTACTGTTTGTGGTGACATTCACGGACAGGTACATATCTTAACAGTGAATATTCATAATTCCTAATTGAATCTATTTTAGTTTTATGACCTAGAAGAGTTATTTCGTCAAGGAGGCCAAGTGCCAGATACCAACTACATATTCCTAGGAGACTTTGTCGATAGGGGCTATTATAGTTTAGAAACATTCACAAGATTACTAACACTTAAAGCCAAATATCCAAACAAGATAACCCTTTTAAGAGGCAACCATGAAAGCAGGCAAATTACTCAAGTTTATGGCTTTTATGATGAATGTTTGAGCAAATATGGAAATGTAAATGCATGGAAATATTGCTGCAATGTATTTGATCTGTTAACTGTTGCAGCTGTGAGTAATTTAGGTCTTTTAAACAGACATTCTTATTAATGTAACACCCTCTTGGCTATATTTTAGTTAATAGATGAAAAAATCTTATGCGTTCATGGGGGTCTTAGTCCTGAGATAAAAACTGTTGACCAAATAAGATGTTTAGAGAGAAATCAAGAAATACCACACAAGGGTGCCTTCTGTGATCTTGTTTGGTCTGACCCAGAGGAAATTGAAAATTGGTATGCAATTTATTAAGTGGAATTGCTCTGTGGCAACTAATAAGATACTTTTAGGGCTACAAGTCCGCGGGGTGCTGGATATCTGTTTGGAGCTAAAGTAACCCACGATTTTATGCACATAAATTCACTTACTTTAATATGCAGAGCACATCAGCTTGTACATGAAGGTAAATACGTTCACGAACATGTCAAGGAATAGTACTGAGTTTAATAATTGCAGGATACAAATATATGTTTGATGACAAGCTAATTACAATATGGTCAGCACCAAATTATTGTTATCGTTGTGGAAATATTGCCAGTATTCTGGAATTTCAAGCGGCAGACAAAGCTGAAGCCAAACTTTTTAATGCAGTGCCTGATTCAGACAGAGTTATTCCAAATAGAACAGTTACACCTTATTTCCTTTAATATAGCTTTTTTTTAATTTTAAATAAATTATTCAATCCCAAATAAACTAAATGATGAACTTATTATAACTATTATTTCCTTTTTCTACTAAATAAAGATTTAAATAATTAGACAATCACTTTTACGTTTATTTTATCTTGTAATCGAATTAAATGCATGATTATTTTTTTTATTGTGCAACAAATGAGAATTATTTACGGTTATTGAGCTCAAATAACATACTTTATGTTATTTTATTTATCATTTGATAGTAATATTTTTTAATTCTTGTGTTGAATTACCCAATTAGCAAAAATAATTATTTAAACACAATGACTTCTTTATTTTGTAATAAAACATAAGTAGTAACCCGGTTGCATCCATATCTTTACCCTTTTTTAATAATGTACGTGGCTGTATGATAAATTTGTAACTCGACAGCCCCATAGAAAACCGATAGAGTAATGTCCATCCACCTACTATCCCTAATTTATCTGAACTACTTATTTGTACTTATTCTACAGGCGTCACATCTCAGAATAAAACCGTTAAAAAAAATTACTTAAAGTAGTTTTTATAATTTTAATATAAAATCCTTTTTGTAAGATCTTTTATACATTTGAATTAAATAACTACCATATAAACAACACGTGTATATCAAAGGTATAAGTGAAACTATTTCTGTTGGTTTTAAACCAAAATTTATTATTAGGGGACGCTATCGGCCAATTTATTAATAATTAATACAGTTTTTTGATTAGTTAGTTCAAAGTAGTGAACCCGATGTGTTTTCGTATTAAATTTTCGTGTTTTGTGAACATTTTCTTAAATTGTATAAGTATAAAACGTCTTTGGAGAGTCACCACTGCAGGTTAGTCGCCTCCTTATAAGTTTAATGACTGTATCTTTATTATTATTTTAATCGATTTATCACATATTCGATACACTTATTATTGGTATCATAAATATACTAAGTGTTTTAGATCGATTTAATAGATGATAGGTACTTTTTGTGGTAACTAGTGTTTTTTTTTTCAGGTCTGTACTTCTGGAGGTAAATTAGATTAAAAATGCAAACCGTAGAACATTATGGATATATTTCAGAAATTAACAAAACCTGTCGGCATTTACCTGATACTTAACACAGGCATTCACTTATTTTTATTAAAACTTGTTTCAAAGTTTTCATTTTTGCTTGTCGAATAAAGCAACAGAGACAGCTCTAATTTTCATGGGTGTATATTTACATATTAACATAATTACAAAAATTATTACATACTTTAGCTAAACGGCAAATTTATATACAGGAAAATTAGTCTTAAAAAACACTTTCGCCAAATAATCTGTTGTAATGTTTTTCAAAAATTAAAAAAAGAAAACAAAAGAAATTAAAAAAAAGGAACAACTACATTGTACAAGAAGGTACAATTATTGGTAGCACTGGTAACTTCAGTTGTATACTGGCTGCTGCTGCCATTGCGAAAGAACACCAAAATGACATGTTTTATGTGGATGTGTTGTGTGTTTATTTATATTCAGGTTGAAGTAGTAGCAGTATCACTTTCACATTTACCACGTAATATGATTAACAAATTCGTAGAAATAAAAAAAAAGTAACTCTATTTACTAATCTACTCTGTATAGATTGTTATAAAAAAGAACGAATGGCAATACTGAACTTTTTATTAATTATACTAAAGTATGAAAAACAAATACACATTTGGAATGAATGTATTCGAAAAGTGACGCAGAATGGTAACCATTAGTTTTTTTCTTAAAATGATTTTCCTTTTTTCATTCAAAAGAAAAAGTTCATCTCAATATTATTCATTACTTTTCTAATTTACACCTAAATGCGAAGTTATACAAATGTATGTAAAACTTTACTGTGTTGTACACAAATACGATGTTTATTCAAAGAGTATCATCTTAGCTGTTCGTTTTCTAAAAGAACTAATCCCAAAAATTGAAAAAATTCACTTCAAGCAGTTGTACATTCTTTGTTTTTCTAAATTAATTATTTTTGTGCATTTAAAAATGAAATATATAATGTACGAATGAATCAGTTCATTTCTTTGGCAGTAATATAAGTACCAATTTTGTTCATAACTATAATTAAAACTAATTAAACATTTGGATGGATACTTTTTATCGTTCGAAATGATTCAAATCACTTTCATATCATCAAGCATGTGTTCTCAAGTAAAATATATATTCTATTTGTAGTACTTATAATGATTTTGAGGGTTTTTTATGTTTAACCCTTAGTTTAAGTTTGAAAAATTGTATAAAATGCCTTATTCTGGTTAGTTACTATTGGAATTTATTTGGGGCAATGTTAAGGTAAAAAAGATGAATGAATTTTAAATATATAGAGGTATTTTCATGGCAGTTTATAGAAGAGCTCTCAATCAATAGAAAACACTGAAAGATTTAGTTTACTTATTACAAAAAAATGAATTGATGAAACAATCGATTTTATGTATATTAAGTGATTCTTGTAGATCTCAGCCTTATATATATATATATATTTTTTTTTTTTTACTTAGATGAAAATGATTTTTATAAGTACGATATTGTACATTTATGACGGTCCAATGAAAAGTGTATATAATAAGAAAGAGAGCAAAGCTCTCATTGTTTTTTTTATTATTTAATAGTTATTGACTACTGTAAGAATGATTTTTATTTTAATGGTTGGATAATGGGTAACATATTAGTTATTAAAATCTGCAAATGTACAATTTACATTGTATGATGACAATGGTTTTATACGATTTTATGAAAATGTTTTTCGTTTTCTTTTTTCGACTAGAAAGTAAAATACCATTAAAAAATCGCGCACATATATACGATATACATATAATATTATAAAAGACATTCGTTCTGGCAGTTTAATTAATTAATTAATCATTTGTTAATTAATTTTTTTTTATTATCGTAAAACGTACTTCAAACACTCATTTTTGCAACAACTTGGGTAGTTCTTGATAATAATCACGAAGAACCTGAGAAAACTATACGAACCTAATAAATTATATAATTATCATAATCATAATTATCAAATTAATATTGCAAAAATGACTTATCTTAAATAACTTAATAGATAGATGATCGATCAGAAAATAAAAGTAGGTATTTAAAAAAAAAAAATGATTGAGTTTCTAACAAAAGTAAAATAAAATTCGTTTAAAGGGATTTTCGGTTCAAATAGTTTAATGGAAGATTCGCAGATGTTAAAATTTTTTTCATTGTTAGTACGATTAGTACTTTTTGGGGGGGGAGTAAGGAGAAAAGGGGCCGTGGTGGGGGTTGTTGTTGCAAAGTCTGCTGGCAGTGTTGTTTGCGAAGCAGTCTTAAAAATGTTCAGTAATGCCACCGTTTGGTACCAGTAAAAGGCAACATACTCAGACTTAACGTTTTGGAAATAATCCAACAATTATCTAGATTATACGACAAAGTGGTAACTCAGAGACATTAACTATTACACCTCCAGGAGCGTGTCGAAAGTCGCAATTCAATAATAATAATAATAATTATAATTATTAATAATAATAAATAGTCTTTGTTACAAAAAGTTCAGGTGTTTCCACCATCGGCAAAGTATGCAAACGATTTCACATTTATTAGACATAAAATTTAGACAATTTATCAAATGTACAGGGTGGACCACTTTCTTCTTCAGTTGTTTTATTTCGACCACACCTCATAAATAAATATTTATTTATAAAAGGAAAAAATAATTCTTATCAATTGTATAATTGCTTAATTAAAAATTACCTAACAACAACAATTTTGTCGTTTGAATACTTGGCCGAATTCGAAAACCACAACAAAGAAAAACCTACGAGACTTCAACAATATCTTTCATATTAAAAATTACATCTCTTCTTAAAGCTTAAATATACACTTGCCATAACGCTTGACACAAGCATTTGATTTTTTCTTGTTTCTGAAGCCGTTATACTTTTTTTTCATCTCGAATAGACTAAAGGAATTTAAGAGCACCTTGCCTTTGTATCATGTGTAATAGTTAACTTTTTCACTATCGTGTGAACGGTTTTTGTTTTTTGTTTATTTGTATTCATTTGTTTGGCTCCCAAAGTCCCGGATAAAAATCTCTATGTCTCGATATTTACAATAATAAAACCAGGAACTTCAGGAGACCCTATCTCTTCTTTGATACTATCTCTGGATCGCAGAGTTGAGAAGAAAAGGAACATAGAACATTTTACTTTCTAGTAGAAGAGCCGCAGCAGACTGCACCTGCAAAATAATGAAATTAACGATCGTTTATTGAAAACAAAAGAAAAAAATCAGAACGTATATACACTCTGTTCGCGTCAACATCGATGTGACGTATTAGGAATGCTACGTCATCATCCTTAACAGATCGATTGCCTAATGATGTCAGATCTCCAATGACGCTTTATTAATCGATATTTACCGGTGACGTGCGAAGTTTTTTCTACTGAGAGTGTACATCATTATTGATACTTGATTGCCAAATAAGACATTTGTTTGGAAAAATAGAAACTGATAGCGCAAAAGTAGAAGAACCGTTGGTATTCAAATTTGAAAAGTAACAATTACAATATTGCATTTAAAAATTTTGAAAACAATTGGAAAATTAACAGTCTGTGGCAACATTGCCATCGTGTGACTGCTGGAAACGATTCGTAACTGTTAATTGAGGTTGACAGAAGGTCCGGTACAGCAAACTGTTTCGCGATGTGTTAGTGCTTCGCAGTGCGACAATTTAAAAGTTTGGATGTTTTTCTCCGGTTATTTTGTAACTTGTAGAGTTGGCATTATTGCGGTAAGAATAACAAATGTCATTAAAATATTGCTAAGGTCATTAGCTTTGGCGTTGTCATTCGTACATTATTATAAAATTGTCCATCAACTAACTATACATAATTTCAAATCGAGTTTCGAAAGTTTACTAATTAGTCAAGACAAAAGCAATTAAAAATGCACCAATTGAATTTGGAAACAAAAACACCTTGAAAGACATTTCTGGAATCACTAACGCCATTCAAGTTTAAAAACAATGAAGAGGTTTTCTTACCTCTGGTAACCTAAAGAGCAATTCTTGAAACCTGGTGGGCTGATCAGGATAAACATGCTGGGTATATGCTCTCAGACAAGTCATGTATCTCTCCTGGATCCCTTCCAATTCCATATTACTAATATTAATTCCTGGCCTCCCTGTCGAATTAATATTAAGTATATGTATATCTTCCAGCCAAAGAAGCTTGACGTAATAAACTATATCAGTTCGTTAAAACGTGTAAAGGTTTTCCAAATAAAAAATATTAAAGAAGAAATGAGGTCACCTGACCTCCAGTGCAATTAATTCGTAAAAAAATACTACTAGTGATTTAGTTTGACCTTCCGCGTGATACTTGGATATATTTTTGAAATTCTGTATGTGTATTTGATTAATTAACTTTTGTTTTTTTTTAAGTTAAGGAAAACACTATCTGCCAAGGTTAGATCGGTGTCAATGCAGCAATTAAAATTATCAAATAGGGTCTAATAGGTACTGCGATTTGTTCAAGAACTATAACAATCTAACAGAAAAAAGTTAATAGTAAGTTTATCAGTTTACAATTTTAATGTCATAAATATGTGTCTTTTACCATTTGAAATTCACATTTATTATCGATAATTCGATGGTATTCTTTAGACGATTATTAGGGGGTGGCAGGTGGTGCGTGTGTATGTCTTAATCTTACCTTGATTTAACATGGTTATGACTTTAAGGCACACATATTCCTCCATCGTCAGTTTTATCCGTCGAAACATCATCGTTACGTGTGTAATTTTTTCGACCATGAGACCGACATCTTGACGCAATTGGTCCATCGTGATGGGCCTGCCCATCATTGACGTGAGACAGTTTTGTAAGGTGCATAAGTTTTTGTTAACCTGAAAGTGATAGTATAATTTTGATTGAAGCGGCAGAACTGAGTGTGGATATCCAATCACTTTTGTTAGATATCTACAACGAAAGAAGCTTCAAGACTTCAACAAGTTGGAAGAGAACTCTCCAAATGAGTTAAGAAGCTTCAAAACTTAAATAAAACAGCGGAACATTCTCCAAAAAAATTAATAAGTTCCATGCTTTAAAGAAACTGAAAGAGCATTCTCTAAGTGAGCCAAAAAGCTTCAAAACTTAAAAAACTGGAAGAACTCTTCGAAGAAGTGAAGAAGTCCCAAGGTTTACGGAATTTGGAAGAGCATGCTCTAAAGAAAAATAGTGAGAAGAAGTTTGCTTACCTCTTGCGTAAAGTCGGGCTCTAGGTTGCCCCCTACGAGTTGTTCGGTGGTGGTGGTTTCAGATGGCGAGGGCACAGTCTTCTGGGGCCCATGGATGGCCTGGTATGCTGACGTAGTGAGCACCAATAGTTCGTGCCACTTGTGCGTCAAAAGACGAGTATGAACCTCAACCGGAAGCTCCAGATAGAAAGGCAGCCGTTTCGTCCATTGCACCAGCTTGTAAACTATCGAATCGCCGATCTGACACAGTTTTTCACTTAGATCCGACTTATGATCGAGAAGATCGTCGAGGTTTTGAAGGGTTGCGATGTCCTGGAACTCGTCGCAATCGATCAACGTTTGAATCATAGAGTGAGTGTATTCGATCGAGAAGTGACGGTCCCTGGAGCTGCTCACGGCGCTGTCGAACCTCTGACGAAGGTGCACCACCTCGCTGGGGTTCGTCAAGGCAGTCTTTAGGATAGTGCCGTTTCCTAGTTGAGGTAGGGCGCCGCCTCCGCCAGCGGTACTGCCGCTACCCGTCCCTCCTCCCATTCCTCCCGCACCACCCATGGTATGCTCGTTCTTCAACTGGAGTACCTCGTTCTTCAGTTGTAGAACCGTGGCTCCCATGGTAGTTGCCGTGCTCCCTTTGTCCATTGCTGCGGATTTCTGTTGAGCCTGTTGCTGTTTATTGGTTGACTTCTTGTGTTTCTTGTATTTGACTTTGTACAAGTTGTAAACGGCACCGCTATTGCGACCCCCCGGCATCCGATCTTCCCGAACCGCTAAAAATGCCATTTTGCACATTCAATAACAAAATCATGACCACCGGGAATTGTTAATATCTATAGACAATTATTTCTTTCTTAACTACATAATACACTACTAATCACCGAACGAATATTTCAAACGCAACAGGAATACGTACAAAGTTCAATTTGCAAATTTAGAAATATATCAATTACAAAAGATAAAACCGGAAGTTTAAACGTAAATCGACCATACTAGGAAGATAATCATATATGCGTAAGTACATAGCAAACCTTCAACGTAAATACTGTGCTATGGTCTTTCTTGAAGGCGTTGTAATACTTTTACATACCGGTAACGACCAGATAAATCATGTAAGATCTCTAAAAAAGTATTACATGTGCGAAGATGTTTAGATTCGTTCGTTTTTTATGTTCTGACATGGAGAAAAAAAGGGAAAACGCCTACACAATGACTGAGGCACGCATATTAACGGAGAAGGTCAAAGTCGTAATGAAACAAGCATTCAGAAAATAAAGCAACGTCCTCATTGCATATTTGCGCTATAAGGTTGCTGAGAAGAATGACTCTGTGGAAGTTCAGCGCGTAGCATTTTATACAACACGTTATGTATTATACCAATTACCAACTACCGACCACCGAGTGCCCACATACTTAAGTGCAACACACGTTGCAGCATTAACTAACTAACTAATTACTCAATGAAAACAGCCTTTTCTGATAAAATCTTACCTTGGAGCACCATGCCCTGTTCGATGCATTTCTTGAACCGGCAATACTGACAACGGTTACGTTGTGCCTTGGTGATCTCGCAGTTGCCATCGGCGACGCACGTGTACACTCTTCTATTTTGCACCGTTCTTTTGAAGAAACCCTTGCACCCCTCGCACGTGATGATGCCATAGTGCAGACCTGTCGCTTTATCTTCGCATATCATACATATCATCGGCTGTTCTTCCTCTTCCGTCGTTTGTTCGGCCGTCACGGTAACTCCGAAGATATTGGTCGTCGATGGATCGGTGGTGCCCAGCGACCTCGCGTCTATCTTTGAACCGACGTACATGAGAGACGTCGGTGCCAAAGTAGTGGACGTGAGGTTGAGGGCGTGCATTTGTTGGTTGGCTGGCAACTGACTTATATCTCCCGCCCACAGTCTTTCCATGTTCAAGGGCACGTTATTGAAATGAGATAGTGGAGAGGTGACGCCTGGCGCATTGCGAATGGTGCCTGACGCCGTCACGATCTTGCTGGTTACAGGTCTTTCTCTCTCCTGACCGAGGTTCAGGAGCATTTGGGCTGCATTTTCTTCGGGATTGGAACACGTGGAACTCGCTCCGCTACCGGTGCTCCAGTTGGACGTCGATGCGTGCAACTGGGGATCCAGTAACGGCTGAGCCACGTTCAATGGTGGTTGAGACCATATCATAGTCCTCACTCCGCCCGCTTCTCCCATTATCACAGTAGGAGTGGATCGGATCATTCCACTCGATCCCATCCTTTGACCGGGACTCGGGCTTTTCGGTTCGATGAGAGCAGGCGAGCCCAAGTTCCCTCCGATTATTTCGGGCTTGACGCCGTTTATCCTCGAGTTTTGTAGCCAGAGTTGGTTTTGTATGACGACGGCCTGGGGCGTCGATATAACGCCGACCGTTGTGCAAGGCGCCAGGGTGGTTTGCATGGTCATCGTGGACGTATGTGGAGGTGGTGGATGTAGTGACGAACTGGTCACAGGCGACATGGTCAGTGGACTTTGAGGTGCTGATTTCGTAATGACCGGTCGACCCGGTGAACTGTGCGGCCTTGGCGGAGGGGACGATTCTTCGTTAGAGATCGGACGCACGGGTGGACTCTGGGACCGGATAACGGACAGGGGTCGAATCACACTAGTTTTTCCGTTTCCTCCACCGCCACCGCCGTCGAACACACTGGGACCCTCGACGCACGTCATCATCGAGGTCTCGTTCGGTTCTATTTTAAGCAGTCGTCGTGGAGGCGTCGAATCCACGCACATCATCCCCGTATCGGGACCGCCGATGTCCATTTTTATTGTTCTTCGGGGTATCGTGTCCATGCACGTCATCCCCGTGGTATCCATTCCTGTTTCCATCTTGAGCATCCGTCGGGGTGTCGAGTCGGGACTCGGTGGACAGGCGGTCACCTCGGACATCTTGGGTGATGGGGGATTGACGATGTCCGGCGAAGATGTGCTGGTGTCAGCTACCGACTCTCCTATAAGTGGACAGATAGAATTACTAGAAATAGATTGTAATGAAAAGTGCAAAAACACATTTTGATCCGTCTACGGGGGAGTAACAATGATAACGATGAGAAAGAACTGTTATTACGAACCGAATTGAAAAACGATGAATGTTCTTGAAGGATCGATTGTAGCATTAGATTTATTAATTCAACAAGAATTTTAATGACACACGTTCACATTGACGCAAATAAATAAAGATAAATATCCGCATTTTCCGTAGGTAACAAGTAAGTGAGGAATAAAATATTTCGATTGG
Source organism: Agrilus biguttatus (assembly GCA_963921985.1). Classification (NCBI taxonomy): domain Eukaryota; kingdom Metazoa; phylum Arthropoda; class Insecta; order Coleoptera; family Buprestidae; genus Agrilus; species Agrilus biguttatus. The sequence goes on along the minus strand of OY998126.1, from coordinate 21,262,617 downwards.
TGCGGTAATTAGAGAATGTGTCTGTTTGTGTGTGGTAGTGTCAGAATCATCCTCATCATCATTGCAATCTGTTGCGAGAAATACATTTGAATAAGTAAGGCGAAGGGTATTTCAGGTCAGTGCCCTTTCTTTTCCGAGACCTTCGCGCGGATACTGAAGGTTACCTGTTCCTTTCAGCGCAATTTATGGATTCTTTCGAGCAAGCTAACATAAACGGAACTCTGGCAAAAACGGTAACCTTTGAACGAAAGTCAGAAAGAGACAGACTGATGATAGTTATAATAGTTAGAGGAGTGTTTTTATCGCGTCTCACGCGTTGTTTTTAATTTCATTTGCTCACATTCAATCCAAGCATAAATTAAGCATTGCTAATGCAATAAGAAACCATTCGCAGTCATATTAATATAGAAATAAACGAAACGTTTCATCTGGCAAAGGAGGTTTGCAATTTTGTTATTTTTTTATCATGTCCGATTATGTGTAAGAAAATCGATGTTATTGATCGCGATGATTTTGGCTGGTAGATACGAGTATAAATATAGTTAAGATTGTCGCGAAAAGAAAAAACATCGGATAACGTTAGAATGTCGCCGGGCATCTTCGCAACAGCCACCACCTTAAAACAAACACCTGCCTAGGAAATATTAGACCTAGTGCCAGAAATAACGGGGCCATTCAACTACACGAAGGACGTAAGCACCTTGAGGTGTGTGTAAACGTTAGAAATTTCTATGCATGTGTTGACGCGAACTGCGGTAAACTTTGGCAGAATGACTTCATACAATTCGCCTACACGCATTTATTTACTGCAAAGTAAATAAATAAAATACATTTATCGTTATACTGTTTGTTGGATCTGCATATTTCTCAATTAATCTCTAGCTATCGTGGGTGACGTTCAAAGCGATAGGAGACCTTCAGGTCCTTACCATTCATTATATACAGGACGATCAGCGGAAAAAGAAAATATTTATTTATAGATAATTTCACGTTAAGAATGTTGGCAGCAGCATAATACTTATTGTATGTATGTGAAGTTGTTTTCTCCTCTAACATTACAAGCACCAGCACCGTTAGAAAAGTGTGAGTTATACCTGGGTAAATTAATATAGTCTCGTTATTGAGCAGACCTGAACCTTGAAAGTGCATTCCTACGAATAAGTACAATTCTTTAACATAATGTATGTATTCATAAGGGTCAGTTCAATTATAAAAGCGCAAATTATTATTATTGCTTTATTGCTTATTTATGTATTAGCTTTGTTTCTTTATTCGCTTGTTTGTTGCATGACGCGCGCGCGCGCACGCTTTCGTTGTTATTGTTGTCATTTGAGCAATTGTTTATGTTTCAAACATTTGTATGTGTAAAAAAATGCCTGCGGATCGGAATCTGCGCATTGTCTCGTTTTTATTCGTTTATTTAATGCGTGCTGTGACCGAAGAGAAAATGGCGTCGTTTATATGACTCACCATCACTGCTGCATCTAGAATCGACTTTCCTCCTTTTCAGCTTTAGGTCTTGGAAAAGGCTCATTTTGTCGAGCTCACACGGAGTTCGGGTGAAGGTCATAATTCCTGGAGAAACAAAAAGAAAATTATGTTAGAAACACACTTTTTTTATATGCCAATGTAACCTTGCACATCTTTTTCATCAATTCAAACAGGTTATTGAGACTAGAGGTTATTCAGCCCAGAATGGGCCTCATTCTTCTGCAGAATGTTCGTGAATGCTTTTATCAATTGTATACCAAATCTAAGTATCAGTATAAGTAATTCTATTCTATTGCTTTAATAAAAGAATTTTCACTTATATCATGATAACAACGAAAATATATAATCGACAACATAAGAGGTTTTACCTAGCTGTTGTCGAAATATATTTCGTCCAGATACTGCATAACTAACGATAAGTTCAAGACAAGAGATTGACCCAAATTTGAGTCGATGATGTAACATGTTTTGATGCCTGCTTCTTCTACATATATACATATACATACATACATACATACACATACACGGTTGCTCTGTGTATCTCAACCATCATATGATATTTTGCATGAGGTTATGTGAAAAACATTCACTCAAAAACAATAAATATATATTTAAGAAAAATTTCGTTTAACAAGTGTTTCTTCGATATTAAATATAGACGGTACATTGCGTGACCAAACGAAAATTTTCCAATTCCGATAACAGTGCGGAAGCGAGAGAAAAAATGAGCAAGGAAGTCTAACAGTTTCCGCATAAATAACAAATGGTCAATGCCAGATAGCAGCCGCGTCAAGTGGCATAATATTATAAAAACCACACTGGTCAAGATCGATCAAAAGGGCAAAACACTATCGACAAATGATTTATTTATTAACTCTTACAGATACGCAAATTAAAATAATATTTCAAATTTAGTAATCTTTGATCATGGCAGAAACAATACTGTAGAGAAAATAATGTATTCAAAAGCGAAATAAGAACCCGTGGGAGAAAAAGTTGCCCAATTGAATAATATTCCCAAAACCCCACGGAAATCCCGCTGTATTAAAAACTTTTCCAATGATACGATAGTTCCCATAACAATAGTGGCTGGCGCAAGGGTCTGATAGATAATACATTAACATATTAGAGTCGCACGCTTGTGACCGTGCTTTCGTTCATATGTTGCACGTGAAATACGTTAGCGTACGGCACACATATCTCACTTGATATCTATATATGTTTACGAGTGTTTTTGGTTGGTGCAGGCGATGATAAAAAAAGGCACGTACCGCCAAGTCCCGCCTTTGCCTTCCGTACGCTGCATTCACAATCTACTACTGTTTCGCGTCTACTAGAACTTTCTGAGCTCCGACGATATGTAACAACAATTGTTACGTTGAGATGGTCAGGATTTATGCACGAGGCGGATGTAAACCGAATTGTAAACAAATGAACTCATGATAATTGGAACGTTCAAAGGATGTAGGGATTGGGAGTACCTACTGCTAGGATCTAGGATGGCATAAGAAGAAAGAAAACTGGAGTGTTCAAGAGTTGTAGGATGTTGTGAACATTAGAATTAAAATATTGAAAATATTTGGAGGATTACAAATTACAAGTGGCACATGAAAATGGGGATGTTCAAAAGCTTAATAATTGAGGAGATTGAAGATCAGGAGGCTAGCACAAGGAGCTTCCCAATTCCATGTCTTGTTTCCATTAAATATGTTTAATGTGTGTGTGTGTATATTAATGTAAATAGGAATTAATTTAATATTGTTGTAGTTCCTAGGTTATAAAAATTGTGGAAAATAAGCGCATTAATGTCTAACCTTGGTATTTGTTGCAATGTTGTTTGGTTCAACGCCCACAGATTACATTTACCATTATTATTGCAATTGCTTATTAATTACACACTGCTCTACCTGTAGATATCTATTTTGTTTCTTAATAAAGTCCACGTAAATATTTTAACCATGCTATGTGCATTTATGTCAATGGTGAAGCAGGTTCATTGCCTGCCTCAAGCAAGCGATATGTACCTATCAGTTGTTTATATCATTTGTATTTTATATCTAACAATTGTTGAAGAGGAAACTAATGAGAAGACAATAGAACGATAAAAATAGTTTCAGTCTTTTGCAATGTAATTCTAATCTTATACAATTCCATGGCTGTTGTTTCTGACGTGTTTTTACGGAAACAGGTACGACATACATTATGAATATGTGTTAGTTGTCGAGGTCGATAGGTGATGTTCTTCACAACGGAGACAGTGTAGTAGCCCGATAGTGAAATCAAAAACGAATCCGGCAACCTGAACCTCAACCATGAAAAACAAGCATTTTTGTTTCCGCGTCTCGTAAAATTACTCATTGAATCATTTTATGTAATGCATTCAGAAAAAAAAACAATTATTGGTGTTAAACTGGACTAACAGGCGGGCTGAAAATTTCGTAGACTGGCCCATAGTAGTATCAAATCCATAAGATTTTTAGTTAGCCCTAACCTTCAAAAGACGCGTGTATAAATTTGACAGCTGTTGCACTATTAGTATCTGAGTTATAGCATTTTGAGTGAAAGAGCTTTTGTTACTCTGAAAAAATGGATAAAAAGGAATTTCGTGTGTTAATAAAGCATTACTTTTTGGCGAAAAAAAAAAGGTTTGGCTCGATAAACATTATTCGGACTTCGGACTTTGCACCAGGAAAATCAACCGTAGAAAAGAGGTTTGCTAAATTTGAACGAGGCGAAATGAGCACCGAGGACGCCCCAAAGAGGCTGTTACCGACAAAAACATCAAAAAAGTCCACGAAATAATTTTTGATAACCGTAAAGTGAAGTTGATTGAGATAGCTGAGCTGAGACCCTAAGGATATCAAAGGAACGTGCTGGTCATATCGTGAATGAATATTTGGATATGCGAAAGCTCTGTACAAAGTGGGTGCCGCGCGAGCTCACATCAAGATAATGCACCGTGTCACAAATCAATGAAATCGATGGCAAAATTCCATGAATTGGGCTTCGAATTGCTTCTGCATCCACCGCACTCTCCAGATCTAGCCCCCAGCGACTTTTTTCTGTTCTCAGACCTCAAGAGGATGCTCGCTGGACAGAAATTTCGCGCCGATGAAGAGGTAATCGCCGAAACTGAAGCCTATTTTGAGGCTAAAGACAAATCGAATTATAAAAACGGTATCGAAAAATTGTATGACCGCTATAATGGCTATATCGCCCTCGAAGGGAACTATATTGAATAATAAAATCAAATTCTTCAAAATATTTTTTTCTATGCTAGCCTAGGAACATTTCAGCCCGCCTGTTAAGTACCTATCTAGAATAATCTGTGATACAGTATGTAATAATCTTTAGTTAGAAAATACCTTGATTATACTTAATAAATATTTTCCTGACGCTGTCAGACAGCCGCCCTACATCGTATGAGAAACGAATCAAATTTGTTAAGCACCGACCTCAACTATTTTACGCATGTTGATCCTAATGAACGTACGGTGCTGTAAATAATTTCTAATAATATTATTTAACCTGTCTCACTAATATATCAACGGTTGCAAGATCGTAAAGCTATTTTAAATGTTTACAGACATAATAAAATGCTGTAATTCCTTTTCATAAAATTATCGTAGTATCTACAACCTGAGCTGATAATATTTAATATAAATTTTATAAATTTAGTAATTTTTTCAAATTTAAACGTCGTCATACCGTGACCTTACCCAGTGCACGCACTTGCAGTTATGTACAGTCATATGAGATCACTTGTCATAGGTCCATAAGAATTAATAAATAAATATGGATGACAGTAAATACAAAACTTTACATGCCATCGTCAGTTTCCTTCTCAATCTTTCATACGATATTAAACAAAGACGATAGCTAATAACGGATAATAAAATGTACTGGTGTGTGTGAGTGTATTGTACTACACTTGTATGTGTGTATATGCCAGTTTATTTGTGTATGTTTGTTCAAGGCTGTTTGCTTGCTTAAGTTAGGTCAGTAGTGCCAGGCAGGCGTAGTTGAAATATCAACGTAGACGATTTACTTTTGTTATAGTGACTCTTATCAGAGGCAGCAGTGGGAAGTAAAAAGTTATCGTACGCTACTGACTTGTGTGGGATACGATTCACGTCATAGAACGGCAAGGTCTCAATAAATTTGTTTGTAGTAAATCTGTACAGGACATCGCAATTTATTGGCAAGAATTTTAGTTTAGTCAATTATATCGATCAATATCCTTTTTCCATTAGAAATAAGTATGTATTCTGTACTGAGAAAAGGATCACCAGGATGTGATAAAAATAAACCTGTTACAGAATTCTAGAGCTGCCAGGTTTTGAAGAGGATTTAAATTTTCCTTTTTATTTTTAATGAAATCCCAATTTTATGATAGTATACAGGGTCATTCAAACTGAGTGGTACATTAAACGTTTTAGGGAAACTAAGCATGTTACAGATTTGAAAATTTGGGAGTTGGGAGTAGGGGTTATCAAGGATTATTTATTTAACTAAAATAATTTCACCTGTCGGGCACTTCCGGTTATACCGGAAGAAGATTCCAACTTTCTTATTTTAAATGGAATGGTATATTTTTTACGATGAATTCGTATGAAACATAAAATTTTAGGGTGACTTTGGTAACCAACTTGTATGCCTATAAGCCTACGATGAATAGTTTCTGAGGTAATTTAATTTATTGGAAAAAAGATTGAACCGCAACCCAAACTATAAAAAATCATAACTTCCATAAAAAATGAAATGACTTAGAATGTTGAAATATTTATTAGTTAAAGCCAAGTCATGAGGCTAACGTCATGCCTAAACTAAGCTTTATAATTTGTACAGGGCGTACAGAAAAAAAATCCAAAGTTTAAAAACTTCAAACACGAATAACTTCATTTTTTCAAATGGCACCTAGCATATTTTATTTTGCCATTCGATTCCATTTTTTATCCTCTTTCGGTCCATCTGGATATTTCCTACTGGTTTATTTGAATTTTTTTCAAAAATAGGTGAAGACCGTTCATTGAAGAGTTGCGAAAATCCCTCAGAATATGTACCAAGGAATAAATACTTGTAATTTTATGTTGATATACTATTAAGTATCCCCGAGACTCCTTAGAGTAATTAAGACAATTTGTGAGGGTTCTGTATCAACAAAAAACAAAAATAAGACTCAGACTCCCTTGTCCATTCGTCTGTCTGTATGTCACAATTGTAAAAATTGGGCAGCGACCAAATATTTTCAAAGGGATATTGCAGAAGTTTATTCCAGGATTCTAAAGAAAACGATGAAGAAAAAATAAATAGAAGGGATCCATTTATAGAAAAATAAATAAATAATCATCAAAACTATAAATAGAAATTATTATGCACTGGCAAGATTATTTTAACGCCTTCCCTGCACCACCACATAAAATAATGTATTGTGACAATTACGTAAAAGTCAACAAACACATTATGAGGATTATATTACATACGTCTAGTTATTCGTACAAGTTGGTATCCGTATATATATTGTGTGTAGGTCTCGTACGAAAACTCGCGCGTTCGAAGGCCATTGGTGCCGTTTTAAGTTAGGTCAGTAGTGTCAGAGACGTGGCACTCGTCTTGCCTTGCCTCCTTGTCACCACTTCCTCTTCTCACGTCCCCTCATTCCTAAATTGCAGAAATCAGTAGCGTACCTTCCGCTAAACGCATCGGAAAAGTTAATAGGACCAAGAGAGTCGAAGAGAAATTGATATCTCGATGCTGGGTGTGTGTCGTGGCACCTGTACTTCCTCATCTCTTCCTAAAATAGCAGCTTGATCTAACCGTTCCACTTTACTAAATCTTCCTCAGGTCCAAGTGCACGTCCCGTTTCTATTTCAGTATTTTTAAAGGTATTATTACTTCAAGGATAACAGAACGTCGACGGCACAAAACGCACGTCCTTAATAACATCCTTTGGGATTATAAATAGAGTAGTAAGGTAGACTTTCGGGAGAAACGACGTGAACGCATATAATCATCAGAAAAGGCAACCGCATCATTGTTTTCATCATATGTTACGTTTCCGCATAAGTTCCATTTCCGCCTTCTCGTCGGCGCTTTAAATGTCGTAATTGAACTGATAAAGGATGCCAGGAGCATCGCCTGTTGCAAAGCGTGCATTATGAATACTAAAGCGATGACGTTTCTAGACTTCGAACACAAGACAAGTCGAAGAAGCGCATGTACAGTGCATGTGCCAGGAAAAAATAGTTATGACGAAACATCATCAAGAACGCGAAACTCTGCTTCAAGGATAATAAACGAAATTCAACACCGCTCGTGCATCTCATTTTTTGAGACACATTAACCCACAAGAAAAATTGTATACCTCATGACAAAACAAGAGAATAATGTGTTGTACAGTCGCCGGCACGTAAGGAGATTTAGCGACGATCAGATTGACAGGTAGGTAGGCGGAGACTTTTAGCATAACAATAAATGAAACAGCCAATAAGAATATAGCTGGACCGAAACGTCAACTTGTAGTTCAGCGACGCGTATCACTGAGAGAAAAAGTACTGAACACGGAACACAAGTGAATTCATTCAATTGATTTACTTACCCTGATGGGGTTAATGATGTATGCGAAGTGAACAATTAAAATTTCACTATCATCATGAACATAAAGAGAAAATCACGGTTATAAGTACCTAATTGTATAAATCTAGGAATAATAGCTAATTTAAAGATTATTAGGTATGCATAGAAATAAGTTGTTGACAAACAAAATAAAGTCGAATGAACAAAACTTGATAATATGAATTATGTAGTGTATCTTACCCAGGTCTATTTGTTAAGGCATCTGTTAGAAAACTTAGTTTGTACAATCGATCTTTATATTTGCTATTTTTATATTTCGTAGTTTCGTTTATAACATAGTTGTACGATTTGTGCATGTACCAGATTTCATAAATAATGTTGTTTAGTCTGGGTATCAGGTTCGCTGGCGGCGATAGAAGAAAATCGTATATTCTCTACTCTGTTAATTTACAACTGCTTACCACTACGCTACTGAACTTTGTTGAGCATTTATCATTCTGCCTACCGGTCGATTAACCCCGCCCTAAAGGAACTAGCCACTGCGCATCCGATGATTTATGGCTTTTGAATCTCCTTACGTGCCGGCCATTGTACTTGCAGGAAACTGCCGCAGGTCTCGGGACCATTGCAAATGTCGGAACTACCAGTTTTATTTCCGTATCTTCCGACTGTTAGGAATTAACTAGTGTAGTCCTTATTGGGGTCTAAAGGCTGTCGTTTGTTGGAATTGCTTACTAACGTTTCGCTAGCACGAGTGACGGGCTTCTTCAGAGGTCCTTCCATCTCCGATGCTGGATGTAGACACTGCACTCTGACGAAGCTCGCCATTCGTGCTAGCGAAACGTTAGGAAGCAATTCCAACCAACGATGGCCTTTAGACCCGAATAAGGACTACACTAGTTCATCATCATAATTTGTCAGAATTTAACTAATAAAAAGCTACGTATTCGTTAGAAATGAAATATTAATTAATTATATTTTGCATACGGCGCGTTTTTGTAAATTAAAACTAGTCATAAATAAAAACAAAGCCAACTGCGTTGTTGTTGTATAAATAAATAAATAAATATATGTATATACATGAATATATAGATAGGTATATAGGTGTACCATTCCTGGTGCGCTTTCTCGTCGTTTGTTTTTTGTTTTCAAGGTAGCAAAAGACAGCAATGACAATGAATTGTTCATTCACGTAATTGTGACGAAAATAAAGGAGGAAGAAAACAGCACATTATCCAGTCATTCCATTTTTCACCTTGATGCTGATGACCTTAACTAGGAACGTATTCTGATCGTGTGGGGCCCCTTCGATTTTACTAGCAGTCAGACGAAATTTTTGCTAAAAATTTACAGAACATTCGTCTGGACTCGGACAATCCACCTGATGAACTTTAAATCCGAATTATAATTTATATCGGATAAATATTAATAATGAAACCGAAGATGGTTCTCTAAGGAATGCCGCATTATAATGAAAGTAGACAGAGTGTCTTAACAATCTATTCTAATTACAAATCCTGATTGACGAATCAAAGTCCTTGGACTTTATTATCCAGGAATACAGATGTCGAGCAAGCAATTTTGCTTCCTTATTAATTAATCATTTGAATTGTCTTCTGAATCGGTTAGTTGTTGTTAAGGACTTGCAATACAATTTTCAATAGAATAGTACAATTAGTTATTCAATTATTAATTTATTTACTTTCCTAATACATTACAGCTGGTTTCGACATTTTGACGAATTACGATTCAATTACCTAAATTATGTCAACTCTGGTTAAAAATAGGTAGATTTTATCTATTTGATTCTGAAAATAACGAACCACATTTTTACGGAAATACTATTGTATCATTCCTGATTTGCATTTCAAAATACCTAAGCGATAACCGAATTTAGTTATCACTAAAGAGAAGAAATATTTTAAGCTCTACAAAAAGTTAATAAGCCAATGACTGGCGCATATTATCTGGATTGTATTTTTTAAAGTGCGGGGATTTCAATCATTGTTATATGAGACAAACAAGAAGATCCTTTAATCAAAGAATCGCCGAACACAAAAGATGTTACACGAAACAAAAGGTTGACTGACTCTACATCTATTAAAAGAAAATCACAATTAAAAACCTAAGCAAAAGTCAGAAAGTTTATATAAATATAAATAAACATAGTAGATTAAATATATTAGCTAATGATCAAATTGATGTGAACAACTCCCCACACTTAAACGTATTTTCAAAAACTTAATGTCTAATGTCCCACTATTTTTTTTCTCCGCCTGTATTTAAGAACTGTTTGTATTAATTTTAAATGTACATATTTATCGCCAATGTTTTGGCGAAACAGTTGTAGTATAAACTATTAAAAATTATTTAAAATCGTTTGTTTTTTTGTTAAATCTATATTATATTACTTATATGACATATTGAATATGTGACAATTAATGTCTAACGACACAAATTTACTTTCAATTATAAATCGTCCTTCAGCACTATTACTTCGTTATTATTATTCCAGTTTTTCATGTGTTGACTGCACCGTGCTTTAAAGACTCTTGATGTACACAAAGTTTGGCTGCATATGATACAATGATAACCTTTAGCATTAATAGATTGGGCATCGTAATATCAATGTTTTGATTCAAGTTTATCTATTCATATTGATCGTACAATTCGCCGAATCCATTGATAACCAACGATCTTACGTATTGTTTTTCAAATTTCTATCAATCAACCTACAGGCCACTGCATATAGGGATCTCGGTGATCCCTTTGCAAGTATGTAAACCATTTTCTTATAAAAATAACGTGTAGGTATATATTGTAAGTGAATCAAATAAAATTGGCAATTAATAAATTGTTTGATTGATGATTAAGCATCTGCCCAAAGTACCACCCTATCCAACCTCCTTTTATCTCCAAAAGTAGTCCGAAAAATCTATAATGATTAGCGCAGATTTGTATTTTGTAATATTTAGAGGGGTTGCGGTTGGGAACTTGTAAAACATTTTTAATATATTCAAAAAACAAATACACTTGTTCAAAGGTTCTACAAACTTTATTAAAAATACTCTTACAATCGTTCCGACTTAATTAGGCCATTCTCAAAGAATCAATGAGAAACTAACTACAGATAAACAAACAAATATTTATACCTTACATGTGGGTGGGGGAAGTTTTTAAACATGCACGAAATATAGGGCTATTGTGCCCTTCACACTGTTCACTTTTAATATTTTTATTTAGAACAAAGGCTTTTTGGATTTCTAATTTTTATAACAAATTTAATCTTTTGCTTTTATTAAGGAAATGTAAAATTCTAAAATTATTTTCTACGTTAAAATTATGACCATTTTCAAAACAATGTTGGTAAAAACCAGTACTACATTTTTGATCATCAATTGACTTCTTGTGTTCTTTAAACCTAGTTCTAAACAATAAAAACAATAGCATGTAATAATGGGTACAATCCGGATACTATTGACAAAATATTAACTAAGAAAAACAAAAAATACACTATTAATGAAATATACTCCGGTAAATGTTTTGCTAAAAATAGAAATTGGCATTTCATTAATCATTACAAAAATATTAGTGCAGCTACTTGTAAAAGATTATCTAAAATAGGAATTAATGCCATATGTTCAAATAAAGTTAATTTAGGTAAATTATTAGTTAACAATAAAATTACAAATTCTGACAAACTATGTAAATCTGGGATGTATGAAATTCATTGTGCAGACTGCGATGCTATGTATATAGGGCAGACAGGATGATCGTTTAGAACTAGATTTAAAGAACACAAGAAGTCAATTGATGATAAAAAATGTAGTACTGGTTTTTCCCAACATTGTTTTGAAAATGGCCATAACCTTAACGTAGAAAATAATTTTAGAATTTTACATTTCCTTGATAAAAGCAAAAGATTAAATTTGTTAGAAAAATTAGAAATCCAAAAAGCCTTTTTTCTGAATAAAAATATTAAAAATGAACAGTTTGAAGGGCACAATAGCCCTATATTTCGTGCATGTTTCCAAAAACTATAAGTGGGGTTACTTCCCCCACCCACATGTTAGGTATAAATAGTTGTTTGTTTATCTTTAGTTAGTTTCTAATTGACTCTTTGAGAATGGCCTAATTAAGCCGAAACGATTGTAAGAGTATTCTTAATAAAGTTTGTAAAACCTTTGAAGAAGTGTGTTTGTTTTTTGAATATATATTGTATTTTGTACCTAAATGACATCTTGTTTTCGGTCCAGTATCAAATAATTCTTGGGATACATTTCTGAGGCTTGTACTTCCGCGTTGTAATTTTGAACATATCGAATCTCACGGAATGGTATTTTTGGTAGGCAGAAATGTTGAAATATTCCCTGGCATCGACAGAGATTCGGTTGTAAAATAAATAGATGAGCCTAGCACAAAGTATATTATGTTAGCGCAAAAACGCCTTGAACATCGATTATATTATGTTATATACTCATCATAGTCCTTCACGAGAGTACATTACTCTTACAACCAGTTTATTTTTATGCAACCTTCTATTAACGCAACAATATAATTAGAAGGAGTATGTTTAACAGCTAATTTGCGCTATGAAATACGTAGATTTGTATGCGTGTATTGAATACGAATTATTATCTGAAAACCAGCGAAACGTTTCCTGAGGTTTTATGGATGTAAACAATTTTATTGGCATGAAATTTAAAAATTGTTTCTCTTTTAAACATTAGATTCCAATATAATCAAACCGTACAGGGATATTGAAAACTAATAATAACAGAAGTCGATAAAGAAATATTAATTCAGTAGGAATCGTACATTTTTCTATTGGAAATCTGGTCAAATAAGAATTGATCAAAAAAGTAGCAGAATGATTACTGTAAATAATAATAATGACCTTCCGGTTTGGCAATTTTCAAATGATTTATTTTGCTTTCGTACAATTGTTTCGTTACACAGCAACTTCATCAGGCGAAATGACCAACTAACTTATAAGAAAGAAAAACAAATCGTGGGAATGGGTGGGTTGTGTGGTTAGGGAGAGAAAGATGAGACGAACGAAATGAAGACAGAAGAGAAGTGAAAGATTATCTGTGGAATATTACTGCCCCAGCATTTGTCTAAATGATCCACGGACCAGAGCAGCCGGACCCGAGTTCGAACCGGTGACCTCCCGAATACTAAGCAATGATCTAGAGCACTAGACCACTCGATAACTTAAAAGATATTTTACGTTGCTTAAATAGGTAAATCTAGGGTGCGGTATGTTTTTATTTACAATTAAGATTAAGCAAGGGTGTGTTACTAACTTCTATTTGATCATTTAAGATAATGTTACTTTTGTTATGTTTGTTAATTTCTAATATTTCAAACAAATTTAATTTTTGACCTTTATTAATAATGTGAAGAATCTCAATTTTTTGTCAAAATGATGATTTTCTGATATCAGGTGTTCTGCATAGGTGGAGTGTGTCTTCTGTTGTTGGTAAGCTTTTAGGTGTTCGTTTATTCTTTTTTGAAAAGATCTACCCGTCTGTCCTATGTAGACCTTTATTATTATTAATATGGAATTTCAAAAATTAAGTACCTCAACAATTATTAGATTACTGTAAACTTTGATAAAAGTAAGAACTACGTCCGGTTATGTTTATAAATAGATGGGATCTGATCACAGGTGATAGTCCCAATGGAATCCAATATCCGTCCGGAAAACCGTAGGGAGTTTCCATTTTTATAATCCCGTTCTATAAGTGCCGCACCATAAAATTAGTTAGCCGTAAAATGTGACAACAACAACAAAAAAAAAAAAGAAAATACGCTTGACGTAAAACAAGTTTTATTTATTTCCAACTTAAAACTTCGACGAAACGTTGACATATAATAACAACGACAGGTTCATTAGCCCTTCGGACTATTTTTACGATATTAATTGCTCACCTCAATAATGCACGGACCTGAAAGGCGTGAGATACATACATCGAGGTACATTTGTAAGACAGACAGAACATAATTAACCTGTCGTTAAAGACGGGTGACAACCCTCTTTTACGAGCTTAAGTAAAATTTATTATTGACTAACACTATTAAATTTACCGGAAGACTTCAGAGACTAACATGATAGTTTTGTGTATAATTTTGAGGAAGTTAATGAGTATTTTGTTTCACAAATGAGTAATTAATTTGGATTAATGAAGATAATACATTAGAAATAAAAACATGCTGACAAAAAATTAAACACCACACTGTGATCCATATAGATTTTATGTAGAGATCAATAGGATCGATCAGGGATGAAGAATTCTAGAATTCAATAAGGATTAGACGTAGATAGAAACTAACAGAGAAGGTTTGTCTATAGTTCTGAGAAAGCTAGGGGTGAGTATTTGGTTTCACAAAAAAATAATTAATTTGGATTAATGAAGACAATACATTAGAAATAAAAGCATGCTGACAAGTAATTAAACACCACAGTGTGATCCATAGAGATTTTATGTAGAGATCAATAGGATCGATCAGGGATGAAGAATTCTAGAATTCAATAAGAATTAGACGTAGATAGAAACTAACAGAGAAGATTTGTGTATAGTTCTGAGGAAGCTAGGGGTGAGTATTTGGTTTCACAAAAAAATAATTAATTTGATTTAATGAAGACAATACATTAGAAATAAAAGCATGCTGACAAGTAATTAAACACCACAGTGTGATCCATAGAGATTTATGTAGAGATCAATAGGATCGATCAGGGATGAAGAATTCTAGAATTCAATAAGAATTAGACGTAGACAGAGACTAACAGAGACGATTTGTGTATAGTTCTGAGGAAGCCAACGATGAGTATTTAGTTTCACAAAAAAGTAATCAATTTGGATTGATAAAGAAAAACATGACGACAAAAATTAGATACGTTACGTACAATATGTTCTAATCAGATTTCATGTATATTAGAATCGATCGGGTATGAAGAATCCTAGAAATCAATCGAGATTTCCGACAGAAACGTTTGATTTGACCAAAGATTACTAATGTTTCAATAATCTTGCATAATCTAATAACAACTTTTACTTAGAGGACGTATTGAAGAAACAAAGCAAAATCAATGTTTATAGCATTCTATCTGTTAGCCATTTAACCTTGATTACTTCTCGAAGACCTGCGCTAACATATCATTGTAATAGTCAAGGTGTTGTGTTCATTTACCTTCGTGAGGTCTGCAACTATTGATAATGGTTTACGCGCAGTACTTTTGAGATTACATTGAACTCCATCTAGCGTGGAAATTTAGAATTGGTTTTTATTAGAAGTACGACTCCTCCCAAGGATGAAACTAGGTATTTATTCGCACCTAACCAGACAAAGGCAAGCAGGATTTAGATTGCAATCGTTGCATAGGTAGACAGTTAGGTAGCGATTCATGGGCGTAGGCGAGATTTCAAGTATAGGAGTTCAGAAAATAAGAAACAACCAGTTGAACTTGAAGAATAATTCCTTCTAATTATTGAATTGTCCAAATCGTCTTGCATAATTAGATGAAAAATGTAAATCCGAAAGAGAGGAGAATAAAATTGAGTACGCCTATGCAGAAATTTGTAGATAAGTATATAAAAAGGTCCCGTGTCTAGCCTGCATATCGCAAATATGAGTAAACAGGTGATGATACCTGGTCGTAGATATCTTATCTTGTCAGGTTCATTTTTTGCATCTCAACATAACTGGGCCAAATAAACTTTCGAGTACCAGCGAAGTGACAACAAAATATATATGACTTTTTCTTGTTATTTAGTAACTTTTCAATATTATTTTTAGCCCACATGATGCCTTGCAGGGCCCATATGTTACTATTCTTTTTTTTGTGCAAGTGTGACAGTCGAGTATTCAATTGTTTCACTTTTTTACAACTCGGCGTAACAATTGTTGTGCACTTACGAAACAACTTGAATTTTATCTCTGTTGTACATTTCAAACAAACAGCGAACAATTCGAGCGGACACAGTGTTCGTAGGCTAGATAACTGAACTACGTCACCGTAAAAGTAGTTCAACAACAAAATCGTAACGCGTTTCAGGGTATTAACCTTCCTTACTTTCTAATTTTCGGCAACCATGGGCGTATCGGCCGACTGTCATTTTTTTAATACACATTACCATTTTATTTCCGTATTTTCGATACGTCGATTGTTTAATTTTTCGTAGACCGAACCGGAAGCGCTCACCGACATCTTTAATTCCATTGTTTTCACATCGTTATTATGCAATTTAAGATGAATACAACGAGAGATATAGAGAAAGGAGGGTTCCGCAAGGAAGTGCGTAAATACGTAAGTAATTAATGTTGCAAAGCAACGAACAACAAACTAATTGATTGTTATTTCTATTAGTATTTTTTTTTATAGTACTGTAGTGTAACAAACTTTAATTTTGCGGTAGTCGAAACTGTTCGGAGAATGCTATTGATGACGTAAGCGTTTGGTTACGAAACGCGGTAATAGCAAGTGCAAATAATTAAAAACACAATAAAAATAGTAATAATTACGTGAATCGTGCTGCGGAAGGCTAATTGCATTGGGGTAGGTTAGTTTCGAAATTAATTGAATTATGTGCAAAAGACTTTGATTGAATGTTTGATGTCCTGCGTCCGCTACTGTTTATTATTGTTATTATTATTATTATCTTTTTATAACAAACAAAAATCTGAGTATTACGTAAACCATCCAGGTGTATGTATCTAATTGTTTTTCAAGTGGCAATTGTAGCGCGTTTTATTGATGCAGACGGACGTGCGTGAGTGCAGAAACAAACAAATATAACATAAATAATGAAATTGGCATCAGACGTGGAAAAAAGTGAAACGAACGGGTACCAGCGATGTTTCCGCGCTGCTATGCGGTAAAAGTGAAAGTCAGAAACTTTCGAATTACGTATAGCCGGCGGTGTCTGTTTGTTACCTGACCATAATAACGGTGTTACATACGCGCTATTTACTACCTGTTCCTGTATGTCGGATTCGCGAGAGACAATATACTACGACCACCGCGACTGACTGTTACGCCACCTGTTGCCGCGGCGTGTACCGAATTTCCTTATCTTCGTTCGTAGATACCTCATGCAATTGTTCGCAAAATTCGAACTTGCGAAAAGCGGAAGAAAATCAATCAGCAATCACTTAGTATGCATGTAGGTAGGTATGTTAACCGTAACACTACTAACTTCTTGCTTGCACTCACCTAGTGAAGACATTTCTGCCCATCCATCTGCGGAAAAGGCGCTCACTAGGACTAACCAACTGTCTCTGTTGACACGGAACCGCTTCCTGGATCTCTCCTTCTCGATCACTATTGCTTTCGTCGAAGGATCATCCGGTCATCTGAATTTCGATTTTCGATATTACCGAATGTGACACGACGGCAAAAAAGCCAATTCCATTTTTTTTTTCAAAAAGGGACAACGTAATAATTCACGATATCCTTTTGTAGTAGTAGTATGATGGATGTATATTTTGCAAAAGAGCACTTGTAAGTAAAAGAATAAATAAACTGGACGAACACGACGGGTCCTTTTCTGTCTGTATGGACGTATGCGAAAAGTGCGCCACCGATCAACAAACGGAGCGACGAAATGCAGTAGCGGCAGTAGTACGAGAGAGTTATTGTTGTTTTGGTTGTTGATGTTGTTGGCAAAGAACGAAAGCGTCAGTGGCGCAGACCGCGCGAGGTAACGGTAAAAGTTGTACTACGGTTACAGCTATTCCATGCTGCGGGTTCGAACAGGTATAAAGTAGGCCACTAACTAGTCGAACGGCCGTACGGAATAGAGTTGCATACCAGCAGGCGGCAGGCAGCTCCGAGTGGGGCACAAACTACATCTACGACCGCTTGGCAACGTCGCACGACGGCGCCTTCAAGTGAAGAACTAATAATCAACCAACCAACCAACTAACTATGTACTACTGTCGTATGTGTGCAAAGACTCTCGCATCCGTGTGACGACGCTTATTGGTGAAAGTTGCCCAAATTCGCATCGGCCCGTACGAAATTCGGCGGACGCGAGTCCGGGTGTGAGGAAGGTCTCGGGCACACTTGACTCGACGAACTTGCCACCGAAAAAAAGGCCGAATTGTTATGGGAACGACCGCCGATACGATGCCTTTTTCGGGGGCAAGGTTCTCTCGACAACTGACCGTAATCTCTCGCTCTACTCTTGAAGCTAATCGCAACACACCCTCGGGAAACAATCCTTGTCCAAACAAACGACCGAGGGAAGGAGAATCAGTCCTCTAGAAAACTCAGTTTAGAAAAATCTCGAAATCATCTGGGGAACGTCTTAAGGACATCTCCAGTCTTTTGGATTTTGGAAAAATATAGAACAGAATGTACTTAAACTGCTAAAGCCCAGAAGCCCCTTTGAGAACTCCTTTTAAAAGTTCTCCCGAATTGTCCGAAAAATATTTGAATCATCATATCTATTTCCAGTCTTTTCTACAGAACGCTCCATATTTGTTATGGTTAAAAAAGGAACATTCTCCTGAACCCAAGAAATGCCACTCATCTCCAATCATGGTATCCATGTAATCCCAATTCCTTTTATACCTAGAACGATACTAATCCGTGAATCATCATCATCACATACGAATGGGGTTTAAAGAAGAATGGATATCAAAGTTTCTCATTATTTAACCTTAATATACCTCCATAATATACAAAATTCGGTTTACCATGGATATAGCTGTCATGCAGTAGTAGGTAGTTTGTTTGCACCTTATGTACGATCAATTCTTCCACTATATTCTTCAACCGAGTCGTCCATGACCTACTAGTCACCTGTAAAAGCAAAATCATTCGAAAGGCAAAACACGGCGACATGTTTATCAAAAAAGCCACACACACATAGATATTATACAAGTACCTATGTATAAAGCGCGTTAATTTCTATTAGATATATGCATGTATGTATGTATGTCTGTATTAATTTTACGAATCGTTATTTAAAATCCAAGTGCTAAATGTTTCCTTACATAATAATTCATCGGAGCCTTAGATCTGGCCACTTTACGGCAAAAGAGAGACGTAGTGCCACTATATCTTATGCAATCTCTTCCTGCAACCTCATTTTACCTAGTAACTCTCCACGAGTAGAACAATCTTGAAACGAACCGCTTGCGCAACCACTCGGTACTATAATAACACTCTTGTAATGCTAGTCACAATTTGCTAATAAATACCTTTGACGAGAGAGAGTAATAATCGACTAAACCTCTCCAATATCTGACAGAAATGATCCGATAATAAGTACTACATCCCATGTTCGAAGTGTGTGGTATACAGATCGGTTTACCATAAGAATTAGTCAAAGATAAAATGAACAACTTTAAATAAAGATTTATTTCAAAAAAGAATTAAAATCCTTCTTTTTTGAATTTGTTACATATCTTCGTGTAAGAATCCATCGGAATCAACAGTGTAATTCAATGCCGGTAGGTAGGGGTATTAGCCCTTGGAGTAGTTGTTTCTGTTGATTCCATCTTTAAATTTATTACACAGCTTGTAAAAGCCTTTCTGCCAGCGCTCACCTGATAAGACCCGATAGGTTGAAACTGGTCTTGGGATATGGCTTTCGGTGCGCTGTGCCTACTGTGTAGGACGCGTTCCAAATGTGGGATCTGTGATCCTTTATAATTAAACGATAAATGATTTTAATACCTTCTTTTTTGGATTGTTATCTTCGTTTAATAATCATTCGGAATCAACAATGTAATTCAATGCCGGTAGGGGTATTAGCCCTCGGAGTAGTTGTTTCTGTTGATTCCATCTTTAAATTTATTACACAGCTTGTAGAAGCCTTTCTGCCAGCGCTCACCTGATGAGACCGGATAGGTTGAAACTGGTCTTGGGATATGGCTTTCGGTGCGCTGTGCCTACTGTGTAGGACGCGTTCCAAATGTGGGATCTGTGATCCTTTATAATTAGACGATAAATGATTTTAATACCTTCTTTTTTGGATTGTTATCTTCGTTTAATAATCGTTCGGAATCAACAATGTAATTCAATGCCGGTAGGGGTATTAGCCCTCGGAGTAGTTGTTTCTGTTGATTTCATTTATTTGTTCATTAACGTATGTTCAGTAATACTGACCTAATGAATCTCATAGATCGATTTAGCCAGATCGATAAAATAGAAAATAGAGAACTGCAACACACGCTTTTGATTACATTGCTATATTTAATACCAAAGTATTTATTGGAATCTAAATATGTACTTGTACAGTGTTCGTAAATAGTATCTTAGGAGTGGATTTTCCAATAATATTACACCGTTTACTGTTAAGGAAAATAGATGCAAAATAAATACATCCCCGGTGCACAGATTTTTCTGCTAATGTAGGTCAAGTCAAATATTCATATAAACAATGCAACAGTTGTCTATGGATGGTAAAGTCGTTTTGATTTTATCGAATACGATAGTGGATAAATTATATTTTTATGGTTTCATGTGTCCTCATATATCAAATACACATTTTACAGTTTAAAATTGACTGGTATTAAAATATAAATATTAAAGAGCTGCTGATAGAATGAGATATGGTTTTGTATTGAAAGATACCTTTTCTTTTATCCGGTATAGAGTGACTCAATTTTATTTGTGTTTACATGATCAAATTGATTCCGCGAATTTCCTATTATATTCCAGTAACTATTGCTATGCAATTGATTGATCTATAATGATCGATTTTGAACGTTACCCATTTTTCTACGTTTTTTTTCCTGCCGACGTGTCAGAAAAACAGAATCGTGCTACAAGGAAACGTTTCGAATTTTGACGATTATCAATTTGGTTGCGTTACGAACGAGATCGAATGTCGCGATAAAAAGAAGAAAAAAATGAAAAACGAAACACGCTGCTCGTAACGATTGACTCGTTCGATTTTTCGTCGGTCGATCAGGGGCTTCGGGCAAAAACAAGGTTTTGTTCGCGCAAAAACAATTAGATGAAAAACAAAATGCCGCAGGCGTAGAACCACGTAATAGGTTTCAAAATAGCGTATAAATAGCAACGTTCATTGAACTCCCGAGGTCTTTTTTATACTACTTTCTAATATAGTTGTATATGTGGGTGATGAAAAATAGAAAACGCCGTTCTGTCGTA
This sequence comes from Agrilus biguttatus, assembly GCA_963921985.1. NCBI lineage: Eukaryota > Metazoa > Arthropoda > Insecta > Coleoptera > Buprestidae > Agrilus > Agrilus biguttatus. The sequence continues at coordinate 21,241,415 of OY998126.1, read as the reverse complement.
TTACTACTGCTATCCGCCGTGTTATTGTTGCTGTTTATAATGGCTAATATAATCTACATATACATATAATATCAAAATCCCTATAAAAAAATCAAAACTTCTCAGGAATGATGAGATCATTTACCGTCTTTTCCTCCTCCAAAGTCCAAAACAACCATAATTCTGAAACTAAATTATTCAATTGATATCCAAATGAGAATGTTGATATCTCCAATCTTTTCCATTCAAACAACTATTGAACAGAAGATCAAATTGGTAAAGTTTTGTTGTAAATAATCACACGTCGATTACGTAACAAGGATCTTGTGAAAGATGATCATTCTCGTTACTTTCTTAAGGCAGTTTGGAAACTTGAGGAAATTAAGCATCTCTTACGTTATCATTATTATTTTTCGAAAGGTCAAATGCACTTGTCCCCTGATGAGTCTGCGCGTATCATGGTTCATTTTGAGATGCAATATGACGAAAGCAGGCAAGGTGGAGAAACGGTTAAGCATTATCAACAATATGCACGTGTCATGAAGAATTATAGTAGAAGGGTGGGAGGGAAAACGCATCGTTTGAAAATGGGACAGAGTGTATGCACCCGTTAGGTGGATTGAGAGCAACAACCTAGAAAATCAATGTGTGCTGACCTAAATCGGAAGGGAAAACTGTAAAGCATGCACCTTATGCAGCTGCAAAGTTTATCGGCCTCGGTACAACGGGGCTTCGGTTCAAGGACCAACGAGAAAACCAGGTCTTTACGTAATAGGGTGGATCCTGGGATCATAATGAAATGCGTTGTAGTGCTCTAGAAGAAAACGTACGTGGGTAATTACAGTGACGAGTTTGCAACACGAATTGGAAAACATGAATAAGGACGTTTCAAAATAACCCTTCATTATTGATAGACAAATACTTTAAAACACAATTGTTATTAACTTGAAACCTGTCAGATAACCGGTAAGGTAAATTTATTATCAAAAAAGAAAAAAAGTAAAAATTGGTAATATTTTGTCAATATTATTTATATATATATATATATATATATATATATATATATATATATATATATATATATATATATAATAATGTGTTTTTAAAGGTTTCGTGTGAAAATGTTGAATGAATGTTTTCTATTTGTAATTGAATAAAACGATATATGAGATTAGGATATGATATTAGTGATTGTAATTCTCGTTGTTTTGTTGTTGTTGAGCGCCAGATACTTATAAAGTATCAAAATTTAAATTATTTAAAAGAATACATTTTGTTAATATTCAAACAATAAATTAAAAATGAAAAGTTATTTGTTTTGACTTCAAAACACTTATATTTAGTAAATGCTAAATTTAATACAAAAAGAATAAGAGCCTCTAAATTGCCCAAACCCAAAGTATAAACCATTTCTATTAATAATAAATTGTTTCGAATACTTTTTACGTTTTTTCTAGGTATAGGTACATATTATTACTATTTTCACAATTAGGTTGGTTATTTGGCATTAAAACTTCTGCATCTACTTCTGCTCCCTAACTCAACAATTAATAAACTGAAATTTCTTCGAAAAACAAAACAAAATCGCCAAACTTTGAAACGGCCAACGTGATAACGCGATTTTATTGAAAATATTGGCATGGATAAATTTTATACTATTGATAATGAATGTGTCTATCTAATACCTGTAGATGATAGGCAATTTCTTCCAGAAACGGAATGTGAAAACCGCAACCCTCTAAGTCCTTTCGTTTCTGAGATATTTAAAATGGCGCCAAACACTGCAAACGTCAAATTTTCCAAGAAACCTGAAATAACTCCGGAAGGGTGCGTCCCAGGTCCAATTTAATGTTAATAAACTGACATTATTTTTTTATGGGGAATTCAAAAGCATAATAAAAAATAGGGTGTTCCATTTAAAATAACGAAGTTAGGGTGCATTTCCGGTATAACCCGGAAGTTCGCCATATTTGAAAATATTTTTACGTTAATGTACACTTAACCCAATACAACCTTTCTTTGAAATGTTTTTCACTATTTTGAACTATGCGCGTATAAATGGCCGATATCAGCATAGTGACTCACCCTTTATATATATATATATATATATATATATATATATATATATATATGTTAAAGCTGATAAAACTATTAAAATTCCGGAAATAAATTCGCACGTAAAGTGTTTTATTTCTCGACTAGAATTCTAAAATATGTCTCTAATGCGTCTATGAGAAAGGTTGTTCAGAATAGGCATTTTAGATATGTGACGTATTCCGACCTTAGCTCTCTGCTGACGGAAATGTAAATGCTGGATCAAGACACGATATTAGTTTGACTGTGCATATTTTAATAAATGCGATGGCTTTCCCTATTGGCTCTACATGTTTTACATGCGATACTAAAGACGAAGAGACGTTACACTGATAGCGAAACTACACTACTATATTTCATACTATTAATAATATACTTACTTATAAAAAATAATGCATACTGTAATCAAAAAATACTATCGACGGCAATTACGTCAAGTCATAAAGTTGTTTATTGTGCATTGAAGATTATCACAAATGGATTTTAACAATACATTATATGGTTATTAAAATGCCTGTCTATTGCCGATGCACTTAGTAACTAAGATTCCATTCAATTATTATTTTTTCGTGAATTACGTTATGGATTTTATTTTATGTAAGGAAAAATTTTTGCTACTCGTGCTGGTGGGCGGGCAGTCTCTCCGACCTACACTGTAGTGCAAAGCCGGAGGGTAGGGCGGAAGAAGAAGCCTCCTTTCAGGAATCGTGGGTGGGTGGTGTGGTTAGGGAAAGAAAGACGAGATGGACGAAATGAAGACAGAAGAAAAGTGAATGATTATCTGTGGAATATTACTGCTCCAGCATTTGTCTAAATGATCCACGGAAACCACAGAAAACTTGGACCAGAGCAGCCGGACCCGAGTTCGAACCAGTGACCTCCCGAATGCTAAGCAATGATCTAGAGCACTAGACCACGCCGCTCGGTATCATATATATATATATATATATATACTATATATATATAGTAAAAAATACTTTAAAATAAATTTGTGTGGATGTAAATATTTAAATTTATGATCATTCAAGGAGCCAAATAATTAAAATCGTATTATGATCGAAATTGCAGGCACACGAAAAAAATAATAGCTAATTTGTAAACAAGCGAGAGAGGGTGGTCAACAAATGTTAATAATTGAATACGAATCGTAGTTTTGAAGGATTTCCACAGCTTCATCTCCAAACAGTTTCCACGCGTGTCCTTGTTCCTAAATATGTTCCTCATTAACAACTTTTGATGGAGGATGGAACGCTGTGGTGAATATCACAGAAATACGGTGACCTATATGCACGGTGTAGTAAACAACCCGGGAAAGAACGATAAACAAAAATGTTGATTATTCCCAGACAATACAATGGACTCACGAACAGTTCAAATGCAGACGGCAATTGATTAAAACAAACGTTTGCGCCTTTCATTCCCACCAACTACTTATGCTAGTAGACGAACAGTTCTTCTCACCTACACTCTAATGCAAAGCCGGAGGGTTGGGAGGAAGACCCTCTTTAGCCTCCTTTGGGAAACGTGGGAATTGGTGGATGGTGGTTGTGAAAGATGTGTCCCAGCATTTGTCTAAATGATCCATGGAATTGACAAAAAAACTTGAACTAGAGCGGACAGAAGCGGAATCGAACCAATTGAGTGCGGCCACAAACGATCATGTGCGGACTTTAATGGTGGTCACAAGGTAGTGCTCTCACTTGACACTTTAAACGTCTACCATTGGCCGAGAAATATACCAATTTCTTAAAATTGGGACCGGCAGACTGCAGATCAAACGCCACATGAGCCTCTCTAGATTTTAATTGGGTAAGCCCCCCATGAACACATATTTATATTAGATTAGTTTTAAAAAAATCGACTTTTTTTAATGTCCTTGACATTTTGACCCTTCTCTCTCGAAGGCATGCCGACCCCTGACTTAGACCACTAGACCACCGTTAAGTGAAGAAGTGCTAAACAATTATGTCCTCTATCCTTGCATTATGTCTGAGTAGCTGTAACATTTACTATAACTGATGAATATTATGGATAGATAATATTAATCCTATCTAGATGACGATCTCAAAAATATGCGGAAAAATGTTTGTTCCCAATTACGTAATATACAGACATACAATCGGACTCGTTTGTAGCATGAAACCCCGCTGTAACTTTTACAAACACAACCGACGTATTACTACTATCAGTTTCCAACAAAATCCTTGAAATTCATTACTTTTGTTATCATAATTGGATGCAACGTCGATTCTGTCTTTTTATCACGCTGTGCATGATGAGAATATATGCGTTTATGAATGCACTTGATTTTTTCACAGTTGTTTGATTAGATTATGTAAATCCTGATTCAAGTATGTAGGTATATGTACATTAATAAAGTTGATTTGAAATTGAACAGAAAATCCCGACCACCGCAACACGATAAAACTTGTGTTTATCATCATACTGATGAACCATAAAAGGGTATATATAGCACCATCCTTGAACTTTCAAAGTCAACGGGAATAATAAAAACACCCAAGTTTTTAATCAAACTGGATAACAACCAACGTTAAAATTGGAATCAATATCTGATGCACTTGGAATTCCAATATCAGTAGGCACCTACATACGCATCATCATTTTAATTTTTTTCCCATTCAACTTTTGCACAACAAAAATATTATCTAATAGATGTCGAACCGCTATGTGCCTTTACGGGACCTTCTAATGTGGATTTGATATGAGAATGTAAGTTTGGAACATTGTCAGAGAACCAATGGAAATCGCTAAATTGTTTCTCACGGCAGTAGTGGTTAGTTAAGTCGGTACTTTACACGGTTGCGAAACGATCAATCTAACGCGAGATGTAAGTAAGTAATTAAACTGAGAGCGACGAGAAACATTTTCTACTAACTAATTACAAAATGTGGAAATCCTATGATCATTGTAGAAGAATGTAATTGGTGAAGAACTGCTGCACTATTTACAAGAGGATCTAAGTTGATGAATAAGAAGTCAATTTTTTGGCTCTGACTGGTGGCCATTACCTACTCCCGTATAGTGAACAAATCAATAATCATAAAGAAACGATGTACGTGGGACATAAGCTTAATGTTTGATCTGATTGTCATGAAATCAGTAAAATAATCTCTGAATCGCCTTTCTTTGGGTCTCATTCAAGACTGAGCAGAGAATTTTGTCCAGAAGGAACTGTCGCAGACGCAGCTCAAAAGAATACCGAGGTGTTGTAAGTCATTTTATGAGGAACAAGTCTCATTGAAATGGATGTTGAAAAATATTCCACGCTTTCACATTTTGAAATAAACGGTAACGATAGATTTTACAACTCTGATGTTGAGAACTGAAAACCAAACGCAAAATTTGCTGACAAAGTTTTAGTCTGAAGCGCGATTTCTGAGGCTGGAATTTCAACACCCATTGTTGGCAGCGTTCGGAAAGAAGCCTTAATTTTATTAATATCCGTCGTCAGAACCACATCAGACAGACTTGCAAATGGTAAAAAAAGAAGTGGACACTTGTTCCCTATGACCACTGCAAGCAAGATTGTAGATTGGAATGGATGTTGAAAAATATTCCACGCTGTCACATTCTGAAATAGAAGATAACGATACATTTTACACCTCCGATATTGAGAACTGAAAACCAAACGCAAAATTTGCTGACAATGTTTTAGTCTCAGTAAAATAATCTTGTTTGATCGTTTTTTGTTGGAATCTCCAATCCAAAGCTGGGTCGCCGTTCTTGGGTCTCATTCATGACTGAGCAGAGAATTTTGTCAAGAAGGAACTGTCGCAGTCGCAGCTCAAAGAATACCGAGATGTTGCAGAGCTCAAAGGTAAAGGCATTTTGTGAGGAACAAGTCTGATTGGAATGGATGTTGAAAAATATTCCACGCTGTCACATTCTGAAATAAAAGGTAACGATACATTTTACACCTCTGATATTGGGAACTGAAAACCAAACGCAAAATTTGCTGACAAAGTTTTAGTCTCAGTAAAATAATCTAGTTTGATCATTTTTTGTTGGAATCTCCAATCCAAAGCTGGGTCGCCGTTAATGGGTCTCATTCAAGACTGAGCAGAGAATTCTGTTCAGAAGGAACTGTCGCAGACGCAGCTCAAAAGAATACCGAGATGTTGCAGAGCTCAGAGGTAAAGGCATTTTGTGAGGAACCTGTCTGATTGGAATGGATATTGAAAAATATTCCACGTTGTCACATTCTGATATAAAAGGTAACGATACATTTTACACCTCTGATATTGAGAACTGAAAACTAAACGCAAAATTTGCTGGAATTTCAACACTCTTTGTTGGCAGCGTTCGGGAAGAAACCTTAATTTTATAATATCCATCGTCAGAACGACATCAGACAGACTTGCAAATGGTAAAAGATGAAGTGGGCACTTGTTCCTTGTGACCATTGCAAGCAGGTTTGTAGGCGCCCACGACTTACATTCATTTTTTTGTTATGGATCATCAACCACCACCGTTGCGCCGATGTAGCAAACATGACCAGAAAACCCCAAGCATTTTAGCAATGCTCCGTGGCATTCCAAGACAAATTGCATGCAGTTTCGGCTTCGGCCGGTTGCCTGCCTTGTTATAACGTCCATATATAATTTTACTTCCCGCTCGGGTTTGGTAAAAGATCACTGACATCATGACCCTGTTATTAAGCGGCAACAATTCCATTTCGAACAACCGACGACGACAACGATGATGATGCCGCTCGGTGATCTTAACCTCTTGCCAAATAACGTACGTGCAGTTATGTACAGTATATGTGTATATGTGTGTGTGTGGGATGCATGTGTGCATGACGGGAATATTCACAACATCACCGTGTGTTGTGGTCGCAACCGCTGCCTGCGTCCTACTGCCTCCTGCCTGTATGTTCGTAAAAGGAGAGAAAGTGTACGTTATAAAGTTGCGATATGCCGAGTTGCCATTTGGACCTAAGACTAAGATTTGCCGACCTGCCGGACTGTCTCTGCTCGTTGCGTAACGGAATCGCTAGTGAAATTAACGTTACAACGTTACGGTCGGACATCACATCGTAACGGCATGGCATATAAACGGTGAAGGATTAGCCACAAGACCGCAGTTAGGTAACTGGAAACTTTTACTCATCTGACGAGTCGTTTGATTACATGACTAGGCACTAGCTAGGTATACACACACCTATAGTTTCAATGTTATAACTGACTCTGACTGTTACCAAAATAAAGCGTTGTTTCCTTTCTATTGGTAACTTTTTTTTTTTAATGAAACGAAAAGTTGTTTCCTTTTCTTCTTCTACTGGTGACAAAAACAATAAATTTCCGGGTATACTTTACCGAAAGGGAAATTAGTACCTGTTGGATTTCTTCAGTTTAAAAGGGGAAAATGTAAAAAAGCTATAACACGAAAATTTTATGGTTTGGCAAAGGTCAACCAGAATTGTTTACATTCAAATTTGTCTAGTGTATATTGACTATTAACTAGGATTAGTAAATTCCTTGAAAGTGTACCTATTGCCTTCAGACAATTGATTTATTTTTCAATCGATTATTTTACAATAAAATTAAAATCAAGTTTGTAATAGAGAATGTGATTAAAATCGACAAAATTGCATGGAATATGGCAAAATGTGGTGGCACGCCTATATTTACATTCATATTTGTATTCAAAAAAGAAGGAATTAAAATCCTTATTCGTCTAAGTATTAAGATCAAAGATCATATTTGGAACGCGTCCTACCAAGTAGGCACAACGAACCGAAAGCCATATCCCACGACCTATATATAAATTTATATTTATCATATAGACTGTAAAGGCCTTTCTGCCAGCGCCCACCTGATGAGATCCTATAGGTCGAAACCGGTCGTAGGATATGGCTTTCGGTTCGTTGTCCCTACTTGGTAGGACGCGTTCCAAATGTGAGATATTTGATCTTAATATTTTGACGAATAAGGATTTTAATTACTTCTTTTTTGAATATGTTATATCTTCGTCTAAGAATCCATCGGAATAAACAGTGTAATTCAATTCCGGTAGGGGTATTATCCCTCGGAGTAGTTGTTTCTGTTGATTCTATATTTATTCATGTTTGTGTTTATATACCTAGCCAGGATGCGTCCCTAAATCTGAATCGTAGGTAGATCGAGATCTACCTTCGTCGTTTAAAAATAGCAAACAAATTTGACCATTCCTCGTTCATGATAAATGGGAAAAAATCTTATCAACCCCATATAATATATCGATGGTGTCAAGTTCCAACGAGCACGCAACGTACAGAAGGACCTGGCTTACTAGGCCAAACGGCCCTATAAATTTTGGCATTGTCCTTTGAAGTCGTGTAAAATAATAAGTTGTTTAGGCGTGCCACCTTAACATTGATTGCGGTTGATGTCGTTTTGTGTGTGTGTGTGTGTTAACGTTTATGTATGTGTCCAAGAGCTTGACAACAACAGCCACGTCCGTCGAGAGGAGGAAGGACAGCATCAGAACAGAAACCGCCACCGCGATCGCGATGGCGATCAGTTCGTTTGTTCGTTGGTTGAGGAGAAACGTGCGGGGAAAGGTGTCAGTTGTTATTATTGTTGTCGAGAGTGTTACGCAACGCCACGGCAACAGTCGGTGACGGCCATCTCGCAGGTTATTCACCTGAGCGTTCGCTATGTGCGAAAAAATCAAATGGTAGTTTCACTTCCACGGAAAAAGAGAAAGTTAGCCTACATTCATCGGGCCAGTGCCGTGGTAGTACGGCCGCGACCCATGCTGACTGCCAGCCAACCAGCCAGTCAGTTGTCTTGCTGGTATGATGGTAAAATTGAAAGTTACCTTTGCCTAGGCAATCGGCCGCGGTTTGGTACCTACAACAACCACTAACAGGAGTCATCGAACTCTAATCCTCAACATCACCGTCCTGGCCTAGTGTTACATTCGTTGTAAGGTTGAAAGTGTTGCGACACAATTATAAAACAGCCATAATTGTCCGCTGCTGCTTAGAGAGTCAATCAGCCAGTCGCTATCACGCCAATACCATCTTCCGGATTGTTATTCAATCTTCTACCTTTAGAATTTAATTGAAAAAGTTATGAATTCGTTAATATTAAAAAGAACGACTTGTTCGGTTTCTGGACGGAGCTTTAAAAAGAAAAACTTCAACGATTACACATCCAAACTTCTTTTCTTTTTCTTTTCTATGTATATACCTTGAAGCATAACATCATGGAAGCAGAATTCATGTTACTATAGCAGTGTGATTTAGATAAGCACGCTGCATGTATTAGCTTCGCCGTTTGGAGTCTCTAGCTCCTAAAAAGCGCAAAATGAAACATTGGCTAGTTCTTAAAATTCAGCATTCAGAAAATAAGCAAAAAAGTCCATTTTGTGAATGCCGTATTTCAAGATACGGCCAAGCATTTTATTTGATTTTGATTCTTTTACAATGGCGTTGTGACGAAAATTACATAGCAATGTAGATTGTAATTCGGTAATATTAGTCATCATCAATCAATGATCAAATAATAACAATTTCAATCAATTCAATCAAACTTACGTTTTTCTCCACAAGTCTAACAATATTTTCAAAGTGTATAAACAGTTTCGTTTCGTTCTTAATAACGTTTATATACTGTTTCTAAATATTTCATAACGGCCTTATCATCTCAGCCAAACAAATCTACAATCAAATCAAAATCAAACAATAACAAAGAAATATATAAGGACAATAAAACACTGACAATTATTTTATAGGTATTATCATCTACATATACTTTTTGTAACGCAAAAGGTTGAAACGGCTATAGAGTCCATCAATTTAAAAAACCATTATATAATATTTTAGTAGGTTCATTACGTAATAAATGAAAATGCCATTTTATAATAACATATTATTATTATTTCAATTATATCAGTTTTTTGAAATTTTCCAAATCAAGAAAACGTAATCTGTTCTACATCAGGAAATCATTATCAGTTAATTCTACATCAAGCATTTCTAACTAGTTCCTCAGTATTCATTTATTTTACAAGCCTTACTTCATCGTGATCGGGCTCGAGAGCTTCTTTTGTGTTTCATTCTCACCAGCTACTCGTGCTGGTAGGCAGCCAGTCCCTCCGACCTACACTGTAGTGCAAAGCCGGAGGGTAGGGCGTAAGGCCCTCTTCAGCCTCCTTTCAGGAGTCGTGGGAATGACTGGGTGGTGTGGTTAGGGAGAGAAAGATGAGACAGACGAAATAAAGACAGAGAAGTGAAAGTGATTATCTGTGGAATATTACTGCCCCAACATTTGCCAAGTGATCCAACGAAACCACAGAAAACTTGGACCAGAGCAGCTGGAACTTGGGCTCGAGAGGCGTGCCTGACCAAGTCTTTGATCATATTCAGACAAATTTTTCTAGCAGAGTATTTATGTTCTAAGATATAGATACCTATAGCTACAATGCTTAATAAAATTGTGTAATTATGAATAAAATGTGTATAAGAGTAAAATGTGTTATATTAACGAGATTATCGCAGAATATAAGTATCTACTCTACAGCAGAATAGTCCCTGAATTTATTGTTTTTATCAGAATATTTGTGCAAGTCCAATTTTTCAACCTCGTTTGTGGAAATTGCGTCTGGCTCTGATAAAATAAAATCGCTTAGCTTCACCTTGTTCATGGAAATGAAATTTTTGATGTTAAGCTAGCTGCTATACATATATCTCTGTTATTAATCATTAATAATGAAATGTTTGAATAATTTTTTTGTAAGGGTAAATTTTGAATACATTTATGCGATATTAATTATTGAATTAATTTATATCCACTACGGATTACCTCATACAATGAGGGAAAATTTTGGGACTCGAAACCGGGATCTTTGGCATAAGTGGGTATAAATTAATTCAATTATTAACGCATAAATGTATCTCTGTTATACCATGTAGTTTAGAGCTCTCCATTCAAATATAGTGGTAATTACCATGGTAACTTCTATCTGACGATATTGCGCCCAACCCATCAAAAGCAAGAAAAATTAAATTTTTCTAGTAAGTATAGCCGTCCGTCCGTCAATGATCCACAATCAATTTTATCGATTTTATTAAACTAACCCACTCCATCGCGATAAATAAATGCGAATCGAAAATGTATTGTAAATAACAACAGTAAGCAAGCAATAACGTTATCATTATCAATATCGCTTAATAACGGTTTGACAATTGGAGAAGCAGTGCCAAGGAAGGTCAGCCTGGCAATAGCGAATTCTGTTGTAATGGTTTATACACGAAAACGACAAAGGCTAGAAAGAGAAAGTAGAGGTGAACGATCGAATTTAGAGGACAAATATTTCAACTTACATTAGATACACGTTTAGTTGTATATACATAGCTGTATGTGTGTATGGGTGTGTGTGTGTGTATTGCGAACAATTTTTTATGCTCATTGTCAACCACTGCTTGCGAAATCCATCCCAAAGCGCGATCTCTACCAGATTCGGACCCATGCCATGGCTGAAACAACTCCTATGAAAGACTCTGGCACACTTTTCCTAAACGTAGACTTAGGTGCTTAAACGATTTAAGACCAAGACACATTGTTCTTTTCTGAATGGTATTTCTACGTACAATGGCTAGTTGTTTCGCACTTGTCGAATCGGCAAACAAAAAAAAAAACGAATGTGTGAAATTTATTCCACGAATAGACCAATCATATATAATATAAGAGGTGTTATTCTTACACGTTTCACTTTCTGTTAAGACGAAAGAGTAGAGCCCAGTTATTACATTTCTTCGTGGATTTTTTCTAAAATCGCAAACGATTCGACAAGATCGTATCACACGTTCTGAAACACTTTACGACAATCATCGACATCCCACCAATTCCCGAACGTATAAAACAACTTACAAACCAGATTCGTTACCAGAGCCAGTGAAAACAACAACCCCATATCAACCTAACCCCTAAAACATTAACTAAAACACAAACCCAAAAACAAAATACCGGTCCCCTCTGCCAAACTATTGCCAACAAACGATTCTTATATACGCAAAATCTTTCGACAAGATCGTATCTCACCTTCTGAAACACTTTACGACAACATCGACCTCCCACCAATTCCCGAACGTATAAAATAACTTACAAACCAGATTCGTTGCCAGAGCCATTGAAAACAACAACCCCATATCAACCTAACCCCTAAAACATTAACTAAAACACAAACCCAAAAACAAAATACCGTTTCCCTCTGCCAAACTATTGCCAACAAACGATTCTTATATACGCAAAATCTTTCGACAAGATCGTATCTCACCTTCTGAAACACTTTACGACAACATCGACCTCCCACCAATTCCCGAACGTATAAAATAACTTACAAACCAGATTCGTTGCCAGAGCCATTGAAAACAACAACCCCATATCAACCTAACCCCTAAAACATTAACTAAAACACAAACCCAAAAACAAAATACCGTTTCCCTCTGCCAAACTATTGCCAACAAACGATTCTTATATACGCAAAATCTTTAGACAAGATCGTATCTCACCTTCTGAAACACTTTACGACCTCCCACCAATTCCCGAACGTATAAAACAACTTACAAACCAGATTCGTTACCAGAGCCAATGAAAATAACAACCCCATATCAACCAAACCCCTAAAACATCAACTAAAACACAAACCCAATAACAAAATACCGTTCCCCTTGCCAAACTATTGCCAAGAACCCCCAATCTCCCCAAGGAATACACAGAATATATCAACAACCTACCGGGTGGTAGATCAGGAATCCGACACTACCCAGTCGCACAGGCAACTGGGTGTCTTTTGGAGATTAAATAACAAAAAAAAAAGATTATTGAATAACGGCACATGGCAGTAAGAGATATTACACTTACTTACGTACAGTACTGTACATAATGCACTTGAAGTGTTGCGAAAACGTTTTTAGAACGAAACTGATAATTGATGAAAAAGAGGCCGTCCAAACAGAACTGTGGGTCAAGCAAGCAAACTCTGTTTTAAAAGTCGACGAGATTATAACGTCTAATAAATGCACTGATGTGCCTGTTTTAGTCTTACGTCACGATTGACTTATTATCGAAGCTGCTTTACACCCACACCCCAGGACGTCTTCCTGTTAGGACAAGAATAAAATCGTTGCATGTTTTCGTAAACCCCGGAACCGGAATTGAAGAAGTGTAATTACCTGGTCTGGATCATTGTTAGCGAAGATAATTGTGGTTTTAGATGGAGGAAGAGATATGAAGTGGAAAATAATAGATCATGCTTTCCTATATACCGGTGTAAGTAGTGGGGATTGCGTTGGATGCAAAAGTAAAAGTACAATATACCTATAACAGCATGTGACCATTATAAAACTGATTTACCCTAAATCACTCACTTTCTGCTGTTTTTCAAAATTGTTTTATTATATGTTCCTATTAAAATATAAAATATCGTAATTGTTGCTGCTGGTGCTGCAGCCGTTGTTATTGTTGTAACAACATTGTCTGATTGCGTTCGCGAAATTTTTATCTCTCACTCTCATATATACCAACAACACATACAGACAGAGACACAGACGTGCAAACGTTTTAGACTGCAAACGGGTATGAAAGCTGAATTTAAACGCGTTGACATTCGCCTTTTTTTGAGCTGTTTATTTGCTGTGGTTTCTAGGTCGGGGTCGACCGCCGTTGACGAAATCGAAAAAGAAAAACAAAAGCAGCAGTTTTGAATTGCGTACTTGTCATTGTTAGATAGGTACCTACATAGATAGATAGGTATATAGTTAGGTACAATAGTAAACCAGCAACAGGTTCAAATTAAGTATACAACACCATGAACAATATACAGAGTTTACAAATTGATTTTTTTAAATGATTGGAAGGTTTAAGATCTTTCAATAAAATCAATATCAATGACGTAAAATTTAAATAGCTAGAAAATGGAATTGGTACCAGTATGTATCTCCCGTCTATAACTATAAAGTTCCTAATATTTTTATCGAAGGGTTATTGATGATAGATCTCTATAGAATTGTGCAAGGACGATATACAAAATCATAATTGCAAATCTTGTACAACAACCGACCTAAACACAGATATAATATACCTACGTAAAAATGGAAAAAATATAGAAGTAGAAATCAGCATCAGTTATTCTTCGAAAAACTCCCAGGATTCCCTATGTATATATATTACTATACTTGGATATTTGGATCTATTTGTTCCTGTTCCAGTTTCTGATGGAATTTCAAACACTATTTTGCTGTCGTATAAGTTCAAATGTTTCTGAAAGTTTTCTCAAAAAAGGCATGCTCTATATAACTCGCATATGTTATCAGTTTTAGAAGTTATTCAGGAATTAATTCGTGCAAACTTCTGCAGCATCAAGAACTGTATTTTTGCTGGAAGAAAATAAATGGATGATAGATACACAGGGTCATTCAAACCGAGTGGTACATTAGACGTTTTAGGGAAACTAAGCATGTTACAGATTTGAAAATTTGAGAGTATCAAGGATGATCTATTTAACTAAAATAATTTCAACTGTCGGCACTTCCGGTTATACCGGATGTTGATGTCATCTTTCTTATTTTAATGGAATGGTATATTTTTTACGATGAATTCGTATGAAACATAAAATTTTAGGGTGGCTTTGATAACCAACTTGTATGCCTATATGCCTACGATAAATAGTTTCTGAGATAATTTAATTTATTGGAAAAAAGATTGCACCGCAACCCAAACTATGAAAAATCATAACTTCCATAAAAAATGAAATGACTTGGAATGTTGAAATTTTTACTAGTTATAGCCAAGTCATAACGCTAATTAAGCTTTGTAATTTGTACAAGACGTTCAGAAAAAAAACTGAAAGTTTAAAAACTTCAAACCCGAATAATTTCATTTTTTCAAATGGCATCTAGCATATTTTATTTCGTCATTCGACTTCCTTTTGTATCCTTTTTCGTTACATTGGATGTTTTCCATTCTTTATTAAAAAAAAATCAAAATTATTCAAAAATTTTCAAATAAAGCAGTAGGAAATATCCGAATGTATCGAACGAGGACAAAAAAGGAAGTCAAATGACGAAATAAAATATGCTAGATACCATTTGAAAAAATGAAATTATTCGGGTTTGAAGTTTTTAAACTTTCAGTTTTTTTTCTGAACGTCCTGTACAAATTACAAAGCTTAATTAGCGTTATGACTTGGCTATAACTAGTAAAAATTTCAACATTCCAAGTCATTTCATTTTTTATGGAAGTTATGATTTTTCATAGTTTGGGTTGCGGTGCAATCTTTTTTCCAATAAATTAAATCATCTCAGAAACTATTCATCGTAGACATATAGGCATACAAGTTGGTTGTCAAAGTCACCTTAAAATTTTATGTTTCATTCGAATTCATCGTAAAAAATATACAATTTATTAAAATAAGAAAGTTGACATCAACATCCGGTATAACCGGAAGTGCACGACAGTTGATATTATTTTAGTTAAATAGATCACCCTTGATAACCCCTACTCCCAACTGCCAAATTTCCAAATCTGTAACATGCTTAGTTTCCCTAAAACGTCTAACGTACCACTCAGTTTGAATGACCCTGTATCTAATAAATAAAAAAGGTTATTTAAGGACCTCTTCCATACACACTTAAGAATTTATACATTTATATACGTATACCTTTATGTAGTTTTTAATCTACGTAGGTAGGTACCTATATGTATAGGTACATACGTAGTTATCAAGAAAAATGACGCTGCTTGTCTCAATTCTGCGAACTATTTTTAGACATTTGCTATAGACACACACATTCCTAATAAGCATATAGAAAAAACAAGCGGTTTTGTAGTCATTTGTGTAGTAAGGTACGTTTGTTTATCGTTTTTCTGCGAAACGAACTACACCACTACTGATAACATTTATCGGCCCGAATGCGAAACAAAATTTTCTTGAGATAGGCGCTCAGGGTAAGAGAAGTTAAGAGAGTGTATCCAAACGTTTAATTATATTATATGTATGCTTGTGCAAATATTTCCCGTCTAATTTCGCACATTCTCAAAAAAAAAACGTTGAGAAAGGTCGAACCTACTCAAAAGACCATGGATATAACATAGTATTCGAAAACAAGGTGAATTACCCATACAGATACGCCAAACAGATGATAACCAGTACTGTACAATATTTATTACTTTACACTTGTAATTTCCATAAAATTATTTATTTCACTTAACATATATTATGCTTCACCACGTTGTCGCTTCATCAGAAGTTACAAATATACTTAAAGTGACGAAAAAGAAACTTTTTTGTGTTTCATTCTCACCAGCTACTCGTGCTGGTGGGCGGGCAGTCCCTCCGATCTACACTGTAGTGCAAAGCCGGAGGGTAGGGCGTAAGGCCCTCTTCAGCTTCCTTGCAGAAATCGTGGGAATGGGTGGATGGTGTGGTTAGAGAGAGAAAGATGAGACGGACGAAATGAAGACAGAAGTGAAGTGAAAGATTATCTGTGGAATATTACTGCCCCAGCATTTGGAACAGAAAACTTGTACCAGAGCAGCTATACCCGTGTTCGAATCGGTGACATCCCGAATGCTAAACTCTGGTCTCCCTTCAGGTCGAATAAATCCTTCGCCCTTAAATTAACGAAAACAATTCTCTGTATTTATACTTATACATAAGTAGTTAAGGGTGGATTTTTGTGTGGTTAAAATTTAATAGCGGAGAATTGTTTATGTCTAATTGGTCATTAAGTAATGGATTAGTATTTTTATATTTATTAATTTCCATTCCAATTTCCAACCCACCCTTAACTAGGTACTTAATGTATATGAATAAATACAGAAAATTGTCTTTGTCACATTAAGTATATTTGTAACATCTGAAGAAGCCACATCGTGGTGTAACATGTTAAGTGAAATAAATGATTTTATGGAAATTAGAAGTGTTATATTGTTTTCTAATTTTACAATGAATTTCCATCAAGTAAATGTAGATTCAATTAATTAATTTTATTACCTCGTCCTTAAAGTATTTGGAATTTTGGTTCCCAAATATTTCCTGTCAATTCCGCAATCGATTACTGAGAATTTGTATCTATAATGGATTTTGTGGACGTTTGGCAAGAAAATTAAAATTAGATAACAACAACAACGGGAACAACGCCAGCAATAAAGAAGTCATAAATATAATATAGCATCAGTCAAATTTAAAAAGTCTTGATTCTTTCCAGTTCCTAACTGCGTGTATCGTTGTGTTATCGCCTCGTTTCTGCCATTAATGCCATATTTTTAAGCCTTAATCAACTCCTTTAGCCTTGCGTATGTTTGATAATTGCGGCAAAAAAAAATGTTACCTTCGCTTGGCTGCGAGGACGAAATCATGTCGACTATTTTCGATTAACAAACAAGATCAAATTGTTTGCGTTTTGTGCGTGTATTGTGCGTGTTTATATGACTATGTCTAACTATTTGTAATTGTACACTACATATACATATCTATATATATGTGTGTGTGTGTATGTGTTACATGCTAGTCTAGTATATAGTTTAGCGAACAGGACCTTCAGCCTGGAATTTCGTCAGCTACTATTAACGACAAAGGACACGAGTTCAAAATACTACATCGCTATTTCGAGGGACGAGCGGAATTGTTGGTTTCCCTTCCTAGTTAACGAAATTTTATATAAGTACATAGATAACTATGTATGTAGTGGATAATTATATACGTGCAACATCGCATTTTCTGTATATCTTCAACAGAATATTAGGCAGTGGCCTCTGGAGACCGAATCGATTAAAAAATCGATGACAGATTACATATCAGTTAACTTACTTTGATTAATATGCTAATTTGCAATAGAGAGATCTCTTTTTGTCTTTGGATAGTTTTTATGTTACGTGCAGCCAATAAATCGATAAATTCGTTTCTCGGCTTTCACATTTGTTCTTATGTAAAATACATTATCATAAGCTTATTTACATGATATAATAGTGCATACAGATGTGTGTGTGTGACTTAATGTTATTTGGTTGTGAATTAGGAGGGCACCATACAAATATAAAACGCACACGACTTACACGCATGCAAAATACGCTAACACATATTCAAATACGAACGGTTGGTTCGCGCTTTAGCGGTCGCTAATGGAATGTTGCAACATAGAGCGTGTTCCGACCTAGATGCAGGTCATTGCTATGTTGCGCGAACGTTCCCATTGAAATCGAATTGTAAGGTCGTGCGGTGCGAGATCTTCTGTGGCCGACCAATCGCCGTCCATTATTTCTACGATCGCATGCGCCCATTGGTCCGGCCGATTGGCATGGTGGGGAAAAGGTTGCGGCCTTCCTTCGCGAATAGCTATTTGCGCTCTACGATTTTTAGCTAGGTTATCTGCAAATGCAATAGACTACTAGATGATTCGCGAGCAACGTTGCCAACAACACTAATTTTACACTAGGCCACGACAATTCGCCTTTTTGTCCTTACAAACCACAACACAAACACAGTAACTATAGAATCTAACAGACAATAGCTTTTTTCGAAAAAAAAAAGCCTTTGGCCCTACTGGAAACTACATGGAAAGGTACCCATGAGATGATGGGTTCGAATTGTAAAATTTGAAGGAGGTGATAATGTAAAAATAACCTTGCGTGATTGGCAACGTGGCATAGAAATTGCGGATTTGTTGCTGTGTATAACGACGAAGTTGTACTTTGAGCATGGCCCTCTGCTAGTATACAAGGCGGTGGAGGTGGCGGTGGCGAAGGACAACGGGAGGAAGTTAGATATAGTGTCTTGTACTTTAAAAGGTTACCAGTGGCGGTGCAATAGCATAGAATTTAAAAAAATAACGCGTCCGTCACCTAACGATTCATGATCGACAAAATTATTCTATTGACCTAAGGACCTTAAGCTAGCTACTATTTTTGATATCAATATTCAAGTTTTATTTTCTCGATAGAGGATTAATTTTGAATTTTAGTGATAACCCAGTCAGTATTCAGTGAAAGACATTAATTATGAATCCCAGTACTTTCCTGAACTGGGTCAAAATGAATACACTATGTGTCGACTTATAGTTAAAATTCAACAGAGTGAACGAACGAATGTATGTAATGAATAATTAATCCGGGACAAACGATTACCGCGACTGCCCTTTTTTTCGTAACTCCATTCATAATATGTTTAGATATACATAAAGCATTTCCTTTCTGTCCGACTGTATTATATGTCTAGATATCTATTTATCTGTCTACTAAGCACCGCTCATATCAAGTCAATACAATTCTTACAATTAGGTACGGCATCATCTACTTACGAGGGTAAATCAAATATAAACGGTAATTTTACTATTTAGCTTAACACGTAATTCCGATCTAGACGATTCGATCGATGCTCGAATGTTATTTGGTTTATGAGGAGAGGGAAACTGGCTTAGGTAGCAGCTGCGCTCGGTTCTGTCCGCAGTACAGCTATGACTGAGTGTAAGGTACTTTCGTCTGTTGCACAACGCATCATCATAAAGTTTTTAACTAATAAAGGCGTTAAACCATCGGAAAATTTCACTCGTTTGAAGACACAGTTTGGGGATGCTACATGTTACACTGTCTCAGAATCGAGTATATACATGATTTCTGGGTCAAAAAATTCAGGGATAGGTAAGAAGGTGTCAAACATGAAAGTCATGATCGACGCCCAAAAACAAGTCTCACAAATGACAACATCCGTGCTGTTCGACAGCTTATAACTTGTTGAAGGTGATCACCGTCAGCCGGTTAACTATTGAACAAATCTCATCAGAAGTGGGTATGTGGGTATCAGCTATGGGAGTGTTCAATTCATCATCAGTGATGTACTTGGCTTTAGAAAAATTAGTGCTCGTTGGATTGGTTGTTAGGAAAAACAGGTCAGGTCGAAGATCAGTGAAAGACTTGTGGATTTCGACAAGAAGGGGAGTTTTTTTGAAGCGTATCGTCACTTGATGAGACGTGGGTCCACCACTACACTCCCCATTCAAAAATTGCGAGTAAGGAGTGGCGAAGAAAGTATTAAAGGACGAAGGCTGCTCTGTCAAAATCAAAGCCAAAACCCGTCTCTCAGCCGGAAGAGTGCTTGCAACTGTTTTCTTTGACTCAAGGGGAGTTTTACTCATTGATTTTCATCACGATCAACGAACAGTGATCATTGAATGCGGCTTACTATTCTGAGTTGTTACAGTCGACAAAAATCGCCCATCGAAGCAAACGACGAGGCATGACATTCAAGACGTCATCCTCCTTCATGACAACGCCACACGCCAGGCCACACACCGCAGTTTTAACAAGGAAAAAATGGGCTGGGAAACCCTCTAGCCTCTATAATCCTCCTTATGGTCCTGACTTGTCACCTTCTGATTATTTTTTGTTCGCGCCCTTGAATGGATCACTTGGCGGCAAAATATTTGAAAGCAATGACAACTCGCCCTCAAATTTTTTATGAAGAAGGAATATTCGAGCTTCCAAATCGGTGGTAAAAGTGTGTAGAGCACGGAGGTGGCTACATTGAAAAATGTTAAATGTTTAGTTTGTGTGTACCATTAATCAATAAATTTATTTTACAAAATTACCGATTTACCCTCGTAATAAAGGAAATTGAATTTTCAGTGATAGTATTATGAAACGTTGTTAAATATAGACGTGAATAAAAACTGCTTTTAAATGTTTAAATCTATTTTATTAAAACTCTACAATTGTTTTGGGTGTTTAGCCCTTTATCAGTAAACAATTACTCTTGATAAAGGACTATGGAGTTTTAATAAAATACATGGAAACATTTAAAAGCAGATTTATTCACGTCTATATTAATATCATCATCTACTTATACATTAGGTAGGTACATTTAAGAGTTTTTATAATGAGTTAATGTAATATATTACGCGTTTATGGATGGTATTTACAATTAAAAGAACAACATCAACAATATTCAGTACGTATATAGGTATCTCGTTTATTATTACCTAAGCAGCAGCCTTGATAGATAGTACCTACTGTTAAAGAGGTTTAATGTATAAGCAAAATTCGTGCTGCTGCCTTCACATCGGATTGTCAACGTCCCACATGCAGCATTGGGCAATGAAGGTAATTAGCCAGTGCGGGATTGTCAGTGTCATGGAATCCTGAGAATTATTTATTTTGCACATCATTAACTTGACTAGAATGGCCGTGAGCGCCTGATGGGAGCCCATGACTAATGACTTTCGCCTAAATTTCCTAATAAGAAGAAGTGTAAGGATTGAATCAAGTCAATCAAAGCAAAACATGGCACAGTGAATATCCCAGAGACGTGATTATAGTATGGACCGAGCGTAAGCAATATTCTCTGTACTAGAAAATGATGTACTTTGGGTATGCAACCAACGATGCACATTCGGGGACACATATTTAAGTTTCCCATGCGATAAACGGAAATTTAACATACAAACCAAATATATTGAAAACATAATTAAACTTCTTTAAAAAAATAATAATACTGTTGTTTACAATAATATATGTGCTATAAGTGAAAATAAAGTTAATTAGTAACGCAAGTAGATTTCTCGTTGTGTGAATGATTGGTGTATGAAGTTGATAAAAAAGATGTGATGACTGTGATAAAAATGATGTATATTAACGGTACTACTACTACTATTTACATGTATTTTACAGTCTGATTTTATGGTTTAAATAATAGTTGGTAATATTGAATTTGATAAAATATGTTTGGTAAGTTATTGTTAGTAAAAAACTCTAAGGTATGTGAAGTCGTTCATTATGTGTACTCTATTGGGAAAGTTAGCAAAATAGTATGTTAATCATGAGAAGAAAAGAAGTATGAGAAGATGTAAGTTAGAGAAAGATATGCGAGAGGTGTCAATTGACATGGGTAGGTGGTTAGGTATAATATGAATTTAGGGTGACGGATAGACAATTAAAACATTTTAAGCGATAAGATTGAACAAAAATTAAGTATAGGTATGTATTATATGTGAGAACCTAAAACATATGTTCATGAATTATGTATCTAAGTAAATCTGAACTGTGACTAATAAAATAATACACAAAATATAATAAGCAACAAAAATAAACTTAAACCTTTAGTAGAAATTTTTGAATATATCTAACATACAAAAATATAAATATTAATTAACAAAAATATTTACATTCAACTTGCGTGCTGCCTAGAATTAAGTAAAAATTTCAAAATACATTAAAACCCAAGCGATAATAATAACGGTTAAAAACTAAATTAATAGGTAAAATTGAACGCATTACTGATTTTTAGCAAAATCAGAATTTACCTTTCAGGATGTACTTTTGAAGTTGACGGGATTGACGGCAACTTCGTATTTATAGTACTATTTTTGAAAAAATAAATAAATTAACTCTTTATTTTAATATTACTCATTCAATTACTTGCTTACTTTTGCTCCTGTGACAAAATACTTTGTTTGTTTCGTCGAGGTACTACTTTTTTAATTAAATGCTGAGAAAAATCAAAAACGCTAGGTACAGCATACAGCATTTTGCTTTAATTTTCTTTTTCCCACGGATATAGATATTAAAAAGTCATTTTCTTCAAAATGTTTGCTGCAAACAACACAGAACTGGATGTTTTGATGGTGTAAAACTTTCATGCCTTATTGCGTTCAACCATTTTTTCTTTAATTCAGGATCCTTAGGGAACCTTCGAAGAAATTACAAATGTATCAGTGTGTGTCTTACACGTGAAATGAAATGGAAAAACCTTTAGAACCCTTTTCACGGCAACCGTATGAACAACAATATGTAACCATATTGCTAATATTCAACTAGTTTTATATTATTTTAACAAAAAATAGTTCATAAAAGTGTTCACAAAACCGTATGTACAAGAAAAATATTGTCGCACAACATTTATTTGAAATTACTACACTTAACACTTTAACTGCCTCAAACTGTCTGAGTGATGTTACGAGCGTTCTTAATAATTCTCGCGTTTCTGTCCCATAATTTGCAAAATGTGTTGCCCACCCAAATGGTATCACTTTATAAACGCAAGGCGCAGTCTAGTTATAATCACGTCTCTGGAATATCCTTACTGGTCTCAACAGGAACATCACAGAGATTTTCAGTGAAAGCAGCCTTAATGGAGGTGACATAAAAATACCTGTTGCTGGAGTCGTGTTTTCTAAGGATACCCCCAAGGAGTTGCTTTCAAAACTGGAAGAAGATCCAACGCTGTTTATGAAGAATAAGTCCGCATGGATTTTCCTGTTTCCGTGATCATAACAAAAGAATAACAGATGGGTTTATCGTAAATCAAACAGCGTTTATTTACCGATTGTAAAAAATAAAATTTGTAGAACAGGAAGTGTTTCTAACGTTCAAGAACAGTCAGTCAGTCAGTCAGTCAAGAGAGTCGGGAGGCTAAATATCAAAAGTTTAATTATTCATCAAAGATATAATTTAAGTAAATAAGCTGTGTGGGTGTTACTAATAGTTAAATGCTGGTCCGCTACCTACGTGTTTCTAAAAAAAACATGAACTCAAACAGACATACTCGTGACCCCGATACATGACAACAACATCCACACTTATACTTTTCAAATCTTCTCAAGATCCGTTGTCAGTTTCATTTGACGTTGTTATCACTTAGATTTAGTTTAACAAAAAATATATAAACTAGGTTAACATTGTCATCTAGCACTATCGATTAAAGGAATTTGCCACCAAAAAGGACAAAATCTGGATGAGGCAAGAAGTTTTTTCTGCATCAGAAACAATACCACGTTAAATAGAATCTTTTTTGGGGGGTGAAACATTGAATGGAAATGTCAAATATCAACCCTATACCATATAACTACTACTTATTGTTTGAGAATGAATGGAAGAATGAATTTTCTTTGAAAGTGCACCGTAATAAATGGTCTTTCTCTTCATAAAACAAGTTGTTAAGATACAAAGTGAAATGCCGCAATTTATTACCGACATGTAATGGCGGCACGGCGGAGGTAGTTAGGTACAGTGGCCGGCACGTAAGGAGATTCAGAAGCCATAAATCATCGGATGCGCAGTGGCAAAGTCTAGCCCCTTTAGGGCGGAGTTAATCGACCGGTAGGCAAAATGATAACTGCTCAGCAAAGTTCAGTAGCGTAGTGGCAAACAGTTGTAAACTAACAGGGTAGAGAAGTGGTTGTTTGTAATAAAATAATATATTTACAACTACTAGCCACGATATTCTTCTATCGCCGCCAGCGAACCTGATACCCAGACTAAACAATATTATTTATGATGCATGTACCAGATCATGCACAAATCGTACAACTATGTTATAAACGAAACTACGAAATATAAAAATAGCAAATATAAAGATCGATTGTACAAACTAAGTTTTCTAACAAATGCCTTAACAAATAGACCTGGGTAAGATACACTACATAATTCATATTATCAAGTTTTGTTCATTCGACTTTATTTTGTTTGTCAACAACTTATATCTATGCATACCCCATAATCTTTAAATTAGCTATTATTCCTAGATTTATATAATTAGGTACTTATAACCGTGATTTTCTCCTTATGTTCATGAAATTTTAAATGTCTACTTCGCATACACCATTAAAACTCCATTAAGGTAAGTAAATCAGTTGAATGAATTCACTTGTGTTCCGTGTTTAATACTTTTTCTCTCAGTGATACGCTCCGCTGAACTACAAGTTGACGTTTCGGTCCAGCTATATTCTTATTGGCTCTTTCATTTAAAAGTCTCCGCCTACCTACCTGTCAATCTGACCGTCGCTGAATCTCCTTACGTGCCGGCCACTGTAGCTAGCTGTAGGATCTCACAATCAGTAAGTCGATTGTTCAGTGATGAAAAATGTTGTTCATGAGTGGCGTAAAATTAATTCGGAAAAATTAATTATTATAATTAAAAGATACATAAAAACGCACTTGGGTGAATCTCTGAATACACTAAAATTTTATTATAAATAAACTTACTGAAAGGCGTAGGTATCTTACTTCACGAATTCATCTCAAAGTTATTTAGGCAACCTAATAAAAAACAATAAAGACGGTCTCTAACAAAAATTTACAATAAGGCGTTTATAAACTCAACTGCGGTACATGCAATAATGCCTACATCGGCCAAACAGGCAGATCTTTTAAAGATAGAATACGCGAACACAAAAAGAGATCTGATAATAAGTCCACTAATTCAACATACGCAGAACATTCACTTCTAAATTCTCATTGTTATTTCAAATATTACATATAGAAAAGAAAGGTTTAAAGTTAAGTTTGCTTAAATGCCTTGAAAGCAATAAATTAAATAGTTTAGGCATAATTATGAATTATTAAATGGATGTCAATTGATCATCTCTTTTAAATATATATCGTAATAAGTTCATACAAGATAGTTGTAACTTGTATTAACTACCCCTCCCATTATTCAGCCTCAAATTTAGTATATAAGTATGTCGTATTTATTTTTAAGTTTGGTAAATTTTTTAAAGTTACAGGGTGGCGAAATGGTCATTGTGGCATTTAATAAAATATTTTGTAACTTATAGTTTGTGTTTAATTTCGTTGTGATTATGGAGTTAGGTACAAGAATTATCAAGTTTAATGTCGTTGTGTTATGGAGTAAGGTACAAGAATTATCAAGTTTAATGTCGTTGTGTTATGGAGTTAGGTACAAGAATTATCAAGTTTAATTTCGTTGTGTTATGGAGTTAGGTACAAGAATTATCAAGTTTAATTTCGTTGTGTTATGGAGTTAGGTACAAGAATTATCAAGTTTAATTTCGTTGTGTTATGGAGTTAGGTACAAGAATTATCAAGTTTAATTTCGTTGTGTTATGGAGTTAGGTACAAGAATTATCAAGTTTAATGTCGTTGTGTTATGGAGTAAGGTACAAGAATTATCAAGTTTAATTTCGTTGTGTTATGGAGTTAGGTACAAGAATTATCAAGTTTAATTTCGTTGTGTTATGGAGTTAGGTACAAGAATTATCAAGTTTAATTTCGTTGTGTTATGGAGTTAGGTACAAGAATTATCAAGTTTAATTTCGTTGTGTTATGGAGTTAGGTGCAAGAATTATCAAGTTTAATTTCGTTGTGTTATGAAGTTAGGTACAAGAATTATCAAGTTTAATTTCGTTGTGTTATGAAGTTAGGTACAAGAATTATCAAGTTTAATTTCGTTGTGTTATGGAGTTAGGTACAAGAATTATCAAGTTTAATTTCGTTGTGTTATGGAGTTAGGTACAAAAATTATCAAGTTTAATTTCGTTGTGTTATGGAGTTAGGTACAAGAATTATCAAGTTTAATTTCGTTGTGTTATGGAGTTAGGTGCAAGAATTATCAAGTTTAATTTCGTTGTGTTATGAAGTTAGGTACAAGAATTATCAAGTTTAATTTCGTTGTGTTATGGAGTTAGGTACAAGAATTATCAAGTTTAATTTCGTTGTGTTATGGAGTTAGGTACAAGAATTATCAAGTTTAATTTCGTTGTGTTATGGAGTTAGGTGCAAGAATTATCAAGTTTAATTTCGTTGTGTTATGAAGTTAGGTACAAGAATTATCAAGTTTAATTTCGTTGTGTTATGGAGTTAGGTACAAGAATTATCAAGTTTAATTTCGTTGTGTTATGGAGTTAGGTACAAAAATTATCAAGTTTAATTTCGTTGTGTTATGGAGTTAGGTACAAGAATTATCAAGTTTAATTTCGTTGTGTTATGGAGTTAGGTACAAGAATTATCAAGTTTAATGTCGTTGTGTTATGGAGTTAGGTGCAAGAATTATCAAGTTTAATTTCGTTGTGTTATGAAGTTAGGTACAAGAATTATCAAGTTTAATTTCGTTGTGTTATGGAGTTAGGTACAAGAATTATCAAGTTTAATGTCGTTGTGTTATGGAGTTAGGTGCAAGAATTATCAAGTTTAATTTCGTTGTGTTATGAAGTTAGGTACAAGAATTATCAAGTTTAATTTCGTTGTGTTATGGAGTTAGGTACAAGAATTATCAAGTTTAATTTCGTTGTGTTATGGAGTTAGGTACAAGAATTATCAAGTTTAATTTCGTTGTGTTATGGAGTTAGGTGCAAGAATTATCAAGTTTAATTTCGTTGTGTTATGAAGTTAGGTACAAGAATTATCAAGTTTAATTTCGTTGTGTTATGGAGTTAGGTACAAGAATTATCAAGTTTAATTTCGTTGTGTTATGGAGTTAGGTACAAGAATTATCAAGTTTAATTTCGTTGTGTTATGGAGTTAGGTACAAGAATTATCAAGTTTAATGTCGTTGTGTTATGGAGTAAGGTACAAGAATTATCAAGTTTAATTTCGTTGTGTTATGAAGTTAGGTACAAGAATTATCAAGTTTAATTTCGTTGTGTTATGGAGTTAGGTACAAAAATTATCAAGTTTAATTTCGTTGTGTTATGGAGTTAGGTACAAGAATTATCAAGTTTAATTTCGTTGTGTTATGGAGTTAGGTACAAGAATTATCAAGTTTAATGTCGTTGTGTTATGGAGTAAGGTACAAGAATTATCAAGTTTAATTTCGTTGTGTTATGGAGTTAGGTACAAGAATTATCAAGTTTAATTTCGTTGTGTTATGGAGTTAGGTGCAAGAATTATCAACTTTAATTTCGTTGTGTTATGAAGTTAGGTACAAGAATTATCAAGTTTAATTTCGTTGTGTTATGGAGTTAGGTACAAAAATTATCAAGTTTAATTTCGTTGTGTTATGGAGTTAGGTACAAGAATTATCAAGTTTAATTTCGTTGTGTTATGGAGTTAGGTACAAGAATTATCAAGTTTAATGTCGTTGTGTTATGGAGTAAGGTACAAGAATTATCAAGTTTAATTTCGTTGTGTTATGAAGTTAGGTACAAGAATTATCAAGTTTAATTTCGTTGTGTTATGGAGTTAGGTACAAAAATTATCAAGTTTAATTTCGTTGTGTTATGGAGTTAGGTACAAGAATTATCAAGTTTAATTTCGTTGTGTTATGGAGTTAGGTACAAGAATTATCAAGTTTAATGTCGTTGTGTTATGGAGTAAGGTACAAGAATTATCAAGTTTAATTTCGTTGTGTTATGGAGTTAGGTACAAGAATTATCAAGTTTAATTTCGTTGTGTTATGGAGTTAGGTGCAAGAATTATCAACTTTAATTTCGTTGTGTTATGAAGTTAGGTACAAGAATTATCAAGTTTAATTTCGTTGTGTTATGGAGTTAGGTACAAAAATTATCAAGTTTAATTTCGTTGTGTTATGGAGTTAGGTACAAGAATTATCAAGTTTAATTTCGTTGTGTTATGGAGTTAGGTGCAAGAATTATCAAGTTTAATTTCGTTGTGTTATGAAGTTAGGTACAAGAATTATCAAGTTTAATTTCGTTGTGTTATGGAGTTAGGTACAAGAATTATCAAGTTTAATTTCGTTGTGTTATGGAGTTAGGTACAAGAATTATCAAGTTTAATTTCGTTGTGTTATGGAGTTAGGTGCAAGAATTATCAAGTTTAATTTCGTTGTGTTATGAAGTTAGGTACAAGAATTATCAAGTTTAATTTCGTTGTGTTATGGAGTTAGGTACAAGAATTATCAAGTTTAATGTCGTTGTGTTATGGAGTTAGGTGCAAGAATTATCAAGTTTAATTTCGTTGTGTTATGAAGTTAGGTACAAGAATTATCAAGTTTAATTTCGTTGTGTTATGGAGTTAGGTACAAGAATTATCAAGTTTAATTTCGTTGTGTTATGGAGTTAGGTACAAGAATTATCAAGTTTAATGTCGTTGTGTTATGGAGTTAGGTGCAAGAATTATCAAGTTTAATTTCGTTGTGTTATGAAGTTAGGTACAAGAATTATCAAGTTTAATTTCGTTGTGTTATGGAGTTAGGTACAAAAATTATCAAGTTTAATTTCGTTGTGTTATGGAGTTAGGTACAAGAATTATCAAGTTTAATTTCGTTGTGTTATGGAGTTAGGTACAAGAATTATCAAGTTTAATGTCGTTGTGTTATGGAGTAAGGTACAAGAATTATCAAGTTTAATTTCGTTGTGTTATGGAGTTAGGTACAAGAATTATCAAGTTTAATTTCGTTGTGTTATGGAGTTAGGTGCAAGAATTATCAACTTTAATTTCGTTGTGTTATGAAGTTAGGTACAAGAATTATCAAGTTTAATTTCGTTGTGTTATGGAGTTAGGTACAAAAATTATCAAGTTTAATTTCGTTGTGTTATGGAGTTAGGTACAAGAATTATCAAGTTTAATTTCGTTGTGTTATGGAGTTAGGTGCAAGAATTATCAAGTTTAATTTCGTTGTGTTATGAAGTTAGGTACAAGAATTATCAAGTTTAATTTCGTTGTGTTATGGAGTTAGGTACAAGAATTATCAAGTTTAATTTCGTTGTGTTATGGAGTTAGGTACAAGAATTATCAAGTTTAATTTCGTTGTGTTATGGAGTTAGGTGCAAGAATTATCAAGTTTAATTTCGTTGTGTTATGAAGTTAGGTACAAGAATTATCAAGTTTAATTTCGTTGTGTTATGGAGTTAGGTACAAGAATTATCAAGTTTAATTTCGTTGTGTTATGGAGTTAGGTACAAGAATTATCAAGTTTAATTTCGTTGTGTTATGGAGTTAGGTACAAGAATTATCAAGTTTAATTTCGTTGTGTTATGGAGTTAGGTACAAGAATTATCAAGTTTAATTTCGTTGTGTTATGGAGTTAGGTACAAGAATTATCAACTTCTTCGATGCAGTTTTCGATAAAATAGTATTCAATGATTTTCAACAGGTAGGTACTTGCTGCATAATATCCGACATGAAACTGCTTCCGTGTGATGGATATTTGTGTAGAGAGCAAGTACATAAGCGCGCAACAGTGCGAGGATTGCGAGAGAGTCGTTTACGTAACTGTGAAATGCTTGTAGAAGGAAACGGAACGAAGAGTATGCGCGCGCAAACGTTACATTATTATTGTACATTCTATGTACGTACAATACATATATGTAAATAAATAGTTGTGCCTTGCTCGGATTGCTTTGATTCTTTCCATACAATACGACGATAGAGTAGAATGGAGCCGTGCTATGTGGTTGGAACGGTTCCGACGGTGCAAGAACAAGGATGGCTGTATATATATGTATATAAACTACGACGGCGACGACAACGTCGGCGGCGGCGACGGTAACAACGGCAACGTCAGTGACAGCAGCGTTTGACCTACATTTGTGGCAAAGGATACTGACCTGCCAGTGCCAATCTATATCAGGGACGTTGGTTATTATTACGAGCGGCGACATGGAAGTGGCAACGAACAGGGCCAGAGCCCTGGCAGCCGCGAAACGAAACATGCTCTCGCGAAATGCCAAAATGTGACGGACGCTGTTTTTCGACTAAAACCATGAACGCGATTATTGTTGGCTTCGCACGGTACAATCGTTACAAAACGTTCCTAAAAGTATTTTGTCTACGTGAAGATTAGGTAGGTGGTCCTTAAAGACCTGTGAAATCCTTGGAGGACTTTTATCTCTCTACTTCTGTTTTCTGGAATTGTATGTCTATGATCTTCTCGAAAAATATTTGTTCTATCATTCAAAAAACAAGTTGGTCCTTAAAGACTTGTGAAATCCTTCTAAGCATCTCTATCTTTTCTCCCTTTGTTTATAATCTTTCTGGTAGCGTGTCATGCTACATTATGTTAGAAAATCTTCAGTCTCAGTTGGCGAAACGTTGGATAACAGATATATAATAAAAGAAAAACAATCCTGAAACACAGGCTTGAAGCTAGAATATCGAATCTTCATCAGACTTCCTTTCAGACACTTTCTTTTGTTTTTTGTTTCGTTTTCTTCTTATGGTGCCACGTCCCAGACCTTTTCAGAAGACCTCACCTCGAACTTGTGTCTAATTATATTAATATCCTTTACCTAATTCTTCACAGATGCAGTTTTGGTTATTCTACAATCCTAAATCTACATCTTGTCAATATAGTTAGTTTGACAATAACACCTGAAGATCCAAATTACAATCGATCCACATTAAGATACTACAAGATACTGCGAAATTTTCTACAATCCTAAAGGCATAAATGATATGACATTTAGAAAATCGGTTTCTATCAACTTCCAGAAGATGATAAATTGATCTTCTATAGTATCTCATAACATGAATCAAAACTACACGCCATTCTCCTAATTCCCATGTACTTATAGATGATACCTTTTGGGAAAGTTGAATTAGAAACCGGTTCAACTGGCACTGATGGCAATAGAATACAATATACAATAACACATGCAAATTAGCCGATATCTACGAATGAATACAGACAAACTACTTTCTTCTTACAGACAAGTGGTCTGTCGCACCTTTATACACACTTTAAATAAAAACGTTTTCCAGTCTTCAGTTAACTGTGGATTCCTTCAGGAGAATCGCTGTTACTGAAAATAGAAAATTGTTTGGAGATCATTACTTTTTAACACCACGGTACATATAGTTGAAGAAACGACTGTTGTATCTGTCTGTATGAATATATTTACATATAAATGATTACTTTTTATCCATCATTAATTAATTTCCATCGGTTCAACATTATATAGGAAGAATGTTTATATATATAAATATATCAGAAACGGAAATAAAATGTTGTTTTGTTCGAGTTGGGGATATCAGCATTTGTACGTAATACTAAATAAATGTATTAATTGTACAATATACAGTAGTGTGTAGTTGTTGTTGATCATTATTTTACTTGCCATAATAAGATACCTCGATGTAAATAAACGTATATCTAACGGACAGCTGCGGATTACATCCAATGTTTAAAAAAACTTTTTTGTGTTTCATTCCCACCAGCTACTCTTGCTGGTGGGCGGGCAGTCCCTCCGACCTACACTGTAGTGCAAAGCCGGAGGGTAGGGCGTAAGACCCTCTTCAGCCTCCTTTTAGGAGTCGTGGGAATGGGCGGGTGGTGTGGTTAGGGAGAGACAGATGAGACGGACGAAATGAAGACAGAAAGAAGTGAAAGACTACCTGTGGAATATTATTACTCCAGCATTTGTCTAAATAATTCAAGGAAACCACAGAAAACTTGGACCAAAGCAGCCGGACCCGGGTTCAAACCGGTGACCTCCCGAATGCTAAACAATGATCTAGAGCACTAGACCACGCCGCTCGGTATCAAATGTTTGTAAACGAAACATTTGTGGGCTTAATGTGGCTTCTTTTTCTCCACTAAAATCTTGTAAAGATAAAATCATCACCACAAAAGATTGGATAGATTTGACCATTACTTGATGAAACTCTATTATCACCAGAAAATAAGACTTAAGATTTTCACAAACTTTTATTAAGTACAGTAACAATTGTTTCGCCACACATTGGCTTCGTCAGACTTGAGTACTTACAAATTGAGAAGAGGAAATTGTTACATTACGTTTGATCGTTCAGTAAATTACCTAGTTTTTTGTATTTGTTTATTTCTAAAATGTCTAATAATGTCAATTTATACCCTTTCTTTTCTAAATGTAAAATACAAAACTATTATTAAATAAATGCACTTTTATGTAATATGATTAGCATATGTGGAATCTGTATTATTTTTAATGTAACTGTTTTTGTGTTCTGCCAAACGTTCTCTGAAATTCCTACGCATCTGTCCAACATATACTTTTTGACATGTTCCACATGTTAGCTTATACACTCCAGATTGAAGTTCTTTGTTCGTGTTTCATTATTGTTGTTGTTGGACTTTTTGAATAATCGTTGATTACTAACAATGATACCAGTTAGTTATTAGTGAAGTAAAAAGCCCGTAATATATTCAAAGAAACTTTTTATTTAAAACAATACATCCGTCTGACTCGATGTGTCTATTACCACTATATTATGCTAAGAAACCAACGAACGAAAAAATACAGGTCTAAATGAACTGGACTAAACAAAAACAAGATTAATAAACAGTGTACAATATCGATACAAAATCGTTGCACTCAACAGTTTTTAATGAATTTACCTAATTAGAAATTAGTTTTATATGGTATATTCAGACAACTGCGTTTTAAATGGGTGACCAATTTATTAGTTATGGTTTCTAAATATGTTATGCTATTATGTTTACTTTAATTATAAATATAAATATAAATATGGAATTAACAGAAACAACTACTCCGAGGGCTAATACCCCTACCGGCATTGAATTACACTGTTGATTCCGATGGATTCTTAGACGAAGATTTAATATATTAAAAAAAGAAGGATTTAAAATCCTTATTCGTCTAAATATTAAGATCAAAGATCTCACATTTGGAACGCGTCCTACCAAGTAGGCACAACGAACCGAAAGCCATATCCCACGACCGGTTTCGACCTATAATATAGCCTGTAAAGGCCTTTCTGCCAGCGCCCACCTGATGAGACCCGATAGGTCGAAACCGGTCGTGGGAAATGGCTTTCGGTTCGTTGTACCTACTTGGTAGGACGCGTTCCAAATGTGAGATCTTTGATCTTAATATTTAGACGAATAAAGATTTTAAATCCTTCTTTTTTGAATATATTTAATTTAATTATTTGTTGATGGATAAACTAGATTTAATGCTGTTTTTTGTGAAATAATAACACCACCACCCTTAGTATTAATTCTATATGAATGACGTCAATGTATGGCGAAACAATTGTTACTGTGTTTAATAAAAGTTTGTGAAAATTTTAAGTCTTCTTATTTTGTGACCACAAAAGATCCTAAAATGATTGAGTCCAACCAAAACAAAACTAATGAAGGACCATCTATTGTTATTATATTTTATATAATTGTTGCATGGTCAAAACTTTCCCTCCGCCACTGGTAAATATTCATACAAATAGAGTACTGATGTGTTGCATATGTAATCCGCGTAATAAGTGACTAATTTATTTGTGTACTGTACGATCCCATTATTTGTTTAAATCCTGCGAATGTGACAATATTGACAAGGACGTTCGTCTACTCGTAAAGTTCAGTTGTGATATAAAAACATGATATAAAAAATGTTTGCGTTTAACCCATGGGCGGACTTGAGTGAACCAGGGAATAACATTTACCATTATGACACTTACTTGTAGCTTGTTTTTGGTACCATAGCTAATGATTTTATTATTGTGTAGAATTACACAATGTAATACCTTATTAGTTTAGAAGCATTAAGAGAGGCGTAAGGGCACAAAAAATTAAAATATAGCAATAACAATAGCATACTTATCTACATGACCACACATTTAATTATGTACGTGTTTTAAATGAGATAATAATAATAATGAGTTTGAGATGATAAATGCGTTTCTAACACCATGCCAATAATATGATCACGATAATGATGATAAGGATAACATTTAGATGATATTATGGGGGTGATTCTGAATTTTTAAAAATTTAACGTACCAGTCGGACCTGAATTAAGTTTTCTGTTGGCCTTCCAGACAGGCTTTGATTTGATTTCCCTGCAGCAGAAAGAAAAATTTCATTTTTAAAAAAGTCTTAAACAGAATTAGAACAAACTTATCATCAATCAATAACCAATTACGTAATAATTTTGACTTTTGAAAAAAAGTCGTTCACAAAAATTACCATCAGAAATCAGCGGTCCTGATACCAGAAGAAAAGGAAACCGAAAAGCACTTTGTACACCTACAATTAGACATAGATAATAGATATTATATTATCTTTAAAGTTTAATGAGTTCTGTTTCCAAAGGAATTTTAAAAACTCTGAAATTAATGAATGACGCTATGCTAAAAAGCTGTAGAAATGTCAAAGCTCAAGCTGTATGGTATACGAAAGGTGTTTAGCAAAAAGCTGCCAATATATAAATTATTATAGCAAAAAACACCATTACCCCCACTTGATAAAAAAGCAAAGTGTCCAATTTGTACGAAAAAGAAAATAATTCAAATACTTGTATCCAAATGCTGTTTCACATGAGCCATAGGACGCGTCCTCCTCCCTACACCAAAAACTCAGATGGTATTGAGTTAAATAAACCTTACAGAAGGAAGCGGCGTGTGTGCAAGCGTAAAGCGCTTGGGCCGTACGCCTGACGTAGCTACGTCGAGCATACAGGCCGCACGTTCTTATGGGTCCTTTCACATGCGGCGATCACTGATCAGTACGGAACAATTGTTGTTTATTAGTTTCAGTCAAAAGTCAGTTAGTTTCAATGTCACTTTTTTAAAATTAATTTCTATTAGGTATCTTAATTTTTTATTTCGATTTTTTAAGAAGAATTTCATTATTTTTCGATAAAACAATAAAAACACAAAATTGGAATATTTCGAGACTTTACAATTGTTTTGTTTCGCCTAACTTATGCTTCTTCAGAAATAATAATAATACAAAAAACTTATCTAAACATTTGTCTTATATAGTAGTGGTTTAGGGCGGGGGGTGAGTAAAAAATTCAGTAACGGTGAGGTATTGAGATTAATTTGATTATTTAAAAGTGTATTTGTGATTTTGTATTTATTAATTTCTAATGTTTCTAGTAAAGATAATCTTGATAAGTTACTTTTTAAATTACAGTTTAAGAAATCAATTAGTAATGTGCATCCCCAATATAATAATAACCAAAAAGTTAATTAAAAAACTTACTAAAAGCAATCCTTCAGACACATTAAAGAAATTCTTAAGTTGCATATAAAACACTAAATACTCTAGGAAAACATATTAAGAATAATAAGGATAAAATCAGTAAAGAAAACATGTCTGCAGTGTATAAACTAAATTGTTATTCCTGTAACCGCATTTATATTGGTCAGACTAGACGTACTTTTAAAGAACGATTAGAAGAACACAAAAAATCGTTAAAAATAATAAACTAAATTCAGACTATGCTAAACATCTAATAGAAGGAAACCACACCTTTGATGATAATTTTGAAATACTTCATGTTGTAAATAAAAGCCTTATATTATCTTTACTAGAAACATTAGAAATTAATAAATACAAAAATACAAATACACTTTTAAATGATCAAATTAATCTCAACAACTCACCGCTGCTCAATCTTTTTACTCAACCCCCGCCCTAATCCACTACTATTTAAGACAAATTGTTTAGATAAGTTTATTGTATTATCATTACTTCTGAAGAAGCCTAAATTAGGCGAAACAATTGTAAAGTGTCGAAATATACCAATTTTGTGGAAATTTTGTGTTTTTATTATTTTACCGAAATATTGAA
The DNA here is from genome assembly GCA_963921985.1 of Agrilus biguttatus. Taxonomy (NCBI): domain Eukaryota; kingdom Metazoa; phylum Arthropoda; class Insecta; order Coleoptera; family Buprestidae; genus Agrilus; species Agrilus biguttatus. The sequence continues at coordinate 21,205,130 of OY998126.1, read as the reverse complement.
ATGAGTTTCCATCAAGTGAGTGTAGAAAGAATAGATCATCAGAATAAAAAAGTAAAAATACTCTTATTGTGAATGATAACAAGTCATTTTAACATAAAATTAAGGGGAAAAAATGGAAACTATGTACATAGAATCGACACGAGTTCTGTACAACCAAACGTTCTAGAAGGGAAAAAGCCAGTTCTCTAATCGTAACGTATTTACATGCAGTGGCGTACCTTCAATTTATATGTAACTGCTGTGTATACTGTATCAATATTGCACCGAGTTTTCCTTCCGTTTTTCCTGCATTTGTCGTATGTAACATATGTAGAAACGTTTGTGCTATGTTATGTATACCTGAACGTATCGCGAAACATGTTGAGTTCGTTGCATTGATAACCTACAAAATGCCCTAACGACTTACCCGTGCTATTGATTTTTGTTCCATTGCAGAAAGTATGTAACTATTATGTATAAAACAACGTAAAACTTGTTCAGTTCAAAAACATCAAATGGCTATCATTAAAAATAGGAATGTATTACTACTATACCTGGATAAGACGATTTGGTCTTGTAAACCGTTTTATAATCTTTCATTATTATATAATACGGTGAGTATTTCCTTTTTTCGTATTTATTACGTACTAGGATTATACGAAAACATGGCAAAGATACTCATGGATTTGTCGTACATTAACAAAAAGACGTGTATGAAAACTTAAATAACTTAATATTAAATTAAACTAAAATTTTTTAATTGATTGAAAGTTTATCGCATTCGTTGTGAAACAGACATTTAGATAAAATTAATTACACTTTCATCAACTGTATTAAGGAAATTAGTTACAAAATTAAGAATCACCTTTATAGATTTAATATTAGACCTATTTTAGTAAACAAAATCAACTTGAAAAGTCTTCTAGTTAACAACAAAACGAAATTAAGTTTCTTAGAAAAAAGTGGTGTGTATGAAATTCATTGTGGAGATTGTTCTACTTTTTATTTAGGACAATCTGGAAGAGCCATTAAGACAAGATTAAAAGAACATGTATATACAATTTCAAAAAACAAAAATACTACAGGGATAGCCCAACATTGTTTAGATTATCAACATCATTTAGACGTAAATTCTGTTAAATTATTACATTCTGTTAGCAAAAGTCAAAAGTTAAATTTACTTGAGTCCCTAGAAATTAAGAAAGCTGTAAATAATAATAAAAACATTGTCAACAACCAAATTGAATTGTGTACGTTAGATTCTCCGTTATTATTAGCGGACTTTCCGAATAGATAATTGTCTTGTTAACTTTCTACCTGTATATTCAACCCTAACTGTTACTTGTATGTTTTGCTTTGTATTGTATTACTATATATACTCTGTTTAGGTTAATTTTAATTTAGTAACATCTTATCACTCTTGAGAATGACCCTTGCGGGTCGAAACAATATTGTTGAGAACAATAAAAACTTTTTAGTGAAACAAAACCCATCGTTTTTGTTACTCAAACCTCTTTAAAAGTGTGTTAATTTTAATTAGAAATAAAGACCAAGTGTTTAGGCTATAAAACTAAAGAGATTTGTTCATAATCTATCCAGCAACTATTGCATGATGCGCGTACATCTACAAACCTAGCTTTCATTTTATTTATACGGATTTGTGGACACTGTCAACTTATTTTCGTACTTTTATTGTCTGGATTTTCAAGTAAGTCAGTTTTGTTAACAGTAGTACATATCATTCGATGATTCCGCGATCGAACGTGATAATTGGTGATTGTTTTTGGTTGAGCGGGGCCCTATTTTTCCCCCTTTTTTCCTGGAAGCCCAGCGCAACGTCGTGTGCACGTATACGTGTGTATGTATGTGTGTGTGTGTGTGTGTGTGTGTGTACTTCAATCGCGCGACTAAAATTAACCTAGTTTCAGTGTAGAGTACTTTGACATCGAGCCGAGCAATTTTCGATCGCAGCGGCAGCAAAACTGACCTAATTGTAACCAATGTTCTATGCTACTAGTTTAACTGACCTAACATGCTACTTACTTACGACTGGTAGCCAATCCAATCGTTTAATTCGCGAAGAAGATGAAAGTACAGAATGTCATTGTTCTAGTTTGAAAACTACCACCGTCCGTTTAACCTTTAACTGACTAACTATATATAATAGATCACAACATAACACATAATCATGTATTAAGTATTGTGTTGTTCTCTCTATGCTATGCCATTCGATGAACTTTGCTTCTATTTACTCGAGAGAAAATTAAAACAAAAGTCTACATTGGACAAACCGTAAGACACTCGTGCGATAGAATTAAAAAGCGCAGCGTAAACTATTTCGTTATTTTTAAAAAGTAGGACTTACGCACTATCTTGCAAAGTATACAATAGCGGTTGGTTGTTATGATACGGATTATTAAATAATCTCAAAAATGCGTGACTAGTTACAATTTGTTTTCGACTGTCTACTACCACAGACTCCTTTAAAAACAAACTTAATTTTATTTTTAAAATACTGTTTATATACTATTTCTGTGGAGATTTATTGGTGACAAGGCCAAGATAGCAGTTAGTTTTTATTTTTATTGAACGTATATTCTTTCGGGAGCTATTTGAAAGACCACGCCAAAATAATTTACGCGTTACACTTTATAAAACATTACTTAATGTTTGTTTATGTATGTGTATATTAGTGACTTACTTGACTTAATACTTGATACAGAGCCCCTAAAGTACCTTTAAGTCTGCTAAATAATACGAAAAACTTAAGATTTAAAATTTTCTCATATGCAGACCGTAGATAAGTCTCAAACTCATACCATTTGGACTTCACTGTTTGAAATCTACATTCACACTAAACATTTCTAATATCCTTTATTAGCCCCTAGGCCTTCGTATGTCTACATTTATGTGTGTACACTGCATAGTTTTTAAAAAACATTAATACGACAAACACACAACTGACTGTTGTTTTGTTAATAATAATTTGATATAAAATATTAAATTCTACTAATTACGGCATGCACAAAACACAGTTTCGTATTTCCGCAATTTCCACGAATCGTGCAAACATAAGCGTAAGATGTTTTGACCCATTTTAAATTCTATTTTTACTTATTTAACAATTGTTTACCTGTTAAACTAAAACTGTATTGTATGACTCATTTAGTGACATGAGTTCGTCTCCAAAATGAAATAATAAGTAAAGGGCGATTGTTTCCTATAATACAATATGAGCAGATATATATATACTTATATGTAATTAACTTTTGGAAAACGGCCTTAAGGATTTTGACAAATTGATTAAGACTTTCGCGGTGTACAGGCCGTCGTCGGTTGGAATTGCTTCCTAACGTTTCGCTAGCACTTGTAGTCTACAACCAACAGCGAAAATGGATAGACCTCTGAAGAAGCTCGCCACTCGTGCTAGCGAAACGTTAGGAAGCAATTCCAACCGACGACGGCCTGTACACCCGAAGAAGGACAATACCACTTAAGGATTTTGACAAAATTCACAGGATTGAAGTGTTTTGGGCCGAGAATTCGATTTGACAAGCTCCCTTTTTGTAGAAAAATCGTTTTCATGCATTTTTGATATAAAAATCGGTTGTTTGGCAGCGATCAACACTAATATATGCAACCCAACATACGTCCTCTACATCCATGATGCCTAGATTACCCGACCGAAGATGATATAAGTTCTATGGTTATTTATCGATTATTTTACTCACCGTGTTCAATCGTCGAAGGTGTTATACTCATAGGCAGCCACTGATATAAAAACAAAACAAGTGTGTGTGGATTTGTACACAGGGTGTATATATTTAGACGTATAAAATTACTAATAGTGTATTATTTTCGTGGATAACGCGTGCTTAAAATTTTGTTTGTTGGTAATGAAAGAAAGACTTACTCACGCACACGCTTTATCATCATACGCATAAACAACTATTATCACAGCTCACTGTTTGCTAATGTTAGATAATAGCATACACTTAATGTTTGAAACAACTGTCCAAATAAAATTATTTTGTTCCACTTTTTGCAGCTTTATCCGCTAATTTGTTTTATTTTTTGTTTGCACTACTACATATTGGACTGTCAGTAACAAAACAACTGAAATTTACTATCGTATAAATTATTTACACTCTCGATGTAACTTACCAGTGTTAATAAAGATAAACAACAAGGAATATCACACTTTTGATAGACAATTTCGTCAATATTTTGCATAAGTACTACATACCTATTATTTATTTTTGGTTTACATTTGAAATTAGTGGAAATATTTTAACTAACTTTATTCTTATTTTCATCACAAGTGTCCGTGACCTATATTTGTTCCTCGCAAAGGAAGCGTTTCTATCACTTTGCATTCGTTGATTAAATACGTTAATTTTATAAATTCATGATGTTCATCGTTAAGCATTAATTTGGCCCGTCAAAAATAAATCATCATTAGGGTAATAACCACACAGGAGCCGCATGTCATAAATACAAATAACAAGTTTATGTTATGAGGCAATTTTGAATATAAAAAAAGATAGGACATTTTTTACGTTGTGGGAACCGAGTTTTGATCACTTGAAACTTAAGTTATTGTTTAATTGTTTTTAAGAAATGCTACACAATTTTCAGTCGAATCACGAAAGTGATGATTTAGAGCATTATGAAATATTAGGATAGTATGTCCGAAATAAATGGTGGAGGTACCGGGATATTTAGTTTATTCAATCATGTATATGCTACATTTTTTAATGTATTATTTATCGTTATCAAAAATAGCAAAAAGAAACTGTAAATACTAGATACCAAAATAATGAGGCACCTTTGTAGAGTAAAAAATAATTAGAGAGACTTACCCCTTTACCACAAAAAACTACAAACCGCGGACACGTGTTTCGCCCACTTTTTATGTGGGCATTATCAACGCAAGACTGGTTCTTAAATTCAAAAAATTATAATTTATACTAAAACTAAGGTCTAGAGTTTACTGAATTTTGGGAGGACCTAAAATAAATGTTAACCAATTCAGACAACTTAAAACCAACAAGAGGGTGGAGGGAAAGACCCTTGTGTTATCAAGGGAAGCGGAAGGAGTGTGAAAAAGTTGAAATTTTCAAATCCATAAGAGAAAATCAAAAAAAACTTTAACTTATGTATGTTTTCAATTTCAACGATTTGGAAGACTTTGTAGAGTATTTGGCTTTATATAGGGGCTCATCGAGTTCCCCAAGGACGTGATTATGAAAGATATCATCGGGAAGCCCCCTGGCCACACAAAAGCCCTCCTTCCTCTTCGACAGAATATACAGGATCAGCGTCCAACTTAAACTTTCAAAAAAACTTTTTTGTGTTTCATTCCCACCAGCTACTCGTGCTGATGGGCAGTTCCTCCGACCTACACTGCAGTGCAAAGCCGGAGGGTAGGGCGTAAGGCTCTCTTCAGTCTCCTTGCAGGAATCGTGAGAATGGGTGGGTGGTGTGGTGTGGTTGGGGAGAGAAAGATGAGACGGACGAAATGAAGACAGAAGAGAAGTGAAAGATTATCTGTGGAATATTACTGCTCCAGCATTTGCTTAAGTGATCCAAGGAAACCACAGAAAACATGGACCAGATCAGTCGGAGCCGGGTTCGAACCGGTGACCTCCCGAATGCTAAGCAATGATCTAGAGCACTAGACCACGCCGCTCGGTCAGTTCAGCATAAAGAGGACTGACTGGTCTTCGAGTAAAACATTAATTTCGTGTGGCAATGACCTATGGTTTACTGTTGCCTCATCGTCAAACTATCGACCCAAACAAGGTCCGCATTGGCCCAAAACCTACTGTTGGCATTTACAGTAGCCTCATCAAGCAGGAAATTGCGAGATGGACTGCTTCAGAACTAAACAACGACTGAGAAACACAACTGGAATTTAGGCCGACAAAAACCTACAAACTGAAGAGACTGGGAAGAACAAATTCTCAGCCTCTGCAGAAAGATACCTCTCAGAAGACTCATGGAAATTCTCCCAGGCCTCGGAAAAATGCGCTATCATAGGAATAAACAGAGTTTACCCACCAGTTCTTCCTGTTGTCTTTGTGACTAGGAGATGAACAAACCTACATTTTTACATAATCAGTAAATTAGTATTTAAACGTAATCAGTTCCAAATCAAGAAATCCTAAGGAATCAGGAAATCTCGGTCAGGAAAACATTATCAGTTTCACATCAGACATTCCTGACTACTTCCTCATGCCTTACTTCTTCCTGATCGGGCATATAAGGCACGCCTGACAAAGTCCTGGTAATATTCAGACAAATTTTCCTAATCGAGCAGTGCTATCAACATCCTCTGTCATTGTTCTGCACCGTCTAAACGTTAGACGCCTCATTTTTGGTTGCCATGTTACTTAATATCTAAAACGTATGTCGAAAATTCGAATAAAAACAATTAGTTTCAAAAACTTTTAGTTTGCAGACTCTAAAATATTGTTTCACCAAACATTGACTTCGTCAAGTAACGATTTAATAAACTTCTTTTTTTAATTTTGTTTTGTGTTTCATTCCCACCAGATACTCGTGCTGGTGGGCGGGCAATCCTTCCGACCTACACTGCAAAGCCGGAGTGTAGGGCGTAAGACCCTCTTCAGCCTCCTTGCAGGAATCGTGGGAATGGGTGGGTGGTGTGGTTAGGGAGAGAAAGATGAGACGAACGAAATAATTCAGGAGTTTATTGTTTAAATTGTTTAGACTACAATAAAGTGTACATCGGTCAGACTGGTAGGTCTATCAAAACTAGGATTAAAGAACACTGGTCTAGCTTTACCAATAAAAAAATGGACTCCGCATATGCGGATCATTTAATCAATGAAAATCATAATTTCAATCCAGATTACAAAATTTTGCATATTCAAAACAAAAGTGTAAAATTAACTCTGTTAGAATCGTTGGAAATTAATAAATATTATAAACATTCCATATTTAGTTGTACTTATCTATATATAGCTTGTAAACATTGAAGTTTGTCAAATCGTCACCTGACGAAGCCAATGTTAGATGAAACAATATTGTAGAGTCTACAAAATAAATGTTTTTGAAACTAATTGTTTTTATTCGAATTTTCGACATGTATTAGCTTCCACCATCAAATATCTAAAATGAACTTCTATTTTGAAAATATACAAACTAGTTTATTAATCTATTTTATCATATTATGTTGTACTTTATAGAAATAAGTATGTATATAAAATATTCCGTCGTTTTTCATCCTCGTCATCGATCAGTAACCTCTGGGATAGACTGTTCTATTATCCCTCGTTTCGTTGTCCGCTAAAACTTCTATGCCGCCTCCTCCGTGACAAGGTCGACGCAAGCCATTCACCCCTAAATTTAACCTAGTAGAAGCCATCTTCGATATATCACGTTGAGCCCTGCGACCTGTTTTTATACCGTAAGGTACGATTCTTGTTCATTACGATAATATAATATTATAAAAGCAACTCGACGGAACGGTTGCTAAACATAGAACGCGGTGCTGGTTTCGGCTCGTGAAAGATGGAAAAAAACGGGGCGAATATTGATTTCCTTGGCCCTTCCCAATTGAAACTGGGATACTGAATTAAATGGAATGAAATGGCAACAACCTTTTGTTTTCTTTTCAATTAAGCACGATGAAGAATATTAAAACGGGAACAAGTTAGAAGAACTCACGTCTTTGTTGAATAATTATGAAGTAATTTATGTTTAAATTCGCGAAGCCTTTCTACCTAACATTAATTTTAATTATTATTCAGTACGACAAATTGTGGATTAAAAATGGTTCAATGAGATGCAGCAGTAAATTAATTACTTAGATGTCTGTAATGATCTACGAAAAAATGTCTAAATTTCTCTTAACAAACACTAAGTCAACTTCATTCTCTTTGGAAAAAAAATTAGAGAAAAGAACAAATTTAATATCCTGTCTTGTTTTTCCCCATTTTTTTGAGTTATATCGATTTCGTCGCACCCATCGTAAATTTCTCGCAAAAACGCAAGGTCATTGCGGCCGTTCAACCCCGGGCTTAACCTAGAAACCGTAGGGCAATCAACCGTCGTGCCCTCTGCTTCTTTTCCACCCCACAAATCCCTTCAACTAGAATACCTCCATACACGTAGGGGCGCATATCTATAAATACATACATGTCTATTATACCGTTCCTACTTTATGTATTTAAGTATATGCACTAGATTTCTTTCTTTGTGCTAATATACAAGAGCGCAACGTCCTTCGGAGTTCATGTTCGCCATCCCCTTCTCGTGTGACCGAGCTTGCGCAAAGGGGTTGGTTGCTACGTGTGTAATGAACATTATTATTAAAATGTGAAGCGTACTAATTAGATAGGGATGAAAAAATGGTGCACCAAATTTATGATTTCGCGGTAGATAACGTTGACTTTATAAAATATCTAGAAGGCGATTGAATTAAAAGGGGAAAATGTGATGTTTGATTCTTAATTTTGAGACGAACAAGGATTTTAATGCCTTCTTTTCTGAATATGGAACATATTTATTTTAAGGGAGTAAATGTCGAAAATTCGAACAAAAACACTTAGTTTCAAAAACTTTTATTTTGTAAACACCACAATATTGTTTCACCAAACATTGGCTTCATGAGATAATGATTTGAGAAACATCAATGTATACAAGCTATATATAGATACGATACAACTAAAATTGGAGAGGACAGGTTAAATTAAGTATTGGGGAATTTTTACATTCAATTTGGTCGTTTAAAGCTAAACTCTGTTTATATTATTTATTAATTTCCAACAATTCTAACAGAGTTAATTTTAAACTTTTGTTTTGTATATGCAAAATTTTGTAATCTGGATTGAAATTATGATTTTCATTGATTAAATGTTCCGCATATGCAGAGTCCATTTTTTTATTGGTAAAGCTAGACCAGTGTTCTTTAATCCTAGTTTTGAAAGACCTACCAGTCTAACCGATGTACACTTTATTACAGTTTAATTTAATCTAAACAATAAACTCCTGAATTTAGTTCTTTAGGAGTTTTACATTTGTGATTTAGTATTAATTTATCTAAAGAGTTGTTAATCTTAAAAGCTATTTTGCTATTATTGATTTGCCTAATACATTTTCCAATATTTACGGAAATATTGCCTATGTAAGTGATGGTATTGTATTTTTCAGTTTTATTTTTAACAAATGGATAGATTTTGTTGAGCGTTTTTTGTTGTGCTATTTTATATATTCTATTAAGTTGCATGTTATAATTAAAAGAATTTAGGGGTACATTCGTTTATCTGTGAAGAAAAGTGTTTTTGTTCGAATTTTCGACATATGTAATAAGTTTCGACATGATGCAAGAATAAAAAATGTCATCCACGAATTGACATTTTACAAACAACAACTGATTTGTCCAACTGCACTAAATATCGTTTGGATTGGTATGTCCACAGTAACTCTAGTGATAAACAGTATTAATTACAATAATTCAAAGAGGATTGTTTGAATTGTATGTAGCGCCTCAAATTATTTTGAGTTATGGATGCCATCTATGGTTGTTCATAGTGAATCTTGCTTAACTGTTGTTATTATTAACGGTCTATGAAGAATATCTGGTCGCTATTATTACGGGATTGACCCGATGGACGCCTAAAATCGCGATGTACGTGATGGCGGAGGACGGTTGGCAAGATGAAAAGAACAACGAAATGGATTATTTCTGGTTCGGCACGACAAGGCCTGTTGAGGACGGGCATTGAACTCGGCAACTCCTGCACCACTGACTACGTTACGGTGACGTATTGGGCTGCTACCCGGCGGAGTCTGAACGCAAAACTACTCGCCACTCTCTTTCAACATACACCGTTATCATCAACTGAGAAGAAAAAGTTTTATCAAACATCAGGGTCTCTGTTTTCAAAATTAACGACTTCACCAGGTCCTTATATTAAAGGACATCATTTCTCTTTTAAAAGATGTTGATAACATGCTTGTAGTTATTTTGATCATTTATCTTTTTTAAAGTCTTCATTTTGAGAGTTACCTAGGTTCCAAGGTTCTTCTACATAATATCTATTTATTATACCTGCACCATCAAATGATAAGGTGGCCTTTTAGGGTCACATCTTTTCTAAAGAGTAACGATTGTATGGTTTTAAGGATTATCCCTTTTTAACCATGCATAGGGATCCACTGGATGATGAAAGTAAGAGTGCCCCTCACATCGTCGAATTTATTGCAGCAAGTTGCTTATACTTAAGCTTTTGGAGGAAGAAAAAGAAATAAAAACGATAACCATCATGTTAACTGTTAAAATTAGTTGTGTAGCTGTGTTACACGAACAAAATTTCATTCATTTTTTGCAAAAAGCGTCCTCTCACCACCTCCCCCCGCCCCCCATGTACCATTCATCAACTCTTGAAGAGAATATACACTATGACAGGATGATTTAGCGTTTTCCCAACAACTTTTTGCAATCTGTCTTTGGGTCTATTAAAAAAAGGTAACAGAAAACTTTCCTCTAAATAAAGGGATAGACAGATACGTGAAGGGTATCAATTTATAATTCTTCTCTGACCTAGTTACGGGGGCGTAGAGGTTTTATTAGTTTAGTACCCGAACTAATAAAGGGGGAGAAAAGAGCCGTTATCGTCCGGAGTTCATAGAATATTCTTGACCCGAACAATGACGTCTCGATCTGAAAAAACAAAATAAATTTTCCAGTATGGGGATGTTTTATAATCCGTTTCACACTTGTTTAGTGATTTTGCTATCAACCATCAATCCACTCAAACTGGTAGATATACATACACTTATTACATACACACACACATAAACATATATAATATATTAGCACAATAATATACAACACGTTGTTTTCTATTTTCACCTTGACACAGTTAGGTATCTCTGGTAAATGCAAGCGTGATCACTTTCTTGGACCGTCAGGCCAAGTTAAAAAAACTTCGCCACGCCAACAAACGAATCCTACAATAATATGTAATTATCATGTACAAACGAAATCCAATCTCTGCATCGATATAGGTTTATATACAATAAGTATATATGTATATAAATCTGTGCGTTTGACATTTAGGCAGAAATAGACGAGCGAATTTAATTCCAATTACCAATATCTGAAGTAGGTAGCTCCATGTCGAAAAGAAAAGGAAACTGGATGGTTATTATAGAGACATGCACCCAACAACTCCATGTATCACGACTTATTTTGATGGTTGATGGTAAAATACAGTACCTACCATTAAAGTCGAAGAAATCAAACCAAAACGAAGGTGCTTATTATACATTATACCATATATTAGATACATTTATGATTTTCAAAAATGGAACCAATTAAACAGACTATCTGGGTAATGACTTCAAATTTAATGAACTTTCTGAATTAAAACCAATGGTGGCTGGAGCAGAAAGTCACACGGGGGTCTTTTTTCTCTCTAACGGTGAGCGTAATCAGTAGTTTTTCCCCAACAGCCCCCCACGACCACAGTCTTTAGCTGGTTAAAAGAAACAAAGCTCTGAACCATTGTAATTAGACACCGCAAAGTTTCTTTTCAACTTTAATTACTGGTAGTCAAATATGTTACAATGTTACAAAGACAGTTTCACAATGACATGCCGTGTCGAGACTGTTGTAGGTATATAGGTTATAGTTATAAGTAATGGGAACAATAATCTACATACACAAAATTGCAACCCCCTTTTCTAATCTATTTCTAACGGTCGGTCATCAACAACAAAACTAGAAGTTTTGTAACGTATTTTGGACATATAATTGCCCAGAACTCGTCATTGTAGAAACCAGATCAACAACTAAGAAAAAGTGACCCCTCGTCTACTAGTGTTTCAACTACAACAATATAATAGCTAACAAACCATTGCATAGAAATGTCAAAAAGAACACGTACATATTTATATGCTAATGTCCTTTGCCCATTTGCTACTTACTAGGAGGGATAGTTTGATTGTTTCATTCAATACTGATTTTAACTGAAAGGGATTACTGTTTGAATGAAGTAAAAGAAATAAGTACTGGAAAATAAGGACCACTTTTTTCGAATTTTTATTTCATATTTTGATGAATATTCATTGAAATGGATTATCACTATTATCCATCAAGAATACAGGTAACAATCTGTTCTGGCGACTTTAAAAAGTGAAAGTACCCGGTACTATATATACATACTATTAGTTATTACTTGCTATAAAATATTGAACAAGCCGGACATTGGCGTAATTTATGAAGAAGGAAACGGTATTAGAGGAGTAAGTGAAAGTAAATCATTTTATCACAGCGTCTTCGACAACCACTTACTCATAACTAACTAACTAACTAACTAACTGGATGAATGGATTACAGCAGGAGGCCTGGTAAAAACGGTACATTTAGAAATGAGGTAAAGCTAAAACCACGTGAATAATTTGATAAGGGAGAAGAAGGACCAATTTGGAAACCTAAATATTACATCCATAAATAACACAAAACATGACTGACTATATCTACTAAAGTGAAAAGAAACATCACGGGAAGGATCCTGGGAGAGAATAAATCTCAGGAGGTTAATTTTTGTGAAAGAATTTTTGGATTATTTTTTGTCGGCATTCTAGAGTGTCGCGTTTAAAGAAATACATTTTCAACATTGACGATTATTATTATTCCACTATGTAAAAGAAGACAAAACAAAAATATTGTTTACCAAACATTTCCACGAAACATGCAACCGGTTACACGTGGCATATTTTACAACACAAAATATACAATCGTTTATAATAGTACATAAATAGTTATTTACTAACATAATTGGATTTGCAATGAACTCCGGAAATGATGTTAAAAAACATGCAATTTATTACGGATATGATCTCTTCTGGAAATGAAAGGTACCATAAATGACACTCCTCTTGGAATATATTAGATACCAATTTTCAATTTGTTCCATCCATTTATCTCATGTGACATATAAATTGAATACGAAAATTTTAGACTAGTGTTATTTCTCACTGAAATTGGGCCAAGAGGTCATATAAAGTGGAACATGCATAATGAGTTTCTTCAAGTATTTGTTGTACTATGTTACACAGCCAAGAAAAGATAAATCTTTCAAATAATAGAATTGAATAATTTAAATCAGGATGTGCAAGTGAATTGGACATTCCACAGCTCAAAACTGCTGCAACGACCAGTCGAATCGTTTATTTTGAAATGGAACAACAAGGTGAATATCTCCTTAAACGCTTCTAAGGACGAAGAGATTTAAAAGCCCAAAAATAGTTTTTACGAAGGATTGATTCAACATCTTCCTCGTTCAATTTGTTACGAGATAGGGCAACAACTTGATGGCTCTTGTTACTGGTCGAGTGTTTTTCAATTTATACAAACGCTTTGGATCCATCGATGCCCATTTTTGTTGCGTATGTATGCAATGCCATTGGTGCGTCAAGTTTAGATGGCCACAAAGAAGGCAAAAAATTGGCGAAAATAAGCCGTCCCAAGAAAGCAGGGAGGTAGACGACTTCAAGGGGACATCCAAAGTACGACTCCATGTTAAGCAATTTGTGATGATGATCTAAAGAATGATTCAAGTGGCTATCTAATTAGAAGAGAGCTATCAAAAATCGTAACATTGATCGGGTTTTTTTTGAATAGTCTTTAAGATCCTCTACCCTCCTGCTTCTGCCTGATCTGATACTGTTTCTTGGGACATGTTGTGTGCTATCGAGTATCGAAGATAATATTATATCATAGAATTGGCAAAAAAGCGAGTACTCATTCCAAAGCGTAGGCCATTTGTAATTTTGAACAACTTACTTCGTTTCTGACAAAGTTACTATAATGAAGGAAATGGTACGGGAAGATTGTGGTTGTGCAACAACTGTTCGGTTCGCGGAGGTTGTTGTTATTAAGGAACTTGGCCGCCGTTGATGTCGTCGTCTCCTCGCGTTGGAGTTTCTGTTTCCTCTTGTCGGGCAGCGCGGCGCTCGTCATCTTTCTCCGAACGCTGGCAGTTCGGAACTGGAAAGATTACGAACGGCGGGTCTTAGTGCGCAGGACAGGTAAACGGCAACACCCGCCGTTACTGACCTACATTACCGACACAGGTGAATGACCGACCGAGTGTAGAAGGCAGCGTGGTGGACGAATGCGAGCGAAAATTACGCGCTGCCGAGGTTGACGACGCCGACGTCGACGCGCCGCCTTGCCTGCTCCGTGTCGATGTTGCGTTGTTGTTTTTGTTAACGTACCATTGGTGCGCTGCGCAATGTGCGCAATTTTGCCACCCGCTACACATAAACGATCATGATTATGACAGGAACACATATTTACAGCTAGTGGTAAATATTTGTCATACCGAAATTCCTGATTTGTTTCGGAAATGAAAGTTGAATGTTAAATGGAAATCCAAAACTCCAAGAATTGTGGCGCTTTTATGAATGACTGAGGAGCACCTGCTTCAAGGAATTGATAAACCCAGATAGTACCAGGATGACAGGGAAAGCCCAAGAATTGTGAGAAATGCAACTGGTATTAAGGAATTTCACACCCCATTCAGGAATTCCTTCCGATGTGTTACATTGTCGTACCGGAGGGTGAAGACCCTGTACCTGTACTGTGCAAAACTGTAACGCTTTCGATAGCTCTATGAATGTCTTTGACTTTATTGTGTAACTGAACAAGTGCTTGGTTCAGGGGAAAGACAACCCCAAACCCTATCATGTTGACAAAAAGCACGTGTAATCATACAAATAAGACTCACGTTTTGGAATCCCCCACCCTATCCAGGAACTCCCCATAATGCGTTAAATTGTCACATCGAATGCAGTTGGATAAATGTGCAACTCAAAATATGTTACGAACGTAACATATTATGTGAGATGCATTTGTTATTAGTATGAATGATAAGTTCAGAGAACAAACGAGATTTTCAAATTTATCTTATTATTTATGTGAAAGTGTCTGCAAACAGGTAAAATGTGAGATTATAATACAATAATTCTTTTATGTGGGTGCATTCATATTTGATATTTGCCATTTGGCATTACAATGCCTCTATTATACTTGTTAGAAAGGTGTACCCAATTTCAGGCTCAACTAGTTCTTCCCATACGCGATAGGATTAACTAGTATAGCCTAGTCCAAACTAATTTGTCCTAAGCTCGATAGGACAAACCAGTTTAGGCTAGTCCAAACTGATTTGTCCTGATATAAATTGGTTAGGTTATGATAGATAGGTTTTGTGAAAAAAAAACTGTTCCACAGTACAAGAAGGCTATGAAACTCTGTAATTCTAAGTGCCATCAAAGCACTCCATGTAAAAATAAATAACAATTTTAATAATTGAGATATGATTATTGCTTCTATTAAAAAAACACTTATTATTTGTTATAGTATGATTGTTTGTATTACCAATTATCCATAACTTTTAACGACGAATCATTATGGTTTTAATAAAAATGATTATTTTTCCAATTACGGAGTGTTTTATTCAGTTTATCTAGATATACTATAATGTTTACACTAGACCACACCAGTTTATCCTAGAGTGTGCATATTTATATCAGGACAAATTAGTTTTGACTAGCCTAAACTGGTTTATCCTATCGGGCTTAAGACAAATTACTTTGGACTAGGCTATACTAGCTAATCCTATCGCGTATAGGAAGAACTAGTTTAGCCTAGGCAAAACTAGTTTGTCCTGAAATTAGGTTTGGCCGGTAAGGTAACATACACACTCAATCAGAATAATTTAAGCATTTTTATATCAAGTAAGAAATACTATGGTTTATGTTTCTGTAATATGACCAAAAGTACTCATCTAAGATGTCAATAAATCCTTCAATTGATTGAGACTCTCCACAAATGTGGAACATCATTCGTCTTAAACAGTACGTTTCGGCTTACGTCCGATAAGATAACGAACCGAAACCATAACATACAAGCGCTAACTACTAATCAGAAGCATCAATCATAACACTACGACTTACATTTTGCGGCTACAGCAGTTAATTTGAAAATCAGGTACACAATTTGTGAAGCGCTTAAAGGGGGTGTGCGGTTGAAGGTAGTATTTCCAATTTACGCATTAACTAAAGTCTTTATTCACGTGGAGTCTCTTACACTTCCGGCAGCTTGTTCCGGTCTCATCTGAAACAAACAACAGTCTAGTTTGAGTTGTGAACAACAAATCTTAGAGAGAACAGACAACACTTTGTATCCATTGTTGACTACAGGAATTCTTGGACGCAAATTACAAAAAAGAAATAGTTTTAGGAAATCTTTGAGGAGGCATTTAACATAGTAACCTTTCAGCAGTGCTTTTACTCCAGTACAAGCGTGGTTTTTGATGGTTTTCTTGCTGACGATCTGTGGTTTGTAAATAGAACCGTAATTGCATATATCGTAGCTTTCATTGTTATATTGTAATAATTGGTGGTCTTGGTTCAGTGCGAGAAGGCAACACGCTCTCGTTATTAATCAAGTTGAACCGAGAATTTCGACCATAGGCTGGCTGGCTGAATAACATTGACCTGACGGACGAACTGAGTCAGCGAGAGAGCGGCGGCAAAAAAAATAATAATGTACCGAAATTTACTTATGGCCCCTGGCGTACATTAGCCCCGGGATCATTGGCGACAGCAGAAAATGATGAAGGAACAATAACAGCCAGCTACACACGTTTAAAATGGACCCGACGAGATAGCTGAAATACGTAATGTATGTTACACATAATGGAGGAAAAATGGGTGAAAAATTGTTTGTACATACTGGGAGATGCGCAGAAGTCAAGGACCTCCCGGCCAAGTGTCAAAGCTCCAAATCTGATCTTAAGCCGCAGCTTTCATTAGAACTCAAGAAAGAACAGTTACATCTCTAAATATAATTAATAGATAGATACACGTATCGACACTTATTAAAAGTTGACGTTGAAGTTTGTTAGTTACCTAGTGTTATCCTTCTTTGAACTATTCAATTCAAGAAAGAACTGGACGAATTTCATAAAGATTGTTCAGAAGTGATTAATATTGAACATTGTGTTTGATGGTTTATTAATATTGAAACTATTCACGCACTTTTTTGCAGCAGTCTTGACCTGAACTGCTTCCTGGTCCTTCTTCTATTCCATCTTATTACCAAATATTAATTAACATTTACATATGTATTTGTGCCGTTTGTGCAAAATATGCCAACCATTATAAAATATTCATTTATTGTTGTCCATGCCGAATTAAGTCCAGCTTCCACTTAAATCGCTCTTGTAGCATAAACACATGGGGACAGCATACAATACAGTAGTGGCGTGCTTGAGACAGAAAGTGTAGTGTATCCGGACATCCTCTCTCACTCTAATGCAGCCTGATTGGTAGAATGGAGAAATATGGCTGACAAATAGAGAAACACGCTGTTACAGCATCGTGTGCAGCCTCCACGTAACATATTTATGCTCTAAGGTCAGAGCGGTCAAAGAGAGGCTGTACATGCCGTGCACAATCGATAAGGATACCCATACGTTCACGGCTTCAACTACTTTACCAATAATTTTGAAAACGTCGATACCATCGTCAGTCTTCCTGACTGTGGAAGTTCTAAAATTGTTGTTCTTGCTATGGTACATAAGTATTTGGAGGAACCTTCCATTATATAGCTGAAAAGTTCGTAGACTGACCCATATAATTTTTAGTTAGCCCTAACCTTCAAAAGACGCGTGTATAAATTTGACAGCTGTTGCACTATTAGTATCTCAGTTATAGCATTTTTAGTGAAAGAACTTTTGTTACTTTGAAAAAATGGATAAAAAGGAATTTCGTGTGTTAATAAAGCATTGCTTTTTGGCAAAAAAAAATACTGTTGAAACCAAGACACCAGGAAAATCAACCGTAGAAAAGTGGTTTGCTAAATTTAAACGAAGCGAAATGAGCACGGAGGACAATGCACGCAGTGGACGCACCAAAGAGGCTGTTACCGACGAAAACATAAAAAAAGTCCACAAAATAATTTTTGATTACCGTAAAGTGAAGTTGATTGAGATAGCTGAGACCCTACCCTAAAGATATCAAAGGAACGTGTTGGTCATAAATGGTCGTGAATGAATATTTGGATATGCGAAAGCTCTGTACAAAGTGGGTGCCGCACGAGCCGCGAGCTCAAAATCGACCAAAAACAACAACGAATCGATTATTCTAAGCAGCGTTTGAAGCTGGGAGCTGTTCAATCGTACTAAATCCGAATTTTTGCGTCGACGATGTCGTGTGACGATGGATGAAGCATGGCTCCATCATTGTACAATGGAGTCCAATCGACAGATCGACAGTCAGCCAAATGGACTGCACGTGATGAACCGATTCCAAAACGTGGAAAGACGCAAAAGTCGGCTGGCAAGGTTATGGAATCAGTATTCTGTATTCTGTGATGCTCATGGTATAATATTCATTGACTATCTTAAAATAGGGATAACCATAAACAGCGACTATAACGTAGTGTTATTGGAGCGTTTACAAGACGAAATCCCGGAAAAGCGGCCTCATTTGAAGAAAAAGAAAGTGCTGTTTCATCAAGACAGTGCACCGTGTCACAAATCAATGTAATCGATGGCAAAATTCCATGAATTGGGCTTGGAATTACTTCCGCATCCACCGTACTCTCCAGATCTGGCCCACAGCGACCTTTTTCTGTTCTCAGACCTCAAGAGGATGCTCGCTGGACAGAAATTTTGCGCCTATAAAGAGGTAATCGTAATCGCCGAAACTGAAGCCTATTTTGAGGCTAAAGACAAATCGTATTGTAAAAATGGTATCGAAAAGTTGATGATGAATGACCGCTATAATCGTTGTATCGCCCTCGAATGGAATTATATTGAATAATAAAATCAAATTCTATCAAAAAAGATAATTTTTTCTATGCTAGCCTACGAACTTTTCAGCCCGCCTGTTATGCTATTTTATCTTCGTGGATTGTCCGTCCTTTTTTCCACTGTGAATATTCAGAAGATTTTTCAAACGTCATTTGTCCTGTACTATGTTACTTTATGAACAGCGTGCAGGTAAACGCATTGTCCTGCCATTGGAATAGGCAATGGGAAATATATAAATCGTAATTTGTCGTCTTGGAAGAGACCTTGGATTGTTACAAATACGTATTCTATTTGGAATTTATCAATGTTCAATACTACAGAACAAAAAGACAGTGAAAATGTCATTGTAATAACTATTGCAGAACACGCATTATTTCTTATAGATACGTATGCAGAAGAATCGCATTATTCTTTGTTTATTCAGTTTGTAATGGATTTAAATCGACTCACATAAAGTCAGCACCCCATTTGTTGATGTAGAAGAAGGATCGTACAGGATGAACTTATTGAAGATTCTCAGTAAGATCGTGACAACAGTGTTTTCGGTGACATGGGACTTTTCTAAAGTGGAGGATGGGAATGGGACAACAGTCGTTAGATTTAACAACTGAGCGGCGTGGTCTAGTGCTCTAGATCATTGCTTAGTATTCGGGAGGTCACCGGTTCGAACCCCGGTCCGGCTGCTCTGGTCCAAGTTTTCTGTGGTTTCCTTGGATCATTTAGGCAAATGCTGGGGCAGTAATTATTCTATTCCACAGATAATTCTTCACTTCCCTTCTGTCTTCATTTCGTCTGTCTCATCTTTCTCTCCCTAACCACACCACCCACCCATTCCCACGATTCCTGCAAGGAGGCTGAAGAGGGCCTTACGCCCTACCCTCCGGCTTTGCACTACAGTGTAGGTCAGAGGGACTGCCCGCCCACCAGCATGAGTAGCTGGTGGGAATGAAATACAAAAAAGTAAATAGTTAACTGAAAAATGAATGATAAGGTAATTTAGTTTGTAGTATGTGATTAAGGAAGCATTAAAAAAAAATTGCAATTTTCAATCTCTATTTCCTGAGAATCGTTCGGAGCTTCGGAATGTATTCGGGAAACGTTGAGCAACGTCGTTTTCATATGCTCTTGACTTTTATGGTAAGCAATATTACTGCGCTAGCAAAAGTATTGTTTAAACAATAACGTGAACGTATTGGAGATGAACTGCCTGGAAACCGTTACAAATACATTAGGTATTGAATGTGTTTTGCAATCGGATACTACCACAAACATCGAGTTGTTGTTTTATTACACGAAGCTATTCTATAATGTAGCACGAGCAATTTCAAGCATTTCCAACTTTCACTTTCTGCGGTAATATTCCGGAACTTCGTGATCTAAAAGAACACGCCGTCGACGATTTTTCTCTTTCGTTTTCAATTTTAATTAATTAGTTGTAGATTACGTAGATTTCGGCATAAAAAAAACGGATCGTTCTCATAATATTAAAGTAACAATTTTATGATAATGATAATATAATGTGCCATACAGTGATTGTCTTTTTATTTCTTCACACCGTTACAATCCTCCTACACATTTGTAGTCGGCTTAATCATACAAACACATGCATACAGAGGTTTTGTCACATTGTATTATCTCGTTGCGTGAATCACCTCGACAAATCGTGGTTTTGTAAATAAATATATGCATGAGTATATATATATATATATATATGTATTTGAAAATAAGTGTTGTTGTTCCTTCTCTTGCCGTCTCTATCTCTCTTTCTTTTCTCAATTCTCGCTTTTTTCCGATTAAAATTTTTTCAAAAATAGCCCACCGTGTGATTTATTATCGTGTTTTTTTTTTATTCGGTTGGCGGCGCGGACGCGGTCAGGTATAATTTTCGCTTGTTTTCGGTACCGCCGCCATCTTTGAAGGATTCCCGGTTTTTCAGGAGCACGTGCCAAAGGTCATTGACATTGCAATATACAGATGGTGAAGGAATTGAACGCCAGTTGTAACAGCAGACAAGCAAAACAGGTCATTGCGGAACCGCGTTAAAAAAAAATTATAAAAATATATATGTACATATATATACAAAAAAGCGAACCTAAAAAAGAAGGACTGCCGAAAATTCACTCACGTGAACAAACCTCTTCCAAATTAAGAATTAAGAGTTTTGGTTGTTGTTGTTTTTTTTTTTTAATTGTTATTATTATTGCCAAGTGCGAGGTGTGTAATATGTATGTAGGATATTGAACGATTCCAAAGGTCGAACCGACTAACAAGTACATACATACTTAATAAATCACAATATGCAAGCTGCAAGCCCGTGCATAAAAAGGATTGCTTATTTGCCACATTGCTGAGCAGTGCTATTATAGTTCAGCACGCAGTTGGCTGTAAATATATAGGTCAGTGTGTAAAATTAACGGAACCGTACGTTTTTGTGCGTTTGCAGCGAAAAGAACTAGCTAACTTACGTTTCGAATCGTCCTGGGCCTTCGGGAAAGAACCGTCAGTTTCCATTAACGAAAAATAATATTTAAACGCACGCACAGTCACAGTCCCGTAAGGAAGTTCAAACTTACACTTGCACAACAATCAACAAAAAAAACACACTGTCCTGTCTGTCTTCATCACACCACATCACCGTTGGTTTGTTTCGTTATGTTATTTGTTTTTCTTTTGTTTTATTAGTTATTACTACGATACAAGAAACAACATTGCCGTACTCATCGTAGTAGGCTTAGCGTTCGTCGCTTGTATGTTGTTATGTTAACGAACGTTGTTCACTTGTCACTGTTATTATTGTTTTTGTACCGTTTGTCGTCGTGATTATCATCGGTAGTTTGTCGAGGGATGATGATGCTATGGAGATCGCGTCGCTACGCGTACGTCGCGGCATGCCGCTCAGCTCGCGCGTTTAAACAGTTGGTAGGTAATAATGAAAAAGCAAGTTTATTTTCGGGGGAAAATCGGTGTTCGCTTGTGAGAAAAACGGTCGCCGGGTCGGGAAAACGCGCTGCATACACACGACGACAACAGTAAGCAGCGTGTTGTACGAAAGAGCGAGCGACACCGCTCTGTTGCTTGAACTGGCAGGGTGAATGACCCGTGGCAGCGCGTACGCGCTCTGGAGGGGGGATTCCCTAAGCCGCGCACTTATTGCATCTCGTTTCCGCCTTTGGCGAACGGACAGAGCGTCGTCCCAAACATCGATTCATTGATAGCGTGCTCCGTTTTTCTCTTCTCTCGCTTGGATTGGATTTTCTTTTCGTTCTTTCTTTTGTTTTTCCAACTTTTCTTCTTGCGAACGGCCGAGATGAGGAGGCCTATCGAAGAGGACACACCATTATTGTATGCAGCCCTCTCATATCAGGGCACCGATCTCACCGAAAGGATTCTTGAAGAGACACAGGAACGCTGCCCATCCCCCTTCCCTTTTCAGGTTAAAGATGAACGTCCCTTTCTTTACAGTTCAGTCTAAAAGATATCATCCATTAACATTATTGAAAAAAATCACTCAGATATTATATTCAAAAAAGAGGAATTAAAATCCTTATTCGTCTACATATTACGATCAAAGATCTCACATTTGGAACGTGTCCTATCAAGTAGGCACAACGAACCGAAAGCCATATCCCACGACCGGTTTCGACCTATCGTTCCAAATGTGAGATCTTTGATCTTAATATTTAGACGAATAATGATTTTAATTCTTTGTTTTTTGAATATGTTATATCTTCGTCTAAGAATACATGGGAATCAATAGTGTAATTCAATGCCGGTAGGAGTATTAGCCCTCGGAGTAGTTGTTTCTGTTGACTCCATATTTATATTTATATTTACTTAGATATTAGTTACTTGTAAAACAATTAGGAAACGTTCAGTTCAAATAAACACTCTGACTCTATCGTCCATTTCCTCTCGCGATAGTCCCTATGTTCCCTTTTGACACATCGATATAAGAAATTCCAGGGAAAAGGGTAATCCTTGAAAAGAATAAGGTGCAGGGGCAAAGAACTAGAAGCAAATTTTTACTGTTGTATTTATTCTATGGTCCTATATTAGATATATTAGATATGTATTTAAAAATAGACGTATTATTTCCGTCCAATTTGAAACGGTAAATCGTTTCGTTTTTAATAATTGCCGTTCCATGAATTGAATATAACCAAAGTTATTTTATCGTAGTGTAATGAACGAAAGATAATGTCAGGAGTGAGTGACCTTGGATGAAATCACAAACCAAGTTATATTACATAGTTGTGTTTGAGGTCAAAGGAATCTCTTATTGTTTATACTTAATTTGTATTAGGCATTTACGTGCCTTTCCAAACGAAAATGCAAAAAAACTTTAACTAGTTTTGAAAATTTCGGTGTAAATATCTTAATAATGATAGCTAATATGATAACGATAAAATTTCACGTAATCTACATACCGAAAATAATGACAACTACAGAATTATCTATTTAATCAAGTCAAATATTCGTATACCGATAAGGGGGCGTTATAACATATATAGGTACATAATTTTATATTCTTTAATACTTTTTGTCGCTATCAAGAAACGTTTTACTTCCTTGAAATGTGTACTCAGCTTATTCCATTTCACAAAAGCTACCATATACTTGGAATCGATAAACACGTCTTTTAATGTCAACTAAATTTGTCTTTGCAAGCGCCCCGCCCGCAGAAGAGGATTGTTTGAAGAAGATTAGAAACAGCGATTACTAATGCTACAGAAGTAACAAGTAAAGGTAAGTTTGGATTCAAAAATGAAAATAGAGACCTTAAAGTATTTTCTTATTGATTAGAGAATTGAGATTGCACTATAGAATCTATTTTAATTTGAATAAAGAATCTTCAGGATTTCATAGGGAAGATAATTGAATTGAACATTCGTGGGGTTTAAAGTTAAGAGTAACTTTTAATTCAGTATAAGTTGAGGTTGCCAGAGTGGAGGAATTTGCCAGAGTGGAGGAATTTGAAGCTGGTTTAGAGACTTAAAGGAATCTGCTTGTTGAATTGAGACAGTATCGATTTGAATATACGATCATTAGATTTCCGAATCCGAAACGATTTCGTGATTTCGCAAATTTATCTTTCATAGGTTATTAGGATATGTGGAAATAAAGTTAGAAATATTGATGAATCGAACTGTTAATCTATACGAGATTGTGATAGGTTGGAATCTATTTACAATTGAATAGGTGATCATCATATTTAAGGGCCTAGGACAACTTCCTAGTGAAGATCGTCGAATTGAAATTTTATTCAGTTTGCCGTAATGAGAGTAAATAGGGATTCAGACATAGGATGAAGTCATCAGGGTAGATAAAAATTTTAAATAACAGCTTATTCGTTTTCTTACGACTCTAACATAGATTGGAATTTATTAAGATCTAAATGAATGAAGAGCAGACAAAATCCAGGATTCATGAGGACTTCCTGCTGAAGATCATTAAATTAAACTTTCGTGGAGTTTGAAGCAACAGGGATAGGTTAATATTCAATATTAAAAATTGGAGATAGATAAATCTGAATGAATAAAGAACAGACAAATTCCAGCATCCAAGAGGACATCCTGCTGAAGATCTTCTATTTAAATTTTTGTGAAGTTTGAAGCAACAGGGGTAGGTTAATATTCAATATTACAAAGTTGGAGATAGATAAATCTGAATGAATGAAGAGCAGACAAATTCCAGGAACCAAGAGAACTTCTTGCTGAAGATCATCTATTTAAGTTTTTGTAAAGTTTGAAGCAACAGGGGTAGTGTAATATTCAATATTAAAAAATTGGAGATGGATAAATCTGAATGAATAAAGAACAGACAAATTCCAGCATCCAAGAGGACATCCTGCTGAAGATCTTCTATTTAAATTTTTGTGAAGTTTGAAGCAACAGGGGTAGGTTAATATTCAATATTACAAAGTTGGAGATAGATAAATCTGAATGAATGAAGAGCAGACAAATTCCAGGAACCAAGAGAACTTCTTGCTGAAGATCATCTATTTAAATTTTTGTAAAGTTTGAAGCAACAGGGGTAGTGTAATATTCAATATTAAAAAATTGGAGATGGATAAATCTGAATGAATAAAGAACAGACAAATTCCAGCATCCAAGAGGACATCCTGCTGAAGATCTTCTATTTAAATTTTTGTGAAGTTTGAAGCAACAGGGGTAGGTTAATATTCAATATTACAAAGTTGGAGATAGATAAATCTGAATGAATGAAGAGCAGACAAATTCCAGGAACCAAGAGAACTTCTTGCTGAAGATCATCTATTTAAATTTTTGTAAAGTTTGAAGCAACAGGGGTAGTGTAATATTCAATATTAAAAAATTGGAGATGGATAAATCTGAATGAATAAAGAACAGACAAATTCCAGCATCCAAGAGGACATCCTGCTGAAGATCTTCTATTTAAATTTTTGTGAAGTTTGAAGCAACAGGGGTAGGTTAATATTCAATATTACAAAGTTGGAGATAGATAAATCTGAATGAATGAAGAGCAGACAAATTCCAGGAACCAAGAGAACTTCTTGCTGAAGATCATCTATTTAAATTTTTGTGAAGTTTGAAGCAACAGGGGTAGGTTAATATTCAATATTAAAAAATTGGAGATAGATAAATCTGAATGAATGAAGAGCAGACAAATTCCAGGAACCAAGAGAACTTCTTGCTGAAGATCATCTATTTAAATTTTTGTAAAGTTTGAAGCAACAGGGGTAGTGTAATATTCAATATTAAAAAATTGGAGATGGATAAATCTGAATGAATAAAGAACAGACAAATTCCAGCATCCAAGAGGACATCCTGCTGAAGATCTTCTATTTAAATTTTTGTGAAGTTTGAAGCAACAGGGGTAGGTTAATATTCAATATTACAAAGTTGGAGATAGATAAATCTGAATGAATGAAGAGCAGACAAATTCCAGGATCCAAGAGGACATCCTGCTGAAGATCTTCTATTTAAATTTTTGTGAAGTTTGAAGCAACAGGGGTAGGTTAATATTCAATATTAAAAAATTGGAGATAGATAAATCTGAATGAATGAAGAGCAGACAAATTCCAGGAACCAAGAGAACTTCTTGCTGAAGATCATCTATTTAAATTTTTGTAAAGTTTGAAGCAACAGGGGTAGTGTAATATTCAATATTAAAAAATTGGAGATGGATAAATCTGAATGAATAAAGAACAGACAAATTCCAGCATCCAAGAGGACATCCTGCTGAAGATCTTCTATTTAAATTTTTGTGAAGTTTGAAGCAACAGGGGTAGGTTAATATTCAATATTACAAAGTTGGAGATAGATAAATCTGAATGAATGAAGAGCAGACAAATTCCAGGAACCAAGAGAACTTCTTGCTGAAGATCATCTATTTAAATTTTTGTAAAGTTTGAAGCAACAGGGGTAGGTTAATATTCAATATTAAAAAATTGGAGATGGATAAATCTGAATGAATAAAGAACAGACAAATTCCAGCATCCAAGAGGACATCCTGCTGAAGATCTTCTATTTAAATTTTTGTGAAGTTTGAAGCAACAGGGGTAGGTTAATATTCAATATTACAAAGTTGGAGATAGATAAATCTGAATGAATGAAGAGCAGACAAATTCCAGGAACCAAGAGAACTTCTTGCTGAAGATCATCTATTTAAATTTTTGTAAAGTTTGAAGCAACAGGGGTAGTGTAATATTCAATATTAAAAAATTGGAGATGGATAAATCTGAATGAATAAAGAACAGACAAATTCCAGCATCCAAGAGGACATCCTGCTGAAGACCTTCTATTTAAATTTTTGTGAAGTTTGAAGCAACAGGGGTAGGTTAATATTCAATATTACAAAGTTGGAGATAGATAAATCTGAATGAATGAAGAGCAGACAAATTCCAGGAACCAAGAGAACTTCTTGCTGAAGATCATCTATTTAAATTTTTGTAAAGTTTGAAGCAACAGGGGTAGTGTAATATTCAATATTAAAAAATTGGAGATGGATAAATCTGAATGAATAAAGAACAGACAAATTCCAGCATCCAAGAGGACATCCTGCTGAAGATTTTCTATTTAAATTTTTGTGAAGTTTGAAGCAACAGGGGTAGGTTAATATTCAATATTACAAAGTTGGAGATAGATAAATCTGAATGAATGAAGAGCAGACAAATTCCAGGAACCAAGAGAACTTCTTGCTGAAGATCATCTATTTAAATTTTTGTAAAGTTTGAAGCAACAGGGGTAGTGTAATATTCAATATTAAAAAATTGGAGATGGATAAATCTGAATGAATAAAGAACAGACAAATTCCAGCATCCAAGAGGACATCCTGCTGAAGATCTTCTATTTAAATTTTTGTGAAGTTTGAAGCAACAGGGGTAGGTTAATATTCAATATTACAAAGTTGGAGATAGATAAATCTGAATGAATGAAGAGCAGACAAATTCCAGGAACCAAGAGAACTTCTTGCTGAAGATCATCTATTTAAATTTTTGTAAAGTTTGAAGCAACAGGGGTAGTGTAATATTCAATATTAAAAAATTGGAGATGGATAAATCTGAATGAATAAAGAACAGACAAATTCCAGCATCCAAGAGGACATCCTGCTGAAGATCTTCTATTTAAATTTTTGTGAAGTTTGAAGCAACAGGGGTAGGTTAATATTCAATATTACAAAGTTGGAGATAGATAAATCTGAATGAATGAAGAGCAGACAAATTCCAGGAACCAAGAGAACTTCTTGCTGAAGATCATCTATTTAAATTTTTGTAAAGTTTGAAGCAACAGGGGTAGTGTAATATTCAATATTAAAAAATTGGAGATGGATAAATCTGAATGAATAAAGAACAGACAAATTCCAGCATCCAAGAGGACATCCTGCTGAAGATCTTCTATTTAAATTTTTGTGAAGTTTGAAGCAACAGGGGTAGGTTAATATTCAATATTACAAAGTTGGAGATAGATAAATCTGAATGAATGAAGAGCAGACAAATTCCAGGAACCAAGAGAACTTCTTGCTGAAGATCATCTATTTAAATTTTTGTAAAGTTTGAAGCAACAGGGGTAGTGTAATATTCAATATTAAAAAATTGGAGATGGATAAATCTGAATGAATAAAGAACAGACAAATTCCAGCATCCAAGAGGACATCCTGCTGAAGATCTTCTATTTAAATTTTTGTGAAGTTTGAAGCAACAGGGGTAGGTTAATATTCAATATTACAAAGTTGGAGATAGATAAATCTGAATGAATGAAGAGCAGACAAATTCCAGGATCCAAGAGGACTTCCTGCTGAAGATCGTCTATTTAAATTTTTGTGAAGTTTGAAGCAACAGGGGTAGGTTAATATTCAATATTAAAAATTGGAGATAGATAAATCTGATTGAATGAAGAACAGACAAATTCCAGGACTCAAGAGGACTTCCTGCTGAAGATTATCCATTTAAATTTTTGTGAAGTTTGAAGCAACACGGGTAGGTTAATATTCAATATTAAAAAATTGGAGATAGATAAATCTGAATGAATGAAGAGCAGACAAATTCCAGGATCCAAGAGGACATCCTGCTGAAGATCTTCTATTTAAATTTTTGTGAAGTTTGAAGCAACAGGGGTAGGTTAATATTCAATATTAAAAAATTGGAGATAGATAAATCTGAATGAATAAAGAACAGACAAATTCCAGCATCCAAGAGGACATCCTGCTGAAGATCTTCTGTTTAAATTTTTGTGAAGTTTGAAGCAACGGGGTAGGTTAATATTCAATATTACAAAGTTGGAGATAGATAAATCTGAATGAATAAAGAACAGACAAATTCCAGCATCCAAGAGGACATCCTGCTGAAGATCTTCTATTTAAATTTTTGTGAAGTTTGAAGCAACAGGGGTAGGTTAATATTCAATATTACAAAGTTGGAGATAGATAAATCTGAATGAATGAAGAGCAGACAAATTCCAGGAACCAAGAGAACTTCTTGCTGAAGATCATCTATTTAAATTTTTGTAAAGTTTGAAGCAACAGGGGTAGTGTAATATTCAATATTAAAAAATTGGAGATGGATAAATCTGAATGAATAAAGAACAGACAAATTCCAGCATCCAAGAGGACATCCTGCTGAAGATCTTCTATTTAAATTTTTGTGAAGTTTGAAGCAACAGGGGTAGGTTAATATTCAATATTACAAAGTTGGAGATAGATAAATCTGAATGAATGAAGAGCAGACAAATTCCAGGATCCAAGAGTACTTCCTGCTGAAGATCGTCTATTTAAATTTTTGTGAAGTTTGATGCAACAGGGGTAGGTTAATGTTCAATATTACAAAGTTGGAGATAGATAAATCTGAATGAATGAAGAGCAGACAAATTCCAGGATCCAAGAGAACTTCTTGCTGAAGATCATCTATTTAAATTTTTGTAAAGTTTGAAGCAACAGGGGTAGGTTAATATTCAATATTAAAAATTGGAGATAGATAAATCTGATTGAATGATGAACAGACAAATTCCAGGACTCAAGAGGACTTCCTGCTGAAGATTATCCATTTAAATTTTTGTGAAGTTTGAAGCAACAGGGGTAGGTTAATATTCAATATTACAAAGTTGGAGATAGATAAATCTGAATGAATGAAGAGCAGACAAATTCCAGGATCCAAGAGGACTTCCTGCTGAAGATCGTCTATTTAAATTTTTGTGAAGTTTGAAGCAACAGGGGTAGGTTAATATTCAATATTAAAAATTGGAGATAGATAAATCTGATTGAATGAAGAACAGACAAATTCCAGGACTCAAGAGGACTTCCTGCTGAAGATTATCCATTAAAATTTTTGTGAAGTTTGAAGCAACACGGGTAGGTTAATATTCAATATTAAAAAATTGGAGATAGATAAATCTGAATGAATGAAGAGCAGACAAATTCCAGGATCCAAGAGGACATCCTGCTGAAGATCTTCTATTTAAATTTTTGTGAAGTTTGAAGCAACAGGGGTAGGTTAATATTCAATATTAAAAAATTGGAGATAGATAAATCTGAATGAATAAAGAACAGACAAATTCCAGGATCCAAGAGGACATCCTGCTGAAGATCTTCTGTTTAAATTTTTGTGAAGTTTGAAGCAACGGGGTAGGTTAATATTCAATATTACAAAGTTGGAGATAGATAAATCTGAATGAATGAAGAGCAGACAAATTCCAGGATCCAAGAGGACTTCCTGCTGAAGATCGTCTACTTAAATTTTTGTGAAGTTTGAAGCAAAAGGGGTAGGTTAATATTCAATATTAAAAATTGGAGATAGATAAATCTGAATGAATGAAGAGCAGACAAATTCCAGGATCCAAGAGGACTTCCTGCTGAAGATCGTCTATTTAAATTTTTGTGAAGTTTGATGCAACAGGGTTAGGTTAATATTCAATATTACAAAGTTGGAGATAGATAAATCTGAATGAATGAAGAGCAGACAAATTCCAGGATACAAGAGAACTTCTTGCTGAAGATCATCTATTTAAATTTTTGTAAAGTTTGAAGCAACAGGGGTAGTTTAATATTCAATATTAAAAAATTGGAGATAGATAAAATAAATGAGTTGGTAACTAGAGTCTACATAAGTTTGTGAGATTTCAGGATTTAGGAAGACTCCATAGTGAATACGATCTATGGAATCGTACTTTCGTGAAGTTTGAAAAGCATTTGTGTGCCAAACGTTCCCCGAAGCAACGTACACTAACTGGTGGTGATAAAAGTTCAGCTGCCGTGAGCTAAACTAATATGGATTTTTGTTGGACGAGTTCAGAGACCTCAACAACATATTTCTCGGTGACGTCACAATTTCGCGGTTCCCGTTGCGCATGCTAGGAAGTTGGTTGTGGGTTCAGGAGTGCGCCTGTGATATGGTCGAACTAAACACGGCAGGCTTATAAAGTTTACTGACTTGAGGAGCAGCGCCGCAAAACTCTTACTGCATGGTCTCTCTCTCTCTCTCTCTCTCTCTGTCGCACACTCTCACACTGCTTGCTATCGAGATATAAAGTAGAAAGTGCGACTATGATGATGGTGATGGCTGCAAGCGCCTTATTATGGACGGACGGTTGACTGAAAACGAAAGTAAAACTACTCTCTGTCTGTCCATTCCGTTTCCACGTTTACCGTTACATTGTCTGGAACCCAGCATTTTTATAAAGTTCGCGTAACTAACGCACCAGTAATTTATTCGTTTCGACCGGATAGACATACACTTTCACACCTCTATTGTCGAAAAAAAAAAACAGATGAGAATGCTAGCCGGCAAGAAGAAAACAAGATCGGAGGAACCTGAGAGAGAGAGAGAGAGAGCGAGAGAGAGAATGCTGTGCTTTCTTTTTTCATTGTAGGGTCGTCAGTCTGAAGACTATATAGTTGGACATGCATCTCCATTCTTTCCTATCCTGAGCCAACATCCCTAATTAATTGCGAACAGTAATCTAATCTAGGCCTTCCTCTAGCCATCTTTACATCTGTTTCTGCTTCTAATATGTCTGTCTCTAAGTGGTCCTTCATTTCTCAGAATGTATCATCCCACTACCCTATCTCTCCTTTCTCTTATTAACTTCCATAGCGCCCTTTGTTTTCCTATTAGTTTTAATACCTCCTTTATTTCTATCCACGATAATTTCATCATCCATCTATAGCACCACATTTCAAACGCTTCTAGCCTAGCCGTGTTCCAAACTTACACATATAATAATCTAGTTCAGTTCGGCTCGCCCAATGACAGCAAATTATGATGCTACAATCTCTATTAACTCGATTTTATTAAATTCTAATGAAAAAACCTGTCCAACAATGTATATTAATTAACATAAATATCAATTTTATAGAATGCGTTCCTTTAATTTAATCGCCCTGTGTGTTATATGTTTTATGTGTCTAAGTTATTATAGGAATTCATGCTGTATTTTTATTTGCAGGATAATGTATAATTTATACATTTTTTTGACAATAAATGAATAAACACTACTTTGTTTATTATCACTTTTTTATTTACAAATCCTTTTGACCATAGTTATTATTGCTTCAAATATTTTATCACCCTGTATGTTTCTTTTTCACAAATCAAATTAAATACGAAAAACGTGTCTGTGGCGTCATCGTGCGGATTATGTAACAACTTATCACTTCACAAATTTGCCTGTAGGTGCAGTATTGCTTACATTCGAGGAAATTATTTAACCACAGTAAGAAGCATGTATTAAATTCTAATTTTTTGATCTAAATCATTATCATTTATCCAAACTATTAACACTATTAACGAATTGTCTGTTTAATTTTGTGGTCATTCGTAAATAAATTGGAAGAAAGTGCAGCTGGGGAATTGTAGAAGAGGTAGATATATCAGCGATTCAGGGTGAGCATTCTTTTGTTTATTCGTTTTTCAACAAACAGCAACACACAACCTTATTTTTTTGTTTACTGCTAAGTCATTACAAAATTTTACAAAAATAACATTTCCGTGAAATTAATATTTATATTATTTTATAAGAGGTAAAGTGGTAATTGGTTATTCCAGGAAATGTTTCATTAAGCTACGAAATCCTAATTCGTAAATAGGTACGTTTCTTGTTGCATGTAGTGTGTTTGATGTGTTTAAATTTAACTAGAAGCTATTTTAATTCACTAATGTGTTATATTTACTAACCGATAAATAATTTTGTGGCTTTTTAATGAATTCGAAAGGCGAATAACGAAGATGGAAGATAGTGACTTGTAATATTAGTAGACTTGCATGTCATGCTCGTCGTCATTACCATTTGTAACTGATAATAGTGCTTCCTATCTATCGACACGAACTTCCAGAGCAACTAATTTAGAACCTTGAGTCAGTCTTTAAATAATAGTAGATAGAACCGGTTGTATATCAGGTACAAAAGAGTGATTAAAATTGACTTAGTTTTTAGGTTACAACAGGAATTGTGAAATAATAAAACTGTTGTTTTTATAAAAAATAAACATGGCCAACAAGGAATACTCCTTTCAGGAAGTTAAAAAACATAATAACAATCAAGGTGCGTGGGTTGTCATTCATAACACAGTTTACGACGTAACTCCGTTCTTGAACGAGGTGAGTACTGTTTTGTAACAAGAAATTTAATAACTCATGAATAGTTACATGTTTAAGTGCCTACTGAAGTAAATTATTATATTACATTGTGTCAGTTTTGCAAGCAATTAAATTTTTGATGTATATGTATTTGTTGAAGATGGTTTAAGAGGTAACTAGTTCAAATTTAAGTTATTTACATAAGTTATCTAAGTAGTAAAGGTTAAAAAGATTATCTTGTCACATTGTGCTGTTATTTTTTGCTTCTGTGTTTTATAGTAACCAATTTACTTATTTTTAAAAAATATTGAAATAAGAATAAAATTCTTCTGATATTTTTCATTTAATTGAGAACAGATCAGCTATTAGTAACAATTTTATTGATTAACGACAGCAAATCCTCATTTATATTGACAAAAATGAAATAATCTGGACACACTAAACTCAATAACCTAATAACAAATGTTGTATACATAGGTTCTAAATATACTTCTGTTTTCTGCATATCATGCATTATTTACTACACTTTAGGAGATAGCATCCTAATTACTATTAAATTTCGTTATTCTAATACATGACTATTTTTATATATAACATTAATTATGTGGTGAAAACCTTGTAATACTAATGATATTGAAAAGGTAGAATTTATAGTTTCCTTTTGAACTTATGCCACAAAATCAAAGGTCAGCTAAGCATGAAAGAAAGGAAGAATTCATAAATTTTAATGAGTTTCGTTTCCTTCTAATTTGTTATTTATATTTTAAAAATGGGCAAATGTGTATTCTTGGAAAGTTATTGTTACCTAACAGCCTTTCAATACTTACGTGTTCTTTTCATATCATGCTTACGAACATGTTCTCTGACACTTATTTTCAATTTATTTATGATTTTTGTATTATTACGTAACAGTGTATTTACGTTAGGTATGTGTGCTTTATCACTAACAGTTTATCTTTTTAAGTGATATTGATAAATCATATTTTTTTGGCATGTAGTAGTTTTTGTTCACGGATTTTTTATATATTAATTTTTAGCACCCTGGTGGTGAAGAAGTTCTTTTGGAGCAGGCAGGAAAGGATGCTAGCGAAGCCTTCGAAGACGTGGGACATTCTACCGATGCCCGTGAAATGATGACAAAATATCGAATTGGAGAAATCATAGAGTCCGAAAGAAAGCCCGTTCAAGCAAAGAAGGCCCAATGGCATGATGACTCTGACAAATCGAAATCCGATAGGTAAATTGCTACTTTCTTTTAGAGTATATAAAACACGTGGAAGCCCCTTTTTTGTTTATTTAGTAATCAAAATTAAAAATTAGACTTTCTGTTTGATTTTACGATTTGGAAAAGATTTATATTTTCATTGTTCAACCTTTTTCGCTATCTCGCTGGTTTTGTTTTTTTTACAATAATGATAATAACACGTACGGCACATTAGTTTGAACAAATAAAATGTTAACAACCATTTCAAAAGCAAGTACAAACTAATTATTTTCAAGGTTCTTTTTGATTGCTAATTGTGTACAAAACGATGCGTGCAATAAGATTTGTTCCTTGTAAAAACCAATATTAATTGTGACTACAAAAAACCTTACTCATATTCAACTTTAGTATATTTTTATTTCCAATGCAAAAGGTGTTCAATGTGGGGTATCGAAATGTAAAGAGGCAATGCTAAGGTATAGTAGTGTTATATCAAAGGGTTTTTTTTCTACATTTCTAAACATTTTTTTTTTTTTGTTTTAATTTTCATACTCATACTTGACTATTTAAATATAAATATAAGAAAAAATACTATTTGCCCTCACATCTCTCTGCAATTGGCAGATCGAAAAATCTAAAATATTCACGGAAGTAGAGTGTTTAAATATTCTTTAGGAATTCTATTGTTTTGGTTTCTACTTTGTGACCAATCATAATGATTATAATAAATAAAACACAATTACTTTGCACTGGCACTAAATTTATTTTTAACTGGACATGCTTCACCTTACAAAGTCATTATCAACAGTCACTGGCACTAAATTTATTTTTAACTGGACATGTTTCATCTTACAAAGTCATTATCAACACTGACTGTTGAAAAGTAATTGTGTTTTATTTATTATAATGTTTAAATATTATTGAAGAAATAAAATAATGTCTCTGACCATTATAATCCCGATTTAAAAGAAAAAGAACTGTTAATTTATTAAATAAAATCGCATTTATTTTGTTGCAATGAGCTAAAGAATTAAATTAATTAATTAAATGTTAAAAATTTTTGTTTTCAGTTCCACGAGATCTTGGCTTCTGCCGGTAATTCTGGGCGTAGTTGCTACTCTAATTTACCGTTTCTATATTCAATAGGTTTTAATTTTTTGTTTCTTTTCGAGCACAATATACAATACACTAATGTAGTAAAGGTAATGCGAAAACAAAACAACAAAAAACGAATCAATAGTGAACTTTTTTTAACTACATAATTAAATTAATATTAACTGAATATACCTATGTGCAATTTTTTAGATTATAGGTATAAATCAATCATTGACACCTGTTAGATTTAGATTATATATAGATTTATAGATATATGTATAAAAGTATAGAGTTATTATATATATATATATATATACATATATATATATGTGTGTCTGTTGGGGGTTATTCTACGGGACCATATGTGTTTAATTTCCAGAGTAGTTTGTACGTTTTTATTTTATACTTTATTATAATTCCGTATGTGTTAGTAGTACGTCTTTTTTATTAAAGGAAAAAGGATTGTAGTGTTTCAACTTCAAAACAATAAATTTACAGGTCTTTAAAAATTCATATATTTTTTTTTAATTCAAGAAAACGAAATATTTTTAAAAAAATCATTTATTAAAAATTAACATTTATTGATGTAAAAACAATTGCACTTAACTTTAAAAAGACTTGCATAAAATATTAATTCATTGTTTATTTTTTTTTATAAAAAGGTAAAAACATCACCTGTTTGACATGTATAAATTTTTGCTTCATTTACAGTCCAAACTTTAGCATTTAATTTAGTTTTCTCTCTATAAAAAGTAATTTTATGATAATTTTCTAGGTACTTCTTTTCCTTAATTGCTCTTGAAATTGCTAAATTGTCTTCAAAATACTGATTTCCAAATATAAAGCTAACATTAAATTCCTTAACTATAGTGTATATAGAATTAAATAATTTTAAACAATGATTTTGCATAGAAACGAAGTTAATATCTGAAGCCATTTTTTCTTCCCAATAAAATCCAGAAAGACTATCTAACAAAATTAAACCGATATTAATGTTACTTAAAAGTATATTTTCTATATTAAAAATTGTCATATGTAACTGTTGATCACTATAACAGTTGAGAACAATAAGTTTGTCCAAACACGATTCTACAACTTTATTAACATTATTTTTATCCTTTAAAGTTCCTTTTATAATCCTTTTAAGTAAAGATACAAAGTGCACTAAACTGAAATGATGTTCTGTGTTAATGAGAATCGTGCCACAGTCTTTTCCACTCAAATAGGCATCAGGCAAAATACTTCTTAATAGTAATTCAATTACAAAACCCCTTTTAACTCCACAATCATCCTCTGATATTTCTACAATTGTGGGAACATCTTTTATGTTATTTAGAATGATTGGATGTAATCCACTTATGTTTGGACGAGAGCTTATTCGTTGAAAGAGTTGGACACCTGATTCCACTTTATTTTCCATTGCACACACAATAGTATTTGTTAGAAGCACTGTAGTATATGTGTTGCAATATTCGTGTTTGCTTACTTGCTGCCCCTGACAGAATTTTTACTTCAATTAGCTAAACAACTAAATAAACGAAAGCAAAGTGGCATATCAACGTAGAAAAGGGCTTCTTTATTACCACAAACAGTAGTAAATGTAGAAATTGCAGGAGAGACCACTTACAAACATAAATATGAAGGCTGAAATTTCAGACACTCATTGTTTTGGGCCAAAACATGAAGGACTGCTAGTAGCTTATTAACATCTTTTTAAATTCACTCAATTATTTCGATAAATTATAAAATATACAAAATTTTAAGCAATAGTTAACGTGAATAAACAATAACATAACCCTAAAACAAGCAGCTGTCATGTAGGTAGTGTTCGATAATTTAGAAAATAATATTTAGTGTTAATGCTAGATATTTTACTTCAAATATTTATAACTTGGTCCGAAAATGTTAATACAAAACCACAACAAACGATAATTTCTAATTATTACATCGACTACTAACTTTTTTTAAATTAAGATCAGTTTCAACATTAATTGATATGAACGCACCTTTAGAAATTCGTAATTTTCTTGAGAAATAATAATAAAACTAAGTATTAGGTAAACCCATTGCCACTTATGTTCTAATACAAAACGTCAATTTTCGATGTGCACAAAAATTACGAATATGTTCAAGTATGTATGTCCGGCGCCTTCACCATTTTTTAAAATAATTACGAAAAAAGTTTACTTACGATATATTAAGCAAATTATTTAAATATTTTCCTATAATACATAAAAAAGTTTTATTTGCTAATTCAGTTTATTTTTTAGTTAATACTATTTGTATATTTATTGTATTTCTAATTGATACATGTAACAACATGTACTTCACTTGTTAATTAGGAATTTATCTACGTTATTTTGATATAAAAAATACTGTTTCCCATCTGTTTCAAATGAAAGAAAAGTTGAAAAAAACACAATTATAAAATAAAAACTTTTATTTTTATATTAAGTTTATTTTACAAATTGACTTGAACCTCTAAAAGATATAGACATAAAATTATAAAAAAAGTTGTACAAAACTGGACGGAAAAAAATAATTATCAACCAATACTTATACAATAAATAGAACACAGCTTCATATTTGTATATTTTACAAAGATTATTTAGTGTTAAGAATTATCTTTTGGCTACAGCAAAACTTACAATGAGAAAATGAACTATTTCGAATAAAATACAAATAGTTAAAAGATAAAACCACTATATTTTACATTAAACTTAATCTATAAACTATTCTGAGATTTCTATGTATAATCCTTAAATTAACAAGAAGACAAATACATATTTTTTAACGTGTTATTTTATTACTATAATTCAATTTTTTATTTAAAAATTTCAGTTTATAATAAAACAACTATCAGTCATGATACACTTTGAATAAAAGAAATAAAAAAATACGTTTTGTAAATGAAACAAAATATAATTATTATGCAAATTATAATATTCTTAAAATATCGTAAAGGATATCTAATTACCACTAATATTTTCAAATTGTTATTAATTGATTTATTTAGAAATTACAAAGTAGTAATGTTTGTTTTACTAAAAATATTTTTTTGCTCCAAAATAAATGATGACTGAACATTTTTTTTTTAAATTATGAGTATTGATATACACATTTAATTAGTATAATATAATTAGTGCATATTGAACGTTTCTTTATCGAAGAAGTAAAAAAAAAATCTCCAAGAGGCATTCTAAAACAATTAAATTTTCATATTCGAACGTAAGTGCACAAAATACGATTTTTTAGAAGTGTTTTTTAAAAAACTTTGACTTGTACTCTTCAGTATTCACTAAGGGCTAAAAAATATTATTTCCAGTCAATAATTAATTATAAACGAACTACGTCAACACAACTAAATGAACCATTCCTTTTTCTTTTGCACTTGATGTCCTGTAGTTCCTTGGACAACTGCGGTGTCCGGATCGAGGGCGCTTTCAGCCCCCACATCTTCTTGTGTCAAGTACTCACCCTTGTGTCGATGAAGATATCGTCCTATAAGGATCGCCAGGATTATTATTCCTATGATGACCACAGCCAAGACACCTACAAATCAAATAAGACAAATTAAAAATATTTGTAGCGACTATTAATTAAGTAAAAGTGAATTAATTTATCGATACAAAAGTCGACTTACTTCCTAAAACGGCTGAGTCAGTTTCATTATAAGCTTCTCTCACTTTTTCTTCGTCTAATTCAGGTGAGGGTCTTGTTTCAATAATATCAGGAGGGTGAGTGATGGGTTCAACTCCACAAAAGTCTTCAGTAAGAGGTGCTGAAAATAATGATAGAGAATTGGAAAGAAATAACAAAATATGTTATTACTACGGATATCGTCAATATGTAATTATTTTATTTATACTTACTTCCCAAAGATTTAACATTTCCTGGTCCTTTTTGCTGAAACAGTAGTTTCAAAGGGTAGATATCGTCAAATTCTACCCTAGAAATGCAACCTATGAACCCTTCAGCCATTGACTCATTCCTTCCAATATACATGTACTGAATATTATTAAACTGAGCGTCAGCTGAGGCTTTAATGTTAAATTTAAACTCGCGAGGTTCATAATCGTCCACTTGCATTACCATTGTGGCTCCCGAGTCCTTACGCGATAGCCTCAAGTCGTGGTACTGTCCCAGGCCGAAATGTTTGTTTGGATATATAACTTCCTGTCTCTCAAAACCAAAATCAAAAACGACTTTCAACGAGCCTGAATTCGACACTGAAATGGTCATGTACTCGCCCGAAATATTAGAAAAGAATCCCAGTAAGAAACCTTTGGGGTTGGTCGTGGTCCATCCCACTCTGATTTTTTCGGAAATGGTTGACCTCCAAGAGCCCATAAAGTCGTATTTTACCAGAGAACTTTGACGCATATTAACACCAATTTCGTCAGCACAAATGGGGCCCTTAAACGCTGTCCACCGACAGTCGCACCAGTACCCGTCGTATTTTTCATGACACGTACCGTTATTAAGACAGGGATTGCTCTGACATTTTCCCACACACCCTTCTGAGATCCCGTACAAATTACGCCGAGCGTAACTTCTTAAATCCACTAAGTTGCCGTTAAGCAAAAGAGATCTTATACATCCTGTAAATCCGTCTCTGTAATCAACCGTGGCTCCTACAACTAGTGGTGATGTCAAGTGTAGGGCACGTATAGGGCCTGGAGGTTCGCGTACTTCTGACTTGAGCGCCCCATCGACTACTAATCGAGCCCCCTTTCTGTTACGTTCAATTGCAACCAAATGCCACCTGTCGTCTGCGAGCTTGTACGAAGTTTTGTAATTAATGGTGATAGGGCCGAGTCCTGCTTGATACTGGAATTGCAGAAGGTCTCCGCCCACTATACTTAACTTTATAAAATCTGTGCGCCCTTTGGCATGTAAAATAACCGCGTTTTCTATGGTGGTCTTGAATTCTAAGTAAATATCTCCACTGTGACCCATGTCGAAAGGGGGTAGATTTATGGTAGCGTCTGAAATACGGAAAGTTATGACGTTGTCGAATAAGTCGTCGCCTTCACATATTAATGACCCTAGGGTATAACGACCCTCTTTTTCGTCCAGGGCGTTACCCGTATCTCCAATACGGATCTGTTTTACTGGAAGGTGTTCTTTTTCAGTTATATCGCCAGTATCTTCGGCCCACTGTTCCAGACCTGCATCGCAATTGCACCATTTGGTGTTATCAAGGCAATTACCCAAGATGCCACATTCACACTTTCGAGAACCTGAAATTATAGAAACAAATAATTAAACACAAACATCGCAATTTAATGCTTTGGAAATTAAACAAGTACCTGGTAGTGCTCCTCCCCAGTAGTCCATATTCTGATTATTGCTAGATACCCACCACGAAAAAGGCCTGAAATTAGCTTCATCTGAAGGAGAATTAAACAACCTGGAAGCCCTACAGCTGTACTGAATTCTCTGTCTGCAAGTTGCCGACCTATTGACCAAAGCCCTGATCTGATCATCACTGGCCTCATAAATAATATTCTGTTTGTAACTTCCAGGCTCCTGGAAACCATCTACAGGCGTGGTTTGTTGATTACTATGCTGCACCAATGTCATCACCCTTCCATCTGCAAAGAATTCGCATGTGACTGGAAAAGGTGCTAAAGGACCACTTCCATCCACGTCGATCTTTATGTTAGCTTTTTGGTTGACAGCGTGCACGTTTTTGTATCCTTGACAAGACAGAGGATTCAAAGTTGTATGACAAACCGCGCCCCCATAACCAGTTCCTGCGCAATCACATAGGAATTCCATCGAGTTCTGTTTGCAAATGCCTCCATGTTCGCAGGGGTTCGGGTTGCACCTATCAGTCATGCGACATGTGTCGAAGGCTACTTCACCTTTGCAACAGTACTCTTCGTTAGTCCAATCGGTTGGAAGCTTATTATTTCCATCGATACTTATGGTTCGCATACATCCAACAAAACCAGGAATTTGAACATAGTTGGTACCAATCTGACCAGTTACACCGCCTTATAACAAATAAATGAATAAATAAATAGAAAAATATGTTATTTAATAGAAAAAGTAACACGCACTTGTTGATTATGAAATAGATAATTATGTACAACTTTTTATATCGATTTAAAAAGTTGTATCATGAAGTTATAAAAATAAAAAGCAATTATTTACCTGCAATCAAATATAATCCTCCAGTGACAATTCTAATATGTCTTACAGTCCTCATGGGCCTGTAATCTACACTAAGAACTAATGAGTTTGTAGAAATCGTTAAAACAATTGTGTGCCACCTTCCATCGTTAAAAGTGCCGTCGAAATTATCCAGAACTACTTTGGGAGAGTCTCCAGTAACCAATTCAACTTTGATTTTACCGAATTCCAAAAATATCTTAAAACAAAAAGACCCAGTTTACAGAATATTTATAAATATCCTTGTTTTTTGACTCACAGCAACGTGTCCT
Source organism: Agrilus biguttatus (assembly GCA_963921985.1). Lineage (NCBI taxonomy): Eukaryota > Metazoa > Arthropoda > Insecta > Coleoptera > Buprestidae > Agrilus > Agrilus biguttatus. The sequence continues at coordinate 21,163,493 of OY998126.1, read as the reverse complement.
GGTGACGAAAAGCTGTGGTAAAGCATTAAAGCGTTCTCTTCGAAAGTTCTAAAAGAGAATGAGGCGTTCATTGAACTTATCCCTTCATAGCCCTTCAATTTAGCGAAAGAATTCGCTGTAAGAAACGTGACTGCCACCAGAGGAACGTCCTGAAAAAATGTATGGTTTTACAAACATTTCTATAAAAAAAAAATTACTTACGACACACGTATAGTTAGTATTTATTTTCGTAAATCTTAAGGATAATCCATAATCGAAGGCCTCTTTTACTTCCTGAATTAAATTGGTTGAATTAAGATAAATATTTTCCAAACAACCCGTGAAATTCTGTGTTATTACAAGACCTTCCTGAATGTAAGGCACGCCTCCGAAAAATAGCTGGAAAATATTAAGTGAATTTAGACACAAAATTTGGAAATTAGAAAGCGTACTTACCGCTCTGTTTAAATTCAACCTGCTAAACTCCCCTTTAATTCTGCTATGTACTACTACCCTATCGACTGAGAACAAAATATCCCTTCTATTTCGAGAAATAACCACATCATGCCATATATTGTCGTCCAACAAACTTCCAACTGATAGACTTGTAACTACCCCAGATCCTACGATATTAACATTAATAATCTAGTAATAAATAATAAATATATAAATAAATAAATACCCAAGTCGATATTAAGTAACATTCTGTTTTCCCTTAGTTGTAAGGCAATGTAATCGCCCTGTGTGCCCCTACTGTACATGAGTACACTGTTAGCACTTGAAGTTTTAAACCTGAGTCTTATTGTTTCCCTCGAGGCTGCAATAGGTTCCCTTAGAAGGTCTTGAGCGAGGAGTGAAGAACCATTAAAATATAATACATCAGATTCTACAAAATACAACAGGAAGGTAATATTTCTTTTCCAAAACACTAAGAAATTAAAATAACTTACTATATTCGCAACCGAACAATTCTACGCGCATCGATATGCGATCCCTCCACCTTGTCGGATTAATTCGTATCCATTGAGCTATTATAGGCACTTCGAATTCATTTTTATAAATTGAATCTCCGTCGGAATTTCCCTTGAACATCTACAAAAATTAATAATTATTTAATCTTCAAGTAAGCTTCCCAAAACTAAATACTTTTCAAAACACGTTAGTTCTAAGAAAGAGAAAAACCAAGGTGCATTAAATGAAAGGCTGTGTAACAGTATTAGTATGCTTTTAAAAGAAAAAACAATATATAAGATAATCCAAAAAAAAATATTAATTATCTTACAAAGTAGTAAGCCTTTTCTCCCTCTAGTATATTACATTATAGGAGCACTTAGATCATATTGTATTCTGAATATAAAAAATTAAACAAGCATATACAATTAAAAAATAAACTTAAGATCTATTTCTCGTTTACCCCCTGAACCTTGTTATTATCCCCAAATAATATTTTAATTTTTGGTATGTGCAAAATATTGTTCGAGATGGCTTCGAAAATAACGCAAACTCAAATCTACTCAAGCACCTCAGCCTCTCCCATAGAGTCAGTATAACTCCTCCAGCCTTGGCCATCGTCCGAGTATTGGACTATGTACTCCGTCACGTACTCCTGGGTGCGAGAGCGACCCTGGGTAGCTATAGAACGTACTTCGAATCTACCACCCAAGTCGAACGTTAGAAACTGATAGTAATTAGTTTCGACAGGGCTCCAGGCGGAGTCCCCTGCGACCAAAAAAAAATATATGAAGAGAAACGTTAGTAAATAGTTACAAGAAACAAGCAACAGAATATTAACGTTAACAGAAAAATTGAAAGTACCTTCCTCCTTAAATTCAAACATAATAAATAATAATTGAAAACAAAAATGTAATTAAGAATAGAAAATTATCTAGTCCAAGCATATAAAAGTTTAATACAAATGTGCAATTATTGTAAAAATACAAGGTGAGGAATTTACACGAAACACAGCTAGAAATAAATATAAAATTGTTACATACACAATACACACGAGAGAAAAATAGAAGTAATACTAAAAGCAAAACTACAGCTCTAAACTAAAGCGAAGACTGTTATTATTATCGTTAGTCAGTTAAAAGCTTTTGTGTATAAAACTGTGTTATTCATAAAGATATCCTTTCAAAAATCCACGGTGTTTTTATTAATAAAACATATTCACACAATCGTGTTGATTGATTTAATATTAAACTGTATTTTTAGAGGGACAATTTCTCACCCTGGTATCGCCCCCCGATTCTTTATAGTCAGTGTAGTCAAAACCATTAAAGCCATAGCTGATACTATACTCCATGACATATTCAGAACTATGGGGTCTGCCCTGGGTCCATATTCTTGTTATGTTCATTACATGGCCCAAATCAATTATCAATTGCTGATCGAAGTCACTACTTTGCGCTGTCCAAGCATTACCACCTAATTGATTGATTATTTATAAATTATTTAAAAAATAGAAAAATCCATATCGTTTTACTTTTTAATGCATTATTAAACATTTAGGTGGTTTATCAGTGTTATCGCTGAAGAACATTTAATTTGCATTGATTTTTAAAATGGCAAAAGAATAAATTAGAGTCTAAAACATCTTTTTCGAGTTAGAATTTTTTGTAAAATGTATTAGAAAATATGCACGCTATTACTACATTTACGAAAGAAATAAATAAAAAACGAAAAATTGGGAGAAGATCTACGACAGCAATAAATTATGAAATGTAGCAAGTAAAAAATCTACAACACGGCATTTTCATGCAATTTTAGTGCCATACACAAAGTGGTACAACATAAAAAGATGGTACAAATAGAAAATCAATGCTCTACTTTTGATAATACACACACAAACTGCAAAAATTAAAATTCATAAGTTATACCCAGGAACTTAAGTTGAGAATTACTAATCAGATCATTTTTTATTAATACAAATTAAATATCATGAAATAAATATTTTTTAATTTCTCTGACAAATGACTTTTTTGTAAAAAAACTGAACAAGGAAAACAAGAACTTTATCATTATTATTTATTAAGTATTTATTTTGGTGTACAATTTAACTTTGACAAATACTTAAACTTATTTTTCTTTTACTACACTTAATATTAATATTAAAGACAACCAAGAGAGAAATTAAAAAATATCTAAAAAGTAAGAACATATTAATTATCTAACTCTTTTCAAGTTTTTGAAAATAGCCAGTACAATAAATTTTATCTTCTTCTAATAAAGGAATTGCATCATTAGTTAATGTGTCAAAATTTAACTCTTGAAAAAAACAATTTTTTTCGCCACCTGTCCATTCGTTAGTATTTAGGGCTACTGCAACTATGTGTTTTTTATTAATCAAACTTTCTTCAAAAAACCAATTCTGTTTTTCACTTTTTACATAAAGTTCTGTATCACTTATTAAGGTCTTTTCAAAAAGATGTGGAGTTTTAATTTTGAAACTTAAATCCTGTAAACTAATTGTTATACCTACGCCTAGGGCTTTTACATAACTTTCTTTGAGACACCAGTGTCTATAAAATGATTCTAATTGTTCATCTTCACTTTCAGAACTTTTAATAGTTATCCATTCGTTTACAGAAAATTGCCTGGACATAATTCGAAAAAATTCGTTTAAACTTTTACCACCTGTGTATTCCACTTTCATAATGTCCACCCCTATCATACTGAGCCCTATTTCACCTGCCAAAACCGCAAAATCTCCCTGATGAGAAACATTAAAAGCAAGTTTCGTTTCGGGAAAAATTACAATGGGTTTTCCTTTATTATCGCGAGAAAATTTAATTAGGTTATATGGGATATTGGTGGCATCATGAACAAATTTACGCATCATAAGTCTACCAATAAGGGAAGCTTTGAAGTCGTTTTTGAAAACAAATTTTGCCAGGCGCGCCTTCTCTTCTTGTTGTATACAACATGTTGCCAATTTGATATCTTGAACTGTGGGCTGCCATTTAGAAAGATTAAAAGCCCAACGGACACTGCTATTTGACATTTTGAAATATTTTCTTTTTACAAAAAATGTATCACCACACAGAGCTAACAAATTATCTACACTATTGATCCATTTAGGCCTCAATACCTACATAATGAAAATGTATTAAAAAAGTATCCCTTATGTAGATCAAACTGTATTATAATGAAAAGTATTATATTTTTTATTAAATTGGTTATTTCTTATTGTGACACAAATTATTTTAGTCTAAATTTAAAAACATTCTTAAATTAACATACCATACAAAATAGCATTTCTTGGGCCTCTGTCTCTCATCCATGAAGTGGCATTTACAGCAGCCCTTTGCATCAAGGGATTATTACAGTCATAGTAATCGTACAAATCTACAATAACACAACATGGTTTCATGAAATTAATGTAGTTTCCTACTACCTCAATTAACAACCTTGTACAACTATTTAGTACAGAATGATAGAGTACTTTAATTAATTTATTAACTAAAACAGTATGTTATTTTTGGTACTATACCTCCTGAAAATATTGTACAAAATGTTTCGTAGTAGTTCAAAAAACAAGAATCAAATAGTATGGGACATTTGCACACATTAATAAGTGAATATTAAAATAGTGTGTTATGTTTTGGTAGTATACCTGCTGTAGATGTTGTATAAAAGGTGCACAAAATCAAAAACCACTTTATCATATTGTAAGTAAACTATCTTCTCATATTCAAACTTTAAGAAAATATAAACTATTTTAACATTTAAGTAATTAATGACTTAACCCTAATTTGATTATTAACAGTTGAGTAACGCTCAGCTAAATGAGTGTCATTATTTTGACGACGCCCATTTGTTGTTTTTGTTTGTTAATTCTATGGAAATGAAAGTTTGACCAGAAAAATAAGTAGTATAAGGAAAGTGGCTATATATTCGTTATTCGAATATTTCATGTAACCCAATTCTAAATAAATACAATATCAAATATAATGAATATTTAAATTAGATGTATTCAGATGATAAAATGAATTAAATAGTAAATTATTTTTGCCTCGTTTGATTGATTAAACATATAATACAAATAAAGATATTATAAAATAAACAATTCAACAATAAAACACTTGGGAGTTTCACTTAATTTTTACTTTCTCTATACGTATTTCGTCTTTTTAGGGCATCTTCAGGAGTTTACACATAAACTAAATCTAAAAATACAATGTTTATTACTTATATCTTACAGAATTAAACTATGTTTGGGTTAAGGAGGGAGTTGTTTTCGAAACTGGTTTGGTCATTTGCTAGATCTTTCTTATAATTTAAAGCTTTTTTGATTTCTATTATTTCGTATTTGTCCAATATTATGCCTACCATAATAAGCGTACTCCATTTTACGTTACCATATTTAACATGATTTTATCAATTTTAAACGCCTGCTAATAATGGTCATGCGTATATTTCCGAGGGCTATCTAAATAAACGACCTCGTAATGCCATAACGACGTATCAAAGCTTTCAAAAGTAAAATATTGGTATGTTTATAAAATGTGGGATCTTTGATCGTTAATATTTAGAGGAACAAAGATTTTAATGCTTTCATTTTTGGATATTTGTCGTGTTTACGAAAAGGGTTTATATCCTGTTATATTGATTAAAATTTAAACGTTATTATATAATAAAATTAACAGGAAATCGAAAGCACGTTTACGTTTACAACCCCACGACCTATCTCAATCTTTTGTTTAATTCTGACCCAAATAACGTTTCTATTCAACCTTTTGCTGCCATTTTTACGAATGCCAAGTCATTATACGACCTCAGCCTCGTTATTTCCTGCATTCACTTAAATAATTATCGAACTATAAAAGGTCATACGGCGGTAGTGGTGGTAGCCAGTGCTGTGCCGGTACTTTTGATAATTTTATCACATATATAACACTTATTTATTACCAATACAGCATTTTAATCAAAAACTTTTGCTCTTTACTGTTTTGCTACCAGTTTATAAACATCAGACTTCGTGGTAGAACTCAAAAGAAGTACATAACCATGTCTGGCACTGTAGGGAAGGTGAGAGTTTATTTTTTTAAGTTCTGTTGCCCCCATTTTTATAATTTTTAATTTATACAACTGTAGGTGATTACCTGTAAAGCTGCAGTTGCTTGGGGGCCCAAGCAAGACTTAAAAATCGAACAGATCGAAGTAGCACCTCCCAAATCTCATGAAGTTCGATTGAAAGTTTTATACACTGCTGTCTGTCATACAGATGCTTATACCTTAAGTGGACAGGATCCCGAGGGTGTTTTCCCTGTGGTTCTAGGGCATGAAGGGGGTGGAATTGTAGAAAGTGTTGGAGAAGGAGTCACCACAATTAAACCAGGTTAGTTGGATTTAGGATATTTAAAAGGATTATTTCTTGAGCTAAAATAGATAAAAAATAACATATTTTGAAAAATTTATTATGTAATAAAGTATTTTTCCAAGTTCAGTTGCAAGTTTTAACAAGTACTGATAACCTTTGTTAATAATTATCTTTGTAGCATTTAATATTTAATTTATTTTCAAGTATAAATAGAATTTTTACTTATTCATTTTGTTGTTTTCCTTTACTTGTTATTTCATGAATAATATTATGTCACATCTGTACTTTTTTAATCAACCATGAAGAACAATCAGTATTACATTTTTTTGCCCTTAATGATTCACGATTACTTGCAAAAATAAAAATGGTCAAGGTCTTATCTGTGTATAAGTTATTTGCATGTATTTCCTTCAGAAATAATTAGTTTTACATGAAGTAAAATATTTTAATAATTTTATAAAAAGTAGAATTTCAACTAAACTTTAAAATTACATTTTGATGCTTTTTAAATGTAATTTAATGTTATTTTTCCATAAAATAGTTTTTAATAATATCATCTATCTCAATTAATTTATTTCCCTAACTAAACATTTTTTATTTAGGTGATCATGTTATTCCCCTGTACATCCCTCAATGTAAGGAATGCAAATTTTGCAAGTCCCCAAAGACAAATCTTTGCCAAAAAGTTCGTACTACTCAAGGAAGGGGCGTCATGCCTGATGGAACAGTTCGATTTACTTGCAAAGGAAAAGAACTGTTCCATTTCATGGGATGTTCCACATTCAGTGAATACACCGTCGTCGCAGACATTTCAGTTGTAGCAGTAAGTGTGAATAGATTTTTCAATGATTGAAAGTCGCCTTAAACATTTTTTTGTTCTAAATAAATAGGTAAATCCAAAAGCTGAGTTGGACAAAGTTTGTCTATTGGGGTGTGGGGTCTCAACCGGCTATGGTGCTGCTTTGAATACAGCTAAAGTCGAACCGGGCAGTTCCTGTGCAGTTTGGGGTCTTGGGGCCGTTGGTTTAGCTGTTGGTTTGGGTTGCAAGGCTGCAGGAGCAAAACGAATCATTGGAATTGATGTTAATCCAGCCAAATTCGAAGTTGGCAAGTTATTATACACTCACAATTAAACTATAAATACTACATGGGATAATAATAAATATGTTAATATTTCACAATTTTGTCGGAAATACTATGTATTTTTACGTTATTTTTCAATTTCTTCCCGCTTTTTTTTTTTTATTTGTATGTTTGTGTTATTTCTCGACTTCTTGATGCATTTTTTCGAAAATTCCTTGTATTCTTTTTAGATTGTAAATATGCACGCGAATATTACATAATGCGAATTTAAGTTTATCTTTTCTTTTTAGATTAACCTTGACACGTAAATATATTGAACTTGATAAACCATTCACAAAAAATAACAAAATATAAAATAAGTTATTTCAAAAAAGTAAAATTTACAATTTCTATGTATTAATTTATCTTTTTTTTCAGCAAAAAATTTCGGTTTCACCGAGTTCGTGAACCCCAAAGACTACCAAAAACCTATACAAGAAGTGCTGGTTGAATTAACCGATGGGGGCTTAGATTATACTTTCGAATGTGTCGGAAACGTGAATATAATGAGAGCTGCTCTCGAGTCGTGTCATAAAGGCTGGGGCGTGTCAACGATCGTGGGTGTTGCTGGTGCAGGACAAGAGATCAGCACCCGTCCCTTCCAACTTGTTACCGGACGTGTGTGGAAGGGAACAGCCTTTGGAGGTAATTATGAATACAACGTAATATTTTGTTGTAAAATATTAAAATATTTTTTGTTTTTAGGATGGAAAAGTATCGATAGCGTGCCGAAATTGGTGGATGAATATGTGAATAAAAAATTACCACTGGAACGTTTCGTTACTCATAATTTACCTTTCGAAAAAATTAACGAATCGTTCCATTTAATGCACAAAGGAGAAAGGTAACATTCCAATTAATATTCAACAAAGTATAATGTTACATATCTAATATTACTTTTTTTATTTCAGTATTCGTGCTGTTTTGAAATTCTAAACATTCAAATATAGAGATTGCGTCTAAAATATATCAATAAACACCTAATATCACCATTATTATTATTTTTCTTAAAACACAAACTTTATATATTGTTACTCTATAAATAAATGATTTTTATGAGCTATGATTGATTTTGTTTGATATTTTTTTTCTCTTTTGGGAACTCCAATTAAACCCCTTAATAAATTTGTATAATTATTTTACTTAAACAAATATGAACGAAAAATAAAGAAATGAAATACATCTTTCTTACCTTAATCTATTTGTTATTAAAAATTCTTATAGTAAAAGATATTCCTTTGGACTAGTCATTATTAACAGGTGAATGGGACCAGGTTCTTGTTCTCTTCCCGTTCTCGGTTTCTCGAGGTATAGACCATGACTTCGACCTCGAACGTATCTTTCGCATACTCCTGGGAGATATAAACTTTGAACTGTCCACAGAACAAGATCTTGTTTCTTCTGGTTCATTTTCTTTGTTTTTATCACTAAATTGTTTCTCTTCACGAACAAGATCCTTGCTTTTGCTTCTAACTCTTTGAACCTGAGGAGTACGGCTAACAGACGATTTCCTAGAGTTTTTGGAATCTTTGGATCTCGATCTTTTGGAGTAAGATCGTTTTCTGGATGTAGATCTTGATCTTCTAGAATACGATGGAGATCTTTTTCTATACGAAGATCGCGACTTTCTAGAACCAGATCTTCGTTTTCTAGATGAAGAATGTGACCTTCTTGAACTTGATGGACTTCTCCTTCTAGAAGTTGATGAAGACCTTCGCCTTTTTGAAAGAGATCTTCTGGACCTACTACTTCTTGAATGTGAGTAAGATCGCTTTTTAGAATTTGATCTTGTTCTTCTAGAATAAGAGCGAGATCTTCTTCTCGAAAAGGACCTGGACCTTCTACGAGACGGTGATCGCGAATAGCTACGACTTCGTGACTTCGATTTCGAGTAATTCCTCTGACTACGATCATCATGTTCATGTAAAAATTTCTGGAAATACTTCACGTATTCTTCTTCTTGGGCTAACTGATAAAGATTCCTTCTGTGGTTCACGCCCCTGTTCCGAAAATTGTAGCCTCTGGAACGCCTTGGGAAAGGGCCTCCTCCAGGAAATCCTACAAATTTTTTTATTATCTAAAAGAAAAGAAGAGTAAAATAAATTTTAACCTCTAGAAGGTCCTGCCATGTCCCTTAAAAAATTTCTTCCTCGGATTTGATATGGTATATATCCGTGCACGGGAGCCCTAATGGTAGGAGGGTAGTACCCTCCTACTGCATAAGGATTTGGTAAAATTCCTTCTTGATATCTCATCCATTCTGGGTAAGGATAAGGGGTTTCTAGGGCCTGAAATCCCACAGGCTGCTGTAATGTTGGTCCTAAAAATGTAACCAAATGTTCATTATATTTTACGGATATATTATATGATATACAAACCTTTTTCTTTTCTTTGTTCAAAAGAAGAGTCCGAGCTAAGACTTTCGCTCGAAGTGGAACGTAGATGAGGCCCTCTGCTTAAAATGCTCTTCAAAATAACTCTGCCTTCAATCGCCTTATGAAGTCTATCTCTTTGCTGTCGTACTTCGGATTCAAAGGTTGACTTATATTTATTGAGCTATAAATATCAATAAATAAATTTAAGAACATATATTAAAAGTTTAAATTGACTGGAGTCATTAATAAAATATAGTTACCTCATTATTACCTTCTTCTATTCTTGATTGATGAGATGGTTTGGTTTTTTCATTCTTCACCTAAAAAGTTAATAAACATGAATTTTGGTACATATAAAAAACCATTCCAATTATGTTAATCATTTATTAAATTCAAATTATTGTTCAAATAGCCAACGAAAGTTTCACTGGTATCAGGAGCATAACAGATTGTAATGTGCAGTATTATAACAAAGTGTTATACTTAACAATTAGTTCGATTGACATTAATAATTATTTATTTTAAAAGTATTGTTTAAATACCTTAATCCTTCTAAATAGTTCTTCTACCAGTCTTATTGCCTCTAGTTTTCTTTGAGCTTTTAATAACTTTTTTTCTTCTTTAGCAATTTTATTTGTGATTTCATCTGCTCCATTTATCTTTAATTTTGCTAATATCTTTTGTTTTCGTTTCTTTTCCCTTTCTTGCCTCCTCTTTTCTTTTTCAGTTTTTTCTACTTCTTCCTTTTCCCTAAAAGTTAAATCTACACCTACCAAATTACATGAGGCAGGAACTATCTCTTCAAACACCACTTACATTTTAACCAGAAATTATTAAAACTTGAAAACAAAAAGAATTTTATAATTGCTATTTGCAGATTTAAAACATTGAATATTGCAAGTTAATTTTAAAAATACAAATAAAACGAAAATTCTATCATAAAAACCTTTCAAGACGCGCCTGTTCTTCCCTACTTTTTCTTTCCTTTTCTTCTCGTGATTCTTTTTCTTTCATTTTAGCAATTAGTCTTTCCCTAACAATTTCACGCCTTCGAATAGAGGCATCACTTAAATGTTTAATCTTATCAAAGTCCACTTTTATATTAACAGTAATACAGTTGTCATTGTCCTTTCTTAACAATTTCATATTACGAAACGCATCCATTGTCTTAGAGAACCCTATATAGTCTTTAAATTGCACATATCCCTCGAAAAACTCATTTTCATCAAAATTGGATACTTGCATTCCAGTCATGTGTGCCTTCATGTTTTTTCTGTAGGGATCACAAATAGGAATGTCTATATGGCGAATCTTCCCAAATTTTTCAAATACTCGATAAAATATTTTCTCTGAAGGAATAATGTCACCACTATCTTTGTCTATTAAATGTGGGTGGACAAACCATTTACTTGGCAAATTTGAGATATGAACAGTATCGGGACGTTCTCCAGGTTTCATTTCATCCATGTCATTTGAGTCACGATAAAACGCATCCCAGGTATGTCTTGAAGGAAAATCTGATTTGGATTCAGCAGCCCTAACATGCATTAATTCACTGAACTCTTTTAACTTAATCATTTTGTTGTTTAAACGATCAATCACAAATTGAAGTTTGTTTTTGTTATCAATTTCTGCTTCAAACCTGACGAATTCTAAAGAAGTCTTTGTCACTTTAAGAACAGTAAACTCTTCAGGCTCAACAAGTTTTCTAAATTTTTCCATGACTTCCCAGTTTGAAATTGTTTTACCCACGGTTCTTCTTGGTAACTGAAGAGAAATATTTAAACGTGCAATAGGTTTCAGATACAATTTCTGTGGAAGATATAGGGGCACCGCGTCCGAGGTATTACGACAGCTCTGAAAAGCATTCATTGTGATAAAATCTAGTTATTCAACAAATAGTAAATAAAAATATTTTTAAAGAACAAGATTTCCTCACAAATGCTTTTCAAAGCTTTCTTTTTTAACATGTTTGTATTTTGTTAGTTTGAGGTTAAGAGTACACCAGTACACTACATGAAGTGAATAAAGTATGATATACGGCAATAGTTTCGATGTACCAAATAGTTTTGACAAATTAGTAAGGTTATAATCAGTTATAATTAAAAATTATTATAAAAATAATTATTCACTAATTTAAGAGTCATAAACAAGATGCATAAATATTCTTTTAATTTTGCTATAACAGCATTTACCTTGAAATTTGCTGTAAATTTTACATGACAATGATCCAAAAAAGCCCCTCTGAAAAGCGTTTGAAGATGTTTAAAACGAAAGGTATGAATTAAATTTGGTCATTTAATAGATGAAAAAGACCCTTATAATGGAAACAGATCCTTACGACATTTCTACCATAATAAAAACAGAACCCTATGAGCATTTAACTACCCGAAAAGCAGATTCTACTGAAACCACACTTATACCAAATATAGACCCTTGTATGCCTCCATTCCACTGTCTTGTATGTCAAGATGAAAAAAATTATCCAGCTGAAGACAATTTGAAGGGGCACATGCAGCAGTTTCATCCACATCAGAAGCCTTTTGAATGTAACTTTTGTAAGAAAAAGTTCTCACACATATACACTCTTAAGAGGCATGTGGCAAGGCACCTAATGAAGAAAACATTCAAATGCAGCAGCTGTGAAAAGGAATTTACAGATAGCACACATTTGAAAATTCATATCAACAATCACTTAAAGGAAAGACTACACAAATGTAATATTTGCCAAAAAACGTACATGGAGAAGTCAAGATTGAAAGTACACATGTGTTCTCATACGGGAGAGAAACGATACATATGCAACATTTGTCAAAAATCATTTTATGAAGCTGCTCACCTTACAGTACATTATAGGTCACATAATAGCGAAAAACCATTTAAATGTAGCTATTGTGAGAAACCCTTTATGAAAAATGTTTTTCTGAAAGCACATGTTCGCACACATACAGGAGAAAAACCGTTCCAATGTAATGTTTGCTTAAAAAATTTTACGCAAAAGTGTAACTTAAAAAGACACTTGGAAACGCACTTGGGTAAGAATTTAATTTGTTTTATGATAACAATGCTAATTTTTTTTTCAGAGGGATATGATCCTAAAAAAAATTCAGAATACGCCAAGTACGGGAAAATATACAAATGCTATACTTGTCAAAAGTCGTTTACGCAAAGTGCATCGTTGAAAACCCACATTCGTTCTCATACCGGGGAAAAACCGTTCAAATGTGAAATTTGCGAGAAAGCGTTTTCTGGAAAGAAATCGCTTAGGAATCACGTGAGGGCACATAGCGCTGAAAAGATTCACAAATGCGATATTTGCGACAAATCTTTCGCTCACAATTCACATTTAAAAACACACGTACGATCTCACACAGGGGAAAAACCGTTCACCTGCAATATTTGTCACAAGTCGTTCACACAAAATGGTACACTCAAGATACATTTTCGAGACATTTGCGAAAAGATTTCCATACAACTTACTCAAAATGCAGATGTACGATAAATGTTAATTTATTTTGAATGTAAAACTTAATTAAATAAGTCAATATTGCAATAAAATGAAATGTAATATAAAATAATTAAATGTTACTTTATTTTTGATTTTACTTATTTATTTATAAAATATTGTAAGAGAAATTTAACTTGTTAAATAGCCTGTCTTGAATTAAAAAATCGATAAAACATTATATAAAGATGGAATTAATAAAGTATGGTTGTTTTAAACACAAACTTGGATTAGTTTCAAAGGTAATATTAATGAAAAGAATTCGTTTTAGTAACATCAAAGTAATGATATTTTTTTTTATTAAACTTTAAAGTTTACACCAAAAATATTTTTAACAATTTTATCAATTAAAAAAATGTGAACTGTTAAAATAAAATAATAAATAGACCGTTTTTTTAACGAAAGCATGCCTTATATTGATTATTTCGTACTAATCAATATTCTGCTTCCAAGAATATGTAATTGTCCAGTTCACTACACTTTAAAACCAGTACATTAAATAATGCTTCTAATTTATGCAATAATAATAACCCTAATTAAGTTTCAAGTTGTTAAAAGATGTAAGTTTATAAAATACATTATATTTAAAATTTATTACAATTAAATTTAGACGTGAAGAAAAACTGCTTTTAAATGTTTCGATGTATTTTATTAAAACTCTACAATTGTTCCGAGTGTTTAGCCCTTTAACAAGAGTAATTTGTTTGCTGTGAACAATTGTACAGTTTTAGTAAAATACATTGAAACATTTAAAAGCAGTTTTTCTTCACGTCTATATTTAACAATGTTTCATAATACTATAATCGAAAATTCAATTTCCTTTATTAAAATTAGGTTTAGCCATTGATTGCTTCAAATGTATCTCTACAAACAACAATTACAAGCCATGTGAAGATCCGTTTCACAATAATTACACTGTTGATATATATGAGTCTCCCTGTCTTGGAGGGAAAAAAGGCAGGGATGGCCTATTTCCTGCTACTTCTTGTATTAAAATTGCTGGCAAATTTGGTAAGTAAAGCAAGCACACATTAAAAAAAAAAATGACTACAAAAAGTTCCTTTTTAGACAACGGTGACACTATCGTTTTACGGGGCTGCGCCCTCGATAGCGGCACCCTTACAACTGACACGGAAATTGTAAGAATGTCACATTGCGGGGGGTTTTATTATGACGATAGGTGTGTATTAAGTACATTGATATTTAAAACATCTTTAAGTATAGTTTATTGAATGTACTATAATAAAAAATATATACTATTTTAGATATGTCCGAGGTTGCGTACAAAGTTGTAATGACGCAGACGCTTGCAATTCTGCCCTTAAAATCAAAGTAAACTTTTTAACATTGCTTTCAGTATTATACTTGATTTTAAAAACAAAAATGATAAATAATAATGCATGTTAGTAGAAAGAAAAAATAAATAAATAAGAATACAATATTTGCTATAATAAATTATATAGTAATATTATAAAACTCGTTTTATGTTTGTACTAAAAGAGTAATGATTCATTTTCTATTGATAAGAAAATTCAATTGTAGACTTTTCAGTTCTTTAATTAATAAATAAAAAAACTAGTGTGTTGCTTACTAAGCTTCAAACGGATATGAATATTTTTTATTAAATAGAATATTACTGAACACGAATGTTAACAACGGCTTTCAAATTGGTTTATATTAACACATTTCTTTTATAAAGGAAGGAATCTGGTCATGAAGTGATCTAAATAAATAAATAAATGTAATTAAAAAAGTTTTGATAAAAAACCTGATTAAATTAAGAAGATGTGCTGTATTTTGGCTTTGTCTCCTGGTGAGTCACTGTCCTTATATACACCGCATCTTCAGGGAGGGGATTTGGAGGACTGTCTTCTTCCAAGAAGTAGGAGCATGCAACTGTCAAATCAGAACCTTTAGAAAAAACCGAAAAAAAAGAATCAAGTGCAATTCAATGAAGAGCCTTTAATTTATTTACCATTGTGACTAAAACTGAGAGATATAACTGAGGTGTGGTAATGGTGAAATTGGCATAATCTTTTCTTATTAAAACCGTCCCAAATGTTTACGTAACCATCAGAACCACCTGTTGCAAAAGTATTGCATGATGGGTGAAAACTAAAAATGGATAAATGTCCAATTAGAAAAATAAATAACATTGATAAATTAATATTCCACAAAATGTTAAGATATGAAGAAGAAACGCTCCTTAGTTACATTCTTACATTACCTGATAGCATTAACTGGATATATCCTTTCAATGCCATCTTTTTTAATTCTATGACACTTGAAGGCATATTTTTTCTTTTGTATTTCTGGATTTGTGTCTAAATATTCAACAGCAACCCTACCTTCAATACTACTCAAAACAAATCCTTGTTTATTGGGAAAACATCGAATAGCCCTTGTCTGATACTTCAAGCTAGACTCTCGCTTCTGTATAGTGTAGAACATGTTTCTGATGTCCTAGACTAAAATTTTAAGTCCTGCTGCACCAACAACAAGTTTATCACCACAAACACTATGATCTTCCCAAGTTTTTCAAATAGTCGATAAAATATTTACTCTGAAGGATTAATGTCACCATTGTCTTTGTCTATTAAATATGGGTGGACAAACCATTTACTTGGCAAATTTGAGATATGAACAGTATCGAGAAGATATCCAGGTTTCACTTCATCCATGTCATTTGAGACACGATAAAACGCATCCCAGGTATGTCTTGAAGTAAAATCTGATTTGGATTCAGTAGCCCTAACATGCATTAACTCACTGAACTCTTTTAACTTAATCATTTTGTTGTTTAAACGATCAATCACAAATTGAAGTTTGTTTTTGTTATCAATTTCTGCTTCAAACCTGACGAATTCTAAAGAAGTCTTTGTCACTTTAAGAACAGTAAACTCTTCAGGCTCAACAAGTTTTCTAAATTTTTCCATGACTTCCCAGTTTGAAATTGTTTTACCCACGGTTCTTCTTGGTAACTGAAGAGAAATATTTAAACGTGCAATAGGTTTCAGATACAATTTCTGTGGAAGATATAGGGGCACCGCGTCCGAGGTATTACGACAGCTCTGAAAAGCATTCATTGTGATAAAATCTAGTTATTCAACAAATAGTAAATAAAAATATTTTTAAAGAATAAGATTTTCTCACAAATGCTTGTCAAAGCTTTCTTTTTTAATATGTTTGTATTGTGTTAGTTTGAGGTTAAGAGTACACAAGTACACTACATGAAGTGAATAAAGTATGATATACGGTAATAGTTCCGAAGTACCAACTAATTTTGACAAGTAAGTGAGGTTATAATTAAAAATTATGATAAAAATAAATATTCTCTAATTTAAGAGTCATAAACAAGATGCATAAATATTCTTTTACTTTTGCTATAAGAGCATTTACCTTGAAATTTGTTGCAAATTTTACATAAACGATGATCCAAAAAGGGCTCCTCTCAAAAGCATTTGAAAATGTTTAAAACGCAAGGTATGAATTAAATTTGGCCATTTAAGAGATAGAAAAGACCCTTACAATGGAAACAGATCCTTATGACATTTCTACCATAATAAAAACAGAACCCTGCGAGTTTTTAACTACTCAAGAAGCAGATTCTACTGAAACCCCATTTATACCAAATATAGACCCTTGTATGCCTCCATTCCACTGTCTTGTATGTCAAGATGAAGAAATTTATCCAGCTGAAGACAATTTAAAGGGGCACATGCAGCAGTTTCATCCACATCAGAAGCCTTTTGAATGTAACTTTTGTAAGAAAAAGTTCTCACACATATACACTCTTAAGAGGCATGTGGCAAGGCACCTAATGAAGAAAACATTCAAATGCAGCATCTGTGAAAAGGCATTTACAGATAATACACATTTAAAAATTCATATCAACTATCACTTAAATGAAAGACCACACAAATGTAATATATGCCAAAAAACGTACATGGAGAAGTCAAGATTGAAAGTACACATGCGTTCTCATACGGGAGAGAAACCATACATATGCAACATTTGTCAAAAATCATTTTATGAAGCTGCTCAACTTACAGTACATTATAGGTTACATAATAGCGAAAAACCATTTAAATGTAGCTATTGTGAGAAACCCTTTATAAAAAATGCTTTACTGGAAGCACATGTTCGCACACATACGGGAGAAAAACCGTTCCAATGTAATGTTTGTTTAAAAAAATTTACGCAAAAGCGTAACTTAAAAAGACACTTGGAAACGCACTTGGGTAAGAATTTAATTTGTTTTATGATAATAATGCTAAATTTGTTTTTCAGAGGGATATGATCCTAAAAAAAATTCAGAATACGCCAAGTACGGGAAAATATACAAATGCTACACTTGTCAAAAATCGTTTACGCAAAGTGCATCGTTGAAAACCCACATTCGTTCTCATACGGGGGAAAAACCGTACAAATGTGAAATTTGCGAGAAAGCTTTTTCTGGAAAGAAAGCGCTTAAGAATCACGTTAAGGCGCATGGCGCTGAAAAGATTCACAAATGCGATATTTGCGACAAATCTTTCGCTCAAAATTCACATTTAAAAAGACACGTGCGATCTCACACAGGGGAAAAACCGTTCACTTGCAATATTTGTCACAAGTCGTTCACAGAAAATAGTACACTCAAGAAACATTTTAGAGACGTTTGCGAAAAGATTTCTATACAACAACTTACTCGAAATGCACATGTACGATAAATGTTAATTTATTTTTATTGTGAAACTTAATTAAATGAGTCAATATTGTAATAATATGAAATGTAATATAAAATAATTAAATGTTACTTTATTTTGGATTTTACTTATTTATTTATAAAATATTGTAAGAGAAATTTAACTTGTTAAATAGCCTCTCTTGAATTAAAAAATCGATGAAACATTATATAAAGATGGAATTAATAAAGTATGGTTGTTTTAAATACAAACTTGGATTAGATTCAAAGATAAAATTAACGAATAGAATTCATTTTAGTAACATCAAAGTATTGATAATTTTTTTTAATTAAACTGAAAAGCTATAATGACTTCTTTTTACACCAAAAATATTTTTAACAATTTTATCAATTAAAAAAATGTAAACTGTTAAAATAAAATAATAAATAGACCGTTTTTTTAACGAAAGCATGCCTTATATTGATTATTTCGTACTAATCGATATTCTGCTTCCAAGAATATGTAATTGTCCAGTTCACTACACTTTAAAACCAGTACATTAAATAATGCTTCTAATTTATGCAATAATAATAACCCTAATTAAGTCTCAAGTTGTTAAAAGATGTAAGTTTATAAAATACATTATATTTAAAATTTATTACAATTAAATTTAGACGTGAAGAAAAACTGCTTTTAAATGTTTGCATGTATTTTATTAAAACTCTACAATTGTTCCGAATGTTTAGCCCTTTAACAAGAGTAAATTGTTTGCTGTGAACAATTGTACAGTTTTAGTAAAATACATTGAAACATTTAAAAGCAGTTTTTCTTCACGTCTATATTTAACAATGTTTCATAATACTATAATCGAAAATTCAATTTCCTTTATTAAAATTAGGTTTAGCCATTGATTGCTTCAAATGTATCTCTACAAACAACAATTACAAGCCATGTGAAGATCCGTTTCACAATAATTACACTGTTGATATATATGAGTCCCCCTGTCTTGGGGGGAAGAAAGGCAGGGATGGCCTATTTCCTGCTACTTCTTGTATTAAAATTGTTGGCAAATTTGGTAAGTAAAGCAAGCACACACTTAAAAAAAAAATGACTACAAAAAGTTCCTTTTTAGACAACGGCGACACTATCGTTTTACGGGGCTGCGCCCTCGATAGCGGCACCCTTACAACTGACACGGAAATTGTAAGAATGTCACATTGTGGGGGGTTTTATTACGACGATAGGTGTGTATTAAGTACATTGATATTTAAAACATCTTTAAGTATAGTTTATTGAATGTACTATAATAAAAAATATATACTATTTTAGATATGTCCGAGGTTGCGTACAAAGTTGTAATGACGCAGACGCTTGCAATTCTGCCCTTAAAATCAAAGTAAACTTTTTAACATTGCTTTCAGTATTATACTTGATTTTAAAAACAAAAATGATAAATAATAATGCATGTTAGTAGAAAGAAAAAGTAAATAAATAAGAATACAATATTTGCTATAATAAATTATATAGTAATATTATAAAACTCATTTTATGTTTGTACTAAAAGAGTAATGATTCATTTTCTATTGATAAGAAAATTCAATTGTAGACTTTTCAGTTCTTTAATTAATAAATAAAAAAACTAGTGTGTTGCTTACTAAGCTTCAAACTGATATGAATATTTTTATTAAAAAGAATATTACTGAACACGAATGTCAAAAAGGGCCCTTCAACGGCTGTTCGCATTTATTTATCTTTTCATTTTTTGTTTTTGTAATTTATTGGCCTTGTTAGTCACACATTTTTTAACATCTCCGATTTTTTGTAATTTTTTGTATTATCATGTGTATTTGCTGTCTATTTCTTTCTTTTGCGATTTATGGTTTTAGTATCTATCATATTTTTTCCCCTCTTAGTATTGCCGTTTCCTTTTGTATTATATTTTCTTTGTTTTTAAATGTGCTTCTAGAGTTTAAGTTAGTTTATAGATTTATTGGGGGTAATTTGTTGACCCATCGGTCCATTTCGAGGACATAGATGATGCACCGACACATAGCTTACAATGTTGCATTTTTTGTGTTTACGTTTTCCCTCCTTTTTGTTTGTTTTGTTGTTTCAAGTGTCGGTGCGTCGGAACCACCCCTCCTCTAGGGGCGGTTCTTAAATTTATGTCAATATAAGTATTTCTACAATTCAATTCAATCAGTTCAATAATTCATTCAAAAATTCAATTTCAACATATTAGATAAAAACATCAAACATTTAGGAGAGATCATTTTTAGTACATTTAACATATAGCACAAATCAAATCAAGATCTCTATAAACGTATAGTATCAATAACATATAGTTTCACGTAATCAATCAATCATAGTCATTTAATTTTCGTAAATAAGTAGCATTCACGACGTTCGATAAAATTAGTGTATACAGTTGTAAATAGTTGGGTATAATAAACTTTTTAAAAGTCCGTTTATTGCACCGATTCCCCCATAGGAATCAAAAGAAGTAGCACATCTGTGCACCGGTGAAATAATTTATTTCAACGGCTTTGAAATTGGTTTATATTAACACATTTCTTTTATAAAGGAAGAAATCTGGTCATGAAGTGATCTAAATAAATAAATAAATGTAATTAAAAAAGTTTTGATGAAAAACCTGATTAAATTAAGACGATGTGCTGTATTTTGGCTTTGTCTCCTGGTCAGTCACTGTCCTTATGTACACCGCATCTTCAGGGAGGGGATTTGGAGGACTGTCTTCCTCCAAGAAGTAGGAGCATGCAATTGCCAAAACAGAACCTTTAGAAAGAACCGAAAAAATGAATTAAGTGCAATTAAATGAAGAGCCTTTAATTTATTTACCATTGTGACTAAAACTAAGAGATGTAACTGAAGTGTGGTATTGGTGAAATTGGCATAATCTTTTCTTATTAAAACCGTCCCAAATGTTTACGTAACCATCAGAACCACCTGTTGCAAATGTATTGTATGTTGGGTGAAAACTAAAAAAGAATAAATGTCCAATTAAAAAAATAAATAACATTGATAAATTAATGTTCCACAAAATGTTAAGATATGAAAAAGAAATGCTATTTCGTTACATTCTTACATTACCTGATAGCGTTAACTGGATATATCCTTTCAATGCCATCTTCTTTAATTCTATGACACTTGAAGGCATATTTTTTCTTTTGTATTTCTGGATTTGTGTCTAAATATTCAACAGCAACCCTACCTTCAATACTACTCAAAACAAATCCTTGTTTATTGGGAAAACATCGAATAGCCCTTGTCTGATATTTCAAACTAGATTCTCGCTTCTGTATAGTGTAGGACATGTTTCTGATGTCCCAGACTAAAATTTTACGTCCTGCTGTACCAACAACAAGTTTCTCACCACAAACACTCATTGTATAGACTTTATCCCCTTGATTATAACTGCCACTGCAAACAGAAGCTCTGGGGTCCCACAATTTTAAATGATGGTCCCAACTTCCTGTCAGGATTCCATTAACTTCTTGGCAATACTCTACACATCTTATAGCATTGTTGTGAATCCCAATGGTCTTCTCTGATAGTGTAATTAATGATTTATAAGCTATCTTTATGTAGGCAGAAATAAAAATTAATTAAATAATTACCTGTTGTAGTGTTAAAATCAAATGTTTTAAGGGTATTGTCTAGCCCTCCACTATATGAATGAACAGCATCCTAACAAGAAAAGGGTTGTTAGTAAAAATTTTGGCAGTACCTGAAGAAAAACTTACAGTAAAGCAGCAATCTAATACAGGAGCATCATGAACATATTTGTGTCGTAAATTATTTGCCATGACATCGTAAAGCCTTACACTACCGTCCCAAGAGCTTACAAGCAAAAATTGATTTGTATTAGGTCCAAATTTTACAGAGGAGACAGCATCTTCTGGTGATGACTTTAGTTTATATTCAGTTTGGGATTTAATGAGCATTTTGTTGTTTAATGCAAATAATGCTATGAACAAAGAAGAAAGAAGCTTGGAATTTGTTTAAATCCACGTTAAGGTTTAATTTTCTGAAATAAAGAAAAACTATAACCCTACTTATTAAAGCATATAGAAAATTTACGACCATTACGACAAATACAAAACTTCAATTCAAAATACAGCTTTTTAGGAATTAATGGTTAGATACTAACTTGAAAACAAAATATAATTTTAACGCCGTTTATTGAATAAATGTTCGTTACTTTTTAAATAATGTTATATAGAAACGTGATTTCCATAGATATACAAATTTTCTTTCGAGGTGTTTTGTGTAATTGTATGTTCTGTGGTTGTTTTTGATTTTCACACGTTATCTCGAGAGAAATTTCTAGAATTAACTATTTAAAATAATAAGTTTCATTTAAATTTTTTGATTCTATAATTTTATTTTCTAAATGGCCATGTTTGGTATAATCGTATCTGGTCGTTTGGTAAATATTAAATAAAAATTAGATTACCTGTAAATATTGTAAAAGGTTTTTTAGGTCTCAACAGATTATCAATCAATTAATCAAAGCCAATTTATAACTACCATAACAGACGCTGATAACGTCAACCATGTAGTAGTGTTTTTAACTGGAGCGGTTCCCTTCCCAGAGGGTACTGCTGGACAAGGTTAGTTAGTGTTTCTGTTATTAATTTATTAAACAATTTACAAGTAATAATTGTTTATCTTTAGTTTATTTTAGCTGGCCTGATCCCACTGCACCTCCCAATTGGCAATTACTAGGATATATTTCTAATCAGAAACCCTCTGTTATATTCAAAATTTCAACTTTAAAGAAACTCCATGAAATGGGAGACTTCTCTAATACATCTACATTTGGTCAACAGGATATTAGTCACAATGCCCAGTTGGGAATATCAATAGGTACTTACATAAATATTTTATTTAATTAAGTAACCTTTTTACAGATAATATTTTGAATTTACAGAACCCCTTGTAAACATTCAGGAAGGTCCTGCATCAACTGATGCCACTACATATGTGAATTACGCTCAGAAAATGTTAGAGAGCTTTATGAATTACATTTTAAGTTACACTATAACACAAGCTCATATGGTGCCCGATCCTACAGCCACTTATGTACCCCTTTCTACTGTTCAAAACTGGTACACAAACTTTGAAAGAAGACTTATTCAAAACCCCAACTTTTGGAAAACGTAAGGGATATTTACCCTCAATAAAACTGTTTAAACTTGTAATCGTTTTAAATAATTGCTTTATTTACTTTATCTCAAATGCATTTAATGAATGAAATAATTATAACAGGCAAAGTAGAACATTCTAGTAATAAAATCGAATGTTAAATCAAATATCTTAATTAGAAATGTATCTCAATTAATATGTAAGCTGTAAAAATTTTTTATTCCATTATTTCATGTCAATCACGGTTTTATGTTTTTAAAATTGAGACTTAGTAAAAATAAATTATTTTAGTGATTATTATTCTTTTAATATATATTTCTCTAGTAAATTAACTACCTAAAATTGATCAAAAAAATACTGCATTATAAAACATTTGCAATATTTATTTCATTAAAGTTAATGTATAACAATTTACATTATTAACAATAAGAAAAAAATGCATATTAAGAGGGTGGTAATAGCCCCAATATTTGCAAACACGTTTGGGCAGCATCTCTTTTTGCATGTTTCTTATTAAAATTGGGTGCACTTGGTTTATACTCGATACCATTTAGAATTACCTTTAAAAAAAACCGTTTTAAAAATTAAAAAAGGTACCAGAATGCCAATTAAAAGTTAAGACTATTAAAGTTGTCTACCTTAAACAAAAACGTCTTTTTATGATCTGGTCCATTTTCATCGCAAAGTTCGTAAACCGGGGGCCCTAATTTTTTTTTTGCGGCGTACTCTCCAAGTAGTGATACCGGATGCTTCCCTTCCAGACTTTTAATAGGTATTTTTGGTCCAGGGTTCCCCTTAATAGGCTGTTTTCTTCTCTGTTCTTCATTAGCTACAAGACCTTTTTTGTTTAATTTAACCTCAAGTAAGAGGGGCTCCAATGTGCCAGTCTTCTCTTTCCCTAAACCTTCTCCCGGTCGCCAGCCCATTTTTTGAAGAAGATGCATTCCCATACCACCAGATACAGGAGCAGCATTTTGTAATTGATCCTAATTAAAAAATAAAAATAACCGAAAAATGTATTTTTAAAATGCGAATTATTAAAGTAATTCTTGAAAGAAAACAAGTTTTTTGCTTTAGTTAAACTGAAAAAACAAAATTGTAAGGTAAAAAACTCACTCTGTTAAAAAAAATTTAAAGTTTGTGTTTTTTAAATAGTTTAAGACTGTTCAGTTTTCTTCTGAAAGAGCCTTCCACGTTGCTGTTGGTACTTACCATTTGAGACCCAAGTTCACCAGATCTGGACCACGAAGACGCTGACATACAAATGCTCTAATTGCCTGCAACAAATTCTCAGGTGGTCGGATTTTATAAATCAGAAACCAACAATACATTGTTGGTTACTGGTTTATAATATATTAGAAATGAAAGGTTTAAGAGAGCAAAATAAATTACAAACTATACGTTGTATAAATTTTAATTCTAGTTGTCTTTTTTTATTATCTCTTTTAAACCTTAACAGCTACAGTGCATTCAAATTAAAATAGAATGTACTGTAGCTGTTTAAAGATGAATCTTCAAAAACTTGTCTACCTGAAAATTTGTGCATTGAAAACGATATTTCTTTTAAATAATTTGTAGAACGTGCAAATTATTTCAAAGAATTTGACAAATCTACTCAATTATTTCGAAATTTAATTTAATCCTCAATAAATTAAATCGATAAATTTAGTGATAAAAATAATCATAATTAAATCAATTCGATTCATTATTATCAACAAAAAACGACGAGAAATTGATAATCATTTTATAAGAAAAATTGTGTTGTTATAGTTAGATTTGTCTTATATATTTATTTTATAAAACAAATTACCTCACGACAGTAAAGTTATTGACAGTACCTTTTTGGCCCATGCCTGGTAACCCGAACACAATTCTGCCTGTGACAATATTTGAGCTCCTGTTGAGCCAGTAAATTGTCCAGGCTGCTGTTTGCTTTGCGCCCACGATTGCATCTAAAATAAAAGCAATTTAGAACAGAAATTGTATGTTATTATATTTTCTAAGACAGAATATGATAATTTACCTCTTTCTGAGCTCTATACATCTCACTTATTGCTTGTACGTCGTTGGGATTCTCCTGCAGCTTTCTCATGGCAGATAATCTTTGAGATACTATCATTCCAATGTCAACAGAAGTCTGTAAAGCATTAATAATTCAAAAAAACACGAGAAGTATTGGATAAAAAAAAGGTAATCAAAGTTATTAGTACCACAGCAGGGAGAGGAAAGACTTGGGGCCCGGGTAGCGCAACAGGTAATGGTTGAACAACAGGGAGCTTTGGTATTTCTTCCACAATAGATGGTGGAGTTGTTGCAGCTGTTTTGGGAGCAATAGCAGGAACTGGGGCTTCAGTTTTCTTAGGAGAAACAGGAACCCATTCGTTTTCGGTTTTTCTGTGTTGTTGTCCACTACTGACCGGAAATTGCATACGTAATTCTGTTGAACGTTCTTGAGAAGTTTTTGTAGGTAAAGGAACTGAATTCTAAAAATTTAGAACACATCAAATATGAAATATTACCCGAAAAAAAAAATAATAATAAACCTTTATATTCATGATAATTGATGTTGGCCTGTCTTTTATTTGAAATGGATGATGAAAAGGTCTATCTGTATCACTGTCATTATCATCTTCAGATACACTAGACAGTTCACCGAGTTCTTCTTTCTTTGAAAGTGTCTTGCAAAAGTCTGTAAGTTCTTCGATGGTCTTACCCCCAGCACGAATGGCTGCTAAAACTTTCTCCTGAGCCTGTGGTCCCAATGTTAGGGCAGCAGGAAGATTTCCAGAACGCATCATTTGAATCGCATTTTTACGAGCAATTTCCAAAAGTTTTTTTTTATCAATGTAATCACGTTCTTGAGACTTTGAATGGTCCTTCTGCTTATTCTTGTCAAGATCATTGTGCCCTCTATGCCTTAAGGATAAAGAGAATTAAAAAAGAATGTCAATTAAATAAAAAACCAATAAAAGAATCTCATTACCTATCTTTAGAAAACTTCTTGTCATCTTTTTTGTCTTCTTTCCTTGAATAATCTTCTCTGTAACTTCTTCCCCAATTATCATCTTCCTTATAACTTTTTCTATCACCTTTTTTATATTTAAGATCATTACTGCTGTATTTTCCTCTGGTACTGTCCTTATAGTCTTCCCTAGACGTATCCTTATAAATTTTTCTCTCCTGTTTGGTATAAAAGTCATCTTTCTCACTATGTTTTCTATCCTTTTCTGTTTTTCCCCTTTCTTCTTTTCTATTACAAGACCTCTCTTGACTATGATGACTGTTCCTACTACCTGAATCAGATCTATGCCTATGCTTCTTCTTATTTTCACTTTTATGCCTGTCTTTTTTGTGTTCTGAGGATTTGTGAGTATGTTTCATTTTATGCTTATGTTTTTTAAATTTTCGTATTTCTTCTTCACTTAAGTCAGAAATATCAGTTATTTCTAGATTAACATTAGAATTCAAAGTGTCTGTTTTCTGTTTTTCTTGTATTTCTAGTATTGTTTGTTTAAATATTGAACTAAACTTCAAATTCTGTATTTTTATTTTACTCTCAGATTGAGAGAGTTTAGATTCCTCCATGGTAATAGAATTTTCTGTTTTGCCTTCTTGGTTCTGGTCTTTGTTTTCTATTTTGATAATATTTATTAAGTCCTTGTTATCACTTGTACAATTCTCATTGGCACTTTGATTACTTTCTTGTTGTATAACACTCAGACTGTTGTCCCCATTTTTGCTTAATTCAAGTTTTATTCTCTTTTCTGGTGTCTCCCTTTCTTGCTTCAACAAAACTTCCGCTAAATCTAACTTTAACTTTTCATCAGAACTATAACTGCTATTGCTACGGCTTCTTCTTCTTTTTCTAGATTTTCTTTTATGTTTTTTATCTTTGTGTTTATGTTTCTTTTTGCTTTTTTTGGGCTTTTTTGTGTACTCTTCCTTCTTAATTATTAGAGGGGGTTCAGCATCAAATGTGCTAAAAAGCTCTGTCAGAATTTCTGAAGAGGACTTTAACGATTCAGGAATAGGTACTTTTTCTTCGGTTTTTTCCATATTCAAAAGAAAAATATATAATAAATTAATTAATAAGTCCTATAAAGGGTTAATGATTTTTATATCCTCTGAATGTATTAGTCACTAGAACATATGAATTGCATTATCACAATAAATTAAAATATTAGCAGTCAATACTTTTCCCATTAATATTAAATTTAAATTAGATATTTTTTGATTTAATAAATAATAACTACCACTTATGCATACAGAGAAACAGTCAACCAGTCTCTATAACCTATAACCTTAATTAAAAATTAGAAGTATAAAACATCATTTTTTTGTTATTAAATTAATATATAATTATTTTTATATAAAATTTTAAAATTGAGACAAAAACTTAATATTTTATTTGCTGAAATAACTATTAAGTAATTATATGCTTTATTTTATTAAATAGAAAAAGTGAGTGTATTTAACCACTACCTGTTTGAGCAAGTGGGGGTAAACGTAACCTAACAATAACTTCAATTTGCTGTGTTTACAGTTTATCCAAATTAAACCGAAAAAGCAGTTTTTTACTTCAGAATGGAGTCTAAACCACAAAAAATGCCAAAGGTGGCAAAGGTAATCACAATACTTTTTTTAAATCATATTTTTAAGTGTGTGCTTTTCTCCAGGTTAAGAATAAAGCCCCAGCAGAGATTCAAATTACTGCTGAGCAGCTTTTACGTGAAGCTAAAGAAAGAGACTTAGAAATCCTTCCTCCTCCTCCAAAACAAAAGATCTCTGATCCTGCAGAACTTGCTGACTATCAAATGAGAAAGCGTAAAACTTTTGAAGACAACATCAGGAAGAATCGTTCTGTTATGTCAAATTGGATTAAATATGCCCTGTGGGAAGAGTCTCAGCAGGAAATTCAAAGAGCCCGTTCCGTTTTTGAAAGAGCATTAGATATTGATCATAGGAACATCACTTTATGGCTTAAATATGCTGAAATGGAGATGAGAAATAGACAGGTAAATCATGCCAGGAATCTTTGGGATAGAGCAGTAACAATCTTGCCCAGAGTTAATCAGTTTTGGTACAAATATACATACATGGAAGAAATGTTAGAAAACATTCCTGGTGCTAGGGCTGTCTTTGAAAGATGGATGGAATGGGAACCCGATGAACAAGCTTGGCAAACATATATTAACTTTGAATTAAGATTTAAAGAAATGGAAAGAGCCAGACAAATTTATGAGAGATTTGTAATGACTCATCCACAGGTGAAACATTGGATCAAATATGCCAGATTTGAAGAGAACCATGGCTTTATAAAATCATCTAGGAATGTCTTTGAAAGAGCAATATATTTTTATGGTGATGACCATATGGATGAAAAGTTGTATATAGCATTTGCGAAGTTTGAGGAAAACCAAAAAGAACACGACAGAGCACGAATTATTTATAAATATGCTTTAGACCACCTTCCGAAAGACCAGGCAAAAGAACTATATAAAGCCTATACTATTCATGAAAAGAAATACGGAGATAGAAGTGGAATAGAAGACGTTATCGTTTCTAAACGTAAATTTCAATATGAACAAGAAATCGCCCAAAATCCAAACAATTATGATGCTTGGTTTGATTATTTGAGACTTATCGAAAGCGAGGGTGAGTTTGAAGCTATCAGAGAGACATATGAACGTGCTATTGCCAATGTACCCCCTACTAAAGAAAAACAGTACTGGAGAAGATACATTTATTTATGGATCAACTATGCGCTCTTTGAAGAATTGGATACGCAGGACTACGATAGAACTGCCGATGTATATAAGGCATGTTTAGAACTAATTCCTCACAAAATTTTTACGTTTTCAAAAATTTGGCTCCTTTTCGCTCAGTTCCAGATACGTCAAAAAAACTTGAAAGCTGCCAGAAGGATACTTGGAACAGGAATAGGGATGTGTCCGAGGGACAAGCTTTTTAGGGGCTATATAGATTTAGAAATACAATTAAGAGAATTCGACAGATGTCGAATTTTGTACGAAAAGTTCTTGGAATTCGGTCCCGAAAACTGCATTACGTGGATTAAATTTGCAGAGTTAGAAACCCTTTTAGGAGATTACGAAAGAGCGAGGGCTATTTACGAACTTGCCATCAATCAGCCCTTATTAGATATGCCGGAGTTATTGTGGAAGTCTTATATAGACTTTGAAATATCTCAAGACGAAACGGAGAAAGCCAGACATTTATACGAACGTTTGTTAGAGAGAACGAACCACGTTAAAGTCTGGCTTTCTTATGCAAAGTTTGAGGTGAATAATGAAATTGAAGACAATATGAACGTATTGTTAGCGAGAGGGGTTTATGAACGGGCAAACGATAATCTACGGGGCACTGCCGAGAAAGAAGTGAGAGTAATGTTACTCGAAAACTGGTGCGACTTTGAAAATACATACGGAGACGAAAGTACGCAAGAAAAAGTTAACAGTAGAATGCCCAGAAGGATTAAGAAGAGGCAAAAGATCGTAGATGAAGACGGGATCGAGCAAGGATGGGAGGAAGTGTTTGACTACATATTCCCCGAAGATGAGGCCAGTAAACCTAATCTTAAACTTTTGGCTGCTGCAAAAATGTGGAAGAAATTAAAAGACACTGAAGGTGATGATCAACCTGAAACAAATAATATACTTGTAGAAGAAAACAATCACAATGAGCCGTAATTAATTAATTAAGACCCCGTATAATCTTATTCTCGTTTAAGACTTTTACAGTACAATATTTGTATGTATAAGAATTAATTAAATCAATTATTTTCTGTTAAGTTTTTTTAATTTACTTTGCTTCTGAAAAGTTCAGCAATTATTTATTATTTACGTTTGGATAGTTGTATACTCCACTATAATAGCAAAATCTGTTATTTTTAATTACAAACTTTAGAAGATAAGTGTAGTCATACTTAACTAGAAAAGTTATATTAATAAGGCCGCTTAAAAGTTTTAATATCTCAAAAAAGAATTTATTAATTTAAAACAGAGTTGTATATGTACATATACTTTTTTGTATGACGAAATTAAAGTAATAAGTTTTCATTTTTTAGTTTATTTAACGGTTTAAATATTTTTACAAGGCCAAAATTAACAAATATCTTTTTAAACGTAATTTTTCTATTCTTTCCAATACTTCTAACTAAATAAAACAGAAATTTGATAAAATATCACACAAATTAAGTACTTAAAACTAAATATGAAAATAAATATACTTTAAATATAAATCTTGTTAAGTAAATTAAATAATTATAATACCATTATCAGACTTAGAAATTGTTAGTTAAATATTTGTCCTATCCCAGTACTCTTTTGTTTGCATTTCAGCTAATCTTGAAAGTGTTCTATCAAAAGCAAATATTTCTTCATCTCCTGTAAACACATTAGCGGTTGCATCCTCTTCATTGACCTTTAGGTCATCCATTAACATTCTGTTTTCATCACTGAGATGCATGTCATCAGGTTTTTGCCTTAAAAACAGATCTTTCAGTGGAACCTGAGCATTTATTACAACTCTGACTTTATTATCATAAAATGTATCTATTATTGTGATAAAACGCCGAGTTTGTGACCGGTTGGTCAAAGTCAATTGTGGAAAATCTCTTATTATAACAGTATGAAAAAATTGGGTCAATAATAAATAATCATTGGCACCCAAAGGTCGGTTACAGAGCTCATCAAATGTTGTATCTAAAATTCTTCCACAAGTTTTTTGAAATGAAACATTACGTTCTTGAATATTAAAAGTTCTTGGTCTGACAGAATCTGTTTCTCTTGAACACAAATATTTAAATATCTCATCAACAGCTTCATCATTCTTTACAAAATACTTTGTTTCATTTGAACTTATTCTCTGTCTGTAATCTATGCCTGAATCTAAACTCAGCACCTGACAATGGCTTTTTAGAATGGGAATAAAAGGAAGGAAATTAGATCTCTGTAATCCATTTTTGTATAAATCATCTGGAGGTCTGTTACTTGTTGCTACAACTATTGTGCCATTGTCAAACAAATGTGTAAATAATCTTTTAAGTATCATTGCATCGGCTATGTCAGTTACTTGGAATTCATCAAAACATATTAGCCAGGCTTTATTATTAATTGCATCAGCTACTATGGGTATTGGATCAAAAGGTTTTGACTTTTCATAATCAAGATTTGGAGTCACCAATGCTTTAGTTTCATGTATTTTCTTATGAACATCGATCATAAATTCATTAAAATGTACTCTGTTTTTACGTTCAATGTTAATGCAGTTATAAAATATATCCATCAACATTGTTTTACCTCCACCAACTGCTCCGTGTATATAAATACCTGTAGGAATCACTTTTTTGGGCGAAAAGAAACTCGCGAATATACCACTTTCCGGAGGTGTGTAAGACTCCAACTGTTCATGAAGTTGTTCCAGTTTTTCACATACATGTCGTTGTTTGGAATCATCTAGAAGTTCACCTTTATTTATTTTCTGCAATAGGACTTCTAGGGGGCTTGCTCCTTCTATAGGCTCTTGAAATGCTGTCTTGAGGGAGTAGTAACGTTGATAATTCTGCTTACTTAATGTTGATATTTGTAACAAACGAAAGCAGGTTTTAACCATGGTTTTGATTGAAAATTAAGTACTGAAGAGATATTTAAAATGAAATAATACTGTAATAAAAATACATTGACTAGAAAAATGTTACCTAACCGCAAATTGATAACGAATTTGTTGACTTTTGACATTGATCGTGTCTAAAAGCACGTACTATG
Organism: Agrilus biguttatus; assembly: GCA_963921985.1. Classification (NCBI taxonomy): domain Eukaryota; kingdom Metazoa; phylum Arthropoda; class Insecta; order Coleoptera; family Buprestidae; genus Agrilus; species Agrilus biguttatus. Next base: position 21,131,571 of record OY998126.1, on the reverse strand, counting down.
ATGTACAAGGGGTTATCAAATTAATAATTCTTCCTAATCAAAAAGCAATATATGTAAACAAGATAATAGGGCTTATTTGAATTATTATCTTTCATAGGACAAAATCTTTTATAAATTAGAACAGTGAATTGACTTAATTAGAATAAAAAGGATAGTACCTAACTTGATGGTAGAATATATACTAACCAGCGCTAACTAGTAAACAAAGACGTTGACAACCTTGAAAAATTGGACTTGACTAGACATAACCTATTATAAAACATGCATGCGTAACCTTACTTTTAAATAGTTGAAATCATTTATTTATCATGGAAATTGAAGAAATTGAAAAGAAGAGATTATTATGTCACTTCAAATCGGAAGCAGGAGAATTCCTGGGAGATACAATGGATCTTCCTTTGGATTGTACAGCAGAACAACTTTCCCTCATCTGCAACGCTCTCTTGCAAAACGAAGAGAAAACGCCTTATTTGTTTTTTGTTGACGAAAAAGAAATACAAAAAGACCTACAATCATCCTTGAATGTTGACCTATTAAATACAGAATCAATTTTGGAAATTGTATATCAACAACAAGCAGTATTCCGTGTGAAGCCTGTAACACGTTGCACGAGTTCGATACCAGGTCATGCGGAGGCTGTTATATCGGTTAGCTTTAGTCCTGATGGAAAACATTTGGCCAGTGGCTCTGGAGATACTACAGTTAGATTTTGGGACATTTATACACAAAATCCTTATCATACCTGTAAGGAACATTCAAACTGGGTTCTCTGTATTTCCTGGTCACCAGACAGTTGTAAACTTGCATCTGCATGCAAAAATGGTAAAATTGTACTTTGGGATCCCGAATCTGGCAAGCAAATAGGTAAAACATTAGTGGGACACAAACAGTGGATAACATCCCTCTGCTGGGAACCTTTTCATAAAAATCCAAACTGTAGGTAAGTTTGTAGGTTTGCATTTCTCAAGAAATTTAGGTTTTAACATTTTCTCTTAGATATTTGGCAAGTTCTTCAAAGGATGGAGATGTAAGGATTTGGGATACAGTCCTTTGTAAAACAGAACTTGTTATAAGTGGCCATACAAAAGGAGTTACAGTTGTCAAATGGGGTGGCTCAGGTTTGCTGTACACAGCATCCCAGGATAGAACAGTTAAAGTTTGGAGGGCAAATGATGGCATATTGTGCAGGACATTGGAGGGTCATGCTCACTGGGTTAATACTTTAGCATTAAACACAGATTACATCCTTAGAATAGGACCCTTTGATCCAACAAGTCATAAAATCCAATTGATTGAGAAAAGTAAAGAAGAATTACAACAGTTTGCTTTGGAAAGATACCTAAATGTTGCCAAAGCTTGCGGAGAAAGACTGGTCTCAGGATCGGACGATTTTACATTAATATTATGGAATCCTGAGGAGAAGAAACCTGTTGCAAGACTTACAGGCCATCAACAGCTTGTAAACGACGTGAAGTTTTCGCCCGATTGCAGAATTTTTGCATCTGCCTCATTTGACAAATCTATAAAATTATGGAATGGAAAGACTGGAAAATTTATTACAACCCTGAGGGGGCATGTTCAAGCTGTTTATATGGTAGCATTTTCAGCAGATTCTAGATTAATGGTTAGTGCTAGTGCCGATTCTACATTGAAATTGTGGAATTTGAAAACAAATAAATTACAAATTGATCTTCCTGGACATGCTGACGAAATTTACGCCGTTGATTGGTCAACAGACGGTTCACGAGTTGCTTCTGGGGGTAAAGATAAAGTTTTAAAGTTATGGCAAAACTAAAATTTGACATACTACTGTATTGTATGTAAAACGTTTTGTACATATCGTTGTAAAACATTAAAACAAATATATAATTTGTATGAGTACAATAGTTTTTTTTTTTTAATTTCGTTAAAATACTTCATAAACCTTAGATTGACTGTTCTACCCTTTGATTAAGGTTTTTAATCAAGGATTAAACTTGTGCTATTTTTTTTTTCAGGCACCAATTTCTTAGGTTTAATTAATTTTTATGTATCTTACAATTGATATTATATTGTAAAATATGTTAAAAAGTTAATATATTTTATATAAAAATAATTGTTTTGTTTCTATTACTAGTTTAAAATAATTTAGGTCTAAAACTGACTGTTGAATTAGTTGAACCTTTTGTTAGGTTTTTTAATCATTATAAATTTCTAAGTGTTTAGGATACTTAAAATACTTCTGGGTAAATAATAATTCATATTGTTTTCATATTTAATTTTCATTCGGAGTATTTAGAGTAAATCCCTGATTTAATAGATTGTGTGACTGTTACATAGGCACCTCCACAATTTGACATTTTTAAATTATTCAAAATAGAATAGAACATTGTTGTGTAAATTAAATTATCAATGTAATGTTAACAATGCCAAGTAATAAAATTTAATCATGCCGAGGTTATTTATCAGTTAGTTAATTTTACAGAATTTCCCAAAAAAAATCAGGTGAAAATTAACAGGTGCAATTGTACAGAAACTATCGCATTACATTTTTACTATTTTTGTCAATCGGTTGCTGAAAATATTCGGGTATTTGTTCTGTGTCAGTTGAAGTAATAATATTCATTTAAATAGCAAATTAAAACGTGATAAATTTAACACTAGTCAATTTATTAAATTAGTTAAACGACAAAATATCTTCGAATACATCGGCATGTTTAGCAAAACTAAAGAAAGTGACTTTGCCGATACAAACCATTCCAAGGCCAAGAAATGGTACAGAAAAGTTCATCAAAGGTTAGTGTTGTGTAACTTTTATCAATTAAGCCCTTCTATTTGATACCATTAATTTTTATGCCACACTTAATCTATACAGAAAAACAAAAATAACCTACAAGTGTATAGTCTGCAAAAATGTCACGTAAATGTTTATTACTGCATTAATCTGTTTAAAAATATTTTAAACTATACATTAAGATACTACCATATTTTTCTAAAAGGTTGATTATCTAAAAAGTATTCACTAAGTATATAAAAATAGTTGTTGAAACCATTAAACACTGTTAAATTTATTATTACTACTAAAAGTTACAGCTATAAGTACGCCACACTTTGCAGATTAATAATTACATCACAACTTTTCCTAACATCCAGTAATAGAGTCACGTGATCTCATTAATAATAAATGAATAAATAAATAAATAATTTTTAACATGCAAAAATTTGTATGATAAAGTATGCAACCTATTTTACATCTCCACATTGTGAGTTGCGTTGAAGCATATACAAGGTGTTCATATATTCATTACATAAAAGAAGCTCTCATTAATTGAGATGCAAGTAATTTGTATTGAGATAGAATTTGCACACACACATATATATTATTGTTAAATGCATAAATAAATCTTATCGGGGTCGATAATGATACGCAAAAGGTTATTTAAATTAAAATTGGTAATCAAAAGTAAGTAGGATGTTTATTTATTTAAACCCCCAATGAATGTTCTGGCAGATAGTCGTATGAAGTTCAAAAAGTTCACTAGATACAGAATTAGCATCACAAACAGTTAAATATAATACATGCGTTATATATAGGGTGCAAAATTAGTACATTAGAGAAGCTCTAATAATTAACATTGAAACGTTCGATTAGATCGGTTTTCAAATTTAACTATTGTTTTTGACAAGAAATGCTTTTTTTATTCGCTGCAACATCGAAAGTGATTTGATTAAATCGGTGTTTTTGTGAAGCAGCTGTTCAATAAAGAGCACCCACGCACAGTCACGACCTTATTCTCGAAAGTAACGAGATAGTAGAACGAGTTTGAAAATGAATTTCCTCTTTTAACACTTCACACAGCGTGTGTTCTACAATATCGTGCATTAGAGTGCAACTATACCAATATAAAAGACAAGTTTTAATTAATTGAGTTTTGTGAATGTAAATAGTAATTCAAGGATTCTCTAAACAACTTTCTGACTTCCACGATGATGTGAGAAGTCGATATTTAACATGCGCGTTTTATAAATACAATCACAGCCCACGAACTGCAGTATTTTGAGTCTACTACCGTACACACTCTTCTTCGTGATGGTCTAATAAAAAAAAATTATATATATATTCTTTTCATCGTCATAATCTGTTTTTGTGCGCTCTTTTACGCTGCGTCATTGTTTCTTTTTTCTCTTTTTCTTTTTTTTTTTGTTTCGGGATACTTTTTGTACCTTCTGCTGTTCAAAGTGGAGCAGAACGTTTGTGTACCGTTATTATCATCATTCAATGTCAGCGGGCACATTGTGTTAGTTGTATGTACAACGTGTAGTGTTTGCGTGAAATGAACTTAGTACTTTCGTAATAATGGATATTATCTCTGAAAACACTTGCGTCTCCGATAAATTTCATCGTAAATTGTCAGCATTGTTTATTCGATTTTCAACATTCGTGAGTTTATGAGCTTATAAACAAGTTAACTTAACACGTGTACCTAGTGTTTTTTCGTATATCATAAAAAGTCTTTGAAGGTTTGATAAAGTTTTTAGTGTTAAATTAAGAATTGAAATTAGTTTTTAAAAAATGACGTCAGAAAAAACGCGCTCAGCGTCTTTTCATGAACAACCGCGAAGAAACTTTTTTTCTTCTTTTGGTAACGTGGTAGACAACGATTTTGAAAGTTTTCGCACTCATGGAAATTTAGTATGGACTGATAAAAGGGATCTTTGTCACAGGTAAAAAATACATGTATATATACTATAACGGTAACTACCTATAGGTATGATATGGAATATTGATTGAAAATGCCTAATTATATATTTCTCATTAAGAATTTATAATTAGAGATATACTGACGTAATAAAAACTGATATGATACTGACAAAAAAATCGTGGTATCTCAAACCCGTATATTACATAATATTATGTACTGAACCTTTTGGTTTACTTATTAATAAAGTAAAAGAATGTTAAAAATAGTATTTTATGTGGCAATTTGATTCTCAAAATCGCAATTATTGCATCAAAAATAAAAACAACTTTGAATTGTAAAGAAACTCGTTTGTTTATTTACATTTATCATTTTAACTTTGAAACGTTATTGTGAGCAATCATTCGTTTCGTACAAAATTGTAAATATTGTAGTTTTATTATTGATATGTGGAAATTTTAACATTGCAACATTACATGTTTACGATGTAGAAGCACCAGAAACAATTAATTAGGCATAAATACTTAGTATAATACTAGTTTTAATTTTATAACACGAATTGCATCACAGTGTTACAATAATATTTTACTTATAAACAATACGTACAGAACATGTTTCTTTGTTTCACCACATTCTGTGATTTCTTTAAAACTTTGTTTGTAACAGATTTCAGTTTCGCAAAACTGAATTATTTACATATTTTACATTCGTCAGTAGTACCATTTTATTGCACTTTTTTTTATCTTTTCGACTTTATTGACGCACACGATTATGTTGTACACCTATTTATAAACATAATTTAATATTAAATTATTTCCACACTTGTCTCTTGAATCATGTTAAAATTAGGGAAGACAAATCGAACTTGTGTCGACTACGAATATGCAGAAGTAAATCTATTTTTGAACATACGACTTTCTATTTTTGAAACTTTTAACCATTTATGTAGGAAGAGAATTTAATTTTGGTATATCGATACGTATAATATCTACCACGCAGGAAAAATTTCAGTTGCGTAAGGAAATTTTTGTACAGTTATCCACACAATTATTGAACTTGAAAATATACAGAGCGAAAAATAGATACCGGTATTTTATTTATAATATAACATGATATACATCAGTAAGATTGTAGGTAACATCCTTAACCACGGTTATAACATAACAAACGAACAAATCCTGGCTGTTAGTATAATATAATAATAAATATCGTTTATAACGTACATAGGTACTTCTGATATAAAATACCAAAAATCCTCCTGGTCCGAACGAAGAGCAAGCTCTATCGTATCTTTTATTAATGCTATTCAAAACAAAAGATCAAATAGAAATGTATTTATAGTGAAATATTCTCAAACATGTCATGTTTTTAAAATTTAAAAACACAAGATTCTGTTCTTTTATTTTTTTTTGCTTTGATTTGATTTTTTCAACGAATTTCTGAATCTGGTACGTTATAACCGAATTTTGCTACGTGGTGTGTGCCAGCTGTAAAATTTATTTCAAATTAATTTTGTTTATTTATTTATAGACATTCTTTATATCGGAATTCCTATCAATAATTTGTTGTGTTAATGGCCTGTTTTATTTATTGTATTATATTATTCTACAACACAAATATTTTTTGATTGAATTTGCTAGAAATAACATCACCAAATATTCGATCATAAATATTTACGAATAATATTTGTTAAACATAACGAATATTTAGTAAGTGGATTAGTGTGGGAAGCAACTGTTTAGATTATGTTAAGTAGTTTAATGGTAGCAAACCTCTGATAAGCATTATAGCTAACAGAAGGCTGAAGTTCGCTGGTTGATAAAACAAAAATATAAGCTATATGCTATTTATTGCATTTGCAAAATTAAGTGGATCGAAAAAATATTTTATCATATCTTTAATATCCTGTATAATTAATTGCTAGCTGATAAGGTTATTATTTTACACAGAACTTACTAAGTACTTAATTGTTTTTTGGAAACTTGCATAAGTATAACAAAATGTATTGATTATTATCAAACAGTTGTATTTCGCCACAAAAAGAATCTATAATTTCACTATAAAAGAATTACATTATTCTACGTATTAAGTATGTATCGTTCTCGACTATATATGCACTTTTTATCAAACGAAAAAGGCCATTGAATTGAATATTAATTACATATGTAAGTACATATTTGGTGTAGGTATTTATTAGAAATTGTTATCACCAAATCAGTAGGTGAATCATCAGCGTTTTTACAACTTATTATTTATCATTAATAGTATTTATTGATTATTGATTGTTATCGATTTTTCCAGTTCCTTAGTATCCGCCTAGTAGATAATAGGTTCATAAAGTGCATTTAGTTAAGTTAAAAAATTGTTTAAAATTTAAAATTTTATCATTATAAATAATTTGAAACGTTTTTTGTTCATATTTGTTTGTGCGTTGACCTTTATTAAAACGTCCTGTATGTGCATCATGTCAATCAACATTTTCGAAAATGGTAGTCTAACCTTGGGCAAAGTTTGTGGCTAAGAGTTATTATCCGTGGTTTGAATTGGATACCAGAAGAATTTTATACAAGTATAGTCCAAGTTTCCAACTATATATTACCTCCATACACAGTTAGTTCCCCTCCATGACGGTATTCATTCAACGAATTATTATTTTAATTCTAACAACCAATATATGTTATAGTTGTAATTCACCCACGGGATAGAATAGTTTACACATCTTAAATAGTATTAAACAACGGCATAAAACAATGACAGAACTGCGTGATTTCTTTTATAACGAGTAAGTAAAAAAAGTTTTAAGTGATTTAGAAAGTAACTTTAAATACAAAGGTGAAGTTTTTAAAACACAAAGTGGAAAGTTCTGTAAAGTTTTTTTATGTGAAAAATCTGCAAAGGATTACTTGTTGGGTACTTTTTAGTTTTTAGAAAAAGTAATTGTATTTTCTCTTTTCATTAGATGATTTAAGTATTTTCCTAATAATTATTGTTTCGTGCTGTACACAAGGTAACAAACACCAGAGTGGTGTTTGTTTTAATAAACTTTTTGTTACAATTAGTTGATGCTAAATTCATAAACCCTCATAAATAATAATTGTTATAATTAGGGAATTCCCAGCGCGATCAACATTAATTCAGGGCCACTCTGGGCGGCTTCAAGTTTTTGAATTTCTGAAGTGTGTCTATTCGTTAATTATTATTTCTTAATTATTGCAGAATATTCGTCAACCGGAGCTTGCATTTAGAAAATATTAAATTTTATGGATTCGATATGGATTACACGTTGGCCGGTAAGAATTATTCAGTACTAAAAAGAATTTATTGCTAATTCCGATTTTTGTTGTTTTTTAAGAATACAAGTCACCCGAGTACGAAAAATTAGGATTCGATTTAGTTAAGCATCGCATGGTGTCAATAGGGTATCCTCAAGAAATTTTAGAGTTCGAATATGACCCAACGTTTGCTGTAAGGTGAGACCATTTAATAATAAAATATATTGTATATGCTAGTGGCAAGGTTATTAATAAACAATTGGTACTTTCTAAAAGTGATTTTTTTCACATTAAAAAATTATTAAAGCTGCATATACAAAAAACAAAGTTGAAATGTTTTTAAAACCTAAATACAGATCAGAAGATAATTATTTCGAAAAAAGGCGACCGAGAATGTGATTTATGGATTTTTTTAAATTTATTGCAGTCACTGTCTAGTAAATTTCAACTTCAAGGAAACCAAAGAAAAACAGTAAATTGTTTTTAATCTTGATTCGCCATAAATCTTTCTAACGTTTAATTGCAATAAAGTCGTGATTAACCAGCTCTGAAATTACAATCAAGACATGCCTGTCACTAGTTCCACACCATAAAAAACGTTTTATATTAGATTAATGGTTACAATAAAAAAGAAGTAATATTTCATTACCGCCCCACTTTCCCAAACTTATTGGACTATAAGTTAGTATGCTTTAAAATGGCATTATCTTTTTTTAATTTTTCGTAATAAAGTTTATCTGACTGATAATTGATAATGTAATATTGACCATGAATTTTAAATAAGTTCTGATCTTTTTTAGAGGCCTTTGGTTCGATTCTGTTTATGGAAACTTATTGAAAGTAGACGCTTATGGCAATATATTGACTTGTGTCCACGGTTTTGAATTTCTCAAACAGTAAGTCAATTTTATTACTACACCTAATTCAGATAATACGAAAATATGAACCCAAAAAACTTTTTTTTGCAGTTCGGAAGTATACGAGCTATACCCGAATAAATTTTTAAAATTAGACGAGTCTAGAGTTTACGTGTTGAATACCCTTTTCAATTTACCGGAAACATATTTGTTGGCATGTTTGGTAGATTTTTTCACAAACTCACCCCAATACACGAAAACTTTAACTGGAGTCAATTGTGGTGATTTAAACATGTCTTTCAAGTCTATATTTCAGGTAAAATGCATGGAATTTCCAATATATAACGTATCTGTATATAAATACTTTTTAGGATGTCCGTACAGCGGTAGATTGGGTGCATCTTCACGGGGACTTGAAGCAAAAGACAATTGAGAATTTGGAGAGGTACGTCAATAAGGATGATCGTCTTCCAATGTTTCTGGCCAGGCTCCGGGAAAGCGGCGCAAAAGTCTTCCTTCTCACAAACAGCGATTACAATTACACTGATCAAATAATGGCTTATCTCTTTGACTATCCACACGGTCCTACGGTATTTCATTTTTTTGGAAAATACTTTATTATTTTTTTAATCAAAAGTGTTTTCGTTTTGTAGCCTGGTACGCCACACAGAAATTGGAGGACATATTTCGATATCATAGTTGTAGATGCCAGGAAACCTTTATTCTTTGGAGAAGGAACCATTTTGAGACAAGTCGACTGTACTACAGGAGCCCTAAGGGTCGGAGTTCACACCGGACCTTTCTTAAAAGAACATGTCTATGCTGGAGGTGAGCTTATCTTTTTTTTAAAGAACTAATTTTCATTCTGAGACGTTTTATTTTTGCCAAAGGTTCGTGCGATGTCTTCACTAAACTGATTGGGGCAAAAGGTAAAGATGTGCTGTATGTAGGAGACCACATTTTTGGGGACATATTAAAAAGTAAAAAGATCCGAGGTTGGCGAACGTTCCTGATTGTTCCCGAACTGGTTCGGGAGCTGAGGGTGTGGACTGATAAATGTCAATTGTTCGAAGAGCTCCAGAAATTGGACATTAAACTGGGAGAGATGTACAAGTGAGTGGCACGTTCATTGATTACGAACACTAACGGTGTGTCTTATTGGGCTGTTTTAGCTAAGTTAGTGTATCACAGACCAAGTTTCCAAAATAATGGACACTGTGGCCTGCGCGCGTGTATTGTTCGTATAAAAGTAGAGGACAGAGTCAGTGGTAGAAGGTTGAAAACCTGTTTTTTTTTACTTAGTAATAATTTACTTTTATTTTTCTATCATAGTCATTAGTGTAGTCACAATGTTAGAACAGTTTGTCAATAATTTTTGACTTTTGGGTACAATTTTTTTGTGTTTTTAGGAATTTGGACAGCAGTACGCACTACAAGCCTGATATTTCCAACTTGCGGAATGCCATAAGGGACGTCACCCATAAAATGGACATGTCATATGGTATGATGGGAAGTCTTTTTAGATCGGGATCTCGTCAAACCTTTTTTTCATCACAGGTTTGTCATTTAAGTACATATTTTATAAAAACTATCTCACAAAAGTAGATTGCTGTTTAGATGGTTTTACACCATATCTTTTACAATTACTTTATTGGAAGGTAGATAAATCATTAAAAAATATATCGATATGTGTCATTTTTGTATAAAAGATAAATCACGACCTTTTCTTAGCATTTCCATGCCAAAATTGCTAGATTTCCCCCAAAAAACATATATAACAAATTGTCAGTTTCATAAGTGATTTGGAAACCATATCCTTCACCAACAACTACATTAAAAGGAGGGCCATATTTTTTATCCATTGTCTCTTTTATCATTTTCGCTGCTAGCTACAATGTTTATTTTTAATTTTCTATTGTGAATACCGCAATATTTTGCGATATTACTTTTTTACCTCGTTATTGGCAGTAAATTTTTCACAAGCGGTCACAACTAAGTCCATTATTTCTTGTATTGCCTCTTCGGACATACCAGACTTCTATTACGGATGTAAAAATGTTTTTTAACAATCTAAAAATAATTTATTCAATCTTACCCTTAAAAGAGGATAAGTATGCACTGTTTTTTTAGTTGTTTCTTGTACCGCCACTTGCTGTTCTTCCTCTGCCATTTTAAAAAGGGTTTTGTTGTTTTAATCTTACCGTAGTCTTTCAAATGTGACATAAACTATTGTCAAGTGACCTACTAAGAATCGTTATTTTGTCAAACTAAGGCTTTCACGGCCGGTGTCAATTGATTTAAAATCGTTATTTTATTTCAGGTTGTGAGATATGCAGATTTGTATGCAGCCACACACCTTAACTTTATTTACTACCCGTTCTCTTACATGTTCCGGGCCCCCGCCATGTTATTACCCCACGAGTCGACAGTGGCCCATGAACAACGATATCTGCCCAATGGAGACACAACTTCTCTAACGGCCTCTGATAAGGATATTTCCGAAGATTTGAGTAGTCGACCGGTATGGAAAAAATAAATTATATTAGTAATATTGAGATTGCTAATTGTTCTTTTTTATTTAGGCATTAGTGAGAAGTCAGAGTCAACTTCCTCATATTAGGCCTGAATTTCCACGTTCAGTGACCCATAATCACGACGAAGATTTTTCAGAAGATGAGCAAGCGGATTTGAACCTGCAAAGGTTGAGATTAGAAATTAAGAATGAAGAGATTGGTGCTGAGAATTTAGACGAAGAGTTGTAAATTAAAGGAAATACATGTTAGGGAATGGAAAAACGTTTGCACAAGTCAATAATGATATTCTTGATATATAAGGAATACCGGTTCCATAAAACATTTTTTGTTTTACTGTAGCGTAATAAAATGTTCAGGAATTTTAAGAAAGCCATATTAAGCACAATTTTTATATGGTAATCTCGTCAAGAGCAATAGATGAACGAATTTAATGGGGCGAGACAATTTTTCTAATTATTTTATTTGATGATAGCCTTTAATATATATTTCAATTTTACAATTTTTATTATTCAGAGTTACCTGTTCAAAATAAAAGTGTTGTTTTTTCTTTTTGAAAATGTAATACATATTAACAATTAATAAAATCCTTTAGGATTTAATTTGAGGTTTATTATAGATTTAAACTTAAATCATACAATTGACAAAACAAAAACATTTAAATTAAATAAAATTTTATAAAAGAAGATCATTTAAGTAATCTTCCATCTCATCCTCTCTAGATTTGCTTTCTACAGGCTGCATATTTTCCCATGTTGATGAGCTTTCTTTCTGTGTGTTGTTTTTATCTTCTTCACCAATTTTACTAGTTTGTGCCTTAGGATGCTTTTTGGTATCATCAGTGCTTTCTCCAGATAAGTTATCCTTCTTAATAGAACTCGTTCTTTTTACTTTTAGCTTGTTACTTTTCTTTTTATGAATCTCACGCTTTTTTGTGAAATAATTTAACTTTTTTGAACAGTTTGGGCAAAGACCTAAGAAGATAATAAAAACAAAAATCGTATTCTTTTGGGGAATCAATATTATGCTTACGAATTTTAACTAAAGCATTCTTCTTTTGCCCCTCTTCTTGATAAACAAAATTGACTTCCCAACTTCTTAGATCATCCTGTTCAGTACATTTTTTTTCTGCACAAATAAACTGACCTTTTCCTAGTACAACTTCTTGTTGTGTTCGCCAACGTAATGCAATCTTTTAATCATAAATCTTGGTTTGGTAACAATACCTTAAGGTAGAGTAATGATCTTACCTTATTCTCTTTGTATCTGCTTAAATCTCCTACACTATATTCCTTGAAAAGTTTATCATAATACTTCTTTGCAAATTGCTCTTCCCACGTCTCAGGTACCTCATCAGCCCATAAGAATTTATGGTGTTCTCTTAACACATCAAAATCATTCTTGTCATTTGATGTATCTCGTCTTAACAGTTTTGTATCACCAGGTCTTTTCAAAATGTAGTCGTTTATAATTGCCTTATGAACATCATATGGATTCATATATCGCATATTTCCTCTTAAACTCATATTTGTTGCTATTTTGCTCTACAAAACGAAGAAAATGAAATTTTAACTACTTTTATCAATCAAACATCCATATATTTCATTAATTTACCAATAATTACAAGAACTGGTAGAAAATGTGTAGTGCTGCGTTGTAAGAACATTAAAGTAAGCTATTCCATATTTTTTTTTGTCAATTAAAAAATTTTACATTACAAATTATAAATATTTTTGAATTAGACATTTGTTGGTTATGTTAAACGTCAAACCATAATTTAAATTTGAAGTCGTTTGGTGACACTACTGTCTCATATAAATTCAAGAAATTTATGAAAGATGGCGCTATCAGTACCATATAGCTTAAACTTTCAAATACGAATTTCAAATAAAATAATTAACAACTTTTTTTAAATATATTAATGATTATTATTTTCAAATCTAAGCATTTACTACAAAATTAGTTTTTGAGATAGTAACAAATTTAAATAAACATAAGTGATAAATACATCAACTTAAAGATAATCTGTTCAAAACATATATTTATAAAAGTAGTTATTAATTATTTCTGTAGATATGTTAAGGAGGATCGGTAGTTACACTGTTAAACAAGTTAGTTTGCACAAAAAATAATAAATAACTAATTGGGATATGATTTTTAATATTGAGCGTCTATATTGTTTCATTACTAATTTTTAACAGAGCTTTAGCAAATCAAATGTTGCAGATGTGTCTCTTACAATTAGTTATTTACCATTTTCTACGCAAAACCAATTTTTTTTACAGTGTAACACTCGAACCTCTTTAAGGGTTTGAAATTATTTTTGGCAGTATATAATAACAATTTAAGCTAATTTACAATACTATAATTCGTTTAATGTCGTTAATCTACAGACAACAGCAGAATATATTGTGGTAAGTACACGTCCAAAAGTCATACAGAGTGCGTCGTTAGCACTTTGGACAATGCATTCTTTCGGTTAAGGAGGATGAGACTCTTCCTTGAATACTAAATAGCTAAAAAACTAGTTTATAGGAAATCCTACTTAAATTTCAAATAAGGTCTCAAAATACTAAGTAGACCAAGATTATTTTTACTGACCACGTATAGGACTTTAGTTTAGTCGGCTTTAAGAGTTCAACCATGAAGAGTTTAAAAAACTTTTTTTTATAATTATTAACTGTTTAGAGTGAACATAGAAAGGCGCGTGGTGTAATTACTTCTTAAGATGTTGCCCTTACTTTTAACTTTGTTTTTTACAAGTGTAAAATGCAGTACATTCAGAAAAGGAAAGGACTCTTACTTAGACGCTTATAAAGATTCTCATGGTGTTAGTGTTAATGTAATTGATAAGGAATCTCAAATAGATAGGGGACCCCTTCCGAGTGGGACCAGTGGTTTCGATAATGGGGCACTGCAAAATCCATACCCTGGTCCTGTACAAAATTACGGATCACCTCAACCAGCTTACGGACCTCCTAGACCTCCGGTTTATCAGCCACCCCAACCCGCTTATGGGCCGCCCACCCAACCTTTTTATGGTCCTCCCCAACCTGCGTATGGCCCACCTCAACCTGTATATGGACCCCCACAAATACCTGTCTATGGGCCTCCACCACCCCCACCAAGGTAATTCATTTTAAAAATGATAATAAATTGATATGAACTATAAATGTGCGTATAAAAATGAGTGACACATTTTTTTAAAATTAGTTATGGACATCCCCCAGTGCATGTGCATAATTATCCACCAGAGGTAAACTTTCCGAAAACATATGGTTTGTTCGGATTATTGGAAAAGTTTAAGCTTAAGCTTAACATTCTGACGATTTTAAAAATTCTTTTGAAAATAGCACTCTTTAAAAAACTTGTAGCATTCATGGGGATAATATTTTTGCTTTTGTTCATTCCTTGGATAAAAAGCCATGTAGTACACTCCACCGATAATAATGGAGGAAATGGGGGCGACATTATTGATGAACCTGATGAAATGATGGAGTATAGGAAATTTAGCAAACAACCTTCAGGTATATATAAGAAAATGAGACAAAAATTGATTTAATAATGATTTTGCAAATCGATATATATATTTTTTTTAAATTTACTTTTATATGTATTCATAATACTGTTTTCAGATTTTTATATAAATAATCTAACAGCGTATGTTCACGAGGCTTTTGATAGATTTGGAAAAATTGATAACAAAGATATGAACTGCGAATCGATATACTGCCAAGTTAATAAAATAGTGAATGAATTAAATCAGAAAAATTCTTCTCCAAAGTAAGTATCGTTAAGATTTGCGAAGAAGTTTTAGTAATATCGAGAATAGGTACTTATGTGATATTAATATTTTACTTTTTTCTATTTATCTAGACTTTAAAGAATATATTCAGGAAGAATGAAAAATCAAGAAGCTTTGTGATAAGTTACCACTGTAAATTATCTAGCTCAGTCAACAGTATGAAATAATTTATTGTTAAGAAATTATTTATTTATTAACTTATTTATTTTTATTTGTACAGACAATAGCCAATAAAGAAAACACGCAAACAGTTTCTTTTAATAATTTCAATTGAATAATTTTGAGTGTATGTAACAAAATGAAAATTTTAATTGCAAAAAGAGAGGCCACAGTCGCTCCTACGGGCTGGTAAATCAAAGTCGATATTAGTGTAAAGTGAAGGTACAAATCTTGCATTCAAGTTCGGGTTTGTTTCCCCAGGAGCATCGGACCCCTCTCGACCATCTAAGTTTCATAATTTACTATATTATACTACTCAAATTTTTTTAGTGGTGAGAGTTACTTCCATAAATTAAATAATGATTTAATAAGCATTTAGTTCTAGTCAAAACTGTTCTACAGAAATAGAAAGGGTTTCAAAATTTTGTTACTTTGACTCATCTAAAGTAACAGTTAAATGAAATAATTAATTAAAAACAAAAAAATGTAGCATGTTCGTTGGTTTACACTTTATATGTGAAACAAACTTTAGATAGGTAATCATAGGTTGCTAGATTTGTGTGTCGTTTTAGAGATTGTTTAGTTTTCCTAAAGATGCCGCTGCTAGTATTAAAAGTTTAATTTCGATTTTCTTTTGACTTCAAATCAATACTTTGTAAATTTGAATTAACAATTAAACAATTGTTAATAATCGAAAACTCTCAACTAAGATAATAAACAATTAATTAAAAAAGGGCAACTTTGATCAGTAGGTATGTAAAATTTGCTGGTCCTGAAAAGTGCGCAACTTTAAATAATTTGTAATAAATTGAAATCATTTGTAAACTAATTATTCTAAGGAGGTACACTTTTGTACCTAAGATTTTGACTATGAAAATGTACATAATATCAGTGCATACTTTTTTTTTAGTTTTTTTAAAATTATTTCATGTGTAAAGATTACTTGTCACACAACTTTTTGTTTATTATTCACAAGAGCATGTTCTAACATATGTATTCTTAATCGAGTACGAAGAAAAATTGTTTTTGCAGGGTCACCTTGCTGTGGTTCCCCGATATATTTACATAAATTTGTAATGCTGTTTCGCGTGATGTTGGAACAAATAAACGATATAAAAATACAGGGTGTTTCATAAGTTAAACAGATTGTAAATACTTTTCTTTTGTGAAAGTAATTTACTTGTAATTTTTTTTTAGTTTTTTTAAGGCAAATAAGTACATAGATGTACATATTCACAAAAGAAATTATAGTGACATATGAAATGGGGTCTACTGTTACTTGGTTGAAATTAATATTAATAAATAATAAAAGAAACACTTATAAATTTCAACTTTCCTTTATTTTTATTTTGGTTTCATTATTGCGTGAATAGCTTCCCATGAAGTCGTAGTTTTGGCGAAACAATTGTCAAGAACAATAAAGAAAAGTTGAAATTTAGAAGTGTTTGTTTTATTATTTGTTATAGTGTGACGTTCTGTATATGCAGAGATAACCGATAAAGTTTTATTAACCATTTGAGGCTTTTATATGCATATGTTTCGTGTAAATATGAAGGTAAAGTGTTTTCTTGAACTTTTAATAAAAATATTCTTTAAATGTCTTTGGTGTATGCCCAGTCCCACGCATCGAAAAACTTTTATTTGTATTTATTTTACTGTTTATGTTTACGTAAAGGAATAAGAGTGCAGCATTAGTTGTTTATAAAGGACACTTATTCTTGCACTTCCACTGAACTCTCCCGTAACGAAGGTCAAGAAATAATACATTTATTTTTAATAACATTTTCTAAGTAACAACGAGTAAAGATACAAAAATTTAACAGATTTATCAACAAAACTATTGTGTATTTCTGGACCAGTTTTCTGTGAACTGACTTAGGTAAATGTAATATAATGAATAACTTTTAAAATTATTAATATTCATCTCTGAACATTCGAGTAAAAATTCACAGGATGTAATAAATAAACGAACAATTGAAACAATCGAATGGATAATTAACATGCGTATAATACTTAATACATTTACAATTACATTATTTGCAAAATAACAAACAAATGGTTAGAAAAATTTGCATATGAATATTAATGATGCGTACAGAGTGCGGTGAGTTATTCTGTGAAACTTATATGACTAATTTTGGATTTTACTTGGAGCTATTTGCATAAATAAATAAACAAATGTAATTGCAGCATCTATTGTTTGTTTTTAAGAACCGGTTTAAAAAAGTCTAATAAATTGTCTATCTACAGAAAGAATAGCAATCAGACTTTATGTTCTTTCTAATTGTTGAAATTGACGTTTCGCTGATCACTTGGTGAAACATAATGAATAATTAATAAAATAAAATACACGGTATATTTCACAAATGTATTAGACTATCTCTGACATATGTTTCGGTTTTTACACCATTTTCAAAGAGCTATAGGTAACCTATAGCTATATATATGTCAGAGATAGTCTAATACATTTGTGAAATATACCGTGTGTTTTATTTTATTAATTATTCTTTCTAATTACCTGCTGTATGAAGAAGTGAAATAATTACCTACCATAAAAGTTTAATTTGTTTTGATTATTTCTACTTTTCTCGAACTGTGCTTTTGCTAACTAAAACGAATTATGATTAAGAAATGTAAACAAATACTAGCCCCCATGATACCCTCTTGCTTTATTGATTAAAAGTCTTGAAGCAACTACACTAATAATAATAATTAAAAATGCTCGTACATATCTAGAAAAATGTATAAACAAATAATAATCAATCTTTTATTCTTCGCTTCATTTGTAATATAATACTAGCGCCTGTTTCGTTGCTGCGCCTTTCAAGAATTTTCTAAATAATTATTTTGTGTCGTTGTATTACTTTCTTCTCAATTTCAATATAAAACGAATTGTAAAGATTACGCAATGTATATAATAAAAATTACATTAATAATTATTAAAAGGAAAATGAAACAATGAAGATTTTTGTAGATTTTGGCAATTAATTAATTAATTAATGTTATTGGTACATTGTTTACCTACTCATAAGACTTTTATATCACAACAGTTGATTAAAATATTAAAAACGACATTAATTACAAGAGAAACCGTTATTAATACCATAATAGTAAATTAGTTTTAAAATTTCTACTTTCTGTGTATTAATATAAATATTATATCTATGTTGATGATTCTCATTAATAATTTATGTTTACATTTCATTTCTCAAACTAATTAAGACGACCGATAACAATATTGGTCATTACACGTTTAACAGCTTTCTTATCAAGGAATGATAATGTGTTTCTTGGTGTTGAAAAATTCCCCTAGATAGTATATTTACATAAACAGATCGTTGGATGGGTTTTTGGTAACCCGAACAACAAAAGTTATCTATTCCAGGACTTTTTATTGCAACAATTAGCAATATTAAAAATTATCATGACGTCTAAAGTGAACTGCAAGACTGTATAAAGTATTACATGTATTGTACCATGTAATGATGTGTGGTGTTTACTACCAGAGTGTGCGATTGTTGCAGACCTTGTTATAAAAGCCTCAACTTCAACAAAATATTATTAGTTCTTCAGAGTTGTTGGTGTTTCAAACAACGCCATGAAGATATTAGTAATACTAGCGGTTATTGCAGCCGTGGCTGTTCATGGAAGAGTATTCAGAATACGGAGAAGCTCCCATCATGAGTGTAAGTGAAATTTTTTAATAGACATTTACAAATTTTTTCGGCAAACAGTAAAATATTTGTTGATAAAACAATAGTAAAGAGAAAAGGTGCCACTGTTAACTTTCTAAAAGGTCTCCTAACTTTTTAAACAAATAAGACGAGAAAGAGGTAATTATTAATAATTCAAAAATACACTTGGTTTTGTTTCACTAAATTTATTCACAATATCGGACATATGTTTCGAACTTCTCAGTTCATTATCAACGAATGTAAAGAGGATTTTAACACAATGTGGTGGGATTTCCAAGCATTAAATGTGCTTGGTAATTGATCTCATTAAGGGTGAATTTTAGAATTTCTACTATTTCACGGTAGTTCAATTTTTGTCCTTTGTTATCAACATGTAATACTTGGAAATCCTTTACATTTGTCCTATGATCATTTAGGATACAGTGTTCAGCTATACCATTTTTTATGTTCATTTAGTCTAGTGGTAAAATCCCTACCTGTCTGGCCAATGTAAAAGGCAACACAATTGAGGCAGTCTAGTTTGTAAATTCCGCTTTTGTCGGTTATCTTCTACTTTATCTTTATTATTACCAAAGAGACTCCTTAAATTGTTTTTGTTTACTTCAATAAAGTTGATTTCATGTTTCTTAATTTAATCTGATTGTGATTTTATAACTAATATTATTTACATGATTAATAAAATAGTATCAGGATGGTTTTTGTGATATTTGAGCATAAAAGTATTTTTGGATTTGTTTGCGTTTTTTTATTGTGATTTAATTTGTCAATTAGGTCTAGATTAAGGCCATTAAAGCCAGGTGGTAGTTTTATTAAAAAGACAACCACTACTTCAATTAACATTTGTTTAATAAATTCGTAAATAACAAGTGATAGTAGTTGATTAAAAAAATAAAGGAAGGCATTGCAACAAAAAAGACCATTGTTTCATATAAAAATAAAAAAGTATAATAAATTTATTTACCTGCCAAATTCTAAAACAAAAAATTACAACTTTGTTTTCTAAACATTATTTTAAAGAATTTTGTTTACGGCATTAAGTTTATTCCAAATTGCTCGTATTAACATTAGATGCATAGAACCACGCCACAGCAAAACCAGTCGAATACTCAAATTTAACAAGAACCTGACCTTCAGTTTCTTTTTTCTTATATTTATTTGCATACGTCTCGTAATTCGAAAACACTTATGTAAATTCAAACTTTATTAATAGAGCCCCCAAGCTCGCCTTTAACATAACAAAACAACACTGCTTATTATTGATAATTTTATTGTTTTTAACATTGAAAGTTGAATAACCTTTTGAATTTCGAAACGCCTTGTTAGTTAGTCTTTTACTGAATTTACATAATAATTTAAATGCAAAGTTACTTAATTTGTAATTAATACTTATACAAACATTTCTCAATGTTAAGGGAGCTACTTTCCTCTTTAATTCTTATAAAACCAAGAGAAATTTAAACTCTTCGTTTTAAAGTCAATAAATATTCTGCTTAATTAAAACACTATAACTCACAACCACACAAAAAGGTTTAAAAACTCTGAAATGCGTTTGCCCTCAGTTAGAGACTATTGATTTTCTAGTATTTATTATTATATTATTTATATTATGTTTAAAATAATGGCATAATTTAAACATTTCATAAATTTAATGTCAAAATACAAGTTGTACTTGTTGTAAGGATTTGAAAAAGAAAAATGAGACAGTAAAATATGGAATACGTATCTAGTTTATTACTTAGTAAGAAATAAATACTACAAATTTTCACAAAATTTGTTTAATAAACTTAACAATTATTTCGCCTAACTTAGGCTTCTTCAGAAGTAATACGTATTACACTTGATGGAAACTCATTTTAATACTTAGTAAGAAATAAAACACTAGAAACTTCCACAAAATTTGTTTAATAAACTTAACAATTGTTTCACCTAACTTAGGCTTCTTCAGAAGTAATACGTATTACACTTGATGGAAACTCATTTTAATACTTAGTAAGAAATAAAACACTAGAAACTTCCACAAAATTTGTTTAATAAACTTAACAATCGTTTCGCCAAACTTAGGCTTCTAGTAATACTTATTACTTCTGATGAAGTTAGGCGAAACGATTGTTGTTTATTAAAAAAAATGTTGTGGAAATTTGTAGTGTTTTATTTCTTACAGTGTTAAAATGAGTTTCCATCAAGTGAATGTAGAAAGAATTAATCATATATAGTTTATTGTTTGTTCTTTTTAAAAAGGCCCAGCAAGGCTACTGGAATTTAAATTGTTTCATTGTTAAGTTATTGAAAACTGTTTGAGATTGTTATATAAGTAGAAAAGCTTCTGTTACTTATACATACAACAGCAATAACATTTTTGTAAAATAAAACCCTTACGTTGACGGTTCTTTAAATAAAATAAGAAACAGTTTTATTTACCCTTTAAACAATCCCGGTTAAAAGGTAATGTAGGTAGCAATCATTTTTCTTGTTTGCTGTTTCGATACCGCTTTTTATCACCTGTTGTTGAGAGCAAAAAAATTTATAACCTAATGGAAAATTTTATGGTTATTACCCGATTTTCTTTCAGATAAAATGTGTGTTCCCCAAGAACTTATGAACGCTTGTAATGAGATGGCTGGTCAAGAAACCAAAACTTCTGCTAGAATTGTTTGTATACCCGCACAAGACAGGTTAGAAAATGACAATAACATTTTAACAAATAACATAACAGTGTAATAAAAACATTTGGCGTAATGTAGTATGCAGTTTGTTATTTTTAATACAGGCACAAACAATTTATTCAAAGGTCTTGCAGTCTATAACTGTATTAATGCAAGGTTGTTTTAATAAGCTTGCAGAAAAAATGAACATTTGTTCATATTACCTATTACTTATTTATGTAAATTATTTTAACTAATGGTATGATAAATTGTATATGAAAAATTAAATACCGACATCAAATGTTCTTAAAACCAAATTGATTGATTACCTGAAACAAAGAAAACATTTATTAGAAAACAATTTATAGTTGAAAAGATAACTAAATTATTACTTATTTGAAATAATTTAAAAATACTAGAATAATATAGATAATAATTGTAAATGGATGAAAAACAAAGAAGTTCTGTTAAAAGAAATTTAATTGATACAGCTATTATCTCTCAACTTTTGTGAAACATCTTTAAAACACTTATTAAAGGGTTTGAGTAACAAAAACAATGAGATTGTTTCACTAAAATTGTTACTGACAACTAACAATTCAACTCTTGGTGATGGCCCGCGAGGGTTGAAACAATATTGTCGAGTACAATAAATATTTTAGTGAAACAATTCCATTGTTTTTGTTACTCAAACCCTTTAATATTTTTTTTAAAAGACATTTGTTTGATTTCTTGTTTTAGGGTGGAATGTATAGAGAAAATAAAAGAAAGACAAGCAGATTTCGGTATAATGGATCCTGAAGACATGTATATTGCTGGAAACGTCCCTGAGGAAGATTTCACTGTTTTTGAAGAAATCCGTACTCGAGAAGAACCAGACGGTATTTAAAAAAAATTGTTGTGATTAGAGCCAATCGTGATATTTATCGAATTGTTCTTTTTAGCCGAATTCAGGTACGAAGGGGTTGCCGTGGTACACAAGGATCTGGATATTAAAAAGATTAGCGATATTAGGGGGTTGCGGTCGTGTCACACGGGGGTGGGACGTAACGTCGGTTATAAAATACCGATTACGAAGTTGAAGAAAATGGGAATAATTGGAAATCTTAATGAACCCGATTTGTCTCCGAGGGAGAACGAGTTGAAAGCACTTTCGAATTTATTTTCTAAGGCTTGCATTGTCGGGAAATGGTCACCAGACCCTAAAATCAATTTAAAATTAAGTGAGTAATTTTCTAATCAACTTTAGTTACGGCTCAATGCTTGTTATAATGCGATATATACACGTGTCAACGATGATATGTGGTATGGTATCATTATTGAATCAGTAACTATAGAAAAAAATAACTTTAATCGTAATTAATTGATGAACTGATAAAGATCACTTCCAGGATATAAAGCAACAACACGTTGTTGTTACTATTTATTAATTGTTTAATTGAAGTTAATTTATCTCTTCAATGTCCAAAATCTTTATAATGCCTGATGTCTGAGCCTTTAATAACAAATTATACAATTACTTTTTGATTTACTCATTCGTCTAAATATTAAGATCAAAGATCTCACATTTGGAACGAGTCCTACACAGTAGGCACTGCGAACCGAAAGCTACACCAAAAATGTGGGATTTGTGATCCTTAATATTTAGACGAAAAAGGATTTTAATGCCTTCTTCTTTGGATATGTTATCTTCGTCTAAGAATTTTTCGGAATCAATAGTGTAATTCAATGCCGGTAGGGAGGGGTATTAGTCCTCGGAGCAGTTGTTTCTGTTGGTTCCATATTTATATTTAGGTTTACTTTACTTTCAGAACAAAAATACGCAAATCTTTGTGAACTTTGTGAAAAACCAGAAAAATGCGATTATCCAGACAAATTCTCAGGATACGATGGGGCTTTACGTTGCCTTGCCCACAACAATGGTCAAATCGCATGGACTAAAGTCATATATGTTCGTAAATTCTTCGGGGTAAGAACCACAGTCCCATTTATTTTTTCCGAATTAATTTTGATTTGGTTTATACGTAATTTCCACAGTTACCAGTTGGCACAACCCCAGCACAGCCCTCAAACGAAAATCCAGACGACTTCAGATATTTATGTCCAGATGCAACCATGGTACCGATCA
Organism: Agrilus biguttatus; assembly: GCA_963921985.1. NCBI lineage: Eukaryota > Metazoa > Arthropoda > Insecta > Coleoptera > Buprestidae > Agrilus > Agrilus biguttatus. Next base: position 21,107,803 of record OY998126.1, on the reverse strand, counting down.
ATGGTAATGCTTGTCGGTGGGCTGCAAGACCGTGGCAGGGGTATATGACCAACGCCGACGTTGCCAAAACAGTTGACGAATTGAGAAGTAAAATTGTTAATTTGAATTCGATTGGCAGTCAAAGTCACGCAGCATGGTTGAAGTCGGTTCTCGAATTGGACGAAAAATTGTTACCCAAAGAAACCAAAATTATTTCTCCAAAAGATTATTTGGACAAGGCCAATTATACTGACGTCATCGAAAGGGATTATGGTCCACCAGTAAAGACCACAAGGTAATATTATCTCCAAAAAGGAAGGCATTAAAATCCTTTTTCGTATATATATATTAAGGATCACAGATTCCATATTTGGAACGCGTTCTACACAGTAGGTACTACGAACCGAATGCTAAATCCCAAAACCGGTTTCGACCTATTGGATTTGGGTTTCGGTACGCTGTGCCTACTTTGTAGGACGCGTTCCAAATATGTGATTTGTAACCCTTAATATTTAAACGAACAAGGATTTTAATGTCTTCTTTTTTGGATAGAATCTTTCGGAATCGACAGTCATTCAATTCCGATAGGGGCATTAGCCCTCGGAGTAGTAATTTCTGTTGATTTCATATTAATGTTAGCTGTAATTATAAACCTTTATTAACTTTAAAGATTCTGTGTAACATCAAAAGATGAATTGGAAAAGTGCAGAACCCTTAGCAAATCTGCATTTTCACGAGACATCAGACCAAGATTCGATTGCGTGGAAGAAAAGAACGTTGATGATTGCCTTAAGACAATCAGAGATAATGGAGCCGATGTGATTACTCTCCATGCTATAGCAGCTGAAAAGGCTAAACGTGAATTTAATCTTAAACCGATCGTTTCTGAAATATATCAGGGGCAACCAGATGGTTACACTCATACAGTTGCCGTGGTCAAAAAGGACTCTCCATTCCAATCCATCGGCGATTTGAAAGGAAAGAAGTCTTGTCACTCGGCAGTTCATAGTTTAGGAGGGTCTTTTGCTCCCATCTACCACCTCATCAAGCAAAACCAAATCAAGAAGGATGGATGTCCTTATGAAGCAGCTCTTTCAGAATTCTTTTCGGGTAATTATTTTATTTGGTCCAAAGAGATTTGAGATTCTAAGTGATTTTATTTTGTTTCAGGTGGAAGTTGCGCACCTGGGGCTAAAAATTTGACAAACGTACCTACCCCTGTTATCGACAAACTTTGTAGCCTTTGTGGAGGAAATGTGGATGCTAATGACGGTACATCTTTGGATAGCAAATGCAATAGGGATTCAACGGAATCATATTTTGGATACGATGGTGCATTTAGGTGTTTGGCCCAAGGAGTTGGAGACGTCGCTTTCGTCCTTCAGGATACGGTTACCTCCAACACAAGTAAATTAAACTAAGGGTTTAAACTGTCGATAATGTTTTAATTGAGTTTATATTTGTTAGACGGCAAAAATTTGGAAGCATGGGCCAAGGATTTGAAATCTGGAGACTTTGAGTTGTTATGTCCAAATGGTGGCAGGGTTTCCATTGATAAGTTTTCGGACTGCTACTTTTCACGGGTTCCTTCAAGAACGGTATGAAAAAAATTATATAAATTTAAAATATTCGCCGTTATCTCTTGGTAAAATATTATATAACAGGCGGGCTGAGAAGTTCGTAGGCTAGCATAGAAAAAATATTTTTTTTTGATAGAATTTGATTTTATTATTCAATATAGTTCCCTTAGAGGGCGATACAACGATTATAGCGGTCATACAATTTTTCGATACCATTTTTATAATACGATTTGTCTTTACCTCTTCATTGGCGTGAAATTTCTGTCCAGCGAGCATCTTCTTGAGGTCTGAGAACAGAAAAAAATCGCTGGGGACATATCTCTATATTTAATAGCTTCAATAAGCGTTTAAAAGAAGAAATCGCGGAAAAGCGGCCTCATTTGAAGAAAAAGAAAGTGTTGTTTCATCAAGACAATGCACCGTGTCACAAATCAATGAAATCGATGGCAAAATTCCATGAATTGGGCTTCGAATTGCTTCCACAACCACCGTACTCTCCAGATATGGCTCCCAGCGATTTTTTCTGTTCTCAGACCTCAAGAGGATGCTCGCTGGATAGAAATTTTGCGCCGATAAAGAAGTAATCGCCGAAACTGAAGTCTAACATATTTTGAGGCTAAAGACAAATCTTATCATAAAAATGGTATCGAAAAATTGTATGACCACTATAATTGTTGTATCGCCCTTGAAGGGAACCATATTGAATATTAAAACCAATTCTATCAAAAAAAAATTTTTTTTCTATTCAGCCTGCCTGTTATTTCGAAGTCGTGTTTTATTTAAAAAAAATAAATACATTTTTGTTTGTTTGTTTGTTTTTACTTTATTTATAACGGTTCCTTTCCTCTTGTAGGTGTTAACTAGTAACAGCAAGAGCGACGGTGAAGTAGATGAAATAAAAAATGCCCTCGTTTCTATAAGTTCCTTATATACAAAGAGACCCGATTTATTCAAACTGTTTGGACCATTCAATGGCAAATCCAACCTTCTATTCTTGGTAAGTGTGAAAAATAACTCCCCAATTGATTTTCCCTACGTGCTTACCCTTTTAAAAAATAAATCTATTGCTTGAACTTTATTTGCATTTCTTCTTTTCCAGGACAAAACAACGGGACTGGTTTCTTTAAATTACGAAAGCGAATCGCTTAAAGAATTTTCAGAGATGCTTTCCACACTGAAGACATGCCCAAATGATGCGTTACAGTGATACGTAATTTTTTAATGTAAATGTTAAGTCTTTTATTAGATACGATAGTAGAAGACATATTGAAAGAAGTCTGTGTTTAGTTTTAAGAAAAATTTGGAACAAAATGTTATTTCAATAAAGTTATTTTTAAAATAATAACGGGTTGCTTATTAGTTGTGTACTTCTCTTAAATATTTTTACAGACATGAAGAGGGGGTTGTCATGAGTGACGTTGGGGACGAATAGTTTTTTTTAATTGTAAATTCTTGCTTCCATGATTTGTTAAAAAGTTGTTTCTAGATTAATTTGCGGTGGTAGAAACCAAAAATGACAAAAAAAATAGGTTATTTATGTCGGAAGCGAGATATTAAGAAATAAAACACAGTAATTTAGATAAGTTTCACCTGTTTATTGTTGTCTACTCAACAATTGTTTCGATCTTACAAGATCATTTTTAAGAGTTCTTAAATTAAAGTTTAGTAATTCAAAAAAAAAAAAAAAAATACGTAAAATTCCAAAAATCAGGAGTAGACAAAGTAAACTGTAAAAATTGGAACGAATTCCATATAGGACAAACTGGACGCTATATCAAAACTAGAGTAGAAGAACGCAAAAAATCAATCATCAACTCAAAACACTCAACTGGCTTAGCAACCCATTGTATTAATAATAAACACAACATAGATTCAGAAAATGTGAAATTGTTACACAACTCCAAAAAAGTAAAAAGGTTTAGATATACTAGAACAATTCGAAATTAAAATAGCTGTTTATAAAAAAGAAAATATTGGTAATGATCAACAACAATTTCTAAATACACTTTTAATAGATTTAAGAATTTATGACTGTATGCCCCCTTAAACTTTATATATATAAATACTGTCAAATTGATTAAGGCTTTCGCGGCCAGTTGATGAATTGGTGTTGTCCTTCTTCGGGTGTATAGGCCGTCGGCGGTTGTAATTGCTTCCTAACGTTTCGCTAGCGCGAGTGGCGAGCTCCTTCAGAAGTCTATCCATGTTTGTTGTTGGTTTGAAGAAGTTCGCCACTCGCGCTAGCGAAACGTTAGGAAGCAATTCCAACCGACGACGGCCTATATAAATACTGTTTAATAATTTTATTTTCGGCTTTTTTTCTATAACGGTTTGAAGGGGAGGGGTTTTAGTCGGTGAATCCGACACTACCCAGTTGCACGGGCGGCTGGGTGCCTGTAAAGGTTTCCCCTCCTCTCCGAAAACAAAAAAAATATTCATTTTCAAAAAATAATGAAAATGTTTCACAAGAAAGATATATAAGATATTTTTTGATATTAGCTATTGGTACAAAATACTTGAACTGCTGTAGTCGCTTTATTGAAGAAACAAAATTTGAAAATAATCAAAAATACTTCACATTTATATTTTACTGTAGTGTGTTACGGTTTTGCTTTCGTAATTTCTACAAACTGCAGTGTGGGGAACTGAAAAAAAAATTCTTTTTTATCACCACAATACATTATCTTGCCTTTTCCTTACAAACAAGCAATTAGTTTAATTTATAGGCCATTACAAAGTATAAAGGGGGTTAGAATGGTGATTTGTACGGTGTATTTCGTGGGTAAATGTTATGTAATAAAGAAAAACTTTATATGTGGTTGAATGGATGAGAAGGAAACTCTATAAAAATAAGAACAAAAAGGTTCATCACACCAAAGCCTATTTTTATTTAGTTATTTCTTATTCAAAAAAAGGAAGGCATTAAAATACTTTTTCGTCTAAATTTTAAGGATCACAAATCCCACATTTTGAACGCGTCCTACATAGTAGGCACAGCGTACCGAAAGCCATATCCTACGACCGGTTTCGACCTATCGGTTCTCATCAGGTGGGCGCAGGCAGAAAGGTCTATACAGGCTATATTATTAATATAAATATAAATATGGAATTACAGAAACAACTACTCCGAGGGCTAACACCCCTACCGGCATTGAATTGCACATCATCTGATGAGACCCGATAGGTCGAAATCGGTCGTGGGATATGGCTTTCGGTACGCTGTGCCTACTGTGTAGTACGCGTTCAAAATGTGGGATTTGTGATCCTTACAATTTAGACGAAAAAGGATTTTAATGGCTTCTTTTTTAGAATATGTTAAATATTCGTCTAAGAATCCATCGGAATCAACAGTGTAATTCAATGCCGGTAGGGGTGTTAGTTCTCGCAGTAGTTGTTTCTGTTGATTCCATATTTATATTTATATTTAGTTATTTCTGTTAATAAAGTTGATTTACAATAAAAAGCATAGTTTTTGTTTTCTACCACAGTCTGAAATTTAAGAATTAAGTTACAAGTGTTAAATAAACATGTGGTGCAAAAGTTGTTCTTCCAATTCTCCGGATACCTTTCAAAGTGTTTTAAGGTAAACCATTCTAGACAAACACTTCGCAGTCAGTTTAAGGGAAATCGGTAAAATCTCTTGAGAACATACGAAAAGTTCTAAGAGGCTCCAAGTATATCTCTTTTCACGTGAATATGGAGTTATATATGTTTTTGTGACAAGTTCGAAAAGGTTTCGGTCACATTTATTTTGAGTGTCTGCTGTAGATTTATTCCTTCGGGATATCACAAACATCTCTTGTATCTATCTAGTAGACTTTAACACTATTTGCAAAAGCACAGGATGCTAAAATAACTAAAAGGAAGAAACGGCTTAGGCTTTCACGGCCGGCGTTATTTGAATAATACTTTCATAGCAGTTGGCGAAATGTTGGATAAAAAATTCCATCGGTGTTCTCACCGAAGGAAGAAAGATCATAGACCACGGCCATCAAGCCCGAATAGCAAGTATTATTTAACTAAAAGAAGTTTATAAGTTTGGTTGATTTTCTATGATATACAGGTAAATTTATTAATTTGGTTACTTGTGTACGTACTTACTATTACAAAAGTATATAAATTAGTTGTGCCCGCGACATCGTCCAATTACAATTTTTGTCGGTATGTCTGTTTGTTTGTTCCGGCTAATATCTAAAACGGTTGGACCGATTTTGACGGGACTTTCAGTGGCAAATAGCTAATGTAATAAGAAGTAACTTAGGCTACTTTTATTTTAGAAATTAGTAATTTAGTGTAACCTACCCAGGTCTATTCGATCGTCATATAACTCACCTACGTTGTTTATGGGAATCATCTGTTGTAGGTTCGATACACTGGCTATTAACGTAATTTGGAAGGGCTGTTTATAGTTGTTAAATGAAAGATAACAAATATGTGACATCCTAACTTTACTATGAATGAAATGATAAAATACTAGGGAAATCCCGGTAATATTAAATTTTAAACAAAACAAATACAAATGCCCAGACTCAGCCTAGGGCTAGCGCGGGGAAAGAGTATGGCAGAGAAACCCACGATCTTAGCCCTACAAATCAGAGATGTGTACCATCCGTAAAATATGAAATGTATATAAATTAAAAATATCACTCTGTGAAAATCTACCCTGCACGATCCACATACACAGACACATGTAAACAATCATTTAAAACTGAAGAATGTTGGTGTTAGTTAGTAGACAATGTAAAAAATAAAATAAATAAAGGTACTGAGGTCCCAAACGGGAGGCAACCCAGCTATAAGTTGAGATTTTAGAGCACAATCTGGGCCTCACATAAAAATAAATTGCAGTAAATAAAATAAACACAGAAATAAACATGTAAATAAATGCGAAGGATAAATATCAAAATAAAATGTAATAAATAAATACCAAAATAAACACACAAATAGACATGTAAATAAATGCGAAGAATAAATATCAAAATAAAATGCAATAAACAAATACCTAAATAAACACACATTTGTGAATACTCCCAGATCAATACTCTACACGGGAGAAAATATTAGTAAATTCAACAAAGCTCCAAACATTCTGAACGTACCAGGTAGATCAACAAAGAGCAAAATCATGAAAGTTGGATATAAAGAAAAATCATAAAATGATTGTTACACATCACCGTTTTGTTCAAATTAATAAAATAAAAGTTCAAATTAAACAAAACATCATAAAATATGCAAAATACAAATTATTGTGTCATTATAAAATGGATTGAAAGAACAAGAAAATTGACAACTTTTGTGTAAATTTTATAAGAGTGAATATATATATATATATATATATATATATAAGCTTATTATATAATATATGAAAAAACCAAACTTTTTCAACTTTTCAACCAAACAAACTTAAAAATATTGAAAAGCAAAATTTAAAATAACTTTGTGTAAAATTTGTTCACTAGAGAATACAAAAAGCAATGTATACAAAACAATAACCTTTCTAGGTAAACAATTATTGAACATTAAAAAGTTTCTAAATAAAAATAATATTAACGTAGCATTTAAAACGAATAACAAACTTAGTATAGATATTAAAAGTAATAAAGATAAAAGTCCATAATATAAAAAATCCCATGTATACAAACTATAATTTAGAACATAGAACAGAGAATTTACATACGAGTATAAGAAATTATCCGAAAAACTATAAAATGATTTCAATTTAATGAACAAAAAAAGACAGTAATTTACTTTTAAATGAACAAATAGAATTAAACAACTCCCGTTTATTAAACCTTTGGCCAGTTCCTCCATCCCTACCATAGTTAACGAACCTAAATACAGGGTCATTCAAACTGAGTGGTACATTAGATATTTTAGGGAAATTAAGCATGTTACAGATTTAAAAATTTGGGAGTTGGGAGTAACCCCTATCAACGATGATCTATTTAACTAAAATAATTTCAACTGTAGGTAACTTCCCGTTATACCGGAAATTGATGTCAACTTTCTTATTTCAAATGGAATGGTATATTTTTTACGATGAATTCGTATGAAACATAAAATTTTAAGATGACTTTGATGACCAACTTGTGTGCCTACGATGAACAGTTTCTGAGATAATTTAATTTATTGGAAAAAAGATTGCACCGCAACCCAAACTATAAAAAATAAAAAATCATAACTTCCACAAAAAATGAAATGACTTAGAATGTTGAAATTTTTACTAGTTATAGCCAAGTCATAAGGCTAATGTTAACGTCATGCCAAAACTTAGGTTTATAATTTGTACAGGGCGTTCAGAAAAAAAAAACAAAGTTTAAAAACTTCAAACACGAATAAGTTCATTTTTTCAAATGGCACCTAGCATATTTTATTTTGTCATTCGATTCAATTTTTTATCCTCTTTTGTTTTCCATTCTTTATTTAAAAAAATCCAAAATTATTTAAAAAATTTCAAATTGAACAGTAGGAAATATACAGATGGATCGAAAGAGGATAAAAAAAGGAATCGAATGAAAAAATAAAATATGCTAGATACCATTTGAAAAAAGTATTAGCATGACGTTGGCCTTATGATTTGGCTATAACTAGTATAAGAAAATTGCGTAAATAGCCTAAGTATCATTGTATCTTCTGACGAAGCTACAAAGTGGTAAAACAATTGTGAAGAACAATAAAAAACATGTTTCGGGGTTAGCCAGTCAGCTTATTGATAACAATACTAGTATAAACAAAAGCAATTTAAAACTGTTACATAATTTAAAAGGTGGCCCCATTTTAGACAGATATGAAATTTTTGAAATTAAAAAAGCAATCAAATCAAACAAAATTATTACAAATGACCAAATAGGCTTTGAAAATAACCCCTTGATAGACCCTGATATTGTAACCCCTCCCCAAAACCATCCACTATAAACAGAAATCTACATTAGAATATTATTTACAATTAGTATAATTGATACTCCTGACGGTGCCCTTATAAGGCGAAATACGTATAGAGTTTAGTTAATAAATTACAGTGAAAGTTTTTGAAGTTGTTTTATTTCAAATTTTTTAATAAAAAAGTGTGGAAATTATCAAAGGGTTTTTTATTTTTTTCTAACATGAATTTCCATGAACTAATAGTAGATAAAAATAAATTGCTTATGATTGTCGTCGATCACAGTGAGCGATTTTGGTCAATTATTATATTTCACCGTCGTTATAAACTAATTTTATTTTAGTGCAATTATTGTATAAACCTTAATTTAGGTAATTTAAATTAATTAACTTTGTACTTACATACCTCTTGTCCTGTAGAATATCTCGTTGATTAATCGTCTAATTTAGTTCAAACACTTCACAAAACATCCTGTATAACTGTCCTGTAAACACTGCTCTTCCAGAAACACCACACCGTTCCCGTTGTTTGTCACAATAAAACAAAATGAATAATACCTGTTCGTACAACCCGAATGTCGGAATAATATTTATACATTCGATCGTAAATGTAACTGGGACGGAATGACACAGTACTAGCGAAAGTATTACAGATAAGAATCGTCACAGCTGGAGATAAAAAAGTAACCTTGTGAAACAACATTTGAAGACGTTATGCTTAGAATAAACAACATGCTGTAAACAGTTTATGCTGCTTTACAGAATTGTTAGAAGCCCTTCTTGATTGTCTCGTTTTTTCGGGTAAATATGTTGAAAAATTAATTTATATTTACTTGTAATATTTACAATAGGTAGGTAGTAATTGTTTTGTTAATATATAATTAGTACATTGTAACTACATTGAATTTGCAATTTAAAAAATCAATTATCTTGTTTATATATTTTGTAGTAACCAGGGTCTGTCGTTCTCTATCGCCTATTTCAATAATTTCACACTTATTACTTACTACTCATAAATCAGGAACTGTTTAGTTATCTTAGACGCGAACGAACGATAAAAATGCTAGATGATGGCGATATCGCTCAAGAGGTCAGAGATTTACCAGAGCTGATAGTAGAGGGTTCTTTGTTTTTTTATTTCTATTTTTATGTGTTTTTCAAGTTGGATTCACATGTAATAAACTATTGTATTTGCATGTATTTTTCAACGAGGTTTTAATATTTACTATGTTGTTTTTCACTGTTATAAAATTTACACAAAAGTTGTCAGTTTTCATTGTTCTTTCAATCCATTTTATAATGACACAATAATTTGTATCTTGCATATTTTGTGATGTTTTGTTTAATTTTAATTTTTATTTTAATAATTTGAACAAAACGATGATGTGTAACAATTCTATTGTGATCTTTATTTGTTTCCAATTTTTTTTATGATTTTGCTCTTTGTCGATCTACCTGGTGCGTTCAGAATGTTTCGAGCTTTGTTGAATTTACTAACATTTTCTCCCGTGTAGAGTATTGATCTGGGAGTATTCACAAATGTGTGTTTATTTAGGTATTTGTTTATTGCATTTTATTTTCGATATTTATTCTTCGCATTTATTTACATGTTTATTTGTGTGTTTATTTTGGTATTTATTTATTACATTTTATTTTGATATTTATTCTTCGCATTTATTTACATGTTTATTTCTGTGTTTATGTTATTTACTGCAATTTATTTTTATGTGAGGCCCAGATTGTGCTCTAAAATCTCAACTTATAGCTGGGTTGCCTCCCGTATGGGACCTCAGTACCTTTATTTATTTTATTTTTTACATTGTCTACTAATTAACACCAACATTCTTTAGTTTTAAATGATTGTTTACATGTGTCTGTGTATGTGGATCGTGCAGGGTAGATTTTCACAGAGTAATATTTTTAATTTATATACATTTCATACTTTACGGATGGTACACATCTCTGATTTGTAGGGCTAAGATCGTGGGTTTCTCTGCCATACTCTTTCCCCGCGTTAGCCCTAGGCTGAGTCTGGCATTCGTATTTGGTTTGTTTAAAATTTAATACCTACTACTGATATTTCCCTGGTATTTTATCTTTTTATTCATAATTAAGTTAGGATGTCATATATTTGTTGTCTTTCATTTAACAACTATAAAGAACCCTTCCAAATTACGTTAATAGCCAGTGTATCGCTGTATCAGCTGATTTCCATATTCCCATAAACAACGTAGGTGAGTTATATGACGATCGAATAGACCTGGGTACGTTACACTACAATTTTTACAGGTGGTAAGTGTTGTTTATATAAAATTACAATTGAGTAATTCGCTTTTATTAACCAGATTTTATTTTGTTATTCTTATGGTTATTATTATTGATTGATTGTTTTTATTTCTCTTGTAAGAATTACTTACGATTAATAGAACTTTCGACCGAAGGGGGCTTTCCCAATTGTATCATCACGTGGTTAAGTTAATTTCCTTAAACAAACTACAATCGTATTATAAATAATTTAAATGTGTCCCAACTTAGTATTACTAGTAAAATTTTATCGTTACTTGGTAGTTTTACACTTTAGTTGAATATGAACAAAGTAGTGACAGTGTTTCTATTTACTGGTATGTTTTTTAAATGTGAAATAAATTATGTTTATATTCTTTTTACTACTAACATAAAATTGAATATGTAGGACAAACAATACGTACGATGTATAAGAGATCAGCAACAAGTTTAGCATTTTTTGCTTTTCCGTAGTAATTTTCTCAATAGTAAATGGTAGGCCACAAGGTTTTAATTGGAACAACCCTTTTATTAGATCGAGTATTAGATTTTTTCGTACAACAACAACTTCTCCCATGGATGATAACCTTTTAAATTGCACAAGGAATTGCCTAACCACTTATCAGTACGACCCTGTGTGTGGAAATGACGGTAAAACCTATAGCAACCAATACAGACTTAAATGTGCCAGTTTTTGTGGAAAATGTAATTTTATTATTTATTGTTCACAGGTCTTATCATAAAAATTACTTTCTTTCTTAACTCTATATAAAGTTACAATTAATTAATATAATACGTTTGCTATTTAATATAACCACTTAACAGCGATTTATTAATCGATTTTCTTTTAGCTGTGACTTTGGTATTCCGAGGGGTGTGTAAAGGCAGGTCAGGATGATAATAATATTTTTAGATAGTGTGGGTATTTATTTCCAACTGGAAAATTATGAAATTTATTTATACATTGTAACTAATTGATTGTAATATATGATGTTTATATACGTTTTTTTTAATGACTTACGAGGGTAAATCAAATATAAACGGTAATTTTGTAAAATAAATTTGTTGATTAATGATACACACAAACTAAACATTTAACATTTTTCAACGTAGTCACACTTTTTTCGAACAGCACGGATGTTGTCATTTGTGAGACTTGTTCTTGGGCATCGATAATTTGGACACGTTCTCGCCTATCCCTGAATTCTCTGTTCTCTGGCCCATGTATACACTCGATTCTGAGACAGTAAGGCAGTTATCATCCCCAAACTGTGCCTTCAAACGAGTGAACGATTGAAAATTTTCGATGGTTTAACATTCAGCCTTCATTGGTTAAAAACTCTACGATGATGCGCATTGTGATTGTGCAAAGACGAAGGTACCTTGCGCTCAGTCATGGCTGTACTGCGGACAGAACCGAGCGCAGCTGCTACCTAAGCCGGTTTCCACCTGTTCACAAAACAAACAACACTCGAGCATTGATCGAATCCTCTAGATCGGAATTACGTGCTAAGCTAAATAGTAAAATTATTAATAAACTGTTTAAGGTGCAAATATTGTGAAACATTGTAAATATAAAAACAACAAAATATTTATATTCACCAAACTTTTATTACTCGACATATGTTTCGGGAATTATCCCATTATCAAGAGTAAAATTTATACTACGGTAGCTGACTTAATAGTAGTGGGGAGGAGATTTGTCCTAATTCTAACTGGTTGTTAACAATGTTTGATTTAATATTGATGGCCTTTTGAATTTATAAGTTTTCTAACATGCTTAATTTTTACTTTTAACAATATTGGTATGTAAGATTTTGACATTATTTACATCGATATTATATTTGAACAAGGTACAGTGTTCTGAGATTCCTGTTTTTAAACTGTTATTCTTTATATTATAAACATGTTCTTTTACACGAGTGGATATCGATCTACCTGATAGACCTATGTATATGGCATTACAGGAGTTGCAGGATAATTGATAAATTCCACTTTTTTCCAGTGGTTTTATTTTCTTTTTATTATTTACTAACAGGTGTCTTAAGGTAATATTATTATTTTCGACTGCAGTTACACCAAATTTTTGTAATTTATGTTTGTATTTATAACTAATAGAGTGAATAAAATGTAACGGTACAAATTGTTTATTGGAAGGATTAACACTGACGTTATTATTATGCAAGAGATTTTTGACTATTTTCTGTTGTTTGTTGTGTATCAATTTATCTATTAATGATGTTTTATAACCATTATTTTTTGCTATTAACTTGATAATAAGCATTTCTTTGTCAATACTATTATCCGATAAAGGTAGGGAAATTAATCTATTTATCAATGAATGGAAGACTGCTAATTTTATTTGCCAGGGGTGATTTGAATCAGCTGGTATGATTGTATCTGTGTAAGTCGGTTTTCTGTGAATTTCGATAAGTAAATTGTTGTTAGATGAAGTCATTTTTAGATCCATGAAATTTAAACTCTTATTGCATTATTTTTCAATTGTAAAATTTATATGGTTGTCTAGCGAGTTTAAGAATGATAGGAATTAGTAAAATTACGGTTTATATTTGATCTACCCTCGTACATATGTAATTAATGGGAATTTTATTTTTTGGTCTAAAAATAAGGTTTCTACAACTTAAGCAATCGGAAAGTACAAGGTAATGATTAAATATGCACGTATCATTTAAACTGTTAGTAGATGATTGTAAGAACAGTGGTATCGCGAAAGGTCATGTGACCCGATAAATTCAGTAAACTTGTTTCAACGGTTCTTACGTCCATAAGTATTTCAGGATAAAATAAAAACCAAGCAAGTGTTTTGTTATTGTGCCTTCTTCTTTGAACGATCATGGTGTCTAAAGTAACAGTATCATTATTGTTCTTATTTTGTGGTAAGAGAAGTTCTTGTTTGTTATGAGTTTTTGTGTGGAGTGCAATAATTGAGCACGTATTTTTTTATTTTTAAAGTAGTGCTTTTTAATGTTGGAAATGGAGGACGATTTAGGAGACAAGGGAATTTTATTTGGGGTACGGACGATTTTGGATCCTCCAACATAAGGCCTGCAGTACCTTCAACTTCAAATTTCGCACAACAACAACAACAACAACAACAACAACAACAACAACAACCATCATCCAGTGCATTTGTTGATTGTACACGAAATTGTCAAACTACGTCTCAGTACGATCCTGTTTGTGGATCAGACAGTGAGACTTACACCAACCCTCAAAGACTGGTTTGTGCACGAAAATGTGGAAAGGGTAAATATTAATATCTTTCAGTCGGATTATTGTAGGTACCTATATTAGTTTTTTTGGCTATTGTATTGCATTATAAAATGCTTTAAATTAATTATTCATCAAATATTATATTAATATTAATATTATATATTCAATAATCCTTTAAATATCCATAACAAAGTACAAATCGCTTGGCTGTAGTTTATAATATTTTTTTGTTTTGGATTATTACATAATTTCGTACTAAAAATATATTTACTTATTAATAATTCATTTTTTCTTTTGTTTTAGTTGTACAGCAGTTATTCAGGGGTTCTTGCACCCCCTTCTGATTTAACTTTTTATTTATGACTATACAAAGTTTTTTCTTTTTTAAATAAAGTTTGATTGTAACGTTATTTACATAATTTTTCTACTTTGTTGAGTAAATAGTGTTATATAACTACTGTCATCATTGAGCAAAAACTATTAAAGTATTACTGTCATGTTTATTTATGTAAATGTAGATTAGGAGAATTTAATAACTTCTGTATTTAATCACTTAAAAAATAAATAAATTTTGCGTTATTAGATAGATTTGGGCTATAATTTGTTCCCTTGTCAACAGTTTACATGAAAGATAATTAAAAAAAAAGGGAAACAGAGGAGACGTTTTTAATTTTTCGTGCCGCGTTGGAGAGTGCGAACAAGCTCAAAATCTTTCCTAACAAGCTTAAAAATTGAATATAAAACCCCTAAAGCTGCTTAAGGATTTATGGAGGGTAGCCTCGAATATAAATAAGGATTTGTGTCGGCAAGAAGTTGACAAAGTATTATCCTGCTTGAAGTCGGTACAAGAGGAAATATAGGTGCACATATATAATATATATGTATAAGTAACAAAAATTTGTTATACTTGAACTTTGACAATTTGGATAGAAGCGGACTTTTCGAAAATTGGAAGTCACCTTATCTACCTTAGAGAATTATTAACTGTCACTAGCAATTACTGGAAATAAATGCGCGAGTACGGTTCTGGACTTAGGGATAGGATAGGTATTGTTAAATTGCATCCCATCCATCTCTTACTTACCTTAGATATCCAACAGAAAATTGGAAGATTTTTCAAAAAAATCTTTAATAAAAATCGCGCACTATATTTCACGTTACAAAAAAGCAAAAAGGAAAATGCCTTATCTTAAACAGCGGCGTAACAAAACCGAACAAAATCCACTTTACGAGATCATTTTAATGTCTCAGTTAGGAAAAGTGCTAATAAATTGAATTATACCACACTATCATAATAATAGCATCGAAAAACTAATTTATAAAAGCAAAGGGAGTTGAGTAATCATGAAACATAGTTGAATAATTTAAACTTTCACTGGTGTATTCTCAATGAAACATTTTTAATAAAAGAAACAGAAAAAGAAAAGAAATGTTTCAACAAAACTGTTTATTTCTCGACAATTGTTTCGACCTCTAAAAGATACACAAACACAACTTGACAACTTTTTGATATATTTAACCAAAATCAAATTTCCGAAAGAAATAGAACACAATAACCATCTAAACTTTCTAGATCTAACAGTTAGTAGAGACAACAATAAAATTAAATTCAAAATATACAGAAAACTAACAACAACAGATACAACCATTTCTGCTCGCTTCAACCAATGTTTTCAAATAAAAATAGCTGTTTTTCTCAGTTTACTACCCAGGCTAATCAACATACCCCTTTCCAAAGAAGATTATAGAACAGAATTAAGTATTATAAAGGAGATTGCAATAAACAACGGGTATAAATTAGAATTAATTGAAAACCTACTTCATAAAAAACTTCGCCAAAAAACTCGTGCAGAAATTTTCCACAGTCCCCCAAAAACAAAATTAACGAACTTCTGTGCTTTAAATTTTATCAAAAACACTAGTAATAAAATTAAAAATAAATTAAAACATTTTAATATACACGCCATCGAAATAAGTAATAATAACCTTAAATCAATATTGGTTAACAATAAACTACAAATAGACAAACAAAAAAGAAGTGGGGTCTACTAAATAAATTGCGAACATTGTGATGCTATTTACATAGGTCAGAGTGGTCGTTCTATTAATGCACGCTTAAAAGAACATTTGGATAGCACACAAAATACACAAAAATGACTTTTTAGAGGTCGAAACAATTGTCGAGAAATAAACAGATTTGTTGAAACATTTCTTTTCTTTTTCCGTTTCCTTTATTAGTTGAATAATGAATGGTAAAAAATTAAATTGCTTTTTTATGTTGCTAAATGTTTATTAAAACCTCTACAATTGTTTCGTCATATTATGCCTTTTTCAAGAGTAAACAATCTACTTGAAAAAGGCATAATATGCCAAAACAATTGTAGAGGTTTTAATAAACACTTTGAAACATAAAAAACAATTTAATTTTTGTACCATTCATTATTTATAAAAGAAGTTTTGGTCCCATACATTCTATAAAATATTCCATAACTGTTAGTTTTGCCAGAATGCCAGATGTTTCTGAATAAATGCAATTTACTGGCTAGTAGTTTTTTTAAAAGTATGAGTTTTTTGCGAGGTTTTTAAAGGCGCTAGGCCGCCGCCGACGTTTAGCTACGCCACTGATTTCAAGTTAAAAAAATTCGCAGTAAAAAAGATAAACTGTTTAAAAAATCAGACAGCACCACCCAAGCATGGTAAATCTCCGTAAAAGGTAATAAAACAATACAATAGTAATTAATAAGTTTTGAAACAATTAAACAAAGTTTTCATAAAGTCCCAGAATATTCGTTGGTATATTATAATAAAAAAATTGTTGTTGTTTGGTATATTTTAAAATGTACTAGGACATCATTTTCGAAGGAAAACTAGAGATTTGATTAATTAAAGTATTACAGCACTGTAGCAGTGAATTCTACATAGGTGTACCCACATATGTTATATACTGTCACCTTTGAGCTTTCTCTGCCTCCCACACATTCAGTTAGTTAATTATGTGTCTATCTCTAAGTACTGTTGTATTTATGAAAATGATGTAGACGAAGTAAAATTAATTGTTATCACATCCTGCTTAGTTAACAAAAATTACAGTTCCAGATTTAGAAATTCTTATAGAGGAAGTCTTCAAATTTTATGAAGTAGAGGATATTGTGTAAGAAGCAGAGCTTTGACAGATTTTTTTAGACAAATTAGGAGGAGAATCTCGGAACTTTGGAGATAACAGACGTTATTCAACACCCTAAACATTAAAACAGTTACACGAATTTTATTGGCAATCCTTTATTCTACAGCTACCATTGAAAGGTAATTTAGTACTCTCAGACGCGTAAAAACCTGGCTGATATAAATAATGATTGAACAAAGGCTGAATTATTCAAGTAACTATTCCTGATTTGCCCCCTCCCCTTGTAGGCCAAATGCTAGGTAGATTTATGGAATTGTATAAAATATTTCGCGAGTTACAGCAATGAGGGAGGTCATCGGTTCGAATTCGGGTCCGGCTGCTCTGGTCCAAGTTTTCTGTGGTTTCCTTGGATGTTTGGGCAGTATTATTCTACAGATAATCTTTCACTTCTCTTCTGTCTTCATATCGTCCGTCTCATCTTTCTCTCCCTAACCACACCACCCACCCATTTCCACGATTCCTGAAAGGAGGCTTAAGAGGGCCTTACGCCCTACCCTCCGGCTTTGCACTACAGTGTAGATCGGAGGGACTGCCCGCCCAACCAGCACGAGTAGTTGGTGGGAGTGAAACACAAAAAGTTTAAAGAAACTGCAGGAGTTCAACAAGTTCAGTCAAAGAGTTCAAATCTGGAGTTCAATTAATCAATTCAGCAGTAAGTTATAGTCTGGGACAAATCATAACACTAGTTCATCGCGATTTTGAACTCTTTGATTCTCATCAGCCCGACAACCAACCTACCTGCCTGTGTCAATGAGACACGTGCCCACCCATACGTAGATAACTGCACCATTGGTTCAGTTTGACAAGTTGATAACAGAAATAATAATATTCCACAGATAATCTTTCACTTCTCTTCTGTCTTCATATCGTCCGTCTCATCTTTCTCTCCCTAACCACACCACCCACCCATTTCCACGATTCCTGCAAGGAGGCTGAAGAGGGCCTTACGCCCTACCCTCCGGTTTTGCACTACAGTGTAGATCGGAGGGACTGCCCGCCCACCAGCACTAGTAGCTGGTGGGAATGAAACACCCAAAAGTAAATTTACTGTAAACTGTCTTGTAACTTCTGCTAGTTAAGCAACAGATGTCGAATTCCGTTATCTCTAGATATTATCTGTAAGAAGCCTCTAACAAATGCGTGGCGTTGTAAATTTCAAGAGAACGGATCAGCAGTGTTCTGTGCTAGAAACAAATCCACACGTGGTTTACGCAGATGTTGTAAACAATAAATACAGTTAGTGATGTTCCTATTTTACGTTCCTTTTATTAAAATGCAAGCATCTTGTGTACTTAAAAATTGTTTGTTCAAGGTTTGTGAGTTCGTTAACATAAAATGTAATGTTAAATAGACGAGTTAACACGAAATGAGTAATACCATTTTCTATATCCTAAACTACAATTGTACTTCACTCTATGTTACACAGACTTTTAAACGTTCCTCTTAATAAAGTTAATTTTGATTTAGAATTAAATAGAATAATACAAACGGGTATAAAAAAACAATTGTTACACACTTACTCAATAAAAAGATTTATAAGAAAACTTTAAACTCAATATACCCCACTTTATCAAAATCAAAAAACAATTTTAATGTATTTACATATCTAGGGAATATAACTTTAAAAATTAGTAAACATTTAAATGATCAATGTATTTCATTTAAAACAAATAATTCTTTAGGCTTATTAATTAGAAACGATAAAGATAAGTTAGACAAAAAATTTAAATCTGATGTATATAAATTAAATTGCGGCAATTGTAACAATGTATATATAGGTCAAACCGGTAGGTCTTTTCAAGAACGTGTAAACGAGCATAAAAAGTCTTTTGAATTTAAAAAATGAACATCTTATAAACTGTAACCATAAATTTGAGGATAATTTTAATGTCTTGCATGTATGCAATAAAAGTCAAAAATTAAATCTCTTCGAATTTTTGGAAATAAATAACTACAATAGATTAGGTTTACTTTTAATCAATCAAACAGATCTCAACAATTCACCATTGCTAAATTTACAATTTTGTTCTCCCACCACACAGTAATTTTGTTCTTAGGTTAATTAGTATTTAAGGCTTGAAGAATTGTAAAATACTCATTGTATTTCATCCACCTGATGAAGCCACAGTGTGGCGAAACGATTGTTGTGGTTTACAAAAATAAAAAACTTGAAACTTATAAAAGTGTTTTTCATTTAATATTCTAAACTACCTTTTTGAAATTCTTAATATTTTTATGGCATTAGAGTAGATAGATTTAAATGTCCTATGTGACTGAATCAAAATCAAAAAACACACTACAATAGTTAAAAATGAAGATAACGATATTAAATCGTGAGATCGACCTCGTTTTTTTCCCTTGCCCTCGTGTCTCTTGACTAATTAATTTATGGAGCTTTTGCACTTAAGCTTTTCAATGTAAAGCTTTCTTTTGGCCTTTGCGGACTTTATTTATTAGGGAAGGACCATCTTTTTCCCATTTTCTTACTCTTTCTATGGCTTCTATTCCCATCTCTCTCGTTCTATTTCCCGTTTCCACAACTTTCGACTTAATTCCAATTTGTTTTCCGCTAATGCAGAACGAAGGACTCGAGTTCGTTCAACATTTAAATGAAATGTAAATAACCAAAACTGTAAGTAAATTTTACTCCGAAAAGCCGAATATTTATATTCCTGTTTGAATGTAATAGACGGCGCACATCAATTGAACCCCACGGCAGAAACTCATTTAAATGGTTCAAGATAGTTTTAATTCGGATTTGTAGCAAAGCTAGAAACAAACAATTTTATTGTAAACAAGATTAGGACGTTTTAATCTGTTTTAAGTTTGTTATTGAAATGAAACTTTCCTCGAACGTATTGAAAAGTTCGATGGTTGTGGTTCAATAAAATACTATAAAAACTTATTGTGTTCGTCAAATCGATAAGTGAATTCTTGTATATGTATTCTATTATCTTGTGGTATTGTTAATATATCAGTACAAAAATTTCTCACTACATTGTGGATCATTACATCGTTTTGTTCTTATATTGTGATGAAATTATACAAATCAATCCTATAAGCATTTTGTATTGATTTTCGGTACATTTGTATATTGTTTTTCTGTAAATTACAGCAGGTATTGTTGTAAATTTGTTAAAAGAATTCCATAAACGTTTGTTTTACATTGTGGTCCAGTTTAACATTGTGTTTCTGTAAATCACACTTAGTATTGGACTCAAGTTAATCACAATTTGCCATAAACGTTCTATATTATATTGTGGTCTATTTTTACATTGCGTTTCTTTAGATTACATCCAGTATTGGTGTCAAGTTATTCACAATTTACCATAAACGTTCTATATTATATTGTTGTCCATTTTTAATTGTGTTTTTGTAAATTACATCTAGTATTAAGGCCAAGTTACTCAAAATTTACCATAAACAATGTGTATTACGTTGTGGTCTGTTTCTACGTTATATTTCTTTGATTTACGGCTAGTACTGGAGTCAAACTATTCAAAATTTACTGTAGTTGCTTTGTACCACATTGTGGTCCATATTTACGTTGTGTTTCTGTAAATCACAACTAGTATTGGATCATGTTAATCACAATTTACCAAAAACGTTATATATTATATTGTGGTCTATTTTTACATTGTGTTTCTGTAAATTACATCCAGTATTGCGGGTTAAGGTATTCAAAAATTACCATAAACGTTGTGTATTACGTTGTGGTCTGTTTCTACGTTATGTTTCCATAATGTACAGTTAGTATTGCAGTCAAATTATTTAAAATTTACTATAATTGCTTTGCATTACATTGTGGTCTATTTTTACATTGTGTTTCTGTAAGTTATCGCCATGTATTGGGATCAATTTATTCACAATTTACCATAAACGTTCTATATTGTATTGTGGTCTATTTTTCATTGTGTTCCTGTAAATTACATCTAGTATTGAGGTCAGGTTATTCAAAATTTACCATAAACGTTGTGTATTACATTGTGATATATTCTACGTAATACTTCTGTAAGTTACCGCTAAGTATTGGAGTTATAGTATTCACAGTTTATCATAATTGTTTCGTATTACATTGTGGTTACGTATATTGCAGCCATTAGTTTTATCGAAATGTAAGTCTAAAAAAAATTATTATTTGACCTAAGGGGCTAGTTAATGTGTAGTCGTGCATGGTGATGATTCAACGTTGTAACAACAGGAGGCATGACTACAACGGACAGTCCAGAGACATGGATGTTCGGGATTTCCCTGGAGGTATGTGCTTCGCCACAAAGAGGGTCCGATGGTACGGGAATGGGAATGCGGTTTCTCTTTATCTACGCCGATATCGACCCGTAACGTTAGTCTACGTTCTTAGAGAAAGAAAAGTACGTGCGAGCTGGAAATTATCCCCCGATTTTCTGCGAATGAATTGTTGACAGGCTGACGAAAACGATGGTTTATTTTAATCAACCAACATTCTTCTTTCTTGAATTAAAATAAAACAGAATGCAATAATTATCATCTTCAGAAATAATTAATACCAATAGAAAAGATCTTTAACATTTTTAAAAACTAAATTGCTTTCCAGTTTGGTTTTTGTGGACCACTGGCCTGGGATATCATATTGTCTGTTACAATGAAATTTAAACCGTGGATCAAAGACTTAAAATAATAGGTAGAATTTTCCGTGAAGGGAGAGTGGGTATACGGATAGCACGAGTCTAATTTTCAAGGGATAAAAAGCAGATTGTATAGTAAAATGAAGCGTAGGATTTAGATGGTTTTGCCTTTGCGTTCCACTATGAGAGGGATTAACAAAGATGCTTTGAAATTGCTAAAAGTAATACTTAAACAGAGAGAGAATATGAAACGATACAAAAGTGTTATTAACTGCAGGAATGGTGTTTAGGCTTGCCATATTTTTGCAGCTTTTGTATCTATATACGTTCTCTGCAAGAGAGAGATATCTATATACGTTCTTCCGCCTAAGTGGCAATAACGTTAGTAATTATTGTTTCACTTAATAGGTGATAAATGACGCCATAAAATGCCCAAGCTCTAAAATTATATAGGAGGCGCCGAATGGGATCCCTTTTTATGAAAATTCAACTCAAGCTCCAGTTTAAGGGCAACAGACGATGGGAATTAAGTCGCAAATGTCGGCATATTGCATCTCATCTTCTGTTGTTGTTATTGTCCTTGTTGCATATAAAATTTTTAATTTTTCGTCTCGATGCAATTAGTTTCTCTCGCTAAGAACGGACATAAACACCCAAGTAAAAACCGAAAAACAAAAAACAAATGACGCCGACGTGGCAATAAAATGTTTACATGGAAAAATTAAAACGAGCCGACGAGATAAGTGGAAAACTTTAACGGGAAAAGTTAGTTTATTATACGGGATAACGGGATAAAAGTAAGATTACGAATTATTTGAATGTCCTTTATTTCATTTCTTTTCCTAAAATTTTTACTTTTATTTGCAGTAACCAGGGTCTGTCGTTCTCCATCGCCTATTTCAATAATTTCACACTGCCCTAAATTATTATCTACTACTCATAAATCAGGAACTGTTTAGTTATCTTAAACGCGAACGAACGATAAAAATTCTGCATGATGGAGATGGTCATTCAAGAGGTCGGAGATTTACCAGAGCTCAACGTCGCGTTCTTGGTAGTAGAAGATCGTATGCGTTCTTGGTGGCGAGAGGATAGTGAAATGTCGCGTTTATGGTTCTTTGTTTTTATTTTCTATTTTTGTGTGTTTTTCAAGTTGCATTCACAGGTAATAAACTATTGTATTTGCATGTATCTTTCAACGGGGTTGTATATTAGGTGGATGAAATGAATTATTTCACCGGTGCACAGATGTGCCACTTCTTTTGATTCCTATGGGGGAATCGGTGCAATAAACGGACTTCGTGTTTTAATTGTTTATTACACCCAACTATTTACAACTATATACACTAATTTTACATGAACGTCGTGACTGCTACTTATTTACGAAGATTAAAGGATTATGATGGATTGATTGAACTATATGTTATTGCTACTATACGTTTATAGAGATCTTGATTTTATTTGTGCTATATGTTAAATGTACTAAAGATGATCTCTCTTAAACGTTTGATGTTTTTATCTAATTTCTGAATGAATGAATTGAACTGATCTTACTGTAACAACTGTGTTATCTATACTGTATTGTATTAACTATATATGAATTTAAGAACCGCCCCTAGAGGAGGGGTGGTTCCGATGCACCGACACTTGAAACAACAAAACAAACAAAAAGGAGGGAAAACGTAAACACAAAAACATACAACACTGTAATCTATGTGTCGGTGCATCATCTACGTCCTCGAAATGGACCGATGGGTCAACAAGTTACCCCCAATAAATCTATAAACTAACTTAAACTATAGATGCACATTTGAACACAAAGAAAAAATAATACAATAGGAAACGGCAATACTAAAAAAAGGGAAAAAATATGATACATACTATTATAAAACCATAAATCGCAGAAGAAAGAAACGGACAGCAAATGCAGATGACACAACAAAAATTTGAGAAGTAAAAAATGTGTGACTGACAAGGCCAATAAATTACAAACAAAAAATGAAAAGACAAATCCGAACAGGGGTTCTAATATTTGTTATGTTGTTATTCACTGTTATAAAATTTATACAAATGACGCAATAATTTGTATTTTGTATATTTTGTGATGTTTTGTTTAATTTGAACTTTAATTTTGTTAATTTGACCAAAACAGTGATGTGTGACAATTATTTTGTGATTGTTCTTTGTTTCCAATTTTTATGATTTTGCTTTTTGTTGATCTACCAGGTGCGTTCAGAATATTTCGAGCTTTGTTGAATTTACTAACATTTTCTCCCGTGTAGAGTATTGATCTGGGAGTATTTACAAATCTGTGTATATTTTGTATTGATATTTATTTGTGCATTTGATTTTGATATTTATTTGTGTATTTATTTCGACGTTTATGTGTTGCATATTATTTTGATATTTATTCGTGGAATTTATTTACATATTTATTTCTGTGTTTATTTTGGTATTTATTTATTGCATTTTATTTTTATGTGAGGCCCAGATTGTGCTCTAAAATCTCAACTTATAGCTGGGTTGCCTCCCGTATGGGACCTCAGTACCTTTATTTATTTTATTTTTTACATTGTCTACTAACTAATACCAACATTCTTCTGTTTTAAATGAATATTTACATGCATCTGTGTATGTGGATCGTGATTGGTAAGATTTTTAATTTATACACATTTCATACTGTGACGTGTTCGGTCACGTAAAACTCGAATATACAGTATGTCCAACAAATAACAACGTTTATTGATAAACAAATTTAACAAAACTAATTACAATCCAACTAGTTATACAACCCAAATAACTTCGCACAAAAACAATGTATCGCAAAACTGTCACTAAATCAAGTCACTTATCGCTCTTCAAACTTTCTCGCTTGTTTCGCTGTCAACGCTCGCTATCAACTGACTGTAGTTTGACAGTCGCCGTCGCTTATATACCTCCAGGCCAATTTTCCAGAATGTTCCATTCTTTTCTCGAAGGTTCGAGATTTTTCCCAGTGTATTTTCTGTATTTGTGTTGATGTATTCTTCTGGAATGTTCTCGATTCTTCTAGAGGGGCCCAGAAATCTATTTTCCCGTACAAAAAGATGTTGTTTACCGAAATCGTAAGTACAAATCGTGACACTGCCCCCCTCTTAGAACTGATCGTCCCGATCAATGTCATGACCTTGGTACGGAGCTAGACGATCCAGGTGAACGATCTTCATCTTGGCCTTCGGTCCTCGTTGGATTCGGTAAACAACATCATTTAGCCTTCGGACTATGGTGTAGGGTCCTTCCCAGCTTCGTTGCAACTTCGGCGAGCGGCCTTTTCGTCGGACAGGATTATAAAGCCACACTTGGTCCCCTTCTTTGAATCCTGTGCTGTTGGCTCTTCGGTCATACCTGGTTTTCATGCGGTCGCTCTCTAATCGAATTTTGTCACGAACGGCTCTGTGGATGGTATCGAGTCGTTCCTCCAGTTGCTGTGCGTATTCGGTAGCTGAAGATTGACGATCTTCCGGATGGCCAAACTTGATGTCCATTGGTAACTTCAGCTCTCTTCCAAATACAATACTGGCTGGTGTTCTGCCGGTGGTCTCATGAACCGCACTTCGATAAGCCAACAGGAACAAAGGTATATGCCGGTCCCAGTCTGTTTGGTGATCTTCAACAACCATTCTCAAATTGGTTTCTATCGTCGCATTAAACCTCTCGACCATTCCGTCAGATTGTGGATGTAATGGAGTGGTCCTTGTCTTCTGTATTCCCAGCAATTCACAGACCTCTCGGAATACTGCGGATTCGAAATTCCGTCCCTGGTCAGAGTGAATCTCCATCGGAACTCCATAGCGACTGATACATTGGTTTACAAGTACTTCAGCGACCGTAGTAGCTTCTTGATTAGGAATTGCGTAGACTTCGGGCCATTTGCTGAAGTAGTCCATCACAACTAAGAAGTATTTGTTGCCAGTTGTCGTCATCGGAAAGGGTCCCGCTACGTCCAATGCTATTCGTTCGAATGGGGCTCCAACGTTGTATTGCTTCATTCGCCCACGGCTTCGAGTCTGAGGTCCCTTGGCTGACGCACATGTTGGACACTTCCTACACCAGTTTTCGACGTCTCTTCTACACTTTAACCAGTAAAATCTCTCTCGCACCTTCTCCAGTGTCTTCGTTACTCCAAAGTGTCCTCCACCAACACCTCCATGAACTTCCGTCACCACCTCGTCGACTCTGTTCTTCGGAAGGACTATCTGATGTCTAGTTTTAGTCCCGTCAGTGCTTTCCCAAACTCGTTTTAACACACCATTTTCGATGACGAGCGAATCCCATAAGGCCCAGTAACTTTTCGTGATCGCACTTGTGCTACTCACTTCAGCCCAAGTAGGTCGTGCTGCTCCTTCCTTTTTCCATCGCAGTATCGGTTTTATGTCTTCGTCGCTGTCCTGATCTTTTGCCAGTTCTTCACTCTGCCAGTGATCTTCGGGTTCCACAATCGTCTGATGGCATCTCGTCAATTCCATTGGCTCCTTTTTCTCTGCGGCTGCACAATGCTTGCAGTTCTTCGAGCATGGTCTTCGCGAGAGGGCATCGGCGTTACCGTGTTGTTTCCCAGGTCGATGTTCGATGCTGAAGTTGTAGACTTGAAGCCGTTGTAACCATCGAGCCAATTGTCCCTCAGGGTTTTTAAACTGCAACAGCCACTTCAGAGATGCATGGTCCGTCCTTAAGAGAAATTTTCGACCATAAAGATACTTGTGGAAATGTTCGAGGGTCTTCACAACTGCTAGTAATTCTCTACGGGTGACGCAGTAATTTCGTTCTTGCTTAGACAGCGCCTTGCTGAAGTATCCGATTACTTTCTCTTTTCCATCTTGCATCTGTGACAGTACGCCACCAATTCCCACATTACTGGCATCGGTATCGACGATGAAGTCTTCGTTAAACTGCGGATACGTCAGTATCGGGGCTTGGGAGAGTGTAGACTTCAGTGTTTCAAAAGCTTGCTGGCACTGCTCTGTCCATTGGAAAGGGACACCATCTTCTGTTAACTTGTGAAGCGGCCGGGCTATATCTGCAAATCCCTTCACAAACCGTCGGTAGTACGAACATAACCCCAGGAAGCTTCTCAAATCGCGCTGGTTCTTCGGAGCAGGCCAATTTATTACGGCTTCGGTCTTGTCAGGATCGGTTCTTATTCCTTCTGAGGTAATGACGTGGCCAAGATATTTCACCTCCTTACAAAACAGGTTACATTTCTTAGGGCTGAGTTTTAACTTGGCTCCTGCAAGCTTTTTAAACACTTCTTCGACATTCTTGAGGTGGTCGTCGAATGTTTTTCCCAGGACTATCACATCGTCTAAGTACACAAGGCAAATCTTCCAATTGAGACCCTGCAGCACGGTTTCCATCAGTCGCTCAAAGGTGGCGGGAGCGTTACATAGACCAAACGGCATAACATTAAAGTGCCAAAGTCCATAACCAGTCGTGAAAGCGGTCTTCTGTTTGTCTTGTGGATCCAGTTCGACTTGCCAGTACCCACTCTTCAAGTCTAGCGTCGAAAACCATTGGGCACCAACCAGGCTGTCAAGTGTGTCGTCGATTCTGGGTAAGGGATAGCTGTCCTTTAAGGTCACGTCGTTGAGCTTCCTATAGTCAACGCAGAACCTGGTCGATCCATCCTTTTTCCGAACCAATACTATCGGAGAAGCCCATGCACTTTGGGATGGTTCGATTAGCCCCTGTTCTTCCATGCTCTTGACCAAGTTGTTGACTTCCTCTTGTTTAGCCCACGGAACTCGTCTGGGTGGCTGTTTGATAGGGCGAGCTGATCCCGTGTCAATTCGATGATGCGTCAAGTTCGTTCTTCCCACGTCGTCATCTGATAGGGCGAGGACGTTTCGGTATTTTCTCAGCAGTTCTTCGCACTTTTGGGTTTGTTCGCTGTTGAGATTTGTGGCCGAACGCTGCATTAATTCGCGAAGAACGGTTGGTAAAGGTTCGTTTTCTGCCATTGGCGCTTCGTCTTCTACTTCGCACTGGAGGATGGACACCACGGGTTCAAGAACTCCTACTTCCATGCCTTTACACAGTTTCTGCTCGAAGTCTTTCAAATTAGCTACCCTGACAGATGCGGTCGGCGTCCCAGTTCGGATAAGTGTTCGTCCTATCAGTATGGCTTTTTGTGTCAAGTCCGGGTTGTTGGCTTCTACGATGCCCACCAAACCATCAGCAGCGTCGCCGTCGATGTTTATTCTTATAACTGCCTCGGATCTAGCAGGTATTAACTTGTCTTCCGCTACGATGACCCTTCGAAGACTGTACTCTTTGGCAGGGTTTGTCATAACCAACTCTTCTTTGGAGATTCGTAGAATTCCTGAGCCCAAATCCAGATTTATCTTATTTTGTTCTAGAAGGTCCAGTCCGATAATTACATCGTCGGCTATATCGGCAACCAGTGCTCTGTGTCGAAGACATACTCCACCCAGGTTCATCTTGACGTCGCATTCTCCTCTAATCGGCGCCGTCTCTCCAGTAACCGTCGTCAAACGCAGCTTCCTCTGTAGGGGTCGGATTCTCCATTCTGGAACGATGTTCGGTCGGATTATGGTCTTCGAAGCTCCCGTATCGACCACCATTTTAACATTCTTGTTGTTGACGTAGCCGTTGACGTATAAAGACTTGCTTCCGTTTAATTGGGAAACGACGATTTCTGGTGGGGCTTGGTGAGGTGAAGCCAACTTGCGCCCCTCAAAGCTGGCTGATCTTAGTTTCCCGACTGCTGTCGATCCGCCCGGCGTTCTTCGGCTGGACAGTCTCGCTGCAAGTGTCCATATTTCCCGCATTCCCAACATCTAGGCCTTCCTTTGTTGCGGCTGCAGTCTCGGGAAAAGTGACCTATCTTCCCGCATTCCCAACATCTAGCTGATTCTCTTCTGTCGCTGACGGTGGTCTTCTTTGCACTTTCGATGTATTCTTTAATCAGCTTCGCGACATCGTTCTTGCAATCGTCGTGTTCAATAGCCGTTTGGCGTATTCGTACATGGCCTTTGGAAGCTTGCTTCGCGGCTTCGAATTCCAAGGCGTGAGCCAGTGCGTCACTCGCAGTTTTATGGCGGGCCATTCGAAGAATCTGCTGCAAGTCGGTGTCCCTCACGCCATCGACGAATGTTTGAACTGCAAGTTGGTCTGCGAAGTCCTGCGGAGCGGTAGGATAGGCCAGTGCAACCAAGCGTTCTACAGCGGCTTCGAACTCTTGTAAGTTTTCGGATGATTTCTGGTTGCGACACTTCAGTTGGGTTTGGTACACTTGTTGCAGGTGTTTGTCGCCATATCTCATTTCCAGTCGTTCCATCAGTGCACAGAAGTCTCGTTGTTGGTGGTCTGGAATGCCCTGAAGAACGTCCAATGCTTCTCCTCGTAGGGCTATGACCAGCGCCGTTGCTTTCTCAAAATTATTCCAATAATTTGCTTCTGCTGCTGCCTCGAACTGTCGCCTGTACATAGCCCAAGAAACTTTTCCATCGAAAGTCGGTGGTTTAATTCTAACTGCTCTCACAGTCTCTTCGGGCTTCACTTCGCTAACCGGTCTTGCTGTCTCTAACTTCTGACGCATTTTCTCTACTTCTTTTTGTATTTCTTCCTCCATCTCGGCTTTTAACTCTTCTTTTAGATCTTCTTTAATCTCGGCTGTTACCCCCTTTAACTCTTCTTTTAGATCTTCTTTCATCTCAGCTCTCACCCCCTTTAACTTTTCTTTCAGATCTTCTTGTTCCATTTTTAATGTCTTGAGATCTTCTTGTATAACTTCCTGTCGTAATTTTAATTCTTCTTGGCCTGCTTTAATTTCTGTCTTCATTTCTTCTTGGCCAGATTTTATTTCTTCTTGCACAGCTTTCATTTCATTCTTCATTTCATTCTTCATTTCTTTTTGTCCAGCCTTCATTTCTTCCTGTCCAGCTTTCATTTCTTCCTTCATTTGTTGCAACATGGAAAGCAGAGCACTCATTTGTTCGTCCATGGTTGCTGACTGACTTCGGGTAACAGGCATAAAGCTTCAAAAATTCTTCTTCTCCTCTTCAAGACCTCTTCAACGATATCCCACTCCTGACACCAAATGTGACGTGTTCGGTCACGTAAAACTCGAATATACAGTATGTCCAACAAATAACAACGTTTATTGATAAACAAATTTAACAAAACTAATTACAATCCAACTAGTTATACAACCCAAATAACTTCGCACAAAAACAATGTATCGCAAAACTGTCACTAAATCAAGTCACTTATCGCTCTTCAAACTTTCTCGCTTGTTTCGCTGTCAACGCTCGCTATCAACTGACTGTAGTTTGACAGTCGCCGTCGCTTATATACCTCCAGGCCAATTTTCCAGAATGTTCCATTCTTTTCTCGAAGGTTCGAGATTTTTCCCAGTGTATTTTCTGTATTTGTGTTGATGTATTCTTCTGGAATGTTCTCGATTCTTCTAGAGGGGCCCAGAAATCTATTTTCCCGTACAAAAAGATGTTGTTTACCGAAATCGTAAGTACAAATCGTGACAATACTTTACGGATGGTACACATCTCTGATTTGTAGGGCTAAGATCGTGGGTTTCTCTGCCATATTCTTTCCCCGCGCTAGCCCTAGGCTGAGCCTGGCATTCGTATTTGTTTTGTTTAAAATTTAATATTACTGACATTTCCCTGGTATTTTATCTTTTGATTCATAATTAAGTTAGGATGTCACATATTTGTTGTCTTTCATCCAACAACTATAAACAACCCTTTCAAATTACGTTATTAGCCAGTGTATCGAACCGACAACAGCTGATTCCTATAGACAACGAAGGTGAGATATGACGATCGAATAGACCTGGGTAGGTTACACTACGTATTATACGTCTTTTGTTACAATACAGGGTAAGTTAACCAATAGGATATTAGGAGAAAACGTGACCACTACAAATGGGAAAACCGATCGCTATAATTGTATTAAGTTTCGTTTTTTATCTAAGTACGAAAAGTATCCCTAAAGGTAGTTGCAAACTGTTTTTATTACATTAGTTGAGCTTTAAATTATTTTATGATAGATCGACCCTCATCATTACAAACTTAAAGTGTCATCTGCCAATGTGTAAAGGGCTGTTATACCTACTTATATACTATACGTATACATATACACAGGTCAAGTTGATGACCTTTCAGAGACCGCACTCGAGAGTACAATATTAAATGTTTAATTTACGATATAAGTTCGAAATTGTTATAAACCGTGACTCTAAACCAGCTGTTACGGTTGGTTTATATCGTATTTAGAGAATAACTATTTAAGAAGGAAAATTAAGTTCTTGGTTAATAATTTATTGACGCTAATAGAATAATATAAGCCGCCTCGTTGATTCAGTTGAACAAGTAGATACGTTACGACTAGTAAGACCTTAGATAGCGATATAATGCCATAACTAATGATTATATCAACGCTTATTAGTATTAATATGAATACTATGAAAAATTGAGATTGATCGATCTACTTGAAAAGAAGCGAACGTATACGTATATGCAATGAATAGATTAACGCTGACGCACCCGATGGCGGCACGTTTGATGTAGAGACCGATCGATACCAAACAATAGATGCTCGAGAATCTTCTGTTGAAATAACAAATCGTTTTCTCTGGAAAGCGGTAGAAATATATTCGCGTGTTTTTCTAGTAATTTCTTTCAGTAAATATATATCCTCGTCTCTGGATCTATATAAAGTGATATAAATAAAGTGCATTATTGTTTGTCAGACAAATAAGTAGTGTAAGTTTGTTAGTAGTGTTTAAGTGATTAAATAAATATGTGAACTAGAAAATTCGTAACAATAGCCCAGTGTTTTCCAACCTTTTTTTCTCGCGAACCAAAAGAAAGGTCCGAAAAAAATTGACGAACCCCCTATGTAGTCGTTAATGACAGGTAAAAAAACAATAAAATTTGATAGAATATATATTTTTATATTGCAGAATAAATGATTACATGAAACATTTAAATAAAACATTAATAAGACTAAAATGATTAAAAACTTTTAATGGGATATTTGTGGGTGTTTGATAGAACAAAGCAATTCAAAGTTAGGCTCAATATTAGACAATTTCAGTCTTAGATCAGGTTCTGCATTTAACCTGTTTCTGTACTTATCTTTCAGATAAGTAATTGCTGAAAATCCTTTCTCGCATAGATATGTTGTGCAAAATGGTAATAGAACTTCAATGGCTTTTTTTGACAGAACCAGAAGTCAATTAAAGATTGATCTTTAAAAATTGCTTCTAGAGAATTGTCACAAGATAACTCTATGACTGTTTTCTTTTTCCAGTATATTTAGAGAGGTTTCTGAACTTACATTTCCTTGAAATGGATTACGTTGTTTGAGATGGATATATTGCATCTGTTGGGAAAATAGTTATCGAAAGATAATCGAAGATAGTTTAGATGTTCGCATATACTCCTTTTAATGTTTTCGTCAAGTTTAATTGAATTTTCTGATAAAAAAGTGCTGGCAGAATCGAAACATCCATACTCATTCATCTGCAGGCATTGAATCCAAAAATTAATCTTTTTCAGCATAGCCTCAATTCTGTCATGTACATTAAATTAATAATTATTAAATCATTTACAAGAGAACTTAACAGTCACAATATCACTATCACTTAAGCTTTACATGTGCTAAGCCTATGTATGAACGTCGGTTAATACAACACTGCTCTCCCAGTTCACGGTTGTGAACAAGTATAACATTATATGTAATAAAGAGAGAATAGTATTTGATTTTTGAATAAGAGAAATAAATTATAATGTATAAAATTGTTGATATAATTTGATATTGATCAAGTAATTTTGAAAAACAAATAAGGAAAAAAGAAATGAAAATATTTAAATTTATTTTAGTTTTCTTTAAATCTGTTTTACAGTGGGTGTGTTCTTTAATTTTTGTGTGTTTGTTTTTTTTGCTTTTAATTTTAATGGTGTTTAAAGAATCCGCCATTGCAATATTATTTTCGGAACCCCTTCTGCAAACACTGCAAACCACCGGTTGGGAATTACTGCAATAGCCTATGCGCGCATTTAACCTCTGAGTCCAATTACTTTAAATGACCAAGGAAATGTGTTTTTCGTACTGTCGTATCTCTGGCTGTTGTTTAGAGACTGATTAGATCAGTAAAGCCGTAGAAACAATACCAAGACTTAATTACAGGTGTGTAAACCCTTCGGAACCCAATAAACCGCAAAATAGGTAACTGAGGAATGTTTTTTGCCTGTCACGTAAATAAGCTGTGTTGTAGATTCAGTTTGTCGACTAGATACTTTGTCAAACGTTTGAAATGTCGCAGTTAGCAGTAAACCTCAGCAGATGGCGATACATTTCCAATAACATTCTATATTGTATCAACATGATTCATTGTCTTTGAAAAACCGATATCACAAAGTTGATATGTTGTTGTGGAGCATGTAGCGAGTCTTTTAGGTTTCATCGCGTTTATATATACCAATTAAACTCCGCAGAATAAACTAATTAAACAAACAATAACAGCCCAGGCGATGAAATGTGCACCCATGGCGCCGTCGGTTGGAGACTCGGACAAATGAGTTATATCATTAAATTGCAAATGGAGGTGCAAACATCTAGAGAGTGCTTTGCATTTTAATTTGCGCTAGAAACGGCATACTACACTTTTGTAGATAGGAAGCGTGTGTGATACATTTGAACGGATATGTGCAGAGACGTGGTATATGAACCACGTACTTATTTAACCACTGTCGAACGAATAGAAAATGTATATCTGCTTTTGAACACTTCGTTACTTCAACTGTTTGGTAAATAAGTACAAACCGTCTTTATAAACGACTTTAGAACTTAACCTGGATTAGGCTAATCAGGGTTAAATTGATATGCCGCAATATAACATATAGAAGTCTAAATGAAGAGGATATTTCAGGAAATAGTACCAAAAGGGTCGTGGAAGAGCTTATAGTTTATAGCTTAAAATAAATTAAAACAAATGTAATGTTTTCACCAGTTTTATTCCGTTTCACTCGAAAATATTGTTGCGGTAGATTGCTACCATTATCAAGAGTATAAACTAATACTAAAGTTTCAATTTATACTGTTAATTGGTGACCACCTATATATTAGGAGTGGAGAGTTTATAGAATCTAGTTCGGTTTGATTATTTACAAATTTAATTTTGCGTGTTTAGTTTTTTAATTTCTAAGTTTTCTAATTATGATAACATTCTTCGTTTACTGACGTTAGTGTGAAGTATTCTTACATTTTCAATATCTAACTTATGTTGAGACAATGTACAGTGATCTGACAAAACAGTTTTTTTATCTTTTTTGTTAATGCTATAGATATGTTCTTTTATGCTAGTTTTTATTGCCCTCCCACTCTGTCCTATGTGGGTAGCATTATAAGAGTTGCAAAACAGTTGGTATATTCCACTTTTTTCATTTATGTTCTTTGTCGGTTTATTATTAACTAGAAGATACTTAAAATCTATTGTTTCGGCTTTTACTTTATGGAAAATATATATATATATATATGTTAACGCAACATAATGGGACAGACAGGGAGGACATTCAAAGAAAGATTGAACGAATATATAAAAAACTATGCAGATAAATCGGCTTTTATGAGCACATAAATAATAAAAAACACGAATTCAATACAAACGATAATTTTAAAATTTTACATTGCTCAAATAAACGAAAAAATTAAACGTACTAGAATCATTTATATCAAAAATCAGATAAATAAAAATAGAGAATTAACTTTAAATGAAATAGAAAAAATTTATGAATCTATAATACTAAATAAAATAGTAGAATGTACCCCTTTCAATTATCCCTAAGACTAGTATAAATTTAGAATTGTTATCTAACGTAACCAGTTGTCTTCTGAAGATGCCCTTGTAGGGTGAAACAATTGTCAACATTGAAAATAAATAGTGGGAAAATCAAATTAAGTTTTATTTAGTGTTTCCTTTAGAAGATTCTTTAATGTCCTGGTGTTTGTCTCTATTGTCAATATGACAAATTTCTTTAATCGGTTTTTTAATTTAAATGATGCATTATCAATGTTATTTAAAGAACAATACTTATGATTGTTTTTATTGTTTGAGTTTATTATTTATTTTCCACTATTTAGTACTTTTTCTCTCAGTGATACGCGCCGCTGAACTATAAGTTGACGCCTCGGTGCAGCTATTTTCTTATTGGCTGTTTTGTTTAAAAGTCTCCGCCTACCTACCTGTCAATCTGACCCTCGCTGAATCTCCTTAGGTGCCGGCCACTGTATCTGTGTACGAAGGTTTTCTATATATTTTGAAACTCAAAGTATAAGTAATCTGAACTTTTAGCTTTTCCTTGAATACCGAGTGCTTTTTCTTCATTAACCTCAACATTCCCCGACGATCCTTTCAATTGCAGTTGTAATAAATATAAGAGGAGACTGTGGTGATTGAAATAACAAAAGAAAAGAAAAGGTCTTACCTCAAACTAACCACAACACTTTTTGCAAATGTGTAAACGTGTTTCGACCACTTACTAATCGTGAGCATTTTCAACGCAAGACTAAATTTTCACTATTAAAGAGCCGAATTTATATGTTACTGTAAAGGGTGAGGGCGGGGGAAGATTTTAGGAAACAGTGCCATATGTCAACAACCAGGATAACCCAACTTGTTGGATTTTATCTAAAAGCTATTGACCTAAGTATGCTTCGACAAACATGTGTAAGGAATGTATGGTTAAGAAAAAAGTTCGTGTTTAATACCGCTGTTACATTTGTATGTAGTTTAAAGGGTTAAAAACCCAAAAGGTTAACTAACGCATGCTTCACAACACGAAGAACCCAGCTAGGATAGGGAATAGGAAAATAATCTAATAATTAAACTTAAACTAACTAATGATGAACTAAGTCTATTGCAAAAGCTACGCTTGATTTTTCTATATGATTTAGTCTAAAATGAGCAATGTGCTCTATATATCTAGTTAAAATAGCTCATTTAGTTTGCCCAATATATTTTAGTTCAAAATCCTCGCAACTGATTTCATAAATTCCCGACTTTTGTTCGTTGTCAATCCTATCTTTAGTGGTACCTAATTTTTAAATTTTAATTCCAGTTGTGATAAACTTTTCGTCCTTGTATTTGTTTCTGTTTCTTCTTTATCTTGAGAATTAAACTGTTCTTCATACATAAAACTGAATCCTCAGTTATCTTCTAAGGAACTGTTATTTTAGGATGTGTTGTTTCATTTTTGATATCATCGGTAGTACTAGACTAGTATGCTTATAACGTGCATCTGTATCCTTTTATCTATAGAGCAACGTACATTTTCCGAGTTTGGATTCATTAAACGAAAATTACCTTCCGCCGTTTGTCAGGCTTATGAAATATGGACTGCTAAATATGCAAGCTGAAATGAGTCTTGTTCAGAGAGGAAGTTTCTTTTTGTCCAGAGCGCGAGAGGGAGCCGGGAGTTGTCGGTATACCTACCTACCTATAGGAAACATAGTGCTGTCTGCCATCCTGCCATTCCTGCTGATTCTATGTTACTTCATGTTGTACACATATTTACGTTTATTCCCTGTCGTAGACGAACCTTCTCTTCCTGCTAAGGGCTCGTCTTATTATAAAATAGAATGGAAAGAATTCGTTTTGGCAGCAGACAGAATACGTTATTCTTCTACGTAAGTGGAAACTGCGGATACCCTGCGGAGAAATTTAACAAACGAAATATTTAGTTTCCACCGAATGCAGATGTATTAATTGAACTGAAATGTACTCTCACAAGCATTTGATGTGTTTTGATGATATTCTTCTTGAAGAATTGTAATGAACGATAGTAAGAATCCAAAACCATGTATTTAGAATGTGGCCCTTTCGAAATTACGAAATTTAATGTTTGTGGACGTTAAAGGACTTTCCTGTTGTGTTTCTTTAAACGTACTAGCTACAAATCCTAGTAGGAAATATGTTGTTTGTAAGTTCCAGAATGGTAAGTATATCTAAATGAGGGATATTGCTCAGTATCCCCACTAATAAAATTAGTCTGAATGAAGTAAAGTCTGTAACGCAAACATGGATATTGAGAAACTATCAGGCGCAGCTCTTCCATTAGGTCATATGGTCAATGCGCCCTCCCCCCAGTATATTTCCAAACAAAAGTATAATAATGATATGAATTAAATAATACATTTTTTAATTATCTTTTAAATTTGGAAATTTCTTTTTTATTCTAACTATTCTAAGCGTATAAACTCGACCCATTTACTGATTCCGCAACATCGCCGGCGCAACCATCTCCTTGGTGGTACTGATAATGATTTTCATTCGTTGGCAGTTGGCATAAACCGGGCTGGCAGCCAGCGATGACCGCATTGCTTTAAACCGAGCCGAGTTTTCTCGATCTAATTTGTATTATGTTATACAGCTTTTTCAAGCAGTATAATGGCAAGGTTTAGGTCAACAGCTGCGGCTAGGAAAATACAGTAGTTTTAAAAGTGTTTTTGTTCGTTAGCAGTTTTTTGTATATCAGGTTATATACTTATATATTTGTGGTGTAAATTAATATTTTTTTGTCATATATGTGCTTATTTTTAACCAATAGTTGCTGTCACACCTTTGACATCATGTTTTTCTTGAAATAAAAATCAGTTAAGACATTTTGAGAATTGACAATTTTCACCCTCTCAAAAAATTGACCACGAGCCGCCACTGGAAACTAGTCAGGAATGCCTGATTTCTGATGCGGACTGCGAGGATTTACTGATCGATAACTGATACATGGCGTTTTCAAAAACTTGATACAATAAAAATAATAATAATACGTTTATAAAAAATATATGTACATGTATACCTAACCTAATTATGTTACTATATGTAATTTGCTGGCTTCCAGCCCGGTTTATGCCAACTGCCAACGAATGAAAATCATTATCAGTACCACCAAGGAGATGGTTGCGCCGGCGATGTTGCGGAATCAGTAAATGGGTCGAGTTTATACGCTTAGAATAGTTAGAATAAAAAAGAAATTTCCAAATTTAAAAGATAATTAAAAAATGTATTATTTAATTCATATCACTATTATACTTTTGTTTGGAAATATACTGGGGGGAGGGCGCATTGACCATATGAAATGAGATTTATATATAATTCGTATCCTAATAAGGACTCTATGGTCGTTGGAACTTTTTGTGTTGTGTGTTGCAAATTACTAATATCTAAAATGCTGTTTAGTTTTCTCTGCAATGCCCGTGTAAGAGAATCGAAATTAAATAAGAATGTTTAGTAAGGTTTTAAAATGCGGCATTCGCAAAATGGGTACATCGTAGTCTAGTGCTCTAGATCATTACTTAGCATTCGGGAGGTCACCGGTTCGAATCCGGATCCGACTGCTCTGGTCGAAGTTTTCTGTGGTTTCCTTGGATCAGTTAGGCAAATGCTGGGGGTACTTATTTTCCACAGATAATCTTTCACCTCCCTTCTGTCTTCAGTTAGTCAGTCTCATCTTTCTCTCCCTAGCCACACCACCCACCGATTCCCACGATTCCTGAAAGGAGGCTGAAGAGGGCCTTACGCCCTACCTTCCGGCTTTGCACTACAGTGTAGGTCGGAGGGACTGCAAGTACGACTAGCTGGTGGGAATGAAACACAAAAAAGTTTTCTAAAAAAAAGTGATATCTAGTGTATCTTTAACTTGTTCACTTAATTAAATGAAAATATATATAAACAAAATGCTTTTAGATGTTTCAAATATGTTTATTAACACACTCTACATATGTTTCGACTTCCGAAGTCTTTCTCAAGAGTAATATATATTTACTAAATTTAAACTGTAACTTAATGTTATTTATACAAGAGTCAAAAAGTATTTATGGTTGGTATTGCAAGTAATAAGATGTACAGGTACAAGTATATTAGAGGTAGTTGTACAAAGGTATAGTTATTTAGGGAAAACCCTTGTCGAGTTGTAATTCTTCAGAAATTGGTCAATCACCGGTGTGTCTTGGAACTCGGATTTATCATTTGTTATGTTACAATTATTTCTAAAGGCTTTTTTAATTTCGAACTGCTCTAAAATATTTAGACGTTGACCTTTATTTTATATATGTAATAGGTTGAAGTTATCTCTGTCGATTTTATGGCTATTTTCTAGGCAATGTAGGCTTATGCCTGTAGATACCTTTTTGTCTTTTATATCTTTTTCGTGTTCTTTTAAACATATGTTGAAATTACGACCTGTTTGACCAATGTAAAAACAATTACAATCCTTACAGTTCAGCTTATATATACCACTTTTTTGTAATTTATCGGTTTTTTGTTTGTTGTTTGTTAAAATGCTTTTTAAATTAGTTTTATTGATCAAAATTGTTTTTATTCCTGATTTTTTTAATTCAGTACAAATTTTGTTGTTATTATTACTAGTATAATTAATTAATTTGAATTGTTTGACTTCTTGTTTACACTTATAAAATTTGCTCAAAATTAGTTTTTTCTTTTTGTTTCTAATCAATTCATCAATTAATTTAGTTTTATATCCGTTATTCTTAGCAATAATTTTTATAATGTCAAGTTCTTTCTTATAATTCTGTTGACTTAATGGGAAATGTAATATTCTGTGAATCAAACTGTGAAAAGTTGAAAGTTTTATTTGCCAAGACTGTTTTGATCTTGCGTGTATGATGGCGTCAGTACTTGTTTTTTTTCCTATAAATATCATAATGAAGTCTATTACTTATAATTTTAACGTTTACATCTAGAAAATTCAGACCTTGATTTACATCTTGGGTTTCCATTGTAAATTTACCTTTGTACAACTACCTCTAATATACTTGTACCTGTACATCTTATTACTTGCAATACCAACCATAAATACTTTTTGAGTCTTGTATAAATAACATTAAGTTACAGTTTAAATTTAGTAAATATATATTACTCTTGAGAAAGACTTCGGAAGTCGAAACATATGTAGAGTGTGTTAATAAACATATTTGAAACATCTAAAAGCATTTTGTTTATATATATTTTCATTTAATTTAAACGATGTTTCATAATTATCCAACAGACAATTCAATTGAAATTGTTCACTTAACTTTCTGGACTGTTACTGTTCTAAGGATTGTTTGATTGCGATTTTCCTTTGGACGTCACTGGAGCTATGAAGAACGCCAATTGTTGGTACCGACCATTTAATGAAGTTTCTTAAAGTTAATTGATATATAAATTTGTTGGAATTGCAATAAATTGGAATTTGGTTGGTTTGTGTACTGTTCTGTTCGAGTTTCGCGACTTTTGTGTTTCTTCTTCGGCGTCAACTTTTCAATCGTCGTAAACACGTGAAGTTTATCGGATCTGTGCCATTTAACTTCTTCGACTAGTGAACGGACGCGAGTGTTTGCTCACTTTAAAACGTTTCACCAGTCGAAATTAACGAAGCGGACTGACGAAAAGTTTTCAAAAACGAACTGGGTACGTTGAATAAGTGCAACGAGACGTTTCGAACGTAGCCAACACTAATATACTACTCGACGTAATATATAAGATTGAATTCGAACTTCGGGTCCAAAGACGTGTCCCACAGGAGACGAATTGTTGGTGGGTAAGTATTAAGTTCTGCTACTGCTGGTTTTGGGAAGCGAATTTCATGGTTTTGAGAGCTAAGTTTCCTATAGGTACGGACGGATTTCCTGTCGGGTATCGAGCTTAATAATTAATGGTGGAATGTCCTCGTTTGGTAAACTCGCCTACTTGCGGACTGCTAACTTCCTGAATTAATGATAATACACTGCATGATGATTAACCCCATACAACGAATAATTATCCATTATTTAAACGGAAGATCCGCATTGTCGGAAAGCAATCGGTTATGTTCCAATTGGATGGTTCTATGAATTTTAAAATTGATCTGGGAATTGCATATTTACATCATATGTGTATCTACAGCTATCTACATGCTTTTTTTATCATTTAATGCGGACAGCATTGACGCCATTTTGGAAAAACAACACCATCGTTATAAACGACCAGGGAAAGTTAAAAAATTGAAAATAATGGTAACTTTATAACAGGAAAAATCTTAGTATAACTTCTGAAGATATTTAAAAATTAATGAATCCTTTTTAGTCTTGTGGTCCACTCAGGGCCGTAGCCACGGGGGGGCTTCAGGAGGCTGAGCCCCCCAAGAAAGATCTCAGGCCCCCCTCAGTCAACAGCAAATTGATGGAAACAACGATGGAGTGGACATTTACCAACTACCAAAGTCATTTTTGAAAACTATTCCAGCATCTTACAAGCCCTGGAAGAGATTGCGGCGAATAAAAAGATAAATGGGGAATATGTGGCCGGAGGGACTGGTATTCTTATCACCATTCGAAAAATTGAATTTGAAATGAAGTACGGTTTGGAAATAATTGAATCGGTTGACAAAATTTTTTAGTCCAGAGAGTCGATTTTAATAGATTCCATCAGGGTCGTCGACGCAGTCATTCAAACTTTGGAAGGAATGAGGAATGATACATCCTTCGATGACATCTTTCATAAAGTCACAACAGTTCTTAATATTAATTCGGATGACAAAAAGCAAGCAAATTGTTGATGGATTTCATAATTGCTGATAAAATAGGTTAAAGATCTGAAACCGATGACGATACTTCGCAAATTTTGAAAGCTTTACACATGGAAACTTTGGACTTGATGCTTACGGAATTGCAGTTGAGATTTTCTCATAACAAAGATCTTTGCACGGTGATTACAAATGTCGAGAAACTGAACATTGATGAAATAGGAGTTCTGAAGAAATTAGAAATCCAGGTACCATCACCATGCGAAATAAATGTTGTAAAGAATTATTGCTCAAAGTACAACCCTGACGACATGGTAGCTGATATTTATAACCATATATATATATAACTTGCCGTACCTTTGTATGTAGTACAGCTGTTTGTGAGTCAGCATTTTCGGTACTTACACGGATCAACAGATCCCAAAGAATATTTACAAAGCACTAATGACAAGCTAATTTAATTCATTTGGCGTTTGAAAAAGTTTATACGAAGAATATTGATTTGTTTGAGTTAATGCGAAAATTTAATGACTGTAAATTGCGAGAATTACAACTGTTTTGAGACTCCAATTATTTTAATTGCGCCCACCCAAAAAGTCCCTCAGCTCCCCCTGATATCATGGGCTGGCTACGGCCCTGGGTCCACTATTAAACAAAAGAAAGTTCTTTTGATTGTTTCATTACTTTTGAACTTTAGAAAACTCAGGACCCTCAGGATTTTGTAAAAGGTCGAATGACATCTCTAGAATATTCACAAGATTTATGTAGATACATTTTCCATATTCCCTTTGGTTGTCTTTATTTTCTTCGACGTCTCGTCGACTATATATTTTCAAACCTTAACTTTAACAAACTCTTTTCATACAGTTACGATGGTAGGTATTGGTTCAACGATTCCGCGACAGTCGACAGTTGTTTTTATTGGAGGTTCAGTTTGTTTCTATTTATGCAAGTATTCCGCCATATGGGAGATGTGTCCTAACTCAGTACGTACCGTTTCCGATAAAATGTTTAACGGGGAAAAAGTTTTAAAAAGACATTTTCGGGTAGATAGTACCCTTGGGAAATATATACATTCTCTCTCCTCTATTACACAAAGTCGAATGAAAAAAACACACGGGCATTGTTAGCGTGGGTACCTACGCAATTCGAAACAAGAACGCAAGAGAAAAAATTGGAATTATGTAAACCAACGACTCAAAACGGGTGTAGTAAATAAATAATTAAGGGCACACATTTTATGTGAGAATAATTAACTGTTTCGAACATGCGGCTAATGAGGAATGTTGTATAAGGTGATTACAGTAAAAGCAGATTATAACGACGTCGTTTATAGCGAACTTTTATACTTTTGGTTGGTTTTGTATGTTAACCCACATAAAACATTCGTACACAACGTCTTCTTCTCTTATAGCAATCAATATGGTTTAAACGAGTCTTTCTAATTCTTTAAATTCGGTTATAATGGCATAATAAGCTGCAAAAATACGAGGCATGTTTTTTAAGTAAGTACCGTTTTGAAGTTAATTAAAAAACGTGCAAAGATATCTTAATAATTTTATTTTTACATGAAAGCCTGTACCTTAATCTACTTTTCTACATAATTTCCGTCAATATTAAGGCACTTGTCATAACGTTTGATCAGTTTTTGAATACCTTTCTCATAGAACTCTGCCGCCTGACTTGTTAACTGTTAACCACTGCATAACAACTGTTTTGACTTCGTCATCGTCATGAAGACGTCGGCTGCCCAGATGTTTCTTCAATTGCAGGAACAAATGGTAGTCACTAGGCGCCTGATCAGGGCTGTACGGGGGATGATCTAGAGTTTCCCAGTGAAAAGATGTAATGAGGTCTTTGGTCCA
The DNA here is from genome assembly GCA_963921985.1 of Agrilus biguttatus. Lineage (NCBI taxonomy): Eukaryota > Metazoa > Arthropoda > Insecta > Coleoptera > Buprestidae > Agrilus > Agrilus biguttatus. The sequence continues at coordinate 21,064,609 of OY998126.1, read as the reverse complement.
ATTAGCCACATCTATAAATGCTCTTGTTTAGTCTCCAAATTGTCGTTTGAGAAGATCATAAATTTGTCACCGTATTATGTTAGTTGCATGTGAATACTAATGCTGTCGAGATGATCTGTTTTGTGTCTTCAGGAGATAAGTGCGTGAGAACGGTGTGGGCTCTTGAGGGCACAGGAACGAACGTTAAAAAGAAACAGATAAAATAGAACCACCGAACGAACAGCAGTCTCGATAGCAAAACATAATTTAATTAATGTAAATAAATATAGTTAAACAAAACAAATATCGTTTTCCTCAATATCTGAGGTGGTCCTTTCGAAGCAAGATTTAACACGAACACGTCTACAAGCTTCTTCAGCTCTCACCCACTTCCTTACCATTCCATCACTCATAATGTTTTGTCCGTAAACTGGACAGATCTCAGATCTCACGATGAATATAAATCGGTTTTAGTCCTTTAGCACTAAGGAATCGTATAACAGCCCGGACTCCGGACTTCACAGTCGGCGGGACTCACGATTATCGGAGTCATCTTAAACACTCAGTAAACAACGTAAACAAAGGCGAATCAGACTGTAATGGCGTCAGTGTGTAAGTGAGAGATGTAGGTACTCAATGCGCATACGCGGTACTCTAATTCATAAAGTCACGGACTTATCAAACCACCCTCGTATATAAACCCATTATTCATAAGTATAAGTTTTTGAAAACTCTAGGTATTTATCAGCAGAATCTTTCTAGTTCTAAAACAGAAAATTCTGGTCAGGAAAAAATTATCTGTTCCACATCAAGCATCAGGCATTCCTGACCAATTCCTCAATATTCATTTGCCGAACATACAGTGCCCGGCACCTAAGGAGATTCAAAAGCCATAAATCATCGGATGCGCACTGGCAAAGTTTAGCCCCTTTAGGGCGGGGTTAATCGATAGGTAGGCAGAATGATAACTGCTCAGCAATGTTCAGTAGCGTAGTGGCAAACAGTTGCAAATTAACAGAGTAGAGAAGTAGTTGTTTGTAAATTGTGTTCGAAATGAGTAATCTTGGTAAGAGTGAAATTTTAATTGTTCACTTCGCATACATCACTAAAACCGCATTAGGGTAAGTAAATCAGTTGAATGAATTCACTTATGTTCCGTGTTCAGTACTTTTTCTCTCAGTGATACGCGCCGCTGAACTAAAGTTGACGCTTCGGTCCAGCTATATTCTTATTGGCTCTTTCATCTAAAAATCTCCGCCTACCAACCTGTCACTCTGACCGTCGCTGAATCTCCTTACGTGCCGTCCACTGTACCTTACTTCATTCTGATCGGGAGCGCGAGGCATATGCGTCACCAGGTCGTGATTATATTCCGACAATTTTTTCTAGTGAGATATTTATTCGTTTTTATTGTAATTTTGGGTTTCAGTGTTTTATTTAGTAGTAGTTCCACTGTTATAAAGGCGTTACATATTTTTGATCATTATGATTTATTATTAATATTATTAGTTAAGTGCTTGTTTTGGTTGGATTTTGTTGGTTCACACATGTGGCAAATTAGTTCCAATTTGTTGAGCAACAATGACTGTGCGTTGTCTGAACTACTTTAATTAATAATCAACGTCCAGGCGGATTTTAGATAATAAAATGGCTTCACATCGGCACAGTTATTATTAGTTAATATTATTTGTCAACACCATCTCTGTTGTCAAAGAATAATGAACGTAGTTTACATGTACAAAATGAAAGCTTTTTTTTGTTTGTGACATTTGGCAGCGCGCTTTCTGGTTGCAGGTGGGTCATGGGTTAAAATAGGTTCCGCGATGTTCCAAATTATATAATGCATTTCAACTGCTGCGCCTGCAAGTAATTGTTAATAACTCCGTGCAATGATTGTGTATATACATATGAGAAGGTTCCTTCCTGATTGTGCATGTTGCGAATTTCGATCTCTGTGCACCTGTTCTCATTTAGTAATTAGGAGACGAAGTTAGCACGTCTTAGAAGGAAGCGAATCTTAATTGCTCGAATACGCACTGTGCAAGATTGTTGCCTACAAATGTGTAAGGGTATCCGGCATTCTGATCGCTACCCCCTGTTTCAAGTAGAACCCCGTAATACAATTACTTGTTATATCCACCCAGCTTCTCGTCAACCTTCTACAAGGGTGAAGGTACAGTGGCCCAAAAAGAAAATGAAATTATTTTGTGTAAAATAAAAGAATAGAAACTTTTTATTGGTAACAACCAAATGCACATTTCGACTGTGAAGTAGTTAGTAATTTTCAATGGTAAATAAAAACGCAACTAAGAAACAAAATTACGTCTTGTATAGGTCTAGTTAGTACATGTAATTATAGCAAATCGAAATACATACGGGAACTCCTAAACTTCTGAAGATATATATATATATATATATATATATATATATATAACAGGCGGGCTGAAAAGTTCGTAGGCTGACCAAGAGATGGCGTTATTGGAGCGTTTAAAAGAAGAAATCGCGGAAAAGCGGCCTCATTTTAAGAAAAAGAAAGTGCTGTTTCATCAAGACAATGCACCGTGTCACATACCAATAAAATCGATGGTAAAATTCCATGAATTGGGCTTTGAATTGCTTCCGCATCCACCGTACTCTCCAGATCTGGCGCCCAGCGACCTTTTTCTGTTCTCAGACCTCAAAAGGATGCTCGCTGGACAGAAATTTTGCGCCGATGAAGAGGTAATCGTAATCGCCGAAACTGAAGCCTATTTTGAGGCTAAAGACAAATCGTATTATAAAAATGGTACTTATCGAAAAATTGTATGACCGCTATAATCGTTATATCGCCCTCGAAGGGAACTATATTGAATAATAAAATCAAACTCTATCAAAAAAATCACCATTGCTATCTCGGAACCGGTAAGAGTTATAACATCGGTTAAATTAGACAAAATGAACAGTTTTTAAAGGCTATTACTAATTTGTTTACAGTGTTACCAAATTTTATTTATTTTCTGATATACAGGGGTTTTTCTAAAAATTGCCTGAAATTTTAAATTAAAATAACTTCAAAATAAAACAAGATAGAAGGAAACTTTTTTAACAAAAAGTGGTCAATTTGCGGTCACCTATAAGATACATTTATTTGTTTTTTTGTACCATGCGCAGTTTTAGAGATACAACTAGTAAGTTTGTTTCTTTCAATACGGACCTGGATTTTTTTTTAAAAATTTTGAAAGCGCATTTTATTATCTTTACAACGGTACCCCACATGATAATCTTTTTTGACGTTTCGGTGTAAAATATCCATCTTCAAGATTTTTTGTTTGTTGTTATTTTTAAGATCTAAATAATTTTTCAATTCGATGGAGTTCTCTAATGATGAAACATTTGATATGTAATTCCTTTATTCAAAATTTATGCGTAACGTAAATGATACATTACACCAATTTTTTAATTAATTTTATAAATTCCTGAAAACGAAGTTACATTACTTTTATCTTTTGTATTACGTAGGAGACTGCCTAATTTAAATTTGTTATCAGTTTACTAAAACCTAGTTTAATTTCTATTTTTTGCAAGTTCTTTTTATGTGTTTATTAAATTTAGTGTAACAACTAAATTTAAGTCAAATTTTATTTACATCTATTTCCTAAGGTTGTAGTATTTTTCAAAAACTTACTTTTTGTTGTTTCGATATAATTTTATTAATTTATTTGCTTAAATATTGTGTTATTGCTGATATGATTTTTTTCGTTTTGGAAATTTTCTTAATATAAGAGAATGTAAATGCTGTTAATTTATGCTTTTTGTCGGTGTAGGAGCTGTTTAAAAGGAGGTTTTCTAATTATGTTGAATGTTAATTTGTTGTCAAATCTTATTTTATAGACTCATAATGATTGATGCATTTGTTTACACCAAAATTCGTATCAACTATTTCAATAATATTTTCTACATATCTAAGGCAAAGTTTTGGGAAACATTTGTAGTTATTTTTTAATTTAATTTCAAAAGGACTTAATTACCTAACATTAATTTGTTTATGGACATTATTTCTGAACTGTTGAAAAACGTTTTATGATATACAAAATTCAGTTAATATTAAAAATTTATTCAGTTCTAAACTGGACAGTTTTACATCTGTTAAAAGTTTTTAAAAATTAAAAGTATAATCTATCTTGAGAATTTTTTAGAAGGAAAACACATTTTTAATTTTCACTGGTTTATTGTTTACTTAACAATTGTTTCGCTAATACTTTAGCTTCATCAGAAGTAGACTTATACTTAATTAACAAACGAAAATATGTCTAATTTATACCTAAGTTAGGGTTCGAACTACCACTGGGGAGGGGAAATAGGTTTAATAACGGTGAATTGTTTAGATCTAACTGATCATTTAAAAGCAAATCTGTTTTTTTGAATTTATTTATTTCCATAGTTTCAAGTAAAGTTAGTTTGTAATTATTTGATTCTTTATGCAAATTAGTGTATTCATAATTGAATTGATGATTTTCTAACAACAAATGTTTGTTTAATAACGGTGAATTGTTTAGATCTAACTGATCATTTAAAAGCAAATCTGTTTTTTTGAATTTATTTATTTCCATAGTTTCAAGTAAAGTTAGTTTGTAATTATTTGATTCTTTATGCAAATTAGTGTATTCATAATTGAATTGATGATTTTCTAACAACAAACAAACATTTGTATGTGCATGAATACACTAATTTGCATAAAGAATCAAATAATTACAAACTAACTTTACTTGAAACTATGGAAATAAATAAATTCAAAAAAACAGATTTGCTTTTAAATGATCAGTTAGATCTAAACAATTCACCGTTATTAAACCTATTTCCCCTCCCCAGTGGTAGTTCGAACCCTAACTTAGGTATAAATTAGACATATTTTCGTTTTTTAATTAAGTATAAGTCTACTTCTGATGAAGCTAAAGTATTAGCGAAACAATTGTTAAGTAAACAATAAACCAGTGAAAATTAAAAATGTGTTTTCCTTCTAAAGTGTTAATTAATTTTCATCAAGTAAGCCAAGATATGATTAATTATATCTTGAGAATATTGAAACAATAAAAACTAGCTCCACAAGCGAGGAAAATTGTGGAAAATGTAGGAAAAAAAAAATATCCGGGGATGGAAAAAGGGAGTAACATGGAAAAGCCTAAAAAGAATATGTTAATCGTGATCATCAATTGCTTCTCTCAATTAACATAGTGATTGATAATGATCAAATTTCAATTCTTTATTTTAAAGAGAAGTTTTCAAATATTTCTGAACTTGTCCGATTTTGTTTCTTGTAGTCGGTTGTACATGCAATACTTATATGATGTCAATAAAAATAAAACAACAATTTCACATGTTTCACATAATTTAATATGTACTCAACATATGTTTCGGGCATAGCCTATTATCAAGAGTAAATTATATACTAAAATTACAACGTATTATTCCTATTATACATATATACCAGAACAGTTATATATTCAACTAAATAGTAGAGGGGATGACGTTACAATAATATTATTACTAAACACAAAAAAATTGTAAACGTAACTTGCAAAATTTGTTAGTCAATAATGAAAAAGTAATAGACCCAATTCTAAAAAGTGGTGTGTATCAAATTTTTTGCAACGATTGTAATGCCACTTAAATTGGGCAAAGTGGTAGAGCAATAAAATCACAAATAAAAGAACATGTGTATAGTGTCACTAAAAAATATCAAAAAACTGGCATATCGGACCATTGTACCTCGTTCAATCACACTATAGATGTAGATAATGTTAAGATACTACATAATAATGTAAACAAAAGCAGGAAACTAACCATGTTGGAATATCTAGAAATTAAGAAGGCTTTAGATAAAAAATTAAATTTAGTCAACAATCAAATTGAGTCGGGGCAAACATCATCCCCTCTACTATTTAGTTGAATTTCTAACTGTTCTGGTATATATAATAGGAATAATACGTTGTAATTTTAGTTTATAATTTACTCTTAATAATGGACTATGCCCGAAACATATGTCGAGTACATATTAAATTAAGTGAAACATTTGAAGCTGTTGTATTATTTTTATTGATATTAATAAGCATGTTCCACAAAACAATGCACCCAAGATAGTTTAAATAATTATATCATGGTTCTATTTCTCCCATTTCACACACCATTTTGACTGTCGTCCTGCCCTTTAGACAAGAATAGTTTTAGTCGAATTTCGCCAGTTTCTAGAGGCACATAGCAAGTTGGTGAACTGCACGTGCCGACAAATAAACGTCTCTTCCATGTACTCGTAATTTGTAGCAGGTGCAATCTTAACATCCGGTCTTATTAAATTTTCCATTATTATTACATATTACGAGAGGAAGACATGAGAGAGAGAGAGAGAGCGAGATAGAGAGAGAGAGACCATTGTGCATGTAGGTATATTACCTTTATGTTATGTGTACCGATTGCACGATGCACTCTACCGACGTACTACCTAAGCTATAATTATTATTATTGTTGTGCACCAACTGGAGATAATAAAAGAAACAAAGAAACGGTTTATTTCGAGGACGGTGACGGTATTAAAGAACGAAACCGTTTTACTACGAATGTACGTCTCGTAAATGATCCGTTTTTATGGACGGAATATTTAGATAGCAAAATATCACGCGGATTTTGCAAGATCATTAATTCCTAACGGTTAGGCGAAATTTTTATCTTTTAACGTTTCTTTGTATGTTAGTTAAAAATGAACAACCGTTTTTGTCTGAGAGAGGTCTGCCGGTCTATCTATCAGTGAATTTTGTTTACCAGAAAGATTTTGGTGAATACAATTTTTCGTCTATAACTCTAGAATTACTCGAGAAACTCGAAGAACAATTTGGGAACCGGCAAAAGTCAGAGTTTCGTATCAATATGAGAATGTAGCCCATATGGGTATAAAGTTTAATTTTTCAATATTGTTTAACATTCGCGAAGAAACTGGTACGATTCCAGATAAGGCAAATGTTGGAACAGTAATATAGACAAAGATGAGTCTATCGGCTAACAATGTCATGGCCAAAATTTTTATGGAGTTTATATTGATTACCTTGAAAAAGGTAAAATGATGATTGGCAAATATTGTTCAGAGTTGCTAGACAAATTTGACACTGTTTTGAAGTCAAGAAAAAAGTGTTGTTCCATCAGGACAATGTGTGTAGTCACCATTGCAAAATTTCATTAATTGGGCCACGAACTACTACAACATCAGTCTTATTTTCCGGATTTAGCCCCCTCCGACTATTTCCTGAAGAAATGGCTGGGCGATAAAATATTTCAGTCGAGTGAAGAGGTCATCGTGGAAATAAACGCTTATTTTGAGGCCCTTGAGAAAGTTTTTTATTATTTTGTAGCGACCAACATCAATAAAATTAAAACACCTTTTATATAACTTCTTTTTGTAAATATGTATAAAATGTTTTTTATTCTTACTTAAAAATTTGCAGCCATGCTTCTCTTTACAACTAACAATATTACTTCGGCATCTATTCTTCTCCTTACAAATTACTTTATTACCTCTGTACTTTCCTACAATCCCTTGCAATATTTATATTCTATTTATTAACTGCAAAACGCCTGTGATCCTATACCTGTCCTAATTACTTTCTTCGGTGCTTTGGGTTCAACGCCTTCAAGCTAGAAATTCTATCTATCTTTTCAAAATATGCTTACTTACTACTAGTCTACTTTTATTTAACAATCCTTAGCTCCGCCTTCATAAATTTCCTAAATTATTTTAAACTCAAAATACTAACAGTTCTGATTCAACTTTCATTTCATCAATTTATTTCTTCTTTACGGTCCAGTATTAAATAAATGTTTGTTTTATAAAATCTAATTATATACTAATATTGAACACGCATATGCCAAAATTTAGAAGGAATACAAAAATTAGAAACACGAAGGACTATAAATAATAATAATAATCGTTTTGATCGTTTTATCTTTCCCACCCCAACTAGCATCCGTCCATTCCCACGATTCCTAAAAGAAGTTTGGAAAAAACCATCCACCCTATGCTCCAGATTTGCACTAATGTGTATGTAAGAGAAACTGATTTTCAATATCATAAATATAATCAGTATTTGCTATACGATAAGGGTCAATGAAACGATCAAAGGATTCATGTTACCGTATAAATTCTAATTTTTCTAATATCATCGTTTGAGAAAATCGCTTACGTCGGTCGAATGTTTTTCATAAGTTCGGAGGTTTCCTTTTGCTTTATGAGAAATTTTATATATCCGGTTGCATTCTCTGTCGTTTTCGAGAATCCATGAAACGCATAAATTTTTCTAACGCTTTCACTGAAAAACTCTGCGGCAATAAAACGAGTTTAATCTTGGGGAATGTCCATTTCTTGATTTATCGATGGCAATGGACCAGTTTACTTAGCAGTTTTGCACCACTGTCTGGACTCAATATAAATAGGAACGGATGCATCAAACGTGAAACTAATACAGGGAACTGATCAAAAGTTACGATCAAAGCTTTCCATTATAACGTAGTAATAATAACATCTACCGAAACCTGCTTTTCTTTTTAATGAAATTAATAACTAGGTTTCTGCAGAAATCGTTAATTACTATTTGCGCTAATGCATGAGATTGGTTAGTTTTCTCATTTGTTGGTTTCGAATTGAACGGTTCGAGTTGAAAACTTCGGGATCGTCCCCCTGTCCCTCTAGCCACCTCGTCTTTTATATTACTTCCACAATTTTGTCCCAACGGTGAGTTATTCTTTATGATAAGTTAACCGAGAACTTCTTGGTATGGATGGTACGGGTGCATATCTTGCGGAATGGCAGCTTTTCATTCCGATTGCGGAAGTCGTCTGGCTCTACCGTTACCACCGACGTTTTAATGTAACTAATAAAAGTTAGGTACAGCTGAAATACCACTCTCGGGAAACGAACTGAAGGAAACTACTTTTGAAACTTTGGACGTTTTTATCGTTTACCGGTTGTTTCTTCTTACGCTCTATCAGATCATGAAAAATTAATACGTTGAAAGCATCGGGTGTTGAAATTAGTTCGTGGATGGTCTGTGGAATAAAGATACGGTGACTTGCGTCATCAAAACTATACGATATTCGTGTTGAATAAGGAAAAATTATAAATAAAAGGTGGCGACACTATTCTAAGTCAACACCTTCAAGTCCTACACGAAATAATATTTGACCAGTGCTAATCTTCTCGCAATTTACTCGTATGTTTAATGGTTCATATTTTAGTCTAAATACAGATCTTCACGATTTAAACCTTTTTGGTGCTAGTGAAGTAAAGCTATTCTGACACAGGAGAGCATCGTGAGACCACTGAATTTTAAACAAGTCTCCTGCGTGGATCGCGATTATTAAAAAAGTATGTAAGATATTTTGGATAATGTTTTTAGTACAGGCAAATTTAAGTACATTAATATTATATTCATTTTTTAATTAATTTGTACCCACTATAGATTACCTTAAATGAATGAGGAAAATTTTGAGGTAATCTGCAGTGGGTACAAATTAATTAAAAAATTATTATCATATTGATGTATTTAAGAAAGTGTAACATTTGTTTGGAACACAGCTCACGTGGATGTCAGGCGCAGTGGAAAGGAAAAGTTTAGAAGCGTTTTTTTTTTGAGATATGGATAGGTTAGAAATGGGGAGGTTTTGGTTAAAAATAGAAGAACAGAGGGCGCTTTGAAGGTCAACAAAGAATAGGACATGAAAGGCTTCTTAGAGACATATTGAAGCAAAATACAGAAACAGGAGTAATGATGACAGAGTAAGATTTAGATTAAATTACTGTTCCCAAATATTTAGGGTTTTGAGAAATTGAGAACTTCAGCACTAAATACCTTTTAAGGTTTGATATCCAAAAGCGTGTGGAATTTTATATAACAGGCGGGCTGAAAGTGCGTAGGCTGACCAATAGATGGCGGCATTACTAAAAATGAATTTCGTGTGTTAATAAAGTATTGCTTTTTGGTAAAAAAATAATACTGTTGAAACCAAGGCATGGCTTTATAAACATTATTCGGAGTTTGCACTAGGAAAGTCAACCATAGAAAAGTGGTTTGTTAAATTTAAACGAGGCGAAATGAGCATCGAGGACGAAGCACGCAGTGGACGCCCCAAAGAGGCTGTTATCGACGAAAATATCAAAAAAGTCCACAGAATAATTTTTGATAACCGTAAAGTGAAGTTGATTGAGATAGCTGAGTTGAGACTCTGAAGATATCAAAGGAACGTGTTGGTCATATCGTGAATGAATAACATATTTCGATATGCGAAAGCTCTGTACAAAGTGGGTGCTGCGCGAGCTCACAATCGATAATCGACCAAAAACAACAACGGATCGATGATTCTAAGCAGTATTTGGAGCTGTTCAATCGTAATAAATCCGAATTTTTGCGTTTGCATCGATATGTGACGATGAATGAAACATGGCTCCATCATTTCACACCGGAGTCCAATCGACAGTCAGTCGAGTCGAGTGGACTGCACCTGATGAACCGACTCCAAAGAGTGGAAAGATGCAAAAGTCGACTGGCAATGGTAAGGTATTCTGGGATGCTCATGGTATAATATTCATTAACTATCACCTATCTTAAAAAGGGGAAAACCATAAACAGCGACTATTACGTAGTGTTATTGGAGCGTTTAAAAGACGAAATCGCGGAATAGCGGCCTCATTTGAAGAAAAAGAAAGTATTGTTTCATCAAAAAGTTCACCGTGTCACAGATCAATGAAATGGATAGCAAAATTCAATGAACTGGGCTTCTAATTGCTTACGCATCCACCGTGTTCTCCAGATCTGGCCCCCAGCAAGTTTTTTCTGTTCTCAGACCTCCAGAGGATGCTCGCTGGACGGAAACTTCGCGCCGATGAAGTGGTAATCGCCGAAACTGAAGCCTAACATATTTTGAGGCTAAAGACAAATCTTATTATGAAAATGGTATCGAAAAATTGTATGACCGTTATAATCCTTGTATCGCTCTCGAAGGGAACTATATTGAATAATAAAATCAAATTCTATCAAAAGAAATAATCTTTTCTATGCTAGCCTATGAACTTTTCAGACCGCCTATTATTGTTAATTTCTCGAAGATTTTTAAACAGAAATATTGACCTAAATGAGCCGTTTCAATTAAAATACTTGACAAAGGATCGGGATAAATAAAAGAACGAATATTATAGACGGTCGACAACCTCGTGATGAAACGGGGAGGGCAGCGGGTTGTTTTTTGTCTAGGTTTATCTAGATTTTCTGAAAAATAGATAAAATGGCCGAAGCTCGCGGCTTTGAAAAGTTTCAATTTTCTTCGCTATTATGTTCACCAAAGAGATTGATTAACACTGATAAGAAAAGTTTGAGGACATCCTTCCTGTAAAGGCAAGAGTGCGCTTTGTTCGCTGGCGGTCTTGAAAAACTTGCTCTTGTTTTAAATTCGCTCTTAAAAGTACAAGTGACGCGGGGTTTCAGGCGGTTAATTGGCTTCATTAGAAAATGTTATGAACCGTATCTACCCGCACTAACATTACTTGTTTTAAAAGTCAGGCATTGATCGAGATTCATTAAAATAGAAAACTAAAAATTTTTAATAATAGGACATTCCTTAAGTGAGAGTCTTTATATTCATATAGATTTACTTATGAATAACTTGGAAACAAACAAAAGTAACAATTTATTTTACACAGAATGCTATTACTGGTATAATGTCGATGACATTTTAATATGAATATAATACCCCTACCGACATTGAATTACACTGTTGATTCCGATGGATCCTTAAACGAAGATAAAAATCCAAAAAAAGAAGGCAGAAAGGCTTTTACAAGCTAAATAATAAATATAATTTTGGAATCAACAGAAACAACTACTCCGAGGGTTAATACCTCTGCCGATAAACAGTTTTTTGTACAAAAATCAGGTTTAACTATGGGCTCTCCACTAAGTCCCTTACAAACCAATATATTTTTGCAAAATATAGAAAATAAAATTATGCAGTCAACATTAGCGAAAAAACACAAAATTTTGGTATAGGTATGTGGATGATGTTATAGCGTGTTTTTCAGGAACACACTGACAATTACACTCCTTTTTAAATTTTATTAATACAATTCACCCTAATATAAAATTTACTCTAGAAATTGAACAGAACAACAAAAGCAATTTTCTTGACCTCACCCTACAATAATCAGATAATAAAATAAATTTTGATATTTACAGAAAACCAACATTCACAGACGTAACAATTCATAATAATTCAAATCACCCTTTTTCACACAAACTTTCAGCATATAATTGTATGGTACACAGAGCTTTTTCAGTCCCCCTTTCAAACTAAAAATTAAAACATGAGCTAAACATCATTTTAAAAATTGCAAAAAATAATGGTTTTGATCCAAGAACAATTCAAAATTTAATCCGTAAAAAACAATTTAAAATAGCATGCCAGTATATATACCCATACATAAAACGAAGAATGCAAATACTTATCATTGACGTACTTTGGTAACATTTCAATAAAAATCGCTTATGTTCTATCTGCAAACAACCCAACAGTTAGTTAGACAAACACAGTTTTAAAACGCATACTTTTTAATTCAAAAGATAAAACTGACAAATTGGAAAAAACTGGAGTCTATAAGCTAAAATGTGATTCTTTTTACTTAGGCCAAACTGGAAGGTCATTTAGAACTCGTTATAACGAACACTTTCGTTCATTTAGTTTAAGAAAAGATAATTCCAATTTTGTAAACCATTTTTTAGAAACAGGCCATCAGTTTCCTACTATAGAATATCTTAAAATTATTCATAATGTAAATAAAGGCTTTAAACTTAATATTTTAGAATCCTTAGAAGTAAATAAAGCATCAAAAATTTCCGAAAATAACCTGTTAAACGACCGGGTAGATTTAATAATTAATGGAATTTTCAAAATATATATAAGCACCATTGCACATCTGTTTGTATTCATTCAATTTGAATCACTTGTTTGATAATGACAAGCTATTTGTGAAAACTAAAGTCACAAGGATTTGTGAATAAATAAAGTGATAATAAATAAAGTAGTGTTTTTTCATTTATCGTATATATATGTAGTGTATTAATGAACTCGAAATAATCTGTTCAATCATAATCTACCATTATTTGGGCGAATAGAACTCAACTAGTCGAGTATAGACGTCGAGACGATTGTGGGGAGACAATTTTGAACCTGCTTCCATCCTAGATGTCTCTAGAAAATTTTGATGGCATCCTTATCTTAATGGGACCGATGTTCTATACTTCGAAAAACAACAACACGATTATTAGGGTGAACAGTGTGAATTGTATAGCCTGTAGATTTAATGTTAGGTTCGGGTAGGTTGAGTTGTTGCGCGCTTGGAAAATAACAACTACCCTTTCGTCGTCGGTTGAACTTTCAATGCTCACCAACAAATGAATTAAAACAGTAGTAGCGCCCGCCACCATCGCCGTCAGAACTACCACCATCGTTCGCCTACTTATACAGTTCGTTTAAAGTACGTCTTGAGATTTTTAACTCGTATAACAAGCCGTTTGCTAAAGCGCGATCTATTCAAGTTCGAGAGTTTCGACAAGAACTTTTCGTTTCATTTTGTTTTTGTTTTACTGGAAGTGTTATTGTTATTCGCTTGGGGCGTTTATTTTGACGATTTCTTATTGGCGTTCTTGAGGGAAAGAATATAAGAAAAGAAACGCACCTTTCAGGCCAGCATTTGTATTCAGGGGGAGTATAACATAACATTCAGCGGTTAATGGTAGATTCGCAATTAAATATATTTTTTCTGTTATTAAAATCGTTAAACTGAATCGTGAGCGTTTAGCAATTTTAAGTACCGCCTACTGATCTTCAGCGTTATCAGTATTTATACATTCAAAACACTACAAACAATATCATTCATTCATCATTCATACAAAAAACAATTTAAACATTGTTCATACAAAATTCATTTCGAGATACTTTTCAGAAACAAACAATCAATCATTTTCACTAAACATTCATTAATATTTAAATTCACAGACATTAATGAAACTCTATCTTATCTCGGCAGTAGCATCGCATTTATTGTAATTACCACTGTAGTTTTAGTTTGTTATTAAGTAATTAAAGGTGAAAGGCATCAATTTTAACTACTCTAGTGTCAGAAATAACACTAGAAGTCTAAAAAATTAAGTTTGCATATTTTACAGTAAGTAATTTATAGGAAGCAGAAGATAAAAAGCTACTGTTCTTTTTGTTGAAGGTTCAAACAAGTAAAAGTGATATTTTTTGTAAACAAAACACTTTTTTGCAACTTTCACTTAATTTTTATAGAACTTTTTAACATGTTTCGACCTAAAAAGCCATCTTCAGAAGAAGCATTGCTTATTATTATAATTAAGTTTCAAAAAAGTGTTTTATTTACAAAAAATATCAGTATGATTAACTTTTATATAGATAATAGATCGAGGTTTAAATAAGTAAAACTGCTATTTTTTGTAAACAAAACACTCTTTGAAACTTTCACTTATTTTTATAGAACTTTTTAACATGTTTCGACTTAAAAAGCCATCTTCAGATGAAGCATTACTTATTATTATAATTAAGTTTCAAAAAAGTGTTTTATTTACAAAAATATCAGTATGATTAACTTTTATATAGATAATAGATCGAGGTTTAAATAAGTAAAACTGCTATTTTTTGTAAACAAAACACTCTTTGAAACTTTCACTTATTTTTATAGAACTTTTTAACATGTTTCGACTTAAAAAGCCATCTTCAGATGAAGCATTACTTATTATTATAATTAAGTTTCAAAAAAGTGTTTTATTTACAAAAATATCAGTATGATTAACTTTTATATAGATAATAGATCGAGGTTTAAATAAGTAAAACTGCTATTTTTTGTAAACAAAACACTTTTTGAAACTTTCACTTATTTTTATAGAACTTTTTAACATGTTTCGACCTAAAAAGCCATCTTCAGATGAAGCATTACTTATAATTATAATTAAGTTTCAAAAAAGTGTTTTTTTAACAAAAAATATCAGTATGATTAACTTTCATAATAGATCGAGGTTTAATCAAGTAAAAGTGTTATTTTTTGTAAACAAAATACTTAATTTTTATATAAGTTTTTAACAAGTTTGGACCTACAAAGCAATCTTCAGAAGAAGGATTAATTATTATTAAAATTAAGTTTCAAAAGTATTTTCCTTACAAACAATATCAGTATGATTAACTTTCATATAGTAGATCGATCTTTTTCAACAAAAGTAAAAGTGAATTTCCTTTTATTTTTCTTTCACTCAAATTTGCTTTCTATCTTTAAACTCATAAGAAAAATAACTAGATACGTTTCAATAGATTTTGTGTGTTAAAGACGTAGATACATTTGTTTTATCCTGGAGTAAAAGAAAAGATGGAGACATGAAGTAAGTTGTAGGCTTTTCGGGTTTTCCGGGGAGCCTGCTTGATTTCGCTGAGGCTACAACACGGCTGCCCTGACTACTACGATCGTTTAGCACCTCTAAATGAGTTTCCAACTCTCGTTCGGCTCATTATCGCCCAATGATGAAACTACTTCGCTTTCCAAGCGGACGTGACAGCAAAGAACAATTTCTCCTCGAACGGGTACAGTCTCAAACAAAAAGGAAACACCCTCTCATTTCTTTCTCTCTTTCTGTGGCGAATTCAATAACCTAACATAAATAAGTTCTCGTTATCTTGGTGGAATAATTTCTTGTCTGAATACTAATCTCATGAATCACTGTTATAATAGTAATAATGTAAGAAACCAAAACCAAAAAATAACTTATTTATCAACGAAAAAAGAACGAAATAAAAGATAGATTCAAACGCCTTATAACGCTACAAACAATGTTTATTGGTATAACCAAATGTATACATTTCGACTACGAAGTAGTCATTTTCAATGGTAATAGTAAACTAAGGTTTAGAAAACTACCTGTAACTGTAAGGTCGACCTGTCTGACCATTATAGACTTTTTCACAATATGAGCAATTAATCAAATAAACACCTGAATTTGATTGTTTGGGTGTTTTACATTTGTTGTTAATTACATTTTGGACTAAAGCATTGTTTTTTTGAGGGCAACACAATTATTCTTGATTTTTTAAATGTTTTTTTACTACAATAACTGATATGTTACCTAAATAGCTGACACAATGGAAGTTTTTTCGTTTATTTTTACGTTAGGGAATATAAATTATGTATTTTTATGTTTAAATTTGTTACTGAATTTGTTATCAACTTAATAATTCGCAACGATTCTGCCGTTGGATAATTGTGAAACATATTTATTAATAAAATAAGATGAATGATAATTGCTCTTTTATGTTTTATTCAATTTGAATAAACTTCTTTTGAAACATAAAAAAGCATTTATCATTCATCTTATTTTATTAATGTTATCAACTAACTGAACAGTGTAGCCATTATTCTGAGCTATTTTATAAATTCTTTCTAACTCCTTATCAAATTGGTCTGGTTTTAAAGGAATAAAAATTAAGCCATGAATAAAAAAATTAAATGCTGCTAATTTACGTGACGTTGGATCATGATCTGTGTGGATCTGGTAGGTTTGTGATTCCAAAAATATGCTTTAACCCTCTCTTTTTATAGATAAATCAAGAAAATTTATTGATTTATCTCCGCTTCGTTTTCAGTTTCTATAGTTAATTTACTGTTTTTAATTAAATTATACTTTTTAAATAGATGTGAAGTTAATATATTTCTTGAAACTTTTTGTGTCGTTTTACTTTTATTTAAATTATGAATCAGTTTATATTCATTTTTATATATTTTGTATTCATGATTAAAGTTATGATTGGATTCATTTAAATCTTCAGCATAACCTGTTTCTGTTTTTTTGTTGATAAAACTTTTGTAATGTTTATGAATTCTTAGCTTGACAGATCGGCCTGTCTGACCAATATAGACTTTTTCACATTCTGATCAATTAATCAAGTAAACACCTGAATTTGATTGTTTGGGTGTTTTACATTTGTTGTTAATTATATTTTGACCTAAAGCATTGTTTGTTTTGAAGGCAACAGAATTATTCTTGATTTTTAAATACTTTTTACTACAATAACTGATATGTTACCTAGATAGGTGAATTGAATTTTTTTTCGTTTATTTTTACGTTAGGGAATATAAAATATGTATTTTTATGTTTAAATTTGTTACTGAATTTGTTACCAACTTAATAATTCGCAACGATTTTGAGGTTGGATAATTGTGAAACATATTTATTAATAAAATAAGATGAATGATAATTGCTCTTTTATGTTTTATTCAATTTGAATAAACTTCTTTTGAAACATAAAAAAGCATTTATCATTCATCTTATTTTATTAATGTTATCAACTAACTGAACAGTGTAGCCATTATTCTGAGCTATTTTATAAATTCTTTCTAACTCCTTATCAAATTGGTCTGGTTTTAAAGGAATAAAAATTAAGCCATGAATAAAAAAATTAAATGCTGCTAATTTATGTGACGTTGCATCATGATCCGTGTGCATCTGGTAGGTTTGTGATTCCAAAAATATGCTTTAACCCTCTCTTTTTATAGATAAATCAAGAAAATTTATTGATTTATCTCCGCTTCGTTTTCAGTTTCTATAGTTAATTTACTGTTTTTATTTAAATTATACTTTTTAAATAGATGTGAAGTTAATATATTTCTGGAAACTTTTTGTGTCGTTTTACTTTTATTTAAATTATGAATCAGTTTCAACTATCGAATACCCCTACATATTGTAACGAATTTTCTAGATCAACTTATTTATTTAAACAAATATTTATTTTACACTATTTATATAACACTTAAACACTAATGCACAACTTATTTATATGACAAGGTAAATGTATTATTTATATCACTCGGTATATCGTAACTGTGTCTCTAACTATAACTAAACCGTGACGGTGTACTAAACTAAACTAAACTAAAACTGTTCTTGACCGTCGACAACATAATATTTATAGAGGTATCGAAGGTTCTGGAGTAATCAGGAACGATCTTCTAGTATTTTCTCGAACTCCTATTATGTTGTTGTTTACTTATTTCTATCAAAGCACCGACCGACGACCGTATTCGAGGAACCCGTCTTATCTGTTTCCGGAACTCGCCGCCGCTCTTGTACACACACATACAGGCTCGTTACAATATATAATTAGAGGTTCGGATAAGTACCGAGTGACTTGTAGTGTGAATAATATAAAAAATAGATTCAAATGCCTTATAACACTACAAACAATGTTTATTGGTACAACCAAATGTATACATGTCGATTACGAAGTAGTCATTTTCAATGGTAACAGTAAACTAAGATTAAGAAAAGATTATACCTAAAAATATTCTAAAAAACTACCTGTAACTTATTGAAGACTATTGAACAGGGGGTTGTTGGTGAACGGCAGGTCAAAATTAATCAAAGAATCCCTGAATTTATGAATGTAAATACATTCGTAAACTTTTAGGTCGATGTAATTGTGACAAGATTTTAATAATTCAATATTATGGTTCTATAATGTGTTTCGTGTTTAAGGCATGGTATGCAACTGCTGATTTTTCGGCATTGTTCTTTTTTAGTTGGTACAGTTGTTCTTTTAAACGTATGGCTAGATTTCTTTTAGTTAAGCCTATGTAAACTTTATCACACTCTAAACAATTAATTTTATAAATTCCTGACATTGAAGTTTTGTTATCTCTGCCTTTTGGATTTCCAAGAACACCGCCTAATTTTAATTTTTGATTACTGAAAACTGACGTTATGAACATTGGTACAGGGTTTTCTCAGGGCAACAACAAACTCAATAAGATTTAGGAATTATTTATTAGGACCACATATCAGTTGTGTACAATACACCAAGTTGTAAAAGTCAATGATCCTTTTTACATAGTATTTTTTTGAATAAAATCAAAGTTTTTATGTCTAAAAGACGTACCACTTTCTTCGACGATTTATCTTGGCGTCATGAGATAGTAAAAGAACCGTTAAAGAAGTTTTTTACAGCTCCGTTATCAACTCAAGATTTATATATTTTATTAGAGCTATCTGATTTATATTGCACATTAAGAAGCAGTAAAATTTGCATTATTTCTCAAAATTAGTTCTGAGAAACGAAGTATTCTCTTTTTGTATTAAGTAACGTCATAAAATAAAAGTATCAGAGAGTTGAAGGTATGTATTAAGATATTTATCATAATAAAAAAGAAAAAAAGGAAAATAAAAGCAGAATATTCGAAGTCACAAAGTCGTTAGTCTTGAGACTGGTTGATTGACTCAGTCCCATTGCTGCCCGCCAGATGGAAAAAGAGATTATACAGTGGCATTGCTGCTCGGTATGTAGATGATAATCCCAATTCTTGGATTTTTCGCCATAAACACTGTTTGAAATGAAAGTTACAGCCTTTTAATGATGTATTAGGCAATACTTCTCTGCAGGTCAAAATTGTGGATAGTTCAAAATCAATTTTCAAATATTTTGGACTAAACGTTGGAACTCTACTTTTTATTAATTCAAACAGTCTCTTGTACCTATCTTTTTTTCTATTTGGTAATAATTCATATATAGCCGGACGCACATTCGTGTAATTTTCTGTGCTTTTCAGATCGACCTGAAGAGTGTAAAGTTGATCGAAAAGATTAGAACAACTTTTGAATGTTCCGTAACCTTCTAACACAATTTGTTGTTTACCCCAAGCACTTCCAACCAACTCAATTATGAATTCAAATGAATTATGAGGGTAATAAAGTTGGCGGGCAGCAATGCCACAATTTCAGGTAAAATATTTTCGCGGGCAGCAATAGGACATCCCCGGTTGATTACGCATCTCCACTCCTTCCTACCCTGATTCAATGAACTTGAATATCATATATCCCCTGTATGCATATACTAATATAATATGTGAAAACGATGATTCGCAGGGCACTTGGTGAAACATAATTTTAAATTAATAACAATAATAATAATAAGTTTCACTAATTTTATTAAGTAACCAAATTCTAACAATGTTTTCGGCTGTTATGCCATTATCAATGAAATTACAATATAAGCTTAAACTATTTTTTTTTAATGTTTTCGTGGAAGAGGGAAAAATCTTCATAGACACGCAGCCGTCCGTACGACTGGGTAGTGTCGGATTCCCGAGGAAGAAGTCCTCGGACCTACCGACTAAAACCCCTCTACCTCAAGCCGTTCTAGGACCTTTCGGTCCTCTTCAGCTATGTGTATTTAAGAATTAAATGATTGTTATGTATATTATTTATATATAGTTCACAGAGATCAAATTGAGAAGGGGTGAAATTTTAAAATCTAATTGGTCATTCGTGGTAAACTTGTTGCTGTGATGGGCCTTAGTAATTTCATGAATTTCTAGGAAGTTGAGTCTTTTAAATGCTTGTACAGGATACAATATTCGGCAATTCCCGTACATTACCGGAGCTGATGGATTTAAATTTTTTAATCTAAAATTGTCATTTTTATTAATCCATATATTATCTGAGTTAATGAGTTAATAGACTGCTTTTTGAAATTGTATAGTTGGGTTTGCTGGTAGGATCGAAAATGGTGTGGAATTTAGTAGGTCTACAATTTTGTTATTATATGTACTTGTTTAATATTGTTGTATAGATATTTTTATAAGTGGACTGTATTTATGGTAGGTTGATAACATTTCAGGACTTTTTGGATACAATAAATAAGTTGTATTTACACTGCAGTTAATATAAAATGAAATAAATTTATTAAATAATATAACGAGACCAAAGAAAAACGTGGAAAATAACGAGGGCAGAGGTACCGTGCTAACTCGCAAGATAAAGACTAACTTACAACTACAGTCGTTTTACAGGAGTGCTCACGCATGCGCATTACATTATAATATGAAATAACTTAAACGTATTTGAATTTTGAACACTATCTATCTTGCTTCATTCGATAAGAGACCAGTTTTTTTGTAGTTGTCTCGATCGACTTATTTACAATATGGTTTAAGGACAAAGCAAAGGTTACACGAGCAGATTTTAAATGAATATCGTTATCATAGATAAATATTTTAAAATGTTTTAAAAGAACTAAACCAACCACTATTATCCAAATTTCGAAATGAAAAGTTTATAAACCAAATTTTGAACAATACTTTTTCCTAAAATTACAACTGTATTACTTTTATTTGCTTTTGTAATAATTAAATCATTTATCTGGCATTTATCTATAATACTTAACAGGGTGTTCAATTCAGCAGGAGATTTTTTATTATTTTTATTTAAAAACTGTTTCTTAAGACAATCAGCAAAATTAAATTTTTCATTTTAATAATTTTCATTTTTATTTTTAATAAATTAGTGAAACATAACCCCTTGTTTTTATTTCATTCAATTAGAATTTGTAAAAATGATTCACAACAAGTGCACCGAAAAAAGTTTATATATTAATAAAGAATTGTTTGTTGCATCCACAAATCGAATTGTTTCTCGATAAATTTCACTATTAAATTGGTGCTTATATGCCTTTTTACGGCTAATATCTGCAGTCTGAATGATAAGATTGGACGGACAAAGGCCGACTTTTATTTTGTTTTTTATATGAGCAATGAAAAATCTCGTCACATAAATCAAATTATAAACTAAGTCCATTGTTAGATTGACGCTATTGTATCTAATCGAACAGGAACACAATCAAAACGTCACAACAACTACATACTACAAATTGGTTAAGGCTTTCGCGGCCAGTTGATGAACTAGTGTAGTCCTTATTCGGGTCTAAAGGCCGTCGTTGAGTGACAGTCTACATTCAGCATCAGAGGTGGAACGACCTCTGAAGAAGCTCGCCACTCGCGCTAGCGAAACGTTAGGAAGCAATTCCAACCAACGACGGCATTTAGACCCGAATAAGAACTACACTAATTCAACCGCATACTACTTTATAACAATGATTTATTAAAACTATAGTTACACATATTCCTACCATACCCACCACTTCTTTCGTACATTTGTACATATCCCCAATTGGCTACTACTTCACCTTGACCATTACACCGTTAGATATTTGCACACGATGCGGCAACACCAAACATCAACACATATACCTACATTCTTTCCAGATTCTACTATCCACAATTTACGAATTCCACAGGTGTTGAAATAAAGACATTCTTTATTCTTTTTAATTATATCTGTAACGAGAGTTTGTAATTTTCATTCGAAACTAATGAAATCAATAATATGATATTTCACGTGGAACCACTAATAGAATGCATTCGGTCGGCAACAGACGATATTCAACAAGAACATCAGCATCGGATGTGATATAGAAACACTAAATCCATAAATTAATAAATTTTTCTAATTAGGTCGCAAAAATAAATGAATAGGTATTTATTTATTTTTGTTGGTAGTTCTACAGCACTTTAACATTTCTAAAATCTCCATGTCCCCCTTTTATAATATAAAAAGCATAAAAATTTTATTTGTTCTTTTGATTAGTAGTATAAATGATGGTTGTTAGAATCAATTTCTGTGAAATTATTTTCAAAACAAAGAACTTCTAATATATGATAAAAAACTGAAATTTGAAAAAAATAGATTTTTCAAAACTTAATTTAATGTGATTTGTGAGCTTGATGCTTAGTGCACAGAGATTTTATATCTGGTTTCAGCTTGAGTTGTGAAATAATATCAGAATTAATTTATGCCAAT
The DNA here is from genome assembly GCA_963921985.1 of Agrilus biguttatus. NCBI lineage: Eukaryota > Metazoa > Arthropoda > Insecta > Coleoptera > Buprestidae > Agrilus > Agrilus biguttatus. The sequence continues at coordinate 21,041,873 of OY998126.1, read as the reverse complement.
TTTGTGCAAAAACGTCGTTACTCAGCGAGTTTAAAAGATCCTGGGTTTCCGCGACAAGAGATACAGCATAGTGAATAACTGACAAGTTCACTTAACGACTCTTAACGTTGAGATTTTGGTGGTGTCAAAGGAATTATATTTAATAAATTAAGCCCCTTATTTAAAAAAAACTGTTTTTTCAAAACATTTGTCGCTTACATCAATAATTGCATTTAATAGGTCCATAGCGAAGGGGGTAAAGTCATGTCGGGTCAATTCTCAAATTGCCCCCGTCCAACCATCGAATTGCCGCCCTGTGGGGCGTACGCCTCACTTTGAGAAACACTGCTTTAGACTCTCGTGTCAGGTAATTAATAATTTGATAAATAAAACTAGACAACAATGGTGATAGTAATAACAACAATATATTTAACAATAAGAAGACGGAAGGAAATGATTCTTACAGTTGGAAGATTCAGATCGGACTGTCTAGTCAGAAGGAAAAAATAGCATGCATCGAAATTCTGAAGTAAAGGAAAGGGTAGTAGATAAGAGTAGGGTGTCAATAGAAAAGTACGAAAGCATGAAAAATTTTGAGACGAAAAATATCAAGAAATATGACGAAATAGAGAAACGACCCAAACCACCGAAGAAACCTATCGTAAAATTGTAATTAACAAGAGATACAGCGAAGGACGGACGTCATGCGGTTAGTACGCGAAGTTGAAATGTTTGGCACAGATGGACAGAATACAAAAGTTTTAGCGGATAATGTTAAGAAACATTTACATAGATACACAAAGAAATATAATACAAAAGAATATTTATTCATAGAATGTTATACTATACAAGGTGTATCGAACGCCACAATACTAATACTTCTATTTCGAATTTCCAAATTAACCTTGCCCTATTCTTTTATTTTATTATTATTTATTCTCGTTCTACACTCTTCTGTCATTAACATCCCATTTTATTTAAGACTTTGGCATAACGAATATAAAATAGGGTTCAAAATTTCAGAGGCGGACTTACCATTATTTTTAATAAATGCAACATTGTCTCTTGCAGACCCCGTTTGTGGGAAGATAGTGGAAGGGTGCCTCGTTCCTGTGGGTAAACTAGAAGGAGAAGGGTGAGGGGTGAGCAATGTGACGTGTCTTCCTTCTTGATTATTATCGCACCATACAAATGTTCAAGCATTTGACATACTTCGTGACAATCAAGGAGGGGCTGTTGTTACGTCGTCGGTTTGATTAAAATGCCTTCAAGCTTCCTACCCTTATGCCTTCGTGGTGGTTGCCCTTTTTCCCTTCTTGCTATCGTTTCGTCATCCCGGTGACGTATCCAGAATAAAAAGTCACTTTGATGACACCCTCGTTGAATATTTAAATATATGTCCACCGAACCTTGATCGCTCTGGTGAGCTTTAGCATTTTCAAACTTAAAACGACAAAAAACACAAAGCATCCTAATATTTTTTTAATGTTAGGATCTATCCATTTGTATAATTTAGAAAAATATTTGGAGGCTTTAATGTCTAATTTGTGTATTTAAGTATAAGGTTAAGGTTCAGGGAACATTAGGATAATTTGTTAGATTTTATGTTATAACAGGCGGGCTGTAAAGTTCGTAAGCTAGCATAGAAAAAAATATTTTTTTTGATAGAATTTGATTTTATTATTCAATATAGTTCTCTTCGAGGGCTCTCTTGGTCTCAAAATAGGCTTCAGTTTCGGCGATTACCTCTGCATCGGCGCGATATTTCTGTCCAGCGAGCATCCTCATGAGGTCTGAGAACAGAAAAAAGTCGCTGGGGGTCAGATCTGGAGAGTACGGTGGATGTAGAAGCAATTCGAAGCCCAATTCATGGAATTTTTCCATCGATTTCATTGACTTGTGACATGGTGCATTGTTTTGATGAAACAGCACTATCTTTTTTTTTAAATGAGGCCGATTTTCAGCGATTTCGTCTTTTAAACGCTCCAATAACGCTACGTAATAGTCGCTGTTTATGGTTTTCCCCTTTTTATGATAGTCAATGAATATTATACCATGAGCATCCCAGAATACTGATGCTGATGCCATAACCTCGCCAGCCGACTTTTGCGTCTTTCCACGCTTTGGAGTCGGTTCATCATGTGCAGTACACTCGGTTGACTGTCGATTGGACTCCGGTGTGAATTGACGGAGCCATGTTTCATCCATCGTCACATATCGACGCAAATGCAAAAATTCGGATTTATTACGATTGAAGACCTCCAAACACTACTTAAAATCATTGATTCGGTCCGTTGTTGTTTTTGGTCGATTGTGAGTTCTCGCGGCACCCAGTTTGTTTGTACAGAGATTTCGCATATCCAAGTATTCATTCACGATATGACCAACACGTTCCTTTGATATCTTTAAGGTCTCAGGGTCTCAGCTATCTCAATCAACTTCACTTTACGGTTATCAAAAGTTATTTTGTAGACTTTTTTGATGTTTTCGTCGGTAACGTCGGTGCTAAACAATTTTTTTTTCGCCAAAAGCAATGCTTTATTAACACACGATATTCCTTTTTATCCATAACAAAAGTTCTTTCACTAAAAATGCTATAACTCAGTTATTAATAGTGCAAAAGCTGTCAAATTTATAGACGCGTCTTTTGAAGGTTAGGACCAACTAAAAATCATATGGATTTGATACTAGTAGCGCCATCTATGGACCAGCCTACGAACTTTTCAGACCGCGTGTTATTTGGAGGCTTTCATGTCTAATTTGTGTTGACAGTATTAATGTATGACATTAAGGTTTAAGGAACATTAGGATAATTTATTAGATTTTATTTTATATATTACGGAGTTGTCAACAAAGTTTACATTTTAACATTAAAACTTACTTAAATGTATCAAATTCTGTTTTGTTTGCGCGTTGTAGATGTTGCCAATTACGCCATGTTCTCCCAGAAGCGAAATTCTACATCTTCTTCTGGATTTTATTTGGGTTGTCTGTGAATAGAGTGAAAGGTACAAGTGGAAACGTTATTTATGTAAATTGACGTATGCGAATTGAAAAATTCGGTTAGGGCAACAAGTCAATTTTGAAAGCTGCGATACGTATTGCAAGGGTTGTTTTCCGGACCACGGAAAAGGGTTATTATACCCTCATTCCACTTTTCTGGCTTCACTCGGCTGATATCCTTTCACAGATGTTGTTCACACATACACAGGCATACCTCCTTTCATACACAAACATACATGCATACAGTTTACACGTAGATAACTTTAGGATAACTGATAAATTTACCGTTCTTCTGTCACATGCTATACGAGAGAGTTTTGATAAAGTGGATTCAAATGGAACTTGTCTCGTTTCTATGCGGAAAGTAAATCGGGTCAGCTGTATGTATGTGTACCTGTATACTTGTGTGTACGAGATTTGGTATGATTTTGACAGAAATTGTATTGGACGAGTATAATTCGGTCAAGGGTATATTGAAAATTACACGAACGACACGTTTTTTGCGGAGTTTTCTTTATATTCGATTCAATTATTGATTCGAGTGGATTTGACGGCACTGGGTTAACGTATCGAAAGATACAAAAGAATTTTTGTACGGAACATTGAAAGTAGAACATACATTTGTGCATCTATTCAATATATTCTATTTAATAATGAATATTTAAAGATTCTTTTAGTAGGGGTAAATTTTAAATACATCAATGCGATATTAATCATTGATTTGTACTTTGTACCTACCCCCTTGCCGGATTCGAACCCGAGATCTTTCTCTTTACGCGCCAATGCCTTTGCCACTAAGCTATGAGACGTGACAACAGTAACAACGACGAACTAAAAATTCTTCAACTATTTCATTATTAATGATTAATAATAATATACATTGATTCTGACGTTCTATGACTTAACATGTACGTTCGTCGTTGTTACTGTTGTCACCTCTCGTACCTTAGTGGCTAAAACATTGGCGCGTAAAACCAAAGATCCCGGGTTCGAGACCCGGCAAGGGCTTGACAGCAGCAACAAATTTTTCCCTCATTGTATGAGGTAATCTGTAATGGGTATAAATTAATTCAATAATTAATATCGCCTTAATGTATTTCAATAATTAATATCTATTTATTTCTGAATCTCGTCCAAAGTAAAATCTATTTTGATTTTAGAAACAGAACTTTCTTGCAAAGGAATCCAATTTGGCACTGGAGGAGGGGGCTGTTACCTATAAAATCTACTTTGTTTTTTTTATTATTTCATTGAGAATTTTGACAATTTACATAAGTACTCGTAAAATGGTTTGGTCACTTTTTATATTTCTGCTGGATTTCCTCACATTTCGAGAATCTTTTGAATTATCTATTTCTAGTAAGAATCTGATTACTTAACAAGCTTGTTGAAATAAATACACAGTTGATAATTTCCACAATTTATTAATTAAACTTAACACGTGTTTCGCCAACACTGTGGCTTCTTCAGAAGTACAAAATCTACTTGAAACTACCTAAGAGTAGATGTCTATAAATAGGGTGGTGCATCTTCATTAGAGCGAGGGAAAGGATTTAATAGTGGTGAGGGGTTTATATCTACTTGGTCATTAAGTAGTATGTCTGTATTTTTATATTGTTAATTTCTTTAGATTCTAATAGTGTATTTTTTAAACTTTTATTTTCAATGTGTAAAATTTTTTACTTCTGAAGAAGCCTCAGTGTTGGCAAAACACGTGTTAAGTTTATTTAATGAACTGTGTATTTATTTCAATGTGTTAGACTTCCATCAAGTATCCGCTAATTCAATACAATTAACAAGCTTGTTTTGGTGCATACTTGATGAAAGATTTTAATAATTAACTAAAATTCAGCTAAAAGTTTCAACACATGTTTTTTAAATATTCAATCTTTCAAGTGTAAGCTGACTTTTATTTAATTATTAGAATCTAATTATTTTCAGCTTTCGATTGGCCAAATTAACTTGACGAAGATTTTATTATACAGATACATTATTTAATGAATTGTACCCCATCACTGTTTGAGAAGAGCTTTGATTTTAAAGTGGGATTTGGATATTAGATGTAAATTAAAGTGAACGTTGGGATTTGTTAAGCAAAATCGTTGTTTATTTTCTTTAATTTGGTTGTTGGAGAGTTTGGAGCGACCGCACCAGGATGGAAAATTGAATATCTTCTCAAATTAGTCCAGGCTTTTCGTATCTCAATAAATTTCCATCAAACCATTGTTCATCTTACAGCATTCGCTAGATTGCGTTCTCGAATTAGAGATAAATTTGCTGCAATTAATTTCTCCAGCAGTAGAAAATTTAATGAATAAAGAACATTCCTCAGTTAATTGCAGACAGTAAACTAACGAACGAGATAGGGGGTGACGGCCTAAAAATTTATAACACGTACCTATTTTGCGATTTATTGACTTCCGAAGGGTTTACACACCTGTAATTAAGTCTTGGTACTGTTCCTACGGCTTTATTTATTTAATCAGTCCCTAAACAATAGCCAGAGATGCAAAAAACATATTTCCTTGGTCATTTAGAGTAGTTGGGCTTAGAGGTTGAATGCTAACTCTCCAAGTAGGTCAGTCAATCCCAATTTTCCATAATATTAATCCCATACATTAATACTAATAAGCGTTGATATAATAATTAGTTATGACAGTATGTCGCCATCTATTGACACGTGTTTCTATCTACTTGTCCAATTGAATCGACGACGCAACTTAGCTTACATACTTGATAAAATTACCATTATTTATTATTATTATATATGTTAGCAAAGGGTGCAATTTATGTTGGTAGAGGGTGGAATTTCCCTGTTCGCACGCCCCCCGCCCCTTTTAAAAAACCTTTCTTGTGTTTCATTCTCACCAGCTACTCGTGCTGGCGGGCAATCCCTCCGACCTACACTTTAGTGCAAAGCCGGAGGGTAGGGCGTAAGGCACTCTTCAGCCACTTTACGGGGATCGTGGGAATGGGTGGGTAGTGTGGTTAGGGAGAGAAAGATGAGACGGACGAAATGAAGACAGGAGAGAAGTGAAAGATTATCTATAGAATATTACTGCCCCATTATTTGCCTAAATGATCCAAGGAAACCACAGAACACTTGGACCAGAGCAGTCGGACCCGGGTACGAACCGGTGGCCTCCCGAATTCTAAGCAATGATCTAGATCACTAGACCACGCCGCTCGGTGTTCGCACCCCGATCACACATGGCCATATGGGAGCGGACGCATCGATGCAAAATACGGTTACGCAACAGGCACTTAACCAGATCGTTACTGACTAATGTGTGAGATAGGGAAGAAATTAAGCTGTGAATGTCGTTAGTAAATAAATTGTGGAACTACCTCAGTCTGTTATTAATCATCTTTATATAAACTTATATTGGTCCTTTACATATATTAAAATTTCCATATTACCAAATTAATAAGAACAGTATAATTGAATATAAATATAAATATAAATATGGAATCAACAGAAACAACTACTCCGAGGGCTAATACCCCTACGGGCATTGAATTACACTGTTATTGTTACAGTTCAAAGAATAAACATCAGCTGAAGTGTAACAACTGTGATGCGATTTAGATAGATAGGTCAAAGTGGACGTTCAATTGGAACAAGGCTTAAAGAGCATGTCTACCTACGAGGGCGGTTCAATAAATACCCGTGTTAGAAATGAATTCCAAAAAAAAAATTATAATTTCAAAATTATTCAAAAATTAAAAAAAAAATAGTAGGAAATATCCATATGGATCGAAAGAGGATAACAAATGGAATCGAATGAAAAAATAAAATATGGTAGGTGCCATTTGAAAAAATGAAGTTATTCGTGTTTGAAGTTTTTAAACTTTAGACTTTTTTTCTGCACGCCCTGTACAAATTATAAAGCTTAGTTTTGGCATCACGTTAACGTTAGCCTTTTGAATTGACCATAACTAGTAAAGATTTCAACATTCTAAGTCATTTCATTTTTTATGGTTTATTATAGTTTGGGTTGCGGTGAATAATGTTTAAACGATAGAGAAACGACTTTTTAAAATTTTTCTTATTTTATTAAAAAGCGTTTACAACGAATATTTTGGAGCTACCTAGACTAAGATCTAATAGTAACTGACTTAAAAATAGTAATTAAACAAAAGTTACAATAAATTGCTAACGCTAGATTTTATAAAGTTGTTTATATACGGTGGTTGCATGGGAAAACGCAGAGAAAAGTGCTTGCAACGCGTTTCCCACAGGTACACCTGACTTAACTGGTGCAATCATTTTTCCAATAAATTAAATTATCTCAGAAACTATTCATCGTAGGCATATAGGCATACAAGTTGGTTATCAAAGTCACCTTAAAATTTTATGTTATCTTATTGTAAAACATATACCATTCCATTTAAAATAAGAAAGTAGACATCAACTTCTGATATAACCGGAAGTGCCCGACAGTTGAAATTGTTTTAGTTAAATAGTTAAATAGACCATCCTTGGTAACCCCTACTCCCAAATATTCAAATCTGTAACATGCTTAGTTTCCCTAAAACGTCTAATGTACCACTCAGTTTGAATGACCCTGTATAGTTACGGTGGTGTGGTAGTTTTGATAAAATCTCACTATTCATACGCAGTACACAGTTTTTAAACGGTTCCAACAGGTATACACGTTGTTCAGTTAGCCTTATATTTAATACATTTTGCGGCGTTCCCAAGAAACCCTGTCGTATATGTGTGTGTGGGGAGGGGGGGGTAAAAGCTGTCGAAGAGCCACCACCAAAGTGCTTACAGACACACCTACTAAATATATGTACATACTTGTATGTGTATTTTGTAAGCCGTAATGTCCTATTACCTCCAGTTTACGGCGCCTTTTAGACCAGCCCAATATTAATGTGCAGTCAATATATATACCATTTAAGTATATTTGCATATCACACAGTGTGTGACATTGTGAACTGTGTGCTAGGCTATCGGAATTGCAAAACGGGTAAATTAGCCTACGACAAAATATTGGAATGCGTCCGTAGCTTTGTGGTAATGTATCACTACTCTCTGGTTGGCATTTAAAACATCAGAGAACGTGATAATTTAATAATTTCACTCAAATTATTTCAAATATACCGGCAGGCGTGTGTGTGTGTATCTACTCTTTCAAATGCGAGATGACATTATCATATTTTGTGGCGTTTCTCGTAAATGTAAATGCCAAAATAAAATTTATGATTTATGGCTATATTTGGAGTGAAGTGTTATTAAAATATATAATCTTGAAACTAAACTTAACTTACAAATTCAGTTCGGGTCCGATGTTAGGAGTTTTTTGTCTTGGTACTGTTCCTACGGCTTTATTTATCTAATCAGTCCCTAAACAATAGCCAGAGATACGATAGTATGAAAAACATATTTCCTTGGTCATTTAGAGTAATTGGGCTTAGAGGTTTAATGCTATCTTTCCAAGTAGGCCAGTCAATCTCAATTTTCCATAATATTAATCCCACATATTAATACTAATAACTAAGCTTCGGATAATTATGCATTAAAAAAGTACAAAATATGCATATAAAATATTAAATATATGCATTTAAATATGCTTTCAAATGTCGTTTTTTAGATTGAAATAAAACAAATTTTTAGGGTTATTTTTGCCCATTTACAATTTTACGTATTTTTGCTATTACATTTTATTACAATATGATATAATAAATTTTCAAATATAAATTTACGGCGATTATCAGATAAAATATTTTTAATTTCTGAAATACATCTTTCCACGTCACAGGAAACTATAGAAGCAAATGATAAATTAATTACGTCCGTAATATTCAAATTATTGGGAGAAACAGCATCAGTTTCTTCCTCTTGTAAAACCTTGCAAATGTTTTTTAAATTTTGATATCCCGTATTTTTTTGCAATACTGACGACAGTTTATTAGCAAAACTGCTATTTTTTAATTTATTTAATTTATTAAAAACATTTTCGACCATCCGTATACTATTTCCTAAACAGAGTCCTTTAGTTTCCAATTTCAAAATAGCGTCAGAAATACGACTGAAATTTAATTTAATGAAAATTAAATCTTCGCGCAATCTTCTTCCTCTTAATGCATTTTTCTGTTTTCTATTTGAATCATTATTATCATAGAGTTCTTAGTTAGAAGACTCGTTTGATAAGCACCTCTATTCTAAAACAACAAATTTTACAAATTCTTGCCGGCGACCATTTTTTTGAGGTCTACGAACAGTCAGTAGTCGCTGGTAATAGTCTCCAAATCTGGAGAATACGGTGGATGTGGGAGCAATTCGAAGTTCAATTCATGTAGTCACGCAGTTTTGCCATTGTTTTGTTGACAAATGAACTATGACACGGTGCGATGTCTTGATAAAACAATGTTTTCTGGTTTTCAGGTTTTTCTCATTTGGACGTCCATTGCGTTCTGCATCATCAGTGTCTCTACGACCACGTTTGAAGTCAACAAACCAACAAACCAACGTTTTATTTTGTTTCGGTTGTTTCCGATGGAGCGGAGTCTGCATAACACATTTCAAGCTTGCTTTCATTGCTTCGCTTGAACGGTATTTTTTCCAATCAAGAAGCAGTGTAAAAGTTCGTGTTTTAACACGAAATTGTTTTTGATCCATTGCTTTTAAAATAACAAATGTAGCTAGATAAAGTCACTCTTAGCACAATAACTCACAAACTAATGAATAGAACATTATGATATTTTAACAGCTGTCTTTTGAAGGTTAGTACTAACTGAAAAAGAGGCGAATACAACAAAACTAGCGCCATCTATGTGACTTTTCAGCCCATGTGTTACAATTTTAAATAGTTATAAACATGGTTTATGAATGATGATCAGAATAGATTTATTCCTTTATGTTTGATCATTGAGTAGAGTACCTATTTTTTTATTTTTTTCTTTTCCTAATGTAATATCTCCATGTCATCATCTTCTGTAATGTGGTTTGCATTGGTAGAATCTGACTTGTTTTTTATATAACTATTTTTATGCTCTAGTAGGCATTTTTTGAAGTTCCTGCCTGTTTGATCGATATGTAAATTTTGGCATGACCCATACGTCCCAAAAACCATGACAACTCTCGTTGCTCCTGTTTTAATTCCGACATATCTCTAACTGGCCCTTCATATCTTAAAAGCCTCTAACTTTTTCTTTTCCTATAAATAAAAATTAACTTCGATGTATTTTGGACAAAAGCTGTGTCGCTAACGCAGTTGTTATCTACCAATCTTCATAAAGGGTGAAATCGTTTCACAAATAAATCATATATATTTTTTTTGGTGTTGAACGGATGTGTTTCGACCTGAATATTCAATTAAGCTGTAGGTTGGCTTGATTTGATAGCTGTGGTGATTTATAACACTTGGATTTCCCCTGACCGATGATCGATTGTAATATGAACGTTAATTTTTTTTTCGCGCTTACAGATCGAAATGAAAGTGTATTGCAGGATCAACGTTTCGTCAACGATATAAGACAAATAAAAATCAAACTTCATAATTCAGGTTTGCGAATAATATTTGTTGCAGTTGCAGTGTATGCTTGCTTGTACTTAGTTTCCTTTTTAAAAGTTCGTTTCTAAAAGTTTAATGAGACCGACCCATTCGGTCCTGCAATAAGCCAGAGAATCGTGAATATCTTTCCACAACTATGTTTCTCGGTAACGAAGAAAATAAGTAAATTAGGAAACAAGTGGCCCTGTGTGTGCTTTATTAAACTGATATCGTATGCAACATCTAAATGTGAGCGAATTTCAGATGTTACTTACACAAATTTTCCCATGGAAATCGTCCAATTTAAGAAATTCTCTTTCTGTCCGGTCAGATTTTCCAGGTGGTACTGTTTTGTCCAACTAAAGTTAACAGTTTGAGATCGAAACATAAAATCGTAAATCCAAACTGTGGAACGTAAATAAATTAAGTGAAGAATTTTTTCTTATGCGAGTTATAATAATTTTGTTTATAAATTTTGGCTTGTTGTAAAGACAACTTTAGAGTTAGGGCTGAGTATGTATTTATGTCAACTAAGAAAGAAATAAATAAATTGTTTACACTTCTAGTGTTATTTCTGACACTGGAATAATTCAAATTGATGCGAGTCAAAGTGTCTTCCACTTTTAATTATTTAATAACAACTAAAACTACAGTGGTATTTACGAGGCATGCTTTTTAAGTAAGTATCGTTTTGAAATTCTGGCGTCGCAGGGCTGGTCAGCGTTCCATGCATGCGCACTGAGTACCTATATCTCTTACCTACGCATTGACGCCATTACAGTCTGATTCGCCCTTGTTTACGTTGTTTACTGAGTGTTTAAGATGCCTCCGATAATCGTGAGTCTCGCCGACTGTGATGTCCGGGCTGTTATACAATTCCTTAGTGCTAAAGGACTAAAACCGATTGATATTCATCGTGAGATCTGAGATCTGTCCAGTTTACGAACAAAACATTATGAGTGATGGAATGGTAAGGAATCTGCGCCGTGTAATCCAGAACAAAAGACGTGGAAACTTGAGCAAGGGCAGTTTTGCTGCATGACAATGTTCGTCCGCATGTGGCTAATCGGATCAAACATCTTATCACATCTATTCACTGGGAAACTCTAGATCATCCTCCGTACAGCCCTGATCTGGCACCCGGTGACTACCATTTATTCCTACACTTGGAGAAACATCTGGGCGGTCAGCGTCTTCAAGACGATGACGAAGTCAAAACAGTTGTGATGCAGTGATTAACAAGTCAGGTGTCAGAGTTCTATGAGAAAAGTATTCAAAAAGTGGTCAAACGTTATGACAAGTGCCTCAATATTGAAAGAAATTATGTAGAAAAGTAGATTAAGGTACAGGCTTTCATGTAAAAATAAAATTATGAAGATATCTTTGCACGTTTTTTATTAATTTCAAAACGGTACTTACTTAATAAACATGCATCGTACAATAAATGCGATGATACAATGTTTAAAATACTTTTTGGTATGAATGTCGAATGAATGATGAGTTACATATTCATTATGATTTTGAATGATTTGCCGTCTTTCCAAGGTATAAATACTGATCAAACTGAAGATCTGTAGACGTTACATAAAATTGCTAAACAAAATTATTGGTTGTTTAAAATTTATATGGGGATGAAACGCCCCCTTGCTTCTATGAATGCTGATGTCATGTCTAGGTAATGTTATTGACTTAGAGGGTAAAATTATATCTGGTACTATTTAATTTTATGATAGACGGACTTTCAAAGAGATCCGGAACGTGCTGTAACAATAGGCTCAGTTTTCATAGAGCATCTTGTAAACTTAATAATATTCAATAAATCTAATAATAAACTTAAACCTAGGATTGCTTAAATGTTTATGAATAGTACAACAATTTAAATGTTTGAGAAGTGTAGAGAACAATTCGTTTGTTGTTGTGTATCATAAATTTTTAATTTTAGTGTTTAGAAAAGTAGAAAAGGACATGGTGGTAAAAAGGTGGTTTTTATTTGTATCTAACGGTACAGAGTTGGTAAGCATCAAGGTATATGCTGTCGCTGATTACAGAGCAGTTCTAAGCACTCGTTGTGAGAGGGAAAAAACAAAAACTTTCGCGTTTTTCGTTCCTGTCGTCCCGACTTACACTCTAATATGAAGCAAAAGGGTAGGACTGAAGGTTCTCTTTAGTCTCTTTTTAGGAATCGTGAGAACGGGTGAGAGACGGTTGGAGATGAAACGAAAACAAAAAAAGAGGAAAAGATTATTTGTGAACTACTACTTCCCCAGCATGTGCCTAAATGATCTAAGGAAACCATAGAAAACCCTAAACCAGGGCTGGCGGACCTGGAATCGAACCGTTGTCTTCCCAAGTGATCTAACCATTACACTACGTAGCTCAGTATGCAAGTGAAACACTCGTAGCATCTGAAGTGCCCGCTTGACTGGCATTCAAGCATTAAGTGAGTTTTAGAGCAGACATTATTATTATTTTTTTTTCCTTTTTTTTTTGAAGGAGAGCAAGCGACTAGTCCGACGTCAGTACACTACCTACTTCTTCTTCTTCACTTTACGTCTGGGCAAAGGGCTCAAGTGCAATTGTAGGACATTATCACGGTCATTAGAAGAATACTTCGACGCAAAGTGTCCGAAATTACGAATTCATATCGTACCGTCGCGACGTCGTTGAAAAAAGAGTGAAAAGACGAGAAGCCGAAGCCGGAAGGAGAGGAAAAATAAAGAAAATCATCCGAAAGATCAGCGACTACAAAGGGATCGCTTAAGAGAATACGGGAATGAAAAACTCATTGTCTGGAAACGTACAGAGGTATCACGTGACTTGAAATTATTTTGTCATAATAAGTCGAATAAAACACACTTGATATTTTGTTTCACAATTTATTGTTTAAAACTTAACGATACCGTTTCGGCAATTACGCCATTGAGTACCTACAATAGATACTAAAAGCATTATGCAGAATTTGTGCTTAAATAGGTAATCAGAAGGTAGATTTTAAGAGGGGAGACAAAGTGAATTCAATTTGGTCATTAGTGACCATAAGGTTATTATATTTTGCTTTTGTTATTTCGAATATTTCGAGAAGGTCTAGTTTTTTACCTTTATTATGCAAAAAGTTGGGATTATCAATACCTAAATGGTGGTTATTTGATATACAATGGTCAGAAATTCCTGTGCAATTATTTTCGTGTAAAATTAACCTTTCATGTTCTTTTAGCCTATATCTTAGAGCTCTACCAGTCTGGCTGATGTAAATGGCCTCACAATTTTTACAATTTATTAGGTAGACACCATTTTTCTGTAATATGTTGACCTTTTCGTTGTTATTTACTAGGAGTGAACTTAAATTTAACTTATTAGCGACAATGGTATTTATATTAATTTTTCTTAATCTATTACATATTTTATTAGATAACTGTGGAACATAAGTAATGTAATGATATTTTTGTTCAACCTTTAGATTTGTAGAGGCATAGAGAGTTTTTTGGTAGCAATTTCTTTTGTTTTTTGTATAATTCCTTATTCGTCTAAATATTAAGATCAAATTTCTCACATTTGGAACGCGTTCTACCAAGTAGGAACAACGAATCGAAAGCCATATCCCACGAACGGTTTAGACCTATCGGGTCTTATCAGGTGAGCGCTGGCAGAAAGGCCTTTACAGGCTATATTATAAATATAAATATAAATATAAACATGGAATCAACTTAATATTTAGACGAATAAGGATTTTAAATCCTTCTTTTTCGAATATGTTATATCTTCGTCTAGGAATACATCGGAATCAACAGTGTAATTCAATGCCGGTAGGGGTATTAGCCCTCGGAGTGGTTGTTTCTGTTGATTCCATATTTATATTTATATTTATAATATAGCCTGTAAAAGCCTTTCTGCCAGCGCCAACTTGATGAGACCCGATAGGTCGAAACTGGTCGTGGGACATGGCTTTCGGTTCGTTGTGCCTATTTGGTAGGACGCGTTCCAAATGTGAGATATTTGATCTTAATATTTAGACGAATAAGGATTTTAATTCCTTCTTTTTTGAATATATTATATTTTTGTTGTAACTTTTATTTTTTGCTAAAATTATTAAGAAATTGGTTTCTTTTTGAAAGCTCATTTAAGGGAATAGAGAGATGTCTATGTAAGTAGCAAAAAAAAGCAAAATATTATAATCTTATGGTCACTAATGACCAAATTGAATTCACTTTGCTTCTCCTCTTAAAATCTACCTTCTGATTTAAACACAAATTCTGCTATATACTTTTAGTATCTATTGTATTCCTATCTTTTGACAATGGCGTAATTGTCGAAACGGTATAGTTAAGTTTTAAACAATAAATTGTGAAACAAAATACCAAGTGTATTTTATTCGACTTATTATTTAAAAATGTTTCACCATGAGCTAAGCAACCGCTCAACATCACTTTTTTTGTCATGTTTGGGGAATGTGAGTGGGTACTTACAGAGTGTTCGATTATATTAATTAAAGCATATTAATAAATATATGGTGCTATTAAAAATGCCGTAGGCCTGATTTGCGTTCGACGTCAAAAATATAATAAAATATGTAAACATATCGTCGGGTTTTGGAAAAAAGAATCCATTAATCTCCATCGTTGTTGATCTATTCATAACTACAAACCGTTACGCAGTGAAAAGCCTGAACATTAACATCAGTACGCCTGTTTTCTCGTTATTCCTGCGGGTAAAAATTCATGACATGCAAATCGTCCATAGTTTGTCCCCAAAAACGGTCCCGTCAATAATTCACGGAGTTTCGGTGTATTTTTTTCACCATCAGGTATAAAATATACTCGTCGCTAATGTAAACATATGCGTCGCGTTCCGGTTCCCACTCGGTGCATTAACGATGTTATAATGGCTTTTATCAGAGCCGGGGAAAAAGTTTGAAGGGTGTCGAGGAAATGCAAGCTTTGTGCAGAGTGCAGCCTCCGGTATAAACCGACCGAAAGCGACAACAACTCCCGTGGGAGACGTAACTCACACTCTGAATCCTGTCGAATGTTGATTAATCGTTTTGTTCATCAAAGATGGTAGGGAAGAAGTGATAGGAAACAAATGATCCTTAAGATCCCCGTTACGCAATCTGAAGAAACGTTTTCGAAAGAGACAGGGGTGTATGGCACGATTGTCTCTGACAGTTCTCTTACTTTTCGCCCCCCAAACTACTGAATAATTTTGCATTAGATTTAATTGCCTAGTACTAAAGGAAAAATTCAAATACAAAATTTGGATTATCTTTTATTGTTTTTTTCAAGGAAATTTCTTGATATTCCAACGGGAATAATTCTGTTGATTGTTGAAAATGTCACTTGTTGAAACGTAAACATAATGAAGTGAAAAATACACACAGTAATGCTACAATATTGTTCCGCTATACAATAGCTTCTTCAGGCGAAGATAATACAAACTTAGTAAAACTTTTTTAAAGCTTTTTTGTGTTCCATTCCCACCAGCTACTCGTGCTGGTGGGCGGCCAGTCCCTCCGACCTAAACTGTAGTGCAAAGCCGGAGGGTAGGGCGTGAGGCCCTCTTCAGCCTCCTTGCAGAAATCGTGGGAATGGGGGAGTGGTGTTGTTAGGTAGAGAAAGATGAGACGAACGAAATGAAGACAGAAGAGATGTGAAAAATTATCTGTGGAATATTACTGCCTCAGCATTTGCCTAAGTGATTCAAGGAAACCACAGAAAAACTTGGACCAGAGCAGTCAGACTACTAACAGTTATGGGGTGGTAGGGGTAGGTAACAAATTTAAATTTAGCAGAGGAGAATTTGTGATTTCAAGTTGGTCGTTTAAAATAATATTTTGTTTACTGAATCTATTTATTTCTAGTTGTTCTAATAAATTGAGTTTAATCCCTTTATTTTAAATATGTAAAATTTTGAATTATGGTTAAAATTAACTAGATGTTTTGCGTATGTCGAATCAGTTTTTTTTTTATTAATAAAACTTTTGTAATGTTCATGGATGCGAATATCAAAGGCTCTACCTGTTTGTCCTACATAAACATTTTTACAATCTGTACAACTTAAATAATTCTCTTACGAAACTCTGAGTAACCATTTGGAATGACGAACGGGATAGAAGTGAAAAAGTGTAGAAAACTAAAATATAATAATATAATGTATGAAAAGCTGGTCAAAGAAATATGGAAATATTAGTAAAAATTTTGGATTATTAACGAATGGTTTTTGAATAATTTGAAAGACTTCCAGTGAGTTAATGAGAATTTGAAACGCAATTGAAAAGAATTCTTGCCAGCATTTTTCTTTTGACGTGTCCAAGTAGCTCTAGTAACGTCTATTATTTATTAGGGGTAAGGTTCACTTTTGCTTGTTAGCGGTACTTCGGTTTAAAGTGTCGCCTTTTCCCACATAATACTCATGTAGTACTTTCGACTTACACATACACGTACAACACATACGCGTGGAGGGATGTTTGGTAGTAGCACCATAGGAGCAGTGGTGATGGTGGTGGTGGTAGGTGCTTAGTCGGGGATGTACTACTCTACTGTAGCCGTGTGTGTATAGAAGTACGGAAGGGTAACGACCCCTTTACGTTTACTCTAGCATATGAAACAGTTGCACCTTGCAATGTCTCTACTTTTTTATTCTTCTTTAGTGCAGCAACAGCAGCAGTAGCAGTAGCAGCGTCTGGCGTTCGTTGTTGTGTTCCTGGCTTTCTCTCTTTCTCTATCTCTCTGTCTCTAACTCTTTTTTATGCTTTGCTTTGCTCGCTTGATAAAATCCATTACGTAGTTAATGTAGGAAGTGGATGCGTTTTGAATGGAGTCAGTAGTGACATCCATGCATGAGCGAATCAGGACAACTCTTTTCCAAGAACCAGACAACGACGAAATGTTGACGGTGCGGTTTTACGAGAGAAAAACGTGTCGCTTTGTGATTCTCCATAGAAACTCACTTGCCGAGTGTCTACGCGTGTTCTCTGCACTATCCCGAAATATGGGAATAACGGGAACGAGGTGTTTGGGCATGTGCCATTAACTGTAATTGAGAAAACAAGTGGAAATAATGCACGTAATGTATATATAGACATGAATGTACAATGCAGGTATGCTGAGAGGCCACGAGTATAGAAGAGCGAGAAGCAATTCTGAAGATGAAATGAATAATGGATTGTTGGAGAAGATGTTTCGTAATTCTTGGAACTGCACTTTTCACGTTGGATTCGAGGAGATATTTAAATGTAACTCTACGAGATCGTCAAAAATGAACATAAATATATCGAATGAAGATCATCCCTATTGTCACAGATTTCGATGAATATTTTGATTACTACCATGAGAAATACAGTTGTAAGACTTTGGAGAAAGTTTACTAATTGAATGTACATTATGTCTTTTGTACACCATCTGGTATTTTATATCAAAAAACCTGAAGATTAAAATTTGAAAATTCTCTTGATGACCGGAGATTTTTGACTTTGACTATCCCGAAAGAGGCGAAGAAATGGAGTAAAGTTGATGTTGTGTCCAGAAAGCGATAGCTAAGTAATTTGTTTGAGGTTTTTCTTATATTATGTTTTTCGAGCATTGTCTTCTGTTTTCTATTGAAACTGAAGAATCTTCCAGCTGTCTTATGTAATGCCCTGCACTTGACGAGTTTAAAATTAGCGTGGCACATACGGTATACGGGTACTCCGGCTGGTCGCATCGCTGAATCAGCAGCACACCCAGCACCAGCACCAGCAGCGGGATTAATTCGGTTAGCGGAGAGACAAAGAAGAAAAGGAGAACGAGAATACATACATACACACACAAGCAATTGCTACGGTCGCCGCATTCATATCACCGGATAGAGCAGTTCGTAATGACCTTTCTCTGGTCGTGCTCGTTGGGTCTCGGTGCACTCATGCTTCAGATATGCAGGTGACAGGGAAACATCGGCGCGAGACATACTTTGCGTTCTGTTGTCGTTCTCTGTCGCGCCGGTTCGGTCCTTTTCGTTCTACAGGCGCAGAGGGACGACTCCAGTTGTACTGACCGAAAACCGAAAGCCAGTCTTCAACGAGCAACGAGAAACTAGAGAGGAGGTACGCGAATGTCTGGCAAATTGACGACAACTAACTTGACTCCTGTTTCCAGTGAATAAGATAGACAATGTGCTCGACAACGTTGACCAGTAACATAGTTAGGGAATGGTTGAAGTCGTTGTGTTTGGGACAATATGCGGACAGTTTTATCGACAATGGCTACGACGATTTGGAAATATGCAAGCAGATCGGGGATCCCGACTTGGACGCGATCGGCGTCTTCAATCCGGTGCATCGGACCCGATTGCTCGAGTCGGTACGAACATTGCGCGAAGAAGGAGCCGCTTCCGTATATTTCACGTTGGAGGAGACGGTTGCAGCGGTACAGGACGAGTGTTATTGTGATAGTGTCAGTGCCCATTCACAAACTTCTTCGTCGGAGAAGGAAACAACCGTGACCGTGGCATCGGCTGCAGCTTCGGCAGCGACAGCCGTTGTAGTCGCTAATGTTGGCTCGTCCAGTGACAACAGCGGTAGGAATGTCGTACTGATGACTACGTCTCCCGGTTCAGAAGGATCCTCCGGTATCCGTCAGATGGATGAGTACGAAGAGGGGAAAGCGGAATTGGTCAGGATCCCGCGGATCAAGCTGCAAGCTCTGCTCCGAGACAAATTGTCTCAGGATGGGATACGTCTCAGCTGCCAGCCGTATTCCACCACGGTGAGTTGAGTTATGTTGTTGTAATGTGGATGGAATAAAAGCGAAGCAGACCGCGTGTGCTTGGTTCACGACATTGCTTTCGCAGACAGGTTATTGCCCCTGCGCACCTCGCCGCGCCATACCATTACTACTACTACTTCTGTCTCTTTTTGAGCTCCGTATTTTTGCATTGAAATTATTTTGCGAGATGGATGGATAGATAGATGGTACGTGAAGACCTGCGATGCCTGTCATGGTTTCGCTTTTAAATAACTGTCCATCGAGTATCAGTATAAACATTCCACTTGCAATTCTATTTGCTACTTTCTCAAACGTAATCGGACCTGGTTAAAAGTAAGATTTTCGTAGGTCGTTTACTGGATTGTACTTACAATTAGTAGAAATGCATTTGAATTGATTTCATAGTATTTATTCCGTTGCAAGCATCACATTTAATATTTCTTTTACTGAGTACATACCTAGTTAAGATTACGATTGAAGATTGTATTCCACAACGACTGTGATTAATTAAAAGATAAGCAAACGCAATTACCTACTATTTAATCCCATGATAAAGCACTAGTTTTGATTTGGCTTACGGATTCGATTAATATTTATTTAACCGAAGAAATAAACTCGAAATTCGCGATCCATTTGTCACAAGATAAAAGTTAACAAGATGCTCTATCTTAAGCAGAAGACCGAGTTCTTCCTTCTGCCTTTTTAAAGGCAGTAACAAACAATTGTGTGATGTCACGAAGAAATTGTTTTTGTCTTTTTAAAGGCAGCTGTAGGAATAGTCTCTTCATATGTATTCTGTTCTGCTAATTGACCTGTACATATAGTTACTCATTAGGTGATAAATAAAACAATTACTAAATGTATACAATTGAGACAAATTGACTGCGGACTGTTTATTTACTATCTTTCTATGATAATTGGCCTGCTTTCCATTGATCTTTAACTTTTTGATTAGTGCGTACTTATATAATGCAGTGTTATAATTTCCCATCTAGTTCAACTAAAGTTTCGTCATTCGTTCATTTCGTAATGCCATAGTTAAATTTCAGAGGACAGAGAATGTATTTTAATTATGCGGTGTAACGATTCGTGTAACTGCTATCAAATGAAACCTGTAGATTATCGTGTTCGTAATGTCAAAAACAAATTGTCGAAAGCGCGAAAACGAAATGTATTAATTTAAGGGAATGTTCTCGTAAATGTGGCTATAATAACGAGTGGCACAGGTATTAACGACCTCTATACCACTACAATTTATTAGGGGATGCTTTACAATGTAAAATTTAATAATAACGTACCCAATATCCACCTCTGTACTAACAACTTCAATATTGGTTAATAAATTTTGATAAATAATCAAATGGAAGAGAGAGATCGTAATTGATATAACCCGTTTCGGATATCCAAACAATCTGGATTGTTATCAGTGTTTCCTTTAAATACGTTCATGTGGTGTTTACCATCTACGAATTTCTTTAAGTTGTTCCATAATTGTTCTTAGAAGATTAATAATGGAGCCAGAATCGTTTAGACTTTAGACAATGCGAACGACTTATTATTATTGTTTGTCGTGTGCAAGAGTGAGACATGCTTTGTTGGGGTGGTAAAGTTGGGATCCTTTCACCTCTACGGGCTAATCCCCAAAATCTACCCCATTCGTCAAACTTACCGCATTCATTTGCCTAGCATGTGGAGCAAGGGGGTTGAGCACAAAACGTAAACGCTAAGGACTTAAAAAGGAATGTTCATGATGCGAATAATTTGTAGACGGGGCACGGTGCCGGCGTTGAACGCCATCGTCGTCGTGGTGGTCCCATGGTAGCAAAAACTTGACCGGAGGCAAGAAGAGGTTAGGTTATGTATTTGCCGATCGAATCGAGTGAAATATATTTATATCTATATAAATATTGTATATTCGTATTGTTTGTTGAAGAGGAGAAATCTGTTGACAATTCATTTGAGAGGATTTTAATATAAGTGATCGTTATCATTTGTTTTGTCACAAAAGTGAATGAAAAACATGTTTTACCGTTGGATGTTGGATTCTCGACAGGAAACTGATCAGATGTTTTTCGGGTACAAGTCACGCATAAATATCGAATCCTCTGAAGCGATATCGGGGATTTTGAGGGATTTCGAAATCCAAATAAGCAACTTCGGATCGTGGAATAAGCGAATAAGTCGTCGAGAAGAATTACACGAATTGTAGTTCAGACAGTGTAAAATGAACAGATTATTGGATATTTGAATTTCTAACTTGTCTTTGATTTAGATTTTCAAAATGTTAAATTTAATTACAATTTAAAGACTCGGTAGTCGGAAATGAATGGAACATAATGAAAATAATTCTGAGAACAAAAAGTAGATTTATATATGTCTCAAAAAAGTTTATTATTGACTCTACAATTGATGCCTTTATCAAGAGTACTACTATAATACAGTCAAAACTTTTTTGAAACATATAAAAGCTAATAACACTTCAAACAATGTAAATAGTAAACTGTATTATAGTACCAATAATAAAGAAATAAAACACTGGAATGTTTACACAGAATTGTATTTAAAATACTCTACAATATTGTTTCGACCGACGCGGTCATTCTCAAGAGTAACAAATGGATTATACTAAAGTCTAAAGAAATGCGTTAGAACTTAATATATCCTTTTTTTTGTTTAGATTTAACTCGGGGTGGGAAAACCTTGCATAGGCACCCCCCGAAGGGGGGGGGGGGTAGTGTCAGATTCTTACTGACTAAAAACCCACCTTTAATATATCCAATTCACCCCTCATATATAAGGGGGGATTTTTTTTTTAATTTTTAATTAATTCTATTTGATTTGATTTGATGTCAGATTGGTTAATGTTTAAAAGAACATTTAAATCAATAAGAATAATCAAGATAATTTTACTCAGCAATAATTAGGAAATAGTAAATATAATTAATTATCTATTTAGACGGGAAATGAAGGCGTATGTGAATAATTATAAATACAGTAAAAACTTTTTTTGAAAACATATAAAAGCTAATAACACTTCAAACAATGTAAACAGTAAACTGTATTATAGTACCAATAATAAAGAAATAAAACACTGGAATGTTTACACAGAATTGTATTTAAAATACTCTACAATATTGTTTCGACCGACGCGGTCATTCTCAAGAGTAACAAATGGATTATACTAAAGTCTAAAGAAATGCGTTAGAACTTAATATATCCTTTTTTTTGTTGTTTAGATTTAACTCGGGGTGGGAAAACCTTGCATAGGCACCCCCCGAAGGGGGGGGGTAGTGTCAGATTCTTACTGACTAAAAACCCACCTTTAATATATCCAATTCACCCCTCATATATAAGGGGGGATTTTTTTTTAATTTTTAATTAATTCTATTTGATTTGATTTGATGTCAGATTGGTTAATGTTTAAAAGAACATTTAAATCAATAAGAATAATCAAGATAATTTTACTCAGCAATAATTAGGAAATAGTAAATATAATTAATTATCTATTTAGACGGGAAATGAAGGCGTATGTGAATAATTATAAATACAGTAAAAACTTTTTTTGAAAACATATAAAAGCTAATAACACTTCAAACAATGTAAACAGTAAACTGTATTATAGTACCAATAATAAAGAAATAAAACACTGGAATGTTTACACAGAATTGTATTTAAAATACTCTACAATATTGTTTCGACCGACGCGGTCATTCTCAAGAGTAACAAATGGATTATACTAAAGTCTAAAGAAATGCGTTAGAACTTAATATATCCTTTTTTTTGTTTAGATTTAACTCGGGGTGGGAAAACCTTGCATAGGCACCCCCCGAAGGGGGGGGGGTAGTGTCAGATTCTTACTGACTAAAAACCCACCTTTAATATATCCAATTCACCCCTCATATATAAGGGGGGATTTTTTTTTAATTTTTAATTAATTCTATTTGATTTGATTTGATGTCAGATTGGTTAATGTTTAAAAGAACATTTAAATCAATAAGAATAATCAAGATAATTTTACTCAGCAATAATTAGGAAATAGTAAATATAATTAATTATCTATTTAGACGGGAAATGAAGGCGTATGTGAATAATTATAAATACAGTAAAAACTTTTTTTGAAAACATATAAAAGCTAATAACACTTCAAACAATGTAAACAGTAAACTGTATTATAGTACCAATAATAAAGAAATAAAACACTGGAATGTTTACACAGAATTGTATTTAAAATACTCTACAATATTGTTTCGACCGACGCGGTCATTCTCAAGAGTAACAAATGGATTATACTAAAGTCTAAAGAAATGCGTTAGAACTTAATATATCCTTTTTTTTGTTGTTTAGATTTAACTCGGGGTGGGAAAACCTTGCATAGGCACCCCCCGAAGGGGGGGTAGTGTCAGATTCTTACTGACTAAAAACCCACCTTTAATATATCCAATTCACCCCTCATATATAAGGGGGGATTTTTTTTTTAATTTTTAATTAATTCTATTTGATTTGATTTGATGTCAGATTGGTTAATGTTTAAAAGAACATTTAAATCAATAAGAATAATCAAGATAATTTTACTCAGCAATAATTAGGAAATAGTAAATATAATTAATTATCTACTTAAACGGGAGATGAAGGCGTACGTGAATAAGTATAAATATATTTGACTGGCTTGGGACTGTGTGAAAGTGAGATGCCTTCTAGCAGAATCCGTCAGTCAGCAAATCGTATTAAATATCTGTAATCATGAGTTTGCGCTCCCGCGCCTCCAGACGGGTTACACACATTCTGGAGACCAACAGGGTAGGTCAAACCTAACCCCGTGCCGCTATAGCACCATGCCCACCCCACGCAAGGCAAGTCACCGTACTATAGGCATCACCGGAGATATCTGTGTTTCTCCTGTACAATACTGGGGTGACAGATCGTCGTGGCACTTTAGCCACAATTCAACAACGAGCTCTTATAAACACAATAGCTAATGATAACGTGTTAACACAATCAGATCTTTCTCGATTACTGCGCACAATATAAATAATACATATATATCAAATATATATGACCAGTAATCACATTAATAAACCAATAATTTACTACACAAATTATCTACGCATAATAAATGCAACGCATCTCATCGCTACGCTCGCAAAAGCATACGCATCGCATCGCTAGCAAAATTCGCCACTGCAATCGTGCACGATGTCTCTACACATACTGTATATTAGAAAAATGTTGCCCTCGCATCTTTCTGTTCCTTCCTATGTCTTTCGTCACCCTTAGATAACATAAACAAAACATGTGGGGATGCTAGTCGCCAGCCTTTACGATGTTAAATATGAGATTCAAGGAAAAGCAAATACAAAGATGATTATTATTGAATATAATTTAATCATTTCTATTTATATTTCGTACCTTACACATATTACACAAACTATAGTAAAAATTGCCATCCACCACCCTTACTCAAATAGTTCTAACTAAAAATAGTAGTTAAGCATTCTTTAGAATTTTAAATTTAAAAAAAAATCCCCCCTTATATATAAGGGGTGAATTGGATATATTAAGTTCTAACGCATTTCTTTAGACTTTAGTATAATCCATTTGTTACTCTTGAGAATGACCGCGTCGGTCAAAACAATATTGTAGAGTATTTTAAATACAATTCTGTTTAAACATTCCTGTGTTTTATTTCTTTATTATTGGTATTCAATATGTTTCACAAAAGTTGCACCGAACAAAGTTTAAATTTTATTATAGTAGTACTCTTGATAAAGGCATCATATGCCGAAACAATTGTAGAGTTAATAATAATTTTTTTTTGAAACATATAAAAGCAACTTTTTGTTCTCAGTATTATAAATTTAATTACATTGATTGTTGTTGGTTTTAAGGGTTCTTATGAATCGAACCTTATAGAATAAAAGAAAGAAAGTAGTGGAACCATTTTTGAGGATTTTAGTTTGGCGTTATTTGAATTAAGGATAGCTACAAGGAATTTAGGGAAAGTAACAATGACTATGGTAATAGGCGTAAAAAAGGTGGGAATGGACAAGGAACAGAAAAGGGTCAATATATCGCCAATAGAAAGGGCGAGGGTAAATGAGTACGAGCATAAAGATTAGAATAACATCAATTATGGCTACAATAGGAAGGAAATGTTCGGAAAGGATCTGTAAAGAAGTTAAAAAGAATAGAATGAAGTTAAAAGGAGGATCTAGTACGTTAAAAGTAATTGAGCGAAAAGTGAAATAATGATTAAAGAAAAAGAAGAGCGTGCAAAAGAAGTGACAGTTAGAAATTCAAAAATGGAAATCTGGAGTTTTAGTCACACGAAATAAAAATGACATACGTACAAAATAATTTAAACCAAATGTTCAATGTTGAAAATCAGATTTGCACCCCTAGCAGAGGCGAGTGTGGCAATAAACACCACAAGGTATATATATTTCTATTTTCATTAGAAATATCATACTCAGAAATTCATTCAATATGGGTGGAAGATGAAAATATTCGTGGGTAGATTAGGTGTAGAAGTGAATAAGAAAAAGAAGAAATTATAGGATATTAGGACACCTTAGCTAGGGATATATATGTTACGGGTAAAGTTAGATAAGCGAGTTAACCTAGGTTTACCCAGGCAAACTGCGTAATACCCAAGACTCTTGGGTAAAGTCCGTAATATATTTGGAATTGTACACATTTCGGGCTTTACCCGGGTAATCCGCGTTTTATCCGCTTTCGCTTGGCTAAAGTTGGATGTACCATAAATGACAAGGCCATTAATGTTTGAAAAACATATTTAATTCAAACAACACATTTTACAAATAAATATTAGAATTCTATAACTGTATTCTCTCATAAGTAATCTACTCACGAGTACTTATTTGTTCAAACAAGACAAGTTGCTGTGACATTTCGAGTTGCAAAGATTTTCAATAGCTTTACCTTACCTAACCTAACAACAAGTCCTTTTTTGACGGATTTCAGTTTTTTTTGACACCCTTCACACAAGCGCAGATATAGCTTAATAACATCTTGAGTTATATTAGTCATTTGTGGTACATTCAACATTAACCAAGCGAAAGCGCATAAAACGCGCTTCCCGGGTAAAGCCCGAAACGTGTACAATTCCAAATATATTTTGGACTTTACCCAAGAGTCTTGGGTATTACGCAGTTTAACCTAGGTTTACTCGCTTATCTAACTTTATCCGTAACATATATATTAGAAGCAGTAATAGGAATGAATAAAGGAAGTTAGTGGAAGGCCAAGATTATATTACTTACTGTTAGAAAATAGTTATTTGGCACAATGTTTACTTTATTTAGTTATTAGCTAGTTCACATTTACAGAAAAGTTTACATACATTCCTAATATCACTTACATATACTCTAGGCAACATAAAAAACAATCACTATAAAATTATGTACAGGTAAATTATTGAACAATCTTATTCCATCATTAAACAATGATTTTAGTAATTTTTTTGTCCTAACAAATTCGATATTGTAGTCAAATTTTTTTCTTACATTAGATGAATGGAATGGAACTCGGATCTAGTTATTAATAAATTTTGAAAATATGATGGGAAGTGGCCATTTCTAATTGTAAATATTATTCTAACATTTGAACGTTTAATTAACTGTTGTACCGATATCCAATTTAACGAAGAAAGCATTATACTTATGGAAGTATATTTATTACAACCAAGAATTATTCTCATAAATTTATTTTGCAATAATTGCAGTTTTTGTATCTCCATATTTGTACAAGAAATAAGTAAAGATGAACAATATATAAAATGAGGAAAAATAATTGTGTTAAAGAGTCCAATATGTTAAATTATGTGAAATTCTATGAAAAAATCCGATTTGTTTCCCAATTTTCTTACATATGAAGTCTACATGTTCAGAAAATGTTAAGCAAGAATCCACAAATACTCTAAAATATTTCATAGTTTTTACCTTTTCTATTCATTCATTATTGATAGATACATTTATTTGGCATTCGTCGTTCGTTATCAACATATATTGATAAACATAAATTAATTGTTAGAGTGTGATACAGTTTACATAGGCTTAACTAAGAGAAATCTAGCCATACGTTTAAAAGAACAACTGTACCAACTAAAAAAGAACAATTCCGAAAAATCAGTAGTTCCATACCATTCCTTAAACACGGGACATAGTATAGACCATAATATTGAATTATTAAAATCTTGTCACAATTACATCGACCTAAAAGTTTACGAGTGTATTTACATTCATAAATTCAGGGATTCTTTGATGAATTTTAACCTGCAATAAGTTACAGGTAGTTTTTTAGAATATATTTAGGAATAAATAATCTTTTCTTAATCTTAGTTTACTATTACCATTTAAAATGACTACTTCGTAGTCGAAATGTATACATTTGGTTGTACCAATAAACATTGTTTGTAGTGTTTGTTATAAGGCGTTTGAATCTATTTTTTATATTATTCACACTACAAGTCACTCGGTACTCATCCGTACGTTTAATTATATATGTAGGGGTATTCGATAGTGGAAGTCATAACTTGTTGAAACTGATTTATAATTTAAATAAAAGTAAAACGACACAAAAAGTTTCAAGAAATATATTAACTTCACATCTATTTAAAAAGTATAATTTAAATAAAAACACTAAATTAACTATAGAAACTGAAAACGAAGCAGAGATAAATCAATAAATTTTCTTGATTTATCTATAAAAAGAGAGGGTTAAAGCATATTTTTGGAATCACAAACCTACCAGATCCACTCGGATCATGATGCAACGTCACATAAATTAGCAGCATTTAATTTTTTTATTCATCGCTTAATTTTTATTCCTTTAAAACTAGACCAATTTAATAAGGAGCTACAAAAAATTTATAAAATCGCTCAGAATAATGGCTACACTGTTCAGTTAGTTGATAATATTAATAAAATAAAATGAATGATAAATGTTTTTTATGTTTCAAAAGAAGTTTATTCAAATTGAATAAAACATAAAAAAGCATTTATCATTCATCTTATTTTATTAATCAATATGTTTCACAATTATCCAACCTCAAAATCGTTGCGAATTATTAAGTTGGTAACAAATTCAGTAACAAATTTAAACAGAAAATTACATATTTTATATTCCCTAACGTAAAAATAATCGAAAAAAATTCAATTGACCTATCTAGGTAACATATCAGTTATTGTAGTAAAAAGTATTTAAAAATCAAGAATAATTCTGTTGCCTTCAAAACAAACAATGCTTTAGGTCAAAATATAATTAACAACAAATGTAAAACACCCAAACAATCAAATTCAGGAGTTTACTTGATTAATTGATCAGAATGTGAAAAAGTCTATATTGGTCAGACAGGCCGATCTGTCAAGCTAAGAATTCATAAACATTACAAAAGTTTTATCAACAAAAGAACAGAATCAGGTTATGCTGAAGATTTAAATGAATCCAATCATAACTTTAATCATGAATACAAAATATTACGCTTTCAAAATAAAGGCTTAAAACAAGAACTGTTAGGAAATTTAGAGATTAATCGATTCAAAAACCAAGACAAAATCCTGAATGACCAATTATATTTTAAGTTTTCTCCTTTGTTAAATCTGAATTTAGTTGTTAAGATACACCCCCTCCATAGTGTAAGTTTGTTAAATCTTCACCTAAAGAAGCTGTTGTACAGCGAAACAATTGTAGTGTCTAAAATAAATATATTTCATGAAACTTTTTGTGTCGTTTCACTTTTATTTAAAAAATATGATGCCTGCTGTTTTGTTTTAATATTAACTTTTTTAAAGCCTCATAGTTTGATGAAAATTAGCCTGAATGCGACCCCATATCTATCGAAAATTTATCTTTTTGAACTCTCATTAAGTCAAAGAGCTAAAGCGGCGGAGATTTGTGCAAAGTCGCCCATAAAATTGAATAGAACCGCAGAAAGTTTTAAAGTCGGCCATCATTAATGCTTCGTTATCGCCTAAAAGTAAATCTGTGAAACCAAACCAAACAAAATTCGATTGTAACTCACAATCTCCATTGAAACTCGCCCTCCGAATTTTCCTTTTTGTTATTTCGGTACGATAGGTCTTTATTTCTTTCAAATCAATATTTGAAAACCGAACGAAAAGGTGAAAAGTAAAAATGTCTTTTTGTTCTCTTATTTTTTGTCCGCTGACCGTAAAATGTAGTTCCTCTTAGCTAGGGTAGTTATTGATAGAAAAACAAATAATTTCTTTCAAATAAATCGATCGATCGCTGTGAAATAAAGACCGAAAATATAATCACGTTCTGTGGAATTGTTATTGGAGAAATGCTATTAGTTGCCAGATGGTCGAATCACAATGGCCAGTGCAGATAATATTACTTTGTGGGGTGCCTGGTGCCTTTATTGTAATCAACATCTTTATTACTTTTTCCATTTTATCTGATGATTTCTTGAGGGATTGCATTATTAGAAAAATTAAGTGGAAACCTAATATTATACGTCTAGATCTATGTCTATAAAAATGTTAATTTTTTAATTAGTTCTTTCTTACGATTTCCCACGAGTCCTTAATTTATTCAGGAGTTACTTTGCTAATGTCTTATTTGCATCTCAGTTTTTCAATCATGGATGTCTGAAGGGAAGGTTTTGAATGAAATATTATCTGTGGGGACGTAATTTAGAAGACGTCTTGTTAGTTAGTTGTCATCGTCAGAGAACAAAATAAAGTAAAGAAAGTTAGAAAGGATTAGGAAGTAAAAATTAAAATTTGATGGTTGATCATCCAAAATCGAGCTGCGTGGTCTAGTGGTTTAAATAATTAATTGAATCTACATTTACTGGATGAAAATTCATTGTAAAATTAGAAAATTATATAACACTTGTAATTGCATTGGAATTCTAATTATATAAAAGAACTCAATATCGTTAAACAAATAGCTAATAACAACAACTACATATTCAAAAAAGAAGGTATTAAAATTCTTATTCGTTTAAATATTTAGATCAAAGATCTCACATTTGGAACGCGTCCTACCAAGTAGGCACAACGATCCGAAAGCCATATCCCACGACCGGTTTCGACCTATCGGGTCTCATCAGGTGGGCACTGGCAGAAAGGCCTTTACAGGCTATATTATAACTACTCCGAGGGCTAATACCCCTACCGGCATTGAGACCCGATAGGTCGATACCGGTCGTGGGATATGGCTTTCGGATCGTTGTGCCTACTTGGTAGTACGCGTTCCAAATGTTAGATCTTTGATCTTGATATTTAGACGAATAAGGATTTTAATTCCTTCTTTTTTGAATATGTTATATCTTCGTCTAATAATCCATCGGAATCAACAGTGTAATTCAATACCGGTTGGGGAATTAGCCCTCGGAGTAATTGTTTCTGTTGATTCCATATTTATATTTACAACAACTACAATTCAAAAATTGTAACAGAACTAATTAAAAAAATCTCATTCAAAAATGTAGTAAATGGTATTTTTCCAATTAACAAAGATATTAACGATACTAAATTTAAAACGCTAACCTATTTAGGTTAACCAACATTAAAATTAAAAAAGTTTCTAAATAAAATAAATATAAAAACGGCATTCAAAACCAATAATACATTGAGCAAGCACATTAAAAATCATAAAAATAAAACAATTAACGGTAACAAATCAGGAGTATATAAATTAAATTGTGGGACTTGCAATAAACTTTACAACGGACAAACGGGTAGATCATTCAGTAAACGAATCAAAGAACACGTTAATTCATTCAAATGCCAAAAAACGGATTCCAATTACGCTACATACCTAATTACAGAATAACATAATTTAAATTGACATTTTAAAATTCTACATACTGAAAGTTATAAATTAAATCTATTAGAAACCATTGAAATTGATAAATATAAAAATACTAATTTATTACCTAATGACCAATTAGACATAAGCAATTCTCCGCTATTGAATTTGTATCCACACAGAAACACACCCTTAACTACTTAATGTATAAGTATAAATACAGAAAATTGTCTTCGTCACTTTAGGTATATTTGTAACTTCTGAAGAAGCCACACCGTAGTGAAACATATGTCAAGTGAAATAAATAATTTTATGGAAATTACATTTTATGGAGATAACAAGTTTTTTTGTCTAGTTCATGGAATTGGTTTTGTTGTTTTTATCTTGATTGTGGATTTGCTACTGATCAGGAAGTAAAAATAAAACTTCTCCATTTTGAGGGTTGGTCACCCAGTATACGAAAAGAATGTCGGTGTTGTTTTTAAATAAAACGGTAGCGTTGTTCCAGGTGTGCTTTCGAAGGTTTGAACGTAATTGGTATTATGTTGTTCGATAAAAAAAAAATAAAACACTGGAATGTCTACACAGAATTGTATTTAAAATACTCTACAATATTGTTTCGACCGACGTGGTCATTCTCAAGAGTAACAAATGGATTATACTAAAGTCTAAGGAATGCTTAACTACTATTTATACTTAGAACTATTTGAGTAAGGGTGGTGGCAGATGGCAATTTTTATTATAATTTGTGTAATATGAGGGGTGAATTGGATATATTAAGTTCTAATTGATTATTGACTAAATTAACCTGATTATTTATAGCTTTTTTAATTTCTAGACTCTCCAATAAAGATAGTTTCCTGCTTTTTGATATGTTTGGATGTAAAAATTTTGATTTTTTATTGTCTATCGAGTGGTTATTTATTGAACAATGTTCTGCGAGACCTGAGACCTGTTTTGTTTTTGTTTTTATTAATGGCGTATACGTGTTCTGATATACGTTTTTTAATAGATCTACCACTTTGACCTATGTATGACGCATCGCATGAATAACAGAATAATTGGTAAATACCACTCTGTCCATATGGTCATAAGTTTAAATAGTATTATGGTGTTATTTCTTTAAGGAACCATCCAATAGATGTATATAATACTTTAGACGTGGTGTTCTGTACACTAATTGATAAATCGATAGTTTAAACCGTAAAATTTCCCAAGTGAACGTTAACTCGATTACCAAGTGAAATTACAAGGCAAACTCCTCGTCGTCGTAAAGCATAAGAGTCTGATTACCGGTGTAATTAATCGTCACACAAAACTTAAATTAGTTCGCGACTACTGCTGCAGGCTTTTATTTGAAGATACCAAGATATCAATCGAATCGAGGATCTAATTGCAAAAACACGAACGATTCACTCGGTTTTTCAATAAACCTCTAAAGACTAACTTTAAGATTTAAGGTTTTCAATTGTAAATCGAGTTTCAATTTGTAACGAAAATAGTAAGGATGGACGTAATCCAAAATTAACCAAGAACTTTGTTTGAAACTGAAGTTATTGGATTATTTCTTTTTAAGATTCTTTTTCTAAGATTCCAAGAATCATAAATCTTTGGGACAGAAATTTACTGAAACCATTAGATGTGGATCACAATTTCGAATTTATTAGTTTTTCTTAAAGTATGAATGGTCTCATCATGCTCTACCGATTTGGAAGACCTTTATTTCACAAGCACCAAAAGGGTTTAAATCCTAATGACACGTACGCATTTACACTGAGTCTCATTGAATAACTTCAATCATTAAAGGTAAATTGAAAGGCGAAGATTGAGGGATGATATGCGATAAACCAAATAACCATTCTTTATTCACATAAAAAGTAACAGGTTTATACAAAACTAACAGGCGGGCTGAAAAGTTCGTAGGCTAGCATAGATTTTTTTTTTTTGATAGGATTTGATTCTATTATTCAATTCATTTCGCCTCGTTTAAATTTAGCAAACCACTTTTCTACTGTTGATTTTCCTGGTGCAAAGTTCGAATAATGTTTATCAAGCCAAGCCTTGGTTTCAACAGTATTTTTTTTTTCGCCAAAAAGCAATACTTTATTAACACACGAAATTCCTTTTTATCCATTTCTTCAAAGTAACTTCTTTAACTAAAAAGTTCTATAATTCAGATACTGATAATTCAGCAGCTGTCAAATTTATACACGCATTTTTTGAAGGTTAGGGCTAACTAAAAGTCATATGGATGTGATACTAGTAGGGCCATCTATGGGACAGCCTACGAACTTTTCAGCCCGCCTGTTTTATAGAAGCTTTTAGGAGACAGGGTCAGTACTGGTGAAAGACTGTCCGCTATTTTGTGTAGAGTAAGGATTTGGATGTGTTGACATTAGTTAATATGATTGCCAATGTTCTTTCTTTTAACAATAACGTGGTTCAGTTTGTTTAGATAACGTGTAAATTCCGGCGTATTGTAATTAAAATTCCGTCCTCGTCTTAATTTATATAGGTAAATAAGGTTTCCGTGCGAGTTCCTTCCAAAGCTAACATACGTGCCGGCCAAATGGTAATTCATTGTTGATTTTGGTGCCCCACCTGCCACCGCAACTCTACTTCGCGCCGTAGATTCATGGCGAAGCTAATTTAACGTCCAAATATTAACAGAGAAATGTAATTAGACTATGTGTGTGACTGCTTGAATAACACAACTAGCATAATCTCCAGTGTTACTGTATATGTGTGTACCTACCACAACTCAACTGTAGGAAACAACAGAAAGCAGATTTATTATTGTTGTGTTGTATACGAGGGCGGTTCAATAAGTACCCTTGTTAGAAATGAAGACACCATTTTTTCAAAATTTTTTTCTTCAACATAGTCCAAACGTTCCTGCTATCTTTTTAAACCCTCCAAAAAATACTATTTGTCGAACTCTACAAAATATGCCCCTGTCTCGGCGATGACTTCCTTGTAGAATTATTTTTTTCCCGTGAGCCATTTATTCATGTTAGGGAACAAGAAGAAGTCGCAAGGAGCCAGATCGGGTGAATACGGGGGGTGCGGCAGCAATTCATAACGCAATTCATACTGTTTGGCGACGACAACTCCGGATGAATGTGCTGGTGCGTTATCGTTATGAAAAAGCGACCGTGTCTCCTTCATTTTCTTGTCTTAAGCGGTCAAATAACTCACTGTCCAGAGATCGTTCTTTCTTTTTCTAAAATATCCATGAGGATGACGCCCTTCCCATCCCAAAAAATCGTCGCCGTGACCTTTCCGGCCGATGGGACCGTCTTCGCCATCTTTGGAGCAGATTCACCTAGAGAAATCCATTGTTTAAATTGTTGCTTGGTTTCTGGTGTGTAGTGATGAATCTAGGTTTCATCAACGGTGACAACTCGACGCAAAAAGTCCTTCGGATCTCGCTTAAGTTGCTCCAAACACTGCTTCGAAGTTAACAGCTGCATTTGCTTGTTGTCCACCGTGAGCAATCGCGGTACCCATCGGGCTGACAATTCTTTCATCGCCAACTTATGTAAAATATTAATTGCCGTTCCTATCGACACACCTACGGCCTTTGCTGCTTCGCGCACTTTCGTTCGTTGATCAACGAGAATCATGTCGTGGACGTGGACCTTTTCAATGGTTTCCTCGGTAACAACGTCTGCAGGACGTCCTAGTCGCTCCTCATCAAAACGGATGCTCGCCCACGTTTAAATTCGTTGAACCAATATCTAATTGTGGCCATAGATGGCGAAGTGTCCCTATAAACAGCATCCAACTTTGCTTTTATCTCCTCACATTTTTTCCCATCCAAAAACAAAAAACGAATTACCGAACGATCTTTATCTGCTCTTTTTCCATCTTAGCGAAAATCACGAAATGCGTCTATCTCGAATGGCTGCCAAATACAAACTAACCTATCAATCAGTCTGAAATTTGTTTTGGCGTCGTTTGATAGATGGCAGCACACGATGGTAACACCAACTTACTTCAGGAATATCCTCTGTCTTCAAACACGGGTACTTATTGAACCGCCCTCGTAGATGTATTTATGTGTGTATGTATGTATGTATGAGTTTATATAAATATACACTTAGTCAAATCCATCCAATGTTAATTAGGACTAGTTGCAAGTTTATAAAAAAACAACTAGGCGAAGGGATTAAGATGAAAGCTTCACAAATTGCACCGAATTAATAACTGACGCGAAACAAGTTCTAGTTTTACATTTACATAACTTTCGCATTCGTTAAACTAGAAGTTAATCTGTTTTATGGTTTTCTATAATCATCATAGCAATTCTGATTATTATTTATCTCGCAAATTCACATACTTGTTGCAAGTTTAGTTTAGATTTTAATAATGTCTAATGAGCAAAAGCCAGGCCAAGACCCAAGAATTTATTTCATCTGTTAAATCTTCGAGCTGTCGGACTTCTACCTCTGAATCCCAATTTAAGTATTATTTTTATTTGTTATTCAGCTTTACTCATGGAAACTATCTTGCTGACTTTTGTAATTTTTTGTCCAGTCTACTGGTGAAAATTAGGAAACAGCCCGACTTTTGTCTTATGTGCCTAAGCTTGTATTTGTTTTTGTCAAATATCCATTGTCCTGTTTAAGGCCTTAGTATTGTGGGTATTAGGTACTTTGTTCCTAAGTTTAGTCTTATAGATTTTTCTCCATTTCTGATGTTTTATCTGGCGGTCTTAGTCTTGGTCTTATATCTTGTTCCCAAACAAGTCCTTTAATGTCTTCCTCCCTTCGTAGCATTGATCAGATGGCCATAGCTTATTCCTTAATCGTTCTTAATCTTGGTCTTGTAATATGATCTTAATATTGTTCTTGTATCATGTTCCCAATATTGGTCTCGCACTATATTCCTAATCATGACTTGGCCCTGTAGATCTTCCTCCCTTCGCGACATTGATCTAGTTACCTTACTTAGCTTACTCCTTATCTTTGATCTTGTATTATGTTTTCAATCTTGGTCTTGCACTATATTCCTAGTCTTGGCTTGGCCTTGTAGATCTTCCTTCCTTCGCGACATTGATCTAGTTACCTTAGCTTAGTCCTTATCCTTGATATTGTATCATGTTCCCAATCTTGATCTTGAACTATATTCCTAATCTTGGTTTGGCGTTGTAGATCTTCCTCCCTTCGCGACATTGATCTAGTTACCTTACTTAGCTTACTAATTATCCTTGATCTTGTATTATGTTTCCAATCTTGGTCTTGCACTATATTCTCAGTCTTAGCTTGGCCTTGTAGATCTTCCTACCTTCGCGACATTGATCTAGTTAGCTTAGCTTACTCCTTATCTTTGATCTTGTATTATGCTCCCAATCTTGGTCTTGCACTATATTCCTAATCTTGGTTCGGCCTTGTAGATCTTCCCACCTTCGCGACATTGATCTAGTTAGCTTAGCTTACTCTATCTTTGATCTTGTATTATGCTCCCAATCTTGGTCTTGCACTATATTTCTAATCTTGGCTCGGCCTTGTAGATCTTCCTCCCTTCGCAACATTGTTCTAGTGAGCTTAGCTTACTCCTTATCCTTGATCTTGTATTATGTTCCCAATCGTGGTCTTGCACTATATTCTTAATCTTGGCTCGGCCTTGTAGATCTTCCTCCCTTCGCAACATTGTTCTAGTGAGCTTAGCTTACTCCTTATCCTTGATCTTGTATTATGTTCCCAATCGTGGTCTTGCACTATATTCTTAATCTTGGCTCGGCCTTGTAGATCTTCCTCCCTTCGCAACATTGTTCTAGTGAGCTTAGCTTACTCCTTATCCTTGATCTTGTATTATGTTCCCAATCGTGGTCTTGCACTATATTCTTAATCTTGGCTCGGCCTTGTAGATCTTCCTCCCTTCGCAACATTGTTCTAGTGAGCTTAGCTTACTCCTTATCCTTGATCTTGTATTATGTTCCCAATCGTGGTCTTGCACTATATTCTTAATCTTGGCTCGGCCTTGTAGATCTTCCTCCCTTCGCAACATTGTTCTAGTGAGCTTAGCTTACTCCTTATCCTTGATCTTGTATTATGTTCCCAATCGTGGTCTTGCACTATATTCTTAATCTTGGCTTGGCTTTGTAGATCTTCCTCCCTTCGCGACATTGATCTAGTTATCTTAGCTTACTACTTATTCTTGATCTTGGATTATCTTTCCAATCTTGGTCTTGTAACTTGTTTCTAATCTTGGTCTCGTAGGGCTTTTACTATCGCGACTTTAATACAGTTATCTTAGCTTGATCCTTAACCTTGGTCTCATATATTGTAGAAATAAAATACGAGATCTTATAGGTCTTTCTTCCTTCCTAGAACTGATGTGATGCCCTTAGCATGTTTCTTAGAGTTGATATTGTAGATCTTGTCCTCTTGTTCGTCTAACTATATAGTCTTTACGAGTTTTTGTTACCTACATCGCAAAACATTTCTTTAACATTTGTTCAATTGTGCAAGCGGTTTCGTACCTAATGTATATTGTAACCTTTACCACTGTTAAGTCGGTTAGTTAATTGTGCACACCTGCATTCGTGAGCGATTTGAATGTTTGAATGTCTCTTATTTATTGGAGCTTAGCTCTTAATCGTGTTAAGTAAGTTTCCGTGTAAAAATTATCACGCATTTCGAACAGGTCAGGGATCCACCACACCGTTGCCGTTTACTTTTAATAATATTACGGAGGGTTTTTCTAAATGAATTTGTCTCGTTCGTTGGAAATAGGGAGAGGTCATCGTCGACAAGGCTGAGTATGACTCACTGCAAATACATACACGATGGCGTGATGGTCAGCTTAACTGAATTACTTAAGGGCCTCTGCAGCCCTTTTAAAGGACAACTTGCTGAATTGTTTTAATTGGGTTGAAGAAGGGTTATCGTATGTGTTGGTCAATTGAACGGATAATTTTAGAGTTTTGAGAGCAATTTTTGTTTGGTTTAGGATTCCATTTTGTTTTTACTGCATCGATTGATTTCAAAGATAGCAATTGTTTGTCCTAATATTGTTCGTAGACGCAGATGGGAACCAATCGGGGTTAAGGTACGCCATTTTATTTTACCTTTTGCGCGTTGAAAACCCTCGATTACCCGGCCCATTATGTGCGTGAGTTTTTGTAAAATACCGCTCGTTGTTCCCGCAAAATATGCTTTGTCTTTCAAAATTCCCTATTGTTGTCCGGAGTCGTCTGGCTGGAGCCTCTCAATCGCGCCCCCCTTTTACTTTTGCCGACGTAGACTGTCCTAATAAGCCCTTTATTATTGATGACCCCTGCATGCAAAATAACTCAATGGAGCACGTTTTACTTTTACTTTTTTCCCTCCAACCTCCCCTGGGTACCTACCACAGTTTTCATTGAATTTATTACATTCATCTCCTCAAAGGAACCGACCTCCTGCACCAAAATATTCCCATAGTGAAATAAATTAAAATCAGTTGCGTTCTAATTATTTTAAATATTTAAAATTGAACTGAACAAAGCAGTGAGTAACTAATTTCAAAAATTTTATGCTTAATAATATATGTATTTTATTTTACCTAACATAAGAAAAAAATAATATTGCATCGGCCGCCACACAGTAAAAAATATTTTGTTAAAATAACTTTTTCCTGTGTTGTAACTTTTTATGGTAAATTCTAGCAATGATTTCTTGTAAATCTTACTCCAGAAAGATTACTCTCAAGAGTCAAAAATATAACAACATAAAGGCAATTGCTGCCATCTAGTGGATTTTAGCCGCCATAGAAGATATCAAACTAGACAGGGCCTCACAGAGGTATTTAAACATGTCGAACTAAATCAACAACGCAGCCTACATACGTGAATTCACGTAAAGCTTAACAATAATAATTATTATGCTTTTGGTCAGAAATTTATCGGAACTGCAAGACACGGATCGCGATTTCGTTCTTGTTAGCCTATGGCACGCTGATGAGATTCTAACAAGAGCGAAATCGCGATCCGTTTTAACTTTTACTAAACTTTTACATTAGAAATTGATTACACTGCGCAAGTTATGTTCGATAAACAATAAAGAAATGTAAATTTAATAGTGCATATTTGTAAATATAAAAATTTGTAATAGTAAGTAGGCAAGCGAAATTCGTTAACCAATTATAGGTATATGATTGTGTAATAATTGTACAGATTGCGTCTTGCAGCGTCCTGTGGCGGCTTTCTTCAGAATTCATTTACACATTTACCTCTAACAATAAGTAATTAAGAAGCAATTGTGATAGATGCTGTTGTTTTAATCATTCTTTCTTTTGTGCGTATCTATGGACAGTAGTTGTATGGATCGAGCGGTCGTGTAATTTGCGGTAAAACGTAAAAATTGTAGATTGAGCGGTCACTTTTTCCATCTCATTTAAATATGTCGATTTTGCGGTCAAGGTAACATAAGACTGTGGAATATGTGGTCAAAAACTAATAAAACACAACTAACATCATGGAGCTTATTTTGTCAATATTTATTTATAAATATATACATATATAAATAAATTGTTATAAGAAATATAAGAAAAATAAAGATGTATACATTGTACACCTGAAACGCTTTTATAAATACATTGTTATTCTTAATCTACTCTAATAATATAAGATATTTTCTTTAGAAATAATACTTTTCAATCCTCTCATCCAGGTGGATGTATTTTCTTTTTTGCTTCTTTCCGTCTAAATTTAATTCCAACCTCATTATTTTTTGATCAGCTCCTTCGGCTACTTCCACAAGTGTTTGAAGAATGGTTTTAAATCTCGGATTTGTTCTTCCGATTTTGGAGTTTATTTCGTGATTTACACCTTCAGCTGCACCAATAACCTAACCTAACCTAACCTAACCTAACCTAACCTAACCAATTTGTTTTCAAAAATAAAGGTGTATACATTATACACGTGAAACGCTTTTTTGGCCGCAAAATCGACAGGTAAATTTTACCCTTCCTCCATTTTTACATTCAAGTAAGATTTAACCGAAAAATCCACTGACCGCTCGATGGACTGACCGCAAATAGGACGACACCTGGACAATACCTACCCTTCGAATGATATATGTTTACTTTTTCTCCGTTTATAATAAAGTTTAGATATTCATGTACCTGTAGATAATAAATAATAATTATTTTAATTGTGTCTAAAATGTGTACAGCTACGTGTGTTTTGTTTTGTTTAGTTTGTTTCGGTGGCATTGTTGCCAATGTTGAAGGTACTTCCCAATTAGTGTAAATTGCAATAAGGGCGCGTCTTTCTCGGTTTGTTTGGAATTATTTATACGAAACGGGTGCGATATTGGCTCATTTGAATCAAGACTCCCACTCTGTTGTCGCCGTTTTGCAGAAATGAAGGCAGTTTTCTCAGTCGAATTTTAACAAAACTAATATATATATATATATAGGGGTGGTTAT
This sequence comes from Agrilus biguttatus, assembly GCA_963921985.1. Lineage (NCBI taxonomy): Eukaryota > Metazoa > Arthropoda > Insecta > Coleoptera > Buprestidae > Agrilus > Agrilus biguttatus. The sequence goes on along the minus strand of OY998126.1, from coordinate 21,001,438 downwards.
TGCCGAAACGGGGTGCCACGCCGGCCTCGATTGCATCCTCGATAAAAGTATCGCGTGCCACAGGCAACTTTGATTCATTCGATCCATTTAATAACGTTGTAATTAAGTTGTTAAAAATATTATGCGCGCTCAGGTTTACTTTGATTATAAATAAACATAGTAAATTCCGCTCACAACGCGCCAGTCGTTAAATTGACAGTTTGAGAATTAATAATTTTTAATGTGTCAGACACAAAAAATATTATTTAGCAAACAGAGCACCCTGGACTTGATTGATTATTTTCAATACGCTTGGTGTTTAATTAGAAACAGGATAAAAAAAATCAAAGGAAAAATGTTTTAGGTTATAAACCATACTATTATATAGGTAATAGGTAGGTGGTCCTTTGATAATCTAAATTGATTATTTATTGCGAAAGAAAGCCTGGCTACGCTTTTGAAGGATTGATTTTCATTTTTTTTGCCATTTAAGCAGCTACCTGATTGTTCTATCAACTTTGATCGTAGTTCCTAACAAAACCTGGTAAAGTTCATTTGGATGTCTGCAATCTTGATAGCTGTTTTGTTGGTTTGACCCAATTAGGGGTGTATAGACAAAGAATTCGTATTCTAGACGGTCTTCCAGGGCTGATTTCTCCCGTTCGTCCAATTTGAACGTAAGCCAAACAAAATTCTTAACGAAGCCGCACAAGAAAATCTTTCACAGTTCTGATTCTGATGACTAACAATAAAATAAAAGAAGATTCTTATTTACTTTACTCAACAATTGACTTAAATTTAAGAAAATTTCATTAGCGTTTTATCGTTCTTACATCGGATATTTATGTTACATGTTATTCGTTTCGGGAATTTCGAGCTAGTTCTTTTAATAGAATGCTTTATGTTAACGCGTTTATATATTTTGTTGCTAAAGTTTATATTTTAATAAATATTTCGTCATTCTGTGACATTATCGACTTTTTTGGCATAATTTTTGTTATTACTCCACTTTCGTTTGTGTACAGGCGAGTCTCGAGTTTCACTTTTAATTATTTTCTCAACGTATCTATATAATAACCGGTAAATAATTAAAGGTTTATTAGTATCTTTTTCACTGGCTTTTGTAAAACAGCAATTGTTCGAATTGTTAGTCAACAAGTGCGACGCGGCGCGGCGCTGCGCTCTTTATTAGCTGGTGATTTCGAGGCATTCTAGCGTACCACATCATTCTATTTAGAGACAATTTAAAGCGTGTTATGCGTGCTCATTTGCAATATATTTTGATATCGAAATGTGATGTTTCAAAACAATGTACCAGCAATATAGGTTATTGGTATACGCGACAAAAGCCAATGACAATACAAAGGAAATTGTGCGGTATTATTAAATTGTTGTCAACATCCATTCGCAATAAAATACCTATGCCTAACGCAGGTGGGTTAAACGTATGTTTGATACAGACCTAGGCCGTTTATGGCTCATAGAAACAAACGAACAGCTTGGAATTTATTCATAAATAATTCACTATTCTTATTACTATTTAATATTTACTATATTTACCTAATAGTTAACGTAATGTTTTCGAGTCTAGAAGAGAAATTAGAGAATGCAGACGAGGAACAGTTCAGCTTTGCGGTCTTCACTAGATATCCGTTTATACTATTAAGAAGAGCAATATGAAGCATTGGCCAGTTTTTAAAACGACGAAGGAACATACGGGGGAGTGGCGAAAAGAACGAAACAGGATGGGCTATTCATTATGTCTCTGGTACGAGGGTAAATCAAATATAAGCGGTAATTTTACTATTTAGCTTAGCACGTAATTCCGATCTAGAGGATTCGATGCTCGAGTGTTGTTTGGTTTATGAGGAGGGAGAAATCGGCTTAGGTAGCAGCTGCGCTCGGTTCTGTCCGCAGTACAGCCATGACTGAGCGCAAGTTACCTTCTACTTCGTCTGTTGTACAATCACAATGCGCATCATCATAATGTTTTTAAGCAATGAAGGCGTTAAACCATCGGAAAATCGGAAATTTTGACTCATTTGAAGACACAATTTGGGGATACTACATTGTTACACTGTCTCAGAATCGAGTGTATACGTGGGTCAGAGAACAGAGAATGCAGGGATGGGCGAGAACATGTCGAAAAAAAAGTCATGATCGCGCCCAAGAACAACATCCGAGCTTGTTGAAGGTAATAGGTAATCGCCGGTTAACTATTGACCATTGAACAAATCTCATCAGAATGCAGGGATGGGCGAGAACATGTCGAAAAAAAATTGTAGTCTACAATTGTGAACTAATGTCAGACGATACAAAGAAATGGTCACCGCAGATTGAAGGGAAAACATTACGGGAAATTATTTGTAGAAGAAAAAAGGTGGCATAAAGGCAAAGGAGATTGGAAGAGAAACAGTAAAAAATAAAGGAGGGCCGTAAAAAAGAAAATAATTAAACACTGAGTTGCTGAGAACGAAGGAGGGACGGTAACATTACAGAAGAAACGAAAGAAATAGTAACTATTTGATGAGATGCCTTCTTTTAAAATTTTTATTACTATTTCGCACGTGTAGATCATAATAGGAAGACGTGTAGGATGATTTGTAGTCTAAAACTTTCCCCAAAGTATAAAATTCATAACACTTTAAAAATCCTAGTTGTATTTCAAGAGATTGAACGAACAAACAAACTGATATTCTTGCAGATACACTTATTAGATTTTTGCGTGTTATCTGCTTGCTGACTTATTAATACTTATACGATTTTTACTGGTTTGTGTAGGCCACGTGAAATTTCTCGTGTTTATTGTTCGTATGTAAAGTAGTTGGAATTCCGGAGGTTTTTGGACTTGTTGAGTGTGTAGGTTGGGCACGTCTACATGCTATTTGGATAATGTGTTTTTATGAAAAACGCCTGGCGGTATTCCGTACGGTGATGCGGTGAATTTACAATGAAATCAGAAACGAACCACGAAACAGGTAACTAACTACATGTATATACGAGGTATGTTTTTTAAGTAACTACCGTTTTGAAATTAATAAAAACGTGCAAAGATGTCTTATTAATTTTATTTTTACATGAAAACCTGTACCTTAATCTACTTTTCTACATAATTTCATTCAATATTGAGGCACTTGTCATAACGTTTGACCAGTTTTTGAATACACTCTGTCGCCTGACTTGTTAACTGTTAACCACTGCTTCACAACTGTTTTGACTTCGTCATCGTCTTGAAGACGCTGACCGCCCAGATGTTTCTTCAAGTGCAGGAACAAATGGTAGTCACCGGGCGCCAGATCAGGGCTGTACGGAGGATGATCTAGAGTTTCCCAGTGAAAAGATGTGATGAGATGTTTGGTCCGATTAGGCACATACGGACGGGCATTGTCATGGACATTTGTGCGGCCTTCTTTAAATGCTCTCACCCACTTCCTTACTATTCCATCACTCATAATGTTTTGTCCGTAAACTGCACAGATTTCAGATCTCACGATGAATATCAATCGGTTTTAATCCTTTAGCACTAAGGAATCGTATAATAGCCGGGACTTCACAGTCAGCGGGACTCACGACTATCGGAGACATCCTAAACACTCAGTAAACAACGTAAACAACGTAACGTAGGTGAGAGATGTAGGTACTCAGTGCGAATGCGCAGAACGCTGACCGCAGCGCTGCGGCGGCAGAATTTCAAAACGGTACTTACTTAAAAAACATGCCTCGTAGCATATGCATATGAATTCAGACGCCGAGCGAATGAGAGACTTAAAGCTGCTGCAGATTCCGGTAGAAAACTTCGGTAGTTATTCGTTCAAATAGAGCACCGAGACGCTCCCACATTTCCACGTAGCATTTTTAAAATTAAAATAAAATAAAAAACACGTGGTCTAGTTTTTGAAGAGGATTGAAGTGTTTAAGGAGGTGTATGTAGTATAAACTCGAGGCTCTTGTTAGCGAGGATAAAAATAACACCATGCGGAATTAAAACGTGAAACGTAAAATCTGCATGCTATTTTTCACTCATGTTTATGTTGCCGAGTGTGAGAAAGTTCCAATTATAAACTGTAAAAAGAACTACTTTTTTTGCCGCTGCTGACATAATACGGTAGTAATGCGAAATACCACCGTGTAGTGATTTTTTACTTTGTAAATATCGTAACGAGTGAAGAAAAAGATGTTTCTAGTAACTCAAAAGCTATATTTTTTAATAAAAAACTTGGCTTCACAAAAGCTAACACGTTTCTACCTTTACGTCATCATCAGTGATGAATAGTACTAGATACCCATATCATAAAGATAAATATATTCCTTTGTAAGATTGTGGTGACTGAACAGAATTTTTAAGACTTCTGAAGAAGCACAGTGTAGCGAAACAACTATTAAGCCCGATTCATGCTATGGGTCACGTCAGATCAAATATTGTAGAATGGACCTTAAATGGCAATATTTACATTATAAGGATAAGGCACCCAGTCCAGTCAATTGATCGCGATATTTCTCTCCTATGATATTTTGGTCTGACCGTAACTGGACCGTTGGCAATAAACCGAAAGGGTGGACACCCTACGTCCGATCACGGTTAAAATATCCGTACCGTACGCCGTTTTCGGAAAATTAACTTTTATTTATACAAAACATACGAGGGTGTATCAAATATAAATGGTACTGAATTTTTTTAAATTACGGAGAGGTCAGTGACCTGGTAGTAGTAGAATAGAAGATTGTCTGTACCGTCAGGGAGAAGGGAGAACCAACCAAAAGAAACAATGAGCAAGGCAGAAGTGCATGTCTCCGTGGAGCAACGGATTATTATTAAGTTTTTGGCCAAGGAGGGGGTTGAATTTAAACCATTACACGCACGAGTCCAAATAGGCGAATATGGATTGGAGAAAAAGCGGCGAGAGGGGGCCAATGAAGTCAAAGACGAGCTTGTTTGTCGGAAAGGTAATTGCAATAGTGTTTTTTGATCGGCAAGGTGCTTTTCACGTTAACTTTTTCCATTATCGACGCATGATTAATACGCAATGTTATTGTGATCTACTGGATGCAGCGAGATTGGCATTTCGAAGGAAAAGGAAGAAGCAATCGGTCAGAAGTGTCATTCTTTTGCATGACAACGCAAGGTCTCAAACGGCCAATGCCATAAGGCAAAAATTGGATGCATTAGACTGGGAAAGCAGGAACATCCGCCATATAACTCCGACTTGTCGCCTTGTGACTTCTATCTTTTTGGGCCCCTGAAAGAAGTACTTAGAGGCCAACGTTTCCACAAGAACGACGTAGTGGAAGCGTTTGTGCGCCAATGGTTACAAGAAGCTCTCAATTCGAAGGGAAAAAGTATTCCTAGACCGGGAGACCATGTAGGAAATAGTATATGTATCGAAGTCTAATTAGGTAAATATAGTTAGAATTTTTTACAAAACTAATCCTGTTTATATTTGATACACCCTCGTACATAAAAAAGAATTCCGAAAGTATCATAATAAAACTCTACAATTGTTTTTATGTACTCTTGAAAAAGCCTAATTATTGCGTCTATTTTAGTTGTCAAACATTTGCGAAATTTCTTATTTATTGCTGTATTGTATAAAATCCTTGCCTTCGATGACAGTTATACAATACAATACAATAGCAATACAACCAATCTTTCCTTCAACCCCCACAAATGTAACTTAATCAATCAATTTTCGTATCAATTATCGAATACTAGATCTATTTTCTCTTTCGTCTTTTAAATTCAACGAAAAAAGTTAATTGAATGTTACACAGTAAATACTCAAATTTCTACATTTATTCATTACGGCAGTTCTTACATCATCATCAACAACCATTTACACTGTACAATTTCTGAGTAAATCAGATAATATCGTTCTATATTTAGCGTAAGTGTGTTATTATATTTCGCGAACCATAATAAAAAGAATTTTTCTTTACTACTATAACATAGTCTTTGTTTTGGTGCTCATTATTCATATTGTAACGCTGATAAAACTTAGACTATGTCACTGTATTCGGTATTGTGCTAAATGGGTCAACTAAACAGAGTTGTTCTTTAACACTTATATGTCATTCATTACATTACATGCATGGTACGGCAGCATAATACTAATAATGTAAGTATTATAATTAGTTGAGCAGTGTAATGAGGGAAGGTCAGCTGCCCGCTAATTGTAACACAAACAAAAGGAATTTTAATTGCATACATTACCAACTAACTCCACAAGCTACTCGAGTTATTAAATAGGTAAAAGTAGCCGTTATTGTTTTTTAAATACAACTTTTACTGACTGCTTTATGTTTAATAAGTACTTACTAAGCCTTTTTGTTACATGTGGCGTAATCTAAAAGCTTTAAAGTTGTCTTTTTATTTCAGCATGTGAAAGCACAAAAGTCATTTTTATTTTGCGTCGCTGTTACTCGTACAATAAACATCTGCTGGCAGTCACTGTGCAGTCCGCTCTGGAAGTTATCTGGTTTAAAGTTTTATTTAGTTTGTTTCTCTTTTTGTTGTGTTCGCGTGTGTTAACTTTAATAGACAGGTGTATGTAGATAAGTACTCCTGCGAATTTCAAGGCGTCACAAGTCTTTGATTTTATCAGGAAGCAGCAAGAAATTGCATAAAGGAGAAGTAAGGAATTCTCTGAATGAGATCAAAGTAAAAGAAGAAGAAATAGGATCGTTGCTCTAAAACCAATTCACGATCCAACTCAAAAGCTAAATTTCTACGTATCTAACTGTTTTTTCTTCTGTTTTGTTTCTTTTTTTTAGCATTTTACTTAAAATTCTATACGACGTTGTGTTAGTAGGAAATGAAGTGAATGAGTCGGTTTATGTTAAATAACGAATGGTGTAATTGAATAAGAATTGTTAACTAAACGAATGTGATTGTTGTGTACCCGACATTCCTCCTTTCCTTAGCTAACAGCTACGTTAGTTTTACAATAAACCAGATCGGGTTGCTCCCTTTTAACCATTGTTACGCTACGCGACCTATTTCCGAAAAAGAAAACGCCATTCTCCTAAAATTCCTGAACAAACTTCATTTCAGTTTCTTAACGAAAATCGGAATACAAGAACTTTCGGTTCTACAAAACTCTTGGTATTGTTTTTTTTTATGTCAAATGTTGAAGACACACGGAATTACTGACAGGCTTTTTGTCTCTTCTAATTCTCACCTACTGATGATGATTTTTTGACGCAGCTGCACTGTTGAGTCTTGTAGTGATCGTTGCGCCACAAGTATGTAGATACTATAAAGGGTTACAAGAATATGCCATAAAGATTGCTTGAAAGAGGCATTAACTACACATTTAAGTAATCTATATGGAATTTGTAAAGGGTTGGTTTAAAGCATACAAGAATCAATTCTGCCTATCTGAGACATCATTTTGTCTCCTTTAGTACATATGTATTAGTAGCAATTTTTGACGCAGCTGCGATGTTGAGTTGCTTGAATGAGGCTCTAACTCACATTTTAGTAGCTATATTGAAATTATAAATGGTTTAAGGTATACATGAATCAATTTTTCCTATCTGAGACATAATTTTGTCTCCTTTAATACTTATGTATTAGTAGCAATTTCTTGACGCAGCTGCGATGTTGAATTGCTTGAAAGAGGCTCTAATTCACATTTTAATAGCTATATTGAAATTATAAATGGTTTAAGGCATACAGGAATCAATTCTGCCTATCTGAGACATAATTTTTTTAACACTTATGTATTAGTAGCAATTTATTGACGCAGCTGCGATGTTGAGTTGCCTGGAGGAGGCTGTAATTCTCATTTTAGTAGCTATATTGAAATTATAAACGGTTTAAGGTATACAGGAATCAATTCTGCCTATCTGAGGCATAATTTTGTCTCCTTCAATACTTGTGTATTACTAGCAATTTCTTGACGCAGCTGCGATGTTGAGTTGCTTGAAGGAGACTCTAACTCACATTTTAATATCTATATTGAAATTAGAAATGGTATAACGTATACAATTATCAATTCTGCCTATCTGAGACATAATTTTGTCTCCTTCAATATTTATGTATTAGTAGCAATTTCTTGACGCAGCTGCGATGTTGAATTGCTTGAAGGAGGCTCTAATTCACATTTTAATAGCTATATTGAAATTATAAATGGTTTAAGGCATACAGGAATCAATTCTGCCTATCTGAGACATAATTTTGTCTCCTATAACACTTATGTATTAGTAGCAATTTATTGACGCAGCTGCGATGTTGAGTTGCCTGAAGGAGGCTGTAATTTACATTTTAATAGCTATATTAAAATTATAAACGGTTTAAGGTATACAGGAATCAATTCTGCCTATCTGAGACATAATTTTGCCTCCTTCAATACTTATGTATTAGTAGCAATTTCTTGACGCATCTGCGATGTTGAGTTGCTTGAAGGAGACTCTAGCTCACATTTTGATATCTATGTTGAAATTATAAAGGGTTTAAGGTATACAATTATCAATTCTGCCTATCTGAGACATAATTTTGTCTCCTTTAACACTTATGTATTAGTAGCAATTTATTGACGCAGCTGCGATGTTGAGTTGCCGGAAGGAGGCTGTAATTTACATTTTAATAGCTATATTAAAAGTATAAACGGTTTAAGGTATACAGGAATCAATTCTGCCTATCTGAGACATAATTTTGTCTCCTTCAATACTTATGTATTAGTAGCAATTTCTTGACGCAGCTGCGATGTTGAATTGCTTGAAGGAGGCTCTAATTCACATTTTAATAGCTATATTGAAATTATAAATGGTTTAAGGCATACAGGAATCAATTCTGCCTATCTGAGACATAATTTTGTCTCCTATAACACTTATGTATTAGTAGCAATTTATTGACGCAGCTGCGATGTTGAGTTGCCTGAAGGAGGCTGTAATTTACATTTTAATAGCTATATTAAAATTATAAACGGTTTAAGGTATACAGGAATCAATTCTGCCTATCTGAGACATAATTTTGCCTCCTTCAATACTTATGTATTAGTAGCAATTTCTTGACGCAGCTGCGATGTTGAGTTGCTTGAAGGAGACTCTAGCTCACATTTTGATATCTATGTTGAAATTATAAAGGGTTTAAGGTATACAATTATCAATTCTGCCTATCTGAGACATAATTTTGTCTCCTTTAACACTTATGTATTAGTAGCAATTTATTGACGCAGCTGCGATGTTGAGTTGCCGGAAGGAGGCTGTAATTTACATTTTAATAGCTATATTAAAAGTATAAACGGTTTAAGGTATACAGGAATCAATTCTGCCTATCTGAGACATAATTTTGTCTCCTTCAATACTTATGTATTAGTAGCAATTTCTTGACGCAGCTGCGATGTTGAATTGCTTGAAGGAGGCTCTAATTCACATTTTAATAGCTATATTGAAATTATAAATGGTTTAAGGCATACAGGAATCAATTCTGCCTATCTGAGACATAATTTTGTCTCCTATAACACTTATGTATTAGTAGCAATTTATTGACGCAGCTGCGATGTTGAGTTGCCTGAAGGAGGCTGTAATTTACATTTTAATAGCTATATTAAAATTATAAACGGTTTAAGGTATACAGGAATCAATTCTGCCTATCTGAGACATAATTTTGTCTCCTTCAATACTTATGTATTAGTAGCAATTTCTTGACGCAGCTGCGATGTTGAATTGCTTGAAGGAGGCTCTAATTCACATTTTAATAGCTATATTGAAATTATAAATGGTTTAAGGCATACAGGAATCAATTCTGCCTATCTGAGACATAATTTTGTCTCCTATAACACTTATGCATTAGTAGCAATTTCTTGACGCAGCTGCGATGTTGAGTTGCTTGAAGGAGACTCTAGCTCACATTTTGATATCTATGTTGAAATTATGAAGGGTTTAAGGTATACAATTATCAATTCTGCCTATCTGAGACATAATTTTGTCTCCTTTAACACTTATGTATTAGTAGCAATTTATTGACGCAGCTGCGATGTTGAGTTGCCGGAAGGAGGCTGTAATTTACATTTTAATAGCTATATTAAAAGTATAAACGGTTTAAGGTATACAGGAATCAATTCTGCCTATCTGAGACATAATTTTGCCTCCTTCAATACTTATGTATTAGTAGCAATTTCTTGACGCAGTTGCGATGTTGAGTTGCTTGAAGGAGACTCTAACTCACATTTTAATATCTATATTGAAATTATAAATGGTATAACGTATACAATTCTCAATTCTGCCTATCTGAGACATAATTTTGTCTTCTTCAATACTTATGTATTAGTAGCAATTTCTTGACGCAGCTGCGATGTTGAGTTGCTTGAAGGAGACTCTAGCTCACATTTTGATATCTATGTTGAAATTATAAAGGGTTTAAGGTATACAATTATCAATTCTGCCTATCTGAGACATAATTTTGTCTCCTTTAACACTTATGTATTAGTAGAAATTTATTGACGCAGCTGCGATGTTGAGTTGCCTGAAGGAGACTCTAATTCACATTTTAATAGCTATATTGAAATTATAAGTGGTTTAAGGTATACAGGAATCAATTCTGCCTATCTAAGACATAATTTTGTCTCCTTTAACACTTATGTATTAGTAGAAATTTATTGACGCAGCTGCGATGTTAAGTTGCCTGAAGGAGGCTGTAATTTACATTTTAATAGCTATATTAAAAGTATAAACGGTTTAAGGTATACAGGAATCAATTCTGCCTATCTGAGACATAATTTTGTCTCCTTCAATACTTATGTATTAGTAGCAATTTCTTGACGCAGCTGCGATGTTGAGTTGCTTGAAGGAGACTCTAACTCACATTTTAATATCTATATTGAAATTATAAATGGTATAACGTATACAATTATCAATTCTGCCTATCTGAGACATAATTTTGTCTCCTTTAACACTTATGTATTAGTAGCAATTTATTGACGCAGCTGCGATGTTGAGTTGCCTGGAGGAGGCTGTAATTCTCATTTTAGTAGCTATATTGAAATTATAAACGGTTTAAGGTATACAGGAATCAATTGTGCCTATCTGAGACATAATTTTGTCTCCTTCAATACTTATGTATTAGTAGCAATTTCTTGACGCAGCTGCGATGTTGAGTTGCTTGAAGGAGACTCTAGCTCACATTTTGATATCTATGTTGAAATTATAAAGGGTTTAAGGTATACAATTATCAATTCTGCCTATCTGAGACATAATTTTGTCTCCTTTAACACTTATGTATTAGTAGCAATTTATTGACGCAGCTGCGATGTTGAGTTGCCGGAAGGAGGCTGTAATTTACATTTTAATAGCTATATTAAAAGTATAAACGGTTTAAGGTATACAGGAATCAATTCTGCCTATCTGAGACATAATTTTGTCTCCTATAACACTTATGTATTAGTAGCAATTTCTTGACGCAGCTGCGATGTTGAGTTGCTTGAAGGAGACTCTAGCTCACATTTTGATATCTATGTTGAAATTATGAAGGGTTTAAGGTATACAATTATCAATTCTGCCTATCTGAGACATAATTTTGTCTCCTTCAATACTTATGTATTAGTAGCAATTTCTTGACGCAGCTGCGATGTTGAGTTGCTTGAAGGAGGCTCTAACTCACATTTTAATATCTATATTGAAATTATAAATGGTTTAAAGTATACAATTATTAATTCTGCCTATCTGAGACATAATTTTGTCTCCTTTAACACTTATGTATTAGTAGCAATTTATTGACACAGCTGCGATTTTCAGTATTATAGTGATCTGTGTTCTAAGAGCGAGGTATGAGTACATATGTGTTATAAAATCGATTCAGATAATTGGATAATTATAAATATGCAATTAAATAGTGGGTAGGTATAAAAAGAAATTTGTATTCGAAATTTCTGACAGGTATTTGAGCCTATTTTCCAATGTGTTGCGCGTAATAGGTTATTATTATAGAGGTTACAGTTTTCTGTTTCTTTATCCTGAAACGTATTAGAAGAAAATCAATAGGGAGGATTTTATGATGAATGCTGTGGCCGTGTTTTCTTTTTATTTTTTACGGGTAACAGGAACAATGAACAGTTAGATGCGCGCGAGTTGAGAACGGTGGCAATTCTGCCTTTTGCATCAGGCAAATGACCCAAATGTTCGGGGATGGAGAAACCAATGCAAATCTGATTATCCTCAGCGACGAAGCGCAATTCTGGCTAAACGGCTTTGTTAATAAACTAAACTATCGTTTCTACGGAATCTCAAAATCCAATCGCGCTTCATCCACGAAAACAGCTCCCGTTCCTGAAATATAAATTCACCAATTTCCAATATGCAAAATCGTCAAATGCGAAAATAGAAAACTTAAATGCATTTCAAACTTGGATTTTAAATAAAAACAATAGGGTACTTATACTTTATCAAGGAACCCCGTATGTGTAATTTTCGCATTTAAATTTAAAATCATTTTGAAATGTTTGGTCTCATAAATGCAAACATCTGAAATCTCGACGAGAATTCTCGCGTTGAAATTCATTAACAAAAGTTACCGTAGTTGCAGGCTAAAGTTGAAAACGTTGCAACAGGTTTTATTGGATAAGTTTAAACACTGTCTAAGATGTATAATTAATTGTTTGTATACTGTTCCGGCCGTTTGGCTTGCACCCGATGAAATAATTATTACTATTATTATTTCTCAGTGTTCAGTGTTAATGTATTACGTATGACCAAATAGGTCAGATAAAAACAATTCATTGTTTATAAATATTATTTCTGTTATCTGTTCTTACCATTATGTAAATCGTATTTTTAGAAATGTTCTCAATCAAAAAGAGTTTAATAACAATGATTCTGCGGTCGGGTAATTATAAAACATATTAATTAATATAAATAAAAGATAAAAAGATCTTTTTTTATAGAATTATGATAACTTACCGAGCTTTTGGGTCGTGGTCTATAGGCTTTTTTGTTGCCTGACGTTTCGTCAGCGGCTGCGGCTGACATCTTCAGAAGCGTTTGTGGTATGGTCGTTGAAACGACGAAACGTCAGGCAACAAAAAAGCCTATAGACCACGACCCAAAAGCTCGGTAAGTTATCTTATTTCGATTGACGCCGGTCGTGAAAGCCTTCATACTATGCTTTTTTATGTTTCAACAAGTTTATTAGACTCAATATACAATTGTTTCGGCATATTATGCCTTTTTCAAGAATATGATATAATAAAATACTAAAATTCTTAAAGTGTACAAAGTCTTAAATACTGTGTACAAACCAATAATACAAACATACATACAAACAATAAATATTATGTATTATTGCCGCAAAACCCTAAAAATGTATCTATTATTAAATTGTTTCTGAAATCTGACTGTAAATTTGGGATATTATGTTTGTGTTTGAACGCTTTCTATATTTCCAGTTCTTCTAATAGCCATTTACCATTACTACCTGGGTGAACTAGTTTAATAATGTTTAAATTTATGCCGTGTTTATTTTCTATACAGTGTGTGCTAAAACCAGTAGCTTTTTTACATTCTTTGATATCTTTTACATGTTATTTTAATTTCCTGCCTGTTTGACTTAAATAGAAAGCGTTGCAATTTAAACAATCAATTTTATAAACTCCACTTTTTTAGTAACGGGTATGGTGGGTTTATTATTTACTAGTAATTTGGCTAAGTTACATTTGTTCACTGAGATAGTGTTTAATCCTAAGTTGTTGAGTTTTTTGAAAATTTTGTTGCTATAGTTAGGAACATAATTAATGAAGAGTCTAATAAACTTGTTGAAACATAAAAAAGCATATTTTTACCTTTATTTATATTAAAAAGTGTTTATTATGGTGTTGCCTTTTCAACGAGCTGATAACGTATTACGTATAGTGTTGTGTGATAGTAATAAATTGTAGTTTAAAAAAATGAAGTTGCCCATGGTCTAGTAGAAGAAGCAACAAGAAGTTTCATAGCACTTATCACTATGCAGTAGCTTTATCGAAACTGCTATAAATATACATAGCCGTAGAGAATCAGACATCAATTGCCATGAAATATTGCAGCAATTCGTTTTAGCGCCTTTCCTCCATTTCTACTTGCCTCCTCTAACAAGCTTAGTATTCGCATACCAAGAATCATTTGTTTCCCACTATTTCTTTTCTCTACCGTCGCGGCCGACAGGCACTGACTTTTTAACTCCTGAATGTACCGGGAATTCCCGATTTCTTTTCTTCAGGATAACTGTTATTAAATTATCAGGGTTATTCAAACTGAGTGGTACATTATTAAACGTTTTAGGGAAACTACGCATATTACAGATTTGAAAATTTGGGAGTTGGGGGTAGGTGTTATCAAGGATGATCTATTTAACTAAAATAATTTCAACTATCGGGCACTTCCGGTTATACCGGAAATTGATGTTAACTCGCTTATTTTAAATGGAATGGTATATTTTTTACGATTTCACGATGAAACATTGTTAATATATTAAAATAAAACGGAAAAGTTTCAACGAATGAATTTGTTCACAACTTTACAATTGTTTCGGCCAACGAGCCATTTTCAAAGAGTACATATAATAATAAGTAATAATTTAAATACACTCTTTGAAAATGGCCCGTTGGCCGAAATAATTGTGGAGCTGTGAATAAATTCTTTCGTTGAAACTTTTCCATTTGATTTTAATAAATATATAGGGGATGTTTATGTTTTTAGGATAAGTATATACAGTTAATAGATATTTTATTCATATGTTACGTCAAAATTTTTTCACTGAAGGCTCTGTGCTGCTCCCCTAAATCTACGTCATTGATCCTTGCACGTAATTTTGAGTTTAAAGGATACGGTAAAGGTACATCGTTTTTCATTTGTCGAATCTTGTTAAAGAAATCGTTTATCTGAAATGGACCCAAGAGCAAAACGAGGGGAGTTACAATTTAATTTTTGACCTGCTTTCGGATGTGCTGTTACGAAATTTGGCGTTTTTCTGTAGAAATTGTTTAAGGATGTTTCTAAGAAAGTAACTGAATTAAGTAATAAAGACGGTGATTTCTGGAAAATCTAAATTAAAAAACTTTTTACAATGTAGGAAAAGTTACTTTTTCGTTAATGAATTAATTATTCTATAATATGATAATTAAGGTTATTTTAATAATAATTTTCAATATCTGACAGAGCTACGGTTGTATTTAATTTTACTATTAAGCTACGCAAGAATGTTACGAATTTATTATTTATTTAGCATTTCTCTCTTGTTTTCCTTTTTTTGCGAATTTAACATTATTAGAATTGAAATTTTAGAGTTAATATAACTAGCTTTTCATAAGGGCCATTCAGTTCTCTTGAAAGCTTTGGAGTTGTAGGCTTTTGTTTTTGGAATTTCGAGAGCTATTTCCCACAAACCACTTGTCCAGTTTCCACTACCGTCATTGTCAAAATTGTATACCAACATGGGCAAAACTTTTACGTTTCAGTATATTTACAAACAGTTACATTTACAATTTACCGTAGGCACTATTTTATTTTTAATTGTATCGATGAAAAATTCTGTGTTGTTTTGTTACTAAAATAGTAATATAAGTTATAATAAGTAACAGAATATTTATAAGTATGAATATGGAATCAACAGAAACAACTACTCTGAGGGCTAATACCCCTACCGGCATTGAATTATACTGTTGATTCCGATGGATTCTTAGACGAAGATACAACATATTTAAAAAAGAAGGAATTAAAATCCTTATTCGTCTAAATATTAAGATCAAATATCTCACATTTGGAACGCATCCTACCAAGTAGGCACAACGAATCGAAAGCCATATCCCACGACCGGTTTCGACCTATCGGGTCTTATCAGGTGGGCGCTGGCAGAAAAGCCTTTACAGGCTATATGATAAATATAAATTTATATATAGGTATATTTATCATATAGCCTATAAAGGCCTTTCTGCCAGCGCCCACCTGATGAGACCCGATAGGTCGAAACCGGTCGTGGGGTATGGTTTTCCTACTTGGTAGGACGCGTTCCAAATGTGAGATCTTTGATCTTAATATTTAGATGAATAAGGATTCTTATTTTTTTGAATATAGAATATTTATCTTTATTTTACTCATATCCAGTACAGAACCTCTGAACATCTATACAATGTTCAATTGAAGCAAATCTATTTAAAAATTTATGCAAGATTTTCTCATTTGATTAGAAACTTGGCGGAGCTCTCGTTGTGGATATATATTTATATGGGTTTTATTTGGGATATCAAAGAAAGTTTAAATGACTAAGAAGTGGAAGTAGGGCAGTCGTTAATTCAAGTTATAATTCACTGGTAAAACTGTCGACAGAATTATTCATAGTTGGCAGTTCGTTGGTTCGTAATACATTTGGTCCTTTGTTTAATATTTCAGTGAGATGTTCTTTCGTTATATGAAACTTTCTGCAGTTAATATTACTTGCATGAGTTTTGAAGTGTCAAGGGAAATTCTTACGTCTTTATTACTTACTCCGCGGTTAAACAGGGTAACAATTGCCAACAAACTGCATCCCCACAACAAATTTGCGGTATACGCCCGCCCGAAACATTCCTTACAGATATGCAGAAGTTTTATTGATGAAATTCGCAAACTTTAATTACCAAAAGAAACAGAACTCAAAAGATTGTTTTTCTGCATAGGCTTACTAATTACAACATTCGGAATATGATAGGATTGGAGTTACCTTTTTTAGGGTTCCATACAATGAATGGGGAAGAGTAACCCTTACAAGAAAATAACTTTATCGTGATTAGTAAAAATAAAACACACTAAACACTTTTACTTAATTTTTATTGTAATCTTTACAAATTTGTTTCAACCCACAAGGTCATCTTCAGAAGAAGAAATAATAAACTAAGTCTTACAAGTGAGCTCTTAAATATTAAAATTTAGGGTAGGAGAGGGGCAGATAAATACTTAGTGCACATTTTAACTATAAGGGAACCATGAACATTTTCTATTTCATATTCAAAAAAGAAGGAATTAAAATCCTTATTCGTCTAAATTTTAAGACCAAAGATCTTACATTTTGAACGCGTCCTACCAAGTAGGCACAACGAACCGAAAGGCACATACCACGACCGGTTTCGACCTATCGGGTCTCATCAGGTGGGCGTTGGCAGAAAGGCCTTTACAGGCTATATTATAAATATGGAATCAACAGAAACAACTACTCCGAGGGCTAATACCCCTACCGGCATTGAATTACACTGTTGATTCTGATGGACTACTAGTTGTTTCTGTTGATTTCATATTTATATTTACATTTATAATATATCCTGTAAAGGCATTTGTGCCAGCGCTTTCGGTTCGTTGTTCCTACTTGGTAGGACGCGTTCAAAATGTGAGATCTTTAATCTTAAAATTTAGACGAATAAGGATTTTAATTCCTTCTTTGTTGAATAAGTTATATTTTCGTCTAGAAGTCCATCGGAATCAACAGTGTAATTCAATGCCGGTAGGGGTATTAGCCCTCGGAGTAGTTGTTTCTGTTGATTCCATATTTATATTTATATGTATTTTCTATTTCGTTTAAAACATTGTTACTACTTGAATTTAAATGAATTTTGATTTCTAACGCTTCAAAAATAGTTAGTTCTTTGCTTTTATCACGTGAATAATTTTTACATTTTCTAAATTAAAATTGTAATGTAAAAATTCTCATAGTAAGACTTAGTTTATAATTTCTTCTTTTGAAGATGACCCTGTTGGTTGAAACAAATTTGTAAAGATTACAAAAAAATTAAGTAAAAGTGTTTAGTGTGTTTATTTTTACAAATTCTTCATCATATTGATCAACTTTCACATAGTAGAGGCCAATTCAATCAATTATTTCAAATCTAGTAATTTATCGTGATTAATATGGCCGTCCTATTCAGAGCAGTAAATCAAATGTGTACCACTGGAACCGTGCCCGCTCCCCTCAGTACCCACAGTTACTAGAATAAAACAGTGAATTTAGGCAAGTAATTGAACTGAAATCGATGCAGACTTTGCAGTCAAGCATGATATACTTTAGCTTAGAGTCGTCGCGTTGTGTGCAAATATCTAACAGGTCATTGGTCAAGTTGAAAAAATACCTAATCAGGGATGTTCACGAATGTGGGAATGGGGCAATATTTATGCTACGAATAGGTATAATTTCAGTCTTAAGAAACGTTTTAACTTAGTATGTAGTTTTAGACTTTCACGGCCGGTGTCTAATTGTAGAATGATTTCCGGGCTGGGTTGCCGTGGTCTTGAAGGGTGAATTCCCGACGTTTCGTCCAAATCTGCGCCGGACATTCTCAAGGGCGTCGACGAAGAGCGTAACAATGTGAGGTGGATGGAAGGTCGGTATCGAATGCATTCGAAAACGTCGGGAATTCACCCTTTAAGACCACGGCAACCCAACCCGGAAATCATTTTACAGTTAGTATGTAGTTGTTGTGACGTTTTAATTGTGTTCCTTTTCGATTCGATACAATAGTGGTAGTCTGATCACACTTCTAGTTTATAGTTTACCTTTTGTGAAGAGATTTTCAATACTCATCTATAGAGAAAATTAATTTAAAAAATCAAGCATATAAACGCCAGTTTAATAGTGAAATTTATCGGGGAACAGTTGGATTTGTGGGTAGAACAAACAATAATATTTTGTTTTCCGTATTTACTTTTTGGCGACCATAAAGCACGGATGGAGGTAAGGTGACAGGCTTTTGTTTCTAGAATAGTAGTATTGAATTAACTTTCGAAAACTAAATTAGTAAACATTTGCAGAACTTACTGAACATAGCCATTATTTTTATTCATTTACTCATAAATGGTTGTCAGCTTTGTTCTATTATTTTCGCTTAATATTCTGAAATAATAGAGGTTTTGTTAGCTTGGCTGTATTCCCAATCGAAAATAAATATGACTGGGTTGTTTTCATTATTGGATGTGGTGTTTTTATTTTTATACCCTGAATATTCGTGGTTAATGCTAGTGCTTTTGGCGGTATAATGTCGATTTATGTCTGAGAAAGATTATGTACTCAAACAGATAAATGAAAATTGCTTGTTTTCATTCAACGTATTGAATAAAGATCGCTAAGTTTTATAAGTTTTTTCTTCTCGCGTGTACGGCTTCGCTGTTTCGGTAAATGCCGCTATTACGTGGATGAAGATAAGGGCGCTTCTTCCTGGGAAAAGCGATTTAGGTGAACCGTTTCGAAGATGCTATCTTAAAAGAGTTTTTTTTTGGATATTACTGTTTGGAAAGTAACAGCCATACTTAACAGCACCTGCGGAAAGCTGGCAAGGAAATAGCTGCGTCTTTAAATGGAAAATTTGAATCAAACGACTTCCTTTGAATGCTTTTTATTTCTCTCTTGAATATGTCTTTGACATCGTTCAAATAAATCTTTTGTAGTTCAAGAAACATATTTAGTTGGTAGTACTCCAATCTAAACGATTAAATCTTTTGACGTTTTGGGTTTATGGAAAATTATTTAGTAACTTTACTTGAAAAAGAAATTTTGACCAGACGATTTCAAAAGAGATTTTTATGATGAACCTTATTACTATTGGCCTTTGGTATGACATTTGTCAGACCAATCATTTATTACTAACTTCGCTTTCCCAAATTGACTCTACCGTGGGTCTATTATTTCATGTATTCCAAGATTATTTTGAAATATACATACTTTATTGTCCTATGCCTTTGTTTTGGCTAATAATTTGTTGCCGTATTTGTAAAAGTTTCTAATCAAATGAGAAAATTTTGGTTTAATTTTTGAATAGATTTGCTGTAACTGAAAGTTGTGGAGGGGGTCTCCAGAGGCTCTATCCGGAGTATAAGTAAAATAAAGATGAATACTGTGTTACTTCTTATATTTATATTACTATTTTAGTAACAAAACAACACAGACCTTTTAAAACCTTTTGTAACCTACATACTGTGTTAATATGACGTTACAATAATTATTTAAAAACTTCATTGGTACAATTAAGAACAAAATTTATATGTAGGTATATTTATCATATAACCTGTAAAGGCCTTTCTGCCAGCGTCCACCTGATGAGACTCGATAGGTCGAAACCGATCGTGGGATATGGCTTTCGATTCGTTATACCTACTTGGTAGGACGCGTTCCAAATATGAGATCTTTGATCTTAATATTTAGACGAATAAGGATTTAATTCCTTCTTTTTTTGAATATGTTATATCTTCGACTAAGAATCCATCGTAATCAACGGTGTAATTCAATGCCGGTAGGGATATTAGCCCTCGGAGTAGTTGTTTTTGTTGATTCTATATTTATATTTATATTCATAAATATTCTGTTACTTATTATAACTTATATTACTATTTTAGTAACAAAACAACACAGAGTTTTTCATCGATACAATTAAAAACAAAATAGTGCCTACGGTAAATTGTAAATGTAACTGTTTGTAAATATACTGAAACGTAAAAGTTTTGCCCATGTTGGTATACAATTTTGACAATGACGGTAGTGGAAACTGGACAAGTGGTTTGTGGGAAATAGCTCTCGAAATTCCAAAAACAAAAGCCTACAACTCCAAAGCTTTCAAGAGAACTGAATGGTCCTTATGAAAAGCTTCACAATATAACTCTAAAATTTCAATTCTAATAATGTTAAATTCGCAAAAAAAAGGAAAACAAGAGAGACATGCTAAATAAATAATAAATACGTAACCTTCTTCCGTAGCTTAATGTTAAAATTAAATACAACAGCAGTTCTGCCAGATATTGAAAATTATTATTAAAATAACCTTAATTATCATATTATAGAATAATTAATTCCTTAACGAAAAAGTAACTTTTCCTACTTTGTAAAAAGTTTTTTAATTTAGATTTTCCAGAAATCACCGTTTTTATTACTTAATTCAATTACTTTCTTAGAAACATCCTTAAAAAATCCTACGGAAAAGCGCCAAAATCAACAAAATAGCCTACAACTCCGAAGCTTTCAAGAGAGCTGAAGTGTTATTATAAAATGCTTCATAATATGACTATTCTCATAATGTTAAATTCACAAAAAAGAAAACAAGGGCAATTATTATAAAAGCATTATCACATTATCATCTACATTTACTTTACAACGTAAAAGATTGAGACGGATTGAAAACGCTAGGTATCGGTTCCAAATCAGGAAATGCTGGACAGGACAACATAATCAGTTCTACATCAGGTATCAGGCATTCCTGACTAGTTCTTCAATATTCATCTGCGTTAAATGCCGTAGTCCTTCCTGATCGGGCACGCGATGCATGCCTGCCTGACCAGGTCCTAATCGTATTCAGACAAATTTTTGTAGTTGGATTGTTGAATGGCTTTCACGCTACTGCTACTGGAGCTATAACAACAACAACAACAACAGAATTAGACTCTAACATAGTTTTTTAATGTAACATACTTGAAAAACAAGTGGGTAGCTAGTAGTACTAGTAGTAAACAGTAGTAGTAGTAATAGTAATAGAGGCAGCGTTCAGTGTACATAGAGATTCGATGTCGTTTTAAAGTACCTACACGTTTTGTAAATGGTATACCGTATTCGCACGTAAACACAATATGTATCCAATACATATTTGGATGTAACGTACCATGTACGTATTTGTAGTAAGCATGTGTGTTTGTGTTCTGCCATCTATAAACTCTTTGCACCAGACAAATCGATTTATCGCGAGTTTGTACCCCTATCGGATCTTCAGAGGTGAATAAACACCACTCTAACTATTCCTTAAGAGTTTTTAATTAAACTTAAACTTTCGACGGTGCAATCCTTGTAAAACATTATTATAACTTCAATAAAATAAATATTAAAATAAATATAAATATGGAATCAACAGAAATAACGACTCTGAGGGCTAATACCCCTACCAGCATTGAATGGCACTGTTGATTCCGAACGATTATTAGACGAAGATAACAATCCAAAAAAAGAAGGTATTAAAATCCTTTTTCGTCTAATTACAAAGGATTACAGATCCCACCGATAGGCCGAAACCGGTCGTGGGATATGGCTTTCGGTGCGCTGTGCCTACTGTGTAAGACGCGTTCGAAATGTGGGATCTGTAATCCTTAAAATCTAGAAGAAAAAGGATTTTAATGCCTTCTGTTTTTAAATATGTTATATCTTCGTCTAAGAATCCATCGGAATCAACAGTGTAATTCAATGCCGGTAGGGGTATTAGCCCTCGGAGTAGTTGTTTCTGTTGATTCCATATTTATATTTATTGTATAGCTTGTAAAAGCCTCTCTACCAGCGCCCACCTGATGAGACCCGATAGGTCGAAACCGGTCGTGGGATATGGCTTTCGGTGCGCTGTGCCTACTGTGTAGGAAGCGTTCCAAATGTGGGATCTGTAATATTTTGTAATTAGATGATTTTAATACCTTCTTTTTGTGTATTTTTTTTAAATATTAAAGAGTTCACGATTTATTTATAAGACTCGACAATTGTTTCGGGCAATGCTTATTCTCAAGAGTAGGTATATACGTGCTAAAGTCATTACAGGTAAATTACCTGTTTATATACAATTACAAGTTACTAAGTAACAGTTGGGATGAAATCTGTCCTAACTCTAACTGATTGTTGACAATACTAAATTGATTATGAAGTTTTTTCGTAATTTCAATGTTTTCTAACATATTTAACTTTTTGCTTTTAACAATATTAGAATACAATATTGTAACATTATTGGTGTCTATGTTATGTTTAAATAAGGTACAACGCTCGTCTATTTATGTGTTTAACCTATTTTTATTTATGCTATATAAATGTTCCATAATCTTTGTTAAAATGGCTCTGCCAGATTGGCCAAAGTAAATTGCGTCACATGATTTATAGGGTAACTGATAAACACCACTTTTTTCTAGGGGATCTGTTCTTTTTATTATTTACTAGTAAAGTTATTAAGGTTAAATTCTTATTTTCTACAACTGCTAAATTTTATTTTCATAGCTTTTTCCATACTTATTACTAACAAAATTAATATAATGTAAGGATGCAAAATTTTTAATTTTAGAATTACTACCAAGGTCATCATTATACAAAAGTTTTCTGGCTAATTTATGTTTCTTACAGTTAATTAATTTATCTACTAACTGAACATAATAACCATTAATTAAAGTGTGTAGGCTTTCACGGCCGGCGTTATTATAAGAACGATTTTCCGGGTTTGAAGTAGCTTCCTGTCTCGAAGTTCTCTTCTCGGCGGTCCGTTATCGACCTCAATACCTCTGAAAATGTCAGCCGTAGTCGCTGACGAAACGTCAGGCAGAAAACAAGCCTTTAGACCACGGCCATCAAACCCGGAAAATCATTCTTATAATAATAACCGATGTTGGTGGCCATTAGTTTTTATTATGTTAAATTCTATATTGTAACTAACATCAGATAAAGGCAAATCAATTAATCTATTTGTCATACAGCTAGTTTCGTGTGCCAAGGGTAATTTTAATCTACAGGGTTAATCGTATCTGTGTAAAAAAAGTGGAATCGGCAGTAAATTATCGGTCTGACAAAAGTAGTATACCATAAAAAATTTATTGGAAAAAACTAGATTATATAGTCATGTAGTTGTCTTTTTGAAAAGGCTTAAACGTTAGTAAATTGCAGGTCTAAAAAGATACAGACCAATAATAACGATTATAATAAAATCTTCATCGAAAACATGTGCTTATAAAACTATATGGTCGAAGGTGTAGGAAGGATGTGCAAAGGTAAAGTCGCCAATAAATTACTTGTATGAAAGTGGTTAAAATCATAAAATATTTACCGAAAACATAAGGTTATGTGATAACAGTTGAGTCAGATTCGGAAGGCGAAATCAGCAACGAATTATTGGTTTGAAAGAAAGCTATTTTACGATCTTCATCAACACGTATTACAATAAAGTGACTTGCTTCTGGAGGTTATTAAGTTGAAATGAAATAGTCAATAAAAAGAGGGATATGTGTGGAATAAGGCTCTGTTTTCGTCCAGTAGTTTACTGGGGACATTGCCTTGCGAATTTGACTCGAGCTATCAAATTATGTGTGGCTTTAGGGCTGCATTACTCCGGAATATGAAGAATAGTATTATGTTCTGTTGTTTATTTGTGTTTGTTTGTACACTCCTGCTGACTTTGATATATCTTGGCAACATTTCAAAATCACGTTTACCGAACAAAATAGCAAATATAGGAGACGACGTCGTCGCCTACTATGACGCCGGCTACGACGAGGACGTTAGGGGATGTTTTTGCTTTTATAACGAAACAAAAATATCCTTTTTTTTATCATCAGCTGCTGTTAAAACGTAATGGATTAGTTGCGTGTTTTTCTTTCTCTTAGCGTGACGTCTATGAAACAGTACACTACATTTATGTATAGTTTACCTGCTGCCTACCTTTGCAACGTTGATGTGTTTTCAAAAGATGAAAACGATTTAAATCGTTATTATTGCTTGTTTGAATTGATAACGGGAACTCCGTGTATTATTTCATATAACAACTCCCTGGATGAAGTTGCTAAACCATTTTCCTTAATTAGATTATAACATACAAATAACACTTTTGATTGATTTATTTATTTATTAGTTGGCATTAATACATAATAAATAGTAATAGTAATAGTAATAATAATAATAATATATTATATAAAATATACTATATACCATATATATGATCCTGAAAGAGTGAGGAAAAGCCTCACCTTTAGGCCTGTTGAAAAAATCATAAACCTATGATAAATGAATAAACACTACTTTGTTTATTATCACTTTTTTATTTACAAATCGTTTTGACTATAGCTTCGACAAATAGCTTGTTATTGTCGAAACTATAGTCATTAAAATTATGATTATCCAAATTTTCACTGTTTTTGATGTGGTGATATTTGCTGCTTTTCCCTTTTGGTTGATTTTTAAATGGATGATTCGGACGTAGATTCTTCTTCTTCTTTTATTGTGATAAAAACCAGATGTTCTGTTTTATAATATTGAGTTTTAGTTTCGAAAACCACTTGGCTATGTCATTATCGCTGGATTTTTTTAAACTATTTACTACATTATCCTTTGCTTGTTGAAACTCTATAGTAACAATGAGACCAAGAAAACACTCGTTTTAGGTTTCAAAAAAAAAAGAAAATTGAAATTTAAAAAGAGTGTTTCCTTTTATCTCATTAATTTTGAGTTTCAGCAAAGTAAAATTTAAATAAATAATATTGTATTTTATCC
The DNA here is from genome assembly GCA_963921985.1 of Agrilus biguttatus. Lineage (NCBI taxonomy): Eukaryota > Metazoa > Arthropoda > Insecta > Coleoptera > Buprestidae > Agrilus > Agrilus biguttatus. Next base: position 20,976,270 of record OY998126.1, on the reverse strand, counting down.
TTTTATTTGCATTGTTTTATAATATATGTTCTAATAAGTACGTGTAAACTGATTTGGTTTATTCTTTTTTTCAGGTAAGATTTTCATTTTACAACTTAATCTCTTCTATTGAGGGGTAAGTCTTGCTACAAAATAAATCAGTATTTTTTTTAATTAAAATAAACACATGTTATAAAATTTGGTTCAGAAGTTTCAAAAGTTTACAAACATCTCTACTGTTTACACAAAAAAATTAGCTACAATTAATCTTCCTAGGTTGGATTTATTTATTAAATGATTTTAGATTAGCAGTTCTTAAAAAATAAAAATATTTGTTAGGTATGTAAACATAGTCGATATTTGTGAAGTTGAAGGGATAATTTTGTGATTGTATTCAAAGTTTATGTGCTTCTACGTAACATATGTTAGTACTAAGTGGCGGTTAGTGTGAGAGAAGATTGCTTCAATCCTCTCGCCGAATATAACACAATAGTCCCGGGCCTAACAAAGAAAACACGTTTTTTTTTGTTCAAAATTGGCTTTATTCATCAATGTAATCTCCATCAAGAGCAACACAATCATTCCAGCGCCGTTCTAACATTTCAATACCACTTTTGTAGAACAATTTATCTTTTGCCTCAAAATAGACCTCAGCTTCAGCGATAAAGCGATAACCTCTTCATTCGAGCGAAATTTCTTGCCGGCGAGAATTTTTTTGAGGTCTGCGAACAGCCAGTAGTCGCGGGAAGCCAAATCTGGAGAATACGGTGGATGTGGGAACAATTCGAAGTTCAATTCATGTAGTTTTGCCATTATTTTGATGACAAATAACTTGTGACACGGTGCAATGTCTTGATGAAACAATTTTTTTTTCTTTACCATATGCGGTCGCAATTTCGGTCTTCAAAGGCTTGGAGTGTTTAACGCTATATAATATTCACTGTTGATGGTATTTTCCTTCTCAAGATAGTCGACGAATATCGTACCACGCACATCCCAAAATACCGAGGTCATAACCTTTTCAGCCGCTTGTGCTTTCTACGATCTTTTGCGCTTTGGACGAGGTTCCAGGTTTGGGCCAGTTGCTCTCCACTCAGATGACGATCGTTTTGATTCCAGAGTGAAGCGATGGATCCATGTTTCATCCATTGTCACATATCGACGCAAAAATTCCGGTTTGTTACGATTAAACCAAACACTGGCCAAACACTGTTCAGAATCATTAACACGTTCTTGTTTTTGGTCAACGGTGAGCAAACGCGGCAACCACTTTGAACAGAGCTTTCTCATAGTCAAATGCTCATGCAATATAACATAAAGCCAACACGTTCTTTGGATATCATTTGATTTGATTGATGTCAGTTAACTCATGCAATTTCACCTTTCGATCATTCATTCATTCATCATTCGATTTTATGGATCTTTTTGATGTTTTCTGGTGTTTTCTGCGTTATGCATCATCAGTGTCTCTGTCTCTACGACCACGTTTGAAGTCAGAAAACCAACGTTTTATTTTGTTTTGGTTGTTTCCGATGGAGCGGAGTCACCATAACACTCTTTCACTTTTCAAGCCATTGCTTCGCTTGAACGGTATTTTTTCCCATCAAGAAGCAGTATAAAATAAAAATACGAAATTGTTTTTGATCCATTATTTTGATTGTTGTTGTTGTGTTTTCGGGCGCTCTAGACGAGATTCACCCGTTGCTGTCCACTCAGATGACGATCGTTTTGATTCTGGAGTGAAGTGATGGATCCATATTTCATCCACTGTCACATATGTTATCGACGCAAAAAATCTGGTTCGTTACATTTAAACATGGCCAAACACTGCTCAGAATCATCAACACGTTCTTGTTTTGACCACCCATCCACCCACTTTGAACAGAGCTTTTTTGTGGTCAAATGCTCATGCAATATAAAGCCAACATGTTCTTTTTATATGATATCTTTACGATGTCAGCTAACTCACGCAATTTCACTTTTCGAACATTGAAAACGATTTTGTGATTTTTTTTATGTTTTCTGGTGTTACCGCCTCATTTGGACGTCCACTGCGTTCTGCATCATCAGTGTATCAGTGTCTCTTTATTCTGATTCAGTCGTTTCCGATGGAGCGGAGCCACTGGAGTCAAAACACTTTTCAAGCTTGCTTTCATTGCTTCGCTTGAACGGTATTTTTTCCCATCAAGAAGCGGTGTAAAATTAAAACACCAAATTGTTTTGATCTATTGTTTTGAAAATAACAAAAGTAGCTAGATAAAGTCACTCTAAGTACAATAACTCGCAAACTAATGAATAGAATATTATGAAATTTTAACAGCTGTCTTTTGAAGGTTAGTATTAACTGAAAAAGAGGTGAATGCAATAAAACTAGCGCCATCTATGTGTTGGCCCGGGACCTTTCAGCTCATGTTAAGAACATTGTATGATGAAAAGGTAGCTTCAGTGTTTGTTATTTATCTCTCATCTATTCGTAATGGGTAGCAAGTTAGAAAACGAATATTAATATTTGATGAATTACACGCTTACTCTGACAAATTAAAATTTCATAAACAGGAACAACGGATATTAACCCCTAAATATTCTAAAATTCTAAAGTTACCTCCTTTAGCAGCTTTCACCGTTACATTATAATTTCCACCATCTAGTTTGAACGTTGTTAAATTTATTTCTGAGATACCATCCAAAAATCTATTTGCATAATTTATTCATCAATTTGTTTAATTTTCACCGATAATTGTTTTTTTTTTAAACTCGCGTCAAAATCAGTTAAACTATAAAAGGAAATTTCGACGAGATGCTTAACCAATTAAATTAGAACCCTCTCCTAAGTTTAAACTTCTTCTTTTCTTTGATAGAGACGTAAATGTTGGCATTTCGTTAACATGCATTTGAGGCTTTTGTTCTCTTCACAAAGGGCTTAATTGCGCTAAAGAAACGGCCCTGACGTTGCTGGCGTAGGTGCCGTTGCAACTACACACTAATTGCGATAAACTGTTCAAAAAAGTCTCGAAAAATAATCCATTAGATCGTCGCGAAAACTTAATTTTTCTTTAAATGTAAGTGCTGATATTGTCATTTACAATAAATTAAAAAGTTTGGACAAAAAACGGGGACGAACTTTTAACTATCCTACTATTTATGCAAATTACATTATAAGGTAAATGTTAGAGGTAATTAATCAATGATTGAGTTATGTTATATAATTAATTGTATCTTGGTTCACTTGATGAAAATTAATAGTCAACGTTTTGAAGAAATACACATTTTTAATTTTCACTATTTTATTATTAACTTAACATATGTTTCCCTACACTGTAGCTTCATCAGAAGTAGACAAATACTTAATTTTACAAACGATCTGCAACTAGGGAGGGGAGTAAGTTAAGTAAAGGGGATTTGTTTTTTTTTAATTTGTTTATTTCCATTGTTACTAGCAGATTTAATTTATTAATTATTAATGTTTGATTTAGTATGTAAGCTAATATATATAATTGTTGAGGCACTTAATTTTTGAAATTCCATATTAATAATAATAATAATGACCTTCCGGTTTGGTAATTTTCAAATGATTTATTTTGCTTTCGCTACAATTGTTTCGTTACACAGAAAATTCATCAGGCGAGATGACAAACTAACTTATAAGATATTTTGCGTTACCTAAATAAGTACCTGCTAAATCTAGGGTGGGGTATGTTTTTATTTACAATTAAGATTAAGTAAGGGTGTATTAATAACTTCTATTTGATCATTTAAGATAATGTTACTTTTGGTATGTTTGTTAATTTCTAATATCTCAAACAAACTTAATTTTTGACCTCGAATAAGTGTGAAGATTTTCAATATTTTTGTCGAAATGATGATTTTCTGATATCAGGTGTTCTGCATACGTGGAGTGTGTCTTCTGTTGTTGGTAAGCGTTTAGGTGTTCGTTTATTCTTTCTTGAAAAGATCTACCCGTCTGTCCTATGTGGACCTTTTCACAATCTCCAAATTTTAACTCCTGATTTTGAGTTTTTATCTGTTTCCTTTGTTATTTCTAATTTTGTTTCCTAAAGAATTATTTGTTTTATATGTAACTATCTGTTTTTAACATTTTCCCAACTTTTTTAGAAGTATTGTTAAAAAATGTGAGGTAAATGATTTTTATTTATTCTGTTTATTATGTGGGTAAAGCAGATTTAATGTTCTTTATTTAGAAGTCCTATAATTAAATTTTTGAAGTAACCATTATTTTCTGCTATTGCATAGATTCTGTTTAATTATGTATTGAAGTTTTCTTTAGATAAAGGCACATTGAGCAACCTATGTAACATTGAATGGAATGACGCTAATTTTTGTGAATATGGATTTGGCATGTATGATCATATTGGTGTGTGTAGGCTTATGGTATATTGAAAACATGTGTTTATTATTTTGCCTTGTAATTGTGGGATCCAAAAAGTTCATCGAATTGTTTGTTTCATTTTCAATAGTAAATTTTATTTTGAGGTTAATTTATTTAAGAAGTTGAATAAACTATTTAGTTTAATGTAAGATAAACTGTTTATGGTGCAATCTTGATAAAACATGTTTAATAGAAACACAAAAAAATACAAAATTGTAAACTGAGCACATCTTAAATGTCTCTTTGATAATGACCAATTGGTCGAAACAATTGTTAGAGTTTTTTTTTTAAATAAATAGTTGAAACAGTTTACAATTTTGTGTTTTTTTTTGTGTTTCAACTATTTAGTTGCCTATTAGTACCGGTAAGACAAACTAACACATCATCTACATAACGGTACCAAAAAATTCTTGTATTGGTAATTAATATTAAAATACTGAAAATTAAAAATATGTTTCATCTATTCAACGTTGCTTGAGTTATTGTTTAGTTTCGTTTATGGTGAAATAGGTTAATATGTAGCGATGTTCCGGGGTGTTTTTATGGCTGTCTCGTAAAGAATTCTCTTTTGTTTTTTGACTGCGAATGATGGTGTTTTGTGTTTATGTTTTTATTTTATTTTTTCGTCTCGGTTTACAACTTTCACAGAGTAGAAGGGGTGAATACTAAAGAGCAAAAGCAGAGGATAATATTAATATTTATTATCGAAATGGTGGGAAATAAACGGGGTTCACGGCATGCATGCATATCCGTACTCAAGTTTAAAAGTAGATTTTATATCGGATGTTTATATTACTGTTACGACTTGGAACTGGCTTTGTATATGTGTGTGATGTGTCGTTCGTAATACTAATAAAAAGAACAATAAAACCGTGTATTTCTACGTACGAATTCTACTACTGTATAGATAGTCTACATGCATACGTATAAGTACATTTGTGTGTAAGGTATTTCGTAGAATGTCAACGTTAGTAAAGAAATGCAACGTTACATTTATCTGTATACCTCTATTTGTATGAGTGTATGTATGCATGTGTGTGAATGTCTGGACGAAAGCGAGATAGTGTCCCAGAGTTGTCCTTTAGAAGGTGCACAGCTGCACCCACTAGATATTAAGGGAACAACGATTTTCCAGGAAAGCCCATTTGAACCCGTAAAGATCGAAATATATAGTTATTGTGTCCCTCCATAGGGCAAACGTCGCACTAATTTCGTTTCTGAGAATGTACATTTTGTGTTCTACCCACAAAGACGTAGGTACAGTGGCCGACACCTAAGGAGATTCAGCGACAGTCAGATTGACAGGTAGGTAGGCGGATACTTTTAAATGAAAGAGCCAATAAGAATATAGCTGGACCGAAACGTCAAATTGTAGTTCAGTGGTGCGTATCACTGAGATAAAAAGTACTGAACACGGAACACAAGTGAATTCATCCAACTGATTTACTTACCGTAATAACCCCTTCTCTACTGACCCTTGCTGAGCAGTTATCATTCTGCCTACCGGTCGATTATCCCCGCTCTAAACGGGCTAAGCTTTGCTAGTGCGCATCCGATGATTTATGGCTTTTGAATCTCCTTAGGTGCCGGGCACTATACATTCTTCTTATATAAAAAAGGAAGAATGTTTCAAAGCATTAATTTATTGTTTACAACAATTGTTTCATCAGAACATTGGCTTCCTCAGGTGAGGTGGTGAGGATACATCTAATTAAAATTATTACTAGGATTGCTTAAATTATGTTGAAAGTATCTACCGTCATCACTTGGTAAAACATGTTTAATTATAAAATAAGTATGTCTACAATAAAACACTTGCAAGTTTCACTTAATTCTTACTTTCTCTATACGTATTTCGCCTTTTTAGGGCATCTTCAGGAGTTATTACAAGGGTTGCTTAAATACTAAAAGTAACTAATTATGTTGGAATGGGAAAAACCATTTACTTCAACTTGATCGTTAAGCAAAATTTTTAGTTTATTATATTTATTAATATACAGACTTTCTTATTAAGTTTAGTTTCTGACTTTTAGGTAATTCTTTATGAATCCGAAAGTTGTCATTAAAGGTGTATTTTTATTTTAGTAACTGATTCGCCTTTTTCATTAATGTAACTCCTTTTATGTACAATAATCCTTTTTTTTTTTGGAAGGATCTACCAGTTCGTCCAACATACACCTGATTACAATTCCCGTATTTTAGTAAATAGACTCCAGATTTTGATTCTTTATTAGTTTTTTTATTATTATGCTTTATAAAGATGGATCAACTATTACTAGTTTTGAAAGAAGTAATTATATTATTTGCTTTTTGCAATTCGTGACTTATTCTTAATGATATGTGATTAGATTTATTATTTAACAGAAATACAACACTTAGTTTCAAGAAAAAATTTTATTGTGACACAACAATTGTTTCACCACACAGTGGCTTCATCAGGTGATGACCTGCAAACTTCAGAATAACAAGCAATATATATATATATATAATGATCCTACTCACAGAAGGGAAGGAGCAAATTAAAATACATATAATAACGGTGAATTTTTATAATCGATTGGGTCATTTAACGATAAGTTTTGTTTAAAATTTCTATTTATTTCTAAAGTTTCTAAAAATTTAATTTATGACTTTTATTACAAATATGAAAAATTTTAAATTCTAGGTTGAAATTATGTTTTTCACTGTTTAAATGTTCAGCATATGCTGAATCAGATTGGTATGTTATTTCCTATAACTTTGTAAAGTTCCTGTATGTTGAAGGCAGACGATTTAAACTTTGATTATGATCCTCTATGTTTACGTATTTAGCTAGTTATTTTGGTGAGGGGTTTGGGATGTTGGAAAAATTAATTTCGACGTAAATCGAGAGAAGGTCCTTCCTTCGGTCCACGGTGTCGTGTCATGTCTTTCGCAAAAATTGGGGAACAGAGGCAACAGCGCGGGCATCCAAACTAATTTACCTAACTTATTTAAATGCAAATTTTACATTAGTATGATTCTACACGCCGTTAGAGCTAACCAGAAGTCATTGTTATGGCTGTCAGCATCCCTTAAATGGAATAATTTCTCCTGTGTAATCCATTCTGCCTTTAGTTAGGTAACCGCAACGCAACATGACAAGGTGAACCTTGTTCTGCTTCAGCTCAGTTCAATATTACGCCTTTAGAACAATCCATGTGACGCAGCTACTACATCGAACCTAATGTTAAATATTAATTAATCATTTCGTCCCTACATCCTACAAGGAACATCGCAACATTTGTTTCAATTTCATAGTCTTCAAAATCGTTGAGTTTTTGAATCCTGACTGCGTCAAACTCAACCAGAATATGTTTAGGACCAACCAGAAACAAAAGAAGTGAGAAGAACTGTTGCTTTCTTTTAGGCTAGTCCTGAAGGTGGCCCGATTTAGGTTCATAAAGCCAACGATAGTAATGTTACGTACTTTTTGGGCTGAAAAATAATAATATACAGGGTGTACGTTTTCAACCTGACCCCTAGACTATCTTCGAACTGAATTGGAATTTCGTTTTGAAATTTTGGCTGAATGAGTTTTCACAGAAGGTCTACCATTTTAAAATATTTTCGAATTTCTATCACTTCCGGTTATACCGGAAGTTGACTTCAACTTTGTTACTTTAAATGGAACCCCCCCTATTTTTTTTTTACATTTCTGGATTCCCCGTCAGAAATAAGGGTACATTTGATAATACAACCCTACCTTTATTCTAAATGGTTTTTGAGTTATTCCATTTTTTTTTAATTATTCTGTTTGCCGCATTTACTTTTATCGCGGTTATCTTCAAAAGTAATTGATGGTATTTAATGATTTGTCGACATGTTCTTAATTTTTTAGTAAGGTATTAATTCGTCCAAAAATTTTTGAAAAAAAAAATCAATAATGGAGTCAAAACATGTGTTGAACATAAACTAGAAATAAAAAACTTGTTTTTAATAACAGCTCATACTTCTTTTATACAGTTACATTAACCGCTTAATCCTCAATAAAAAAGTATATGAATGTCATTATGCATCTAAAATTGATATCTTGTGAGAAAATTTAAAAAAAACTAATTTAATACAATTTTTTTATTTTTACAAATAAGTTTTTATTTAACCAATGACAAAATTATTCTACAATTGTCCATTAACTTCCAAACATTTTAAAACTCTTTTTTCTACAGCCAGGACAGCATTAAGGATTTGTTCAGGACGAATCTCTCCCATTGCTATAGCGAGGGAATCCAGAAATGTAAAAAATAGGGGGCTTCCATTTAAAATAACAAAGTTGAAGTCATCTTCCGGTATAACCGGAAGTGATAGAAATTCGGAAGTATTTAAAATGGTAGGCCTTCTATGAAAACTCATGGAACCAAAACTTCAAAATGATATTCCAATTCAGTCAGAAGATAGTCTAGGGGTCAGATTGAAAATGTACACCCTGAGTTATGACGTACTAATATCTATGATTCTAAGGTATGAACGTTTATAATGGAAATCGGTGCAGCTATTTCCTATGGTGATACAACGTTCTGAATATTAAAAAGATGGAACAGCGATTTAAACATCGCTAATATGTCGTCTTTCATTATCAGTGTTCAGTTATAGATAAATGTAGGCATGGTCCACAGACTGTGACTAAACGTCCGCCGACGTAATCGCCTACTGTTTTAAGGTTTAATGTGAACTAGGTTGTTGTGTAAAACCACCAAAAATAGAGTTTAATTCACTTAACAGAAAATAAACACTTTACAACATTTCTGATGCTGCCAACGCGCGTCGAATGCAAAAAGCGTTGATTACCTTGTTTAAAATGTAAGTACTATGCGCCTTTGATAACGGTATCCTTTCATATCCTTATTTGGACGGGTCCAACTAGTGAATAAATAATGTGATTAATATAAAAAGTCTTTTCATATAAATTCGATTGGTTCAAGGTTAGAAATTATTGGCGAGGATTTCATAACGAATCATTTCATCTGTCGCCGTATTTTTCGATTATTTTTCCCCACGAGACGACGGTTTTCGGCAGCGTTACGCAGACTTCGTTAAATTCCGAATTACTTCCGGTACATTTTCGGGACAATTATGGAAAGTTATAAGCTTTATGGATTTATTGCAGCTTCGCAAGGGGAAAGGGAACGACATCAGTTAAAGGTCGATGGGTCGTAATTGAAAGCTAAAGCGTGAAATTGGAAACCGAAAGTAAAGGAGGAAAGCATGTGTTTATAAAAGGGGGAAATTCCTTTGAAAATTTGTTTATGCCAAAAATTCTATTGTTTTCATTTTTGTTCATGGGGGAATTGTCCGCCAGTTTATCTGCAGTCTTAATCCTTTTTCAAAACAATAAAGTTACCTACCAAAATCCATAAATCGGTTTCGATTGCCCGCAAAAGTGACAGACATAACTGTTGAATATTAATAATAAAAAAAGTAGATAATGATCCAGTAATTCTTGTTCATCTTCTTCATGTGCACCGCTTTAGGGTTGCGACAGGATCAAAAATTTTATTTACAAAGTCATAATATTAAAATAACCACTTTTTACTAAATGCATATGGATCTATATGTCACGGGTAAAGTTACATAAGCGAGTAAACCTAGGTTTACCCGGGTAAACTGCGTTTTAGCCGCTTTCGTTTGGTTAAAGTTAGATATACCATAAATGACTCATACAACTCAAGATGTTATTAAGCTTTATTTGCGCTTGTGTGAAGGGTGTCAAAAACAACTGAAATTTGTCACAAAAGAACTTGTGGTTAGGTTAGGTTAGGGTAGGTTACGTAAAGCTGTTAGAAATCTTTGCAACTCGAAATGACACAGCAGCTTGTCTTGTTTGAACAAATAAATACTCGTGAGTAGATTACCTTTAAGATAATACAGTTTTAGAATTCTAATTTTTATTTGTAAAATGTGTTTTTTGAATTAAATATGTTTTTCAAACATTAATGACCTTGTCATTTATGGTACATCCAACTTTAACCAAGCAAAAGCTGATAAAACGCGGTTTACCCGGGTAAAGTCCGAAACGTGTACAATTTCAAATATATTTTAGACTTTACCCGGGGTATTACGTAGTTTACCCGGCTAAACCTAGGTTTACTCTCTTATCTAACCTTACCCGTAACATATGCACGGTGGTACATATACCAAAATAACATTTTTTACAATTTTTGCCTGTCTGTTTGTTCCGGCTAATCTCTGAAACGGCTGAACCAATGTTGACGGGACTTTCAGTGACAGATAGCTAATGTAATAATGAGTAACATACACCACTATTATTTTATAAATTAATTATTATTAATAAATAGTTATTAATTTCCAAAATAAATTATTAATTTCCGAAATAAAAGTAGCCTAAGTTACTCCTTATTACATTAGCTATCTGCCAGTTAAAGTCCCGTCAAAATCGGTCTAGCCGTTTCAGAAATTAGCCGGAACAAACAGACCGACAGACCGACAAAAATTGTAAAAGCGCCTCCCGCCCTTAATATTACAAAGGCTGCCTGTCGCGCGGGCTCAGAACACGCGTGCGGGCTATTGCTAATGGTTGTGTCTCAACGACTTCGTTTAAAATTTTACAAATAACTTTTTTGTTAAATTCCACGCGGACGAAGTCGCGGGCACAGCTAGCTACTGTTAAATAAAAAATTTCATGTTTCAACCATATGGAACGGAATGTTATTATAGTGTCACAAAGAATCTTTCTTCCAAGGCGTAACGCGAAAAAACGTAGTTTGATATATATAGTAAAAGTATTAAGGGCTGTCTGGTCTGTTAAACATGATAATTGACAGGCAATGCAATTATTTTCGAGCCCGAAAAGTGACATGTAACAAACTTCCCAAAATAAAAGTTACATAATACAATTTTTCAAGTTACAGAAAACTCTTTCACGACCTTTCAAGGAAACCCTAATGGACTAAAGGGATTAAGTAGTTTAGTGTCACATTTCCCATGTTCCTTTTGGTTTTCTTCTGTTTTGTACACGGAAACCAAAATAATAATTAATAATTAACAAACAAAATTTCATTAATTTCTGCTTTCAGTTAGGTACCGAGTTTCTTTATAGTAATGGTAACGTTAATTAAATCGGCAAAAAGTAACAGAGTATTACTAAAAGTTCGATTTTTTGCAGTAATAAAATGCCGCGTTATAAAATCACTTAATTAAAGTCGTAAGTTCATTTATGTATCAGCAACGGTCGTAAAAATGCGGAAAGAAGAAGTATTAAGGACAGACGAAAATCTGCAATAAAAACAAAGTCGTGGCCATAAAGCACCGCACGGGAAGGGTGTTGGGGGAGGTTTCGGGGACGGTCAGAGGTGGAAGAGTATCGTCCTTTGGGACCGTCGCCGTCACGTAGACCTTTACTACTATAAAATGCTTCAGGTAGTTATTGCTACTTCTCTTGCTGATGGTGGAGTTCTTGAGAAGCGGGAATTATGAAAATGCCATCTCTCAAAGTTAAATTCAACTTTTAGAACTTTTCCCGTCTCGTATCATAACAACGACTCGAGAGGAAACGTTTCTGTGTCCGTCTTTTTGTTTTCTGTTAGCGCCGTGCCGTTTGGAAAGCAAAAAGCACGACATAAATGCACATTGGACAATTTGTAACAAATTCTTTCTTTCCTATCCCTTTCATCCTTTCATAATACGATTTTCATACACTACCACTGATTCTATTTTGCTATCGATTTTAATCGTTTAATTTATAAAAGATCTCTACATGCAGCGAGTGTGGTGTGCTGCCAGGCGCGGTTCCTCCATTAGGTCATTTGGTCAATGACCCCCTCCCAATATATTTCCAAACAAAAGTATAATAATGATATAAACTAAATAATATATTTTTCATTATCTTTTAAATTTGAAAATTCCTTTTTTATTCTAACTATTCTAAGCGTCTAGACTCGACCCAATTACTGATTCCGCAACATCGCCGGCACGACCCACCACTTTGCATCTCCTGGGGGTACTGATTTGATTATTGATTTTTATTCGTTGGCAGTTGGCATAAATAGGGCTGGCAGCCAACGGAGGCGAGTGTCAGCCGAGTTTTCCCGATCTAATTTGCATTATGTTATACGGCTTTCTGAAGCAGTGAAATAGCAAAGTTTGGGTCAACAGCCGCGGCGAGGAAAATGCAGTATTTTTCGTGGTGTTTTTGTTTGTTAGCAGTTATAGACATATATTTGTAGTGTAAATTAATATTTCTTGTCATATATGTGCGTATTTTTAACCAATAGTTGCTGTCAAACCTCTGACATCATGTTTTTCTTGAAATAAAACTCAGTTAAGACATATTGAGAATTGACAATTTTGATCCTTCCGAAAAAATGACCACGAGCCGCCACCATACGCTGCAAATGGTCGTAATTGTTCTACTTCTATTGATTTATAAGATACAACCTCAAAGTTGGACAGTTCACTTTTTACGGTTCGACTAAATATTGAGTCACTTCCTTAATCTGGATTTTGAACAGTTGATTTTACAATTATTATCTACATAGTTACTGTATATACTTACAAGAGGTCTTATCAAACCGTGGAGAGTGATTGTAAGAAGTTTTAGGTTTGCATTTATTTAATGGTGTCTTTGGTCAAATTTTGATATCAGACATCCAATTTAATTTGACTGTTTAGTACTCTACATATCCTGGCATCTTCGTGATAATTGTGCTTATTAATGGGACGCAGTTAATAGGTTTGAATTGAACAGTCGTGTTGCCAACCTATTGCAAATGTTCCTTGATCGCTATATATAACATATGTATATGCGTACATACATATGTTTGCTGCTGCTGCTGCTGGTGGATACTCGATTTGAGAAATGGCCCAGCCCGGCATTATCGAGTAGCTTGAGGATTACTTACGATCTGCTGGTACAATATCGTATGACAAACAAATGTGTCGTCTTAATTGAACCATTAGTAAGGTGTCGAATACTTACACACGGAATGTTATCGGTAACAGTGGTGCCATTATAAGGGGAACCGTTTCCATAATACTGTCCGACTCTCTACTATCTGAATTTCAGTTTCATATGCGCAAATTCGTCTCTCGGGACTTCCCCAGGTTTCGTTCGGTACTAGATGTACGTATGTAATGCCGTATGCCATGCAATAAATACAAGAAGGTCGCGTCTCTCGATTAAGATTGTTCTCTCAAGTTGAAACGGCAAAGGGACCATTTCCTGTTACAATAAAGATATAGACACAGGAGTTGTAAGTTAGTTATGTTAATATACAAACATAATTCCATTATTCCTCTGTTAGCTGTTCCATTAATATTGACCACCTTTACATATCTCACCCCTTTTCACGTTAAATATTTGGCCATTAAGTACTAAGAATAATACTCAATAATACTACTATTAATGGTGCATTTTTAATGAAAAATTACATATTAGAATAGCTATGTAAAAACAAGAAAATACACAAAATGTTTCAACGATTTTATTAGTCAAAAGCTCGACAATTGTTTCTACCAGTCGGCCTTTATCAAGAGTATTGGTAGTTACTACCTGAGGAACAGTAATTCAAACCTTAAATAGATTACAAATACATACGAAGTTACAGATGTATATAAGCCTAAATAGGGGGGAAAACCATCATAAATTTGTTAACAGAAGTGGACTATTGTTCGATAATATTTCAGTTTGGTTATTGACTATATTATCATTCTTTGCAATTGCTAATTTGATTTATAAAATTTCTAGAAGGTTAAGTTTTCTACTTTTTTCAACGTTGTGAAGTAATTGAATAATGTTCTGTAAATGTTAAAATTTAAATTCTTTAATCTATTTGAAATTTTATGACTGGTATTTTTAATATAATTTAAGGCACAAAAACGGTTAACATTATTAGTTACTAAACCATTTCCTAACATTCTTTGAGCTTGTGTTCTAAGTTTTTTCTTTAAAATATTATCTACAATGTCCACTTTGTAACCGTTGTTTACGGCGATATGTTTAATAATGTTCAGTTCCTTATAGAAATTTTGATTTGATAATGGGATATTAACCAACTTATGTATAAGACTATGAAAGACTGACATTTTGTAGTAAAAGATTGATTGGAAGACCGGCTGGTCGAAACAATTGTTGTGCTTTTGACTAATAAAATCGTTGAAACATTTTGTTAAAAATAACGTAGAATAAAACACAATGTTATTTCACTAATTTTTTATTGAACTCGACAATATTATTTCGATCGTCAGCGATCATTATCAAGAGACTTATATTATATGGGTATAAGTCTGCTATCATTGATAATTTAATTAATAGAAAAGTTAACAAATCAATTTCAAAATTAATTTATAATGCCACTTCCTCAGAAAATACAAATTCTGAACGTTATTGTTTCATTTAATTTATAAACAACATTAGTCACAATTTTAAAAATAAGTTAAAAAAATAATCTTAAAGCCATAGAAACAAATAATATCAATTTAAAAACCTTACTTGTAAAAAACGAACCATCACGACCTCCGGAATCAAAAAGCGGTGTATATAAATTGCTCTGTAACAACTGTGATGCAATTTACATTGGACAGAGTGGAATAACTATTGATACGCGATTAAAAGAACACGATTACAGCATAAATAAAAAACTAAAAAAAACGGGATTCGCGGAACATTGCATTGATTCGAACCATTCATTTGATATAAAAAATACGAAAATCATTCATACTAATATACACATAGCAAAAAACTATCTATGCTAGAAAATATAGAAATCAAAAAAGCTATATTCGAAAAACTAAATTTAGTTAATAATCAGACTGAATTAGGATCCACTACTCCTATGTAATCTGTAATTAGTATAAATACGTTGGCATTAGTTTTAAGTTTTAGTTTAAGTACTCTTGATAATGATCGCTGACGATATTGTCGAGTTCAATAAAAAATTAGTGAAATAAAATTGTGTTTTATTCTACGTTATTTTTAACAGTTTACAAAATGTTCACGAACGTTGCACTATCGAAAGTTTAAGAAACATTTTGTGTATTTTCTTGTTTTTACATAGCTATACTAAGAATAATAATTATTCCTCTGCTGTTTTTGGTTTTCATTCAATAACAGTCACTATTTTAACGCAAATACGAGTATAACAAAATAAAAGACTTTTATGAGTTTCTAAATTAACTTTATTTCCTATTGCGACAGTTTCGTCACACCGTTGTTTCATCAGGTGGATATAGTACATTGTAATTGGATTATTGAATTCCTGCTTAAGTTTAGTTTTCTTTGTGTCTTGTACTGTAGTTTCTTAACCTCGATGTTTGATTTTCCCTCAGGTTAGTAGAAACTTGGGAGCAGAATGTAGTCTAATTCAAAACCACCCTCATAACCGATACCGTTTACCGTAAGGTTTGATTACTGCTGGTGTGGTCGCGGATTGTATCGTTGCGTTGTCGATATGATAGGGACGTGGCATATCGTGGCTAGGCACAGATGTTGTTTCGCAAGACGAAACGGTTGGTTCACCGTTGCGGAATTGATGAAAATTTCTCTCTCAGAATGGAAGCCCTTAGTCCTTTCCTCAGTAGAATACCGCGGCGCTTTCGCCCGGATCGTCACAGTCGCGTAGATTTTCCTCGTTAGGGAAAGCTTTGTTTGTTTGCACCGCCGTACACGACAAAGGCCAAAAAACCCCCCCTTTGAGCTCGTCTAAAGTAATTTCTCCTCGATCTAACGTATTGCGCCCCCGAACAATTCTTTTATGTTTACCTTTATATTGAATCCTTCAATGCC
Organism: Agrilus biguttatus; assembly: GCA_963921985.1. NCBI lineage: Eukaryota > Metazoa > Arthropoda > Insecta > Coleoptera > Buprestidae > Agrilus > Agrilus biguttatus. The sequence continues at coordinate 20,960,146 of OY998126.1, read as the reverse complement.
GGTACCTCTATGTGAAATGTGTAACAAATAGAACGAAAAATAACACTCTATATAATACGATACCGTAACATAATAAAATAAGTACACATATCTTTCCGTAGTGCAATATATTTACCGTAATAGTTTCTACTGATTCCGTGGTTGGTATATTTCAGAAACATTTATTAATATTAAAAAATAATAATAAACTTTTGCTTTTTAATGCTTTAATAATATATTTAAGTATAATTCTAAATTAATTGTTTCGGCTTTTGGGGCCTTTGTCAAGAGTAATAAGTTAATAAAATTATAATATTTAAACTTTCACTGGTGTATTCTCGATGAAACATTTTTAATAAAGGAAACAGAAAAAGGAAAGAAATGTTTCAACAAAACTGTTTATTTCTCGACAATTGTTTCGACCTCTAAAAGGTCATTTTCAAGAGTACAATAGTAACTAAGGCTAAGATGTTAAACATAGGCTTTTAACATAAATAAATTATAAAGTGGGGGTAAACGAAAACAATTAGAGTTGTGTGATCATTAAAGGTGTGTTGTATATATTTATTTCTTTTTGATTATTAACTAATTTTTTACAATTCAGGATGGTATTTTGTATTTGCAGATTTTCTAGCAGTGTGAGTTTTTTACCTTTTGATTGAGTATGTACTAGTTTTACGTTACTAGTACCTATGTTATGGTTGTTTGTGGTACAATGTTCTGTTAGGCCTGTTGTGTATGTTTTGTTTTTCACGCTATCCAAATGTTCTTTTAAGCTTGTTTTAATAGAACGACCCCTCTGACCTATGTAAATAGCATCACAATGTTCGCAATTTATTTGGTAGACCCCACTTCTTTTTTGTTTGTCTATTTCTAGTTTATTGTTAACCAAAATTGATTTAAGGGTATTTTTATTTATTTCGATGGCGTGTATATTAAAATGTTTTAATTTATTTTTAATTTTATTACTAGTGTTTTTGATGAATTTTAAGGCACAGAAGTTCGTTGATTTTGTTTTTGGGGGAATTGTGGAAAATGTGGAGTCTTTTATGAAGTAGGTTTTTAATTCATTCTAATTTGTACCCGTTGTTTATTTCAATCTCCTTTATAATATTTAATTCTGTTTTATAATCTTCCTCGGAAAGGGGTATGTTGATTAGCCTGTGTAGTAAACTGTGAAAAGCAGTTATTTTAATTTGAAGAGATTGGTTGGAATAAGCGGGAATGATTGTATCTATTGTTGGTTTTCTGTATATTTTGAATTTAATTTTATTGTTGTCTCTTACTAACTGTTAGTTCTAGAAAGTTTTGCTGGCTATTTAGCTCTATTTCTTTCGTAAATTTGATTTTATTATTTAAACTGTTTAAATATACCAAAGAGTTGTCAAGTTGTCTTTGTGTACCTTTTAAAGGTCGAAACAATTGTCGAGAAATAAACAGTTTTTTGTTGAAACATTTCTTTCCTTTTTATGTTTCCTTTACTAAACTTATTTTAAGCTAACTTTACTTTACCTGGAAAGGCATCGATAAGGGAATTTTGAGTATTATTTGTCTGATGCACAGATTGTGGGCTTATTATTTATGTAGATGTCTATTATGAGGGTATTTAATAATGTTTGTTGTTCGTTAGTTATATTTTTAGTAGATTTTAATGCCTTTTAAATCTCTAACTGTTCGAAAAGATTTAAACATTTTCCTTTGCTTATTTCTTTTGTTTTGTAGTTATGATTTTTTCTGAAAGGTTATGTGGTCTGTATCTTCACTTCGTTAAATCAGAAACGAAAGTAAAAGAACAATTGATTTCGACAAAAACAGTCTCATATGTACTTCATCTCTCTCTTGGCCAAGAATTTCCTTACAATACATTCGTTAGCGTATTTTTATGGCAACCTACATACATACGATATATATAGCAAATGCGCATCTGTCTGTCTTCTCCATAAAATGTAATTTTCTAAGGGTATTCATGAATTTGTAATTGCAAACACAAAATAATTCAATTACCTAGCCTGGCGTTCTTAGCACAAATTGGCCTCTCATCTATTTCATATTAAGCGCACAAGATATTTGGGTGTAATGAAGCTGTATATGGGATCCTCTCGGAACTAATAAGGTCAGGAGATTGTATGTGTTCATCCTTGGCCCTATTTACAAAACGGTGCACCCATCCAATAAAATCGTCCTTTTATTCCTGTTATGCGAACGAGTGTGTTCGTGGAAATTTTTTTTAACGGGAATAGTTAATGATTCTCATTATTTAATTACGAGGGTGGATCAAATATAAACGAGCCTTTTTAAATTGCGCGCCGGATAGTTGTTCAAAGCGCATCTGGGCGATAGGAACTTGAAGTGGGGATATTAGGTGGTACGGAAACGACGCGACGTATTGCTGCGTTCGCTTGGTTAATAGCGACCACAATGAGTGAGAAAAAGGTGCATAGCAGCGAATTATTATTAAGTTTCTTATACGTGAAAATGTAAAACCAGAATTTAACGATGGGCGTAATCGTAATCGTGTCGAAAATGTGAATGATCCTCGTCGTCCGCGCACCAGCATTTCGCCGGTTAACATTGCACGCGTTAGAAACCTTATTGAAGGGGACCGCCACGCCATGCCACTGTGTTTCAGATATCTGGTGAACTCGGCAACAGCCATGGGAGTGTCCACACAATCATAACGAAAATGTTTAGCCCGCTCATTGGGTTCCAAAGTTGCTGAGTGAAGATCAAAAAGCTGCTCGAGTTCGCATCTCTCAAGCCCTTCTCACTCGATTTAGAGAGGAAGGTGAAATTCTTTTGCACAAAATTGCAATCTGCGATGAGACGTGGGTACACCATAACACTCCAACATCAAAACAAGCTAGCATAGAGTGGCGGCGCAAAGATGAATGAGGCAAACCCACTGGTGAAGCCGAAAACACGTCTGCCTGCAGACAAAGTTTTAGCCATGGCTTTTTGGGACTGGAGAGGGGTGCTGTTAGTCAATTTTAGCTCGAACGAAGAACCATTAATGCAGCCTACTACTGTCTGTACTTCCGCAGTTTTAACGCAGGCCCAAATCGTTGAAATGCACTGGAGGCAGCTAGAACACCCTCCATATAGGCCAGATCTATCCACTTGTGATTTTCACATATTTAGGTCCCTCAAAGAATCACTAGGAGGCGAGCGATATCGCGATTTCAGACCGATTAACAGGTGGAGGCGTTTGTGCGCAACTGGATAGATACATGCCCTGTTTCTTTTTATGAAAACGGGATGAGAAATCTACCAAGCGTTGGGAAACAAATCAGACGGATATGTCGAAAAATAGAGAAATTTGTGTTTTTGTAAAAATTTTCAAAACAAAGGCTCGTTTATATTTGATCCATCCTCGTATTTAACAACGATACAATAAATACTGATAGGTAACAATTAGTTGTACTATGGACATGAAATAATAACGTATCTGTTAGTGTGAAATTGTTGTTTTTCTTTTGGTTAATTGCTAAATCAATAGCTAGCTGGTGGTCGTTGACTTTTCTAACTTTACGATCTTTTTGATGCATAAAATACGAAGTCTATGCAGCTTGGTTGTTTCGGGTCATGAAGTTTCAAAGGAAGTTAAATTTTTAGGATTTCACTTCTTGCATTTTTACATACACAGAAATTTAGCTCACGTCTATCCGCGGTCTTTTCCCGAGGTGTTTTGTGCCGAAACTTTGTCGTGGTGGCGTCGAAACTTATAGGATTAATACCCACTTCTTTTGTTCGCGTCTGGTTTCCTGTTTTTGGTCCCTTTCAAGTGGTTGAGTCGAGGGCATTTACGTGGGCACGGAGTAGCACGGCACAGGACTGCAGCCATTAATCCATGAAGGATTTTAACCCTTCGTTTCAACGGAAGGCGAATCAATGCATACCGAAGAGATTAGAATTAAATATTTACTTATTTATCAATTACGAATTCATAATTACTTTTGTACTATTTGCCTTTGAGTAATTAAATTCGTTTGAATCTAATTTTTATCTTAGTATCGTTTATTTGAATATTTAGCGAACGTGTGGGGTAGAGTACCACAGATACATGTGTCGAGTATCCTGCGCACGATACTGAAATAGTGCTGTTGCATCCGGCGAGTTGGATTAGCTGCTAATGTACAGTGCCTGACACCTAAGGAGCCATAAATCATCGGATGCGCACTAGCAAAGCTTAGCCCCTTTAGGGCGGGGATATTCAACCGGTAGGCACAATGATAATTGCTCAGCAAGGTTCAGTAGCGTAGTGGCAAATAATTAAAATTAACAGAGTAGAGAAGGGGTTGTTAGGGTAAGTAAATCAGTTGAATAAATTCACTTGGGTTCCGTGTTCAGTACTTTTTCTCTTAATGATACGCTCCGCTGCACTGCAAGTTATCGCTTCGGTCCAGCTATATTCTTATTGGCTCTTTCATTTAAAAGTTTCTGCCTACCTACCTGTCAATCTGACCATCGCTGAATCTCCTTAGGTGCCGGCCACTGTACATATGTGGTGTGTGAGTCTCGTGGCCAACAAGAAAGTAGGGAAGGTACCTTGGGTGAGTTTCGTCCGTAGGGTTAGGGGTATGTTGTAGTTTTATAACTGTATGCGGCGAGTCCCTGCTGAGCTCGTTTGCAGTGCCTGGCGGATTTATGTGATTCTTTTTAAAAAATTTGCTACTAATTTTGCAGTAATAAATAATGTATACTTTTGATGTTTAAAATGTAATTAGTGGCAGATGTTTCAAACCCTTGTTATTTAGTAATAGTAATGATAATAATGAAATTTTCCGTGGCTCTTTATTTGAGCGTTAATTATAAATGAAATGCCACATCTGTATGTACTATATACATGGACTACACATACCCATGATGCTCACGTTACAATTCTCCGAATAATTTCACATCTAATGCATTTTTAATTGAGATCCGTAGTAAATGCAGATTACACAATATATGTGTAGGTACATACGTGAATGTAGGGTACGTTGTACGTTGTACACACAGACACATTATGGTACAATCGCATTAAAAACATTTATCACAATAAAAAAAGATGTATCTATTGTTGTTATGCAGTTCTTGTTCATTTGTTTCGTACATGTGAGCAATTGTTTTCGACTGGTCGTATTTCAATTATACGTATATAGAATTTGTAGAGTATAATAACGAAATAATTAATAGATTAATGTGATATTAATTATTGAATTAATCCACTACAGATTACCTCATACAATGAGGGAAAATTTTGTTACTGTTTTACCCCTACTAAAAATTCTTCAAATATTTAATTATTTAGGAAATAATGTTTTATTTATTGCTTTGAGTGAATGATATTCTCACATCAATGTATTGTTCTTAAGTTTTTCATGACAGTCTATAATAACAGTCTGCTTTTTTATTTGTGGTAATTGTGTTACAACACAGCAATTAATTATTACCAGAAAATATGATAATTTTTGCTTATACTGAGTTGTAGAAGTACAAGTGTTCAGTTACTTTGCGATTTAGTTATTTAATAAATAATAATTAACGGTGCGATAGTGCATCTGGTAAAACGGTTGAGTAGTTATTACCATAAATGTTGAACATCTTAGTTGGTCATTAGCGAAGTAGAGGAAGGAAACATATAGGTACAGTGGCCGGCACCTATGGAGATTCAAAAGCCATAAATAATCGGATGCGCAGTAGCAAAGTCTAGCCCCTTTAGGGCGGGGTTAATCGACCGGTAGGCAGAATGATAACTGCTCAGCAAAGTTCAGTAGTGTAGTGGCAAACAGTTGCAAATTAACAGAGTAGAGAAGTGGTTGTTTGTAAATTGTGTTCGAAATGAGTAATCTTGGGAAGAGAAAAATACTAGTATTCAGACAAAAGAAGTGGTCTACAATATATGTTCACTTACTTGTTTGGTCTAAGCGGAGAATTTATGTATCAACAAAATGTATCGCTGACTGATTGAGGCAATGCAGCGGTCTCATACTTATTCTTAATTTATAGCCAGATTTAATGGAACATTTGTTATTTCTGATAGAGTGATATGTATTAATTTTTTTAGTTCCTTTTGAACCGTTCTAAAGGACACAACAAAAATATATCTGAAGCTTACATAAAATCAATTGAGTTTTCTTATTTAATATTTTTCCCATATACCTATTCACTTCGCATGAATCATTAAAACCCTATTAGGGTAAGGTAAGTAAATCAGTTGAATGAATTCACTTGTGTTCCGTGTTCAGTACTTTTGCTCTCAGTGATACGCGCTGCTGAACTACAAGTTGACGTTTCGGTCCAAGCTATATTCTTATTGGCTCTTTCATTTAAAAGTCTCCGCCTACCTACCTGTCAATGTGATCGTCGCTGAATCTCCTTACGTGCCGGCCACTGTAGCTACTATTTCCGTAAGTCTGATGGCGCTAATTTAAATGTAACCGTGCGCTAATATAAGAACACACGCACAACATACACACCATGTATTAGACTATGACGACGTGGTAAATTGATGCTTGTTACCCGTCAGCACGTGCGTCTGGGCGTTACCGACGATTTAATTGTTTGGGGAACCCCACGATTACAATATTCACGATATCGTCAGTATACATGATGGTGAAAGGTTCTTATTACAATATATATCTCGTATGGAAATTAATTCCGAGTGTTTTGCGAATAATAACAAGTTCAGTATGTCAAATTTTGAGATAGAAGGTTGCAATGGTCGTTATATCCGTGTTCTAATTGGGAGGACTACCTATTTAGGTTCTTAGAAAAGATGTTAGTAAATTGGGAAGGCTTCTTATTTGAAACTTTAGAATAAAGAGTTCTGTAAACAAAATTAAAAAAAAAACAATCGGAGTTAGAAATATGTAATCTGTAAGATGTTGTCTACTAATACTTGATTGAGATTCATGATTAAGAAATGAAAACACACTGTGTTAACTCTCAATATACTATTTATTCACTTGACAGCTGTTTCGTCACCATGTAACTTCTTCTGAAATATACAAATTACTTAAAATTATTACAAAATGTTTTCCTTATGTACTAGCTTAGAGGGAAGGGAAGGAACGGGGAAGATGTTTCATCCACAACCACCTAAATTATATTCTTTTATCAAACTTCAGAAAACAAATGCTCCAATCAGGTCAGTAGTTTCGTTTATAACAGCTCCTACATACCTTCTATCTAAACAATTATTATAATTCTTAAAGAATATTTGAAATTTTCTAACATACATTCCATAAAGAATTCCAAAGAATTGATTTCGAAAATTAAACATTTACATTTTCCAGATAATAGTAAATTTGTATCATTCGACGTAACTAATTTATTCCCATCTATACCACCACATGAAGTTATAAAAATAATAATCAACACCTTAGAATCTAACTCAACTAACCCGGTCATTATTAATGAAATAATTTCAATATACTAGAGCGGCGGCGAGTTCCGGAAACAGATAAAACGGGTTCCTCGAATACGGCCGTCGGTCTGCGCTTTGATAGAAATGATTAATCAACAACATAATAGGAGTTCGAGAAAATACTAGAAGATCGTTCCTGATTACTCCAGAACCTTCGATACCTCTATAAATATTATGTTGTCGACGGTCAAGAACAGTTTAGTTTTAGTTTAGTTTAGTACACCGTCACGGTTTATAGTTTACAGTTGATAGTAGAATGGTAATATAAATACGATATACCGAGTGATATAAATAAGTGGTAATATAAATACGATATACCAAGTGATATAAATAACACATTTACCTTGTCATATAAATAAGTTGTTGCATTAGTGCTTAAGTGTTTTAAGTAGTGTGTAAGTGTAAAATAAATAATTGTTTAAATAAATAAGTTGATCTAGAAAATTCGTTACAATATTAAATGTTTGTGTAGACCAAAACTACTTCCAATTTATTAATGAATTTTACAAAGGTAAAGAAGGTTTAACGATGGGAAATCCCATAAGCCCGTTATTAGTAAAAGTATTTATGGCAAAAACAAATTAGAAATTCAATACATTTTAAAAATTGTTTATATTATTATCGATACGTCGATGGTGTTTTAGTCAGTTTCACAGACTCAAATAGACAACTTATTATCATGCTTAATTTTCTAAATTCCATATACCCCAATATTAAATTAACTCATGAAACTGAAATAAATAATCAAATTAATGATATGTTATTAAAAAAGAAGTATACATTATACACGTGAAAGGCTTTTATAAATACATTGTTATTCTTAATCTACTCTAATATTGCAAGACATTTTCTTTAGAAATAATAACTTTTCTTCTTTTGAACCGGTGTCATCATCTTCATACCACTGTCACCTTTTCGATCCTTTCATCCAGGTGGATGTATTTTCTTTTTCGCTTTTTTCCGTCTAAATTTAATTCCAACCTCATATTATTATCAGCTCCTTCGGCTACTTCCATAAGTGTTTGAAGAATGGTTTTAAATCTCGGATTTGTTCTTCCGATTTTGGAGTTTATTTCGTGATTTACACCTTCAGCTGCACCAATAACCTAACCTAACCTAACCTAACCAATTTGTTTTCAAAAATAAAGGTGTATACATTATACACGTGAAACGCTTTTTTGACCGCAAAATCGACAGGTAAATTTTACCCTTCCTTCATTTTTACATTCAAGAACGATTTGACCGAAAAATCCACTGACCGCTCGATGGACTGACCGCAAATAGGACGACACCAATCTGGACGTATCTGGATATCCTCAAATATAGGATGTCCCTCATAAGTCGATCGGGTCTTTAGTCATACTGTTTAAACTGTTTCAGATGTAAATTTGTTTTTCTTGAATATTTTGAATTGCACTAGTGTCATTAAAAATTTTCCATAATTTTATTCATGCATTTTTAAATCATAGGTTAACGGAATGAAAAGAACCAGATTTTCCAATTTTTTTGATAATTTTTCTGTTATATTTACTCAAATTCCCGTTTTCCAAGTTGTTAAAGTTATTTGAACCGAAACCATTCTGAAAAACAAGTTTAAGCATCGTTACCAGAAGATTCCTCTTAAATCGTTCTATAATTTTATGCATTTCTTTCTTTGGTGTTGCAATCTCGATATTTTTTGGACTTTTTTCCTCATCAACGCTTTCCGGTTAGGAGATTTTCGTTGGATATTAATTAAATGAAAGGCGTTCGTCTCTCAATTTGACGAAACTTGCGAAATTTTTACTTTAAATCAACCTAGTGAATGGACCGAGTAGTCAAATTCGCGTTTTTCCGCCTGGAGTCTCATCAAGTTAAAGTGCTTTTTTTTCTGATTACAAGCGCATTCTACTTATTCAAAAGACATCGTTTCCTCCCCTGTTTTCAAAGGGAGGCTATAAAAACGATCGTTAATTTTTCCACACCTTGCAATCTTACAAATTAATTTCGACATCAAGTACCAATTTATTAATAACTAAACAATCAACCTTGTCTTTTATAAGAGTGGCGGCTTCTGCGAAGGATTGTTGGAACACGCCCTCTACCTATATTCACATTTATTGAAAGAAAAAGTTATACGTTATTCTACAATGTAGTGTAACCTGCCCAGGTCTATTCGATCGTCATATAACTCACCTACGTTGTTTATGGAAATCAGCTGTTGTCGGTTCGATAGACTGGCTATTAACGTAATTTGGAAGGGTTGTTTATAGTTGTTAAATGAAAGACAACAAATATGTGACATCCTAACTTTATTATGAATGAAATGATAAAATACCAGGGAAATCCCAGTAGATAATATTAAATTTTAAACAAAACAAATACGAATGCCAGACTCAGCCTAGGGCTAGCGCGGGGAAAGACTATGGCAGAGAAACCCATGATCTTAGCCCTACAAATCAGAGATGTGTACCATCCGTAAAGTATAAATATATATAAATTAAAAATATTACCCTGCACGATTCACATACACAGACACATGTAAATAATCATTAAAACTGAAGAATGTTGGTATTAGTTAGTAGACAATGTAAGAAATAAAATAAATAAAGGTACTGAGGTCCCATACGGGAGGCAACCCAGCTATAAGTTGAGATTTTAGAGCACAATCTGGGCCTTACATAAAAATAAATTGCAGTAAATAAATACCAAAATAAACACACAAATAAAAATGTAAATAAATGCAACGAATAAATATCAAAATAAAATGCAATAAATAAAGACCAAAAAACACAGTTGTGAATACTCCCAGATCAACACTCAACACGGGAGAAAATGTTAGTAAATTCAACAAAGCTCGAAACATTCTGAACTTATCAGGTAGAACAACAAAGTGCAAAATCATAAAAATTGGGAACAAAGAAAAATCACAAAATAATTGTTAGACATCATCGTTGTTTTCAATTTAACAAAATAAAAGTTCAAATTAAATAAAACATCTCAAAATATGCAAGATACAAATTATTGTGTCATTATAAAATGGATTGAAAGAAGAATGAAAGTTGACAACTTTTGTGTAAATTTTTTAACAGTGAAAAACAACATAATAGATATTAAAACCTCGTTGAAAAACATTCAAATACAATAGTTCATTACCTGTTAATGCAACTTGAAAAACACACAAAAATAGAAATAAAAACAAAGAACCAACAAACGCGACACTTCACTATACTGACAACCCCAAGAATAACCATACGACCCTCTACAACCAAGAACGCGACGCTGAGCTCTGGTAAGTCTTAGACCTCTTGAGTGACATGTAGAATTTTTATCATTCGTTCGCGTCTAAGATAACTAAATAGTTCCTGATTTATGAGTAATGGGTAATAATTTAGGGAAGTGTGAAATTATTGAAATAGGCGATAGAGAACGACAGACCCTGGTTACTACAAGTAAAAATATCTAACATCACCCTTTTTGTACACAAAACATCAATATTTCCGGAATATCAATTCCTTTTCAGGTTCGAACTGACACACAACATGAAGCGTCTCACGTTAACGGGAATTAGTGAACTTCTTGGAGTAATGACTTCAAAGACGCGCTAAGGGGTTTGCATTGTAGTAATGAAACTCGGTTAACAAGAAAATTACATTCAGAACATAACGCATAACTACCAGAAACTCGTATACGTTGAAGAGAAGATATTGTTCCATGTATTTTACATCCTAATGTACGACTTAGAACTGGAATGGTAATTTATTAGTTTGCATAAATGCCTACAGCTGACAGGCATGTTTCAATGCCCAAAACAGTTCGCGTTTTCCAACAACGACGAAAATGAATTAATCAGTTTTTATTTGTGTAGTCTCTACAAAACCATCCCAAATGCAGAATTTGATTATCTGAAGAAATCTAATAACACGTCACCAATATAGGAACAATGTTTACAGTTAAAAGAAATTAATCCGTCAATAAATAAAGATATCTTAATGTTCGAACGTTGTAGTCAAAGAGGTGGTGTTGTATTTTAATTTTATGATAATTTTATGTTATATTCGGTTCATTTAGTTATGTGGGTGGCCCGTAAGTTAATTTATTGTCAGCGCTGGGTGAAATATACGTTGAAGCAGTTGCTCTTAGAGAACAATCAGTTTTGTGTCATGAGGTACGGACCAAGTAAGCCGGGGTTAAAGCCACGAAACCCGTATTAAAGCGACACACTCGGTGCCGCGTGGATAAGTTTTCGAAAAGCGGCGAAATTTAACAACAGTTTTGAATTTCGCAGTTGCTTCGGATCAAAATTATGCAAATTAACTTGCCTAAAAGGACCATAGACGATAAAAATGGACACCGGCTTCGATTATGTTTTCTTTTTTCTGTTTTTGTTTCTTTGGTTGTCGACCATATTTAGCCGTGCGTTTGATTGAGCACGATTATCGATTATTACTGTAAAGATTTTATCGAAAACTTGTAAGGATTCTCGTTTTTTTATTTTAATTTTATTGTCTACTACAGAAAAGTGACCACAAATTAATATTGATTATGCAGAGTATAATTCATTTTAAACGAACTTATGAACTTAAACTTTGAATGGTGCACTGTTTGTGAAACTACATTTTAAGAATGAGAAAAATAATACACATAGAAAGTTATATCAAAGTACATCAGATGTTTTGTAAAGAATGTGATGATACGTATATTAGTCAGTCAGGTAGGAAAATAAACAAACGTGTGGCAGAACATTCGGCAGCTATAAAAAACAATAAAACCAACTCAACTGGTATGGCTGAGCACTGCATTATGTTTAACCATTCATTAGACGAGTCGAATGTTAAAGTTTTACACTCGAATGTCCCTAAAAGTAAAAAGTTATATCTTTTAGAAATTAAAAAGGCCTTATATAATAGAATAAATTTAATAGAAATACTGTTTATATCGCATTTATTGTGAAACACCATATTTACTAAATAGGTAAAGAGTATAAAAACAACTTTGGGTACAAGTTTCACTAATTTATTGTTAAATACTCAATAATATTATTTCGACATTCATTTTTAAGAGTTCAATAGTATAATTTCATATTACTCTTGAAAATGGCATGAATGTCGAAATAATATTATTGAGTATTTAACAATAAATTAATGAAACAGGTAGAAATGTCTGTTTATGGTTCCCCTCTCCTGTTATTTAATTTGTAATATTATTTAAGTCTGGTTTTGGCTGTAAATTTTAGTAATCTTTTTGTATTCCTCTCTAAATGACCTCGTTTAGGTCGAAATAAATTTGTCGAGGTTCTCGAAGTAAAATTTTAGAAAATTACCGTTTTTTTAATAAGGAAATAGCACCACCTACCAATAGCAACTCCTGATGAAATGATGCGAATCCTTTGCAAATGTTTACTAAAATGAATTATCGCCTCTACAAAGTAAATAATAAAAACAAAATAATACATATAAAAATATAAATATAAATATGGAATCAACAGAAACAACTACTCCGAGGGCTAATACCCCTACCGGCATTGAATTACACTGTTGATTCCGATAGACTCCTAGACGAAAATATAACATATTCAAAAAAGAAGGAATTAAAATCCTTATATTTAAAATTTTTATATTTATAATATAGCCTGTAAAGTCCTTTTTGCCAGCGCCCAACTGATGAGACCCGATAGGTCGAAACCGGTCGTGGGATGTGGCTTTCGGTTCGTTGCGCCTACTTGGTGGGACGCGTTCCAAATGTGAGATCTTGAACGAATAAGGATATTAATTTCTTCTTTTTTGAATATGTTATATTTTCGTCTAGGAGTCTATCGGAATCAACAGTGTAATTCAATGCCGGTAGGGGTATTAACCCTCGGAGTAGTTGTTTCTGTTGATTCCATATTTATATTTATAATATAGCCTGTAAAGTCATTTCTGCCAGCGCCCACCTGATGAGACCCGATAGGTGGAAACCGGTCGAGGGATGTGGCTTTCGGTTCGTTGTGCCTACTTGGTAGGACGCGTTCAAAATGTTAGATCTTTGATCTTAAAATTTAGACGAATAGGGATTTTAATTCCTTCTTTTTTGAAAATAATACATTTTTTGTTGCATCCACAAATCCAATTGAATTAAGTTAAATTGGTACTTATATGCTTTTCCGTGATTAACTTATGCACTCTCAATACGATTATTCATAATCATAATTTTTTTCCTCTATATTAGTATTGAACAATCTCTTCGCATACAGTAAACTATAAATTAAATCCATTGTAAGATTGTCACTAACATCAGAACCGAACAGGAATACAATCAAAACGTCACAACAACTACGTACTATGTTACAAGAAATATTTATTACGACTAAACTATATCTGTTCCTACCATACACATCTACGTTAAATATTTACACACAACGCGACCTCACTGAACATGAATACATACAACTACAACCTTTCCAGCTTCTACTCATAGACCACAGGTGTTGACATAAAGACATTAATTCTCGTTTAACTATATCTGTATTGAGAGTTTGTAATTCCCACTCAAGACGAATAAAATCAATAATGTAATAGGCATGCTCCTATTTGACTAAAACTCACGTAAAAGATTACGTCTCACATGCGTCATTATCAATGTAAACGAACTGCATATGTTCACAAAATGTATTACGTTTGTCTCGCCCATGCTTGTCTGCATAGTCTGCATTGATTGCTACATTACCCGCCTAAATTATCTTATTTATATTAAAATTAACGATGGTGGTGTTTTGATGAAACATATTTAATAAGTATAAAATGAAAGAAAGGCAAATGTTTCAACGAAATATTTAATGATAAAAACACTTGACAATTGTTTCGACAAACATGTCATTATATATCAAGAGTACAGGATCAATACTAAAGTAAAAACAAGCTAATGATGTGATATATATATATATATACAAAATTCAAGGGTGGCGACCTGATTAACGTAAATAATTGGCAAAATTTTATATTTACAAATATAAAAAAATACGTGTATTATGCTTGTACAATTCTGTTTGGTTGTTAACAATGTTTTTTTCGAAACAATTGTCGAGTAATTTTTATTTTTAAATATTTCGTTGAAACATTTGCCTTTCATTTTATACTTATCTTATTTATGCCGGTAAATGTTGGTGTTGAGTGGAGCGGGCACAGGTCCAGTGCCGTCGGCAAAAGGCGATATTGAACAAGCACATCAGCGTTGGATGAGATTTAGACACATATAATTATAAATTGGATTGATTCAGCCGTTACTTTGTGATAATTCATCTTTACGATAAATGAATAAACACTACTTTGTTTATTATCACTTTTTTATATACAAATCCGTTTGACTACAGTTTCGACAAATAGCTTCATTGTCAAACAAATGATTCAAATTGAATGAATATAAACAGATGTATAGTAGTGTATACATATATTGCATTAATTATTAAATGTACTGAATAATACTGAGTGGTACAAATCTACCTGGTCGTTTAATAAAAGATATCCTTAATCAAAGTAGTATAGACATTAATTATAAAACTGAGCTTATTAAAGCGTTTGAATTATATCTTAGCCAAAATTACTGTCAGTACAATAAACAGTTTTTTGTACAAAAATCAGGTTTAGCCATGGGCAAAATATAGAAAATAAAATTATGCAATCAACATTAGCGAATAAACACGTAAAATTTTGGTATAGGTAAGTGAATGATGTTATAGCGTGTTTTTCAGGAACACACCGACAATTACACTCCTTTTTAAATTTTATTAATACGATTCATCCCAATATAAAATTTACGCTAGAAATTGAACAGAACAACAAAATCAATTTTCTTGACCTCACCCTACAATATTCAGATAATAAAATAAATTTTGATATTTACAGAAAACCAACATTCACAGACGTAACAATTCATAATAATTCAAATCATCCTCTTTCACATAAACTTGTAGCATATAATTCTATGATACACAGAGCTTTTTCAGTCCCCCTTTCAAACGAAAAATTAATACATGATCTAAACATCATTCTAGCAATTGCAAAAAATAATGGTTTTGATCCAAGAACAATTCAAAATTTAATCCGTAAAATACAATTTAAAATAGCATGCCAGTCTATATACCCATACATAAAAAACAAAGAATGCGAATACTTATCATTGACGTACTTTGGTAATATTTCAATAAAAATCGCTAATGCTCTATCTGCAAACAAGCTAACAGTTAGTTTTAAGACAAACACATCTTTAAAACACATACTTTTAAATTCAAAAGATAAAACTAACAAATTTGAAAAACCTTGGGTCTATAAGCTAGAATGTACAGAATATGATTCCTTTTACTTAGGCCAAACTGGAAGGTCATTTAGAACTCGTTATAATGAACACTTTCGATCATTTAGATTAACAAAAGATAATTCGAATTTTGCAAACCAGTTTTTAGAAACAGGCCATCAGTTTCCTACTATAGAATATCTTAAAATTATTCATAATGTAAATAAAGGCTTTAAACTTAATATTTAAGAATCCTTAGAAGTATACAAAGCATCAAAAATTTCCTAAAATAACCTGTTAAACGACCAGGTAGATTTGTACCACTCAATATTATTCAGTACATTTAATAATTAATGGAATTTCCAAAATATATATAAACACCATTGTACTTCTGTCTATATACATTCAATTTGAATCATTTGTTTGACAATTACAAGCTATTTGTCGAAACTATAGTCAAAAGGATTTGTATATAAAACAAAGTGATAATAAACAAAATAGTGTTTATTCATTTATCGTACATATAATTATTCTATTTGTTCATTTTAAGAATTTAGTCGTAAAAAGACATAAATATCTGTTTTTTAAAAGTTATGCATGCTGCACATATAGGTAGATACCATCCGAATCTGGTACTTACCCCCGCGGTTATTCCTTCTAAATCATGCTCGCGCGCCACCTTGTTCGGAAGATAATTTGATTCTTAGTTCAAGAATAACTAGTTATTGTAAATTTGGTGAATTAAAATTGAAAATGCAAACTTTTGTTGGTCTTGCAATCTCACAATCAGCTCTATTTTGATCTTCTTTATTATTGTGTAGCTTAGCACATATGTTAGGTCCTTAAATTCTTTTCATTTTTCTCTGTATTGAGTTCCTTATTGTTACAGCTTCAATTACTTTAATTTGTAGTCGTATTTTGTAAAGTAAAAGTCCCTCTTTGTGGCTCGTGGTGCACGTTCCATTAACTGAGTTCGACGGAACGAGATCTCTCTTATACTTTGTGGCTTTTTTACCCGTCAGTCTGCATTTTCTGGAAAGCTATTACACCATTAAAAACGGTTAACCGTAAAGGAAGTTTCGGATTGGACGCTGTCCGTAACAGAAATCTCGTTCGAATACATTATTACAATTGTTCCATGCGTCCCGTTGCCGCTTTGTCCACCAGAACCACGGCAGCAGTAAGCAGACGCCGCAACGCTCGGCGACGCTAGCTCCGAATGACACACGGTGTTCTAAAGCTCCAAAAACTCAACTACAACTTTCAAAGTTTCGTATATAACAATCTATAAAGTTTAAATTTATTCTATGGTCATTATTTTTTTTTTCTCTCTTTTCTATACGTATACCAATCAGACAATTCAACTATTTGTAAGGAATCTTTCTTTTTTTTTTTTTCAAATAATCAATTGTTTCAGCCTTTACTATAGGTGTGGAAATTGGGATTCATAATGAATGAATTAAATATCGAATAATAACGAAACAAAATATCCACTAATACATTTATTCTCTTAAAAATTGTTTCACCCTACAAGGACATCTTCAGAAGAAGTGAAATTACAATTTTATACAAGTCTGTCTAATATTTATACAAAACTCAAGCTTGAAGTAGGGGTGGGGATACTTCAAATAGTTTATCTGTAATATTGGAACTATATACATTTTATATTTAATTTATTATTATTGCATTATTTTATTTGTTTTTTAATTTCCAATGATTCTAATATATCTAATATTTTTCCTTTTCCTTGTTTATGTAAAATTTTTACGTTAACATATCTGTATCAAACTCATGACTATTGTTTTTTATATTATTCATAAAATTAGATTTCTCATTATAGTTTTACATATGTTCTTGAATTCCTTCTTTAAAAGATCGGTCTGTTTGCAAGGCCGCAGCCAGCCCATGATATCAGGCTGAGGGACTTTTGGGTGGGCGCAACAGTTGTAATTTTCACAATTTACTGTCATCAAATTTTCGCATTAACTCAAACAAATCAATATTCTTCGTATAAACTTTTTCAAACGCCAAATTAATTAAATTAGCTTGTCGTTGGTGCTTCATAGACATTCCTTAGGGTCTGTTGATGATTGATCCGTATAAGTACCGAAAATGCTAACTCGCAAACAGCTGTACTAGATCCAAAGGTACGGCATGTCGCTAAAAGCTTGTATGTGTCCTCAAATGCAGTTCGTTGGTTATAAATTTCCGCGAACATGTTGTCACGTCACATTATCTACAGATAAATGTAAATGTATTCATAATCCTACCATTTTGTGATTGTCTTATTAATACATGTCTCCTTTCTTGTCGAAGTAATAATCACGTCCGTTGTCTCAGCTAATGATCGATCTCATCGCAGTGACGATCGCTCCTATTCCGTCCCGTTCGAGCCGAAAGTTAATGAAGATTGGGGTATTGGCGCAATGGCAAGTGTTATTACAGTGAGTTGAAGACCGCCGCAAACGCGTAATATGCAACAAAACTGGCGTAAACAGATCGCTTCGCATAGACAAACGGGGGGGGGGGGGGATGCGGCGATGTATATTTGGATAATTATTTATAAGTTCTAAACTTTTTCAAACGCCAAATTAATTAAATTAGCTTGTCGTTTTTGTGATTGTCTTATTAATACATCACTCCTTTCTTGTCGAAGTAATAATCACGTCCGTTGTCTCAGCTAATGATCGATCTCATCGCAGTGACGATCGCTCCTATTCCGTCCCGTTCGAGCCGAAAGTTAATGAAGATTGGGGTATTGGCGCAATGGCAAGTGTTATTACAGTGAGTTGGAGACCGTCGCAAACGTGTAATATGCAGCGTAAACAGACCGCTTCGCATAGACAAACGGGAGGGGGATGCGGCGATGTATGTACTTGGATAATTACTTAAATACAAAATAATTGTTGTTCTTTTTTATTGTTATTGAAATTTTATTTGAAGTATTACCTATTTTCTGTATTGATTTAAATTTCTTATTTTTATATCCAACTTTAACACAGAGAATGTATAGTACATTTGAAGAAGTTTGATTCAATATTTTCCATTTGTAGACCACTGTGCGTCGATTTGGTTATCTGTACGTCTCTTCGTTAGTTTGCCCATTAAATTTAGTGGCATTATGATAACAGTCCGTTTCGCTTAATTAAACTTTTAACATAGCGACGGACGCGTCCGAATAATCCGCAGGAAGGATTGTCCGTTGCGGCGAAACGTCTTTCGGTAAATAAATGTATACGGACTGGGAGGGCTGAAGAAACGGATTACACAAAAATGTATAATTAAAATAAATTATTCCGCTCGGTGGACATTTGCGCGCAGTTCAAAATAACAAAGACGAGTTCTTAATTACGTAAATTAAAATACAGTAAAGCGGGGACGGGGCTGGGGGCTCCCTCGTGACAAGCCACTTTTCGACCGTATAAATCGCGCAGAGAGTTTGCGAAAATCCACAGGACAAATGTAGAATGTTCAACCTTTTTACTAGCGAGCCCGCATAACAATTTAAACGGAACAGTAAAATGAAAACGAACTGGGCGTAAATTGAAAGCAAAATACACGAAAACTGTTTTTACAAATCAACAAAACTTCAGTCAATGATATAAATAAATAAATAAATAAAGTAACACTATTCCATTTTTCGCACTATAAAGCATGAAAACATGAAGATAGCATTTAAAATAGGAAATAATTGTGGTCCTACTTTCTCGCTCTAACGCGGTTTGGATGTGGCCTGACAAACAATCGTTTAGAGGAGGGGAAATCTTCAAAAGACATCCCCGAGAGGGTAGTGTCGGATTCACCGTAGCGCCTACCGACTAAAACCCGTCCTTGAGATGGGAGCTCAACCGTAAGGTTATACATCCCTGGAGAAAAGGGTGGGAGTAGGATTAGGTTGGGTGGTGGGGAGGAAAGAAGCGTTTAGAGATCGGTGGCCCACCACAGATGGTTGAGTGGATACTTACGCTGAAAAGCGAAACTAGAAAAACTGGTGGAGAGCGGGAGGGGTGACAGGCCCTTCTATAACTATCGTTCGGTTTGGGGAAAATGGCAGAAAGTACCGAGATGGACGGGGTGATAAATTACTGACCAAGTCGAAATGTTCCGTAAAGAACAGTTAATATAACAACAACATTTAGCAATTGCTGCCATCTTGTGGATTTTAGCCCATATAGAAGATATCACACTAGACAAGGCCTCACAGAGGTATTTAAACTTGACCAGCTAAATCAAGAGTGCGACCTACTTACGTAAATTCACGTAAAACTTAACAATAACAATAATTATTCGACTTGGTCAGTAATTTATCAAGACTGCCTATGGCACGCTGATGGGCTTCTAACAAGAGCGAAATCGCGATCCGTGTCTGGTAGTTTCGATAAATTTCTGAGCAATAGTATAATAATTGTAAAATATGTAATTATCTCTGTTTAATTACAACTCCACAATTCCAATATTTAACCAGGTATTTTTGTAATATACGAAACAAATAATATCTTCAATTTCTTCTTCTACTCGCGCTCTAATAACGTTTTATCAATATCTTATTTGCATTGAAAATACTTGATGCTGTTGAATTTCCTTGAGAATCCTTCTTTATTTATTCGTTCATTACACTTCGTCAACCATGTGTACCATGCGGCATTTTCAATCACGTTTCTGTTCGGCATTGATGATGTTTATTTAAACTTTTTTATCCATCGTCGGTTGCCTCGTGCCGCTTCGTCTTCATCTATTCTGTACTTCCGCCAAACAACCGTCAATAGTTTGATGTCTAAACATGTTTCGCTTTTTGCACGATGCGACTCACATGTTTGTTTGCATATCCATTGCAATTCTTCACGATATTGAATCTGCACTGTTGGCAAATATTGGTCCACATTTTTATCTCTCCATGCCGAAAAATTGGTAAACAAGTTTACAAATGATTCTGAACTGTTTGTGGCAGAGTGCCCAAGGGAAATGTCGGAATTTTCGTTTTTAATTACTTTTATAGGTAAATTTACACAACAATAATAATGGTTTATGACACAACAAAAAGAACATTAGATTAGAATAATTATATCTAATTGAAGTAAAAATAATTCTTATGACTGTATATAACTGAAAATCAACGTTTTTAAAGAATATTTAAAAAAAGGCATTAAAATCCTTGTTCGTCTACAAACTAAGGGTCAAAGATCCCACATTTGGAATGCATCCCATCAAGCAGGCATAACGAACCGTAAGCCATATCCCACGACTGGTTTCGACCTATCGGGTCTCATCAGGTGGGCGCTGGCAGAAAGCCCTTTACAGGCTATATTATAAATATAAAAATATAAATATAAACATGGAATCAACAGAAACAACTACTCCGAGAGCTAATACCCCTACCAGCATTGAATTACTTGGATCCTTAATATTTAGACGAGCAATAATTTTAATGATTTCTTTTTTGAAAATGTTATCTTCTTCTAAAAATCTAATTTAATGCCGGTAGGGGTATTAGCCCTCGGAATAGTTGTTTCTGTTGATTCCATATATTTATCTTTTTTAAGAACATTAATTTGTTGGTTAGGAAATTATCGAAACCAATATAGAGGGGAATAATATTTAGGGGTTGAAAAAGGCAAAGCTGACCAACAGTACCTAAACTTGCTGGTGCTTCAGTAGTTTTGGCTTGATTTTTCAAGAGATGTTCTGACGTTTGAACTGTGTTGGCGTCGGGGGAGATATGTGTTGTTTCTTGGGGTTTACGCTTACCTAAATCCTTCTGGTAGATGAGAACTTTGAGATGGGTGTGTATCGTTTATATTTGTGTTTGTGTCCTATAATAATATAGATATTGCATTTTGAATGGTACAAAAAAGAGAATTGTTCGGGAGAGAAGGTAATAAACTGGCAAAGAAATGGTATGTTTCGTATTCTGGCGGAGTGTTGCATAAAATAGATGTCTAGTTTTTACCTCGGGGCATAAATCGCCCGCGCCAAGGAAGGCGAAGAATATGCGACGTCGCATAAATAAAATTTTCTTGCTTTGTTCTTGAAATAATGTTATTACCTGTTGTCAAAAGCGTGCTACGGTGTGCTTAGTGTACAAAGCCTCGGTATTATTTACGGCACTCATTAGAGATAGGTAGGTTTATACAGGTGACACAAAACTATGTCATCTTTATGTAAATTAATCATTTCGATGGAAGAACACGACAATGCTTTTCTTCGTTTTCTATAGAAAAAATGGCCTACTTTCTCACTATTATTATGCGATTTCCACACCGTTTATTTTTAAAATACCTACTTATATGAGAATACATTAATGTGATATTAATTATTGAATTAATTTGTACCCACTACAGATTACCTCATATTAATGAGAAAAAATTTGTTACTGCTATAACGCCCTCGCCGGGCGCCAATGTTTTTGCCACTAAGCAACGAGAGGTGATAGCAATAACAAAGTGGCAAAAGCATTGGCGCGTAAAGCCAAAGATCCCTTGTTCGAGTCCCGACGAGGGCGTGATAATAGTAACAAATATCTCCTCATTAATATGAGTAAATCTTTAGTGGGTACCGAGCGGCGTAGTCTATTGCATACCATTCGGGAAGTCACCGGTTCGAATCCAGGTGAGGCTGTTCCGGTCCAAGTTTTCCATGGTTTCCTTGGATCACTTAGGCAAATGCTGGGACAGTAATACACAATAGATAATCTTTCACTTCTCTTCTGTCTTCATTTCGTCCGTCTCATCTTTCTCTCCCTAACTACACCACCCACCCATTCCCACGATTTCTGCAAGGAGGCTGAAGAGGGCCTTACGCCCTACCCTCCGGCTTTGCACTACAGTGTGGGTCGAAGGGACTGCCCGCCCACCAGCACGAGTAGTTGGTGGGAGTGAAACACAAAAAGTTTAAAGAAACTGCAAGAGTTCAACAAGTTCAGTCAAAGAGTTCAAATCGAGAGTTCAATTAATCAATTCAGCAGTAAGTTATAGTCCGGGACAAATCATAACACTAGTTCATCGCGATTTTGAACTCTTTGATTCTCATCAGCCCGACAACCAACCTACCTGCCTGTGTCAATGAGTCACGTGCGTAGATAACTGCACCATTGGTTCAGTTTGACAAGTTGATAACAGAAATAATAATATTCCACAGATAATCTTTCACTTCTCTTCTGTCTTCATATTGTCCGTCTCATCTTTCTCTCCCTAACCACACCATCCACCCATTCCCACCATTTCCGCAAGGAGGTTGAAGAGGGCCTTACGCCCTACCCTCCGGCTTTGCACTACAGTGTGGGTCGAAGGGACTGCCCGCCCACCAGACCGAGTAGCTGATGGGAATGAAGCACAAACAAGTTTTTTTGTGTAGTGGGTATAAATTAATTCAATAATTAATACTTACGCCTACTAAAAATTCTTCAAATGTTTAATTATTGATTATTAATAATAACCTGCTTGTATAGGTGCTATTATTAGAATCCACATTTGCTTATCCTTATTGAAATATTCCTTCAGATCAATCTGGAAATAAAAAAACTATTTTCATTCAGTTAAAACTATTGGTAATATAGATAAGGTAAATGAAATTATATCAGATAGAAGCGAAAGAATCGTAATCAATTTAAATCATATGAACTATACAGTCATCATGATAATGGTATATGAAAATGAGTAGGTATCAACAAAAATATTAAAATTTAATATAATTACCAAAAAGAATTTTACGTCCGGCTTTGAAATGATCCTTGAGATGGGGCTGTAAAAATAAGGGAATTTCTTATTAAGTGAAAAATAATAGTTAATATGATTTAAATAAATTCTGTTTTGCAAGGGAGGAGAATATATATAATCACTTTAAGTCATATTAAGAAAGAGCTATGCAGTCAACATAATCTGACACATAAAAGACATTTAACATAAATTCGTGAGGTTAATTAAATAAATAAAAGAAATTGCTACGATAAATTACATTATTCATAATCATTTAGATTTCTTTTAAATGACCTTATTAGGCTGAAACAAATTTGTCGAGTTGATAAATAAACTAGTAAAGCTTGTCATTTTATCTTCTTTCTTGTGCTTATTCAAAATCAATTTTTAAAAATATTAATAATGAAAACTGGGGATGCTTATCGAATTGGGAATGTGCCATTGAAATATTCCTTCAGATTAATCTGGAAAATAAAAATGTTTTTCTATTCAGTTCAAACTATTGGTAATTCAGTTAAAGTAAAAGAAATTATATAACATAGTGAAAGAATTGTAATCAATTTAAATCATACAAACTATACACTCATCAAAATAATTTAATGAAATTCCTTATTTTATACAATGTTTCTTAATAATTGTTAATAGCTTTTTAAATGACTCACCATATTTTCTTCTTCTATGTATTTTACTGTAAAATAAAAGAGTTATAAACAGAGCCAAACATGTATACATATATAGATTCAAACATACACAATTTTAATATGAAAGATATCTTTATTTGAACTATTTATTCTCATTGATGGTTTCAAATGCACTACACTATCATTTTATTCGCGGATTATTGTAGACGTTCTACTGTTACGAAAACGAATTTGGTCGGGGTCTTTTCCCGTGTGAACAAATTCATAAGGTAATTAAAGCCTCCACATCCGTTCTTGCGGAAGGTAAAGATGACATTAAACTGGTTGTGTGCATGCTACCGACCATTATGTGTACGACAAAAATAATTATTGTTAAGAACATGGGCAGGCACGTAAGCATAGATCGGGACATAAAACAAAAGCGAGGAGCCTATTGTTATTTAAAGTCAATTTATTTAATTTTCACAACATACAACACTGTGAACCAATGAAATGCAACAAAAGTATGAAAAGAGTTACTGAAGGAAGTAGGTCGACACTGTAGAAGACTCAATTCGATTTGCAAGTCACATCATTTCATGGATTTATAAACTTTAAACTGACTTTTCTCCATCTTGAGCCTGTCCTTGCAAGAATTTTGACTAGGGAAGAGAATTCTATCACACAACGTGTGCATTCCTTAAGGAGTTGCAATCAAGATATCTGCTGAATTTAGCGCCATAAAATGCAGAAAACTTCAAGTTCCGTAACATCGGTAAAGGGCGACATTCGACATTTGCATTCAGCCCCAGGGTGTCGCATACGAATTGCGCTCTGAATGTAAAGCGTACATTGCTCCACCAGCAATTCAATAACCTGGTGCAAATTCTATTTGAACTACTGGTTATCATCTATAAAGTGCACGTGCGAGAAAACAATGTTCCGCCAAAGATTTTGCGCAGCTCTGCTCATGCAATAATAGAGGCATACGAGTAACATGCAAAAGTGTCGAATTTCTGTAAGGAATTAAACAAATGCTAAAGAATAAAATGTGCCAAATATTTCCGAAATAATTCAGTAGAAATTAGCTTATTGACAAGATGTACAAATTATTATTATTATTATTATTATTGTTAATTTACTTAATTCCCCCAATAAGTCAATTCAATTTACTATGGAAATGGAATGTAATAGATGTCTCAATTTCCTAGACCTAACAATCATATCGAAAACTTGGATTGATTCAGGCGTTACTTTGTGATAATTCATCTTAACGATAAATAAATAAACACTGCTTTGTTTATTATCACTTTTTTATTTACAAATCCTTTTGACTATAGTTTAGACAAAAAAGCTTGTCATTGTCAAACAAATAATTCAAATTGAATGAATATAAACAGATGTACAGAGTGTTTATATATATTTTTTGGAAATACCATTAATTATTAAATGTACTGAATAGTACTGAGTGGTACAAATCTACCTGGTCGTTTAACAGGTTATTTCGGAAATTTTTGATGCTTTATATACTTCTAAGGATTCTAAAATATTAAGTTTGAAGCCTTTATTTAGATTATGAATAATTTTAAGATATTCTATAGTAGGAAACTGATGGTCTATTTCTAAAATATGGTTTGCAAAATTGAAATTATCTTTTCCTAATCTAAATGATCGAAAGTGTTCGTTATAACGAGTTCTAAATGACCTTCCAGTTTCGCCTAAGTAAAAGGAATCACATTCTGTACATTCTAGCTTATAGACTCAAGGTTTTTCAAATTTGTTAGTTTTATCTTTTGAATTAAAAAGTATGTGTTTTAAAGATGTGTTTGTCTTAAAACTAACTGTTAGGTTGTTTGCAGATAGAGCATTAGCGATTTTTATTGAAATATTACCAAAGTACGTCAATGATATGTATTCGCATTCTTTGTTTTTTATGTATGGGTATATAGACTGGCATGCTATTTTAAATTGTATTTTACGGATTAAATTTTGAATTGTTCTTGGATCAAAACCATTATTTTTTGCAATTTTTAAAATGATGTTTAGCTCATGTTTTAATTTTTCGTTTGAAAGGGGGACTGAAAAAGCTCTGTGTATCATAGAATTATATGCTACAAGTTTATGTGAAAGAGGATGATTTGAATTATTATGAATTGTTACGTCTGTGAATGTTGGTTTTCTGTAAATATCAAAATTTATTTTATTATCTGAATATTGTAGGGTGAGGTCAAGAAAATTGATTTTGTTGTTCTATTCAATTTCTAGCGTAAATTTTATATTGGGGTGAATCGTATTAATAAAATTTAAAAAGGAGTGTAATTGTCGGTGTGTTCCTGAAAAACACGCTATAACATCATTCACTTACCTATACCAAAATTTTATGTGTTTATTCGCTAATGTTGATTGCATAATTTTATTTTCTATATTTTGGCTAATAAGGGACTTAGTGGGGAGCCCATGGCTAAACCTGATTTTTGTACAAAAAACTGTTTATTATACTGGCAGTAATTTTGGCTAAGACATAATTCGAATGCTTTAATAAGCTCAGTTTTATAATTAATGTCTATACTGCTTTGATTAAGGATGTCTTTTATTAAAGGTAGGCATTATCTATAGAAAATCTAGTGATCCAAGGAAATCACAGAAAACTTGGATCATTTTGGCAAATGCTGGGGCAGTAATATTCTACAGATAACCTTTCACACTCGTTTCTTTGGTGAGAAGGATAATTTATACACTAGTTGGTAAGATTGAAGGGGTAGGGGGTGTGGTTGAGATAAAAGAGAAGAGTAGTGAATGGACAAAAGTGACGGAGGTGGAGATTTAGAAAATTGTCGGTGGATTGTAAAAGTGATCGGAATTTCAAATAAATTGACGGACTTTAGGACATACGGATAACAATTATAGTAATAAATTTTACTGCAAAATTTATGTAAAGTTTACAGGGGTGCAATTAGAAATTGACTCGAGGGATGACTGCAATTGCAAAGCAGCGAAAAATGATAATAATAAAAATAAGCAGACGCAATAGTTAACCTGACCCAAAATGAAATTTTGACTTTCTCAAAAAAAAAAAAAGCGTGGGAATAAGATAATAATTAATAATAATTATTTTATATAACAAAAGAACTAGATAGTCGTCAAAAAACGCAACAGCTAGTTTAACTTTTGCCATATACATACAAAACTGCCTAAATTTACACAGTTTTTGTGAATGATTCAACTTCAACACTAAAATTAAAATAGTTACCGGGTTCATACACCTCCATTAAGCCCTTTTCAACGGATATTGCATACTGCTGGACATTTATATACCGGCCTAATTGGATTCTCTACGGCTTTTCAAAAATAAATTGCGAATAGTTTAGATTTTAGAGTCGTATAATTATATTCGAGTGTCAATTTTACCCTCGTAATTACGCCATTCTGTTTCAATTAATTAATTAATAACTGCGCCCGTCCTGTTAAGTATGTTTTACATACGCACCTATACGTGTGGATTCATATTCGAGAGTAATCGCTTTTATACGCTTTTATTTGGTAGCTAACTACTTTTCTATTGAGGCTCTCATTCATTTTGAACACGTCTCTGTAGGCTTTTTTAATGTATAGAAAGTTGTCAGGTGATTTTACTCACGCAGAGCTCGGTATGTACTCGGTTTAGACTCTCTTTTGACTCTAGCTTAACCGACGATAATTTTTAGCTATTTTCCTTAAGTTTTCTATGCAGTGAGATAAAACGAAGGCGAAAAAGAAGCCTGCAACAGCCCTCTTGTATTTTGTAAAAGTAATTTATATACAGACATCAATATCTTCGAGATAAACTTATACAGACTCTAAACGTTTATTTTTAAATAATTAGAGGTACGGATGAGTACCGAGTGACTTGTAGTGTGAGTAATATAAAAAATAGTTGCAAACGCCTTATAACAGACACTACAAACAATGTTTATTGGTACAACCAAATGTATACGTTTCGATTACGAAGTAGATAATAGATTAATAAAAAAAACTTTAAAATACTTTTTTGTGTTTCATTCCCACTAGCTACTCGTGCTGGTGGGCGGGCAGTCTCTCCGACCTACACTATAGTGCAAAGCCGGAAGGTAGGGCGTAAGGCCCTCTTCAATCTCATTTCAGGAATCATGGGAATGGGTGGGTGGTGTGATTAGGGAGAGAAAGATGAGACGGACGAAATGAAGACAGAAGAGAAGTGAAAAGTTATCTGTGGAATATTACAGCCCTAGCATTTGCCTAAATGATCCAAGGAAACCACAGAAAACTTGGACCAGAGCAGCCAGACGCGGGTTCGAACTGGTGACCTCCCGAATGCTAAACAGTGATCTAGAGCACTAGATCACGCCGCTCGATTAAGAACTTAATTTTATTCTAAAAACTACCTGTAACTTATGAAGACTATTGAACAGGGGGTTGTTGGTGAACAGGTCAAAATTCATCAAAGAATCCCTAAATACACTGTAATTGTGTAATTGTGTGGTATGCCTTAAACATGGGACATAGTATAGACCGGACCATAATATTGAATTATTAAAATCTTGTCACAATTACTTCGACCTAAAAGTTTACCAGTGTATTTACATTCATAAATTCAGGAATTCTTTGATGAATTTTGACTTGCCGTTCACCATCAACCCCCTGTTCAATAGTCTTTAATAAGTTACAGGTAGTTTTTTAGAATATATTTAGGTATAATCTTTTCTTAATCTTAGTTTACTATTACCATCGAAAATGACTACTTCGTAGTTGAAATATATACATTTAGTTGTACCAATAAACATTGTTTGTAGTGTTATAAGGAGTTTAAAGCTATTTTTTATATTGATTTTTAAATTATGATGTGGGATAATTTGTTTTAAAATCAACATAATAATAATAACATCGAAAAATCATTACTTTTCGGATTTTTTTATGTTTCTATGTTCGCAAAACGTTTCTCGATAAAATTATCGGTGAGTTAATTAAAGTGTTATTAATTTATGGGTTGTCATTGGTTAGAAGCTAATAGTCAGCACAAATGTGAGGTAACGGTTTTGTTAATTATTACACGTGTTTAATTCTAATACCTTCATTTCTGAGCTGTCATCTCGTGAGTAACTGTAATCATAACTTTTTGTATAATTTGATTATGACCATAAACTTAATGGGTGGATCCACTTATTCGTTAATTAGACTTTTTGGGAAAATTCTGAACACAAGTTCATTAACGTTCAAATGCTTAATAAAATGTATAGGTGTGCTCAATAAATGATAAATTAAACGATAAAACAGTTGCTTTATTAATTGGCTGCGGTCTTCGATTCCAATGGGTTCAATGAAGACCTGTCAAACCAACCGTAAATATTGTTAATTTCTTCTCAAAGCGGAAATTCCTTTTTAAATTTAAGCGGTTTGGGAAAAAGTTTTTTTTTTAATTAAGTCGAAGCGGCTGGTACCCAAAGACCGCCCGGTAATTTTTGAAAAGACATTTTCTCCTAACGGTTTGCTTAACCGCAGAAAAAACGTGACATTAATCAATTCAAGTTGACGCA
Organism: Agrilus biguttatus; assembly: GCA_963921985.1. NCBI lineage: Eukaryota > Metazoa > Arthropoda > Insecta > Coleoptera > Buprestidae > Agrilus > Agrilus biguttatus. Next base: position 20,930,649 of record OY998126.1, on the reverse strand, counting down.
GTCTAACTATATTTAGAAGATGTGTGGCTGGCTGATGGAAGCAAGTCAAAACCGAAACTTGTTGCGCTCCTTTTTTTATTAATAGCTATCAATCGTTTTGTTTTTCTTTATATAAGATACCCATTTCCGTTTACTTTCGTAAATATCCGCGATACATCCGGTCTCGGAGGTAAATTTATTACAAACAATACGAAAGAAAATACGGAATGTGATGGACTTCTTTAATTTAATTACTTATAAGAAAGTTGAATAAGAACAACCTGAACAGAATGATGAAAAACATCTCAAAATTTTCGATTAATTACTTAGTTTAGTTATATTTAATCTGTTAGATGTTCAAGTAAATAAATAGCTTTTCCAAAAAAGAAGGAATTAAAATCCTTACTCGTCTCTCTTGAATCCATATTTATATTTATATTTTTTATATTTATAATATAGCCTGTAAAGGCATTTCTGCCAGCCCCCACCTGATGAGACCCGATAGGTCGAAACCGGTCGGGGATGTGGCTTTCGGTTCGTTGTGCCTACTTGGTAGGACGCGTTCAAAATTTGGGATCTTTGATCGAGTAAGGATTTTAATTCCTTCTTTTTTGGATATGTTATATCTTCGTTTAATAATAGATCGGAGTCAACAGTGTAATTCAATGCCGGTAGGGGTATTAGCCCTCGAAGTAGTTGTTTCTGTTGATTCCATATTTATATTTAAATTTTTATATTTATAAGTATCTTTTTCTCTTCAACCATTAAAAATCTTTTATTTATTATTATTCTTTTTAAAATTTTATGATTGAGTGTAAGATACAAGTTTGAGATTCGGAAAATCCCTGTTGATTTGATTTTCGTTTGAAAGAAGTCGCTTTTTTTGGTAGGGATACAAACAAAGAGGTATTCCTTCAGAATCCTTTTATTGATCCTTTAAACCTTTCTATGTTGCCTATCTTTGGACAATTTGCATCGATACACTCGTTCTGTATGTTATCTAACTCGGTGAATTATTCACGCAAACAAGACGAATATAAGGAACAGTTCTTAAAATACGAAAAATCATTGCTCGTATATATTTCAAATTTGAATTAAATCGAGTTTTATCAAAATATGAATATTCTGGGACAACAATGATTATGCCAGATTCTAATTAAACAACAAAAGATACATCGAAAATGGCAAAGTTTTTGGAATCTGAGGGTAGAATATCTCAAAATCAATTAATTGATTCAGCCATTACATTATGGAAAATCATGATTCAAACAAAAATAAAATAAAATTTGAGGTTACAATTTAATGTGTAAACCCCACATTAAATTGTAACTTGTAAACCGCACATGAAATTGTAACTTTTGTAAAGCTACATATATTGGTCAGACATGGAGGAAATTTAAAGAAAGATTAAAAGAACATGTAAAAAACTACTCAGGAAATTCTACCTTCATGAACCATATACATAATAAAAAACATTATTTTAATTCAAACGTTAATTTTAAAATTTTACACTGCTTGGAAAAAGGTAAAAAACTTAACATCTTAGAATCATTAGAAATAAAAAACAGATAAAACAAAATAATGATTCTTCCTTAAACGAAATTGAAAATATTTTTGATTCAATAAATTTAAACAAAATTATACAATGTACCCCTTCCACAACTACCTAATCAGATGTAGCATGTATATATGGGTACAATAATATACGTAATTTGTTATTATGTCTTCTGAAGATGCCCATGTTGGGTGAAACAATTGCTAAGTTGTTAAATAAATCGGTGGAAAATTGAACCCTCGAATTTTATTTTATTTTTGTTTTTATCTAAAAATCTAGTCATAAAATAATATAACATATATCTGGTTTTAGCTTTCTGATCCACCTTGACCTGCGTTATTGTAACTGTAAAGTTTGACGGTGAATCTTATTCCATAAATAATTAAATAATTAAACACTTGGAGTTGTTCCACAATTTTTTATTAGTACACTCTATGTATATTTCGCCTTATTAGGGCATCATCAGGAGTATAAACAGTACACTAAAGCTAAATTATATAGTTGCGACAGTAAATATCTAATTTTTCAGTCATGAACTAGTTCAGGATTTAAGAGGGGGTTGTTTTCAAAATCAAGCTGGTCATTGGTTAAAATTTTATCGTTCAAAATGGCTTTTTGTATTTCTAAAATTTCTCCACCTCTTTGGCAAATGATTTAAATTTATACAATGAGTAGCCAAACCTGTGGTTTGTTTGTTGTATTTTATATTTCTTATATGTTCTGCGAAACGTGTGCCGATATCCCTTTTGGATTTTCTTATATAGATTGCCTGGCAGTCTGCACATGTTATCTCATAGACACCGCTGCAATTTAAATCATCTACCTGGTTATCTAATTTGTTGTTGACAAGGGTTTTACCTAAAGTTCTATTGTTAAAGTAAGCGGGATTTATATCAATTTTTTAAATGGTTTCCTATATTATTGCTCAAATTTCCGTAGTATGGAATTTTTCTCCATGTTTTAACTGGCTTATCTGATTTTGTTTTTATAGGAAAATAAGATTATTTAAATTATATTTTGATTTTTTTTGAAAGGATTTTCTTCTCTAAAATCGTTATTGACTGCTATCGTTTTAATTGTGTTTAGTTCGAGAATGGAATTTTTAAATGGAATGAAAACTAGCTAATTTTAAGTTTTTTGGGTGATTATAACCACAGGGAATAACAACGGTGTTCTTTTCTATAAATATCGAAAATAAATTTACTTTTTTCTATTTTTAAATCAACATCTAAAAAATTTAATGTCAAACCTCCTATTTCTACTGTAAATTGAATATTTTTATTTAAATTATTTAAGTGTTTTAGAAACATTTTTATTTGTCGTTCAGTGTCAGTCCAAACACATAGAATATAATAAACGTATCTTAGCCACAGGTGTATGTTTTTATTTAAATGAAAGTTACTTTGGAACTGCTTGATTTCGAATTCATTCATAAAATGGTTAGCATAAAAAGGTGATATAGCTGAGCCCATTGGTAACCCTTGATTCTGCGTGAATAACTTTTGATTAAATTTAAAATAATTTTGGGTTAAACTAATATCTACTAATTATTTCTGATCAGTTTTTAGATCAGCATCCAGATTACTACTATCAATTTCGTTTAATATTACACTTTTCAGAGTTCTCTAGTGGGTATTGAAGGAAATAAATTTTTTACATCAAAAGATATTAATAAAGTTAAACTTTTTAAATAAAATTGAACAAGTGTATTTTGTGTAACAAACACTGGGTTGTTTCACAAAAAAAAAATTATTCTTTTCTACAATATTGTTTCAACCCTTGCGGGTCATTATCAAAAGCTATGGTGTTACTTTTTTTTAAAAGATATTAATTTTGCATTAGGCAGAATTTCTATGTTTTTAAGTTTTTCAATCAACTCTATATTATTTTTAATGATCAATTTATGTTTTATTCCATAAATATCAATTTTTGTGGCGTGTTACCGTAAAAATTAGATGTTCTCTTAGTAAATGGGTGTGCTAAAGATTTTGGACTTCTTGGTGTTCATCAACGCGTTTAGATATTTAGGTCGTTGTTTTACGATATTCTAACGGGTGCCGGGAGGACAATAAATATCGATTTGGGTTTCCCCTTTTCCGGGCTGAGATTTTCGTGAAACAAAAATAAATTATCGAAGTCGGCGTTCCTTCTAAGATTAATTCCGATTTCTCCCGTTATTTACCTTGTTTCTTCTTGCCCTTGTAGTAGGATAATGTTTGATCAAGGAATCGGGAGATCAAAGTTCACGTCTCGCCACTTCAAGTCTTTGTCACGGTTATTTAATGGTTCACGGGGCAGAAGTTCTAATGTCAATAAGATGAATTTTTTACACTATATTTCTTGATCATTTACTCTTTGAATTTGATATAAATAAATCTGTACTTAAAAAAAGAAAACAGTCGTCTTTTTACTTCTCGCTAGTCTTTTATTTTTCTTATATTGGCTTGATATTTCCCTTTTTTATGGGAAACATATTGTAAAAGATCTCGCGGAGACGTTTCTCTATATATTTATAGCACAATTTGAGAAGATGGTCGTAGTATAAAGCGAATTTTCTTCGTCCGATTCAGGAGAATTGCGACGTCTTTAAAGTAGAACAGCTTCTTTTAGAATTATCGTTCGAGAGTGTTATGTCTTTACTATAAAACGTCTGTCCTAGACAATCAACCCTTAACCTACGACACTGTACGATGATTTAAAACAAAAAGAACGAGTTAAATAAAATATTACTTTAATTTGTAGGAAATGTTAATATCTTCTTAAAACATTAATCTATGTGTAAACATGTTACTCCTATCATATTTATAATAAATGAAGTATCGATGATGCGATGAAGATTTTTAATAACAGAACAACTTCAATATGGAAAAAGAGAGATAGATATGAAAGACTAATTAGATGGAGAAATAAGAGTAAAAAGAGGTAGAGGGTAGCTTAGATTATATTACTGTTCGCAAATTGTTAAAGATGTAAGATATTCTAACTGATGGTGGTACTTGTGTTTTTTGTTATTGTTTGATATTGATTTGATTGTGGATTTGTTTGGCTGATGTGTGAATGCGATTATGAAATATTAAGAAACAGTAGATATACTTTATTAAAAAACAAAACGAAACTATTTATACACTTAAAATATTGTTAGACTTAAGGAGAAAATTGAAATTGGAGCAGTGAAGCATAGGTTTAATTAAATTGAAAATTGATTGGTGATGACTTGTAATTCGATAATACTTGTGCTCTTTTTTGATACTCGGATTTTGGTTTTTAAAGATTTAAATTGTTAAGATAGAAAGGGAAAGAATGTGGTTTAGATAGTTAATTGGACAATTGATTGGTGAGTTAGATTTGTGGAGGTTGAAGAAGGGTTTGTTTTTGCTAGTGCATTAGAAAAAGAACTTGGCAAGGATGTACGCAAGTAGATGTTGTTCTACCAAAAATTCAACTATCGTCGAAGGCAAGGATTTTGGACAATATAGTAATAAAAAAGAATTTTTCAAACTGTTTGACAGGAAATTTATGACAGTGAAAAGAGTAATTGCAGAGCAATAAAAAAAAAAAGATTTTTGGGTGTTTTCTATCTAAACAATAGTAGCAGATATTGTAAGTGAACTGTAACGAACGTAAAAAATAAAGGAATTTGTTTTTAAAATCGCGACGGACGCAATATTGTTTAATACATTAGACTCTTTGAGTTTATACGTTATAGGTAACGAAAAAAATAAAATAGCACTGAACCAAAATAAATATATAATTGACTAAGAAATTTAAATGTAGACTAGGAGTAAAAATGAATATAAAATTGAATGAAGTAAAGAATTTAAGTTGTTACCAGGAAGATCGAATGAGAACTGTATGTTGTTTTTAAAATAAAATATTGTAGAAAGATAGATAAGAAGGAAGTTTATTAGTCATAGTAGGGATGAATTTGAAAAGGTCAATAACATACAATACTGAAAACCAAACGTACCCAAGAAAACCATTGTAAAATTGTTATTAGGAAAAGTAAGAATTATAGACGGCATGCTGTTAGTACACACAGTTGAATTGTTAAGAGGGATTATAGGAAAGTACTGAAGCAATTAAATTGTCGTTAAGCAAAGAATAGATACAGAGCAGGTAAAGAGCAAGTATAGTAATAGAATTGTAAGAAAAAAATATTTACATGATAATTTACATGAACACAATAAAATAGAAACAAATAGAACGATGGTAGGGAAGGCACAAAAACCGGCGAATATAACGTGGGGAATTTGCAAACGGGCAGGGAGGGATAATATGAACGAAAAAAAGTATTTAATGAATTCGTTAATAAGGACAATTGCTTTATATGGAGTGGAAATTTGGGGGTGGGGGAACTTAAGAGAGATGTGCAAACGTCAAGAGAGATTATGTAAAATGGCGTTGGGGGTATCTAGGAACACTCCAAAATATATATAGAGACCTGAGATAGGGGTTAATTGTATAAGTTTAACTATCATAGAAAGGGCGTGGAAATATTTGTGTGAGGTGTCAGATTGAGTAACGATAGGTGGTCTAAAATTTGCCTCCTAGAGGAATGTAGGGCAATACTGAATGGTGTGCCGTCAAAATGGGGTAAAGAATTAAACGAAGTGATATACGAAATGAATATAGGTGAAGTTTTTAAGATGATGTGGGATAATGAGATAGAGGGTTTACTAAATAAGGGTGTAGATAAACTAAAGAACAAAGCAAAAGAGAATGAATGGGAAGCGATCATGAAGTCGTCGTTTAATAACAAGTGCAAAGAACTCATACCGGGTGATGAGGGCGCTGCATACTTAAATAAAAGATGTAAAAATGAGAGGCATAAAGAAATTTGGGCAAGGGCTAGATGCGAAAACATAGGCAGGGCAGGAAAGAAAGGCTTTAAGCAGTGGGTGTGTCGATTGTGTTATCGGGAAAATGAGACTTTGGGGCACTTAATGTGCTGTAAAAATGCAATGAAGGATCAAAAAGAAAAAAATATAGATTTTATTAAGGGGTGGAGAAATGAGGAAGATGATGTAGACCTTGAGGAATTAATAAAAGAGGCTTTAAAAGGTGACGTGATGCCGGAGTTATGTGATTATTTCCACCAGGTTGAAATAAACCTAAGGGAATGCAGGTACTAGCATGTAAGGGAATTATGGCTACTGAATTTAAATTGGTAAATGTAAATAAGATTTGTAACCAGAATGATGGAAGAAAATTGCAAAAACTCCATGTAAAGAGGCATGTAATAGAAATAATAAATAAATAAATAAAAAGAATACAATAAAATTTGAATATACCATAACTAAATTACATCTTAACACACCTGAAATAAATTGGAATATAAACAGAGTTAAAATTGTTGGCTGCGGTAAAAATAAAATGAATAAAAATAAACGTAAATTAAATATCGCCACAATACTACAAATTCGTGAAAGAGATTTCGAGAAAATTTTGTGGGTGTTAAAATTCCGATAGGTAGGTACGTACCATGTGAAAATGTTACTCTGAACGAATTATTATCAAAAAAAAAATGTATTACACGGAGCGCTGCTGCTGTACTGCGGTTTGATGGGTACATTTAAATTTTATCCATATTTATAATTTCTTCCGCGGAAATTCGCCTTGGGATAGAAGAAAGACTTGCCCGCCTCGGATCGATTGTGCTCGCTTTATATAAAATGGATATTGCATTAACTCTATCTCACTCTTCCTCTTCTCCTCTTTCTTCGTCCGTCCGCGGGCTGTTTAGCTTCCTCGTCGCTACACAAAGTTGCTTGCTCTATGATTTCAGTTCAAATACGGACGTTTAGTTAAATAAGTTCTTAAAGTGGCGACTTAAGTGTAACCCCCCACCCACTCCGTCTGTCGACACCGCCCCCGTTTTGAATATCTTCCTTCGAACTCGACGAGATTGCAGCTTACACTTCGTTTATTCCGTGGCTTTGAAGATCTAAATCGAATATAGTTTGATAGTGGCTGTAACGTTAATTGCCAGAAAAGAGATTAAACGGGGTAAGTTTAAAATCGTTTTAGCAACGCTATCTTCAGTTGGAGAAAAGAAAAAGAAATAGAGGAACACGATCAAAAGGGCCAGCATTGTATCTATCGGATTTGAATAAGCGTTTTAAGTAGTTGGTCACTAACAAAATCAACGAGGATCTAGTTAGGTATATCAAGCTAGCAAGGCAAAGTAACATTTCATTTTTTGAAAATGTGCTATAATTTGTCGCTCCAGTTGATTGCTGACAAATAGAGGTCAAACTAGCACTATACAGGGTCATTCAAACTGAGTGGTATATTAGACGTTTTAGGGAAACTAAGCAGATTTGAAAATTAAGGAATAGAGGTTATCTAGGATGATCCATTTAACTAATATAGTTTCAACTGTCGGGCACTTCCGGTTATACCGGAAGTTGATGGCAATTTTCTTATTTTAAATGGACTTGTAGATTTTTTACGATGAATTCATATGAAACCAATTTGTGTGCCTATATGCCTACGATGAATAAAAAAAACGCCCTGTACAAATTATAAAGCTTGGTTTTGGCATGACGTTAATCTTAGCCTTCCGATTTAGCTAGAACTAGTAAAAATTTCAACACTCGTAAGTCATTTCATTTTTTATGGAAGTTATGATTTTTTTTATAGTTTTGCTTGCGTTGCAATTTTTTTCCAATAAATTTAATTATCTCAGAAACTACTCATAGTAGGCATATAGGCATACAAGTTGGTTATCAAAGTCACCTTAAAATTTTATGTTTCATGCGAATTCATCGTAAAATCGTAAAAAATATACCATTCCACTTACAATAAGAATGTTGACATCAACATTCGGTATAATCGGATGTGTCTGATAGTTGAAATTATTTTAGATCATCCTTGATAACCCTTACTCCCAACTCTCAAATTTTCAAATCTGTAACATGCTTAATTTCCCTAAAACGTCTAATGTACCACTCAGTTTGAATGACCCTGTATATATAGCTTAAGTACCTCAAAATAGTGATAGGCTAGAAAAATTCTGTAAGGACAATGATTTGTCACTAAAAGATGGTACCTTGACGATTTTGTCCAGTAAAAAAAAAACATCGATAAAATTTGCACTGTCATTACTTTATTTAAACACTGGACCGGTTTCGGCTTACAAAGTCATAAACAGTTATAATTATTAATTAATTAATGTACATTCTATATAAAGGTACCTACATACAGCTAGAGAGGGGTTCAGGGGATGGTAGTTGGCATTTCGGAATTATACATTTAAATAATGGTGTGTATTTGATGTTATGTTGATCATTTAATAAGCTAACATTTTTTGATTTATTATATTTAAATATTTCTAAGGACTATTATCAAATTCATAATTACAATTAACAATATGCCCAGCAAATGTTGAGGAATCGTTTTTTAACCTAATTGCTCTTATTGGTCATTTAATCTAATTCCAAATGTTCCTCCAGTTTGGCCCAAATACACACCATTGCAAGAATTACATTATTCTAACTTATACCATACCCTATATCAATTTCATCTTTACTACTAAATAGTACATCACTTAATGTAATAAATGGTTTAAAAGTAATTTTTATGCTATCCATATCTTTTCTTATAAAATTTTCTTCTTTCTTATGCAATTTTTTCCGAAATTCTACAAAAGTATATTACTATTCAATATTTTACATCACTATTTCTTATATTAAGGTACACTTTATTTATCCCTAGTTTGTACAATTTATCAATTAGAGCGACTCTATTGTTTAGTTTCCAAGTTATCGTTTGAGTAGGTCATAAACTTGTCACCTTAATTGTTGCAAGCGAATTCTAATGCTGTCGAGATGATCTGTTATATGTCTTTTGTGAGGTAAGAGCTCTTGAGGGTATAGAAACGAACGTTAAGAAGAAATAGATAAAAAGAACCACCGAACGAACAGCAGTTTCTATAGCAAAACATTATAATCGTAGTATTAATATTTTATTTAATTTAATTTTTATAAATACATCTAAGTTTTATTCATGTAAAATGAAATTGGTAATGGTGAAAGTGGATATTTTTAGTTAATATAAATAAATATAGCTATACAAAACAAATACAGTTTTCCTTAAATTCTGAGGTGGTCCTTCGAAGCATATTTAATACGAACACGTTATCACGAATCTTCATCTATAGTCATTTTGTCGACAGTCTCATTTTTAATTCCAACGACTGGAGAGCAATCGAGCCATTATATTGTTGTGACTAGAAATAAATATTTATTGATATTTCCCACTATGACGCTATACAATAATTTGAATTTCTTCAGTTTCTGAACCTAACAAATGAATTGTAATTGATTTTTAATTTGTCCCCATAAAAACACTGTTCAGTTCCAAATAATTTGTTGTTGTTTAATATAGGAATTATTAATTAAAATTTTAATTGTAACGTTTTGGTCCAGTATTTATTTGGTTGAAATGCAAATTATTAATTTTAATAACCGATCCACTCTTTGGCCAGGTGAATATATGTATATAGCGGCTACTAAAAATGTAGGGGTATTATATTGAGTTGCTTTATTTTCAGTATCTAGTACGTAACACCGTCAACATAGTTTTAACAATATTAGTTTACATAACAAAATTTATCAAAATTAATGATTATTCATTTAAATAAAAATATTTATGTTTGTACCGACATTTAGTTGAAATTGGACTGGATGATGTTCGATCTGTTCTGTCACCAGCAAATTAAATTGTAAAATGAACAAACAAACGCGATCTTTCTTTCTGTTGTACGAGGGTAAATTAAATATAAACGGTAATTTTACTATTTAGATTAGCATGTAATTCCGATCTAGAAGATTCGATCGATGCTCGAGTGTTGTTTGGTTTATGAGGATGGAGAAACCGGCTTAAGTAGCAGCTGCGCTCGGTTCTGCCCGCAGTACAGTCATGCCTGAGCGGAAGGTACCTTCGTCTGTTGCACAATCACATCTTAAAGTTTTTAACCAATGAAGCCGTTAAACGTTAAACCAACGGAAATTTTCACTCTATTAAAGGCACAGTTTGGGGATGCTACACTGTCTCAGAATCGAATGTATACGTGTACGTTGGTCAGATAATTCAGAGTTGGGCGAGAACGTGTCGACGTGTCAAAAATGAAAGTCATGATCGACGTCCAAGTCTCACAAATAACAACATCCGTGCTCTTCGAGAGCTTGTTGAATATGATCACCATCAGCCGGTTAACTATTAAACTAATCTCACCAGAAGTGGGTATGTGGGTGATAAACTATTTATTGAAAATATCAATAAAACGCAGTGTATGTCGGTTTATTAAACGTATATTAAGAATTAAGTTTAAAGAAGATCGACCAATCTGAGAGAGAGCAAAATGATGACTTACTAAAGTATAAACGTACCAATACTAAGAGTAACAACGCAACACACGCAAACACATTAACTTATTTGGTAGACTAAACAAAAGTTGACTTATTACTCTAGCCGAGGTACATTCATCTACGTATATGCTTATGAACTAGCGACACAACTAAGAATAATTCTGATACAAATAACAAAACATTACGAATACAACTTAACAGTGGGTATCAGCTATGGGAGTGTTCAATCCATCATCACTGATCAACCTGGCTTTAGAAAAATTAGTGCTCGCTAGGTTGGTTGTTAGGTTGTTGACCAAAAAACAAAAACAGGTCAGGTGGGAGATTCTTCTGAATTGATTTCGACAAGAAGGGGAGTGTTTTTGAGGCATATCGTCACTTGTGATGAGACGTGGATTCACCACTACACTCCCAAATCAAAAATGGATAGTAAGGAGTTGCGAAGAAAGGATGAAGGTTGCCCTTTTGGCTGTCAAATCCAAAACCTGTCTCTCAGCCGGAAAAGTGCTTACGACTGTTTTCATTGACTCAATGGTTTGATTGAGTTTTACTCATTGATTTTCTTCACGATCAACGAATAGTGATCAGTGAATGCGGCTTACTACGAGTATTCTGAATTGTTACAGTTATGCCGATATGGTATTCGAAACGTCATCCTCCTTCATGACAACGCCAGGCCACACCGCAGTTTTGACAAGGAATAAATTGGAAGAAATGGGCTGGGAAACCCTCGAACCTCTATAATCCTCCTTATAGCCCTGACTAATCACTAATCACTCCGTGATTATTTTTTGTTCGCGCCCTTGAAAGTATCACTTGTAGTAGAGGCACATATTCCTCTATGCGCAATTGGCTTTGAACTCAACCCTCAAACTTTTTATGAAGAAGGAATATTCAAGCTTCCAAATCGGTGGCAAAATTGTGTAGAGCACGAAGGTGACTAAATTGAAAAATGTTTAGTTTGTGTGTACAATTAATCAATAAATTTATTTTACAAAGTTACCGTTTATATTTGATTTACCCTCGTAGGTTCCAAATAAATATATTATTAAAATATGGTTTGCTTCTTTGAATTCATTATTGTAGCCTTTTTTAATTGACATTGATATGCTTACATTTTATCTCCATGTTCATTTATTTATCTAAACTGTATCGAATACACTGAGGTCTCTGTTTTTCATTAAAAAAACAAACAAGTGTCCGTTACAGTTTGCTTATCACATGGTATTTGAGAAGTAGATAAAATAATAAAGAAAGTAGGGAGAATTTTATTTACCATGCTATTTTGTTTCTCGTATTACCTTTGACGAGGGTATATATGTACTTGTACTTATTGTTACTAATGTTTTGTCTTTATATCTGTAAAAAAGTTATTTATATACCTTCTTTGTTTTTAACTTTTATTTCAATTTACTGTTTGGTTTTTATTTATTCCACTAATGCTAGAGATAATAAAAAAGTACACATGTACATACAGTGTTGTATTGTTTTATAAATATCATCTGTAATTAGGCAAAAAATGGTCTTGTTTATCACACTTGGAATGTGTGTTGCTGTGGAAGCATCTTTTTTATTTGTTTTTTTATCTCTCCCCGAAAAAGTCCCGATTCTATTCATTCGTTTGCATATATTGATTAGTAGGAAATCTGACAGAGACTGAGAATTTTGCATTATGGATGGGACGGTGGGTAGATAGGTGGTATGCTAATTTCGTTGGAACCCCAGGGAGATATCGCCATGCGATAAGCTACAAACTCGACTAAAATTTGCCAAGGTGTACCAACCGGTCGATTTTCGAGTCGAATAAAAAAAGCTTTCAGAACGTACGTTTTGAAACCTTTCACGAATAAATTTCACATCCATTCGACGCTTTTCAAAAACAAACTTAATGCTTCAAGTGAAGGGTATCGAATAAAAAAGATTGTCGTTTTCTAATCTAATTTTAAAGAAAACATAATAAGTAGAAATAGTTTTAAAAACTACATCACTAAATTCATTACACTACGCCATATCTCATTATCCAGTTATTGACGCAGTAGGCTTAATGTTGACTCGTGTTTCATTTGTTTCTTGCAGTGGATAAGATGCACTCTGATTGGTTCAGTATTTAACTAGCGAAATAGATTCATTGAATTTCGTATAGAATTTGATGCTGTACTTGGAATGATCGTAAAAAATGAGAAATATGGCACCACCTTGTCGACTATCAAGCAAAAAGTTTCTGTACATAAAGTGTCGAATGCTTTTCGATTTTGCGAGCTTTAAATTGCACTCTTATAAACGAAATGCCGCAAAACATAAGCTGCTGATATCTGTATTATCAAGCGACGGTAAAATTTATGGTTAGCCGGTTTTATATGGAATGTTAACGTTCTTTATCGGACGCGACAGTATAGCACCGTCGTGACGGCAACCAACTTTCGACGCCCTTATCAGCGTCGCCACAGTGGCGTACATGTTGCCATACTGCCCCAATATATCTTGGTGTCTTTATAATACATATATTTAATTCGCGAAATGCGCTAAATCAGAGTCGAGCACGGTTTTACACTTAGGCAACGTTTCGGAAGATTTAAACACATACATTAACATGTACATGGACCAGTATACAACAATTACATACACATACTAACTAGAATGTCGCCAGTTTTGGTTTCTAATTGAAAATCTAATTACAGAGGCTTTGTAAATTTGTGTCAGTCGGTTTTAGGACACAGAACTGTTTTAAATCTGAAATGTTTATGGTAATACGAGGGTTGTTAATTATATTTTGAGCACAATAATGAAAAGACAATAATTTATTATTGAAAATGGTTTTTGTTTTAATAATAACACAAAAAAGTTTCAAGAGTTTAATATATTTAACATGTATACACTACAATTGTTTCGCTCTACCACAGCTTCTTCAGGTGAAGATTTAACAAACTATTACTACCTTACTGTTATATATACGACCAAATTATGATGGGGGTGGTTGTACAATTAATTTTAAATTTAATAAAGGGGAATTTTTATAGTCAAGTTGATCCTCAAGATATTATTTTGTTTTTTAAATCTGTTGATCTCTAAGTCTTCTAAAAGGTCTAATTTTAAACTTTTGTTTTGAGTGTGTAGAATTTTAAATTCATGGTCAAAATTATGATTATTTTCAATTAGATGTTCAGCATAAGCTGAATCTGTTCTTTTGTTAACAAAGTTTTTATAATGTTCGTTGATACGTATCTTGAATGATCGACCTATTTGGCCTATGTAAACTTTATCACAATCTAGGCAATTTAGTAAATAAACACCAAACTTACAATATTTGGGTGTTTTACATTTATTGTTAATTAAATTGTGGCCTAGAGTATTGATAGTTTTAAATTATAGATAACTATTATTGATTTTTTGGATGCTTTTAGCAACCTTAACGGATATATTACCTAGATAAGTTACACAATTGAATTTGTTTAATTTATTTTTTATATTAGGGAAAATGCAGTTTCTAGTTTGTTGTTTGAGTTTATTATTTAGTATATTATCAACAAGCTGAACAGTGTAGCCATTATTCTGAGCTATTTTATAGATTCTTTGTAATTCCAAATCATATAAGTCTTGTTTTAATGGAATCGAAATTAAGCGATGAATAAACGAAAAATGGCTTTATTGTTTTTCGACGTATTTTCCATGTTGATGCATTCAAAACATGGTTCAGGCGCCGAAAAACGTTGTCCACGCAATGTATTTTTGATGTTAGGGAATACTCAGAAGTCATTTGGTGACAAATCAGGGCTATACGGAGCATGACCCATTAATTTTACGTTTTGGGACGTCAAATAGGTGGTAGTTTCAGTCGAAGTGTGAGAGCTTACATTGTCATGATGGAAGAATGGTTCTTTGTTACTGCTTATTTTTTCGTATTTGACCAAGCACTTCTGACAAACAAATGGTTGTGTACCATCCAGAATTCACCGTTCTACGTTGCTCTAACGCCACAGTTGCTATATGTCCAGTTATTCCGAAGAAACAGGTGATCATTTGCTTTGAAGTGTTTCGAGAACGAATAAGTTTTGTTGAATTTGACCCATACGATGGATTACTGCTTATTTCGAGCTGATATGCATATATCCAAGATTGGTCACCTGTGCAGATGTTATACGCACCTTTTGATGCACCGCGATTATATTTCTTGAGCATTTTTACGGTGGGATCGAAGTTGTCACTAAAAATAAAGATCTACCTGCTACAAAATTGGGGTTTTAAAAGTAAACCAGAGACGAGGGTGCTCACCTACCAGATAAGGTAGTGGTAAGGAGTGTGGTCCTGTGTTACGGAAACGACAAACGCGTGTGAATCATTTCACTCAAAATTTAACGAATCTTGTTACACAGCTCATCCATCAATATATATATATATATTTGTCGAGAAATTAAAAGAATTTCAAATTGACACTTATGTCAAGATTCAAAGTTTAAAAACACCTTTCAAAGTTAAGGATGCCTCCGTAAGAAGTAAAGTGAAAACTATCATGGAATTGTGTGAAAAAATATTAACACAAAACAAAATCGAACCCTTTTTAGTCAGTGACAAGATCGGTTGTACCTTTTTTGGTCAGGTATAATTTGGTGGCACCTTTGGCTACCCCCATTTTTGTGCACCAATTGACAGGAGCACCATTTTGTCAAATTATACGGGATCCAACGCAAACAAATATTTTTCACAGGTAAATGTTCATGCAACATCTTATTGATGCTCGTCATACTATTGCTCAAGAATGACTCAATTACACGATAAGTCACATGACGATCTTGCAATATCAGCATCAATGTTTTCTGGCAAAGGATGTGACATTATCGCCAAAAGTCGGAGCAAATTGATCGATAGACTCCTGTCTTAATAATCCACTTCGAAAGTCATAAAAAGTCATTGCACGAAAATGTTTAAGAGTTAATTTCATTTTTTCGTTTAGACAAAATTTTCAAGTCATTGTAAACAACACAAGTTGTCAAATTGCTCAAATGACAAAACGTTTTGAAGAAGGTTATGTAAATAATGTCAAACTTTCAATTAGAAACGTCAGATGGTGCATGTACTGTAAAGACTTAGTATTGCCAAGGCTCAAAATATAAATAGCAACCCTTGTACTTTCTTAAATTTTCATGGTGAATTTAATTTTGGGTTTTATTCGCAAAATTTCTTTAATGTACTTAAGGGTCTTTAGAAGAATGTTGGAATGAAATTCACCTGTAGCCATTATTAAGTTTATAAAAATGTAATCGTTTAAAATTTCGTTTCATTACGAGTATTTAAAATCTCTCTCTCTGGACTTTTTTCTTTCCGGTCGGGCGTAAATTCCCAAATAAACGACCCCTTAACGATAGCAGTTTTCAGTAAAGTTTCCCTTTCAATTTTACGACGATATTTACCGTAAAAGAGGCACCTACACTTGACCTTAATTAGCCGAGGGAGAATCGAAACGATCTTTTCGAAATTATATTTCTCGGGTTGAGAGTTGTTGAAATATAAAAAAATCCTCTCGTCGAAGGGAAAAATTCAAGGGCGTTAACCCAAAATGAAAACGATATTTCGTTCAAAGAATAATGCAATTAAAAGGTGTCAGACAGGCACTCTAAGGTATCTCGGAGCAATATAAAATGTCTAATAGTCAGTCTAGCCATCAAGCACATAACATAGGTACTTAACAATCATCAATATTAAATTACAAACACCTCTAAGGCTATAAATATAAATATAAATATAAACATGGAATCAATAGAAACAACTACTCTGAGGGCTAATACCCCTACCGGCATTGAATTACTTGGTAGGACGCGTTCCAAATGTGAGATCTTTGATCTTAATATTTAGACGAATTAGGATTTTAATTCTTTCTTTTTTGAATATGTTATATCTTCGTCTAGGAATCCATCGGAATCAACAGTGTAATTCAATGCCGGTAGGGGTATTAGCCCTCGGAGTAGTTGTTTCTGTTGATTCCATGTTTATATTTATATTTATACTTATAATATAGCCTGTAAAGGCCTTTCTGCCAGCGCCCACCTGATGAGACCCGATAGGTGGAAACCGGTCTTGGGATATGGCTTTCGGTTCGTTGTGCCTACTTGGTAGGACGCGTTCCAAATGTGAGATCTTTGATCGTAATAGTTAGACGAATAAGGATTTTAATTCCTTCTTTTTTGAATACCTCTAAGGCTGTTTTCGTCAATTGTTTTTACTTCTTGGAACTTCTATACTTTTCTATAAAATTAATCAAACAAGAACTGTTTTCTTTGACTCAAGGGGAGATTAAGTCATTGATTTTTTTTCACAATCAACGAACAGTGAATGCGGCTTACTACGAGTATTCCGAATTGTTATGGTCGACAAAAATCGCGTATCGAAGCAAACGATGGGGTCATTCCATTGCCCATTCGAGACGTCATCCTCCTTCATGACTAGGCCCCATATCGCAGTTTTGATAAGGAATAAATTGGAAGAAATGGGTTGGGAAATCCTCGAGAATAAAGAAAACTTTTCTGTTTCATTCCCACGAGCTATCCGTGCTTGTGGGCGAGCAGTCCCTCCAACGTACACTGTAGCGCAAAGCCGGAGGGTAGGGCGTACGGCCCTCTTCAGCTTCCTTTCGGAAATGGGTGGGTGGAATGGTTAGGGAGAGAAAGATGAGACGGACAAAATGAAGACAGAAGAGAAGTGAAGGATTTTCTGTGGAATATTACTGCTCCAGCATTTGCCTAAATAATCCAAGGAAAGAACATAAAACTTGGACGAAAGCAGCCGGACCCGGGTTCGAACCGGTGACCTCCTGAATACTAAGCAATGATCTAGAGCACTAGACCACACTGCTCGAGCATCATTATAGCCCTGACTTGTCATTCTGTTATT